>JAUJEM010000066.1:0-1347000 GCA_030448935.1 Citrus cavaleriei | reverse complement strand
TTATTCAGAGTAGAGATACTATTCACACATATGATACTATTCACGTATAGGATTTTGAACAACAAGAGCTTATTTGAACCATATCAATGCCAGAATACGCTTTTGAACCTTACTCTTCAAAACACACAACAGAATAAGATGGATTGTAGACCAATTAGTCCGAATTTCCATTCAAATCCAACTCTATTACAATCGAGAAGGGCCCCATTCTTGTGACGTGTGGCTCGATATATCTTAATAGTATCTCTAATTCGAATAATTACAATCAATGGCTCTGATATCAGTTGTTAATGAATTGGTGAGTGAAGTAGATACATGACCAAAATGAAATTGAGAAATAAATATAACACATGAGACATAAGAATTTACACAGTTCAACTTTTAGCCTAAGTCCACAGGAGAAGATGAGAGAAAATATTTTACTAGTTATGTAGAGTTACAAGTTTTAATTATTTTATTTCACAACTCAACACCCCAACGCATCCAAAGTCTCAAATTCTCAAAAAACTCTCCTAAAATTCTAAAAAAACTCTCTTAATTCATGATCTCTCCATGCTTTCAACTCCCTTATTTATAGGGCAAGCCAAGCCCAAAATGTCAATTTTGGTTGGCTTTAAAGCATAATTTATTTTGTTTTATCAAAATCAGTTGCTTTAAAATAATAATTTATTTGTTAAAATTGATTTATTTTAGTAAAATAATCTCCTTTGTCGAAATTGGTTGGCAATATTTTATTGCCGCCTCTTTACTGTATTCGGCTGTAAGAATAAACACTACCTTTGAATGTCCTGTATAGCTAGCCTGACTAAATTCCACGTTTTCCTTGCATGTTTCCATTAGACAATACCTGGCACGAACTCTAAGAAGCATGTAACGCATCCCGTGCTTGAGCCGGATGGGTTGATCAATTGGGTCATTGGGCTTAATATTGATTTTTAGGTTGTAACATCACTCCCTTTGAACATGTGAGATGTGTAGTCATAGGCGAGCATTAATAGTCCAATTAAGCTGATTGCAAACCAATTACTCTGAATTTCCTTTCAAGCCCAACTTTATTTCAGTCGAGAAGAAGCCTATTCGTGTGACGTGTGGCAAAAATGTTTAAACAGTCAAGAGAACTCAAATCATGAGAGGATACATTCTAATAATTATACAAACAAAAGCTATCAATTATGTTGATCTATGCATATTATGCTAATGCATTTATATGTTTACTGAAGTGGCAGAACTCAAGCTTGTGTGGCGTTTGAAATCAAAGGAACTATAGAGACACAAATTTTGTCCTTGAAAACTGTTTATGCGGCTTACCTTGTGTTCAAGTTTGTCGATCCCAGATATGGGTTTGAAACAAGACCTGTAGAGTTTGGTGTCTATTTTGATGAAAACGATAATGGGGAAAGACATAGACTGGTGCTAGATCCTCCGAAAGATATGCCTCAACTATCTCAAGACAGGGCAGATGGGTGGATGAGTTCTTTAATGAAAATGAAGATGATGTAATTGTCGTTTGTAGTGTCTTTGACTTTGATGGCTACAGTTCTAAGCATGGTATAATTATCGAACGAATTGAGTTTAGGCCTAAAAATGGCGGATAAATGCCATTTCAACGATATGTTGTTTTATACACTGGCAATGTTTATATATTCAGCTCTTTACTGTTTAAGTTGGCATAGGCCGCATATATAGCAGATTGTTTATAAGACCAACGTTTTATGTTGGCCTTTTTCTATTGACGATATTGCTTCACGTCTTTATTTATTTTTTCGGAAATCATTTCTTTATTGGAGCTGTATTTTTGCATGACTAAAACAAGAGTGTGTAATTATTAATTACATCTCTCATTTTTGTAAATATGTCACATAGGCTTCTTGATCAGTTTTCGGTATTATGGGATCCTGGCGTTGTGATTTAGGAATCCAATTCAAGCTATTTTTAATATCCAATAATCTCTTTGATATGAATATCCAAAATCCTATAGTAAAAATATGATTTGTTCTGAAAAAATATTAGGTTTAAGTAGCTCCACCTAAAAAATATGTAAGGACCAAAAAGATCATTTTAGGTGAACCTTGTCAAGGAAAATATTTTTATTGAAAAAAGAAGTAGACACAATTAGAGGGAACATAATTAACTTTATTCCTTACACACATACAACTGAAACAAAAATGCAAAATGCAAATTATAATAAAGAAATATAGGTGCGCCCGTGAAGTGAATTTGTAGTTAGGAGAAAAACCATTAACTCTTTTAGATAAAACGTCTAAATCTCCTATTGCGCATCCCGCCACCAAGTAACAATAGAACAATCAAGACCAAATTAAAGGGGATAAAAAATTAATTGGAGAAGAATAGACACTGATTTCTTTTTAATTCTTCAAAGAAAAAAGGCTGAGCTGACTATGATTTAAAATGTTTTAATCCATTTACATTTTTGAGAAGTTGGGGTGACCTTAGTAACATCTGTGTAGATGTATATATATAATTTTTTGGGTAAATTTTAGATTATCTCTCATAAATTGATTATCTTTAAATAATTCTTCTTATTTTTGAAAACCTCAAATTATTTTATTTTTGTTCAAAAGTTAACGGAAAAATTAGGGTTAGTTGATGAATTTTTTTGTCTTCAGGAGATAAATTGAGATTTTTAAAAATAAAGAGAAGGATTTAATGATAGTTAATTGATGAGGGATAATCTTGATGAGGGATAATCTGAAATTAACCCAATTTTCCAAATTACCCCACATTATAGCTCCAAGTGTAAATGGACATGACATCACTGTTGTTGAAACTTCAAACCGTGTGATTTTGGAATCTTTTATCCGCTACTTCTAATTAATTTAATAACCTTCTATATTGACTTGACTTACAAATATAGGTTGTCAAAGAAGTCTTGCTTACTCTATAAGGGGTTGTGAGTTGCAAATTAAAGAAGAATGAATAGAGAAAGTAATATGGACATCGCTGTTGCTGATCAGCTGCCTGCAGAGTGCATTTCGCACATCATTTCTCTCACAACTCTTCGCGATGCTTGCATATCATCAACGGTATGTCCCATCTTCAAATCAGCTGCGGATTCAGATTCCGTGTGGGAGAAGTTTCTGCCGTCCGATTACAAGCAGATCATTTCCAATTCGGTCTCCGATTCATCTTTGATTACTTCTTTGTCTAAGAAGGATCTTTATTTTCATCTTTGTCACAATCCTATCATCATCAACAATGGTGCTATGGTAAGTCAGACTCGACTCATCTAGCTTTGCAGCATATAGAGGACTTTTCTTTATAGTCAATAATCTGCCCCACTTTAGGAATTTATAAAGGAAGGGTGACTCAATCTTTGTGTTGCTTGCCGCATGTGTAAGCTACCTAATGAAATTATGTCATATAAACAGGAAGTTTGGACTTTATATTTAATTTAAAATTTTTAACACAAATTCATAGTTATTAATTTGATGTAATCTAATTGTAATATCTAAGTTGTATGAGATCCATAACTCAAAATTTATGTTAAAGTTTTAAGTTGAAATATATTTGCACATATGTATTTTCAATTTATTGGTTGATTTTGTATATGTACTCTTGATGTACAATATATGTGTGTGTGTGTGTGTGACTAAGGGTGCGTTTGGGATTGAGGTTGGGCAGCTGTAGCTTAAAAGCTACAGCACTAAAGTGTTTGGTAAACACTATCTGCTGTAGCTTTTAAGTTATGTTGATATAATTTTTCACTTGTATAATGGAAAATCTATTATTATTTAGAATTTATATTTACTATATATTACTAACTTTTATTTAATACTTACAGCTTTTTTTCCACAGCAGCTATAGCTTAAAAGCTACAGCACCTCAATCCCAAACGCACCATAATATTAAAACAGGAACTTTATCAAAATGTCAAAGCAAACATGGTGACTGCCTAATCGTACTTTGTTTTATAGTTACCCTGAAGTGATCAGATAGCCGACTTGAAGTTTGTTATTGTTCCTAATAATTAATAAACCCAATTATAAAACATTTTCAAAATGTTCAATATTTAAGTGCTTCTTGTAATGTTTGTCACATCCAATTGCATGCTTAACCGAAGATTTTCTAGCCAACATTGTCATTATCCTCCAATAGAGCTTTTCACTGGAGAAAGAGAGTGGCAAAAGATGTTACATGGCTGCGGCAAGAGCGCTTTGTATAGCATGGGGGGATACACCAAAGTATTGGAAATGGACTTCTTTACCAGAGTCAAGGTAGTGCGTTTCATCAGCAATTTCGTGACTACCAGTTCCTTAAATTATAAAATCTCTTTAGTCTAGGTAAAATATTTAATTTGGGTGTTTAAATCTTGTTCACATGAGTAGAGAGTGGCTTTAATTTTCAGTATGCTTTCATTTGCTTAGTACACGTGCAATACGTTAATTGGCAGGTTTCTCGAGGTGGCTAAACTCAACTTTGTGTGTTGGTTTGATGTCAAAGCCAGGATAGGAACTAAAATTTTGTCCATTAGAACTAATTATGCACTTACCTTGTGTTCAAGTTTATCGATACCAGATTTGGGTTTGAAACAAGACCCGTGGATTTTGGTGTCTACTTTGACGGAAGTGATAATGGGGAAGGGCGTAAAGTGGTGCTAGATCCTCTGGCGAATATGCCTAAACTATCTGAAGGCAGAGGAAATGGATGGATGGAGATTGAGATGGGTGTGTTCTTTAATGTAACTGGAGAAGATGGAACGGTTGTTTGTAGTGTGTTCGGTTTTGATCGCTCCAAGTCCGGTATCATTATCCAGGGAGTTGAGCTCAGGCCTAAAAGTCGTAGATAAAATTATGTTGATAGAATTATGTTGTGAAACACGTGCCGATTTTAGATGTCTTCGAGCTCTTTAGGTGCGCATACCATACTATTTTATTAGGCCAAAGTGTTTTTGATGATATTGCTTAAAAGTCATAACTTTTTCATGGAAATCATTTCTAAATTAGAAATCTTAATTTGGAGCAGTTTTTTGCATAACTAAAATAAGGGCGTATATGGCATTCTTAATTATTATCTCTTTGTAAATATGTCACATAGATCTTTCGATCAGTTTTGAAGGCCGTTGGATTTTGCCACTGCCGAGGTTGTTTTTGTATTTTCATGTTTACAATTAAGAAGGTACCTCATGTGAAAACAAAGAGTCAACACCTCTGTTACAAAAGAGTTTGGCTACAAAGTCATCTCTGGGATATTTAGATAGTTATATCCTTTCATGCATGAATTTCGTGCAAATGACAGCATGCCTACACCATTCCGAGAATTGAGCTTCTTGGAACTTGAAACTTTTCCAAAGAAAATCATATGGCTAAATTTCTTTTATTCTTTTTATCTTTTTTTTTTAAAAAATTCTGATGGTGGTCTAGGTAGGTTATAGCATGGTACCTGAACAGAAATAAGATCTTTTAATTTAACGTTACTAAGCAATCCTCATAATCACAAATTCAGTTTAGTGTCTATAATTGTAATTTGATTTAGGAGTATTTTAATAATTAAAAACTATTTCTAAAACTAGGTTTAGTGAGTAGTTTTGTAGGTTTAAACAGTCCCGCTCAGTCTTTAATTAAAAAGAAAATGTAAAGAGTAAATTAGTGGATTTAAATAACCTCACTCTTTAGGTATAAAATTATATCAGACATATTATTAAATTATAATATTAGACATATTACTTCTCTTGGGGACAATATCTCACATTAACTAAGAATAAATATTAGGTTAAGGCTTGAGTAATTCTCAACTCTTGAGCTAACTTTTGAGTATAAGTGAGGTCTATGAGCTTTTATATAGTATCAGAACCAGACTCTCGGGCACTTAACCACATGATGATGACAAAGCAAAATCACTAACGTGCACATAATGGAGGGTGTTAGAGGTAACCTAGTTGGGAATGAATCTTGAGTTATGTATATAATCAATCTCGACAAAGCCAATGAAGAATTTTATTAAAAGAAAAAAAAATTACATTTCCATAAGGAAGGCATAATGCACCTTATTCCTTTAATCAAAATAAAAACAAGAAAAGCTTGCTAGCCAATAATGACTGAACATAAATTATAAATAGTAACTGGCTAGTCGAATATGATACAACTTTGACCAAACCAATAAATCCATTAACTACCACTTCTCCCTAATGATCCAATTTATAATTTTAATTACAGACTGGGCATTGGTTCTTGGGGTAGCAATATGGATCATGATTAGTTTATTCAATTCAATTCGATGCGAATTAAATAAGTTTGGGTTTGAAAAAATTGATTCGTTTAATAAATAGATGAATTCGTTATGATTTGCTAATTAAATAAATTAAATTCGGGTTTGAAGATATTGATTCATTTATTCGTTTAGGATTCGTTTAATAATCGGATCATAAACGATTCGAATACAGGTCAATTCATTTAATTAAATTACTTTTTTGTCCTTAAATTTATTTTTAAATTTTTTAAATTTGAAGGTTAATATTATAATTTTGAGTGATAATAAGACAACCCATAAAGTGAAACTAGAATTAGGGCAGTCGGCCCTAATTTTTCATTTCACTGTTTCACTCTTTCTTTCCCTTCATCTCTCAGCCGCGGAATCACTCTTTTGTCTCCAATGTTCACAATTCACCCTCAACAATTTCTTTTTGTTTTCTCCACAATTTCTCAGCTGCAC
Source organism: Citrus cavaleriei (assembly GCA_030448935.1). Lineage (NCBI taxonomy): Eukaryota > Viridiplantae > Streptophyta > Magnoliopsida > Sapindales > Rutaceae > Citrus > Citrus cavaleriei. The sequence continues at coordinate 1,340,331 of JAUJEM010000066.1, read as the reverse complement.
CATCTCACCTAACTCACACTCACGTAGTAAACTCTTATTCTTTTTTTTTTTTAATTTTTGACCTAATTAGAGCATATCTCATATTATTATATATTCTTTTCCTTTAGACTTTTCCATCACCTGAGGTGATTTATCTCTACACATTTTGAATTGATATGATTCTTTTTCTTTTGCATTTTTTTTCAAATGCATTGTCATCATCAAGATACAGCCTTTAGTAATGATTCATTTTTTGAGCTTAAAAGTTATTCAACCTTATGATTGGTTGTCTTTAAATTTCCATTTCGTAATTGATAAATGGATTAAAGCTAAAGTGAAATGTTTGAGAATTTATTTAATAATATTAATTATTGTTTCTGTTGCTCATCTTAGCCTAATGTTGCAGACCGCCCAATTCGCTAGCCCAATTGCCCATAATTTCGGGCTAGAGAGCCGACACAAGACCAAGAGTACTAGCTTGGCCCAATTCCGGAACGTTCTAGGCAACTTTAGCACATGAGCTTGTAAATACTCTAGAATTCTCCTTACAATTCCAGCACATGTAAATAGCTAGGAAGTGGTAGAATTCTCTAGAATCTCTAGAGCTTGGCAAGCCTCCCCTATAAATATGGGATGGCATTAGGCATTTGCATCCAACAAACACAACAACAAGCTTTGTAAGCAACTCAAGCATTGTAATCTCTCTTTGTGCAATACAATTTCTCTTATTCGGCTCAATTGCTCTCTTCTCTAGTTCGAGAAGCTCTAGGCTTACTTAGCAACATTCGGCAAAGTTGTCTAAGTGCCACACGGGTTAGCTGCACAAAATACTCATCCCGTGACACTAAGGCCTAGCTTTTCTTCTCAAATCTTTCTAAGTGTGACCATCATGTTTGATATTAATGTATGCTTGATTTGTTCTAACTTTCAAAAGGTACACATCAGTGGTTGAGTTTCCTTACTTCAGAAGAGAATTAATTATTATTATTTCCTTAACAATACTATAAATTAGCTATATATTTGATATTTTGAAATTTTACGATGACTATTATCAGTGTTGCAACATGTCAATATCATTGTATTTACTTTTTGGTGTAGGATTTTTGTTTTCAAGGTGACAAAGACATAATGAAGATAATTAAAGAAATTACCTTACTTTATAATTTGAATTTTTATTATTGTTATTTGTGATGTTAAGAACTTGTAATTTGGTGTTTGGATGATTGTATATTCAATCCTAGAATATGTTATGGATTATTTGTATTTTGTAGAATATTAAATTTGTAGATTTTTTATATTTGATTTTGCTTAATTTTTTATTAATTATTTTTTTTAAACGAATTGTAAATGAATCCAGATTCGTTTCGTTGTGAATTTTTAATAAGATAAATGAATAGTAAATGAATCCGGATTCGATTCGATTCGTTTATTAATTCTACTAAACTAATTAAATGAATCGAACCCAATATTCGTTTAATAAACGAATTGAATCCGAATCTTGCGATTTCAAATCCTTTAATAAACAAATCGAATTCAAATCAGTAGAATTTTGACCAATTCGTTTACGATTCGATTTAAATTCGATTCATTTATTTGTTTTGCTACCTTTTTTAGTTTACCATATCTTGAGAGAGAATAAGCCTATCATTCCTTACCTTATCCTCGAGTAAGGATATGGTCCATTTGATTCTTTTTACCAATTTTTACGAGCGTTATTTGGTAAGCTTTAGAAATAATAGGCTGGAAATCAAGTTCTCCATCAATGTCTCGTCGGAGAGATTCGCAAGATTCAGCTTACTCGCTCCATAAAATTTTCAACTACAATTAATTAAAAAAAAAACAAATAACACAAAATCATGCTGTGGGCCCTATTGGGCCAACCTTTCAAAAAAGTGCTGCAGCACAGCCCACCAACTCAGTAACCATGCCATGTCGGGCCACTTGCTCTCATATGCCTGTTTTTTATGACTGGCACGATCCGTCGGATAACTCCAATTGTTTTTATTATTATAGGACATTCAACTGAATAATGTTATTAACTTTATGAATATTAGAGATGATAATCTGGGCTAATGGGTTGAATTCATGTTGAACCATATGAATTGAGTCAAAATCTAGTAAATCTGTGTCTCTTTTTATTAAACGAATTAAAAATAATATCTAATATTACCTGACTATTAAATAATATACATATAATATTTACTATTCAATTTGTCTTTTTCGTCAGTCAATTCCAAAATTACCTTCAGATGTTATAGCTTAAATTTTAAAACTATAATATGCAATTTATTTAGCAAATCATAATTGAATAAATGAAATGCTTAGATTAAAATTGTGTTCCGCCTATTTATGAAACGGGTTGACATATATTATGTGAAATGTGTGTCAATTGAAACCTACTTATTTAAAATCAAATCGTGTGAAATGGAGGGATTATGATCCAAATTGCGGTCTCTACTGGATTTTTTTTTTTTTTGAAACTGGAAACTTCATTAAAGGGCAAAGATTACAGAGAAGTAAATAACCAAGGAGGTGGAACATGATTCCACTCCTCAAAGCCTGACAAAGAACCCCCCACCCGAGCAGTAACATGGGCGGCAGTGTTCGCAGACCTTCGAACAAAAGAGAACTCAATATCTCCTATAGACTTAGCTAAAGCTAGACAATCATCAAGAATAAGACCATACCCATTAGGACAAGAATAGCTTGCTGTGAGAGCTTTAAAAACCTGAATGCAGTCCAATTCTACTACAACACAAGACAAATGTCGCTTCTTAATCCAGCTGAGGATCTCACGCACACCAAGCGCTTGACATCCCTAGCACCAAAACTACCCGGGGAGGATGCACAAAGAAGCTGCCACAAAAAGCCCATCGAGTTGCGAATGACCCTCCATAACTCACTTTTCCCCGAGTGAAAAAGTTGCGGCATCAACATTACACTTAAGCCAACCTAATCGAGGAGGTGTCCAAAGAAATTGCCCCATGACACCTTTGGAAACAAGTAGCATTATGGACCTCAGATTTACGCCTCATGATTTGCCATTGAAACAAAAAATTTCCAGCAGAGTTGAGGACATGACGCACACTACAGACTTTGTTATTCCAAACTTTCTCATTCCTCCGGTGCCAGATCCTCCAGCATATCATGGCAACGAGGTTACACATCTCTTTATTACAGCAAGAAAAAACAAGCTCCAACCAATTAAGAAAAGAAGGTTGAGGACCAATTAAACCAAGGGAAGAAGTCAGCCAACAAGTCTGAGCAAAAACACAGTTCACCAAAGCATGCACAACAGTTTCTTTTTGCTGATTGCAAAGGGAACAAATGGGCATTACTGTTAACATATATGTTTCCATAATATTGATTTTGATGATAACAAACAAGATTAAGAATGATTAATCTTTTAAGATCAAATTATTTTTTATACATTTTAAATAAATCATTATTTTCACATTTTAAAGGTTTTATATTCAATGGAAAAATGATTTTATGAAATTGATTGTTTTTATTCTTTTTAAATAAATCATTATTTTCACATTATAAATGTTTCATATTTAATGGAAAAATGATTTTATGAAATTGGTTGTTTTTCAAAGTTTATGGTTTAATTGAAAGAATTTTGAAAACTTTGAAATAAACAAGTATTGCTTGAAATTTTGGAGAATGACTTATTTGAAAAGTGTCATAGCATTTTGGCCTATACCATAATTTCAAAAAGTTTTGGGATTAACAAAGTATTATTTAGAAATTCTGAAATTGGACCTATTTGTAAAGTTTTATAACATTTGGGGCCGTAACATAGTTTTATAAAGTTTTGGGGTCAAACTGTAAATTTGGAAAATATTTTACTGTAGCAGTCATTTGTGGCGTTCTTGTTGAAAAACGGCGATCCGACATCTTGATAACGGCTCGCCGACATCTAACAATTGAAGATTAGTCTCTGGGAACTAAACGAGCGAACCGATTGATGTGATAAACTGCATGATATCAACCAAAGATAGCCTCACGGACCTAAACGGCGATCCGACATATAGTTAACGGCGATCCGACAATTTGAAAAATCAGCCCAACGGTCATATTGACCAGTCAAACGGCGATCCGATATCTAGCTAACGGTGATCCGACAGTGTGCAGAAAGTCAATAACGGCTAGTTTTCAGCTCTAACTATAAATAAGCTCAATCCAATTCAAACAAGAAGATTTCCAACGATCATCATTGAGCAAAATATTGAGAATACATCTTTCATTGAGCTTTAAATCTTTGTATTCATCTTATTCATTCACACATTGAGCTTTCACTTGTGATCAAACACATTGTGTGAGAGAGATTCATTTGTAATCATTTTTGTAATATTTATCCTTGAGAGGTTGTAAGTGTTGGGATACACTTGGGATAAGAGATTGGGGATAATCTCTTGTTGTAAAGGTCCATTGACACCTTGGAAGTCAATTGTAAGCGTTTGAAGCCTTGGGAGGCTAGCTTAGTGAAATCCTCAAGCCCGGTGTGCTTGGAGGCGTGGACGTAGGCGGGGATTGTCGAACCACGTAAAAATCCTTGAGTTTGCTTTCTCTTCCCTTACTCATTTATTATTGTGCTTTTTTTGAATTTATTGTTTTCGAATTTGTTAAGGCATTAGATTGGATTTGTGTATGGTTTGCCTAGAATAATTTTTAAAATCCCAATTCACCACCCTCTTGGGTTGCCTAGTTAGTATTTCAATTGGTATCAGAGCGAGGTGCTCTTGTGTAGACTTAACCGTCTAGAGTTAAAGATCAATAGCAACCCAAATTAGTTCAACTTTCATGGAAGGCCAATCCACCACTAGACCTCCATTCTTTGATGGTAATGACTATCCTTATTGGAAAACTAGGATGAGAGTGTTTTTACAAGCCTTAGATTATGAAATATGGGAAATAGTTTGTGATGGTTCATTCAATCCTAGGAAGAATGTTTTAAGTGAGTTGGATAAGAAAACTATGTCTTTAAATTCCAAGGCTATGAATGCTTTATTTTGTGCCTTAGATAAAAATGAATTTTATAGAGTTTCAAATTGTTCTAATGCTTATGAAATTTGGAGAAAACTTGAAATTGTGTATGAGGAGACGACGAACGAGGAGGAATTTCATGAAGTGTCGAATTTGGCACTTATGGCAATTGGAGATGAATTGGATGATGAACTTGATGAGGTAAGTGATCTTCCCACTTATGATGAATTACATGATGCTTTTAAAGAATTGCATGATAATTGGATAAAAATTGGTAAAAAGAATGCATGTCTTAAAAAGAAAATGGTAGAGCTCAAAAATGAAAATGAATCTCTATGTGCAAAGATTACATGCCTAGAATTAGAAAATAAAACATTGCATGATAGAGTTGCATTATCAAATGAGAAACCTAGCACTTCACACAAGCATCTAGAATCACATGTAAATGACTTGAAAAATGAAAAAGATGCCTTGCAAAAATCCAATGTTTCATTAAATGAAAAGATCAATGATTTGGAATTAGATAATGAAATGTTACATGATAGAATTGCATCATTTAAAGGTAAACAAAGTATTTCATATGAGCATGAAAAATCACATGTTGACGAGTTGATGAAAGAAAATGAAGTGCTTAAGAAAAAGAGTAATGAGCTTAATGAAATTGTGTTAAAATTCACAAGTGGTCAAAAGAACTTAGAAAAATTACTAAGCACTCAAAAATGTGTGTTTGAGAAAGGAGGACTTGGGTATAAGCCTTACTTGAAACAAAAATATTATAAGAATTATTTTGTTAAGGCTACCTCCACAAATGATCAAATTGTATGTCATTATTGCAATCAAAATGGTCATATGAAGAATAGATGTCAAATTAAAAGAAATGTGTATTATGGAGTCAAATTGACCAGTCAAACGGTCATATTGACCAGTCAAACGGCGATCCGATATCTAGCTAACGGCGATCCGACAGTGTGCAGAAAGTCAATAACGGCTAGTTTTCAGCTCTAACTATAAATAAGCTCAATCCAATTCAACCAAGAAGATTTCCAACGATCATCATTGAGCAAAATATTGAGAATACATCTTTCATTGAGCTTTAAATCTTTGTATTCATCTTATTCATTCACACATTGAGCTTTCACTTGTGATCAAACACATTGTGTGAGAGAGATTCATTTGTAATCATTTTTGTAATATTTATCCTTGAGAGGTTGTAAGTGTTGGGATACACTTGGGATAAGAGATTGGGGATAATCTCTTGTTGTAAAGGTCCATTGACACCTTGGAAGTCAATTGTAAGCGTTTGAAGCCTTGGGAGGCTAGCTTAGTGAAATCCTCAAGCCCGGTGTGCTTGGAGGCGTGGACGTAGGCGGGGATTGCCGAACCACGTAAAAATCCTTGAGTTTGCTTTCTCTTCCCTTACTCATTTATTATTGTGCTTTTTTTGAATTTATTGTTTTCGAATTTGTTAAGGCATTAGATTGGATTTGTGTATGGTTTGCCTAGGATAATTTTTAAAATCCCAATTCACCCCCCCTCTTGGGTTGCCTAGTTAGTATTTCAATTACCTCGACTCGCTTCCAAATAAGATTATCGGTGGTGGGAAGCACATTCTGCGCAGCTCGCCAATGAAAAACCTTCACCTTACTAGGCACCTCCAAGCTCCAAATTTTCCTCCAAATACCAGAAGTTGGGGCGTTGACATAGTTATTAAGCAATCTATAACAGCTCCGAACAGTATACAACCCATGGGGGTCAGCCATCCAGTACCAAACATCCTTTTCTCTTCGAGAACTCAGCGGGATTTGCAAAATGAGGTTTCGGTCTCGAGTAACAAAGAGATCTGCCACTGCATCATAGTCCCATCTACGCTGCCCAAGGACCATCAAACTGCTGACTGGAGCTGAAGCTATACTTTCATTTAAGCTGGTGGAAATAAACCCATTATCTGCATCAGGAAGCCAAGGATCCGACCCGATGAGAGTGTTCTGACCACTGCCAACCTGGATCCTACTACTGCGAACAATAATATGCTTGGCTGCCAACAGAGATCTCCACACAAAACTTGGATTATGACCTAAGACAGCCTCTACAATAGATGTGCGAGGGAAATACCGAGCTTTGAAAATTTGGCCAAGAAGAGATTCCGGATTCGTTAACAACTTCCAAACTTGTTTCCCCAACATTGCCACATTGAAATCGTGAAGGTTTTTGAAGCCAATTCCTCCAGTGGCCTTGGGTTTACACAGCAAATTCCATTTCATCCAGTGAATACCACCTCGCCCCTCACGTCTGCTTCCCCACCAGAATGAGTTCATCATGGTTTCTAATTCTTTGCAAAGGTCTAGAGGCAAAAGATAAACCTGCATAGCATAATTGGGAATAGCTTGAGCCACTTTGTTTTTAACAGAATTTCCTTACCGACTCCCACAAAAATTCATACTCCAAAAGACCCCTATCACGAATAGAATCAAGACTTCCTTTTTATTCCACTTGACAAAAGAGGGTAAGCCAAGATAAGTGCCATGGTTAGCAGATGGCGTTAACCTCTAAAATATGACAAAGCTGCTCCTTAACATCTTCTTTAACATTGGAACTAAAGGAAATTGAGGATTTGCTGAAGTTCACCCTCTGGCCTGACCCCTGACCATACACCCCAAGGATGCGCTTAATCACATGAGCTTCACTGTTGTTAGCCTTGAAGAACAAAAAGCAGTCGTCCGCGAAAAATAGATGAGAAACAACAGGAGCTCCTCTAGCTACCTTAACCCCATGGAGCAAACCAAAGACGTTCATTCTTGCGGATTAAAGCACTTAACCCCTCCGCACAAAGAATGAATAAGTACGGCGACAAAGGGTCCCCTTGACGAAGCCCTCTACTAGGAACAATATGACCAATTTCCTTCCCATCCCGGATAACATGATACCGAACCGTAGAAACACATAGCATAATCAAGGCCACCCATTTAGCATCAAAACCCAGCCTAAGCAGCATAGCTTCCAAGAAATCCCATTCAATACGGTCATAAGCTTTCGACATGTCGATTTTAAGAGCAGCTGCCCCAACCTTTCCTTGACGTTTCCTCTTTAGAAAATGCATGATTTCAGAGGATATAAGGATATTATCGGTGATGGCTCGACCAGGAATAAAAGCACTCTGAGATGCAGATACTACAGAGCCCAGAACAGTTTTCATACGATTTGAGAGCATTTTAGCGACAATTTTATAAAGGACATTGCATAACGCAATAGGCCTCATGTCCGAAAGAGACTCTGGTTTTGATTTCTTAGGGATCAGCACAATAGATGTGTCATTGAAGCCCTCAGGAAAGGAGCAAGTAGCAATGAAATTTAAACATGCCTCTGTCACATCCTCACCAACATGAAGCCAAAATTGCTGATAAAAGGCCGGGTTCATACCGTCGGGACCTGGCGATTTGTCCGGGTGCATTTCGAAAAAGGCCTCTTTAACCTCACCGGTTGAAAAAGGCTCGAGAAGCAAATTGTTCTGCTCAGCAGAAACTTTTATCTCGACACAATCTAAGGATTCTACGTTCAGACAACCATCAGAAGTAAATAAATTGGAGAAGTAGTCAGAAATCAAACCATCTATGTCAGCCGAGGTGGTACACCAGTGACCTTGAGCATTGCGGAGAGTCGTAATAGAATTCCTTCGCTTTCTTGCAGTTGCCGTAGCATGGAAGAATCGGGAATTCATATCCCCTTCCTTGAGCCAAAGCAATCTTGATCTCTGCTTCCAGAAAACCTCCTGACTATGGAGAAGCTCATTAAACCGCTTCCTGACCTCCGAAAACTCCTCAAGACCAGCTGAATCACGACGCCCCCTCAAGAGAGTCATCCGCCTCCTACACTCGGAAATATGGTTTCTGAAATCCTGAGCTAAGTGACCTCCCCAACGAAGTAAAGCAGACCCACACTCTGAAATTTTTTGCTGAATTGGATACCCATGCGAGGAAGACCAGCTGGACCGAACCACCTCTGCACAGTTTGCCTCTCTCAGCCACATATTTTCAAAACGGAATCTTTTAAGCCTACGGGAATGAGCTAAAGGCTTTGGGTCCATAAAAATAGGTAAATGATCTGAGGTTGAAGACTCCAAACTCCAAACCCGAGCTTCCTTGAACCGGCTTATCCACATATCAGTGGCTAGAACTCTGTCCAACCTTTCCTCCACCCAATTATCCGTCCCCCAAGACCGTTCCCATGTGAATTGATAACCTTCCATGCCGATGTCAAGTAATCCGCTATCCGACATAGCTTGTTTAAAACCCTGCAGCTTCCAATTGGGATGCTTATGCTTTCCTCGCTTCTCGTTGGCAGCTAAAAGGTCGTTAAAATCCCCAATGCACACCCAAGGAAGAGAAGACACAGCAGATAAAGTGCGAAGGAGGTTCCAAGAATCACGCCGACGACTGGATTCCGGGAAACCATAGAAGCCCGTCATCCTCCACTTACCAAGCTCCGGGTACTCTACCTCCACATCTATAAAGTTTCTAGAGAACTTTAGTAGTCGCACTTTGCTGCTAGCTTTCCAAAAGAGGGCAATCCCTCCACTACGGCCCAAGGCTCACAAAAACAGCCTCATAGCCCAACTTCGGTTTTAATCTTTCTAAAGTATTTCTATTACAAAGAGTTTCAATTAGGAAAATAAAAACTGGTTTCTTTCATTTGGCCCATTCCTCCAGCATTTGAACTGTCCGTGGTTGGCCCAGCCCACGGCAGTTCCAGCTTAAGACACTCATTTGTCTCGGTGGGCCTGATGTACAGGGCCCACCGCTGGTCCATTTTTTGATTCAAGAGGTAAAAGCAACACTTGGGAAGATGCCTCTCCTTCAGAGCCCGTTTTACTGCACAATCCTGCCTGTGACCTTCTCCTTTTGGAATATTTAACAATTAATCCTTCATCCATATCTTCCCCAGAATCCGGATTGATATCAATTTCATTTATTGCCCCCGCAACTTGCTTTCCTTTCACACAAGATAGAGTCTTAGTAGACACTAAGCTGTCACCTTTCTTATTAACTACCCTGCTTCCCACGTCCTCGTTCCCCTCGAGGTTTTGAGGGATGGCATACCCGGGATTTGCGGCAAGAATTGGGTCAATTGCCATGGTAGCTGCAAAGTCTCTGTACCTTCCTTTTTCCTCAGCAACTTCCTCCGGTGGGATAGATCTCAGCCACCGATCGCCGGAGTTCATCGCATTTCTTCTATTTGGTGCCTTCATCCAGTGACCATAGGCTTTCACAATCTCCCCAGAAGTGCATTCATATAATTGGGGACACTGTTTTTCAGTATGGCCAAGTAATCCGCAAATAAAGCAAAAGATGTTGAGGCGTTCGTATTTAAAATCCACCCAAATCCAGTCTCCGCCAACCTTCTTTAGCTTCATCCTTCGCTTCAGAGGTTTCCTAACATCTATAGCCACTCGGATACGCATATAGTTTCGCCAAACCCCCATTAAGTTATGCTCATCGGACTCCAGAAAAGTGCCTATGTAGTTGCCAATGTCTTTTAGAATTTTCGCAGACATGAATCCTATTGGAAGGTTATAAACCTGGGTCCAAAACGAGGTAAAGTAAAGTGGAACATTCCTAGGCTGTTCGTTCTCCTCCAGCCGCTTAACAAGCAGAATATGTTGATCAAACGTCCAAGGGCCTGAGTCAAGAACCCTTTTCACATCCACTTCATGGAAGAATTGAAATAGAAAAAGCGAGGGAGATAAATCCTTAATGCAGACTCCCTTCCCTGGCCTCCATACCGAAGCCATTGTGTTCTTCATGGCAGGGAAGTTAATAACTTTATCCGTAAGAAATCTGCCCACCAGACAGAACTGAAAATCAATGCTCGCTGGACCACCCTCGTTGCCAGCGTCTCCTTCAACAATGAGCCCCCCGTCCTCCTCCTCAGCCAAACTGATATGAGCATAACCATTATTAATCTCGATCTTCGGGTTTCCTTCAGACATCGCCACTGACGAAAGGAGAGAAAGGCAAGAAAACTAAGTAGAAAATTTAAAGTCTGCAGAGAAGAAACTTGTCATAAAGACAAGACGAGACTAACTTGTACCAAGACAAGAGATAAAAGGCATTTTCATGATTTTTTTTTTTAATTTAACTGAGAAAGGAAGTTGTTTTTGATATGTCGCTTTTTTTTCTTGAGTCTATCTTCTACTGGATTTAGACAATGCACAAGTCGGGAGTTCATAATATTATCAAATAATCACTTATTTAACATTCTAGCACCCAAATTATAGGACAATGCACAAGTCGGGAGTTCATAATATTATCAAATAATCACTTATTTAACATTCTAGCACCCAAATTATAGGTAATAATCCAATTTTAAAAGTGATAATTAAACAATCTGATACTGTATTTCTTCTATTATCGTAACTCCTTTGCCAGTGTATCCACCATTGTTGCGTATAATAATAACAACAATTTCTGTTATTCTGTTTTTTCAACATAAAAAAGATAGTTTTTTTTCAATTTATTTGCGAAACAATTTTTTTAATTTATGTATATTGTTAAAAAGAATAAAAGAACAAATTAATCACACAACATTTCCCCCAGTTATTGTCCATAATTTCTAGCTAGCCCCATCATGTGGCTCTTCCGACAGTACGAGTACATTTTCACTTCAACTATTGAAATCAATGTGCTTTTGTTTAAAACGTGTGGACCAAGTGTTCAATCATTTTAGCAACTTTCATCCACTAATTTAATAAAATATATGTATACTTGTGTGTGTGTGTGTGTGTGTGTTTTGATAGAATTTAATAACATTGTCAATTTACTTGACTTGACTTACGCAGATACCTTAGCAAAGTCTTGCCTTGGCCCCATACACATTAAGATATTAGTACTGTTGTGAGTTGAAAAGGAAGAGAGACTAAAGTAAAATAATGGGCATCCCTGTTGTTGATCAGCAGCCTGCGGAGAGCACTTCCCACGTCATTTCTCTTACAACTCCTCGTGATGCTTGCAGATCATCACTGGTATGTCATGTCTTCAAATCAGCTGCGGATTCCGTGGGTGGAATTTCCGCCGTCCGACTACAAAGAGATCATTTTTAGTTCAGTCTCTGATTCATCCTTGATCACCACTTTGTTCAAGAGGGATCTATTTTTTTTATCTTTATCACAACCCCATCTTCATAACCAAAGATAGCATGGTAAGTCAAACTTGATCAATTTTTCTTTAATCATCTAGCTAAAATGGAATTTGGTTTTAGGGTCCAGATGAGATGATGATAAAGAATCCTTTTTAGGCAATGATTCTAGTCCTGCTCTTAGGAATATATTAATTAATGGCATGGCAATCACCCCTGCTTTTTAGTTCTAGAGGAATTAGGTGACTCACTTTTTTGTGTTTCTTGGTATATATGAAGTCTTAGCTAATGAAATTATGTCAAATATGCAAAACCATGCGCATATTTATTATCATTTAAAAAAAAATATTATCATTTTATTGGCTGAGGGTATATAAACTTGATGCCAAAAAAAAAAACATTACATGGTACTTCTAATTAAAAACTCATAGCATGCTATGTAAACCTTCTACTTCATCATAGATAGTAATATGAAGTAGCAGGAAAAACTTCACTGTATATGAAGTCACCAGGCAGCCGACTAGAGGTTTCCTGTATAGTTGTCTAGTTAGATACTTAATGCTATGAGTTTTTAATACCTAATTAGTTCTTATAGTAAGCTTCTCGCATCCAATTGTATGCAAAACCATACCATGTTTTATGCGAGTATCTGCAACACTGGCCAATAAAATGGGAAAATTAATCTAGCTGACACCGTACGTCATTGTCTTTCAACAGAGCTATGCACTGGAGAAGGTAAGCGATTGGGGCAAGAGGGCTTTGTCTAGCATGGGAAGGTACACCCAACCACTGGAAGTGGACTTCTCTACCAAAATCTAGGTAATTTGCACCGTCACCTTTGGTATTACCATCAATTTCATCGGCACTTTTTGGTGGCAACTAGTTTAATCGGTAAAATTTCTCAAAGGAAAGGTCTAAAGTTCAATCCCTATTCACGTGGGAGGAAAGAGGCTTTAGTTACCAGTATTATTATGATTTCATTTACTCCATGCGCGTGTCAATGCAATAGCAGGTTTCCTAAGGTAGCTCAAGTCAAGTGTGTGTTTATGGTTGTTTGACGTTAAAGGTAGGATAGAGACTATAACTCTGTCCTAATGTATCAACTAGGCAGCTTACCTTTTGTCCAAGTTTATTAAGTCCAGTTATGGATTGCAAAGAAGAGTTTTAGAGTCTGGAGTCCACAGCGAAGGAATCAATGATGAAAAAAAGCGAAGATCCTCGAAGCAATGATGCTTGAATATCTCAAAATAGAGGAGATGGGTAGATGAAGATTGGGATGGGTGAGTACTTCAATAAAAATGGAGATGATGGCTTATTGGCGAGTAGTGTATTTGATTGTGGTCAATCCAGCACCAAGGATGGTTCATTATACAGGGAATTGAGCTTAGGCCTAAAATTGATTGATAGATTGAATTATATATTTGACACAGCAACATTTTGTGATGAATACGTTAATGTTAATATGTATTCAAGATCATTAGGTGGGCATAATATGCTACTTCTATGATCAAAGTTGTATTGTGTATATTTGGAAAATCATTTCATGTTGATTGGTTCAAAATTGGGTTCAAAGTTTGCGTAGGTTTAGGCTGGGCAAGTATTTCCTTATTGGGCCGGGCCCTGTTGTGCAAAATGTTCAAATAAAATTTCATTACTATTCTTGTTATAATAATTGCAGAAAAACTAAATTCTTTTTTTTTTTTTGATAAACAGAAAAACTAAGTACTTAAAAGAAAATGACAGATAAAAAAAGGATCTTTATTTTAAACTTCTAGATACAGAGATCAAATTATCAATACTGTAAAAGAAAAAAAATTATTTTATCCATAGTAGAATAGCGTATTCAGTATGTTTCAGTTGCAGAAATTGAAGAGCATCAAAATTTTAGAGCAAGTAATATGTATTAATTTTTTTAAAAAAATTTATGTATTTTGCTATAAATTTTATCATACTTTATATGGACAACTTATAAAGTTCATTAAATTTTAACTTGGTGAGTTTTTTTCTTCTGCGCTTCATATAAATTTGTGCATTTAAAAAAAATTATTTCCAGACAACTTATTAAATTAATCTAGAAAAATAAAAGACAACTTGTACTTTTGTCTATATTTATCCTCACATATTATACATTGAAACAACAATTTGGTAACAGAATTTATCATACAAAACTCATAACACTATTAGTAACACAATTACCAAACACCTAGTTGTTTTTTTATTTAGTGGCTTATCAGTATGGTAAAAATAACTTATTTTATCAGCTATCTCAATCCTAACTAGCCCTAACTCAACTAAAGAATTTTTTCATAAGAAATTATAAATATTTATTATCTTTTGAAACTTGTTGTAATTATTTGATATTTTAGGTAGTTGAATAATATTTGCCGTCAACTTCCCAAAGAAGTCGTTGAAACAAACCAACAGCTTCACAAAGAAGGGCTTGTGAGTGTTTCCTATAAAAGCTCACTTTTTGTCTAATGAGTAAACAGAACGAGTAAAATGGATATTACAAATGCTCTGCCAGTAGAGTGCATTTCGCACATAATTTCTCTTACAACTCCTCGCGATGCTTGTAGACTAGCAGCGGTATCTCATATATTCAAATCAGCTGCGGATTCGGATTTGGTGTGGGAGAAGTTTCTGCCGTCCGATTACAAGTTGATCATTTCCAACTCTGTCTCTTCTTCATCTTTGACCACTTCCTTGCCTAAGAAAGATCTTTATTTTCATCTTTGTCACTACCCCATCTTCATCAACAATTGTACCATGGTAAGCTTTCATCACCTCTCAATTTCACAGCCTATGCTTATGACTCCTAAATTTGGTAATTGAAGCAATGAAACTTAAAGCTAGTGTTCAAATTGAGAAATGACAAACTTAAAGCTAGTGTTAAAAGCTTGATTGGCTGGTTTATATAATTGATTTTGTGTGCCCAGCCTAGCTTATTGTAAATTGTATGTATAGTATCCAAAAAATGATTTGTTAGCTTTAACTACTTTGAAGTCACCAAATATCTGACTTTAAGTTTCTTATATAGTTAAGTAGTACTCCTTAATCTTATGAGGTTCTAAAAATTAACATCTTATTTTAAATCTTATCTCATCCGGTTGTATATGCATAACCGTACCATATAGTATAAATTCGAAAAATTATAATCTAGCTAACAGATGGTCATTATATGTCCTTCAACAGAGCTTTGCACTGGAGAAAGAGACCGGGAAAAAATGTTACATGGTTGGGGCAAGAGGCCTTTGTATAGAATGGGGAAGTACAGCCAATTTTTGGAAATGGACTTCACTACCGAAGTCAAGGTAATTTATCTTTCATCTTTAGTATTATAATCAATTAGTTCACCAACAGTTTTGAGGAAGCCAACTAATTTAGTCGGTAAAATTTCATGAATTAAAACAAAACATATTTAGTGTTCAAATACTACTCATAAGGATGGGGAGAAGCTTTTTCTAACAGTACGATTTCGTTTGCTCTATGCATTGGCAGGTTTCCTGAGGTGGCTGAGCTCGTTTATTTTTGGTTTTTCGAAGTCAACGCAAGGATAGAGACAAGAATTTTGTCCAACAGAACCAACTATGCAGCTTACCTTGTGTTCAAGTTTGGCAAGTCCACAGATGGATTTGGAAGTACACTATTAGCATCTGGGGTCTACGTTGAAGGAATCAATGATGAGGAAAGGCAAGGACTCTTCTTAGATCCTTCAAGAAATACGCCTCAGCTATTTCATGACAGAAGAGATGGATGGATGGAGATTGAGATGGGTGAGTTCTTCAATAAAAATGGAGACGATGGGACGTTATTATGTAGCCTATTAGATTTTGATAGATTTGGCACTAGGCATGGCCTCGTTATAGAAGGAATTGAGCTTAGGCCCAAAAAAAGGCTGATGCCTTGAATCACAAGTATATATATAAATTAACAGCTGATAAGTGCAATTACTTCCTTGACAACATTCTGTGATAAGCAGAGCTGAAATTTAAATTTTTTTCTTTTCTTTTTAGCAATTTTTTACATCAAGAAATGCAGAACATCATCCGAAAGAAATATGGATAAAAAAATTACAAAAAAAATTCTCCCGCTGATTTTCAGATTTTATCAATTTAATTAAGTTTTAGGGTCCGAAAGCCTCGCATTATTATTACTGTTTAAATAAAGAAGAGAAAAAAAAGACATTTTTTTTTCACAAAAAGAAAGGTTAATTTCACTTTTTTTAATAAATTGATTATTTTCAAAATACCTATGAAGTTATTATAAACTTTAGCTTCTCCTCAATTATTGTTCAAAATATAAGGTCAAATGAATATGTTGATGGAAAAAAATTTATTTTCTTAAGAATTGTTAAGGATAAGTTAAAGTTCTCAATAATTTAAGAAATAATTTCAAAATAATCAATTAGTTAGGGGAATAAATTGAAATTTATCGAAAAGGAAAAAAATCCTTATTAAATTGAAGGAAAATTTATCACGCTTACACTTTTAAATTGTTCTATTATCAAGCATATTATTACAATACTTTCAGGTTGTATCATTCATCCACCATAAATTTACAAAATATATCAGCCATCAATTAAATCGTTAATTTCCATTAGAATGTAGGATTCCCCTTACAAAATATATGCGGTTGGATGTCATGGACCCCACCAATTAACCGCATCCAACGGCCATCGTTAATTTCCATTAGAATGTAATGGCATCACAAGGGTAATTTTATCTTTTCATATAGGCGAACCTTTAAACAAAGACAAATCTTTTCACTTTAACCCAAAAAAAAAAAAAGATCGTCCATTTCCCTATTCTTCATTCACAACAAGAGAAAGAAAGTTCATAAAAGAAAACCTAAAGAAGTGATTGTGATCACAATGCTTCCTAAATAGAAAGCCACTTACAATTAATTTTGCAAATCCAACGACAAGCTTATGCCATTTTAGAGGATACATAGCTTTTAATTAACTTCATCTACCAACCCACCAATTTTTAAGCTGAGACATCAATTTAGAGAATGTAGGAATTACAAAGGACAACTTAAAGAGGATCTTCCATTTGGCTCTTGGTTGAAAGCGATTACATTCTCAAATCGCTTTAAGCAAAACAAAAACCAAGAATTCTGCAAGCTAAGAACAGAACGATCAGTCATAAAAACAACAAAGGAAAGGGAAAGGACAAGAAGAAACCGGGACAGAGCTTACCCAAAAGAAAGCGGGTGGGTGCATAGAACCAATAGAAGGTGAACACATGGCTGAAGGGGCTATTGAGCAAGTAATCCATGTAGGGGGAAAACCGAGACAGTAGATTGAAGGTAGCCAAAGTCAGAGGCCCACAACTGGATGCACAGAGAGTTCTGAGACAGGAAAGAAAATGGCGGGAGGAAAGGGGGGGAAATAAGGGGGGAAGACGAAACATAAAATTTAGGGATTTTAGCCTCGGAAAATGTACAAGGAGAGAATGCCCAAAATAGCCATGTAAGCTCGGATGAAGAAGTTGTGGATAATGGACCGGGAAAACACATGAAAAAGCCCAAGATCAGAAGATGGAAATTACAAGCTAGGAACCACAACGGAAAAGAAGCCAGTAAAAGTGGGCCTATCACTAAGAAAAGGCTCATGGATGAAGTCAAGATGACAAGCCCAAACACAAAAAACAGAAAATTGAAGGCCCACGAAAGGAGATCAATACAGGAAGCTATTTTCATTCCCCTGCAGCAAAACTTAAACTGAGTTGGGAGGGAACTAGCATGGAGGAAATGGAGATTGTGGAGCTAAGCATGAAAGAATTATTGGCGGAGGCTGGCATTCAGCCCTGCCGCCAGCCATGAAAATCTTTAGCTGGAACGTTTGAGGTTTGGGGAATCTCCGAACGTTACTCGCATTGAGAAAAATTCTCCAAGAGCACATACCACAAATTGTTTTCCTGTGTGAAACGAAGATGTTGTTTGGGCAGATGAATAAAGTTAGAATAAAGCTAAAGTTTGACTGTTGCTTTTCGGCGAATAGAAGTAGATTAGGTGGAGGGTTGGCAATGCTTTGGAATTCAGATATAGATGTTAATATTGCTTTCTTTAGTTGTCACCACATAGACGCTGGAATGAGCACTGAAAACGGGAAGAATTTCATATGCATAGGGATATATGGCAGTCCAGAAGCAAGTCAGAAAAGGCATACCTGGTCATTGTTGAGGTGTTTGGTAGGTTTATCATCTTCTCCTTGGTTATGTTGTGGTGACTTTAATGAAATTTTATGCTTAAAAGAAAAAAGAAGGGGTAATGATAGAGATGTGAGAATGATAAACGATTTCAGGGATGCTGTAAAAGATAGTGGTTTGGTTGATATGGGATTTTCGGGGAGAATATATACTTGGTCGAATAAGGGGTATAGATAGCGGTATGTAGAGGAGCAATTGGATAGATGTCTTTGCTGTACAAATTGGAAAGATCATTTTCATGACCTGGTGGCTATTCATTTAGAGTTGTGGACTTCAGATCATAGCTCAATCATAATGGAGGTTGTTGATAGAGACAGTGAATTGAGCTATAGAAGGAGAAGCTTTAGAAGAATTCATTATGTGGATTTTTGGAGTCCCTACGAGGTTTGTCAAGAGATTATCGAAGAAGAGTGGCTGAGAAATGTTGACTGGAAAAACGGGAATCATGTTCAGGCGTTTTCAAGAGCAGCAAAAAATTCTATGATGCAATTAAAATGGTGGAGCATAAACGAATTCGAAGGAAATAAAAAGAAGATGAAGAATTTGGTAACCAAGCTTGAAGGGTTGAAATAGAACACAAATCAGGAGGAGAATGGTGAGGAGATAAAGCTAATTGAGAAATAAATTGACAATATTCTGATGGAGGAAAAGATTTACTGGAAACAACAATCTCGAGCTGACTGGCTTAAAGAGAGTGATAAGAATACCAAATTCTTTTACTCTAAAGCTTCTTCAAGAAAAAAGGAAGAATAAGATTTGGAGAATTAATGATGAAAATAGAAATTGGAGAGACAATGAAGGGGAGGTAGAAAAGGAGTTCTGCTCCTATTTTGCAAAAATGTTCACCACCACCAAGCCCTCCCAAGATCACATAGATGCTACTCTTGCTGGATTAAAATCGAAAATCTCAGAGGAGATGAATGAAGAGTTGGACCAACCCTTCGCGGAAGATGAAATTGTAGCAGCCCTTGCACAAATGTGCCCTACGAAAGCCCCTGACCCTGATGGTCTCCCGGCTATGTTTTTCCAGAAACACTGGAAGCTAGTTAGCAGATGTGTCATCTCCACTTGTCTCAATGTGCTTAATGAAAAAGGTACCCTTACTCCTCTAAATCACACTTACATTGCTCTAATCCCTAAAATAGAGAAGCCTAAGAAAGTCTCTGATTTTAGGCGTATAAGCTTGTGTAATGTCATCTATAGAATTGTGGCAAAAACTATAGCAAATAGGCTTAAGCTCATCCTTCACAAAATCATATCCCCTGCACAAAGTGCCTTCATTCCCAATAGGTTAATAACCGACAATATTATCATTGGATATTAATGCCTCCATAAAATTAGACATAAGAAGGGGAAGAAACATGGCTTAGTTACTCTAAAACTAGATATTAGTAAAGCCTATGATAGGGTGGAGTGGAGTTTTGTGGAAGCAACAATGCTAAAGCTAGGCTTCTCTCATAATTGGGTTAATTTGATAATGAGGTGCATTACATCAACCTCTTTCTCAGTGATTATAAATGGGGTGCTTAAAGGACTGATTACTCCTCAAAGGGGGCTAAGGCAGGGCTGTCCTTTGTCTCCTTATTTGTTTATCATGTGTGCAGAGGTGTTTTCCAGCCTATTGCTTCAAGCTGAAGAACAAATTATTATACATGGCCTGAAATTTGGGAGTACCACCACCATATCACACTTACTTTTTGCAGATGATAGTTTGATCTTCATGAGAGCAGATGTGGTAGAATGTCAACACTTGAAAAAAAAATTTGATTGCTACACTAAAGCATCAAGGCAACTCTTTAACTTAGACAAGTCATTTATGTTTTTTAGTAGGAACACAAAAATGGAGGAAGTGACAGCAATTAAAGCAATCTTTAACCTCAATGTTGTTTCGAGACATTAGAAATACTTGGGGTTGCCATCCATGGTGGGTAGAAACAAAATAAGCTTTTTCAATGATGTTAAGTTGAGGGTCTTGAGCGAAATTTTCAATTGGCAGAATAAGTTGTTCTCAAGCGAGGGGAAGGAAGTTCTCATTAAGGCCATAGCTCAAGCGGTTCCTTGCTATGCTATAAGTGTGTTCAAAATCCCGAACGGATTATGTAATGATGTGCAGCAGGTTGTCGCAAAGTTCTGATGGGGATCCAAAGATAACAAAAGATGTATTCATTGGGCTAAGTGGGAAAGAATGTGTAAGGCAAAGATAAGAGGAGGCATGGGGTTCAGAGACTTGGTATCCTTTAATTAGGCGCTGATAGCAAAACAAGCTTGGATGATTTTACAATTTCCCAACTCACTTGTGTCCAAAGTTTTGCAGGCAAGATATTTTAGGACCACAGATTTCTTGCATGCAAAACTGGGATCATATGCAAAACTGGGATCAAATCCATCCCTATATATGGAGGAGTATCTTATGGGGAAAACAAGTCATACATAAGGGCTACAGATGGAGAATTGGCAGGGGAAACAATGTGCAGATTTACCACAATAACTAGATTCCAAGGGAAGAAACTTTCAGACCAAATGTCAACCTCAACCCCATCGTTGCCAAATGACAGCTATGTTATTGAGCTGATTGGAGCTGATAATACCTGGGACGTGGCTAAGATTCATCAGCATTTTGTCAAGGAAGATGCTGATTTGATCATAAGCATTCCCCTTCCAAAAGAGCCTAAAGAGGATCAACTATTTTGGCACTATGACAAGCATGGAAATTACTCTGTGAAAAGTGGATACCAGATAACCCAAAAGATCAGATTTCCATCTCCTCCTAGCAGTTCACAAACATCATTAGAGGTGTGGAAAAATTTATGGTCCCTCATGTTACCAGCTAAGGTGAGGAATTTTATATGGAGGGCTGTAAAAAATGTGCTTCCTACAGCAGATAATTTGTGGCAAAAGAAGATTATTCACGACACCATTTGCCAAGTGTGTAAAAGACAAGCTGAAAGTATTGTCCATGTTCTGTTCAAATGCAAAGTGGTCAGGAAAGTCTGGAAATAGGTTCCTTTTGCTAGAAAAATTCTAAACCTGGTGGAGCAACCAATGATGTATGTGATGCAAGAGATGGTTGAGAGCTTAAAAAGAGCAAAGATGGAGCTATTAATTGCAATTTGTTGGGCTGCCTGGCATGCCAGAAATTTATTCATTTTTGAAACAAAGCAGGTGGATCCTTTGAATGCTCTAGCTAAGGCAGAAGTCATCATAGAGTCTTATAGAAGGTTTAAGATTCCAAGTTCAAATCATTTAGTGATTAAAGAAGATTCAAATCAGCCACATTGGTGTCCTCCACCGAAAGGCTTTGTAAATATAAATGTGGATGCAGCAACTAATGTTGGAGAGCAGGCTGCTGGTCTAGGCGTTGTGGTGAGAGACTGTAATGGAAGCTATGTAGCAGCTGCAGTGAAGACGGTTCAATTTTTTGGGGATGTTCAGCAAGCTGAAGCAAAAGCCATTGCTTGGGGAATTCAAGTGGCAAAACAAACAGGTAATTTATCAGTAATCATAGAAACGGACTCCCAAAGGGTAGCTGATTTAGTGAACAAGAAGAAGGACAGTAGAACTCCCATTTGCTGGGTTATATCTGAGATTCAAGAGCTTAGTAAAGAGTGCATTGAGTGGAAAGTTAAGTTTACTCTTAATACTAAGGCTCATCGTTTAGCAAAGCTTGCTCTGGAATTTGTGAAGCCTGCAATCTGGGTGGATTTGTTCCCAGCAAATGTATTGTGTATTCTGTAAGTTTAGTTTTTATGACGGTTATAATTCCGTTTCAAAAAAAAATAAAAAGAAGTGATTGTGATCACAATGCTTCCTAAATAGAAAGCCACTTACAATTAATTTTGCAAATTCAACGACAAGTTTATGCCATTTTAGAGGATATATAGTTTTTATTTAACTTCATCTACCAACCCACCGATCCAAACTCTTCTTTCTTTATTTCTTGGTCTTTAATTTGCTTTAATATATTTGTGACCCAAAACTAAAGCTCGTCACAGTTCAAACACACTTGATTTGTTCTTTTTTAAGAAATTGGTTTTGAAAGGCTATAAGTGATTTTAAAAAGTTAAAAACTAATTTGAATATTTGGTAAACTTTTTAGAAATCACATTTGGCAAAATCACTTATCCTATATCTGATTTTGAAAAGTATGAGGGAGAATTTTTTTAAAATTTGATTTTGAGAATCAGTTTTATACTGAACTAGAAAATAGAACTGCGCTTCACGCGGTTTTGAAAAAAGAATTTAGTATTATCATTTTTTCTTACTTTACACTTGATGAAATTGATAAAAAATATGAATTGATTTTTTTTTTAAGATAAGGCAGCCTTATAAAAAATAAAAAATAAAACTATTTAGCCAGCAATACAAATAAAGAAGTAACGCAAGATAAAGAATAAAATGAGAGAATATATTATAGAGTGATTTTATTCATTCCAATTGTATGTGTACAAAACAAAAAAATGAGCTCTCCTTTTATAGTTACATAATCACTCCATGAAATTAATGAAAAATTATGGATCATAATTCATTGTGAGATAGTGGGAGTTATAGGGAAGCTAAAGGTTGCTAATGGGAGATAGTGGGGAGACTAAGAGATATATGTTATGAACATCCGCATTTATTTTAATAAATTCATAACACTCCCCCTTGGATGTTCATTACAAAGAATATATCTCATTAAAATTTTTACATAATTGTTATTGTGTAATAACAATCAAATTAATTATGAGAAGATGAAAAGCCAAATGTAAAAGAAAATTTCTCTATTTATTAGATAATAGAGAATATACAAAGATGAGAAATGGTGATGCCACATCACCTCCTCAAGTCCTAGCTTTATATATATATATAGATATAGATATATAGATAGATAGATATAGATAGAATTTTCATGTATATCCTTATATATATTAAAAAAATATAAAATTAAGCTCATTAATTAGGAAATAAAATTATTAAATTTAAAGAGATTATTATTAAGGTCCACCTACCTTGCAACAGTTGCAAGGTACCACCATTTTTTTTTTTTTTTTGTGATTTCAGCCCTTAATCATTGGATTTAATGAAAAGATGATATCAATGGTGGAGATTTGTCTATTTGAATATTAACATTATACTCCCTGATATTTATTAAAAAATCAAAAAAGTTAATGAGTTAAAATTTTTAGTACATAAGTTCATATTGTTTCAAATTTATATTATATATTTAGTAGTGAGTCTCAAAAAATAAAATTTATTTTTAATATTATCTATTTTATTTAAAAGAATAAATTTTTAATGTTACTTATATTTTAAAAATAAATATTTTTTATTTTCATTTGATTTGATATTATTTAGTCATAGGCTTATTACTATATTTATTCTTTCAAAAAATTAAATAATATTAAATAAAATAAAATAATCAGTATGAGCCTTAAAAAATAAATTTATTTTTAATAATTTTCATTTTTGTTTTATTTTATATTATTTAGTCATGCTTATTATTATATTTATTCTTTAAAAAAAACTAAATATATAAAATAAAATAAAATAATCAGTATTGAGTCTTAAAAAAGTATCACTTTTAATCAATATTATTTATTTTATTTAAAAGGATAAATTTTTATATTATTATATTATTAAAAATAATTATTATTTAATATTATTTATTTTATTTTATTTAATATTATATAATCATAGACTTCTTATTATATTTATTCTTTCATAAAACCAAACAATGTTAAACAGAACAAAATAATCAATAATGAGTCTAAAAATTAATATTATTTATTTTATTTTATTTAAGATTATGTAATCATAGGCTTATTATTATATTTATTCTTTTAAAAACTTAATAGTATAAAATAAAATAAAATAATCAATATGAATCTTAAAAATAAATATTATTTTTAATATTATTTATTTTATTTTATTTAATATTATTTTGTCATACGCTTATTGTTATATTTATTCTTTTAAAAAGCTAAGTAATATTAAAATTACATTTTAGAAGGTCACCAGCCAAAGCACATAAACTTATAAATAAATGTAAATACAAAAGTAAATAATATTAAATTAAATAAAATTACATTTTAAAAAGTCACTAGCCAAAACACATAAACGTAAAAATAACTGTAAATAAAAAGGAAAATAAGGGTTAAATGAAATTTAACATCACAAAAGACAAAAAGCAGTGGTACCTTGCAAAAGCTTAGTCCTTATTATTATAGCCAATTATATTGAGATAACAAAATAAAAATAAAAATAAAAATATTTATTTTAGTTATTAATTATTATATATATACAATAAAAATTATTTTATATTCATGTCTACAAATGTACAAGAAAATATTATTCAATATTTTTTTATTAATAATATAATTATATATGCAAAGTAATGTACGAACCAGATCTCTATTTTTCCTCCACCAACTGAAAAATATTAGAGATTAAGTTGTATAATGAACATCATGAATTTTATAGCTTAAGGGGGTATGGCTTTTGGTTTTGGAGTTTAGATCATGGCTAATTAATTAGCCAAATTGACTAATTATATTTTTTAAAAAAACCAAAGTAAATAATCATTAATCGTGTTAATTAATTCGTTTTGATTGTAGGATGAAGATTAGGCATATTTCAACTTCGGACTTGACACACCAATGAAAGAAGCTCTTGACTATTTATTGTGACAAAAATAAAAAATGTAATGGGTCTTTCCCTTTTGTGATCGATGGGGAATGCTTTGATCATTCTAAAAACCCTGACCAAGTACTGATTATTTCCCTAATTTAGACTTAATTAATTAATTCATTTTCGGAAAAAGATAGCATTTTGGGAAAACGAAAGCAATAATGTGATCTAAATGAATGTTTCTGCTTAATTTGTAGCTTGGATTGGAGAATAATGATGACATTGATGCACTGTTCCATGCCTTTGAAGCAGCAACCATCACAAGGCATAATGCAATTAATAAGGTTAATTTCAAATATTTATAGTACACATACAAATATTTTAAAAAAATTTCATTTTGTACCCATAGATACGAAACCCTTGGCCGCATGCGGCCATGGCAACTAAATTCATGGCCGCATGCGGCCAAGGCTACCACCGCGCTAGCATGATATCCAAATTCATCGAAATAATATACTTACAAATTGGCACACACCAAAAAGGACGATTTGAAGATGAAATATAGAACTTGAAAGATTTTTTGAATGGGATGCAATCGGTAAAGAAAGTCTTTTTTAAAATGCACTTCGTTTTAGGTTGTTGTGGCATAATGGCTTACAAGCTTGCACTGGTAAATTAATCAATCAACCGAACAAAATTACCTTGCCTTTCATCCAATAGAGTTTTGGTATTACATTTTTAAGTGAATGACAATGTGATCGTGCCCTTGGAAGGTCTGACTTCAATTTAATGAAACTTCTTGTTTGGTTAATAGATATTTTCAAGAAATTTATTGACAAGGATGGGAAGCTGAAGGAATCTATGTCAAAATATACACGAGGTACATTGAGTTTGTTTGAGGCATCTTACTTGGCCATATAAGATAAAGACATATTATTTCAAGACATGGAATTCACAAGAACTAAACTCACACAGTTGCCATCAATCATGGATTCACGCAATTTGATGATTGGCACTCAAACCCTTGCCCCCACGCGTAGCCATGGGAGCCTAACGCGGCCAAGGCAACCAATATCGTGGCCATTCACGGCCATGGCAGCGAAACCCCATGGTCATGTGCAGCCATAAGAACCAAATTCCATGGCTGTGCACCCAAATCCTTGGCTGCGGCAGTCATGGGAACCAAATCACGGCCATCGGAACCAAAACTGTACTTTTATTTTGTTATTTTATTAATTTAAATAGTATTCTTTTAGGGTTAAAATTGTTAGTAAATAAAACTGTTAAAAAAGGATATTTTCGTGCTTTAATCAGTTAACAGTGGTCAATTGTTAAAGTTAATGATTATTAGGGGTAATTTGATGTTTTTAAAGTAAGATGATGACAATTTGAAGATTGTTACTTCATGAGGGAGGTACGCAGAAATTAACCCAATTAATAATAATCTCAAGGTCTCGTTGGGAGTTAATTACTTAGCCCTTCAATTAGAATAAGTAGAATTAGTATCTGATTTAATTGTGTTCTTCTGGTTGTGTTTCATTTTATTTTTATGGTAAATAAAAATAATTATGTTTTTGGTGCATGTTATTGCATATAACGTTACGGTTTAAGATCGATTGAAATGGATCATTTTTGCAACTCATCATTAAATACTTTAGCTTCAACACGATTACCTACGAAGCTATGAAGTATAATGTAAGGCCGGAAAATAAATTATCGGTACTGTAAGTACCAAAATATATAGTTCCAGAATTCGGATTAAAGTAGAAATCAGCATAAAGCTACTAAGAAAGCTACGTAGTAATTATATGAAACCAGGAAGAGATTATTGATCTAATCTAAAGATATGGCAATTAGTGACATGTGATTACAAATAAAATTATGTGCCAAAAGTTGAATAAAACTAAAAATAGTTACAAAATCCAAAAGGAGAAATACAGTTCAAAGATTAAACGACGAAGATTTAGATCTAAAATCAAATCTCCAACCATGTCGATCGATAAATACAGGCCATAAGGATTGAGAAAAGACTTGACAATATTCTCAATAGTTAAAAGAGAAAACAAATCCGAGTTTACTGAAATTTGTAAGAGAAGTCTAAGTGGGCTTGACCCGATGCAGTGGATCTTTTGAACAGCCCTTTAAGATTCTTATTACACTTCTTTTGAATTTTATTTCTAAAATATCCTCAGTTTAATTTATAAATACAGCCCCACATATTAAAAATCAACCATCATCCCATAAAATTCATACTAAAAAAATATTTTTTAAAATTTTATTTATTAAATACATATGATTCTTAATTTTTTTTAATCATGTAATTTCTTATCACTATAATCTCTTAATTTCTTTGTCGGGTACATTGTTAATTAAATCTCTTTTGGAAATTATTATTGACTTTTTACACTCTGAGGCCACTTTCGTACTGTTAATGTTTACATGTACCGGACAAGTAGTTCCTAAAATCAAGAGTTGTCAAAAGATTTTAAAAAGAAAAGGGGAAAAGATGTAGATACTTATAATGCAATAATTATACATATGTTTTGTATAAAGAATTAAGTAAATTTTGCCTTTTAGTAATTTTTACATAAAAAAATATGGAATATCATCCTAAGGAGATGAGGGTGAAAAACTTTGAGTAATATTATAAGATAAGGGTTAGTATTTGCTTTTAGTAGATTTTAGGTGTGTGAGTTAAAACAACAAAATCAAATTAAGAATAATGAATTTATTTTTGTTGGGGACGTATGGTGCCTCGCTTGTTTGGGGAGTAGGGGCTGTCTCGGTTTTTAAAGAGTGATGGAAGAGTGGGGGGATACTGGATAGGGTGAGAGGTTTTAATCCAAACTCAGAAAGCTTGCCAAATCGCCTTAGACCTGCAAAACAACGAGAAAGAGTTTAGAGGTGGAGCCGAGGGTGGCCGGCGACTACACTTTGATGCTCAAGTCAGAGTTGGGTTATCTCAGGCTAGAGAGCTTGCAAGCACTTAGTAATGGTGGCTGGAGGTGGAAGAAACCTCAGCCCTTATGGTGTGTGTGTGTTGTTTGTTATGATAAAAAATACAACCTGAGTATTTTATAAGTACCCCGGCTGTTGTGCCATCTGTGTTATTTTATTAGTGTTCCTTATTGTTATGTCAGAGATATTTTTATCCTTCATACGTGTGACTGCTTGGGTGTTTCAAAATATGCATGGAGAGCAAGTATGAGGCGCATATTGAGTCTAGGGAAAAGGATAACTTTTTTTTTTTTTTTTGTGAAAAGCTATTCAAAACAATAAGGCTATGTATCTTGTTTGTAAAGATGAAGCTCCTTTTTTTTCTGATGTTTCTACTTGATTTAATCAATGAGTTGGAATGAATCAATCGATCATGGATAATTGGCTTTTACTTAATGGTAATAAAGTAAAATAGAGGAATTCATTGAGGTGAATTATTGCATAGAACTAAATATCAGTATTTGATTGAGGTACGACCATGCAATTTATTATATTAATATTCTTTTTTGGTCAATCATTGAATTAAAGAATTGATTAAAATCAACTAAAAGGGGAATAATTTTATAAAGCATCTTTCTTTTCTTCTTTTTCTTTTTTAATCACCCGCCGTGATACTATAAGAATTTTTATTCTAATTATCACTCTCGGTATTTGCTATTCAAATTGAATGAACAAAAATGAACAAAATAATATAAAAAGAATATTAATTGGCGGGGAGGGGGGCTAAAGAGGAATTTTAGGAAAAATACCCTTTAGATCTCTTTCCTACAATTCCCCAATATCATAATTTTCTTCTACAACTCTTGATTGTGTATGCTGTATTTGTAGATTTATGTTTGGACACGTATTTTTCCTAAGTAAATTATCTTGTGTTAAGCATACATTGCCTTTATTCTAAGATATAAAAAAGAGTATTTCAAAAACGAGCCAAAAATGTCCCTCCATAGATTTGCCTATATAAACCACAGCTAAAGTTGCAAAAATAAGAGCTTGAATACCGCTTCTACTATAATTTTAATCTCGACTATCTGTGGTGGTTTGATCTCAAAGCAAGGATAAAAGCCAGAATTTTGTCACTTCGAACCAACTATGTTACTTAGTGCTTACCTTGTTTTCAAATTTGTTGAGCTCAAATATGGATTTCAAAGAAGACCAATGGACTTCAGCGTCTACTTTGAAGGAATCGATAATAAAAAAAAAGGCAAAGAGTGATACTAGACCCTCAAAAAAAAAAAATGGCTCAGCTATCTCAAGACAATATAAGGATTCAGTGCTGAGTTTAGTTTTTGTTGAGCACCAAATTAATGGCTGTTAAGCAAGAGAAATTTAGAGAAAAAAAACACAAAATAAATCTTAACCATTGATTATTTACTTAAAATAAATAAAATTCAGGACTGAATCTTAATTCCTCAAGACAAGGGACATGGGTGAATGAAGATTGAGATGGGTGAGTTCTTCAGTGAAAATTGAGATGATGGCATCTTGGTGTGTACCTATTCTGGATAAAACTATGTTGCCACGACTGCAACATACCATTAACTTTTGTCTTTTTCGTTTAATTACACCACATTACCTTATGTTTTATGAAAAAATAAATAGGCACTAGAAGTTATAAATTTTTATATATAAATCTTTTTTTGATAAAATGGCATTTGAAAAGAATTTTAACTGTTGTTATTATTATTATTGTATTATTATATTAATATTATTGTTGTTAAATTTTATTATATTCATTATTTTAATTATTACTATCACTAACGTCGTTATTATTTAATATTTATATTATTATTAGTTATGCAACCCAAGAGGGGGGTAAATTGGGATTTTAAAATTTATGCTAAGCAAACCACATAACAATTCAATCTAATGTCTTAATGGAAACGAAAACAATAAATTCAATCAAGCACAATATTAAAAAAGTAAGGGAAGAGGAAACAAACACAAGGATTTTTACGTGGTTCGGCAATCCCCGCCTACGCTCACTCCTCCAAGCTCATCCGGCTTAAAGATTTCACTATTCAAACCTCCCAATACTTCAAACGTTTACAATTGACTTTCAAGATGTCAATTGACCTTTACAATCAAGAGATTATCTCCTCAATCTCTTCACCCCAAGTGTTTCTCACACTTGTACACTCACAATTTGATGATAAATGAAAATTACAACAATGAAACTTTTTTAAGAGTGGATAAACAAATTATAGCTCAATGATGATTCAATAAATGATTATTTGCGAAATGGAAGCTCAATATATATTATATGATCTTGTTTATGCTTGCTAGGGGTGTTCGCGGATCGGATTTTACGGATTGGACATCAATCCATATCCGATCCATGATTTTACGGATTATAATTTTTCAATCCAATCCAATCCACGGATTGATAAAATTCAATCCAAATCCAATCCATACATCTGCGGATTGGATGCGGATTTGACTCAATCCATATCCAATCCATACATCTGCAGATCGGATGCGGATTTGACTCAATCCATATCTAATCCATACATCTGCGGATCGGATGCGGATATGACTCAATCCATATGCAATCCATCATTTTGCGCATTAGTTTTCGAATTAAAAATTTTTAGTTCTCTCCAACTAATGAAATAAAAAAAAATCTAATATAAAAATAATTGTGCTACCAATTAAATTTAAAATTGAATAAAATTTAAATAAATTAATTGTTTAAATAAAGCTAAAACAATACATTTAAAGTTTCAAAATATAACACATCGAGACTAATTATTCAAATAAAGCTATAATAATACGTTCAAAGTTTCAAAATATAACACACCAAGCTTAATTGTTCAAATAAAGTTACAATAATACGTTAATATAACACCGAAATTAATTGTTCAAATAAAGCCACAATTAATTGAAATGGCGAAGTTTTGGAAACCAAACACAGTCTGATCCTTCACCAGGGCTGTTGCGCCTGTCGAAAAGTGGTGATTACGGAGCCATCCACGATGGGAACCAGGAGAAGCCATACGGGTGGCGATCTTGAAGGTTGTGATAGTGAAATTGTTCAAAATGGAACCAAAAATGTGAAGTGGCTCGATGGACTTGGGAAAGAAGATGGTTTGCTCTCGCCGGAATCGTGCGGCCGATGTCCTTTAAATCCGTGTCAAGAGTGTATCCAACCAGTATTGAATGTTGCTAGTGTGTGTGACGGCGGGGAAGCTTAAGGTTTTTTGTTTGCAAATTGTTGGTGACTTGGCGTTATGTTACTTTGCTTTTGCTAGTGCGTGTGACTTTGTTTTTATTTTGTTTTACAATTTTTACAAGTTATATTTGTATATTTGATTATTTAATTATTTTTCATTTTATATTATTATTGGGTAATGGCTAAGATATGTTATAGTGCTTAGTAACTATGCAATGTCACATTTATAATTTTTTTAATTAAATTTATAATAATTTTTTAATTATATATATATATATATATATATTTTTTTTTTTACGGATTCACGATTTCAATTTCACAGATAAATTCATATCCAATATATCGATCATCAAAATTTTTAAATTTTTAATCCATATCCAATCCACGGATTGAATTTATACAGATCGGATTCAGCGGATCGGACGGATTGAGCAGATCGGATTAGATTCCGAACACCCCTAATGCTTGCATTAGTCTCTAAAATGAAGTTGGAATTGAATTTTTCTAGTTAAAGTCCGAAACCTAGCCGTTATAGGTGAATTCCCGCAACCAAGCGGTTAGCCGCTTGATTTATCCGGCTAGCCGCCCAGAACAGTGATGTCATCGTTAAATTTGAATTTTGCTATAGTAAAATGTCATAAAACTTTGCAAACAAGTCCAACTTTTTTTCTAAATAATGCTTGCCAATACCAAGACTTTTTAAAATTATGATATGACCCCAAATTGAATAATATTTTTCAAAGAGATCCTTTTCAAAATTTAACATAATACCCATATTTTTTAAAGTTCTCAAAACCTTTCACTTTAGTCCAAAATTTGAAAATATGAGATTTTGCTCAGGCGGCTAGCCGCTCACTCTTTGTCCAATTTTGGATTTCAAATGTTTGGATTATATTCGGGTCCTCAAACGTTTATAAATTATAGTATGACCCAATATATTGCAAATATTTGCAAATAAGTCCAACTCCGAATTTAAAAAAAATACTTATTAAAATAAAAAATTATAAAACTTTTTATTTTATTCCAAATTACTCAAATTCTCTAAATACTTTATCTTATAAATATAAAACATTTTTGTTTATGAAAAGTAAATATTTAAATAAATTATTGAGCTTCTCAAATGCTAAATAATACATCAATTAAATCATACCGGCTTTACAAGAATTTTTCTCAATAATTTGTCTGTTGAGCTCTTAACTTTATTCTTTATTTCGCCGTTCTCCGTTGAGTGTCTTCAACTTAATTTCACGTGATTCACTTCATCATAAATATTATCCTTCAAGAACTAGTGAAAATGTGAAATACAATATTTATCAAATCACTTAAAACACATGTTTGTTATCATCAAAATTACATTATGTGTAGCCCTTTAGGCTAACATTATTTTCATTAATAATATATTAGAATATATTAGCTTTATTATTTTAATTATTGTTATTATTAATTTTATTGATAATATTATTATTAAAATTTATTAATTTTATTATTTTAGTTATTATAATAATATAAATGTCACCGTCGTCGTCGTCATTAAACTTTATTAATTTTGTTATTTTAATAAATATAATTCTCATTATTATTATTCAGCCTTAATTGAGCATTAAATATATTTTTATTATAATAAAAATATAAAAATAAATTATTTTATAATATTATTTTATTATATCATATTATATTCATATATTAATAATAATTTAATATAATTAATAATAAATTTAAATAATGTTAGTTTAATATTAATATAAAATTAATACAGTACAGTGTAATACCAAGCATTGTACAATATTGTTATAATATACTGCTAATGCAATATAACATAATATAATACACATACGTTAATTAATACAATATAGTGTGCTAAATGAACCCTTAATTCTTTGAGTCATGATGGCCAAGAGGGATATAGAGAAAGTAAAGATACTCAAAACTTTTGAAATATTCTTAAAAAATAATAAATAAATTAACTTCCTTTTATATTATTCTTTGTTTATCTTTCTATAATTTTATTAAGCTACATTTTAAAATTTAAAACATTAAAATGGCTCCCTTAAATTTAAAAGTAATATTGGTATTTTATAAGTAAACTAACATATTGTATGTACAAATAAACTAACACATCAACTAACACTAAAACCAAAAACTTAGTAAAAAAGTAAAGTTTTATAATATTAAAATAATAAAGTGTTACAACCTATTTTTTACATGTTTCCTATTTTGAATTTTTTACCGTTTTCATTTTATAATTTTTTGAAGTATTGAAAGGTTAATAAGTCATATTTTTATACATATTCAATTTATTTACTCTATATTAAATATATATTATATAATAAATAAAATATTATTTATATTTATCGATTTTTCATGTGTTTAAAAAATTTTATGTAATATTACATTGTTGTCCTTACACTGTCACTCATTTTTATGACCAAACTAGATCAATGGATCAAACTTTAAAAATTTAAAAACAACATGAGTTATATAAGTAAATATTTAAAAACTCTTTACTTTTAATGATTTTATAATAAACACTAGGGATTGCAGTGTTAATAATCAATTGAACTCTCAGCCATTGAACAATTTAGCCATTAGATTTATCGGCTGCATCAGAAAAGGGCAAAATTTGGGGTACCTTGCAACTGTTGCAAGGTAGTTGGACCCGTGCATTCTATTTGATTTTGATAACTTCACCAAATCTGGCCTCATTATACAAGGAATTAAGCTTGCGCCCAAAAATGGCCGACTGCTAAATTGAATTATTGAATTATTTGGCAAAACAATTGTACTGCTTTAAATACCAAAGTTGTGACACTAATACAATTAGCTTTCTAATAGTATGCTACATGTTTGGGGGAAAAATAGGAAAGATAGCAGAACGCCACATGTCGACGAATGGAATAACTTCAGTGTAATCCGAGGTACCCAGCATGATTCGAGGTACCCCGCACGATTAGAGGTACCCGGCATGATTAGAGGTACTCGACATGATTAGAGGTACCCGGCACGATCAGATGTACCCCACTTGAAAAATAGGTTTGCACATAATTAATTATTCTGTCATTGAGATTGTTCTTTTATAGAGATTTACAGCACACATAAAACCATTAAATCAGGAAACTAAATCACTGATTTAAGGAAAGAATAATTTCTAGGTAGAGTTTCCTAAAATACATAGATTTGCACCTAAATAGCTATGTTACAGCTAATGACTAATTTACAGCTAATATATAATTACAACACATATTTTTTCTAATTTTCTAACACTCCCCCTCAAGTCGGTTTTGAAGATATCCTCCATAGCCACTTGCCAACTAGAAAATTGAACTGCTTTTGTGTAGTCCTTTGGTAAAGACATCAGCCACTTGTTCTCCAAAGAGGGAATGTGCTCCATATGAACCAATCCATTATCTATCTTCTCCTTGATGAAATGCTTGTCAATCTCCACATGTTTTGTGCGGTCATGAAGGACTGGATTGTGTGCTATTGAGATTGCTGCCTTGTTGTCACAGTACAACTTAATAGGAGATGATTTTGTCGCTTTTAACTCTTCCAACAGCCTCCTAATCCACACGATCTCACAAATACCATGGGCTACAGCTCTAAATTCAGCCTCAGCATTGCTCCTAGCTACCACATTCTGTTTCTTGCTTCTCCATGTAACCAAATTGCCACCTACAAATGAACAGTGTCCAGAAGTGGATCTTCGGTCTACTATGCTTCCAAATCAATCTGCGCCCTCAGAGGCTTCAATCATAAGTGTCCTTGTGGCTTAAACAGAAGTCCTTTGCCCGGTGTCCCTTTTAGATACTTTAAAATTCTGTAGACAGCTTCAAAGTGTGCCGGTCCTGGGGCATGCATAAATTGGCTAACCATACTAACATAGAAGGATATATTTGGGCGTGTATGGGATAGATAAATCAATCTCCCAACAAGTCTCTGATAATGCTCCCTATTCTTCACATTCTCAGCTTCTGCAGGTTGCAGTTTCACATTAGGTTCTATAGGGGTTTCAGCAGGTTTCCACCCTAGCATACCTGTCTCGTTTAACAAGTCGATAACATACTTCTTCTGATTTACAGAAATGCCTTCTCTAGATCTAGCAAACTCCATCCCAAGAAAGTATTTTAATGCCCCGAGATCTTTAATCTCAAACTCCTCAGCCAGTTTCTTTTTTAACTTTGCTAGCTCATCACAATCATCCCCAGTTAACACGATATCATCCACGTAAACTATCAAGATAGCTATTTTACCATCATTTGAATGCTTGTAAAACATTGTATGATCAGCTTGACTTTGAATATATGCATAGCGCTTAATCACCTTGCCAAAGCGTTCAAACCAAGCTCTTGGTGACTGTTTAAGTCCATACAAGGACTTCTTCAATCTGCACACTCTCCCATTTCCACACCTTTCTTCAAAGCCTGGTGGGGAACTCATATACACCTCCTCCTCAAGGTCTCCATTAAGGAAAGCATTTTTAACGTCCAATTGGTGTAAGGGCCAATTAGAGTTAACAACAAGAGACAACAAGACCCTAATTGAGTTGATTTTAGCTACCGGAGCAAAGGTCTCTTGGTAATCTATCCCATAGGTTTGAGTAAAACCTTTTGCAACAAGACGGGCTTTGTATCTCTCGACACTCCCATCTACTTTACTCTTGATAGTAAACACCCATTTGCACTCCACAACCTTTTTTCCATTCGGTAATTCTACCATCTCCCAAGTATCATTCTTCTTCAAGGCATTCATCTCTTCAAACACAACCAACCTCTAATTTGGATCACCAAGTGCTTCTTGAATATTTCTAGGCACAACAAGTTTTGAAATGTTTGTAGTGAAAGCTCTATAATTGTCAGAAAGGTTTTGATAGGAAATATATTTGGCAATAGGATGTTTGGTACATGTTCGGGTTCCTTTCCTAAGGGCAATGGGTAGGTCAAGATTAAGATTCTATTCAAGAATAACAGGGGCTGGTTCCAAAATAGATTCAGGTGCAGAGTTCTCTTCCCTAGAATCTGATCGTAATGGTAAGTTTAAGTCAGTAATAGGAAAGGAAGAGGAAGGAACAGAAGAAGGATTACCTGAGGCATTTGGATGACCATTGCTTAGGGCTTCCGGTTGACCACGTGCTTGGATAATGGCCTGGTCTCTACCACCTCTAAGGACACATTTCCTAGAATAAACCACAGGCTCAAGATTGTTTCTATTTTTTTCCATTCGTAGTATTTCTTTTTCTGTCAGACCAATGTCAGATTCGGTTTCTTTAGGCCTGGTTTCCAAGGTTTCTTTTTCAAAAAAGGTATCAAGTAGTGTGCTAGGTAATGGTTCAGTAATTTCCCAAAAAATTTGGTTCAACTATCTTCTCCCCCTGAAGCAAATTTTTGGTAAAGTATGATGTGTTTTTCATGAAAGAAACATCCATAGTGACAAAAAAACGTTTTGTAAAGGGATTAAAGCATTTGTAACCTTTTTTATTGGGTGCATACCCTATAAAAACACATTTTTCAGCTCTTGGATCTAATTTAGACCTTAGCCTCTTTGGAGTGTGCACATATGCTGTGCAGCCAAATATTTTCAAAGGTAAGTCAGAATTGATTCTAGATTCTGGGAATACCTTTTTTAAGCAATCCAACGGGGTGATATATTGTAAAACTTTGGTAGGCATCCTGTTAATAAGATACGAAGCTGTCAGTATAGCATCACCCCATAGATACTTTGGAACATTCATATAAAATATCATGGCTCTAGCTACTTCTAACAAGTGCTTGTTCTTACGCTCAGCAATGCCATTTTGTTCAGGTGTGTCGGAACAAGAGGATTGGTGTAAAA
This sequence comes from Citrus cavaleriei, assembly GCA_030448935.1. Taxonomy (NCBI): domain Eukaryota; kingdom Viridiplantae; phylum Streptophyta; class Magnoliopsida; order Sapindales; family Rutaceae; genus Citrus; species Citrus cavaleriei. Next base: position 1,303,428 of record JAUJEM010000066.1, on the reverse strand, counting down.
TTCCTTGTTCATTTAAAAAAGTTTTCAAAACTTTATTAAAATACTCTGTTCCGTTGTCAGATCTCAAAATACTAATTTTTGTTTGAAACTGAGTTTCAATCATCCTATAAAATTCTTTAAAAATCTGTTCTACATCAGATTTTTCTCTCATTAAGTAAACCCAACACAGACGTGTATGATCGTCAATAAAAGTCACAAACCATTTTTTTCCAGAAATTGTGGTCACTTTTGAAGGACCCCAAACATCACTGTGGAATAAATAAAACGGTCTTGAAGCATGATAAGGTTTTGGAATATAAGATTTTCTTTGACTTTTTGCCATTAAACAACTCTCACATTGAAATGATGAAGGACCAATCCCTTTAAATAGCACTGGAAATAAATGTTTTAAATAAGGAAAACTTGGGTGGCCTAAACGACAATGCCAAACCATTATTTGATCACGAGCAGATAAAGAACTAATACTACTTAGCCCTTGAACTATTTTATTACTAAGAAATTTATCCTCGAAATAATAGAGACCATTAATCATCCTAGCACTGCCAATCGTCTTCCCCGAGCTCCAGGTCCCGAAAAATGCAATAGGATTCATAGAAAATAACAGAATGCTTAGAGTCTCTAGATAGTTTGCTAACCGACAAGAGATTACAAGCAAGTTTAGGGACATAGAGAATGTATTTAAGATCTATCTCTCAGAAAGTTTTATAAGGCCTTTTCCTACAATTGGTGAGAGATTACCATCGGCTATCCTAACCTTCTTATTTTCGGGACATGGTGAAAAAGTCTCAAACAAATGTAAGGAATTGGTCATATGGTCGGATGCTCCTGAATTTATTATCCATGGAGCAGATTTAAATTGACAAGATAGAGCATAGAATTTATTACCCGTGTGTGCCACAAAAACACTAGGAACATTGGGTACCGAATTAAATTTTAACAAAGGCAAGAAGATGCTCCATCTCGCTCTTTGGTGAAGGGGCTGGTCTCAACCTCATTGGCGTAGGGGTTGGCTCGGCCAGCCTTTCCTTTCCAATTTGCAGGTTTCCCATGAATTTTCCAAAGCGGTCTCACGGGTATGGCGAGGCTTATGACAAAAATCACACCAAACTTGTTGTTTTTCATCGATTTGCGTTGCAAAATAGGAGCCTTGCTTCCATCATGGAGACCGTAAGGTAACCTTCAAAGAACCCCAATTCCTTCTTGCCAAACATCACATTCCTCCGACTCTCCTCTCTTCCGACCTCTGAAAAACGTCACCAATTGAAGGTAGGGATGTCTTCCAATAATTCTCCCCTCACCTCATCAAACTCGACATTCAAATCCACCAAAAACTTAAAAATGCGGCCATCCTCTCTGATCTTTTTGTGATGTTGAGCATCCTCGGAGATTTCCACTCATAGGTGTTGAAAAGGTCAAGGTCTTGCCAAATCCGCTTTAAGGAATTAAAATATTTTGTGACATTGTGCTCCCCTTGTCGCATCTCTCCGAGTTTGAGGATCAACTCAAAAATCTGTGATTGATTTCCTAGATCGAATACATCCGATTTACATTCTCCCAAAGCTCTTGTCTTTGTTGGATAACACATATAATTAGAGCTAATATCTTCTTCCATTGAATTCACAAGCCACGTCATCACCATGGAATTCTCGGCATCCCATGTAACATAGGCCGGATCATCCACTGCAGAGCCTTCTTTTCACCACCAAATAGCCCATTTTTCCACGCCTCTAATATACATCCTAACCGATCGAGACCATCTCGTAAAATTGTCACCATTCAAACGAATTGTGGTGATTTGTACAGAATGAGATTCTCGAGGAGGTAGCACTGATTTTTGAAACATCCGTGCTACTAGGATTGTTCATAGAGGATTGAGGGACAATACTGGGGAATGGATGAAGAGTCGACATGGTTTTAGGGTGCAGGATCAAAAGGAAGAAAAAGGAATTCCAAGATATTCTTCCCGCCTCGATACCAACTTGAAAAATAGGTTTGCACATAATTAATTATTCTCATCATTGAGATTGTTCTTTTATATAGATTTACAAAGACACATAAAACCATTAAATCAGGAAACTAAATCACTGATTTAAGGAAAGAATAATTTCTAGGTAGATTTTCCTAAAATACATAGATTTGCACCTAAATAGCTATGTTACAGCTAATGACTAATTTACAGCTAATATATAATTACAGCACATTTTTTCTAATTTTCTAACAACCCCGCATAACTCTAGAGTAACTCGAGGTACCCCGCATAGATTGGGGTACCCCATATAATTCGAGGTACCCGGAATAACTCCAGCATAATTCAAGGTACCCGGAATAACTCGAGATACCCGGCATGATTAGAGGTACCTGACATGATCAGAGGTACCCCGCATAACTCCAGAGTAACTCAAGGTACCCCGCATAGATTGGGGTACCCAGTATAATTCGAGGTACCCGGAATAACTCGAGGTACCCGGAATAAATCCAGCATAATTCAAGGTACCCGGAATAACTCGAGATACCCGGCATGATTAGAGGTACCCGACATGATCAGAGGTACCCCGCATAACTTCAGAGTAACTCGAGGTACCCCACATAGATTGGGGTACCCCGTATAATTCGAGGTACCCGGAATAACTCCAGCATAATTCAAGGTACCCGGAATAACTCCAATATAATCCGAGTTACCCGGCATGATTCAAGGTACCCCGCACGAATAGAGGTACCCTACATGATTAGAGGGACCCGGCATGATTAGAGGTACCAAGCATAACTTTAGGGTAACTCGAGGTACCCTGCATAAATCGGGGTACCCCATATAACTTGGGGTACTCGATAGATCCGACTCAGGAGAATCCTCTGAAAAAAGTCCGCCATGAGAAATGTCTCCACCTCTTAAAAGATAATATTCTATTTTGTCAGAATTAGGAATCCAAAATGTCGTACTAAAAAGGGGGGGACAGCCGCCTGCCACCTCTGCCAAAAAGTGAAGGACATTGTCCCAAGGACAGTAGTTCTCAGCTGCCTACCCGACAGTCACTGCAGAGGTACGTTGGACCACTCTCCAGCGTGCGCCGCGTTTCTAAAGGATGAGATATGTCGCGAACGCCTTTTTGATTCCCAAGCATGCACATAACGACCCAAAAATCATCAAAAGGTAAAAGGACATGAGAGGCCTGAAAATGGATAGCCAATAGCCAAAAAGGATACGCCACATGGCAGCTGAGGTACTCCATATATAAAGGTGCTTAGGTTTTATTCTCGATCATGTTCTCATGTTCTCATTCACCCACTCACACTCACACTCCGAAAAATAGGTTTTCTTCAACCTTAAACCCTGATTTAGAGAGGGCTGACCAGCTCTCTTTACCATAAAAGCTTGAGTTTGCTAACTTGAGCGTCGGAGTATGAACGTCGAGGTACCCCGACTTCACTTCTAATCTCTATTTCACTGTTTTGCAGGCGCGAAGCTCATTTTGAAGGACACATTTCTTGGTTTAAACATTTCACCATCGTTATCACTTCCCTCTTCTCTTCTCACCTCCACTGAATTCAGAAGCACCGCACACAACAAACCAGTAAGGTACCCCGTCTCCCTTAAAAATATAAATTCATTGTTCTAGATAGATTTGTCTTTTCCTACCCGCAAAATCTGTCAAAAACACTACATATGGATATTTATAAATACAAGATCAATCAAAATTCTTAATTTCTAATTAAAAAAAATTATGATGAGACCGATTACTGTGGAAGCCATGTGAAAATTAATTTGGCCCACAACTCAATAAAAATTAGTAATAGTTATAAGCTTAATGATATTTAACTTCTAAAATTTTGATTTTTTAGGGTGTTTTTGAGATTGTAGTGCTGTAACTTTTAAATTGCAGCTATTGTAAAAAAAACAGTAATTATGAAATAAAAGTTAATAATATATAGTAAATATAAATTTTAAATAATAATTTTGATAAAATTATTAAAGATATAATAGATTCTCTATTATACAAGTGATTTTAAAAATAATATCAACATAACTTTCAAGATATAGCAGTTAGTGTTTACCAAACACTTTACAGTTGTAACTTCTAAGTTATAGTTGTCCAACTTCAATTCTAAACGCACCCTTAATTTATCTTATTACTTTTTAGAATTATTTTTATTTACAAATTTTTTATTTTATTTTATACTCCCTCCCCCGGCCCCACCCCTTCTCTCTGACAACCATCACAACCACCATCTACCTTTATCAACAACATGTTCATCATCACTACCACTTATCTTCTTCACCATTAATCCATTAGTGGATCACTTCCACCGGGGTATAATGAATTTTAATATTGGGTTTTGTTAAATTTGATGAATAAGTGATGGATTTTGGTGTTATTAATGATATTGATTTTATTTTTTGCGATAAACCTAAAATTTTATTTAATTTCAATTTGGGATATGATTAAAAGATAATATTTTATTCAAATGGTGAATCAATTAAAGAAAGATGAAAGAGATGAGAAGTTAATCTATTGAGAGCTTGAAGAGAAAAAAAATACTTATTTTTTAATAATGACAATTCTGAGAATAAAAATACTAAGGTCTAAGGAGGTCAAATATCATTACTCCGGTTATAAATAAATTTAAAAAATTCATTTATAAAAATGATTGAAAAATCCAGCCCAACCTTCCCAAGTTAGGCCTGGGCTTCCAAGGGCCAAGACTTTCTTGAAAACTTAGGCGTCGGCATGGTGAAACCCGATCTGAGCCGGTCCATTTGCAATCCCCACTCCCCATCTCCTTTCTAAAGTAAGCAAACACACGTTGCATGCCATTTTGAATTTTCTTGTTCTTCATTCGACATTGTGGCGATTTTGAACAAAGTTAAAGCATTGATATGAATTTTTTCCAACCACCTTTCATGAGTAGGGATGACAATGAGAAGGGAAGGGGAGGGAACCGATATCTTCGTACCATCTTTGATAGTGTGCATATATACCCCCATCGCCTCCCTATTCCAGATAGAATTGCTTAAGAAGAAGGGATATGGATTCTCGAATAATAACAGGGATCTCCGAAGGTCCTTGATTTCTGAATAATTGATTTTTTTTTTAACTTGCTTTAATCATATTAAAATAAATTTTAAAATGAAATTTGGTAATATGTCTTACATTAACATTAGTTCATTACAGAAGTCACACTACAAAATACAAATCATCAGGATAATTATCTTTATTAATCTTTATAATCCTACGACAAAAAGAAAAAGAATTTTTTTTATATCAATCATGAAATAAATAAAATGGATATAGATAATTAAATAAATTAGATGAGCACGCAATGTGCTACTAGGTTATAATGAGATGAGGACGAGCTAAGTGCTGGTTGCGACATGAATAATTTGGAAAGGATTCGTTAGACAATGACAAGATCACTCAAGATTTGATTTCTAAATTGTGTGCTTGTGGGGTTACATGAATAATGTGTATGTTACGTTTAACGTAAGATAGCACTGACCTTATTATTATTATTATTATTTAGAGAAAGACCTATAAAATTTGACTTGGTTGACGTGGAGCACCATTTTGCTGCACGTATGTTCCAACAACCGGGGCCAAGGCCTAGGACCTAGGCGGCTTAGGCTGACCCCAAGTCATAGGCTAAGGCCCCACCACCAAACAAAGACCCTTTTCCGTGAATCACGTTTCAATCCCTCATTTCATGAATAATTCACTAAATGTTTTGTTTTATATATTATGAAAATTTTAGAATATAAGAGAAGTATTATCTTAGTTATATTATAAATAAATTGTATAATGATATATATATATATATAGTTATTTTAAAAAATTAATTATGTAAATGAAAGTTATATTAAATTTTAATTACACTATTATACATGTATTAGTTAATTATATTACCTTTAATATATTTAAAAATTTCTCATATAATGTTAAGTAAGATTTACCCAAAAAAAAAGTGTGTTATACATTACTTAGATAAGATTTGGACATTTAAGGCTCGAATTCAATGCAATAAATAAATTTCTATTTTTTTTTATCTGCAACCCAAGTTCAAATTTTTGTCTACGGCTATTGGTCCAATTTGGAGGCATTTAAAAATCAATTTAAGATTAGGTCCATTTTTTACTTAAACAATTTGAAGAAGAAATCTTGCATATAAAGGCAAGGCATTACTATCATCAGGATTAGAATTATAGGTGCTGCGAGTTAATTGTAGGCATTAGGAGAGACGAGCAAAATGGATATCACCGATACTCTACCGGCAGAGTGCATGACCCATATCATATCTCTTACAACTCCTCGCGATGCTTGCAGATTTTCAGTGGCATGTCGTGTCTTCAAATCAGCTGCGGATTCTGATTTTGTGTGGGAGAAGTTTCTGCCGTCCGATTACAAAGAGATCATTTCCAGTTCGGTCTCTGATTCATCTTTGATCACTTCTTTCTCTTCTAAGAAGGATCTTTATTTTCATCTTTGTCACAACCCCATCATCATCAACGGTGGTACTTTGGTAAGTCAAAACTTAGAAGATTTATTTCTTAGAGTTAAAAAGGGATAATAATGGATTATCTCACATAAAATGATAATTTTCAAAATATTTTCAAATTACTATAAATCTTACTTTTTCCCCATTTTTGTTAAGAAGACAAAAAATTTTATCAACATATCCCTATTTTTCCCTTCTACTTTTTGAGAAAAAATAACAGTAAATCAAGATTTATAATAGTTTGGAGGGTTATTCTATGATGCTACTATAAAAATTACAGCAGTAGTGGCAGTATAAATATGTACCATTAGATTTAATCAATTATTCACAAAATAAAAAGTTAGTAAAGAGAATATTCTAATTTTAATTATTTAGAATTTAACTTACAAGTTATCAATCTGTTAAGCATGTTTTTTAAAAGATTAAACACTAAAAAGAAACTAGAATAGTCTATTGAAACTTTTAGATTTTTCTTTAAAAATATATGTATCTTAATATTAACATAACTTAATCTTCGTTTATCCTCTCATTATTATATCTCTGTCAACAAAAACTTATTAGATTAATAAATATAGCAACAGTTAATTCAAACCAATCTTAGCCAACGAATAAAACTTAGAATTCAAAATTATATTGTTCCAATTATAAATGAAAGAAATGATATGTATTATCATGTGTTGTTGAAGATTGAATAATCCATATTTGTTATTTACACATTTAAATTAATTTATATATTTGTATTTTCAATTTTTTTGATTTTATTGATGATTTATAAAATATTTGTCACATTATAAAAATAAAAGTATATCTATGAACTTGAATATCATCTATTAATTATTAAGTAATTAGTTACAATTTATAAAATTAAATCAATAATAAAAATTAAAACATTTAAATTCAAGGATTTATAATGAACTCATTATCAAAACCGTAAAAATTCAAATAACATCATAAGAAATCATAATCTAGAGGATATTTAAAAAAAAATATTATTTAACTGGAGGAGTTAATCCAAAATTAACCTGACAGTTATTCATCAAAGGTGATTTAATTTTAATTTGTATATACGTATCATTAAATGCTTTGCACCTACTTCGACTGCATAAAAAAGATCGCTAACAATATCGCGTCATTCTTCTTTAACAGAGGCTTGTGTTGGAGAAAGAGAGTGGGAAAAAATGTTACATTCCCGTGGGCGTAGTACAGCGTTTTATACCTTGGGGAGATATACCTGACGATTGGATTTGAATGTTCTATCTTGTGATTGTTTCATTTACTTTGTTAAAGGTATTATTTAAAATCATGTTTATCAAATATAGCTAACTTTTACTTTACAGGCGAGACTTTTTCACAACAGATGTAGATTTTATATCGTAGCACTTTAATATTAAATAAGTTCTTATCAATCAATATGGGTCAGTTCTTCAATGAAAATGAAACGTACTATTTGTTTGGGTAGCCTATTTGATTTCGAAGATCTTGATCAAGTGCATCTGTGCATGCAGTCTCGCTCATCTCAAATAGAGAGTTGTGGGTCCTAACTCCTACGACAGAGCTTTCTATTTGAGATCTTACCAACGCGTTGTCACATACCTGATCAGTACTAAAATAGTTGATAGAATGAATTATGTCATTGTCTGAGGAATATATATAATGTAAAGATGTATTCATAGGTCTTTAGCGTGGAATAGTCGACAATGTACTATTTTTGAAAAATCCTTAGGGTGGAATAGTCAATGCTGTACAATTTTGAAAGATGTTGTATTACCGATGCTTCTTGTTCTTGTATTTACATTTAATTATTAATTTAGTCACTGGGAAATGGCCAAGTTAAAAAATGGGTTCAAAGAAATTTTGACATCATTTCTACTTCTTTCTCATCTTCTGCTGTTGAGTTCTCGTTCAAGAATTATCTTTAATGTTACTATGCACTTGAGCTCTACTTCTAGCAGCAAATTTCTATCGGTAATGCTTCCCGTCTTCATAGTTTATAATAATTATTCTCTTATGAGAATCAACTCAATTCAGAAAACCAAATGTCATGCAAAATGAAGGCAAAATTTCCTACTTCCAAAACGTCATAGCACGTGTCAAAAATTTGTAATGTCGTATCTAACCCTGGCATTGATAATTCTTAAACGGGTCCTCTTATAATACAGCGGTTGTATCTCATACAGCCGCTTTTTATTATTTTATTAATACAACCAATAACCGGCCACCGGTACTCTCATTTTAATTGCTTAAAAGAGGCAAATATTAAATGGTAACTATCATAGCGCTCCCTCATGTTAGGTAAATATTACGATAATCAATCTAAAATTAGAAAACTATCAAAGACCCCCTCAACTTAAAAAAAGAAAATACTACTTTTTCTTTTAATTCATGAAAAAATAGTTAATATATTTAACTTATGTACTAATAAAAATATAATTAAGTAAAATTAATAGATTAATATATTTAAACAAAAATAATTATTTTATTTTATTAATATTACGTTATAAATTTAATGATATTTTACTTTAAAAATGTAACTTAAGTACTAATAAGAATAATATTTTAATATAAAAAATTACAATAAATTATATATTAATTAAAAAATAAATTATATATCAATTAAACTTTTTTTATATTACTTTATAAATGTAAGGATGTTTTGCCTAAAAAACTATCAAAACAACTTGATCAACTTTTAATCACATTAAAATCCAAGTATCTAAACATATAATAAAAACAATTCATTCCTAAATATTTGGAAGAAATCAATCTCAATATCCCACAAACCACAATACACATATAAGGACTTAAATCCCTACCTACGAAAATGATTGTAATGTTTATCCAACTATCGAATAATTATTATACCAAACATCATACTTACCCCTCAAATGTTGTTGTTGTTGTTATTATTAGTGGCTAATATATGTTCTTTGTATACCCTCTAAAAAAAAATCATATATTAGACAAATATAAAGCATCTAATATTTGATATTTTTAAATAAAACTCACAAACAATCTCTTATGCAAATTAATTCATACAAAATTATGTCAAATTAATTACTTTATTTAATTTTTTTTTGCTAAACATTAATCAAATTTATAATGGTACATAATATGGATAATTACAAATTGAATGCAACTAATATTGAATAATGTTATATTAAATTATTTTTACAGTTATATACTTTAAGCACGACAATTACATTTCTAAATTAAATCAAATTATTTGAGTAACACTACACTCACTTGATGGTTCATGATTTGTATACTGAATAGTGTGCAATTATCACAAAATTAGTTCAATCTTACATTTATATCTATATTTTTTTAAATTAAGTTAATTTATATAACAACTAAAAATATAAAATTATGTAAAAATATTAACAAGCTTAAATTTTATATCTATATTTTTTAAATTAAATTAAATTATATTTTTGGTGAAACAATAAGCACTTAGGTTTCATTTAGGTGGGTAAAACTACCGCCAAGATAAAAAGCAATTTTGTTTTAATACCGCGTACATTTACAATTTTTTAATTTTTTCCCCAAATTTTGATTCAAAATATAAATACCTCTCATTCTTCCATTGTTAGAAACCCTAGTCGAGAAATTTTTTTTTTATATTTTGAATATTGTTGTTAAAAATCATCAAAAAAATATGTTGTTAAAATTAGAATATAGTTTTGTGTTATTTTATATTTAAGTTTCAATTTTTTTTTGTTCAAAACAATAGATATCTGATCTTGCCTAAGAATTTGGATAATACCTTTGAAATTTGAATATTTTTGTTATTTTTTTGCAGCCTTTTTTTCTAATTTAATTTGGCTTTTGTATTTTTTTTTATGCAGAGACCCATGAAATCTAAATCTCAAATTATTAGCATTTGATTTAGCTTTTGGAAGCTGTGAATTGATTTAATTTTGTAATAGTTTTATTGATATTAATAGTTTTTAAAGAGTTATTTTCTCACAAGTTTGTAAAAAAATTTCTGAACAAAAGTGGTTTTAGGCTCGACTCTTTTTGCAATTTTAACTTTTCAATAAGCCTCACATTAGGTTACTATTGTAAGTAACTGCTTAAGTGATCGAAGTTCTCATTCTTGTAATGAAACTCTTGATTTGAGTAATTTTTAAGTGCATCGGATAAATTAGTAGGACGTTATAATTTTATTTGCAAATAAATGTCAATAAATTTATGAGTAAAAAAGACCATTTGAAAAAGATAAATTAATAAAACATGCAAAATCATATTACTATAATGTTAGATTTTCATCGTACCATATTGTTGGGCATAACAAATTTCTGAAAATTATATTGAAGAACTTATTTTATAAATCGAAAATTATATACATATTTAAAAATGAAAAGGAAGAATACTCATTGTAAGAAAAAATTTTGTTAAAAAATCTCATGATCGTAGTAATAATAATTGTAGTAATAGTTTAAAAAACAAATAATAATAATAGTGGTAATAATACAAGTATAATATAATAATATTTATAATTAATAACATAAATATTTTGTTGAAGTAGTTGGAAATTACTAAAACTAATTTGAAAAGAAAATAGAGTGGTAAAAATTTAATTCGAATTCAAAAAAATCTTAATTCTTGATTTATTTTAGTTTAAAGATAAATAAATATGGTTAATTGAATGATAAAATGGGCATAACATTTACAAAAATCAAAATTTAAGTATAAATAAATTCAAGTTCAAGAAATCTTATCAATTCAATTGATCCCCCCAAAAAGAGAAAAAAGATAATTCAACACAAATAAATTAAGAAAATTTCAACTTTTGTAAGTTTAAACTTTTTTTATAATTTATGCTGTCAAAACTTTTAAAAAATTAATTTTTTTTTGAAAAACACAGCAATTGCACGCACCTTTATATATACTTTTAATCTACTGTCAAATTTTTGAAAAATTAAAGAAATTATTTAAAGAGTAAAGAGAAAGCTGAAAATAAATGCATTAATTTACTTGATAACTAAAAACAATTAATTAAAATGATAAAATGAGAATAAATATGTATAAAGATTACTCGCTCAAGTATATATATATATATATATAGACACACACACACACACACACACACACACAATCAAATTCAAGTGAAGAAAATAGAAAAAAAAATGGACTTAGATTATAGACAAAATATTAGAAAAGATTAAGGGTTGTAATAAAGATTTTTTAGTACTATATAGTAAGTTGATATTTACTAAAATAGTAAGGGGTTAAACATAATTCACCTTATTAATATTATTGTTATTGGTAATACGAGTACATTGACTATTTAACCCAATAATTGGAATATTGCCAAGTTAATGGGAAGGTTCAAACCAAAATTAATAGAATAATAGTTGAAACAAATAGACCCATAAGGGAGAAAGTATAACCAAAATTAGAGACTTACCTAACTAAAAATAAAATTATGAAAAATAAATTTGGTACCTAACCGGAATAATTGGAGTCTTACCAAATTAATGGGAATATTCAACACAAAATTAGAGTAACAATTACTTGAAACACATAAACTAATAAGAGAGAAAGTGCAACGGAAATTAGGAACTCATCAAACGAAAAATGAAAGTTACTTGGAACATAACCCAAAATTTTGGTATTTAACAAATTTAGTAGGAATATCAAACGTAAAATCGATGGAATAATAAGTTGAAACATATGAACCTGTAAATGAAAAAACTTAACCAAAATTAGGAACTAATCTAACCAAAAAAAACAATTTGGGTATTTAACCCAAACAACTGGAATCTTACCAAGTTAATTAGAATATTAAACGCAAAATCAGTTAAATAATAGTTGAAATATATGTACCCATAAGGGAGAAACTATAACCAAAATTAGGGACTTATCTAGCCAAAAATAAAATTATGAAAAATAAATTTGGTAACTAACCGAAATAATTGGAATCTTACCAAATTAATGGGAATATTCAACACAAAACTAGAGTAACAATTAGTTGAAACACATGAACCAATAAGAGAGAAAGTGCAACGAAAAATAGGAACTCATCCAACGGAAAATTAAGGTTACTTGGAACATAACCCACAATTTTGGCATTTAACGAATTTAGTAGGAATATCAAACGTAAACTCGGTGGAGTAATAAATTGAAACATATGAACCTATAAATGAAAAAATTTAATCAAAATCAGGAACTAATTTAACCAAAAAAAATAATTTAGGCATTTAACCCAAACAACCGGAATCTTACTAAGTTAATTGGAATATTAAACGCAAAATTAGTGAAGTAATAGTTGAAATATATAGACCCATAAGGGAGAAAGTATAACCAAAATTAGGAACTTACCTAACCAAAAATAAAATTAAGAAAAATAAATTTGGTAACTAACCGAAATAATTGGAATCTTACCAAATTAATGGGAATATTCAACACACAATTAGAGTAACAATTAGTTGAAACACATGAACCAATAAGAGAGAAAGTACAACGAAAAATAGGAACTCATCCAACGGAAAATTAAAGTTACTTGGAACATAACCCAAAATTTTGGCATTTAACGAATTTAGTAGGAATATCAAACGTAAAATCGGTGGAGTAATAAATTGAAACATATGAACCTATAAATGAAAAAACTTAATCAAAATCAGGAACTAATCTAACCAAAAAAAAAATAATTTGGGTATTTAACCCAAACAACCGGAATCTTACTAAGTTAATTGGAATATTAAACGCAAAATCAGTGAAATAATAGTTGAAATATATAGACCCATAAGGGAGAAAGTATAACCAAAATTAGGAACTTACCTAACCAAAAATAAAATTATGAAAAATAAATCTGGTACCTAACCGGAATAATTGGAATCTTACCAAATTAATGGGAATATTTAACACAAAATTAGAGTAACAATTAGTTGAAACACATGAACCAATAAGAGAGAAAGTGCAATGAAAATTAGGAATTCATCCAATGGAAAATGAAAGTTACTTGGAACATAACCCAAAATTTTGGCATTTAACGAATTTAGTAGGAATATCAAATGTAAAATCGGTGGAATAATAAATTGAAACATATGAACCTATAAATGAAAAAACTTAACCAAAATCAGGAACTAATCTAACCAAAAAAAATAATTTGGGTATTTAACCCAAACAACCGGAATCTTACCAAGTTAGTTGGAATATTAAACGCAAAACCAGTGGAATAATAGTTGAAACATATAAACCAAAAGGGGAGAAAGAATAACCAAATTTAGAAACTTTTTTAACGAGAAACGAATCTACTTGGAATTTAACCCAAAATATTAGTATCTAACGAATTTAATAGGAATATTAAATACAAAACTAGTGAATTGGAAAGTAGAAACAAATGAACCTATTCGTGAGAAAATTTAACCAAAATTAGGGACGTGTGAAATTAACTTGAAACATCAACCTAATATATTGATATTTAACCAAAAGTGTTGGGACATGATTATTTTACCTTTTTTTTAACTTTCATTTAGATTAAAAATATTTTTCTCACTCAAATATTTTTTAAGTTAAATGTTTATAAATTTCCTTAATTTTTTTCATTTTATTTTATTTTTTCTGCATTAAAAATGATTTTTTTAAAATTATTGAAAGAACAACCGGTAAAATACCGGTTGTTCAAGTGGAAAAAGTAGGTTGTATGTCATACAGCGCTGTACTATATGAAGACTCTTCTTAATAATACCATTTAAAATTTCAAATTGGCAAACTGCTCATTTAATATATTGACTGTCAAATTGTCGTTACTTGAATGCTCGTCTTAATTATATTATCTCATCAACCAATTGATAAATGACACATAATTTGAGATAATTTTTTGGGATAAAAAATTTAGGATGTGTAGCATTACTCTTTAAAATATAAGGGTCCGCTTTAATGTAACTTACGGCTTGGCTGTAAAATTTTATCCAGCCCCTATACTCTATGTTATTTATAATTTATTCATGAATATTATAAATTTTTTTGGATTGTAAAATTTCATTTAACTCCTTACACTCAATTTTATTTTATTGAAACCTTAAGTACGAATTTGCCCCCCTATAATTTTAAATTTCCAAAATAACCTCCATTTAATTAAAAAATATAATTATTATTTTATTATAATCATAAATATAATTATATTTTTTAAATAGATGATTATATTTTTTAACAATATAAAGAGAAAATTGATGGAGAACTTTAAACAATTTGATGTATTCACATTATTTATATGTATATGCGAGTTAAACATTTATTTATTTATTACATTCTTTTTGTGAATTACAAATCATAAGAAAATGAATTTGAGAGAGCAATTAGAGTCACAAATCCCTACTATTTCTTTTATGTAATAGAATTTATGGAGTCAATTAACGGTTGCAAAAAAAGCCCCATGATGCTAAGAGTTTCAGTGGGTGTACTTATAGTAACTCCCCAATGACTTGCTTTTTAATTGATATGCAACAGTACCAACATTTTTGTGAATGAAGCTCACATCAATTTCCATTGCCACTTTTGGTGTTGTCTAAACATTTTGGCATGGCACCATTAATAGAACATCCAAGCAAAAAAAGTACGAAAAGTTTTGTGATCAAGAGAAAATTAATTGCAATTAATGGAAGTCATTGGAGAAAGTGGTGCATTATTGGAGAACTTTAAACAAATTAATCGCATAATGTGAATATGTCAAATCATCAATTTTTAAATAGATGATTATATTTTTAAAAATATAATTATATTTATGATTATAATTAAATAATAATTATTATTATAATTCATTTAATAATTATTATATTTTTTAATTAAATGGAGGTTATTTTGGGAATTTAAAATTATAGGGGGCGAATTCATACTCTAGGGTTTCAATTAAATAAAATTGAGTGTAAGGAGTTAAACGAAATTTTACAATCCAGAAAGTTTTATAATATTTATGAATAAATTATAAATAACATAAAGTATAAGAGGCTGGATAAAATTTTACGGCCAAGCCGTAAGTTACATTAAACATAACTTAGGCGGACCCAAAATATAATCTTCTCTTTTCATTAAAAGATTGTTTTCGTTGAAAAATTTTGGTCTCTATCTTTTCCTTCACGTATATCAATGCACCACGTAAACTTTCGTTCAACCACTGCACTAGACGGTCCAAAAATGCATTTGATCATAATAACAAGTACAGAAGCGTTAATCCAATTAAGGCCCTAATTAGCATTGATGTATTGTATTTTTCAAGTTATACCTGGTGTATAAAAAATTATAATTCTAAAATAAAAATTAATAGTATATAATAAATATAATTTTTAAATAATAATTTTGACAAAAATAGTAGAGATATAATAAATTTTTTATCAGAAAGTGTAAAATTAAATCAACTTATCTTCCAATTATAATAGCTAGTGTTTATCAAACACGTTAAAAGCTATAATTACCCAACTTTAATCCCAAACGTGGCCTAAACCAACACTCATTTTTAAGTGTGAAAGTTCATATTTTTGTAAAATACGGATTTGAATTAGTTATCGATAAATGATAATTAAGTAGCTCTAGAAAAACAAAAATGATATGTTGTTATATGTTGGATCCTTAATCCAACATTAGACTTATATGTGAATAATTATGTATTGGGAACTGTCATATAAGTTTAAGTTCAATCAAAAGTGATATGAGTTTGAACCTTTAATTGTAGATACTTAAAGGTAATTTCAATTTCTATGATGGGTTGAAATTGGAATACCTAAAGATAACAGGAAAAATTATATATATATATATATATATATATATATAAGTGATTATAGTCCCTAAGTCACACGTATAATCATTATATTCTTTCTGACATCCCACCATTAGAGAGAGTACATAGAGAAAATTAAAGGATTCTCTAAGAGAACGTGTTGATCTGAAAGGTAAACCACATAACTCTAGAGCAATTAAGCATTATAGATTCATGTATGCCTTCACATATTGGTTCATTGATTATTAGTTATACAACATGAATGTTTCTAGATTATAAGTGATGGTTTTCACAAAAAAGATTATTGTTCTAACAAGTGGTATCAAAGTCTCTTCATGTTAAATCACTAAGAACAATTTGTAGTTGTTTTCAACAATTAATTTCAATAAGAAAATAAAAAAATAGAAATTGAGAATTTAAAAAATTTCGTGTGGGAAAATTCGGTTTTCAATTTCAACAATTTATTTTTTAAATTATTTAAAAATTCAGAATTAAGACAATTTCATTAAGCTTTTGTGACCGACGGCTGCCATTGCTATTGAGGTTTCAAGGTTGAGGTATCACATACGACTGAGATTTCATGGCCATCGTTTGGCTGTTTGGCTATGCCGACAACAAAATGTGGCACTAAGCTGCGATGGTTCGGTTACAAGTGGCGGCCATGGCTACACTACAAGAAAACTGGAAACAGATAACAACCACTTTATGACATAAATCATTTTATCATGTAAGTATGATGGAATTGTAATAGAATTTTGGTCCATTAAACGGTTACTGATTAACTTGTGACAGAATATTTGTCTATCAAGAATTTATGATATGCACATGATAAAAATTAACTCAATCACAAACATTATGATGAAAGTTTGATATTGACCATGTTTTACCAAATTTAAGATTATTATTTTAATTTTTTGAAAATCTAAAATGCGATGTTTAGCTTGTGAAATGATGTTTGAAATTAAAAAAAAATATATAAGACAAAACTGTGTGTTTAACCAAAATCTAAACAAAACAAAAATTTATAAGTGCTAAACACTACACAACTCACCACAACCATCGTCACTCTCATTCTTACAAAGGCACTTAAACTCGATGCACACTCATCATCGCTTTCACTCCACAATTAGCATTGAAAACATAGCCATACTCATTGTCACACTCAATCAATCAGCCTACACTCACCATAGTCATTGTTAATCTCACTCTCACAAACGGCACTCAAAACCTAGGCACAATCATCGTCACTCTCACTCTCACAATCAGCACTCAAAACCTAGCAAAACTCATTGTCACACTCTTAATTGATCAGCTAATGCCACTACCCAAACCCTAGTCGGCCAATTGTTCCCTACATTACACAATCGACCATTACCACCACCGAGCAAACAGCAAAGCAACACCCAAATCATAGACCCATTGATCGAATTTGAGCCGGCCACAATGACCATGAATGGCGACGACGTGACGCAAACCGTCCACTCCCTGACGTCATCACGCAAACTAGAGGATTGCAACCTAAACCTTTAATTCCAACTTTTGTTCTTCTTTTTCATCTAATTTTGTTTAAGGCCCTAAGTGTTGAGTAAAATTCTGTATTTTGGAGAGTTTGTGAGCAAGTGACTGATTGAATGACTGCATGAGATAATGGGTTTGGTTAAAAAGTTGCATTAGATGATACAGATAGAGAGAGTAAAGGCTTTTTTACTTGCGATTTGTAAAGGTTGAAGCTAATGGAGTTTGAGATGGACAGTGAAAGTTGAGATTACGTAAGGTGATGACTGATGACGAGGTTGCTCTTTGTTTGTTTTTGTGAGGCAGGGAGGTAGGTTGCAAGGTAATTACAAACCATGCTTCCTCAATTTTGCACAAATATGAAAATTTGTAAACCCATAAAAGGAAAATGCAAAGCAAAAGTAGTATTCTAGATTTTTTTCCCCATTTGACAAGCAAACTTTTTCTTGGGCAAAGTAAGAACAATAGCAAAGATTTGTGATTTTTTACTATTATAGCTATGAGAGAGAGAAAAAAATTGAAATAGGGTTATCTGGTTTTGCTTTTGATGGTTATAATTATATTTCATCACCTCGCAAACCAACTTTTATTTTTTCATTGTTTTTCTTGTTTGTGGTGTTATATATTTTTTCTTGTTAGGTACTGTTCAATAAAAGTATCACCTCGCAAACCAGCACATTGTTTTATTTTTTCATGGTTATAATTATATTTCAAAGGGATGAAACTTTGAAATTAATCCATCTTCGAAAGTCAAATTTTGATTTGAAACACATTTCTCTTGGAATAATGTCAAGGTAAGAAAATATGATCTATGATTAAGTTGAAATTCGAGGATTTATAATGAGAAAATATGTCAAAAGTAACTCTAGTACCCACTGTGCATAATGTATAAGTCACGTCTACAATGTTTTATTATTTACAATATACATAAATGAGATATAAATAATTTAGCGAACAACTTCGCTAATCATAGCATAGAAAACTAGATACATGTGACACAATTATTGAATTTGTCATGAAAATAGAGTTGAAGCTGCAGACAAGGGCAGAATTAGAAATTTACGTTCAAGGATAGACACAAGAAAATATTGTAAACACAAGGGGGTCAAAAATGTAACTTTCGCATAGAAATAGGCTAAATTTCAATTTATACCCCTGACCTTTTTGAATTTTTTTTTGACGAGAGGTTGTCAAGCCCCCAGGCCAGAACCTGGTTTGGACCCTGGTTGCAAACTAATTGGACATGATAGTATCACTCACCAATCACCATAACTCGCTAGATCAATGCTTTATAAAATAGAGGTCGTTTTCTAATGCAACCAATATTGATTCACGTATTTTCAAATATAAGTGGAAATTTTATATTTGAACCACCAATGCTTTAATGAAAATTCATGAAACGAGTAAGGAATTCTGATATTACTATACACCATCTAATCTTTTGAATTATATGATCCAACCACTTTTTATAAGAAGAAGAAAAATGATATTTTTATAAAGATTTTTCAATAGAGATAACGATAAATTGAATAAATGGTGTAATTATTAAAAAATTAAGTAGTGCATACTAATTAACTAATTATCAAAATTTCCTTGGTGGCCAAACAACCTAACTACAGGATGAGACAAAATATATACAATCCACTCTAGCTATACTGATGGTGCTTCCAGTTTTTACATAGGAATTTTTAATTCTCTTGCAATGATGAATTAGATAACATTCTGGAAAAGCTAACCATGTCTATACGTTCTTTACAACCAAGCATTAACATTAAGCTATGCGTTCTTGTTGTTTTTGTTCAAGGGTTGTGGAACAAATGTCAAAAATTTAATATTTAATAACCTTGCCTTGTCCATTGAACTTACATTGCTTAACAAAGAAGAAATCTTACTTATAGTTGTAGGTACTGTGAGTTTGAAAGAAGAGAAGTAAAATGGATATCCCAATTGCATTTCCCTAATCAATTCTCTTACAACTCCTAGCGATGCATGCATTGCAGATTCTGATTCTGTGTGGGAGAAGTTTCCACATCATTTCCAGCTCAGTCTATGCGTCATCTTTGAGCCTGATCACTTCCCTGTCCAAGAAGGATCTTTATTTTCATCTGTGTCACAACCCTATCATCATCAACAATGGTACTATGGTAAGTCAAACTTGATTTTTCTTTTATTATCTAGTTTAATTTGCAACTTAATAATCAAATCATATGCTCTATATTAATTAGCCCATAAAATTTAGCAAAAATGATTCTGCTCCTCCTGCTTTCTAATTCTTGAGAGGAAGGTGACGTAATTTTGCTGCTGCTTGCTGTCTTTGTAGACTTAGGCAACGAAATTATGTTGAATGTCCAAAGTTGTGCACATTTGTACTTACACTCTGTTGGGTTCGATTATTTCATGTGAACTAACTACCCATGTTAGGAAGATAGGTGAATTTTAAGGGGAATAAAATTGTCTGCCTCCTGAGAGGTATTTAAGCAAACAATTGACATCAAGAGAGGGGGTAACACAAGGCAAAAATAAGAGAAAGAGAGTAAATTTGATCTTAACCCTTTTTAGGATAACTGGATAGCATTATGCATTACATTTTTATGTGTAATTTCTTTATTTATTAAATACTCTTTTACACTAAAGATCTAACTTTTGCATTAGAAAATTCTTGTCGGAATCCCACCAGCAAATCCTGACCATTTTTTGTGAATGAGAAGTTGAGAAATCATGTTCAATTCACTGTACAAACTCAGCTTTTGCTATTTTTCTCATTAAAACTAAATTCAGTTATTGAGGTTGTTTTTGTTGGGTATAAGAGGCTTTGCACACAACTCTGTAGAATTGCAGAATAATTCTTATTTGATTCAAATGCAAAACAATTGACTTATAGTCGTACAAAAGCAAGGGAAGAAAACTGAAAAACAAACTACCCATTTTCCACTCTAACAGACCGTGAATCATGGAGAAGAAATATTTAAGATCTTTCCTAATAAATAGGATTTATTTAAGGCAATTAAATAGCTAAAAATCTGATGACTCAACATATCCTCCCTTAAACACCACAATTGCAATTAGTTTATTCTGGTACACTAACATCCCAAGTCCTTCATTATGCAAATTTTGTTTTAACGGTTTTGTCATGATGTCTCCTTTTTTGAGTCAGAATACACAAGCTCCACTGCCCGGAGGAGGTCAGTCACGGAGAAAATGAAAACGGATATCTATATGCTTGCTTCGCCATGAAGTACAATTTTTGGATAGCTTTGAATTGTTATCATGAATAACAGTGCTTTCATTTTGAGCATGACCAAGTTTTTCAAGAACTCTTCTCATCCAAACTCCTTGACAAGCACAAGAGGCTATAAACTCAAATTTGATTGTAGACAATGTGACCACTGGCATTTAGAGGACCATGAAACTGCACAGAACCGAGCATAAAAACATACTCTTTGTCTTTTGATCATCTAAGTCCCCCGCATAATTCCATGAATGCTTCCAACTTGTTTGTTCCATTCCTCTTGTATTGCGTCAAATCCATTTTCAGAGATATCTCGAGCACCCTTTTTACTACTTGCATATGTAACTCGTGTGGTGCTAAACGTACATAAGATCAAGGATAAATACATCAAGCGAAGTTCTTTTATACCGGTTTCACCAACTTTCACTCCATTCTCATCCTTAGTCAACTTGCATCCAGAAACAATGATTTTTAAAGGATTGCTCTCTCATTCCAAAAGGATCCAATACCTCCTTTGCATATTTTTTTCATTGAAAGATAAATCCCATTTTCATTTTGAACTACCTCAACTCCAAGAAAATAACGCATCTTGCCCAAGTCGATATCAAACTCCTTTTCCATAGATTTTTTAAATTCTTTCAAACATATTCTCATTATTACTAAATATCATCAACATATAAACTAATAATGAGAATATTACCTCCTTCACTTTGTTTCACAAACAAAGTATGTTCATGGGACACCTTTCAAAGCCTTGTTTGAAGAAATAAGATTCAATTGACTATACCATGATGGGGAGCATGTTTGAGCCCGTGTGCTTTTCTTCAACTTATAAACCTTGATTTCTCCTTTCTTCACATACCCTTGTGGTTGATCAACATAGACTGTCATTGAGTCCCGTGCGTTGTACTCTTCACATCTAATTGATACACATTCCAGCCTTTTTGAGCAAAGAAGAGCAATCACCATTCGAATGGTGTCCCAACGAGCCAGGAGCAAAAACTTCGTTGTAATCAATCCCATATTGTTGAGCAAGCCTTTAGACAAGTTTTGTATTCAACATCTCCATTTTCATTCAACTTTGTCTTGAAAATCCATTTGACTCAATGGTTTTTGCCCAACAGTTAGGTGGTCAATTCCCAAGTGTTATTTTTCTCATTTAATTTCTTGATCCATTGCTTTTTTCCATCGAGCACTTTTGTTTGCTTCTTCAAATGTGGTTGATCCTTTTGTAAAAAACACAAAATTGGTTAGTTCTTCCTCTTCTTGAACCTTCTCCACTTGAAAATCTTCCATCCAAGTGGGTTGGCTTGTGTCCTCCCTACTTCCCGATCTTCCCCAAAGATGGGCTTAACTTGATGAATCATTTGAGGTAAAAACTGGTTCTTCACTTTCAAAGGTATCATCATTGCTTTCTTCTTCAGGCCTCCCCAATCTAACACATCCAAACTTTTAAGCCCAATCCCAAATTTGTCTTCTTCAAAAACATCTCTAAATCAAAACTCGATTTGTTGAAGGATCAAAACGATAACAAAATGACACATTTGATGCTTTTATCATCAAGTTTCTTTCTCTTTGCACAAGACATGAAATCGAAGCAAATTGAAATAGTGAACTTTGGTTTGTGATTGCTCCATTTCTTCCGATCTTGTCTTTGACTACTAATGTTGGACTTCAAGAACATGAAAGATTAACACATTTTGAACTCTCTTCCCTTTTCTTTTTTTCTTTTTCCTCTCCGCCACTTTTTCTTTGAGGGGTATTATAGTTTTTTTTTCATAAAAAATGTTCATGCTAAAGATCTCCTCCCCTATCATTTGTAATTTTGAGTGTGATAAATTTTAAAGATTTTAAAAGAACAGATTTCTCTAAAGAAGAAACCCAATGACGAATAATCATCAATGAAAGTGATTAGATACCTCTTTCCACTACTTGTGTGATAGGTCGTTATCCGATTTTCTTGACCGTAAGTTGCTCGCAAAAGCTTTCTTTGGTATTGATTTCCCAAAACAGTCATCAATCTGGTACTTTTCTATTTCATTCCCCCTTTTCTCTTTATGCTGCTGAGTTTTCAAAAGATGCCCATGGAAATTGACACAAAAAGTGGTTATCCTCGAAAAAGTTTCTTGGAGTTTTACATTTTTGTCACTGGATGACAAACATTGTTAATTTTAAGTTTGCATGATCAGCCCTTAAGGATGATAAACTCCACACACCCCATTTTAATTATTTTTGTAACTTTTTTCTTGTTTGTCCGATGCTTAGGAGGTTATTTTTTAATTTAATAAATTTGTGATGACTTAATTCCATTGACTTGAAATTTGACATTACCTCTGTCTGAAATCTTTGTGTCATTGAATTATGTTGTTCATCAATTCATTGAACCATTTTACTTTGAGTGATTACGCATCCCAGTCAAGAAACCAAGATTCTTGTCATCATTGAAGTTAGCTATGCCATCAAAAGCATTTCTTCACTTTCATCTAATTCTGCATAATTGGCACCTCCTTCCCATTGTGGACACTCATATTGAAAATGTCCTAATTTGTGACAATTGTGCATTCCACCAAAGCTTTGTTGAATGGCTTCAAATGCTCCTCTTCCTCTACCTAATCCTCAAAAGCAAGTTTATCTTCATATTTCACCTTAACACTACAAAGGAGTTTGCATCCTTTGCTCAGAAATGACTTTAGTTCATCAATGCTCATTGTGGTGAGATCGTATTCTTCATGGTAAAACTTTTAGTTGAATTTTGAAGTCATTGATCTCAAAATCTTCTCGATAATAACAATGGGCAAGCTCTTTACTAAATTTTCATTTTATTAAAATGGTTAATGTCCGAAAAGTAAAGAAAAATTTCTCCTCCTTAATCTTTACTTTTTTTTAAAGATTTTATTCACCTGTAGTTTTTTAGCTTCATTGACTCCCAAATGCTCTTGGATGTCTCTTGGAGGATGGTTTCAATGATGGTTAATTTGGAGAGTTTATTTGAGGTTTTGCCTCATCAATGGCTTGTTCACAGGAAGCTCCATGTCCATTTCTGACTATCAGTGGGTTTCCTTCGATCTCAGAAAATTCTCCATCAACATTGACCAATGGTCATAAAAACCATCAAACCGGGTGGAAGGTTGAACAAAGCTAGAGGAAAAGAAAGAACTTCAATATTTTCTTGACAAAAACTGGTTTTAGAACAATTCACTAAGAAATACTAGTAAAGGTTTGTTGATACATGAGGCTTTGCAGCAACTGATGAAATAGAATAATTCTTATTTGATTCAAATGCAAAACAATTGACTTATAGTCGTAAAAAGCAAGAAGAAAATCCAAAAACAAACTACCCATTTTCCACTCTTTGCAATCATGGAGAAGAAATATTTAAGCTAACAGTTACTTTCCTAATAAATAGGATTTATTTAAGGCAATTAAATAGCTAAATCTGATGACTCAACAGTTTTTTGGCATCAACATATTTAAAACACAACAGTGTCCTTGTGAAATATGATTGGACAATTGGTCATAAACCTTGTACTTAGTTAATGAGCACCGCAGATCATTGTAACATCCGAAAAATGACTTGCTAAAACACCTTGAAGTCATCACCAAAGATGGTAAATCCCATTATGCATTTTGCTCCTCTTCTCTAATTCTCCTTTAACAGAACTTCGCCCGGAGGAGGAGAGTGGTAAAAAATGTTACATTGTTGGGGCAAAAGGGCTTTCTATATATGAAAAAGAGTGCTGGACATTCACTTCTCTATCGGCGGCTAGCTTCGTTCAATGTTGGCATTGACGCATTTGTACTCTTTATCTTTTGGTAGATACAATCAATTCCATGAGCTGTTTAATTTGCTCCATGCGTCAATGCATTTTCAGGTTTCCGAAGGTGGCTGGCGCCAAGTTCGTGTGGTGCTTTGACGTTGAAGCAAGGATAGATACCAGAAGTTCTTCCCTTAGAACCAACTGTGTGCCTCACCTTATTTTCAAGTTTTCTGATTTCAAATATGCATACGCATCTGAAAGGATACGAATAGAGTTTGGCGTCTACATTGAAGGAATCGATAATGAGGAAAGGCGAAAGCATGTTTCTAGATCCTTCAAGAAATATGACTCGACTATCTCAACAAAGGAGAGATGGGTGGAAGGAGATCAAGATGGGTGAGCTCTTCAATGAAGACGAAGATGATGGCATGTTGACGTGTCGCCCAAATGATTTTGACTCGCCAATACAACATGTATTGAATCATTGTACAAGGAATTGAGCTTAGGCCTAAAACTGGCTGTACAAGGAATTGAGCTTGAGTTCTTGTCCAGGAATGATATTTATTCACATATTTCTCACAACCACATCATCGTCAACAATGGTGTTATTAATTATATTTATTTAATTACGTAAGTACTATTTTTATCATGTTTTTGAATTTAATGAACCTTTTGAATATCATCATTAATATTGCTTACCATCTTGACTAGTTGACTTAGCTCCTAGTGGGCTTGTCTGTAACTACGAATTGGGCTTAGGCCCAAAAAGGTAAAAACTGGTAAAAATTTGAAACCTCTCGCGCCAGGCCTCAGAAGCGCGCGCAAAACTTTTAAGCAAACGAAATTGTAAAACAAAAACAAAAGCGATAAAGCTAAAAACGAAAACAAAAACAAGAACAAAAATTAAAACTCAAGCACAGAAATGAAATCGAAGCAAATTGAAATTAGGGCTTTAGGGCAACGCTCCATTACTTCATCGTTCCTCTCTCGGTCTTCAAATCCGTAAGATAACACGACCCGCTTCCCTTTTCTTTTTTCTTTTTCAATTTTTTTCAGTTTTTTTTTCATAAAATTGTTGCTAAAGATCGTACGTCATTTGTAATTTTGAGTGTGATAAATTAGGTTTAAGAACACTAAAGAAGACGTGAATGACGAATTAGTTACAAAGAAAGATTCGTGTGTATCGTTATCCGATTTTCTTGACCGGAAGTTGCACAAAAGTTCTGTGCTACCCAAAACAGTTCAGGTACTTTTCTATTTCACCCCCTTTTGGCTGCTGAGAAAATACTGGAAATTGACACCAAAAGGGGAAAAAAAAGTTTCTTGGTTTTACATTTTTCATGTTTTTGAGTTGTTAATTTTAAGCGTTTTTAAGGATACCAAGCAGAGTTTTATTTTCAAAACTTTTTTTCTTTTTGCAATTTGAAAATTATATATTAATGGTATGAAATTACTTTGTCTGAAAGAAATGTAGCTGAATTATGTCGTTTTATTGTTTTTACTTTGAGTGCGTTTGTAAGTGATCTTGTAGAAAGCTTGCATTTTCTGTTAAAAAAACACTTTATAAAAGAGCTCCTGTTTATTGCTTTTCCTAAAGGGAATTTCAAATGCTTTTCTAACATAATCACAAAAGCAATTTTATATATTTCAAACACTACAAGAGATAAATAGAAATGACTTTAGTTATTTCTGCTGATAGTATCTGCTGGTAAAACTTTTTGGGTAGTATAAGAGATCAGGGCCCATCAAGCTTTTACTAAAATTTTTCTGTCAAAAAATAAAAGAAAGGAAAAGAAAAAATTTAGGAGTAATTTTTACTTTTTTTTAAAGATTTTATTTGCCTGTTTTTAGCAACCAAACTCATTACTGGTATGTCCTGTGTAATTTGGAGAGTTTATTTGAGGTTCACAGAGTAGTTGTTCACAGGGAAAGTCATGTCCATTTCTGGCACCAGTGGGTTCCAGAAACTCCGCTGGTACCACCAATGGGCAGACGGGTGTCAAGAAAGTAGAGGAAAAAGAAAGAAGCAATGTTCTTGACAAAGTGGTTTTAGAACAGTTCAAGCATACTAGTAAAGGAGATGCTACATGTCCAATTAGCATTGATGAAATAGAAATTCCTGACGAATACAATGCAAAAGAATCAAGAAAAAGGAAGAATCCATTTGAAGGTATGCTATTTGCATTCTGAAAGCTAGTTAGCAATTTCCTTTTGCTTTGAATCATTGTTAATTCGCTGACTTCAAAACTCTGGGGTAAATATGGGATTCCTTTTGAACCATTTTGCAATTTCTGCCTCACAATGATCAAATAAACTGATAAAATTTTGAGTGCAAGGTGTGCTCAGAAACCCAAAAATTAAAGGAAATGGTCACGAGAAGCACAATGTTGCTCCATAGAAAAGAAAGTAGATAAAGATAAAGAAAATTCAAGAAGAATTTATCTCGGATCGAGAAAGACAATTACAGAATTTAAATCACATACACAAGATGTGCTTCTTAGGACAATTTTTTCACGCTTAGTTGTAGGAATCCAGTAAATGTTACAAGTCCTTTTTGACAAATGTGTCTATGCCCCGCCCCAATTCTCAGGGTGGAAGGAAATGGCTGAAATGTTTGAGTGCCCAATTTCTGATTACATGTCACCTTCTGGTACTAAATATTGCATTGATAGCTGATTAAAGTTACATAGAATGCTTAACATACATAGTTTATTTATATGTCTTACTGTCATGGAACTTTAATTCATATATGATTGGACTTGGTATCACTACCAAGCGGAGGCACCTATTTTCTTACATTTGCAAATTTCATCTGACTCATCTGGGTATCATAGCATGTCAATCTGACTTGCGCCTAATATATTAACTTATCTAATTAGCGCGCACAGATCGATGTATACTGCAGAAGACATGGAAAGAGACCAGCCATAACATATATCCACCAAATCAATATCTGTATAGCACATGAGAGAAACGGTATAAGCATTGTAAGAAAAATAAATGGAGTTTAGAATGTCAAGTCTGAGAATGTATCTTGTTGACTTGTTATTTGATTTCCTTAGAAGTTATGGAATGTTAAGATCTTGTTTATGTCATTTTCACATCTCTTATTGTGTGACATATAAGTAGGCCAACTGGTAGTCATCAATTGCCTTGATGTGTTTTTTTTTTTTCTGCTTAAGAGTTTCTCAGTGTACCTTGTGCAGATGTACAGAAGCATACAACTCGGAAGCCTTTTGTAGTGCTAGGAGAGGATTCAAAGTCTAAGCAGAAAGGAAGAGGAGAGAGCTCAATAACAAACAAGAAATCAAGACCTTGCTATAATCACTGTTAGTACCCCTCATTTTCCTGCACAAGTACACTCGTTATTCTCTTGTTTTAGACAATTTTGACCCTATCTGTTTGGTTGATCATCAATAACACATTTTGACATGTGGTATCTGCTAGCAGATGCAAATGGTTTTGGCTGGTGGGACAGCGATATGGAAGGTGTTGACAGCGAAGCAGTGGGATACGGTGAAGCCTGGGAAGGAGTTGGATCTACAACATTCGGAGGAATAGAATGGCACTGATCTTGCTCATCTGTTTCAAGTCTGTTCATAAACTAGAAAATATGTTTCTTCAGCTTGCTCATCATGGTTCAATTTTGATTAAACTGACTTTTGCAACAAAAGTTCAATGCTTAGATTTCATTTTGTAATTTGGAAGTTATGGTCATATGATTACTGAATGCGTCTCCTGCCACTGCAGCTGTGGCTGTCTTTTGCTATATTTTTGTTGTAATTGCCGAGGCAGTCTTTTGCTGTACTCTTAAAGAGCCATGATGGGGTGAGAGAGACTTAAACCCTCAACCTCAG
This sequence comes from Citrus cavaleriei, assembly GCA_030448935.1. Classification (NCBI taxonomy): domain Eukaryota; kingdom Viridiplantae; phylum Streptophyta; class Magnoliopsida; order Sapindales; family Rutaceae; genus Citrus; species Citrus cavaleriei. Next base: position 1,274,865 of record JAUJEM010000066.1, on the reverse strand, counting down.
GATAACTCAGCAGCTATGAGACCGAAATGAAAGCCAACTGTGCCGCCACCCCTCTGCCGAGATAATTTATTACTGTGATCTAATGAACAATTATTTTTTAAAAATAAAACTCTCACTATTTGTGACTTTGGAGTAAAGTTCAAGAAACCAACTCAAATGTAGTAGAAATTCTTCCACCCATGTAAAAATCTTGCTTCTGTAAAATCAGACATTGTAAAGTAGTAATAATCCAAAATTACTTAGCCAACACAAATTGAATGACCGGTAATGAATCCGATTCAACAATTTGTGGAGACAAACCAATCTTCCTAGTAAGCCGTAAACTAAAACATAAGGCTTCTGTGTGAGTAACATCAACATTATCAGAATACACTCCAACATCCACCTCTGCCGGCATAACTAGACCCCGCATGATTTCGTACCCACATCGGCATAACCAACTATCTCGCGCTGAATATCCACAGCACATGCGGCATTATCTGTATTAAGTTTAAAACTTTAAATCATCCAACTGGTGGAGGCTTCGATGCCACAGACATTAAAAGTGGACGCTCTAAAACTGCACGTACGGCTTCGATAAGGCCATTTACAACAAAATCCCACAATCCTTCAGTACAAAAGACAACACTGGAAGAAGACACATCAATCCCCTCGTACAAAACCTTATTTCTAGCACCCCATATTCCCCACATAATCAAAACCAACAGATATTCAACTCATTCACAATCAAGACTGATTTTATATATTCAAAAATATCCCGAAGGCAATTAAATCGATTATGTAAAATAACCTCATCAAAATGTGTCAGCCTCCATACCATCCTAGCCTGTTCACAGTGAAATAAAGAGTGTATTGTTATTTTTTTCAGATTAAATAAAGAGTGTTATATTTTCGCCACTTCACATAACTTACACATTGAATCACTTACTACCCTCTTATGCATCAGATACATAATTAAGATTATTTCTAAATCTCTGTAATAGTAGTAGATACGCAGAGCTTTTTTTTTTTCGTTTTTTCGCATAGACATTTTTATAAACAAAAGTCTTTTGATATCCACATTTATGGTCGTCCAGAGCTAATCTATATCATTTTATCAATAACATTGGGGATGCCAGTAGTTCAGTCCCAACCTGAATTTCAACCATTATAATAGATCACTAATTTTTTAGATAATGAATTTGGTAACTCGTAAAATTAATATCCTGCCATATAATATATGAATGTCATATCAGTTAAGATTTAAATGGAGACTCAATTACTATGATTCCTTATATTACTATAATTTAATTTATTACATTAGGGTAATGCTACAAAAGAATTTTTATATAGTACATAGCATTTTTACTTACTAGTAAGTAACTTTTTTTCACAAGCAATTCACCCCAAATTAAATGTATCCTTTGTGTTAGAACCTTTGACCCCTTGCCTTCACGATGAAAGAATAATAAACTAGATTATCATTTGGAGATAATATCCTTTTTGGCTACAAATTTTTCTAAATCTTCAACAACCCCAACCCAAAAGGGAATTTTATGTTGCCTCTGCTTAGATTAATTACCATGTCTTATTGTCCTCATTGGATGTACCATTTTGTGAGGTATTAAAGTAATATAGGATATATAATGAATTAATGATTCTTGATATTGACACCTTTTACCAGCATGTCATGAATTAAAAAATCAAACAATATTTGGTGCAGATGTTGAAAAAGCAGAACGTTGTCTGGACTCGTGCGCTGAGAAAGGCAAGAAGAAGAACTTGCTGCTTCATCCATGTTTGTGTTTTCATAGCTTACATCACTCTCTCTCTCTATATATATATAGTAGTTTTCTACTCCGCGATCATAAAATGTGGGAAACGTTTGAGAAAACTTTAAAACCGCGGAGTTTTAAAGACTTAAAACTTAAAACGCTTAAACCGCATGGTTATGCGTTTTCCCAGATGTTCCCGCACTTTAAAATTTCGGACTGAAATATTTATATATATATGTGTGTGTGTGTGTGTGTGTGTCTATATATATATAGAGAAATGTTCCAGTCCGGAATTTTAAAGTGCGGGAAAGCTTTAAAACCGCATGGTTTTAAAGGCTTAAACTGTAAGTCCTTAAAGCCGTGCGGTTTTAAAGCTTTCCCGCACTTTAAAATTCATGACCAGAAAATTACTATATATATATATATATATATAATGGTTTTATTTTCCAAAATTAATTATCTTGTTTGTGTGGGTTTTCTCTCTTCTCATAAAACAATGTACACGTAGAATTCTCAAGGGGTAACAATTTTACAATGACAACTATAATGAAGAAATCATAAATTTGAGTAGGCTTTAAAATAAATTAAAAAAATACTAAGAGGGACACCAAATGTAAAAGAGACGCACTATATATAGATACAAAGTTTGCCTTGCTATAGATGTAGCCAGCTTTTTCGATTTGGTCACATCAGATGTTTCAATTTGGTAACGTATTTTAATATGAAATTAATATAATCCTCTTTTGGCAAACAAGTAATACATTTATGTACCAAACTACCATCTAAAAAGTTTTGTTAGTGTGGAGTACTCTAGACTGCAGTGACAATAATGAATTTTCCTTTTTTGGCATTTTCTTTTTTTCATTTTGATTGAAGGTGCTGCAAGAAGGATTTTGTTATCTTACATTATATGATAATAGACATTATAAAATTAGAAACCATTAGATTTAATCGCATGGTTGAAGATTTATTAAACAATAATAAAGGGGTTGTTTAAAACTAGAAAAGATATTGTCAATTCTATAATGTTTGTTACCCCTATTAGGTAAGATAACAAGTTCCAGGTCCTTGCAGGAATACAAAGTAAAAACACTTCTCTAAAGCCAAATCAAAGACACCACACATACCCACATTTTCGGTAGGTCTCTCAAACTTTTTTTTTTTCTAAAAGAGGATTAACCGGCTGAAAAGATAAAAGGAGGGGGGTGTAACACGAGTACTTCCTAAGAGGTCACCCATCTTAGTACTACTCTCGCCCAAGTACGTTTAACTGCGGAGTTCTGATGGGATCCGGTGCATTAGTGCTGGTATGGTTGCACCCATAGGCCTCTCAAACTTGGCTAGCAACAGAATAGCACAAATGGCAAAAAAAAAAAAAATTAAATAAAGAGCACATATTTGGGTTGTGATATTGGTTTCCTCACCTATAAAAGGCACTGCCCTTTGATAGAGTACTCATCGGTTGCAAAGTAACTAAACCTTGAAAGATGGAGAGAAGTGTTAGCACAGTTAGTGTTCTTATGATAATGTCAATAATTCTTTTGTCTGTTGGGCTTGCAATTGCGACTCCCATTGACTGCTACAAAACTTGCATGAAAGCTTGCACTTTCGAACCAAGAGTATGTGAGAAATTATGCACCGAGAGGTGTTGGAAAAGAGACTCACAAGAGTAGCTGTAAATTAAGCGGAAACAAAACTCTTTGTCTCTTTCTGTAATTAAAATAGGATGTGCATCACAAATAAATAGGCAGAAAAATAAATCAACAAATCCAAAGTAATAAATCAACCACAAGAGACACCGATTTTTATATGGAAAACCTAAATCGGAAAAACCATGAGACCGTAGTCTGATATAAACTTCCACTATATTAATGGGATTACAGTACAAAATCTTTTCCAAATAACACTAGAGGCTAACAACATCAAGATTCTCGACAATCTTGGCTTACAATAATATATCTAATATATATTTCTCTAATAAGTGGATATCTCAAATAACAACTACCGAGAGAATAAAATACAGATCAACACCAGTAGAAATGTAGAGGGCAATATCAGGAACTTACCCTCCAAATTTAGGAGAAATCGGAATTAAAATCACTTTCTAATTGTTTAATTAAAGATTGAAAATCTAAAGAAAAATAACACCTGTCTTTCTCTCTCGCAGTGTCTTCTCAATTCGCGAAATGGCTACAGCTCTCGTGTTTCTTCGCTTATTTCCTTTATATATTTTTTGGTTAATTTCATCAAGTCCAAAATTTTATAATAATTACACATCAAGTAAATTATTTTGGACTTTGAGTTTTTTGGTCCATCAAAATTAGATGGACCCTACAAGAGGTGTCACCGTGCAGCCGCCGCGGCGGTGGCGGATCGCCACTACTACTATAAACTTGGTTGTTCACTTGAAAAGTGCACCAAATTCGGCCGTGGTGTATACATATTTATTTATTTATCTATCCAATATACATATTTGCTTCAACAATTTCCTTGATAGTGATGTGGTCCCAAGCTTTACAATCTTCTTGCCAACATGTGTGGTCCAGAGCTTCCAGATTTCTTCCCAATTTGTCTTCACTTCCACTATGTGTGAACAGTTAGGTTTACGATTTTGGGTCTATATAAATAATGGGTGAAATTAAGAGTTTGGAACTTGGAAATAGAAGATAGGAAGATGTTTTGTATGGGCAAAGGGGAATTTTACAGAGAAAGAAAGTCATAGAAGAATGGAGGCTGAAACAAAGAGACAATGATATTTCGCGGTAGACAAAGAAAATAAAGAGGGAAAGTGGCTTTTTATACTACAAACTAAATGACACATTTTATAAAGAAGAGTCACCTTTTAATTAACTAAAGATGACTTCTTATTTAGTGGTGAGTCATTTTTATGTCATAAATAAAAACAATTTTATAATATATGACTTCCAAAAGTAAATAAAAGTCATCTAAACTAATAGATGACAATTAATAGTATGTTTGTCATGTATTACATGTCATCTTTGTCCTGTTTTGTAGTAGTGATTGTTTGTTTGTCTTTCTCTCTTTCTCTTTGACTCCTTTTGATTTGCTATTTGTAATGGTGTGTACATGTTATTTTCTTGTGGCATGCAGATATGCAGAAAGTGGGAAGCTGCGAGAATGAGTGCGCAAACAAGTATTGCAATGTCAAGGCTTTCTAGTAATTCATTAAGCTACCATCATTGTTTCATGTGTAGGTGGCCTTAAGTTGCTTGATGTTTATATTGATTCAATAAAATTAATGTTTAGTTATTATAATGGTAACTAAAGTGAAGAGAATATAATTAATAATTTCTCTAGTATGTTATTTCAACGAATGAATCACAGTATTTCGATTAATCTTCATGGTGATTATTAATTAGTTCGTTGATATATGAACATTGGTACAAGTAGGGGTGGGCGTTCGGATCGAATTTTTTTTTTAAAGTTTTGGGTTTTAAAAAAAAAAAAAATATATATATATATATATATGTATTAAACACAAAAAAAAATCTCTTTGACTACATGTTTTATGTTTTATTAACTTTAAAATGACTTGTTGAAATGTTGTTAAGGTTGTTTGGATTTGAGATTTTTGTATTTTAAGTGGTTTTTGGTAGAATTTGTGGATTAAATTGTTCCAACCCGTTCTAACCCGAATTATCAACCCAATCCGATCCGAATTACGAACCCGAACCGAACCGAACCGAATTAAATTCGGTTCGGTTTGGTTTGGGTTGGCGTTTTCAACCCGATTGGGTTTAATTCTCCAACCCGATCGGGTTAAAACCCAAACCGAAACTCGAACAACCCAAACCGAAACCCAATATGCCCACCCCTAGGTACAAGCTTTTGCTTACGCGCCTGCACAACCTACAGACAACCTAACGGATGCAACATTATAATGGTTTCATCAAAATCAAATGTTCCGCTTATATCATTAAAGAGTAATGATACAGCCACAAACTTTTATACAAACTTATCTTATACAAACTGATGTGGCATTAATTCATTGATTGAATGAAAGAAAATATAAAATAATAGAAATAAATCATGTAGGTCAAGAGATATTTAATTCAACCAATTTTATCATATCAAATCAGTTTGTACAAAATAAGTTTGTATAAGAATTTGTAACTATATCATTACTCATCATTAAAATAACAAAAATTTAATTTATGTATGTTCAAACTTTAAAGACAATATTAACTTGGCATTAATTAAATATACTAAACCTTATGTAAAGAGAAACACACAGAACGATGAAATTGATGTAGATTTACTCTAATGGTGTGTTTACTTCAAGTAAACATGAGTTTCATTCTCATTCCTTCATCCCATTCCTCATTCCATGAAGTAAACACACCATTAGAGTAAATCTACATCAATAATTAATAATAACTAAAATAATAAAGTTAATAAAATTTAATAATAATAAAAAATGTTAATAATGATAATATTAATAAAAATAATAATTAAAATAATTAATAATAACTAAAATAATAAAGTTAATAAAATTTAATAATAATAATAATAAAAAATGTTAATAATGATAATATTAATAAAAATAATATTAACAATAATTAATAATATCTAAAATAATAAAATTAATAAAATTTAATAATATTAATATTAATATTATTTTTAATAATAATAATAATAGTAATAATAACAACAATAATGATAATATTGTTAATAATGATAAATTAATTATTTTTATTAATTATTTAATACTATGGATATTTTGGTAAATTGATTCTCATTCTCATTTATTTTGCCAATTAAACATATCAATAGTATTCCAGTACATTTTTATTCTCATTTATTTTTGCTAAGTAAACATTGAAATCTCATTCCCATTCTAGCCCATTCTCGTTCCCAGCCTATTCCCATTCCACCACATTCACATTCCATGAAGTAAATGCATTATAAAAGAATGTGAAACATGCTTTTACATTTACGTTATTTTTTTTTTAATTTGACCTCCCTCAATTATTTTGGGGAAAGTACCAGTAGCCTCCTATATTTTGATCAAATTTGCCTTATACAACACTCTTGTTTCAAAATATGCCAAAAATCTCCTAAGGGAATTACCACTTTCCTTTTATTGAAATCAGTATATATGACTTATTACCTTACTATTTACATAATATTCAATAATCCCCTTAGCACAAAAAATTAAAGAAAAAGAGGGATAAAGGTCATCTGTTTGATATATGATCTTGTTAATATAAAATATATATTTATTTTAAGAAAAATATCTAAAAATCACCAAAATTACAAGAAAAATATTTTATTCTTAATGTTTTATTCATATCGAAGCTTATATCTCTTAATTTTGTATTTAATTTTTTATCTAATTTAATTCATACGATTTATTTAATTTATAATACATATGAACAAAGTGTATTTGAAAATAATGATAAAACTATAAAATGATGGTGTCAAAGGAATTATTGACTATTATGAAAATAATAAAAGGATAAATGATATATATTAATTTCAGCAAAACAATTGACAATCTGCCACCCATAAAATGTGGTGTGTTTTGAAATACGTAGGGGGTAAGAAGTGAGTTCCTTCAAAATATAGGTGCATTACGATATTTTCTTTTCCTTGGTCAACATTGAAAGTTCAGCGCTTAAAATGTGACCATAAAATAGTGTGGTAGTTAGAATAATTGTCTATTCTTAACACAATCATGTGAATTGCAAATTAATTAATACTTATCACTTCACCGTAAGCTGTGCTAGGCACTTCATTAATGAATTAAATTCGGTCTAGACAGCTGGTTTAACAAAGTAAAATAATTAAGGAAGAGTATAATAACTATGTACATCATGTGATCAGCTGTAATGATCTTAATTTATTTATCTTCCGTGATATTCTTTCGCATCTTCTTAGAAATTAGGGTTCCACTATATTTAATCTTTAGATCTGTGTCTATGCATCACAAACGGATAACCCACTTCAATTAATTTTTTACCTCCTCATTCTCCTATGAGAGAACTCCTCTCAGTTTCAATGCCACAGTTTCTTCAGTCCTTTGCTTGATTTTTTATTCAGTTATAGCATTAGCAATAACCAACAATCTTGCCGCAGATGAACAAGCACTTCTTGCCCTGAAAGCCCACATAGCTGATGATCCAAGCAATTTCTTGGCCGAAAATTGGAACAGAACTATCTTTGTCGGTAATAGCCTGTTTGGGAGTGTAGTAAGGTAGCTCACAGCCCAGCTACTAAGATGTTTGATAACACTTGTAACTGGAATTTGGTAGTTTAGTAAAATTTTTTTCCCAACTTCTACTCAACAACTGTAGCTTTTACTCTACAGTAGCTGCAGCTTAAAAGGTACAACATTTCACTCCCAAACACATCCTAAGTGGACTGTATACACTGTGATATCAATCAACACAGAGTCACAACTTTGAATATTTCTCACTTAAGTCTCATAGGCTCCATTCCTTCTCAACTTGGAAACCTATCTTCAATGCAAATTCTTGGTCTTAGCTATAACCGGCTTTCGGGTGCCATACTCTCCTCCATCTTTAGCGTATATTCACTGAAATATCTTGATCTCAGTGATAACCAGCTCTCAAGTTCTTTCCCTTCTTTCATCTATAACATGTCTTCAATAATAGGTGTTGAATTGAGCAACAACAGGCTATCCGGTGAACTCCCAGCAAATGTTATTTGCAATTCTTTTCCTTATTTGGAATCCACTCATCTGATTGGCAACATGTTTCTTGGCGAAATACCATCCGCTCTATCGAAATGTAAACATTTGAAACATTAATCATTGTCATTCAATCATTTCTCTGGAGCCATACCGAAAGAAATCGAGAACCTGACTAAGCTTAAGGAATTACATCTCAGCTACAACAAACTCCAAGGTACAATCATTTTTTTTATAGAGTTTATAATTTTTTAGCATAAATTGTTTGCATCTATAGAGTATTGACCATTGAGGCTCAGCATTCTCAATGAGGTAATTGAGGAGAAAATTATTTATCTATTAATTTGAGAGTGCATGTGAGTGCCAAAGCGTTCTAATCTAACAACTAGAAATATGATTCAGAGATACATAATATCATTGTGTAATATAATACTTCGTTTTTCAAGTAGCCACTGCCATTGGCAAGCTCCTATAAATTTAGCCTCTTTTTTTTTTTATTGCTCAACTTGTTAAAAAAAAAAAAATCTCCTTGTACAAGATCTAATAAATTAAAAAAAAAGGAATAAAATAAAATATACTTCGGTAGTGGATTATTGAAATGGAGACTAGTTTAGAGAAATCCTCTCCTCCACCAATTGAAAACAACCGATCTACAAAGAGGGCGAATTTCAAAGCACAGGGTGTGGATGGGATAACCCACCTCCTGTGTCCTTTAGAGACAAACTTTTGGAGACTCAGATGGAGATGGAAGAGGAATTCATAGGAAAGGAAGTGGACATTGATATTGACATCGGGGATGTGGTAATTGAAAGGAAGGGGTTTTTACCGGCTATATCTTTCTCAGAAAGTTCATTCGCAACTAGTGAAGCCATGGCAGTTCATTTGCAACTAGTGAAGCCATGGCAATCAACAGTTGTCGTGAAATTGCTGGAAAGATCTATTGGATACAAGGTGCTGTGCAATCGTTTGGAGGCTTTATGGAATATGTCTCACGATTTCTCTGTGATTGATCTAGAAAATGACTACTTCCTTGTTCGGTTCAAAAGGGAATCCGATGCTCAGCATGTGCTTACTCAAGGACCATGGATCGTGCTTGGACATTATTTAACGGTACAACCATGGTCTTTGCATTTTGACAGTGCTAATGAGAAGATATCATCAGTAGTGGCATGGATTCGCCTTCCGGGTATGCCTCTTCACTATTATCACAGGAAGGTGCTAAGGTTGTTAGGCCATGTAATTAGGAATGTCATTCGTATTGATTATAATACGGAATCAGCTACGAGGGGAAAATTCGCTAGGATCGCTATTGAAGTTGCACTGGATAAGCCGTTATGCTCATAGTTCCTGCTAGATGGCAAGATTCAAAAAGTCACTACTAGAAAAATGGGCTTTACTGACACCACTTTAGTGTCAGTAATTACTTTTGCTGACACTTGTTGATTGTGTCAGTAATGCTCAAGCCAGAACACACTGACACTAATTTTTGGTGTCAGTGATTTTTGCGTCAGTATCTTGTGTCACTATAGCATCACCACAATAGTGATACTATGGTTTTAGTATCAGTTGATACTATTTCTATGTCAGTATTTTGTGTCACTAGAGAGTCACAAGGATAGTGACTCAATCGTGTTAGCATTTAATGATACTATTTACATGTCACTGATTTATGTGACTACAGTATCAGGAATCTACTGACTCCGTAACATCAAAAATTCTTATCGTCATGTAAATATTTAGTGTCAGTATTAACGGTGCTATACCGGTTGTGTTTTATTTTTTTTAATCACATTATTCCTGTTTATTTTACAATTAAAATAAACCCAAAATATATTAAACATACCAAATCTTGTAATGCAATTCACATTTCAAATACATCAGTTAAATTAAAATAGTTCAAATACATCATTGTTTGGGGGTAAAAAACAAGTTCAAGTACTAAATTAAGCCTTGAACAAGTAGTATACACGATAAAGTACTAAATTAATTTCTGAAAATTTAGCCAACAAGAAAAAATAGATAACAATGTCACTGATTTTGGAGTCCGCATATGCCTTCATTTTTTTTCCACCTACAAGTATATAAAATCAATTAGCACACCACAAAAAATAAGTCTTGTATACATAAATTACTTGTATGTTACCTCGCGATTGTAGGCTGTAATTAACTTGGCAACGTATGTAGTGTTAACATATATGTTTCCATAATATTGATTTTGATGATAACAAACAAGATTAAGAATGATTAATCTTTTAAGATCAAATTATTTTTTATACATTTTAAATAAATCATTATTTTCACATTTTAAAGGTTTTATATTTAATGGAAAAATGATTTTATGAAATTGATTGTTTTTATTCTTTTTAAATAAATCATTATTTTCACATTATAAATGTTTCATATTTAATGGAAAAATAATTTTATGAAATTGGTTGTTTTTCAAAGTTTATGGTTTAATTGAAAGAATTTTGAAAACTTTGAAATAAACAAGTATTGCATGAAATTTTGGAGAATGACTTATTTGAAAAGTGTCATAGCATTTTGGGCTATACCATAATTTCATAAAGTTTTGGGATTAACAAAGCATTACTTAGAAATTCTGAAATTGGACCTATGTGCAACGTTTCATAACGTTTTGGGCCGTAATACAGTTTTATAAAGTTTTGGGGTCAAACTGTAAATGTAGAAAATAATTTCACTGTAGCAATCACTGTAGCAAACGGCTAACCGTTTATTTAAAAACGGCTAACCGATAATTTTCAGAAAGCATGTTCTGCAAAGTATTGTTAACATGATAATTCTGGAAACTAACGGTGAACCGTTTACTGAAAATGGTTAACCGATTATTTCCAGATTGCTAACCTTGAACCGTTTAGTAAGAACGGTTAAACCAAATTTGTTTTGCATGTCTCTGGAAATTAACGGTGAAAGGGTAAGCCTAAACGGTTAACCGTTTATTTGAAAATTGGCCCAACGGTAACTTTGACCGGCCTAAACGGTTAACCGTTAATGGTTAACGGCGAACCGTTTTCGAGCAGACAGTCTATAACGGCTAGTTTTTCAGCTCCAACTATAAATAAACTCAATCCAATTCAAACAAAGAGTATTCCAACGATCATCATTGAGCAAAATATTGAGAATACAACTTTCATTGAGCTTTAAATCTTTGTATTCATCTCATTCATTCACACATTGAGCTTTCACTTGTGATCAAACACATTGTGTGAGAGAGATTAATTTGTAATCTTTTTTGTAAAATCAAGTTAAAAGATTGTAAGTGTTGGGATACACTTGGGTTAAGAGATTGGGGATAATCTCTTGTTGTAAAGGTCCATTGACACCTTGGAAGTCAATTGTAAGCGTTTGAAGCCTTGGGAGGCTAGCTTAGTGAAATCCTCAAGCCCGGTGTGCTTGGAGGCGTGGACGTAGGCGGGGATTGCCAAACCACGTAAAAATCCTTGAGTTTGCTTTCTCTTCCCTTACTCATTTATTATTGTGCTTTTATTGAATTTATTGTTTTCGAATTTATTAAGGCATTAGATTAAATTGTTGTGTGGTTTGCCTAGGATAATTTTTAAAATCCCAATTCACCCCCCTCTTGGGTTGCCTAGTTAGTATTTCATGTAGCCCACTGATCACGAAGTCGCGAGAGGTCCTTGAGAGTGTATTCCTCAACTCCCTTGAACTTTAATTTTAAAACAACAAGTTATTCACCGAAAATCCTTGACTAAACTACTTAATTATCATTCATTTAAATATATTTATGTGTTAACAATTAAAGCCAACAAATAAACTCCAACAATGTTATTGTTTTATCCAAAATTATATAGGTAAATACTGAACATCCTGATCATGCAAAAAAAAAAAAAAACTTGTGAACCCAAACAGCAACAATGTTTGATAGCCGAAGCAACTTGTGAACCCCAACAGTACGCGATTTAATACAAATATGGATGTAGATACAAAACCTTAATTAGGATGACAACTTATCCTCATCAAAGTAAAGTACAAGCAACGACACCATAGCACATCCCCACTAACAACTACTTTGCAACCCAAACAATTGTTTTGTGTTGGGATATGCAGTACACTGTGTATTTCCCAAATCCTAATTCATGTCTATATGGATATTCATATAATTTATTCAATAGTATGCAACATAGTCACCATTATAAGTACCCTCACAGTTTATAAAATGCATACAATACGCAATAAAAAGATAACTATAAAAAAGCACACAATAGGTGTTTGAGCTTATTCATTTCACAATAAATGAAAATAATATGATGCAGTATTGTAAAAATCGTTTTCAATACTTACATTATTTTTCAGAACGTTCACATTTGTGACGATATCTTGCATGTATTTCATCACATAGTAACCACATTCAAAGCTGCTCGGCTGCCTCGGACACTACAAGATCAAAATTACATTAATTTTTTACTGTACGTTAACAATAATTATTTAGGTTTGTCTGATTTTTACCTTGACAGGTATCCATTGAACATTGGCCTTTGTATCAGAATTTAAACTCTGATGTATTCGAATCCCCCTACAATTAAGAGACATAGCTAACGTTAGCAAATAATTAGCATAAGACATAAAAATAAAACAGCATGATCAAAGATACAAATAACAAACTTAACTGATTGACAATCTGCATTAGCTCTTCATCGTGACTACCTTCCAAAGGATCAAGATAATAGGTTGTACGCCTCACCATATCAATTGCCAATAACACCCGGTGGGCACTAAACAAAGTAAAAATTGTTCTCACACATGAATTACAAGTAAAAGTTTTTAACTTCATTTAATCTACAAATTAAAGAATATCACTAGCAAATGAAAAGGTTATACCTGGGTTATACGGGAATACGATGACTTGTCCCAATTCCTGCCAAGCCTAACAGCTTTTTTGAAATGTATTGAGTCCTGTCTTTTTGTGACCCTTGGATATAGCTTCTCAAAAAGCCCAAACTGAACTGGCTTAGTACTTCCATTGCTCTCCATCTCCTCATACAGGTGTCTAAGAGAAAACAAATATATATAACGAAGTAAGTTTGAATATAGGAAACAAAATAATAGCTCCAAGTTTACTAAAACATAAGCTATGATTTACCGTACTTGATCCATATGTTAATGATGTAGTTTGAGACCTCTTTAAACTCGATGATTTCAGCACAAATCATTTCATCCAAGTGTGTTTCCCAATTTTCACCAAAGGTTGCTGTGTCATGCCGAATCCTGATCAACCGAGGTAAAGAATTCTCGATGAACATGGTAAACATGTTCATATATTCACTCCTGTCATTCTTTCTTGATCGTGCTGCTGCCCGTGTATTCTTCACACGTACCTTGAGGTCTTTTACTGCTGGTCTGATGACCCGTGGTTCTTTTTTGGCTACCACACCTGGTATGATGATCAGTGGTTCTTTTTTGGGTACTTCTGCTGGTCTGATGACCAGTGGCTCTTTTTTGGGTACTTCTGCTGGTCTGATGACTAGTGGTTCTTTGTTGGGTACTTTGTCATTACACGAGAACTGCCTATCTAGTACTTTAGGAGTTAGTCTAGGAGATCTTCTCGGTGTGGGCTTTGAAGTAATTTCACACTCTACTTTTTCGGGGGTTTGTTGAGGAGTTGCTTGGGAAATTGTGGTGGGAGTGTCCTTAATTTTACTCTTCAAAGATTTTGGAGTCGACTTACCCGATGGGAAATCAGCCTATGCAATAATCAAAATACATACCATTAGTAGTAATACATGCATATACAAATGGAAATAAAATAATGACATGTAACAGGCCATATACCTTTCTTTTTCCAAGAGTTTCAGGGGATTGTTGATCATTATCAATCTGAACACCAGTGGAAGTTTTGGGCTTAGGAAAGTTAGAACTTCCAACTTCAGTATTGCTGTACGCATTTAACCTTGCATTCATGCGTTCTAATTGAGCAGACATGAATTGGAAACTCTCTTGATGCATCTTTCTTTCTCTTGCTAACTCAGTGGCATCAGAGATATGAAAGGACATAGATGGGGTGACGAATTGCCCCACTCCTTGCACCCTGCTTCCATTTGGCTGCTTCTGAAGAGCTTCACCTAGAATGTCATGTGACCCTTGTAATTGGAATGTTCTTTGTTCAACTTGACTCTTCAGCTCATTCTACAAAAAAAAAAATATTGTAAATCTGCAATTACGAGTACAAGACATCAGCTAAACTAAACTAATATCCTTCTTGAATCTTCAACACAGAGCAAGTCCATCTACAGTTCAAATTGAAACTGCAGAAAATATTACAAGACAACACCTCACACAAGTTTTAACCTTTTTATATGCGAAGAAATAAGCTCTGATAAAATCTTACTGAGCTTCTGTCACTTGTAAATGTTGCCATACAATTATTACAAAAAGCAGTATATATGTACATAAATATCTACCCACATACACACACATTATAAAGAAAATTCATAAGAATTAATTATACAAGTGACTTACTATTTTCTCAGCAATTGGCGTCACATCAGAAGCATATTTGCCATCTCGGTCTGCTCGTGCCATTAACCAAGCTTCACTGCGGTCAATCTCCCGCTCAGAAACTCCACTCTCCTTTTTCTGTTACAAGGTGACATAAAACATAAATAATTGATTCTATTAGATTATACGTATTAAATTACTTATGTTACTGTAATTAGATTATTTACCACACAAACTTTTCTATACAACATGCCACCATATCCTGTGCTACCCAAGCGATGGTTGTAGACATTCTTTGATCTTTTGTCTTTTGCCTTCTTACTTTTTTCCTGCACAAACAGTTTCTATGAAGAACAAAAGGTTACCGCTGATTATTAGTAACTAGCAACAAATAAATCAGGTAATATTAACAAACAACACACCTGAAATTGTTCAGACAAAACTTTGTCAACAAAAAGTTTCCAATCTTCCTTTTTAATGCTTGGATATTCAATAGGAGGCAACCTTAGTGACTTTCGATCGTCCTTGTTTGGTAGAACGAATTCAGTTGCCAGTTCACATCGAAAGTTTCTTGATGCAACCCCCATCCACTTTAATACTTGGCTTTTGCATTTCAAGCTCAATTTGAATTTTTTTTCTGTAAACCAATAACATGGATTAGAAACAACTTTAAACAAATCTAGAAGTTATATAAAATCTTTAAACATACTATGAAACAAGTAAACAAAACCTGAAAATGAACCCACAAAGTTTCCTTCATCTCCAGTGGCACACGCCTCCAATCATCCAGTAAAATTAAAATTGTTTCACGTACAATGACTCCAATGTAACTCCTAAGATCATTTCTTCCCTTTCCAACTGGAACACCATAAGAATTGTACTCGATTGCAGCTTCATGACTAACTTCTTGTTTTTGCAAACCTTTTTTTTTTGTTTGTTTTCTTCTCCTTGGTCTTCCGTCGAGCTCCGAAAGAGTGAACTCAACATCTTCAGCCATCTCCTACAATCCTGAAAATGATTAAAATAAATAAGTATATCATTTAAATTAATAAGTTAATACAAGAGCAATAGCATATAATGAAATAAATAAATCACTTACTGGAAAACTGTGAAAATTGGTGCTGGAAACTAACTACAATAATGCATTCACTGATTTTCTAAATCAATATCTATTGGAATAGCATCACAATCTTTTCTGTCATAAATTCCTTCATCATCTTTCTCATCCAACTCACATACTGGAAGTTTGTTAGATAATGGAGAAAATACATCCACGTCTTCACATATTTCCCCATTTAACTTATAAGTTTTGTCGGTCACTGAACAAACTATTGATTTATTATTATCTACTTGGTCCTTTACATAAAATACTTGCTTTGCATAACAAGCTAGAATAAAGCAATCCGATTTATAGCCAATCCGATTTAAATCAACTACAGTGAAACCTAAATTGTCAGTGGAAACCCCTCTATCATCTACCCAATCACACTTGAAAAGTGTTTTTTTAACCATTAAATAATCAAGCTGCCAAATCTCATCAATGACTCCATAAAACGTCATGTCTCCAAAATGAGGACTTTTATCTTTTGAGCTTGAAATTTGTAGAGTGTTAGCAACAACCCTAACACTACTATTTTGGGTCACACGATTACAGTCCCGGTCCCTCGTTGTAAAATTGAAGCCATTTATCTTGTAGCCAGAGAAGGTCACCACGCTTGAGCGTGGTTTGTTTGCCAACCAGCACACTATTTCGTCAATCGGCACATTATTTGCTTTATCATGTGCCACCTATAATATAAATTAACAAGTACAGTAATTAGTAACATGTAGAAAAATCTTGTTAAAGTTTATATCCTATATTGTATTTAGTTAAGTAATTCTAACCTTTGCTTGTAACCAACCAGAAAATGTACGTATGTGTTCATTTTGCAACTACATATTTGTTTTTGCCTTATAGGGGTTTCTTGATGCCAAATAATGCATATCCTCCCTACAGTGAGACCATATTAAGATTTAAAAACTAGTATAGTAATCTAATAATACAATAGTAATATTTTTTTAGAAAAATTAACAACTTACTCGATATATATTTGGATTTCAAGGGTGTTCATTAGAACACACCGGTGTGCTTGTGCCAACAAAGGATCATCAACCACCTTTATGTTTGCACCTCCCAAAGGCTTTTCGATAGATAAATCAATTGGACAACCAGTAGGCAGCCCAATAACATCACAATTTGAGAGGTACTCAGCACAAAATGCAAGTGCTTCTTTTGCAATATAACTTTCTACAATACAACCCTCAGGGCGGTAGCGATTACGAACATAATCCTTGAGAGTTTTCATTTCTCTCTCAAAAGGATACATCCATCGAAGATAAACAGGCCCACATAACCTAACTTGTTCAACTAAGTGGATTGTTAAATAGATCATTATGTCAAAAAAGCTAGGTGGGAAGTACTACTGCAGTAAGCATAAAGTGATTACAAGTTCCTCTTGCAATTGGTCAAGAGTATTAGGATCTACCACTTTACAGCACAATGTATTAAAAAAGAAGCACATCCTGATTATGGCCCTTCTCACATTTATAGGCAAACAGTTTCGAATGGCTAGTGGTAGAAATTGTTGCATCAAAGTATGACAGTCATGGGACTTAAGGCCTTGAAGCCGACAATCATCTATTGAAACAAGGTTTTGGACATTGTAAGAATATCCATCAGGGACTTTCACACTCAGCAAGGTTTCACAAAACTGTTTTTTTTCTTTTTTACTCAAAGTATATGGACTTTGTTTTTTTTTGTTTGTTTCATCAGGAACTAGTTTTCTCCTGATCTTCAAAGACTCAAGATCTTTTCTAGCATTAATCCCATCTTTTGTTTTGCCTGGTTGATGAAGTAATGTGCCATATATGTTCTCACACACATTTTTTTCAATGTGCATCACACCTAATTGATGGCGAACTAATAAATGCTTCCAATAGTCTAACTAAAAAAAGATTGACTTTTTTTTTGTACAATTTTTCAGTTATGTTCTCATCACCATCACCGCCATCATGTTTCCGCTTTTTGGCCTTCTTTTTCCCGAACTTAATATCTATACCTTCCACTATATTAAAGATTTCCTCACCAGACAAAGTTTTAGGAGGCTCATTCCACTCTTGCTTCCCATTAAAAATCTTTTTCAGTTTCCGAAATAGGTGACCAAGTGGTAGAAAGCGGCGATGGCCCATATATGACATTTTCCTACTATGTGGCAGCCAACATGCACAAGTGTCTATCCCACAAATTGGGCAAGAATAATAGCCCTTAACAGTACAACCAGAGAGGTTTCCGTATGCTGGAAAGTCACTGATTGTCCACATCAAGACAGCCCGTAAATTAAAGGTTTCTTTTCTATAAGCATCATAAACATCAATACCTACATCCCATAGAGTTTTTAAGTACTCAATCAAAGGTGATATGTATACATCTAGATCATTTCCAGGTTGTTTAGGGCCAGATATCAAAAGTGACAACATCAAAAACTTTCTCTTCGTACACAACCATGGAGGAAGATTATATGTTATTAATATAACAGGCCAACAACTATAAGTAGTGCTAAGTGTATTATGTGGGTTAACCCCATCACTTGAGAGAGCTAAACTGAGATTTCTAGGTTCTTGTGCAAATTTTGGCCACTTATTGTCAATTAGTTGCTAGGCTGGTGAGTCTGCTGGGTGGCAAAGTTTGCCATCTCTAATTCTTTTATTAGCATGCCATGTTAAATTTTGAGCTGCTTGTGGTGATTGAAACAATCTTTTCAACCTAGGAATATGTGGAAAATACCATAATACCTTTTTAGGAACCCCTTTCCTAAATTTTGTTGAGCTATCTTTTTTTATTTGATACCTAGATGCTCCACAATTTGGGCATTCAGCAAGATCAGCAAATTCATTCCTATACAAAATGCAGTCATTTGGACATGCATGTATTTTTTTATACTCTAAGCCCAGCACTTTCATTGTTTTCTTAACCTCGTACATTGACATAGGTAGAGTATTATTATTTGGCAAAATATCAGCAAGGATTTCTAACAAAGTAGAAAACCCTTTATCGGACCACCCATAGTTCCCTTTCACATTGTAAAGTCTCATTAAACTAGATAACTTTGAATATTTTGCACCCGGGTACAAAGGCTTTTCAGCATCTTCAAGCATATCCTTAAAAGAACTAGGATCTCTATCACAATGCTCATAAGCATCTTCGACCATGTCAATTATGTTACTGTAATCATGACATCTAAATCTTTGACTATGTGAATGGTATTCACACTTTGTAAATGTAGATTTAGAGTCAGTCTCACCATGCCAAGTCCAAACAATATATCTTGGGAGAAAACCTTTTTCAAATAAATGATCCTTCACCTGTTGTGGAGTATGAAACTCCATATTACAACAAAAGGTGCAAGGACATCTAATTGACATTCGATTTTCAGCATTCAAAATGGCAAAATCTAAGAAATCAACAACTCTTAACGATACTCTCACTGCATAATCTATCACAAGTTATCCAACTTCTGTCCATTTCAAATATTTTACCTGTTCACATATGTAATGTCAGATTAAGTTTAATTAAATTGCATGATTAATTTAATGTTCAATGTTATTATGATTATAGTTGCAATAATAAACTTATAATTCTGGAAAATCATTAATAGCCCCTATAAATCATTAATTATAATAATAATTTAGACAAAATAGTGAAATTGAAACAAAAGAAGTTTTGAAACTTAAATAGGAGATTAATAGGTAAGATGGGTGCTAATGGCTTTTTAAGTAGTCGAACTAATTCATAAGTCAAGTAACTAACAAAAGTTAAGAGTTCAAATAAATAATGTCTTCATACCACTTTGCAAGCCATTTTTTAAGATTCTATAAATCACTTTTTAACTTCAAATACAACATGCAGAACTACTTTAAAACAAGCATTTCTTTCTTGAATCAAACACAAATCATCAACTTTATACAATCTCAAAATACTCACAACCACGAACTTAATTAATTCATATCATAGTCATTGTCTCTATTACAAATCTTCCAACCAAAACAGAATAAATAAACAAGTAGGATTATATAACAAAATTTGCCTCTCTTCACATGAAACAAAGATGCAAATAGTTTGTAACCACTAAATACACAGTCATTCAGCCAATATAACACCCAAACAATCATCTCCTAATCACAAAGGCAAAAGCTAAAATGAAATTTCATATTTTAGTACATTCAAAATCAACTAAATTATTAATCAAAGTTAAGAAACGGAGCTAACAGTTTATTTCAGAAAACTACAAAAAATGCACATTCTTAGTTTTAAATAACAATGACAGTAAATCACATGCACAAAAGTTTGAAACTGACCTCAAATGTGGCAGAAAAAACAGAGTCGCAGCAACAAGTGTTTTGAGTTTAAGTAATGCACCACTTAAAATGCCTGTATTTTTGGACTGCATGTGAGTGAAGATATAGAAAAATAAGAACAAAAATTTCAAGTTACAAATAAATAAAAGAAAAAAAAAGATTTGGAAAACAAAACCCACCAGGGTCGCACTACTGTTCAATTTCTGAATATCTGAAACAACCCAAAAATAAAAATTAAAAAATATTATTCATAAGCCAAATTAAAACAAACCCATTAATTAAATTGCCCAAAAAAATAAAATATTCAGCCATTACCAGCTGATAACCTCCTCTACAGTTCTTTCTCTGGACTTAACTTGTGAGGGAGAATGAGATTACCTGAATACGCAACCGATGGTGCCACTTCACCCCTTGTCGATGGATTTTACTTGCTTGCCTAGTATAGGCACTGGATGGTTTAGTTGGAGAAAAAACCCCTTCGATAACAAGCGATTAGGGTTTTGGTTTGTGTTTCAATTTGGGAAAAATGGAAAAACGAAACGGAGTTTTAGCTTTTCATTATCTATCTAAATTAATTGAATTTAATTTGTAAATGGATAGTGCAAAACAGAAGAGATCGAGAAGAGAAAAACGAAAGAGAAAGTGAACGATAAAGCAAGATAGAGACAGTCGATGTAGTCTAGGTAGATGGGGAAAAGTCAAGTGTGTTTTATGTTGTTGTTATTTGTATTTTCAGTTTTTAATAATTTAAATATTATTATGACTTTGACTCATCGAGATTTGATGGTATGTGCTCCAAATATTAAAGCTTTAAATCTTAGAGCTCTCAGGTTCGAGTTGGAGCTAAAACAAAATTTTTATGAATTTTTTTTATCCTTGATACTTTAGTGTCAGTGATCTTTGATGTTTAATTTACTGACACCCTAGTATCATTAATCTGTGATTCCTATTTGTCAAAAGCAGAAAATGGTGCATATGTACATAAGTACTGACACTTTTTGCAAAGTGTCAGTAAAGCCCATTTTTCTAGTAGTGAGTGGAATATGAAAGTTTACCCACCATATGTTTTGAATGTGGCATCTACGGTCACCTCGTTTCATCCTGCCCAAAGAAAACCGCAAATGAAGTGGTAGAAGCCGAAAATACACATGGCTCTGTTGATCGATCGGAGGAAGTTGAAGCAGCGGGGCAGCCAAAAAACCCTAGATTCGGAGCTTGGATGGTGGTGGCCAAAAAAGGCATCCACATAACTCGTAAGGAAAGTGTCACAATTTCAGAACAAAACTGAGCTGATTTATGAATGAATGGCCAAGGATCACGCTTTGGACCGCTCACGATTATTAATGAGAATGATGAGGAGATTATTTCCAATAATACTACAATTAAGAAGGAGGCTAGGAGGCAGTCAATAATTTCTCCTAACACTCACGTGACAATGCCCGAAAGAATCACTAAAAAAGCCTCAAGTACCAGGACTTTTACGAACCCCACGTTCAATAATAATACCAATAATGAGCCACCATTTGTCCCCTCACCCATGCAATACAAAGGCACCCTGCATGCACAAGCAAAACCTAACCAAGTACCCCTGCATGAAGAGGCTACACCCAAAAAAAAAACTAGCTCTCCAAACGCAGTCTTCTCACATGAAGCCCTTGTTCTTATCACTACGAGCCTAAACTGGCAGAAAAACACAGCCGTAGCTTTTGATAACCTGCAGGGATGAGTTCCACCAATCCTAATAAGCTAATGATGCCTTCAACTTCTGCCAGAATTGATGAAGAACTATTGCTCAAGTTGAAGCATTCCAATGACCCCCTCGAAGGGAGAAAACCCGTCTTCAATCTGCTGGTTCTCTTGCGTCTGAAGATGGTTTAATGGCTGAACAGATGGTTGACACACCTGCAGTGTAAGGAACTCATGTTATTTACTGGTTTTTCCTCTTAATGATGAGTTCACCTATGTTTTGAAATTTTCAGGGGGCAGCCTCACAGAGTTTCCTTAAAAATTTTAAAACCCTGGTTAATTATTATAAGCCGAATTTTGTGGCTCTTTTCGAACCTAGAATAAGTGGTGCAAGGGCTGACAATTTTATACGGAAATGTGGTTTTACAAGATCCCACAGAGTCGAAGCGGTTGGTTTTGCGGGATGCATCTGGCTACTATGGAATGAAGACATTCAGGTGGAGGTGATGATTAATAACAGGCAATTTATACATCGCCGTATCTTTACTCTGGGTCGTTATGCTTGGGTGACAGCAGTTTATGCAAGCTCGACTAGGACAATCCGAAAGCAGCTTTGGCCTCAACTTGGTATCTTGGCTCAGATGGTTAATGGTCCATGGATTATTGGTGGGGATTTTAATACTATTATAAATGCGACGGAAAAAAAAAAAGGAGTGTTGGGAGTGTAATCGGAGTGTGTAATTTATTTAAGAAATGGATTTATAAAAATTTGTGTGATCTGGGTTTCAAAGGCCCGACTTTTACTTTGTCTCGCGGGATGCTTCATAAACGGCTAGATAGAGTTTTTTGTAATGAGGAATGGCTGTGTATGGCTCCTGTGACGATTTTCCTTCATCTTCCTAAGGTCTAATCTGATCACCATCCTCTACTAGCCCGGGAGTGTCATGTTATGAGGTCTCAGATGGGGCAAAGGCCTTTTCGCTTTCTGGCAGCTTGGCTCAGAGATGATAGATTCCTTGGATTTGTGATTGATAGTTGGGATGTTAATAAAAATTATGTGGTTTCCGTCGAGCTCATGTGGAAGTTGATAGTAAGTGCGTTTTGCAGCTAGTCTCTAACCCGAATACTTCTGTAAATAAACACTTTACTCTCATTCAAGCCATCAAGAATCTCCTCCGCCATGATTGGTTGATTAAAGTGGATCATATCTAGAGGGAAGCTAATGCTGCAGCAGATTTACTTGCCTCCTATAGTTTTTCTTTTCCTTTGGGTTTACATTGCTTTCAAACTATCCCTTCTAATATGATTAGCATATTAAACAATGATGTCTATGGGGTTGCGCACTCCCGCTTAGTGTCGCTTTAGCTCTCCTAAGAGCCCTTTTATGATTAAAAAAAAAATTATGTGGAGATGGCAGAAGACTTTATTTTCAAAGTGAATAAGTGGAAAAGAGAGATTTTCAGAAATATCTTGAAGTGAAAAAGAAGACTTTTGGCAAGAATTGGATTGCATTTCCTCACCTACTATGCAGCTCTTGTAGAATGGGGAACTTGCGGAACTTTTTGTCCCTTCGAGAGGAATCCGGCAAGGCAACCCAATTTCTCCCTACATATTTATGCTATGCATTGAGAGACTGAGCCATGGTATTAATCAAGTTGTTCGAGAAGGTCGAAGCTTGCTCGTCAAGGTATCCCTATAACTCATATTTTCTTTGTTGATAATCTTTTGTTGTTGGCAGAAGCCTCTATTTCTCAGACGTAAGTGATCAAGGATGTACTCAATTCTTTTTGCATAAGTTCCGGGGAAAAAGTTAACAGTAGTAAAACGTTGACTTTTTTCTCTTGCAATGTGAATGCTGTTGACGTTAAAAAGATTGGAGAAAGCTCGGTTTCACCACAACGAAGGACCTTGGTACTTACCTAGGTATGCCTTTGTTGCACAAGAGGATTAGTAAGCAAACTTATCAAAATCTTATTGACCGAGTTCAACAAAGACTCTCGGGATAGACAACCAAACATCTTTCTTTCGCAGGACGAATAACATGAACACAATCGGTCATCCAAGCCCTACCCATCTATTCCATGCAGAGTATCATGCTGCCTGTAAGTATTCGAAATAAAATAAATCAGATTTACAAACGTTTTATCTGGAGCGGGATTGAAGAGTCGCAGCGCATGCACCTTATAAAGTGGGATAGGGTATAGCTTCCTAAATGTTATGGGGGTGGTCTTGGACTTAAAAATCTTCATCTCACAAGTAAGGCTTTGCTGATGAAAATTGGTTGGAATATTATTGACTCTCCTCACAGTTTCTGGATCTAGGTTTTGATGTCTAAATATGGGGTGGATAAGGACAATCTTCCGCTGGCACTTTCAACTCGATATGGTTCTCCTTTATAGAAAGTAGTGGGAAACGTCTGGAATGAGGTTGTCCAAGGGACTCGCTGGGCTATTGGCAATGAGAGGCTGGCTAGATTTTGGAAAGATTGTTGGCTGGAGGACGGACGTTGTTTGCAATCTTATACTCTTGGCCCGATTGACAAGAACATGTTGAATGAATGTGTAACTAATTACGTTGATAGTACTGGCACCTGGAACTGGGACCATTTTTCTTCTTTGCTGCCAAACCATATCATTCTCAGAATAGCTGGCACTATGCCCCCGATTGCTGGTGGAGAAGATGATTGCCGTTATTGGGGACCAGCAAGGTCTGGTTCATTTAGTGTGAAGTCTGCTTATTTATCCCTCTTCAAACAGTTGCCAAATGAAAATAATTCCCTTTGGAGTCTGATGTGGAAATGGCAAGGCCCCCAAAGTATTCGATGTTTCCTATGGCTACTGATGCATAATAAGTTGAAAACTAACGAGGAATTATCACAAAGACATGTGCTTAATGATAGTTCTTGCATGCGATGTGGGCATATCAGGGAGGATGCCTTCCATGCAGTCAGGGATTGTGTGGATTCCAAACGTATTTGGCTAGCTCTTCTCCCAAAACACAAAAGTCATACCTTTTTTTACCTTGGATCTCCATGCATGGATTGCTTGTAATCTGAAAAACCACCTAAAGATCACCAATAAAAAGGACTGGACAGTGGTGTTTGGTGTCACTGTGTGGCATTTGTGGTATTGGCACAATCAATTTGGGAAATGTCACTGATGAGCATGAGATTCAGATGGGAAATGAAGGCCGATCTAAAGTGCTTGGCAAAGGGAACGTGGAACTTATTTTCACTTCCAGAAAGAAAATTATTTTAGCCAATGTTCTTCATATTCCCAAAATGAATAGGAACCTTGTCAGTGGGGATCTTTTGAGCAAACCTAGAGTTAAATTTGTGTATGAATCAGGCAAATTAATTTTGTCTAAAAATGGCATATTTATTAGGAAGGGTAATCTTGTGATGGATTGGTGAAATTATGTACTATTGACAATAATGGTAATAAAAATAATTCTTTGGCTTTTATGGTTGATTCCGCTTCTTTATGGCATGGTAGATTAGCACATATAAGAATTAGTACCATTAAAAGAATGGTTAAATGTGGTATGCTATCCTGTGATATAAATAATTTTGAGAAGTGTGAAACATGTATAAAAGCCAAAATGACCAAGGAACCATTTCATAGTATTAAAAGATCATCTGAACTTTTAGACCTAATACATTCTTATAACATTTATTGATGACTGCTCTAGATATACCTATGTTTATTTTTTGAGACATAAAGATGAATGTTTTAATGTTTTTAAGACTTATAAGGCAGAAGTTGAAAACCAATTAAGAAGAAAGATTCAAATCCTAAGAAGTGATAGAGGTGGAGAATATTTTCCAAATGAACTTAATGCATTTTGTGAAGAAAATAGTATAATACAATAATGTTTTGCACCTCATACACCTCAACAAAATGGATTAGCAGAAAGAAAAAATAGAACTTTTCAAGAGATGATTAACTCTATGTTATTAAATGCTAAATTGCCATTTAGTTTATGGGGAGAAGCAATTCTTGTTGCATGTCATATCCTTAATAGAATTCCTTTAAAGAAATCTATGATTTCTCCATATGAGATATGGAAATGAGGAAAACCCAATATTGGATACTTTAAAGTGTGTCTTGCATATTGTAAGAACACGGATCCAAAGAGAACAAAATTGGGTCTACGCCATTAATAGCAAGGCACACAGACTCTCAAATTTGGAGTCTAATGTCACAATTGAATCTAGAGATGTGGAGTTCTTTGAGAATTTATTAACTTGTGAAAAACAATCTCAAACTCCAGATGATGAAAAATCTTAAGAGGAGATAATTCATAAGGTTGTGCAACAACCAAATGAACCTCGTAAATGCCAAAGAGTAAAGAAAAAAAAAGTTGGGATCCAATGAAATTGATTCTCAATTAATTTCCTTTCACTTTGTAGAAGGAAATAATGGGGGTTTAATTAGAAAAATAGCCATTGTTCTTCAAATTGAAGATGATCTAAAAAGTTATAAAGAAGCAATGGCTTCTAGAGATTCTACTTTTTGGAAAGAGGCAATAAATGATGAGATGGATTCAATTATATCAAATTGCACTTGGGAAATTGTTGACTTACCACCTGGTTCTAAACCAATAGGTTGTAAGTGGGTATTTAGAAGAGAGTACCATACTGATGGTACCATTCAAACTTTTAAGGCTAGATTAGTAGCCAAAGGATTTAGACAAAAAGAAGGAATTGATTAGGAATGGCAAAAGTTCGAGTCGAGCTCGGGCTTGGTCAAAACAATATGAAGCCCGACCTTAAATAGACTTGAACATTTTATAGTTAGGGTCAGGTCGGGCCCGACCCGAATCGGGCTAACATCGAGTCGGGCCCAACCCGACCCTACCGAAATAGTTTTCATATTATTTTAATGTTAAATTATTTTTTAATGTTTTGTTTTATATTCATATTATTTTAATGTTTTTTCTATATATGCACCTTAATTAACAAAACAAAGGCAAAATATACAATACAATTAATCACAAAATCAACCAATTAATAGGAATAATTTTTTAAATTCAATTCCATAATCAAACTTTAAAAACATACAATGTGATTAAATTAAAAAAAAAACACAATTCAATTCCACAACTATTTCAACCCCACACACAAATCAATTCCAAAATCGAACATTTCAACCCCTCACACAAATCAATTCCAAAATCCAACATGAAAAACACACAATGCAATTAAATTAAAACCACAAAATGTAATTCAAATAGGGTCAGGTTGGCTTAAGCCCAACCTTGACCCGATGTTTGTCCGGGCCTAAAAATTTTAGCCCGACTCTGACCCGAGACAAAAAATTTGGGTCAAATTCCTAAAAAATAGGGTCGGGTCAATCGGGCCAAAAACAGGGTCGGGTCAAATTGCCAAGTCTGGAATTGATTATTTTGACACATATGCACCTGTGGCTAGAATAACTTCTATCAGAATACTATTTGCTTTAGCTTCAATCCATAACCTTTATATTCATCAAATGGACGTTAAAACTGCATTCTTAAATGGAAATCTCGATAAAGAGATTTACATGGAACAACCAGAATGGTTTGTTCTGCATGGTAATGAATATAAAGTATGCAAACTTATCAAATCATTGTATGGATTGAAACAAGCATCTAAACAATGGCATCAAAAGTTTGACTCTACTATTCTTTCTAATGGTTTTGTTAACAACAATGTTGATAAGTGTTTATATGTTAAGATTTGTAATGATTTTATTGTTATAATTTGTCTTTATGTTGATGACATGTTAATTTTGAGCAACAATATGAAATGTGTGTTAGAAACTAGGAGATTTATGTCTTCCACATTTAAAATGAAAGATCTTGCACAAGTTGATACCATTTTGGGTATAAAGGTAAAGCAAAATAAAGAGGGATTTGCTTTATGTCAATCTCATTACATTGAGAAGGTGTTGAAGAAGTTTAGCCATTTGAATGTCAAAGAAGTTAACACTCCTTTTGATCCAAGCATCAAGCTTATTTCAAATTGTGGAAGAGCGGTGGCTCAAATTGAGTATGTAAGTGTTATTGGAAGTCTTATGTATGTTGCACAGTGTACTAGACCTAATATCGCATTTGCAGTTAGTAAACTTAGTAGATTTACTAGCAATCCAAATGTTGAACATTGGAAGGCCATTAGTAGAGTTTTGGGTTATTTGAAGAAAACCAAAGAACTTGGTCTCCAATATTCAAAATTCCCTGCTATTTTAGAAGAATATACAGATGCTAGCTGGATATCGAGTGTAGGAGATAGCATATTCACTACAAGTTTGGTATTTACTCTTTGAGGTGGTGTAATTTCTTGGGGATCCAAGAAACAAACTTGCATCACACACTCAACCATGAAATCTGAGTTTATTGCTTTGGCAGCAACAGGGAAAGAAGCTGAATGGATAAGGGATCTTCTTTTAGAAATCTCATTTACTTCAAAGAATTTATCTGCTATATCTATACATTGTGATAGTCAAGCCACTTTAGCTCGAACATATAGTGGAGTATATAATGGGAAGTCAAGACACATTAGTCTTAGACATGCATATGTGAGACAACTAATTCAAAGTGGAATTATTGTCATCACATATATGAAATCAAGTGAAAACTTGGCTGATCCATTTACCAAACCTCTTACAAGAGAATTGGTAAAATCAACATCTAGAGGGATGGGGCTGAAACTCTTTAACTGAAAGGTCCACCAATGATGGCAACCCAATCTAACACTAGAAAATGACTAGTTTTAGATTCAATGGATACAAACAAGTCATTGATAAGTGGATAGGTAATTCAGCACTAAATAATTAAAAGCCCTATCTATGATGTATAGTGCCGATTGTTATAGATTGAAGGCTGAGTTATTAAACACTTAATGAAGTTCAGTTTATGTGTGACAAGTATCTTAGATATAACAAGACACTGGAAGAACTTCTCCTATGTGAACTTTGAAGTGGTGCCACTTCACATAAGTGTTAGAGTTTCTCTCAAGAAAGTTCATGAAATAGGATTAACACATGGCCATTAAAAGTGCCAAGCGAGAAAAACGTGAAAAATATGAACACAAAAGTAGTTGTGTGTATGGTGTTACCGATTTGGTCATATAGAGATAGCTGGTTCAAAACTTCAAGCTACCTGGAATTTCGACTAAACTTTGTGATACTTATACTAAGGTAAGGTTCAAATCGAAATATACCTTTCTTTATGCATAAACTATGTAATATTTCTGATTAGTGTCTCTTTTATTCATTTTTGACCAAGTGGGGGATTGTTGTGTTTTGGTCAAATAAGATTAAAATTTAATTATGGAAAGTCAAGATGCTTGGTGGAGTTGTGGTCAAATTTAATTATGAAAAGTCATGATGCTTGGTGGGGTTGTGGTCAAGTCTAATTATGACAAGTAACGATGCTTGATGGTATGTATTGCAAAATCACAATGTTTTGTGGCTAGGTGTCGGTTTTAAAAGTCTATGTAAGGACAACAAAGATGGCTTTCAACAATAATTCAATTCTTTATAAGTCTTGTCCTTATCAATTTTCTACAACATAAAAAAATTTGCCAGATATAAAGCGTTCATATTTTTCTAGTGAATTCTTCACTTTTGCTTGGTGCAAATTCACATTAAAGGCTTGTCATATCCTAAAAGCGACTTGCCAACAAACCCATAAGCAATCTCTACCGAGAGGGGGCAATCAACGCTTTAAGGAAAGCGTATTCAATACGTGTTTCAAATCTTTATCTACTATTGTTACTATTTTATTTATTTAACAATATGATCTAATGGGTTCACTACAACAATAATGACCTTTTGCAACAACAAGGGTTTGTTGCTTAAAGTATAAATTTTGTCGCCTTAGATTGTTGCAACAAAAATACGTTTGTCGTTAAGGTTGTCGGCCTAGCACTGTCGGGCTCTATATTTAGCAACAAAACAAAAGTTGTCTTGCCTTAAATATCTTTTTGCAACAAAATAGACTGGTGGTAAAAAAGTGTCCAGCTAGTTTACGAAATTGTTTTGCAACAAACTCTTTTGTTGCCCTTGCACTAAATGTTTTTTACAATAATATTATTTTGTTGCTAAGAAATAGAATAAATAATTTTACTACAAAACAATTGTGTAGAAATAAATTTTTTTCAACAAAATTATTATATCAAAATTTTTTAAATTAAATATAATGATAACTAATACCATTATAAGAAAAAAGAAATTAATTAATTCAAAAGAATTATTATTACTGATGAAAAATACATAAAAATTATTACAACATGTAATATCTATTTTTTTAAATTACAAATGAATGTAACTTTATTGATTTTCTTCATCTCGTGGTGTGATTGAACTTCAATGTTTCCTACAAAAAAACACAAACAATAATTAGTTAACTTGTAAATGTAATAATCAAGTAATATTGTAATGAAAAAAAGATAAATAAAAAATTAAAAATTACACCATATTGAAGAAAAATAGAAGAGATAAGAAGATAGAGATTGAGTTAGAGAATGAAAGAATGAGAATTATACATTAGAGATGAGGGAATGAAAGTTAAAGAAACTTATAGATGAGAGAATTTAGAATAAAAATTAGAGAATGAAAGAATGAAAGAATAAAAGAGTGAAAGAAATAAAGTGTATGAGATATAAATAGAGAGACGGAGTTTTTAGCGACAAAATTTCAACTTATTTTGGCGGAAAACCACCCGCCTTTTACTTTAAAAATTTTCAATTTGTTTAGCGACAAAATTCTAAATTTGTTGCTAAAAGTATACATTCGTGACAAACTTTATCTTTTGTCTCAAAAAGTAAAAAATTTTGGCGGAAATAAAATGACTTAAATCTTTAATCTTTGACTTTTAGTGACAAAATTAGAATTTGTTGCTATAAATACACATTTAGCAACAAAACTCAAATTTTGTCACAAAAAGTCAAGAAGATAAATCTTTAAATTCAGAACTTTAACTACATAAATTTGGCAACAAATTATTTTTTGTCGCCATTGGTCACACTCTCGTGACAAAACTACGACGAAGATTCTGTTAGTAAATGTTAGGCACCAAAATATTTAGTTTGGCGCTAAAACTTTTAGGAACAAAAAGCTAATACGTTACTAATGTATGTCTTTAGCTATGAAATATTTGTCGCTAAAAATGTTAATTAAATATTAATTTATTTCTTAAGTATTTGGCAACAAAATATTTTTTACGTTACTACAACACACTTAAGGCAACAAAGACAATTTTATTGCTTAAAAACTTGTTGCTAAAGGCCTTAATTCTTGTAGTGGTTACCTTGATGGAACTCTACTCTGCCTTCACCCATTCTTAAAGAAAATGGGAAAAAAGTCGTCAATCCCAATTACTCTCTGTGGATCTGCGAAGTCCAACTTCTCCTTAGTGCCATTTTGGCTTCATTTGCCACCAACGTCATCCCCTTTGTTGCTTCTGCAAAAACTTCCAAAGATGCTTGGGACACACTTGCTACCATGTATGCAAAAACTTCTCATGGTCGTATCATGGGAATTAAAGAAAAATTATCTCAGGTCACTAAGGATTCCAAAAGTGTGACTGATTATATGCAAACTATCAAGAGTCTTGCCGATGAACTTGCCCTTATTTAAAATTGCACAAAAATTATCCAAAAATAATAAAAAAATTCATGTCAAAATTTGGTTAACGATCAATGGTCAAAGTCAACTAACAAGGTTGACCATTCAGGGCTGGACCGGTTCGGGTTGAACCCAACCGAATATTGAACCAACCTACAAATCAAACCAACCCCTTTTTTGTTTTTTTTTGTTTTTATTTAGATCTTTATGGGCTAAACTATATATTTAATCATCAAGCCCAATCTCTTAGGCCCAAAACTAAGCTTCATTAAGCTCATATAACTTTAAGAATTAAAAGAAAATTTTCTTTATTATTCTGTCGAAAAAGAAATTTTATAACACCTTAGAGACCTTTGGGATATTATCCATGAAACCCTAAAATCCATGTTCTTTCTTTTCTTCTTCATGCGCAGCCACGCCGCTGCTTTTCTTCTTGCCTTAGCCGGTGGCCATGGCTGCTGCTTCAATCAAGCCGCCGCGGTGTGATGACCGCTGCTGGCTTGCTGGCGTAGCCATGGCCGGAAGTTGTCCACCTTTTTTTTTTCTTTTTTTTCCTTATTCCTTTTCTTTTTGGCTTTCTTTGGCAGCCGCTTTAACCAGATCAGCCCCGACCACCTTTTCCGACCGCCGATGGGGGCTAGGCTGCCGCCGGCTTTTAACCTTAACAAACCGAATCCATGAAACCGAATTTGGATTTTTTTTTTAATTCTGAATTTCCTAAATTTTGTTCCCAAACTTAATAATATTAATAATTCTGGTATTATTAAATTGGAGAACACCAAAATTTTAATCATTAATCAAAATAAATTTGATTCTCAATAATTCAACATGAAAAGGCTTTGATACCAATTATTGGGGTAAGAAAACTTTTGGTGAAAATCATCACTTATATCCCAGGATTATTTATGTTGTATCACTAAGAATCAATAATAAAATTAATCAGAAGAGTACCTGAATCCATAACGCTCAATTCCTCTCTAGAGTAGTATGGTTGGTCTTCCAGATCTACATGTTCTCCTAGAGAGTCCTTTAGTTCTCTCTGCGCTCTCTCTCTGATGATGGGATGTCAGTAGAGAATGGAAAGATATGTGTGATATGGGGACCATAATCACTTATATGGACAACATTTTCCTATTGTCACAAGTATTGTTAATTCTGCCCATCATAAAATTAGAATATTATTGGGTCTCTACACATTAAAGGCTCACACCCTATTAGATACATTAAAACCCACAATACCGAAAACCTAAGTAGATAACTTTCAATTGGACTTAACCTTATATGACAATCTGTAATGGATAATTATTCACATATAAGCCCAATGTTGGATTAAGGATCCAACAATACTAAATTAAGGATCCAACAATGCTAGATTAAAAATCCAACATTGACAATTGCAAGAGAGGGTTGGAACTCATTTGATGCAAGGAAAACAATCAGTCTTATTTTTGTCCTCTTTAATTAACTGAGGCAACTTATTGTTAACATCTGCTTTCTGCGTCTGGCAAGAGGGCTCTTATTCTGCAGCCAATACTTTGATGAATGTGACTTTATTGTTTGTATAATTTTCATGACTAATAAATTATCTTAATTTTTAAAAAATATAATTATAAGGAAAATTATCATTCATATACCCTATATTTGTTCTGCTATCAAAAATACTACAACACTTTGAGGGTGTATCAATCGTCCATCCTTAGTTGACAAAATGTATCAGCCGACCACCAAACCGTTAGTTGCCGTTTGAAAGTTAACGGAGTTACAGTGAATTGACGATTTTACCCTTAAAAATTATCACTTGTATACCCTTAAATTTTTTTTTTATCACTTGTATACCCTTAAATTATCACTTGTATCATATGAAAAGACTAAATTACCCTTCTGACGTCATCATACTTAAACGGTAACTAACGGTTTGGTGGTCAATTGATACATTTTGTCAACTTAGGGTGTACGATTGATACACCCTCAAAGTATTATAATATTTTTAATAATAGAGTAAACTAAGGGTATACAAATGATAATTTCCCTAATTATAATTATCAAACATGACTATTATTTCTTCTTTCATTAACATGGGAATTTCCCGTCAACTTGTGACCATTGAAACGTAAAGAACTTTCTTAACCCGCAGTCAATACTTTTGTGCATATGACATCACTCGTTTGTATGATTTTCAGAACTAGTAAATTATCTCAAATTTAAAAGGAAAAGATACAGAGATATAATTTCAATTTATCCAAAAATTTGAGTTTCAAAGAATATAGCATTTAATATATGTCATGTTAATAGAGAGAACAAAACTATAAAATTTTCTTTTTTTATGAATAGAAGTATTTTGCGATAAAAATTTCACAATCACATTTGAATAAAGTTTTATTAAAAAAAAATTTCACTACTCTTCCTACATAATTTAAGAATTTAACTTTATAAATTAATCTTTTTAATCAAAGGAATAAACTCTTCTTAGGTCTGCAAATGCTAAAATTTAGTATTATATCCATTGACGATATTTGCTCCAAATTCACAACAACGAAATATCTAATAAAATTATGAAATTCATTACTAAAAATTTGTATAAAAGATATGAGAATACAAGTTTGATCATATGAAATTAATATATATATATCCCTATAGGATACAAAAAATGATTATAAATGAAAATAATTAAAAAGTCACGGGCATATTGTCTTTAAAAAAAATTACTTTCTATTTTCCAATTACTAAAGTAATTCTTAAATCCTTAGAATCATAAGGATAAGCTTTTGGTGGCTGAAGTCTAGGATCATAAGGATAAGCTTTTGGTGGCTGAAGTCTGCCTTAACTCATACCGGCATTTTTCTCTTCTATTTTCTTAGAAATTTTGGTTTCATTATAAATACTTGGTATATGGCAAACTTATACCAATCGAATTAAGCACACACTTACAATCTAAATACTCTCATCTCATGGAAAGAGTTCATTCTCTCAGTATGATAAGCAGATTTTTCTTACTCCATTGTTTGATTCTTATTTCCTCATTTATCGCAGCTGCAACAGCCAACACAAGTTCTATTACCACGGACCAAGATGCTCTGCTTGTCCTGAAAGCTCACATAACTCATGATCCAACCAATTTCTTGGCCAAAAATTGGAACACAAGTACTCCTGTCTGTAACTGGACAGGCGTCACTTGTGATGGCCACAGCCATAGAGTCACTGCCTTGAATATTTCTCGCTTAAATCTCACAGGCACCATCCCTTCTCAACTTGGGAATTTTTCTTCTCTTCAATCACTCGATCTCAGTTTTAACCGACTTTCTGGTTCTATTCCCTCCGCCATCTTCACCACATATACATTGAAATATGTTAGTTTCCGTGGAAATCAGCTCTCTGGGGAAATTCCTGCAAATATTTGCAGTAATCTTCCTTTTCTTGAATTTCTTTCTTTATCCCAAAACATGTTCCATGGCGGAATACCGTCCACTCTATCAAATTGCACGTATTTAAGAAACTTAGGTTTGTCAATAAATGATATCTCAGGGTCCATACCTAAAGAAATCGGCAATTTAACCAAACTTAAGGAATTATCTCTTGGCGATAACAGACTCCAAGGTGCGTATGATCACGGAGTTTATGAAAATTGTTTCATAGGTTGTAATATGAAAAATGTTCCATAATACAGTTTACACACATTGACTAATTTGCAGGAGAAATTCCTCGAGAGTTTGGCAATCTTGCCGATTTGGAGGTGATGTCGTTAGCAATCAATAAACTCCAAGGTAGGTGCGAATGATTATAAACTTTTTGCAATTATATTCTAGCTCTGCTTGCTCTGTATTCATTCGCTTTTTCTTTAATTATGGTATGATTTATTGTTTTTCTTTCAGATAGAGATAAAGCTCTATGTCTCTCCTCACTCATTTTATTCTGTAATTTATGCAGATAAAAAATAAATGTTTTGTAATTTCCTTTTGCCATATTGCCACTTCCATTTTGAAGTTCCTAATTAAGTTGGTCAAAATTATTGATGTTTCATTCTTATTCCTGTCAGCCTAATTCTTATATAGTTGAAGACTTAATTGTTATTATGATATTCCTCAGACAATAAATTCTTTAGATATGAGTGATCAAATTGTTTGCGCATATATGTAGGAGAAATTCCACAGGAGCTGAGGAATCTTGCAGGATTAGAGCTCTTACAGCTGTACGAAAATTTTTTAACCGGTATCATTCCTTCATCTATCGACAAATTACTCTTCTCTATTGAATTTGGAATTTTCATTTAATAACTTGATGGGTATCTTCCCTTACGGCATATACATGTGACATTTTTTGCTTCTTAATTACAAGATTTCACGTCTCTCATTATAAATTCTTGCATAGAGATGTTATCTCATATTTTATTAGAAATTAATCTGCGTGTATGCAAAATTTTGTGGCATTTAAAAAAAAATTAAAAACACGTGGAATAAATCTTCAATCTTTCTTCTAAAATGAATTTGGATTTCTCAAAAATTATCTTGATAGGTATGCTCCACTAATGATATGCATGTTTGACATTCATAAAATATTGTACATGGAATTACTAATTGTCTTTAAATAATCAGAGACGCCATCACTAATAAAAAATTTCTTAACAGGCACCATACTAAAAGAAATCGGCAATTTTACTAATCTTAGAGAGTTATATCTTGACAGCAATAGACTTCAAGGTATGTATCATGACAGAATTTTTTATCTAAATAAATTGGTAGTCATCTCTTGTGATATTTTACCTTGACAAATTAAATTATGCTCATTCTTAGAAAATTGTGAAGGTTATGTTGAAGAATCAACAAATTAAACACTAAAAAAAAAATACTGTTTCATTTCTTCAACTATACTTCTCAAACTATAACTCTTATTTTTCACTCTAACTTAGAGATTTTGTTGCTTCACTTGATACTTAAATTGGATACATAAAGGGGTATTTATACATATTACAAATCAATATCAACAATTCATTTATTCAACTCACACAAAGCTTAACCATTCATTAAAACC
This sequence comes from Citrus cavaleriei, assembly GCA_030448935.1. NCBI lineage: Eukaryota > Viridiplantae > Streptophyta > Magnoliopsida > Sapindales > Rutaceae > Citrus > Citrus cavaleriei. The sequence goes on along the minus strand of JAUJEM010000066.1, from coordinate 1,238,251 downwards.
TACCACTCATCTACCTCACCAACCACACCAACCTTACCTACCACAAGAAACTTTTATGAATTGGGCTTGGATTTCTTTAAGTTTGATCAAGTTTAGGATCCAACACCCCCTTTAAACTTGATCTTGTGACACTAATTAAATTTCTGAATTTTACAAAGTCTTCTTACTTGAGTGGCTTGGTGAAGATATAACTCCTTGATCTTGTGATTTCACATACTTGACTTGGACTTCTTTTCTTGTAATACACTCCATTATGAAATGATAGCAAGTATCTAAGTGTTTGCTTCGATCATGAAAGACTAGATTCTTGGATAAGGCAATTGTTGATTTGTCATCAACACAAATCTTGGTTGGCTCTTCTTGTGGCAAACCCAACTCCTTCAATAAATTTTTTAGCAAAATTGCATGACAAACACTTGATATAGCAACTACATACTCAGCTTCGCAGGTGGAAAGTGTGACAATTGATTACTTCTTTACATCAACACAAATCATGTGGTGCTCTTTTGATCATCTACATGTTTATCCCAATCACTGTCGCTATATCCAACAAGCTTGTAGCTATTAGAAAATGAGTATAATAAGCCAAAATTTATAGTACCTTTGATGTAGCGAAGGATTCTTTTTGCAACTTTAAAATGGGTGGTCTTTGGATTCTCCATGTATTGACTCACAATTCTAACACCATAAAGGACATATGGTCTCATGCATGTCAAATAACGTAAGCTTCCAACCAAACTTTTAAAGAATGTTGGATCTACATCTACGCTTTCATCATGTTTGGATAACTTGACTTCGGATTCCGCTGGCATGCTTATAGACTTGAAATCATTCATCTTGAACTTCTTGAGAATCTCTCTTGCATAGCTTTCTTGGGAGATAAATATTTCTTCTTCCTTTTGCTTGACTTCAATGCCAAGGTAATATGCTACCAATTTGATGTCAGTTATCTCAAACTCTTTGATCATCACTCTCTTGAACTCTTCAAATAAGCTTGGATTATTTCCAGTGAAGATGAGATCAACCACGTACAGGCACACAATCAAAATGTCTTCATCTTTTTCTTTGACATATAGAGCATGTTCATATGAGCATTTGGTGAAGCCGTTCTCTTGAAAATACTTGTCAATTATATTATTCCATGCCTTTGGTGCTTGCTTTAACTTATAAATAGTTTTTTTTCAATCTCAGAACTTTGTCTTCTTGTTCTTTCACCACATACCCTAATGGTTGTTCGATGTAAACTTCTTCTTCGAAGAATCCATTTAAAAAAGCAAACTTTACATTTATTTGAAAAATCTTTCATTTTTTCTGAGCAGTCAAAGAAATAATAAGTCTAATAGTTTCAAGTCTGGCTACAAGAGCAAATACATCATCATAATCAATGCCATCTATTTTACTATAATCTTTTGTAACTAGTCTTACTTTGTGCCTTTCAATTTCTTCTTTAGCATTTCTTTTCATTTTGTACACCGTTTGACACCGATTGCCTTGTGATCCTTGGGAAATGTAGTAAGTTTCTAAGTGTCATTCTTCGCGATGGCTTTGATTTCTTCATTCACTGTAATTCTCCACTTTTTATATTATGCAACTTTTTGGAAGTTGATTGACTCGTAATCAGCAAAGAGATAAAAAAGAGTGAGATTGTCAAGTCTCTCTATTACCTAATAGAGATCTTAAAGATTCCTTGTATGTTCTTCGGTTTTTTCATTTTAAAAAAAATGGTGGTGAATCTCCACGTATGGTTGATATTCGTGGGATAGATGGAATACTTGACTCTTGTTGTTCTTTTACTTGTTTTATCTGTGCATGATCATCTTCTTTAATAGGAAAGAAGTTGAAGTCATCTGCACCAAAGCCAAAATCCTATTCTCCTTCATCATTAAAAATTACATCTCCACTTATCACAATCTTCTCATTGTTTGGATTGTACAGTTTGTATCCTTTGGAGTTATTATCATAGCCGATAAAGATGAACTTCTCACTTTTATCATCCAACTTGTCTCTTCTCTCGTCTGGTACATGTACATGGGCAATGCTTCCAAAAACTCTCATGTGGGAGATACTTGGCTTTCTTCTATTCCATGCTTTTTGTGGTGTCTTTCCCCGTATACGTTTTGTTGGAGATCGATTGGATAAATAGATTGCACATACAACAGCTTTATCTCAAAACTCTTTGGGTAGTCTCTTATTCTTGAGGACGTTGTCTGCCATGTCGAGAATGGTTCTATTATGCCTTTCTACAACACCAATTTGTTGGGAAGATCTTAAAACTATCAAAGGGCATTGAATTCCATTTGCTTCACAAAACTCTACGAACTCTTTGAAAGTGAACTCTCTACCTTGACAAAATCTCATGGCTTTAATCTGGTGTCTACTTTATTTTTCCACCAAAAGTTTGAACTTTTTGAAATCTTCAAAAACATCTTATTTCTGCTTCAAAAAATACACCCAATCTTTTCTTCAAAAATCTTCAATAAAGATAAGGAAGTAGTTATTTTTACCAAAGGAGCTTGGCTTAAATGGACTACATAAAATTGTATAAATAAGCTCAAGTGGCTTCTGAGCTCTTGAGTTTGACTCATTTGGAAAGCTCTTTCTAAACTATTTGCTAAGTAGACATCCTTCACAATGTTGACTGGAATGACTAATTGAAGGTAGGGCTTTCACTATATTCTTCTTCGATAATAGCTTTAGTCCACTAAAGTTGAGATGCCCATATCGAAGATGCCAAATACAATATGGATCTTTGTGACAAACTTTAAGACGCTTTGCAATATCATTTTAAATATCTAAAAGAAACATTCTGCTCTTCATCATTTTCTTCTTCGTAATTAGGTTTCCTTTGTCATTTCCTAGAAAAAGACTATAATTTTTTAAGTGGATATTATAACCCTTTTCGAAGAGTTGACATAAACTGAGGATGTTACTTTTCATATTGGGCTCATAGTAAACATTTAAAATTAATTGATGGTATTATCTTTTACATGAAAAAGAATGTTACATTTATCTTTCGCTGGTACTTTTGAATCATCTCCAAGAGCAACATTGCCATTTACAGATTCATTTAGTTTAAAAAACATGCTCATATTTCTGTTCATGTGATTGCTAGCATCTATGTCAAGATACCATGTATTTTCTTTATCTCCACTGGTGTCATTGCGTGCCAGTAAAAGTGTATTATCTTCACCATTCTTTTCTTCAACATAATTCACTTTCTCATTAATTCTAGTACTTGGAGCTCTAAATTCTGAAGCATAATGCCTAAACTTTTGACAATTATATCATTGTACTTAGGATTTATCATACCTCTATCTTGGATTGCCTCTGCCTCGTCCTCTGGTTGAGCTTTTTCTTTTTCCATAATTGGATTTGTTGTTGAAATTCCAACTTTGTCCATGTCCATGACTTCTACCTCATCCTCGGCCTCTACCTCGAAGATATTGTCTTCTATCATTGTCGGAGCTTTCTTATTTTTTTCTTTAGATTGACTTCCATCTTGAAGAGTTGTTTTTCGATCCCATGTTTTTTCTTTTATTTTTCGTTGTAGGCCTGCAACCTTCCTTGAAGTTGTTCGATTGTCATAGCCTCCAAATCTTTTGTTTCCTCAATTGTCACAATAATATGATCAAACTTCGAATCCACCGAATGAAGTATCTTTTCAAAGATCCTTATTTTGTTTAGCTTTTCACCATTTCTTTTTAATTCATTAGCAACAATCACAACTCGAGTAAAATAATCTAAAATAGATTCAGATACCTTCATATATAAAGATTCAAATTCTTCTCTTAATGTTTGGAGACGAACTTTCTTAACTTGTTTTGCTCCTTCGTAAGAGGTCTCTATCTTCTCCCATACTTCCTTTAAGGAGGTTATGCCAACAATCTTTTCAAAAATATCTTTATCTAATGACTGAAAGATGCAGTACTTTGTTTTATTCTCTTTCTTCTTTAAATCTTTCAAATTCTTCTTTTACGTTACAGTTACAATAGCTTTATGTTTTGGTACAATAAACCTTTCTCTACGACTTCCTATACATCAGGTGCACCCAATAGAGCATTCATTTTGATAATCTGGTTGTCGAACTTACTTTTCTTCAATTGTGGAACTTGAAACGACATCATGCCAATATTTGTCATAACTCAAGAATTAAGTGAGAATTTGGAGATTCTGAATGCACGGATAATTCTGGAACGTAAAAAAACCTTAGGAGAAAGACTCAGACAAAAAAAATTGAATTTTTGGTCAAAGTCAACGATCAACTATTGGCTGGTCAATGGTCAACTGCTCGGCGGCGTGGTCAACTTTAAGTGCTCAGCAATTGGTCAAATTACCTTCGACTCAATCAATAGAAATCAGCTCAGCACAGCTCGACTTAACTCAGTGAGTTGACTTAAATTTTAGATGGCAAGCTTCCCGTAGTCAGTGCGGGCATATTCAGACTCTGATCAAACTAATTTTAGCGACGTCGCGTTCCTCTCATCCAAATCTTCGATTTGATATTCTATACAACTATGTATAGCATCGAACACTAGCTCTAATATCACTTTGTTGGAGAATCAACAAATCAAACACTCTAAATAAATAATTTTTTTTCTTCAACAACACTTATCACATACTACAACTCTTATTTTTCACTTTCTTCAACTTAGAGATTTTATTACTTCACTTGATGCTTAAACTGATTACATGAGGGGGTATTTATACATATTACAAATCAATCACAACTATTCATTTATTCAGTAACTACCACACAAATCCTAACCATTCATCAAAACTCACTACTCACCAACCACACCAACCTTTCTTATCACAAGAAACTTCTATGAATTGGACCTGAATTTCTTCAAGTTGGATTAAGTTTGTGATCCAACAAGTTATGGAAAAATTAGAAATTTTTTGGTCATCAATCACGTGATATTTTACCTTAACGAATGATGTTCAATCTTAAAATTTAGAATATCTTGAAAGTCAATAGCTAGGAAAATTAGAAAATAATTGTTTATTTGCTGAAAAGTTAAGTTATTGTTTAAGCATTTCAATTAAAAGATTTGAAATAAATGTTGAGAACTGGACCTCGTTAGTATTTCAGTTGATAAATATAAAAAATAGACTAGAAGAAATTATTTTACTGAAATTATAATTAAAAAGAGAGGAGAAGTACAGTACACATAGGCTTGCTATGTAATTATTTTAGCTTCGGCTTCGGGCTTGATTACGCGGTTGAACACTTACTCGTATGCTTTTAATTTTTACCACTTATTTTTGGTAATTTCTTAACCTTCCCAGTATGAATGTAGCAATTTGTATATAAATAACTAAAGCATACTACAGCTAGCATTACTAATTTAAATTATATTTATATAAATTTTACATTCTTATATTCATATAAATTTAGTTCAAAATACATTCTTATGTTCATATAAATTTTACATTACTATTTTAAATTAATATTAAAATATGATGTTTCTGTCACCTTGTTATTTTATTTAACAATATGTGAATATTCTAAACAAAAAAAAACAATATGTGAATATTGGAATTAATAATATTTGTAATTACTTAACAAAAATATAAATTTAATACTTTGTTAACATTTTATATATGTATAATAATTAAGCTTAAACTCGTTTTTAAAAAATTTTAGTTATGCGTATTCATTTCATGATATAAAAGTGTATATATTTTTCTAATTTACCATTATGAATAAAATGCTTTGAGACAAATAATTTAGTTTATATTAGTCTATTTAAAATACCTACATTCATTATATTTTGAAAAAAAAAATTATTTGCATTTATTATAAACCTTTGGATTCAAATTTTCTTAATTACTAAAGTCAAAGGGTGTAATAGTTAGAACTCGATTTGTATGATCATTTTCAAACCTAGCGGGTCTATCTAAAATTTTAAGCATCTAGATGTCATCTTCCCTAAATTACGGCATATGTTAATTTGCAGGAAAAATTCCACAGGAGCTGGGAAATCTTACAGAATTGGAGAGATTTTCACTAAGAAATAATTTATTGACAGGTAGGCTTCACTAATAATATGTATGTGTGACAATTTCATTAAATATTTTATATGGAATCACTAATTATCTTTAACTAGTTGGAGATGCCATCATTAATAAATAATTTCTCAACACGCACCGTAGCAAAAGAAATCGATAATTTTACTAATCTTAATGAGTTGTATCTTCACTACAATAGAATTCAAGGTATGTATCACAACATAATTGTCTATCTAAATATATTTTCAGTCATCACTCAGTGATATTATACCTTAACCAATGATGTTCATTCTTAAAGTATTGTGAAGATAAGTAGGAAAATTAGAAATTATTGATTTCCTCATAAGTAAATTTAATTTTTTGCATATCAATTGGAAAACTTGAACTAAATGCTGCTAACATCGAAACTCCAAGTTAGTAAGGAGAAATTTGAAAAGAAATTATTTTCCTGAGTTAATTTATTTTATCTTGCTCTAATAGAAATACTACTTTGTTTTTTTGGCTATCACTGTGGCTTGATTTACTTTAATAGTAGCAGCCATCGATTTAGGCTTTTATTTTCCGCCACACAATTTGATCTTTTCGTTTAAACCACATACTCTATCTATCTCTCACCTATTGATTACTTAAATCACATACATATATATTTTATTACATTTCTCCCGTAACTTCTTCAAATGTGCATTATTAATACTTAACCCTCGCTATTAATTTACCACAAAATCTATCAACCATTTAAATCTCATATATATTTTACCTATATTTTACCCAAAAAAAAAAAGAATATGTGTAGCAATTTGTATATAATTAATAAAGCATTGACAGAGTGTAGCCTTTCAATACTTCAAGAGTGGGTTTTCTTGTGTGTTAGTACTTATAATAATTGTGTAGTGTATAAATGACTTTTTATTATATACGTGTGTCTGTTTATATAAATTATTTATTATCTAAAAGATAATCTGAATATAATTTTGTCAAAATACAGGGGAAATACCACATGAAATCGGTAATCTCCGTAATCTGGAAGAGTTGAAGCTTGGTCATAACAAATTAGTTGGTATTGTCCCAACTGCAATCTTCAATGTGTCAACACTAAAAGATCTTGGGCTACAAAATAATTCTCTCTTGGGAAGTCTTTCATCCATCTTAGACGTCCGACTTCCAAATCTTGAAGTGCTTCGTATATGGAGTAACAATTTTAGTGGCACAATTCCTCGTTTCATCTTTAATGCTTCTAAGCTCTCTCTACTAGCATTGGAAGACAACTCGTTCTCCGGTTTTATTCCCAACACATTTGGCAACTTAAGAAACCTTGAGTGGCTGGCTTTATATGATAATTATTTGACATCTTCAACTCCAGAATTAAGCTTTTTATCCTCGTTGTCAAACTGCAAGTTTTTAACACATATTGGCTTAACAAATAATCCACTCGGTGGCAATCTTCCTACAACATCTGTCGGTAATCTTTCTCATTCTTTGAAATACTTTGACATGTCCAATTGTAACATTAGTGGTGGCATCCCTGAAGAGATCGGCAACTTGACCAACTTGACAGCTATTGGTTTAAGTGGCAATGAATTGAATGGATCAATTCCGATTACTCTCGGCAAATTACAAAAGCTTCAAGTTTTGGTTCTTGAAGATAACAAATTAGAAGGATCAATCCCAGATGATATTTGTCGTTTAACTGAACTTTATAGGTTGGATTTGGGCAGCAATAAGCTTTCTGGATCAATCCCTACATGCTTAAGTAATCTGGCTTCTCTGAGGACACTGTCATTGGGTTCGAATGAGTTAACTTCCATTCCCTCGACTTTTTGGAACTTAAAGGACATCTTGTACATCAACTTTTCGTCAAATTTTTTGATTGGCCCCCTCCCATTAGAGATTGGAAATTTGAAGGTTTTGGTTGGAATTGATTTTTCGATGAATAATTTTTCAGGTGTTATCCCAATGGCAATTGGTGGCCTAAAAAATCTACAATATCTCTTCTGAGGATTTAACAGATTGCAAGGCTCGATTCCTGATACATTTGGTGATTTGATAAGCTTGAAATCCTTGAATTTGTCCAATAATGATCTCTTCGGGGCTATTCCTATATCCTTAGAGAAACTTTCATATCTCGAAGATCTAAATCTTTCTTTCAACAAGTTAGAAGGTGAAATTCCTAGGGGAGGATCCTTTGGAAACTTTTCAGCTGAATCATTTGAGGGTAATGAATTATTATGTGGTTCACCCAATTTACAAGTCCCTCCGTGCAAAACTAGCATCCACCACTCATCAAGGAAAAATGCTCTCCTCCTAGGGATTGTCTTGCCATTGAGTACTATATTTATGATAATAATTATTTTGTTGATCGTAAAATATCGAAAGAGAGAAAAAGGGCCACCAAATGATGCTAATATGCCACCAGAAGCAACGTGGAGAAGGTTTTCATACCTAGAACTTTGTCGAGCAACAGACGGATTCAGTGAAAACAATCTAATCGGTAGAGGAAGTTTTGGCTCTGTCTACAAAGCAAGAATTAGGGACGGGATGGAGGTAGCAATGAAGGTTTTCAACCTGCAATGTGGAAGAGCATTTAAGAGTTTCGATGTTGAATGTGAAATAATGAAAAGTATTCGCCATCGAAACCTTATCAAAGTTATTAGCAGTTGTTCAAATGAAGAGTTTAAAGCATTGGTGTTAGAATACATGCCTCATGGAAGTTTAGAGAAGTATTTGTATTCGAGTAACTACATTTTGGATATTTTTCAAAGATTAAACATAATGATAGATGTTGCATCAGCTTTGGAATATCTGCACTTTGGTTATTCAGCTCCTGTAATTCACTGCGACTTAAAGCCCAGCAATGTATTGTTAGATGATAATATGGTTGCTTATTTGAGTGATTTTGGAATAGCAAAGCTCTTAACCGAAGATCAATCTATAACTCAAACAGAAACACTTGCCACGATAGGCTATATGGCGCCAGGTTTGTACCATACTAAATATTTTCTATTTCTTGAAAACTTCCTAATAAGTTATTTATGTATCATGATCTTCATTGGATGAGGAAATTATTATTAATGATTTATCTATAACTGTTGCAATTCATAGAGTATGGAAGAGAAGGACGAGTATCTACAAATGGAGATGTTTATAGCTTTGGGATTATGTTAATGGAAACTTTTTCTGGGAAGAAACCTACAGACGAAATTTTTAATGGAGAAATGACATTAAAGCATTGGATTAATGATTGGCTATCCATTTCAATTATAGAAGTTGTTGATGCAAATTTGCTAAGTCGGGAGGACATACATTTTATTGCAAAAGAGCAATGTATGTCATTTGTCTTCAATTTGGCTATGGAGTGCACTGTAGAATCCCCTGAGCAAAGGATCAATGCAAAAGAAATTGTAAACAGACTCTTAAAAATTAGAGACTCGTTACTTAGAAAAGTTGGAGGCAGATGTATAAGACAATCAAATTTAACTTGACTGTGCCCCTCCTTCATTGCTAGCAATACTTTTCAAAGACTTGAACGGTTATCCTTCATACAGGTTTGTTGATATGTTTTGTTATTGCTCTTGTACTTTTTTATTTCTCTCTTTCCTATAATTTGCTTGCATGCATTTTTCCTTCTCTTCCCTATTTGCGTTGGTTTGTATATAGTTTGCTTTTTAGGAGTAAGGTTCATTATGTCCTCCCCCAATTAGATGTATCCTTTTTTCTATTTTTATTCAATAAATAAAATCAATTTAAAATAACGATCGATCGTCGAGGTGCTCGTCATCGTCGTGGATCAGTTCTGATAACGATTCCATTAGCTCTAGTTCCATAATTGATCCAGGTAAATCTTTGTTTAATGAAATGATCTAGTGTGCGTTATTGCTTAATTTGTAATTTTGATTCGTAGATCACGAGAGAAATTTATCAAATCATACGACTCTTCGTAGGGGAGTTTATAAAATTTTTGTTTTTTTTTTTTCAGGGACACTTTATAATTGAAACGTGATCTGACGGTTGTTAATTTGGTGATGGACGAGAGACGGTGAAGATGTGTTTGAAGCAGTGGGCACAGGTGCTTGTTTGTTCTATTAGACAATTTTCTGGGGAACTAAATTACCTTTTTTTTTGTCTTAAAAGAAAAAATTTTAAATGAAATTTGTTGTATACCAACATTCTGTGATGCTACTGAAGTACATGTTGATTATAAATATGACAATTCTTTTTCTTTACAAAAACAAAATAGGACTTCATTTCAGTCCTATCTGCATCATTTTCATTGGTTAGAATTATTTGTTGAGTTAGGTGTTGACATAATTGCAATGGTCAATGGTCGCCTGGGTTTATATTATTCTCTGTTATTCTAGAGTTCAATAAGGGAGTCAAGTCCTGGCCAACTTCCTTTGGCCAACAAAAGTAAAACAAAATGCATCCAGTTGTTATTTTTATATTATGACACTTCTTGATTTTTTTATATTTTATATTATGATGCTTGCTGATGACTTGATGCTAAACAATAACGGTCATTATGAAAGTGAACTTCCATCACACAAATAAAAGCAATTTGCTTGCAAGCAAAGTTGTTTGTTTTTTTCATCCTTTGGCTGATAAGGAAAGCCACAAATCTTTCTTTTCCTAGACACTAAAAGTAACTTTTAAGAGACAAATACTTTTATTTTTGCTAATGATATAGATTAATATCAATTTTTTACCTTAAAATTTAAGCATTCATTTGACTTTCTTATCCAAATAGAGACCATATAAATAAAGCTTTTCGTGAGAGAATATTTTTAAAAATAAATATTCACAAATATGTTTATTAAAGAGATCATTTTTTCCCTAATTTTTCTATCATTAGGATTCGTCATAACTACATCAAATAAAAATTTTAAATTTTTATTCAATTTTTTTAAATCGATCTGTTGTCATTCTCGTTCTGTAAATAAAGAGCAAAGTTTTGTGCTTGAAAATGATTTTTTATTAAATTAGTTTATTGTTTGTTCAAATTTGTGATAATCATTAATAAGAATTATATTGTGAATCTTATTTATCCAAAGCATCTTTATTTTACTTTTTATATAAATTGTATTTATGACCGGGGTGAAAAATTTTTTTTGATTCTTCCATGATAAGATCCATGTAATAAAGGATCTTATATTTTAGGTAAGTATTTTTTTTAAGTTTTGTAACTATACAATTGAATTCTTTTTTCGAGTATATCTCAAATAAGAGATCCTTATTTAAACCTTCAAGTTAATTTTTAAATTCCCTAAAGTTCTTACTTTCTTAGTTATTAGTGTAATTCCATCACACAAAGAAAAGGAATTTGCTTGTAACAACAGCTTTTTTTTTTTTTTTTTGAGTGGGACTATTAGCACCCCTCTAAATATCTCTTAACACTGCTTTTCTTAATAAATCTCATTTTAATATTTAAAAAAATTATAAAATTCTTTTAACACCTCCATCAATGACAAATATACCCTTAATTAAAATTTATTTGTGTAAACCTCATTCTCTAATTTTTATTATTAAACTCCATTTCAACAACGGAGTTTCTTCCATTTAAAAAAAAAAATCATTCTCTCTTTTATAGCCATCGGTGGTAAATTCCTCACCCAAAAATTAGAGGAAAAAGTAACCTTTTTAATTTTTAAAATATTAGATTTTTAAAAAGAAAAAATTATTTGACTCTTAAGTGAGGGTTTAATTAAAAATTGTTCTATTATGTAATTTTAATAAAAATTAAAAATGTACAATAATTAAAAAAAATTTAAGAAGTATTTGGAGGCGGTGTCCGACTCTTTTTTTTCTTTTTCAATCCTTTAGGTGACAACTCACAAGGAAAAGCCACAAATCTTTCTTTTGCTATCCACTAAGGCAACTTTTCAGAGAACAAATACTTTTATCTTCGCTAATGATATAGACTAATTTCAATTTTTACCTTAAAATTTAGGAAATTTACAAAAATAACCAAAAAAATTAGGTATTTTTTAACTTTAACCCCTCAAAGTTTTTTCTATCATAACTAGCCAAACACCCTATTTTTGGACTACATTACCCTCATCACTTTCATCAAATTTACAAAGGCACGCCACTATTCCCTTTTCAATTCCAGCACTTCCACTATTTTTCTCTTTTCAACTTAACAAACTTCATCACTCAATAAACTCCATCACTCTCAATAAATTAACAAATTTCATTAAACAAGTATTACATAATTGAAGATATAATTATCAATTGGAGAGCTTCTTAAGGTTAGTTTATACTCTTTCCATAACCTAAACTTTTAATCTATTGATTTTATCATTTGAGTTCGAAATTGAAGTGAGTTTTTATTGCAAACGTTGTTATTTTTCATTAACAAAACAATGTGACTTGTTAAAGTAGTTAGTTTGCGTTGAGAAATGAAAATCATTCATTGAAACCCCTGAAAAATCGAACAAAACAGAAACCCAGAACAAGTGAGACAGGCACCTGTCTCACATAAAACCAGCAGATTTATGTGAGACAGGCACCTATCCCACTTGCCTGTCTCACCAAAATATGTGCGGCAGGTAAGTGGGACAGGCGTTTGTCGCACATATAAACCCACTGGTTTTATGTGAGACAGGCGTCTGTCTCACTTGTTACCACTGGTTTTATGTGAGACAGGCAAGTGGGACAGGCGCCTGTCTCACATAAATCTGCTGGTTTTATGTGAGACAGGCACCTGTCTCACTGCCTGTCTCACTAAATTTGAGTTATTTTTCGAAAGTAATAACTTGGGCTACATGTGTTCGTTTTAGGCGTATAATATATCGTTTCGAAACTTACGATGAGACGAAGCAAATCCAAAATTGTATACTTCATTTCATCCACATAAATGTACTGCATATTCACTTTACTAGGTTTTGTAGCGTGAAATCTTATCTCTTTTATTTTTTTTTATTTTTAGGTTTAATGGATTCCGTTGTACTTCAATTATGTTACAACGGTTGGTGGGAGACGTTAGCAGATGGCCGTACGGAGTACGTGAATGTGAAGAATACAGCATTTTTAGTTCGGAAAGATTGTACGTTTGAGCAATTTATGGCAAGGGTGTATGAAGTTTTACAGATAAATCCTAATGAATATAGTTTGACGATAAAGACAACTTTGAGATCTAGTAACACAATGTATCGTGCATGTTCACTACCTATGGATATATTTAATGATGAAATGGTTAATGTTGTGCTGCATATGGCCTCTGATGTGGTCAATTATGGATGCATCCCTATATTTGTCACCACATATCCTCGAGTTCCGGCCGAAAATCCTGAGCCACTTGTGGAAAGTGAAACTTCGTTTAGAGCAAACGAGTCTGTCCCCGATATTGAGGAAGAGGTGTTACCACAACAAATGTCGTTTCAGCAACGTTACTCACCAGTCAACGAAAACAATGACACTATTGATGATAATGGCATTACGTTAGCGGATGTTGAAGATAATATGTTACCATTAGGGACATCGTTAGGGCAACATTACTCTCCATTTCAGAATAATGAGTTCCGCAGTTATGATGATCCTGGTTATGACACCAACAACACAGAAGCTGATAATGCTTGTGTGCAACCGTTCAATAGTGTGCAAGGCATGAACTCCAATACTGAAGTTGATGATAGGGACACTGGTCATTCCGATATTCCTATCAATAATGAGGATGAACATCAGTATGATATTCCTATTAACAATAGAGATAACCGACCTATTCCTCCGATAGCCCGTTCGATGAGGAGGACAACAGTTAATGCCCTGGTGAGTCTTGCTCCAGTTTTGCCTTCAAACTTGGTTGCTCCAGACTTACTTAGAAGCTGTAATTCTGCTGACATTGGTGTGGGAAAGTTGTTCGTTGAGAAGAATGAGTTAATACTGAAATTGCGCAAAGTGGCCTTGCGGGAAAAGTTTGATTTTCAAGATTGGACGGTCCACAACGACACGCTTTGAGGCTCACTGTTCTTCGGAATCATGTAATTGGCGTCTTCGCGCAACGAGAGGTTCGAATGAGCATAATGTTCCTTGGGTAGTGAGAAGAGTTGACAATGTTCATACGTGCTCTAATGAGGTTTTGCCTAGTGGCCTCCGTCAAGTTAGGAGTCGGGTTGTTGGCCATCTTATCGCAGATTAATTTATTCAGGATAAACGGATATACACGCCGAATGACATTAGAGCAGACATGCAGCAAGAATACGGGGTCCAGTTAACATATCAGCAAGCATATCGGGCTAAAGAAGTCGGTCTTGAAATAGTACGAGGGAACCCTGCAGAGTCATACAACTTACTTCCTAAATACTCTCACGTTTTGATCAAAGCGAATGAGGGCACAGTGACACACCTCCAGCGGGATGGAGATGATAATTTCTTATACTATTTTGTTGCGCTTGGAACTTCCATCAAGGGCTTCACACAGTACATTAGGCCTGTGATCGTTGTAGATGGCACTCATTTAAAGGGGCTATATCATGAAAGCATGTTTGTAGCAACATGTCTGGATGGTAATAATCAACTGTATCCGTTAGCTATTGGGGTCATGGATTCAGAAAACAATGATGCTTGGGAATGGTTTATGATAAAGTTACACGGAGTGATTGGCGATAGGCCAGAGTTAGTATTTATCTCTGATCGATGCACTGCCATCAAGAGAGCAGTTTTAAAAGCATTTCACACTGCTGGTCATGGAGTTTGTTTTTACCATGTCAAAGGCAACATTAAGTCTAAATTCAGGATGTCCAAAGCTATTTGGGATCAATTCGAGCCAGCCTTTATTAATGCAGCAAAGGCATATGGACACGAAGAATTTAAAAGACAACTTGAAGGGTTGTGGATGCTCTACTCGGGCGCGGCTGATTACTTAGAGAATAATGTGGGTACGTGTAATTGGGCAAGGTCCGAATTTGAAGGTAGGAGATACAGCATACTTACCACCAACATTGCGGAAAGCGTGAATTCTTTAATGAGGGAACCGCGAAAATTTCATGTTACTCATCTTGTTGATCACTTTAGAAAAACATTACAGCAATGGTTTTATGATAGGAAAATTGTGGCTGAATCGATGAGCACTCGTCTAACGACGTGGGCAGATGAGATAGTCAGCGAAAGGAGAATTTTGGCCGAAAGAATGACCGTTCGGCCAGTGTCTCAGCATCGATTTCATGTTTTGGGTGGTGGTATGAAGGAAGGGATAGTTGACATTCATGAAAGAACTTGCTCCTGTAGAGTATTCCAACTCGATCAGCTTGTTTGTGCGCATGCAATTGCTGCTTGTCTGACCGTCCGTGTGGATTACATAAGTCTTTGCTCTGATTATTACTCTAAAGATTCATTGGTCATGGCATATGCAGAACCAGTGGAGCCGGTTGGTGACATGACAGATTGGGACATTTCAGAAGAAATCCAAGAAATCAGAGTTAACCCACCGATTGAAGCACCACCACCTGGTCGTCGTCCAGAGTTAAGAATTCCTTCTATCGGTGAGGATGTTAACCGAAGAACTGTGAGATGCGGTCGATGCAACCAACCAGGTCATAACCGCAAGAGATGTAAAAATCTCATTGTGTCGAATCCAAACTGACTATGTCATTGTAACTAATTATTGATTCTGAACTCTTATTATAATTTATTTTACAATTATATGTAATGAGGTATATTATGTTATGTTCATTTGCATAATGAGTACTAAAGTAGATCAATAATTACTTATATCTAAATATATGAATATATCAAAAGTTTATATCTATTAGAAAAATAATCTACATCCATACATCAAGTCTGAATACAATACAATGACTTACAAGGCAATATCGCCCGTGAATATATCTACAACAATTTTCTTCCTGAAGTAATGCCTGTGGCTACTATCAAAATCAAGTTTTAGCCCGAACATCAAATACATTGTAAACATCAACATAAATACACCGCAATCACCACTTCCAGGTTCTTGTTGGGGCACATCCTTAACGATTCTTACTTTCCAAGGGTTGGCACTCTGCAGCTCAGGTCGAATGTTGTAGAATCCAACATCTTGAAGCCATTGAGGGAAGACGACCTGAAGAGGTTTGAATTTATGCAAATATATTTTGTCCTCGCGAAAGGTAACCAACGAGTCGTAAATCCGCACCCTCCTCGCGCGAAGGTCCGCTCGAGCTAGTACCCAATGATCGCCACCCAAATTCACAGGGATGAATATCTACATAAATAAATTGCTAAATTAATATATTTTATACACAATTACCATAAGATTGAGTGACAATTCTTACCATATCGACGTCCGTAAACGGTTTGGACATGAGATCTTCCCGCCCATCCATATATCTGTTCAAGTTGCTGCCATATTGTAATGAATGGACATCACAACTACCATTGTTCCATAATTACTTTAGGAACACCTATTACACGATGAGTAGAAAATTAATAACATTTCGAGATATTTAAAACATCAAAATTATAGTTAATGATTATAGAGTTCGTAAACATGCCCAAGAGTATGTATCTGTATGCGTGACGCGCTGCGGTAGTGCATTTGGAAACCGCCGTTGCTTCTCGCTGATCAAGCGGTAATACGTGTGAATATGCTGTGACGGGATTAAACCAAGTAAATTTATATCATTATCCATGCCAGCGGAAATATTGTTGTGTATTGTAATGTACTGACCATTAAACACACTTACCTCGTCGCCAAGCCATCCCATCGAAGCATTGCCCATGAGTATTTCAAAGAAATTTCGAGACTGTTGGACGGGCTGATCCACGGAAATGTTGCTGACAAACCACTGATCAAACTCCTCACATAGCCTTGAGTCTTCTAGTCCCCTAAGCGGATTCATATCCACACTCGATCTTTCATCAATTTCATAGTCCGTAATGTTGAGTGCGGGTAGAGGCCTGACATTCCTAACTCTCTTGAAATGAGAAATGAAGTAAGGACTGCCAAAAATATACGATGGTCGGTACGGACGCCCAAACTTACTAACGCCGGAAGGTGCCTCCGTGAATATATGTACACTGTCACCACTTATGTCCCCATATAGACTGTACAAGGACATGGGGGTGTGCTCGTCGTCATTACCAGCATCAGTATGCGTACCATAGCCAGCATCAACATTCGGACCATAGGCATCTGGGGCCTGTTGTTTCGAGGAGATGAACATATTAACATAATTTCGGGTTTGAAATCATAATAACATAACAAAAGCATATGAAACTTGCTCACCGTGTGCGAGGGGCCAAACGGAGAATCACCGTACGCGCCCTTTGAAGCACCCGCGCCAAACGAAGCCATAAACCCCATGACCGCTGCTCTATATTGTTGTGCTTCTCTGTGTTCTGCCATAAGTTCTGACCTCAGTTCGTTAATGGAACTGTGTCCAGTCTGAAGTTCCGACCTCAACTCGTGAATGGAAGACTCTATTTTATCCAGTCGTTGAACAAAATAATCATTGTAAAACTTAGTCCTTGCCTATTATTACAAAATAAGAAAGTAATGACAAAATGCCGGAATTAGGTATATGTGCATTGTAAATGTTCAGGACGACAGAAGTTACCTCTGGCTCATTTCTGTCATCTGAATCGTGTGCGGATTCATAATGGTCATCGGCAGCACCGTCATCCTCAACAGGACTCTGCTGCAGTCCTATTTGGCTCGTGGTGTTAGGATCCACCTTGTTTGACCCTGTAATGGATGGCGCGTTAATTGAAGGTTGGTGCTGCACCAAGTAAAACAGAAAATAGTAAATACAAAAAAAACAAACATATAAATGACTTTGCATCCGATTTTCAATGATATTGTAGAGGATACCCACATTACGGACCCAACTTGGCAAATATGGCACGTAATCCTCGACACTCTTCCAATAATTTGTGGCTCTCTCCTTTGCATCCGGTTTGAGGGTTTGGAAAATGATGCCATCCTGTCGTAAAGATTACCAAATTTTCAATTAGTATAACCATATATTATGTAACAGTTATATACAGACATACATATAAATGACTTACAAGACGCTCGTTGAGGTATGAATACACTTCGCCGAAGTTTATATTTGAAGAAGCCACGGGCTTCCATCGCACGATCCGAGGACCCTTCCTCCTAATTTTCACCACCCACTGTAATGGTAGTCCTCCAATCGCTTCAAAAATCCATGCCTTCAACAAGAAAAGATATGAATTAAAAAAACGTGTCATTAAATATTTATTATAACAAAACTAAGTTATAAAAAAAATTCTTCACTCACATGCACTGCAGACATAAAGCCGTAAAAATTGTATTTCTCAATTCTATGCAAGGGATTTTCTGCGCTTGCCCTCTTAAATTTATTGGCTTTGCCGTTCAATGCATTATCAATGCTTTTATATATTGTTTCCCATGACAAACGACCCCACAGAATACTTCGAAAGTGATTTATGTCATCTACCTCATTAAGCAAATTGAAATTGATTTGACAATGATCCTTTCTTCCGTGTAGTACTCTATCAGCAAAGTAAAACATGACGATTTTTAGCGCATCGGTGTCATCCATAGTCTTGAAGTCTAAGTTCATAAATCTTTCCTCAAATTGGCCAAGATTTATATCGCGATTCCTGCCTCCAAAGTACTTATTAAGTAACCTATGCATTGTTTTATGCTTCGTCAAGAATACATTTTTGCCATAGCAAAGTCCCGTTACTAGGCACCACTTTCCAATCGATAGCCGTATCAAATGGTCGCCAACTTGAAACCATAACTCATCTTTGTCATTTCCATCGCCATGGGACACTTGCCGAAGCAAAATATTGTGCACAATTACGCCACTGAATGGATAGCTCCGGTACTGTAGGAAATGCCCAAATATATTATCTTTGAACAGTTTCAACTGTTGCCTTGTTAATTTTTCCCGGATGGCATTAACAACGACATCTAATTTGCACATACTCGTAATACGCCCGGGAAAGTGATCAACATAAGGTATCTTCATCATTCCCGGTTCTTTCATCGGTCCAGGTGGGTTATGCAATGCTATTTTTGATTTGCCCATTTATCTGGTACAAGTAAAAAGTATTACATGTTAATAAATTATGAACAAAAGAAAAAAAAAATAAAGGCAACACCACGCACTGCCTCTTGGTACGACAGGCACGTGAGGGTTGCGCCAAGCGCGCGCTAGTTGCGTGCACGCTACACGCATCTCGTGGCCTCGCGCGCGAGATGCGCGCAGCATGCGCATCTCGCGTTCGACAGGCACTGCATCGCGCGCGGCATGCGCATCTCGCGTGCGACAGGCACTGCATCGCGCGCGGCATGCGCATCTCGCGTGCGACAGGCACTGCATCTCGCGGCCTCGCACGCGCGAGATGCGTGCAGCGTGCGCGCGCGAGCTGTGCCTTCACTTCCCCTTCCCTTTCTCTTCTCTTTCTCTTCCCTTCCCTTCCCTTTCCTTTCCCACATGCATCTCACCCACCACCGCCATTAAACACCACCAACAACAACAAGATCCCAAACAACAACAACAACAACCCAAACAACAACAACAACAGCAACAACATCAACAACAACAACAACAACAACAACAAGAATGGCAATAACAACTCATCTAGGGTTTTCAATTTTTGTCTTTGATTTTAGAGATCTCCAAAGATTTTCAACGTGATTTAGCTTCTTTCACCACAACAACTTCCTCCGCTGATCTCTACGCCGCCGACAATCGATACAACTTCCAGTGATGAGATTTTGGTAAGAGGGGGAGGAATTTGCTTGAGGGAAACGTGAGAATGAGGAGGGCAATTTCATCCACAATTTGGTGATTTGGCTAATGTTGATAGAAAAAATTTTGAGGGGTTAAAGTTGAAAAATGCCTAATTTTTTTGGCTTTTTTTTATAAATTTCCCTTAAAATTTAAGCATTCATTTGGCATACTTATCCAAATATAGATTACATAAATAAAGTTTTTAGTGATAGAATATTTTAAAAATAAATATTAACAAATTTGTATATTAAAAAGGGTTAATTAAAATATTTATGAGTACTATCTTCACAAACAAATATATAGTGTCATTCATATCACGCGTGCATGAGGCTAAAGGGACTAGCACAAACAATGATACAATTTTTTTTTTAAAAAAATTAAATAAGAAAACAGTGAATACAAATACCCTTTGTTTTTTTTAATACTGTCTTAATATAATTATTGTTTTCTTTAATTACTTTCTAGTCGACCCTAGCCTGAATTAAAAGAAAATGATTAAACTTTTTATCAAAAATAAATTACAAGAAAATAAATTACAATTTAGTAACTAAAATTTTTTATTAAAAAACATGAAAACCAACTTAAAACTTACAAAATTTTGTTAAATTATTTATTAGAATTTGGGAAAAAAATTTATTAAAATGAAAGAGAAAATATAACAATGATTAAAAAATGTGCATTTTTTATATTTTAAGAAATTTAAAGACAAACTACATTAAACCTTTTGAAAATCGAGAAGGGGTTGAAGCTTCTATATTTTTAAAATTTAAAAATTTAAAAATATTTTTCTAGATCAAGTAATGTCTCTACAAAACAATAATTATTTGTATATAATAAAAATATATATGTTATATTAAATGTTTTACATGGAATAAAAGTTTTTTCTAAAATTGTTTAAGTAATCATTTATTTTTTAGAGTTGTTACCGCATCTTTGAACTTGTGGATATATAGTAACTCGCTAGTATAGACCCCCTTTTTAATTGCAGTAAAATATTTCTAACTTCTCAAGTATGTTTAGAGCTTCGTGCAACTTACAGCTCCATTAATTAATTATTAATGTATTAACATTTATTTTACTTATACTAAGGACAACTATGTTAAAATAATAACTTTTTAACCTCCACTTATTTATAATCTCCTTATAATAATAAAAGTAGTTAGTCTCAACAATATGATAATAAGGAGATTTTACTTTAATTGAAATTTTTTTCCAATGAACTATTTTTAACTTGTATTTGATTTAAGATTAAATATCAAAATTTTAATTCAAAAATCTATTTTAACCAGTATGTTATTTTAATATTAAACATAAAAAATTATTCAGTTTTCATTTACTGTAACATTAAATATTAAATATCAACTTCAACAATTAATAACATACTATCTAATTCAATATAATCCAATTTAATTTACTCTAAACATAGCCTTAGGACAATGATTGATTGAATACACTCATTCAGTCGTACAACTTTGTTTCATTAGGATCCGTTCCTCAGTTGTGTGAAGTCCGTGCATTTGTCCTCTCTTTTAAAAAAAGATACAATAAGCCTGTCTTGTACTCTAAACATATTGCCAAATCCAGATGATTGATTGAATACACTCATTCAGTCGTACTCATCTTTGTGAGGCCAATGGCTGGGTGCCACTTTTTGAAAGCAAGTCCATGCATTTGTCCCTCTCTTTTTAAAAAGATACAATAAGCCTGTCTTGTACTTGGAAAAGGATTCATTGATCCAAATCCGGATTAGATAAGGCTGTGTATATTGTCCTCTTTTTAATACTGCATTAAAAGGATTCATTGATCCAAATCCGGATTAGATAAGGCTGTGTATATTGTCCTCTTTTTAATACTGCATTAAAAATAAATAAATAAATAAATTCCGCTCTTGATAAGAGCATTAATGATATAAAAATTTTCATTACAACAAAAAGATAAATTGACATTTGTCTCCATTGGTTATGCACATTGCACACGTGGAGATCATTTATGATGGTGTACAACAAAAATAGGTACATCAATATCCACAGTATTTTAAATGTTATGAATACTTTTTTAAAATATCGTACCACAAAAATTCTCATGCTTTAAATTTAAAATTTTTATTCATAAATCAACGATGATAAGTATTGAATGTGATTATTACCTCGTGGTAGAGAATTAATATTGAAGAATATTATTTTTTTATTTAATTTAAGGTAATCCAATGTCCTTAATTTCCATTTATATAGCTTGATACAAATTTTAAAATTTTATGTTTTTATTAAAGAAATTTTACTAACTCAATTGATTGACACCCATAAATTAATGATCAAGGAATTATTATTTCGTTACTTGTAAAGCTAACAAGAAAAGTAGTTAGCGGGACCCAGATTGAATGATTAAGCCCAGATTGATCGCTGGCTGATTGGAATTTTGGAAGGGACTTTAATTTGTTTGGCAGAACGACTCTTAAACAAGTCTACTTCCACAGAAGACTCACATGTTATCCATCTACCAGTGATTTATGTTATATTAGTTATAAATCAAAATGCAATTAAATAAATAAATTAAAAAAAAATTACCTACTTATACGAAAATGTGTTTATATTCTCTAAAACTCAAGCTCTCATGGCCCTCATGAGCACCTCTAGATCGGCTAAATACAAAACTATATTGAGAAGCTTCCATGTAAGATGTTTATATTCTTAAACTATAACTATTAAGCTTTAGGTAATTTAAATATATATATATTAAGCTTTAGGGACTACGGGACAATAATATTATATTCTACACCTTAGACTCTAGCAAATAACTATTTGATTTGTTCAATGATATTTAGAATATGGAGCATGATATCTTTGAAATACTGTAATCATAGCCTAATCTTTCATCCTTCTTAAATGAAAATTAATTAATCTTATTAAAGTCAATACCAAACATATGATCTTTATACAACCACCTTCAACAATCTAACACTTTGCGTGGATTTTGAATTTCTAAAGTAATGACATACTTTAGTATGTGTTTGTATCCGTTGTATTTCACCTTTGGAAAATAATAAAGAGTACTAGTAGTGATAGAATGGTGACACAAACTACGTTAAAACCATACAGTATTATACGATTAATTAAAAAATAATGTTAACTTTTATTTAACAAAGTATATGATTTTACAATTATTTTGTCGCCATTTTATCAGATCCTTAAGTTCAAATATTTGTATTCTTCTCCTTATTCTAAAACTAATGTTAAACGCATTTTAATTTTGTGAATCAAATAATATTTACCGATAACACACGCACGCGCATGTATTTGATGATTAGTTATTTTATTTCACATAAATTGTAAATAAAAAATCACAACATCTTAATTATTAATATAACCACAATTAATTGTCATAATATGCTTATCATTATTTAGTAAATCAATCCATATATACGAGGGCGATAAAATAGAAACAAAACAAAAAGAATAATGACACGTGTGTATAAAATGAAAAATAAAAATAGAAATAAAAATTCTACTAAAATATTTTTGTGCTTTTTTTTAAAATTTAAATAATAACATTTTATAGAAAAACATACTTAACGAAAGCAATTTTTTTTTTCTCTTTCCCATTTCAATGGCAAACATTTGAAGCTATTATATTTTTCTTAAAGATCGATCATAAACCATGTAAAGAAAGAACAAGTAATTTTTAGTACACGACACCAATGGATTCAGACCCAAACTTTACATTTTTTTTGCTCCTTTTCAATCTATCCACCGTACAACTTCAAGAATAGCTTTAACGAAGGGATATTTGTATCATTTACAAACTTGATCTCGTTGTCCTCGCAACAAATGCATGAACTATTTTGTAAAGAATTCATATTCGGTATTGAACTGAGTTTTTAGTAATATTGTAATTGATAGTATTTAAATAAGAAATAATATGTAATTAAATCTTAATTATATACTGAGATAAATGAATGCGTGGCAAAATAATATAGAAAGATTATCACAACTCAATTCAACTTGATATTAAACCCAAATTATAAAATTTAAGATTTGAATTCAAAATTAAGTTAAGTTTCATTTAATGTTTTAATTAAAATGATGCAATTGATAGTTATTGTAATGAACATATAAATAACTAGTTATTAATCATACATTACTATAAATTTACGCTTGACATAACATTAATTATAAAAAGATCAGTACAACTCAACGTAGCTCAAACACCCTTTAAAACGTAGTATATTACTTACATTATCAATTTTGTTTATTAATTATTCACACACAAAAATAAGTTTTATGTTAATAATATAAACCACTAAAAGCTAAAATGCTAAACAAGAAGACCTTGCGAATCTAGCTAAGTGGCCTTTGACAGATCATAAAGGTCGAGCCAAGATCTTAACATATAACAAACAACAATTAGGATTGTTTTTATCAATCATATTGTGTGAACTTGTGTGCAGTGTCGGTTGTCTAATTGTCGACGGAACTCGAAGTTCAAGTTTCCTCTTTTGCTTTCATGTTTCCTTTTCGTTTTCATTGTCGTTCGGTGGACAATTTTTTGGTCCAAATTGTGTGGCGGTGGAAAAGTGGGCAACTAGAGAAAGCATCGGCAGCATGTAGCATCATGCGCTACAGCTTAAATTATTATTGTATGCACCCACTCTTATCATATGCACCACATTTTCATTCGTTTATTTGACCAGATTGTACAACTATGCTTCTTATAAAATTTATAAAAATTATTAATTTAGATTTCTATTAGATAGTTTTAGACCTCTCTCAACCCCCAAAAACTACTTATCACTAGTTTTAGAGATTAGGTTTATCAACATCTCGGCTCAATAGTCTAATAAAGAGAATATGTGTCTATGCTACTGATCTAGTGCATGATGTACGAGAAGGAGATTATTGGGTTATCTCACATTAGTGTGGAAGGGGAGGTGGTGACTTTATAAGTGTGAGGGAAAACCTAATCTCTTGAGCTAATTTTTATAGTTGAGAGAGGTACAAGACCACCTAATAATTTTAATTAAAATTATTATTAATAGTGTTGATTATTGATTAATATGAGGAAGTTAAATTATTTTATTAAATAAATAATACTCATTTTTATAGGACTTTTTTTCTCGGAATTATTTTCTACAATTGAAGAATTTTTTTTAATAACTTTCCTTATATGTTCTTAAAAAAAAAACTTCTTTTTTTGACTCGGTTATTTTTTATGTAATTTTTTTAAAAAAAGGCTTAATCCATTGCAAAAAAAAATTATTTACCAACAAAAATGAGGACACAAAATTGATTAGGCATTTGTTAAAGCAAGTTATTGTCTTTTTTACTAAGGTGTTTTGCTTACCAGCATCACCTTTTAAAGAAAAAAAATTTAAGAATGTCTATGGGTTTAGTCGAGAAGTTTTCGAACAATTTTCTTTCATTGGCTAGAAGTTTTCGAACAATTTTCTTTCATTGGCTATATGTGCTAGAATACTAAAAGGTAAAGGAATAGAAAATAAATTTTGATTGTGATCACTTCAAATTTGAAAAGAAAATTAATTTATCTTCTAAAAAATGTTTTTCTTTTATTTTTTTGTCTCTATTTTGTCCTTGATTTGTATATGTTTAGTGCAAAATTTGTACATTATTTTGTTCTTGTTCTAAAGTTGGAGTAATTAATGTCATATGTGAAGAATTTGAAAAATATTTAATTAATTTTATTCAAGAAGAGAAATAAAAATATCTTTTGAATAGAGGATAAAATTTTAATTACATTTTAATAATTTTCAGTTGAACGAGAAGTTAAAAAAAAATCATATACAAGAAAAAATGCAAATACTATTATGTGGAGCAATTTTTATTGGCTAGTACCAAGTTCTTTTAGTGTTCTACAAACCACTGGAACTTTTTTGGCAGGAGGCACACGGTTTGAAAGTTTGAATCAGTTTGATACTCTGGACTCTGTAGACGCCAGATGGTGCGTGTACGGACGTGCATCAAATTTTCAAATCTTCATTTCTAGATTTGAAGACTTTATTTTTATTAAAATACCCATCAAACTTTTTATATCATTTTGTAAAAATATGTTAAAATTGTTCTTCTTTTCTTGATCATGAAAATGACATGAAGAGATTTGCTAGATTAATCTAATAGAAAAAAATATATATTAAAGAGCATCTTCATCATTAGAAGATTAAAAATAAAAATATATACGTAACATAATTTTATAACAGTTATAAATTATAATAAAATTATAAATTAATTAGAAGACGTTAAATATTATTGTTTCTTAAATATAAAAGAAAATAACACAAAAATGACTTTGCTTTATAAAAGTAAGAAAAATACATATTAATAATTTTATAACGCCTTATAAATTATATTAAAATCGCGGCGGAATTGTAACCTGACATCATTTCATTTCTTTTTAAAGCAAATCTTCAGCTACAATATTTGCAAATATATTAAGTCTTTTAGATTTCTTTCGTTTGTGAACATATATATCAATATATGTGTGTGTATACATGGATAAATAGTAAATTTTATATTTACACGTCAGAAACAAAAAAAGCAAAAAAAAAAAAAAAAAGTCCCACTGCATAGAGCTGAGAGCAACAATAATTTCAGAAAATGAAAACACAAAAAAAAAATTAAATTAAATAAAAAACCAAAAAGCCAAAGCCAACGCTGCTTGCTTACGCAAGCTTTTCTGAATTTATGGCGCTCTCTCTCTTCTCTCTTTCCTTCTCCGACTAGAAAATGAAAAGCTCTCGTAGTCGTGGACAGAGAGACAACAAACTCAAATTATACAAATTATAGGAAATTTACAAAAAGAAATAGAAATTATCAGACTTTTGCAAACTACTCCACCTGGCGATCCCCGTCACCCGTCACCCGTCACTGCAGCAGTTTACGCATACAGGCGGCTGATCCGTCCACGCGTCACGAAACCACTTTTCCCCCGTTTTTTTTATCAAATCAACTCCCGAGAAGACTTGTATTAATTTATTTTATTTGTTAACAAATTCGATTCCCGAGATTTGTGATCCGATATTTTCACATTTGTTATTCTTTAGACTCCTGATTCGGTGGAGTCGACGACACCGATATTTCCTTTGTTTTTAGCTTAAGCGAAGGCGAAGGGAAGCGAAGCTATCTTTGAAGACAAGCTGGTTCTGGTTTTTGCTTGGCTTAGATTCTGATTTTAAATTTTGATTACAGTTAAAGGAAGAACGTGTTTTAAATTTGAGAGTAGAAAGGAGGATATTTTGGTAAAATTAGTCCACAACAATTATGGTTAGCGGAAATTTGTTTCACTGTAGAAAGCATTCGTGGCCTCCTGAAGAATACGTCGGCCGAGCCACTTTGCAACTGGTAAGTTCTTGCTAGCTTTTCACTTGCAATTCTTTTTTTTTTGGTACTTTATTTTTTTTATTATTAGTATTTTCCGGTATTTCTTTTTTATTTTTGTTTTTTTTTCCTATTTGGAAATTACTGATTTTATCATAATCACTTGCGATTATTTCGTTTTGTGTTAAGACTTTGACTTTTGAGGTTCAAAGTTTTTGAATATTTGATCCTGTTCTGTGTATAAAGCTTAGAATAAAATGAATAAGTCTGTTTTCCAGATTCCCTTCGGGTTTAGGCTAGAACGAAATTTGTGGGTAAACTGGATAGTGATGATGTTTTAGATGAGACAAAATGATGAATTTTTCCGGTATACAAATCCAAAATTCGTTACAAAATATTATGACTGTTAGTTGATGGGACATCTGTTTTGTTTATAAGTGATATTTGTTTTGTGATCATTCAAGGTAATTAAGTTTTCGTTTAGTCGGACATGGAGATTTACTTGTGGGCTAGTAGGAAAAGAGAAGAGGGAGTGATCTTGTTGAAAAAAGCAAGTGAAGCTGGATAGAGAAGCATGTAGGGGGGAGGGGACCATTTTCCTTGATTGGTTTTAAGATTATGAGAGGAAATGAAATGGGAAGGATAAGTAATTTTGTAAATCCCCTCCCTCCCCAAAAAAAAAAAAAAAAAACTCAGTCATTAAATGAATGGGTGTTAGGGATCAAGAGATAAGTCTGGTTAAAGGTACTAAATTAAGTTAGTTTCTATTCATTACCTCCTTAGGGGACACCAAATACTATCAGGTAGCAAGCTTCTTCTTTGGCTATTATCAATTGAACTAATAGAAGGAAGTATGTGGCCTTGTCTCTTCTCTTCTTCCCTTATCCTTCATTTCGTATTGCTTCCCTCCTTGCAAGCTTTGTATTGGTTTCCAGTTTTGTTTGAACTAATGTTTTGACTTGCACTTTTTCTGCAGCTTGATTTTGATAGTGCTGCCCCACCTGAGCAAGCTTGGAGAAGGAGATTGAACAGCCATGCTAATATTCTCAAAGAATTTAGTGTTACTTTTATGGAAGCAATTAAAATGGTAAATGCTATGTTGTTATACTTATTGATTGATTCAAGAGGCATGCAGTTCTACTGTTATATCGCTTCTGCAAGATCTATCACTATTTTTCTTTATTGTGTCCTTTTCTTTGTTTAAGATATATGTTCGCTTGCCTGATTTACATATTCTGATTTGTGTGTAAATATACATGTAGGTTCGACTTGGTATACGGCTATGGTCCTATGTCAGGGAAGAGGCATCACATGGAAGGGTAATGCTCTTAATTTCCTTGATGTTGCAATTAGAGTATTTTACTCTTAATAACATACGAAAAGTGAATGAATTATCCAAATGAAGCTTGATTGCTAATTTGAACTATGACTCCTTGTTCTGTGTAGAAAGCACCTATTGATCCTTTCACCCGAATAAGCTGTAAGCCATCGGCGTCACAGGGGGTGCCTCTGGGAGGAATGGGGTACGTAGTTGACCATTGCTATCATTTAAGTTTTTCTACTGTCGAATCTTATTATATATCTGAATTTCATCAACCTCTGTTCGTGTCACAGGAGTGGTAGCATATCAAGAGGTTTCAGGGGCGAATTCAGGCAATGGCAGATTGTTCCTGGTACATGTGAACCTTCACCTGTCATGGCCAATCAGTTTTCTGTAAAGATCTTCTCTTATACTTATTATCTGCCTGCTCTATTATTTTTTTTAAAACAAATAAGCTATTTTATCAAACATGTATGCTTGTTTGTGGTGATATTTTCTGATGGATACCCCTTCTCTCGTGGGGTTTGTGTGTGCGCGCGTGTGGGTGTGTGGGCTTGCGGGCATGGTAGGATTGTTTGTTTGGAGCTTGAATAGTGTTCAATTCCATCTAGAATGTAGGATTTCGGAAAAGGTGACAAATGCATGCTTGACAAATCAAACTGAGCTTCTCCAAACTACTAGTTTTATTGAAACAACTTTGAAAAAGAAGAAAATAATAGATGGATGCTTGATAATTTCTTTAGAGATTCTTTAGTTGCTGTTTAATTCAAGATTCTAGGTTGCATGTAACTTTTTTGTGATCTAAACTTCATTGCCCATCATATATTTGCCTGTTATGCTTGAGTTATATTGTTCAGATGCATTGTCATGTGTTGCAACATGACATCTATGGGAAAGATTGGCTGTTAAATATCTTGTGCTCTATATGGTTGTA
Source organism: Citrus cavaleriei (assembly GCA_030448935.1). Lineage (NCBI taxonomy): Eukaryota > Viridiplantae > Streptophyta > Magnoliopsida > Sapindales > Rutaceae > Citrus > Citrus cavaleriei. Next base: position 1,208,941 of record JAUJEM010000066.1, on the reverse strand, counting down.
TGTATCCATTAAAATGGTACGATGCTGAAGAAGGTGAATTCTGAACAATGAATGTACTTTCAATGATATATATTATTGTGGAATTGCAGATTTTTATATCTCGAGATGGAGGAAATAAACATTATGCATCTGTTTTGGCACCGGGCCAGCATGAAGGCTTAGGGTAAGGGGAAAAATTTAATTGAGTTTGGTTTTTCTCTTTCTGAAACACAATACACGTATTGGCAATCATATGTTCTGAGTTAGAAGTCTGTTGATAGATTAATAGAATAAAATATTATTTTAGCATCCACAACTGAAAGCCAAAATCAAGCTTGTGGGATATTGCGTCGAATTAGCTTTCTATATGTTTTATTGGTTTTTATACTCTCTGCTGGGAAAGAGAGATTCAGTGGGGTTTGTGTTCCTTGGCAAATTTGGAGATGGTTTCATACTACTCTAGATAATCTTTAAGGGGATGGGGGTCCTTAATTTCTTCGGGTGCTGGTGGGAGATAACAGAGTTATTACGGGGAATTGTCTTGCTGAAAGAGTTGCAGCAGATGTCCCATAGGGGATTGAGAGCATCCCATTTTTGTCATGTCTTAGTGGTGAGGGAACTGTACAGCTTGTGGTGAGTGGATGTATTCTTAGATCTCCCATCTGAGAGAGGCACCTCGAGGTTGTCAGAAGTGTAACCATTTGACAATCCCTAAGGGGTTATTTCTTCTCTCCTTGCTCCTTGTTCCTCCGAGGAATTCATAGACTTCTTGTTTCCATTTGTAAGTTTGTTCTTCTGCACATGCTATTTTGCAAGCATTTCTTGAGCTAATAGTGTTAATTCTCTTTTGTGGCTATGCGCGTACTTCAGTGGATCAACTATTCATGCCAAATAATGTTGTTCACGTTTATTTTTATTTTTATTTACTTTTTAAACGAGGTTTGTCTATATTTAGATTGAACTTGTGCCTAAGGTCTATATTAATGAAAAATTAAAGATCTAGTTCATTGAGCTTACTTTCAATGAACATGAAAAATAAAAGACGAAAGTCTTTCATCATGTGAGTTGAATCAAAATTAATAAGTGGAGGCAGAATTTTTGTATGACATTGTTGCATCTATATGTAGCCTTTTATCTATGCTTCTTAGAAAAATTTGATGTCTGTTGTACTAATTTCACACATGCTCCATCAGAAAAGCTGGAGATCAGGGTATTGATTCTTGGGGCTGGAATCTTAGTGGTCAGCATTCAACCTACCATGCGTTATTCCCAAGGGCATGGACAATATATGATGGTATCATTTTCTTATCATACTTTCTGTTCAATGAGCATTCCTCTTGTTCTCTTCTTATTTATATGTATTCTACTTTTTGTATTGTAGGTGAACCTGACCCGGAATTGAAAATATCTTGTCGACAAATATCCCCTTTCATACCTCATAACTATAGAGATAGCAGTCTTCCCACTGCTGTTTTTGTCTACACGGTATGTTCATTCAAATTCTTAAATAAGATAGTCAAATGATGGCAATTTTTGGTATCTTCACAAGTCTTTTCTTAGAAATATATGGATCCAAGCTAGTGGGGTGTAACTAATTGTATATAATCAGAAGATTCCTGAATAGTTCCTTTGGTGAAGCAAGGAAATTCTGTCATCTGAAGTCATGGAATGAAAATTGTGTCCAGAATTTGTAACCAATGGTGGCATTTGGCACCATTTAGCTATTGTAAGTGGATTTTTTGTTTTCTGGCTCTGACAGAAATAAAGACAAATCTGTTAGTTGACCATAATTGTCAATCTCTTCCCCAGATCTAAAATGTCTTCATCTGCGCCGTGCGGTGCTTGCTGACATGTAGTAGTTCTATGTTTTTGTGTCAGAATTTGAAATTGAGAGGTTGGTTACAGGGTGTCAGTTTATCATATATCTGTCCAGTTTTTGGCATTGCTACTTACACTAGTTCGGTGTCTGCTGATGTAGTTGATTCATTTGCTTTTTCTATTTTTACTTATATTTTCTTTTGTTGCTACTTCTTTGATTAGTTTAATATCTGATCATTATTTCTTGTTGGGGATATAGTTGGTGAACACCGGGAAGGATAGGGCAAAAGTCAGCCTTCTTTTTACATGGGCGGTACGATTTTATCTTAATATCATATTTGTTGCATGTTACAAAATTGGAAAATATATATATATGTAGTCAATTCCTGGATATTCAGTCCTGTTTGTTTGTTATGCGCAGAATTCAATTGGAGGAATCTCACATTTGTCAGGAGATCATGTCAATGAACCCTTCTTGTGAGTAATATATTACCTATGTTCTCACTCTCTTTTTTCTATTGAATAGCAAGGCTGCTTATTTCGTTAACTGTTTTGAATTATGTATTAACTTTCCTCGCTTTTCTTTGGTAGAGGCGACGATGGAGTCTCTGGTGTACTTCTACATCACAAGCAAGTCATCAAACCTTATTAGCTATATTTGACGGTTGGTTTGCATATTTCTCTTGGTCATTTCAGTGTTTTAAGACATGAAAGTGAAGGCGAGCATACTAACATCCTGCCCACCATTATCCTCTGATCTCTTCCTCCCATACATCTAGGCAAGAAAAGCATAACTATTTAAATTTCAAAAAAAAAAAATCTTATCCAAGAAAAAGTAAAGAATGGGCATAAAAGAGAATATCTTTTGAGGTTCTTATGAGATGGGAATTTGCAAGTGTATTGTATGAAAATTGCGATATGCTCTAATGTTCTGTTTGTTTAGTTTATATTCTTACCTGCAGAATTTGTAGTTACATTCAAGGTAAGATCAATTAAGGCCTATCCCTCGCTTTCCGCCGCCCTAACCAAGGTGGTGGTAAAGGCAGCAGGGGGAAGTATGCCCAATATTGCTAGATACTGATATCTTGATGTATTTATAAGTGGTCACTTCACCCCTTTAATTTATTTTTTCTTTTGAGATAAGAGAATTTGATCCAGGAATTTTTGGGTCTGTGGTGTCAAACAGGTAAACAGGGTTTTTTCCACTGTTTATTTGTTTTAAGGTTTGATTATAAAATGTTGGTAATCAACAAGTTTTCCATAAGGACTGTGTAATCGTTAGAAGCTTTCATACTCCAAATTCCTGTAGCATGAGGAAGAGAGAGATCCCCCCCCCCTTCCCCCCACTTTTTTCTGTGCTTCTTGTGGTTGTGTTGTATGTTCTCATTGTGGATGTCTTTTCTCATGTTGATTCATGTTTCTTAGATAATATATGATATAGATTCATTGCTTTGTCTGACATCAATTTCTTCCCTCAAAACTTTTTCAGTTCCTAGTCCCTTCTACCTGTTTAGACAGACAAGTCCATTCTCATGAAATTTGATACTATCTGAGAAATTCCAGTGGTTGCAGTGTTTAGAAAATGACCTGAGTTGTGTAAAAATTGTATGCAGCCGTAGGATATGAAATTTTTAAGGAGTACAGGAACTACATTTCTAATGCAGTTTCCTTCTGCAAATATTTGTTTAGACCTTTTTGTTAGTCGTTTTTGCCCATGCTCATTTTTTCGTTCTCAATATTAATCCTATCTTTTAGTAGGCTTTATTTATGGTTATATCTCAAGCGGTTCCACCCAAGCAATTTTTGTTTTAACTTTCTTCTTGGCTTTCTCTTCCCCCCCCCCCCCTCGAGTCCCGTAGTCTACAACTAATTCATGTTTATTTAACCACTTAGAATTTATTGTTTACTTGTAATTTTGTAAATTTTTCATAAAAGTTACTCAAGCAAATTCCTTGACTTTAAGTTGTTGTCTTGGTTAATTTTTATCAAGCTGTTTAAACTTTCTTTACTGACTGCATACTCTGACAATATTTCAGGACTGCAAGGGGGAATCCTCCTGTAACTTTTGCTGTAGCTGCATGTGAAACTCAAAATGTAAATGTCACCGTTCTGCCATGTTTTGGGCTATCAGAAGGGAGTTGTGTCACGGCGAAGGGTATGTGGGGTACGATGGTGCAGGTAAAGATTTCTTGCATTTTTTAGACTGCTAAATCCTACAAGGCATGTTTTGCATTAGCATTTTGCTTAAATTAACCAATGGTCCATTTGGACCTGTGTACATTCACCTTACTGACTATGGACATCCCTGTGGTAGTCTTCTTAACAAGTTGGTTATCAGGTATTAATTCACTAGGCATTGCTCATACCATACAATTTTAGTTACGCATTTATGTTTGCATCTCAAGGATGGGCAATTTGATCGGGAGAATTTCAAATCTGGACCAAGCATGCCATCGTCACCTGGAGAAGCACTCTGTGCTGCAGTTTCAGCTTCTGCATGGGTGGAACCTCATGGAAAGTGCACTGTTGCATTTGCTCTTGCTTGGTCATCACCAAAAGTAAAATTTTTAAAGGGGAGCTCATACCACAGGTAATATTCAGTTAATCCCTGTTTTATAAACTGTGCATAAAATGTTACATTTGATCATAATATAAAATGTATCTTGCCATATTTTCTGGTGCTTTACTGTTGATTTTTGTTTTTTTATTGTTCCCTCATCCTGGCAGGAGATACACGAAGTTCTATGGCACTTCTGAAGGGGCGGCTCAGGACTTGGTGCATGATGCTTTGATGAGTATGTACCTCTGGTTTGGATGTGTTTTATACTCAAATGTATTCTCTTTGTTAATTGCTTAAGTGTACTTGGATGATGATGATGATGAAAGTGTTTGCGGATTACTGTATTTCATGCAGGAACCTAACATAGCTTTTCGAAATCTTGATGCAGATTATAAGCGTTGGGAAGAAGATATTGAGAAATGGCAGAATCCAATCCTCAGGGATGATAGGCTTCCAGAATGGTAAATCTACATACAACTATAATAATCTTGTAATTGCAACCATTTTGTTTGGTTTGGGAAAATGCTTTTGTATCAAGGGTCCTCTCAGTGCAAAGCTAATGAAGTCCTTCATACTTAAATGCCTGAAATTTTACTCTTTTAGATCAATTTTCGAAAACAGTACCCTCATCCTATCTTAAGCCTGAGAATGTATGTAGATGATGCCTTTAATACATGCATTGATGTACATCATTCAGAGCTTGAATATGTCTGTGGGTGTGCACATGTATGTTTCATATACATCTCAAAGAACAGGAGGTTGTAATGTCTTAACATTTTGGTTTTGTTGGCATTAATGCATGTCAATATCCTCTTTACAAAAGTTGCATTTTTGACCCTTGTATGTAGTTGATTTTCTACAATGGCTTTGGCCGTTTCGGCTACACTGTTATTGTCTGAAGTTTAAGCTTCCTTTCTTAATCTTAGAGTTTAAATACAATAGTTGAGTCATCTATTACTTTAAGCTTATGCATGGAGTGATTACTTGACGTGGTATTGGAACCAGTTTAGCCAAGTAGTTTTTCTTTACTTGCCCAGTGTATTCATTAAATTCTTGTAATTTTTGTTTATGTTATGTAGCTGTAGTGTATCATCCACAAGCCTTGAAAGTGAATTTTTTTTTTTGGGGGCCCTTAACCTTATGACGATTATGTTTTTGGGTCACACTGTTACTTAACTCATGATAGTGATGAATCATGCCTGATCTTTTGGTGTGCAGGTATAAGTTCACATTATTTAACGAGCTCTACTTCTTGGTGGCTGGTGGAACAGTTTGGATTGGTAATCATTTGTACTAACTGCATTTTTCATATGTTTAATTTGGATTTTGGCCATAATGATAGCATTATGACTGCATTGAGTTTTTACAGATTCTCGTTTGCCAGCTCCAGACAAGAGAAACCATAGAAATGGAGAAAAGACAGATGTTAAAGGAACTGAAGCTGAAGTTAACTTAAGTGATGGTGCTCTTGTTAAGCATACTACAACTAGTGACTATTACAGCGAAGATGAATCAGTAGTTAATCATGAGGGAAGCAACAGTTACTCCCAACATCATCCTATCACATTGCTTAATGAAGAAAATGACAGTGATGATGGTGGTCGGTTTCTGTACTTGGAAGGAGTAGAGTATGTCATGTGGTGTACATACGATGTGCACTTCTATGCATCTTTTGCTCTTCTTGAGTTGTTTCCAAAGATTGAACTCAATATTCAGCGGGACTTTGCAAAAGCTGTGTTGTCTGAGGATGGAAGAAAAGTAAAGTTCTTGGCAGAGGGTAACACAGGAATTCGTAAGCTTAGAGGAGCAGTTCCTCATGATTTGGGAACACATGACCCATGGAATGAAATGAATGCATATAATATACACGACACAAGCCAATGGAAGGATCTCAATCCAAAGTTTGTGCTTCAGGTTTATAGAGATTTTGCTGCAACTGGTGATATGTCATTTGGAGTTGATGTGTGGCCTGCTGTCCGTGCTGCAATGGAGTATATGGAGCAGTTTGATAGAGATGGTGATTGTCTCATTGAAAACGATGGGTTCCCTGACCAAACATATGATACTTGGACAGTGCATGGCGTAAGTGCATATTGTGGCTGCTTATGGCTTGCTGCACTACAAGCTGCTGCAGCAATGGCCCTTCAACTTGGTGACAAGCCTTTTGCTGAATACTGCAAAGGCAAATTTTTGAAGGCAAAATCAGTGTTTGAAGAAAAACTATGGAATGGTTCCTATTTTAATTATGATAGTGGTTCAAGCAGTAATAGTAAATCTATACAAACTGATCAGCTAGCAGGACAATGGTATACAGCATCTTCGGGCCTACCTTCGCTTTTTGATGAGGCTCAAATCAAAAGTACTCTCCAGAAAATTTTTGATTTCAATGTAATGAAAGTTAAAGGTGGTAGGATGGGTGCTGTAAATGGAATGCATCCAAATGGGAAAGTGGATGAGACTTGCATGCAGTCACGTGAAATATGGACAGGTGTAACGTACGGTGTGGCAGCTACCATGATCCTTGCTGGAATGGAGAAAGAGGCATTCACTACTGCCGAAGGCATCTTCACTGCAGGCTGGTCAGAAGAGGGCTATGGGTAAGTTCCTTGTAACACATGTTAAAAACTTATGGTATACATTTGATGGAGGTTAACACTGCATTACTCTATATTTATTCTTGTATTTTTACATTATATGCAGATACTGGTTTCAGACCCCTGAGGCATGGACAATGGACGGGCACTTCCGGTCCCTTATATATATGAGGCCTCTCTCAATTTGGGGCATGCAGTGGGCGCTATCTATGCCTAAAACAGTTCTCCAGGCTCCTGAGATCAATATAATGGATAGAATAAGCATATCCCCTTCTGCTGCAGCAATATCGCACGAATTTGGAGTTAGAAAGATAGCAAACAAAGCAAAGTGTTTCGGAGCTGCTGTGTTTCATTGTTCATGCTAATTATCAAATGTAAGTGCCCCCCACCCCATCTTTGTAAAGATGTTAATTTGTTTGCTTCGTTGAACCCTCTTCCAGCTAAAAAGATAAAATGCCGGAAGAGGCTTTGAGGAAGTGTTTCTTTCATAGACAAGCAATAAAAACCAAGTTAATTCTGTAGCTTAAACTCATATGTGGATTCGTCCTTTCGTTGCTTTCGATTATTTGGTGTTTGGCTTGCATTGCTCCAAGCTAAAAAGCTCATGAATTGTTGCCAGATGAAATGTGAAAAAGTACAGATAGTTGAAAGTCGTGGGAGATTCAATTTATTAATAACTAGAAGCACCCCTCAAATTTTTAGGTGTGAAAGTGGCCAAAAACGGCATGGGGATATTTGAAACAACTAAAATACTCGATAAATTTATTTATTTAACAAACTCATTTTTTTTATTACATTATGGATTATATATTATTTGTATTTCTCATATAAGACAATGCATTTTCTTATCAGTAACACAAAATATGTTTCACTAAATTTTCAAATGCCATATTACCCAATTTCTTTATATTTTTCAGTTTTGAGGCCAAGAAAATATGAAATTAGACAAACTTAAAAATTAAATAATATGTAAATTATTTAATTAACTTAACTTACTGGCGACAATAGTCATAACACACCTGTATGTTTGCGGTTTGTAAAATAAGTTAATTGATTAGGGACAGCATAGATTTTTTATTATCATTTAATTGATATATATTAAATAAATTTTCAAATTTGTTTACTTCATAAACTTATCATAATACCCAATATACTCGTACTGGCATGATATTCCTTTTTTTTTTTTTTTTTCGTCACACGGCTTCTTCAATTCTTCCTCAATCTTTCCATCCTTTTGGTCTCTGTCCATCGTTGTATTTATAAAGGGCCTACTAGAAAATCTCCCATGTTTTTTCACTTTTCTCTTTCTTTTTTTGATTTTGAAAGCAGTGCAACAAGCCATTACAAACCTACGGAAGATTCAGGAAAGAACAATTTATAATAAATTTGGTTTTGTGACCACATTAAATAACAAAATTAAAGGACTTAATTTTTTCCATTCTCCTACGGTGATGTTTTGTTTTCATATACGGCTTAACCACCGAAAAGATAATTAATTTGCATGAATTCCAATAAAATTGACTAGGAAAAGTTTGAAGCCTAATCCAATCATTAACGGTACTTCATTCCACTAGCAAGTGTTAATCACAAAGAAAAACCGGGAGATGAGTTAAAAAAAGAAGAAGAAGAAACTGCTCGTACAGTAATAGATTCAGGTTTTTTTTTTTGTTTTTTCCTATAACACAAATTTAGGTTTTGAATATTTTTAAGAATAAAAAAAATGGATCTCGTAAGCAATTTATTCGGTTTCAACAGAAAAAAAAGGTAAAATTTAAATTATTTCTTTATTTTCTACAATTCGTATTTTAAATTTACGTGATTAATGGAATAAAACTATTTAAAAATTACGATGATTACGGAACTGTATATATTCAATATGATTGTGCATTAGTGAGAGTTGGAAAGAGCAGTTTTCAAGTGAAAAATTTGTAATCATTGATAATGTGTATATATGATGGTCCTAATTCTTGGATCTTTGTGGTTGGTCCTTTTTGCATGTCACCCAGTCTTTGTTTTGGCTTCTCCTTGTCAAGACGTATGGTCCCAGCTATCTCGTCTAATAAGTGTCCTGCTTTTGACATTTACTAAAGTTACAGGAAGATACAGAGAAAAGACTTTTAAGAAAAAAGAAAGCCACCATGTGGGTTCATTAGTCACTTTATGATCTGCCTTCCCCCTTTTTGGCAAATTTTAAAACGAGCATCAGAAATTCAGAATGTGACATACACTTGGAAAGAACGATAATGATTTTCCAGTATTTGTGGCTTTTTGGACCAAATTTCAAAAAGAAACCCATTTATGTTTTCCTTGATAGCACTATATATAGCAATTGTGTTAAAAGATTTGCTGTATAGTTTTGTCAAATTTTTAAGTTTGGATATGGAGTGGGTATTCATAGATAATATTATACTTTATAACTAGTATCTTAAGTGGGAGAAAAATTTATACTACCCAGTACCCACTCTTGCACACCACCTTTGTCATCTTTGAGCTCCTCTTGACCTGCCGACAAAATAGGTTTCTACTAGGATTGAGGCGGTGTAAGCATTTCTCTTTGACTGAATATTTGGACAATAAATTTTATTAATAGTAAAGTTATTTATTAATTTATTTTATTATATACTGTGTGAATCCTAGGTAATATGTTTTTAGTCTGTGATAAAATGCTTTTTAAAAGCTTCTACTTTTAAAAGCTTTCCGTTCGGAGTCTGCTCTCCTTCGTGGCTCTATCCGTTTCTTTTCGGCTAAGAAAATTCTTTTAAATTTTCATTTGCTCTTTTATTTTTTTTTAGGGAAATATGAATTTCATTAAATAGACAAAGCAGTAGACAACCAGGGAGGTGGAACATGTCTTCCCTCACCTGGACCTGACATAGAACCCCCCACCCTTGCAACAATATGGGCGGCAGTGTTCGTAGATCGACGAACAAAAGAGAAAGTCGCTTCTCCTAGGAAGCGAGCTAATGCTCTACAATCATCTATTACAAGACCGAAACCATTAGGATAGACAGTATTGTTGCTTATAGCATTGAACACCTCCAAATAGTCTATTTCAATAATAATTGGAAGAGCATGAATACTCTTGATCCAACTGAGAGCTTCTCTGACACCCAGTGCTTCTGCCTCACGGGCCTCAAAACGTCCCAGCAAAAGAGCACATTTTGCTGCAAAAAACCTGCCCTCTGAGCATCGGATGACAACCCTAAAACTAACATTTCCCCTCGAGTGAAAAGTCGTAGCATCAACATTACATTTAAACCAACCCTCCGGAGGTCTCTCTCAGTACATTGAACCATGATTTAAAGCAGTAGGTTCATATATACAGGAATGTGTTTTTCTTAGCTTGCTACCACTGGAATACTTGCTGGCCTGCCATATTAAGGATGTTAGATACCCTGCCATATTTATTCCTCCAAACCTTGCCATTTCGATTAATCCAAAGACTCCAACAGATCATGGCCGCAAGATTACAGTTAGCATTGCTACAACGAGTAAATAAATTCTCCAACCAAGCACCAAAATTCATGTAGCCACCCAGGCACCCACAAAACCAACTAGTAAAAACAGCCAACATGTTTTAACAAAAGGGCATTCCATTAAAATATGCAAAAGTAATTCGTTTGATGCATTACATATGGGACATATGGAGTTTACCTCTACACGTCGTTGAATGAGATTATCAGTAGTGGGAACAACATTCGTTGCAGCACGCCAAATAAAATTCTTGACCTTTGCAGGAACTGTTAGTTTCTAGATTTTGGGCCAAAATCATTGATAGAGTCTAGTAGCTTGTAACAGCTGCGAACTGAGTATATCCCCTTCGGATCAGCAAGCCAATACCACTCATCACTAGCACATCGTGAGCTAAGAGGAATATGAAGGATAGGCTCAGAGTCCCTTTTGTTAAATATGTCCATTATCACATCATAATCCCAACGCCGTTGGTTCGGTATCATAAGGCCACTTACACAGGGCCGTGAGCACAGGCACGCAACGCGTCTTGTCAATGCACAGCAGTAACAAGTCCATTCTCCTTATCAGGGAGCCAAGGAGCATTACCAATAGTAGTGTGTTGTCCCCCCTCCCCCCCAACTTGGATCCGACTGCCCTGAATAATAACTTTTTGAGCAGCCATGATCGATCTCCAAGTGTAGCTCGGGTTGCTGCCTAATGAAGCCTCAACAAAGTAAGATTTAGGATAATAGCAAGCTTTTAAAATTTTACTTATAAGAGTCTGGGGATTAGATAGTAACCGCCATCCTTGTTTGCCTAGCATTGCTATATTAAAATTGTGGAGTTGTTTGGAGCCAAGTCCCCTATATGCTTTTGGTCTACATAATCTATCCCATCTCATCCAGTTGATGCCCCCACTGCCATTACCTCGAGTACCCCACCAAACGAGTTCATCATTTTTTCGAGGTCTCTACACAACTCAAGGGGCAAGAGATAAACATTCATAGCAAAGTTTGGCATTTCCTGTGCTACTGTCTTCAATAAAATCTCCTTTTCGGCTCTAGAAAGTACCTTTTGGTTCCACCCCTGAAGACGCTTCCACACATTGTCTCGGATATATATGAAAATCGCAGCTTTGTGCCTGCCAATACAAGATGGTAAACTGAGATAGAAACCATGGTCTTTCATGACTTCAACTCCAAGAATCCCACAAACCTGTCTGACAGCTTCCTCCTTGGCGTTGGCACTGAAAGATATTGAGGATTTGCTGTAATTAGCTATCTGGCCCGAAGTGGACCCATACATAGCCAAAATATTCTTCACTAAGCAAGCCTTCTTGTCAGTAGCTTTGAAGAATAGGAAGCAATCATCAGCGAAAAAAAGGTGTGTAATAGAAGGTGCTCCCCTAGCAATTGTAGCACCATGTAATAGTCCCGCCTGTTCATAATGATGGATCAACAAGCTTAGCCCTTCTGCGCAAAGGATGAAGAGGTACAACGATAAAGAATCGCCCTGACGAAGTCCACGGCTAGGCACGATAAGTCTCACTTCTATACCTTCACGGATGACCTTGTAATTAACAGTAGTAACACACAACATTATTAAGTCCACCCAATCAGCAGCAAAACTCATTCTAAGCATAATTGCTTTAAGAAATCCCCATTCAATCTGGTCATATGCTTTAGACATATCAATCTTGAGAGCTGCTACCCCCTTCTTACCTTGTCTCTTCCATTTTAGATAATGCACAATTTCTGCTGAAATTAGGATATTATCTGTTATTGCTCGACTAGGTACAAAGGCACTTTGAACTTCAGAAACAGCAGATCCCATAACTACCTTCATACGATTAGCCAACATTTTTGCAATAATTTTGTACAGGACATTGCACAATGCTATTGGTCTCACATCGTCCAACCGTTCAGGATGTGCATTTTTAGGTATCAACACAATGGATGTATCATTTAAAGTAGCAGGGAATGCACGATTAGAAATACAGTCCAAGCAAGCTTTAGATATATCATTACCAACAATATGCCAAATTTTTTTTATAAAAAGCAGGATTCATACCATCGGGACCCAGTGATTTATCAGGATGCATACTAAAGATGGCGTCACGAACATCTGCAGTTGTGAAAGGCTCCATGAGGGTCTGGTTTTTTTCAACATTAATTCGGACCTTGACACAATCCAGAACTTCATCACACACACTACCACCAGAAGAAAATAAATGCGTGAAGTACTCCCTAATTAAATCATTAACTTTTTCCGGATGAGTACACCACTGGCCCTGGTAATCCCGAAGCTTGCTTATTTTGTTCTGTTGCTTCCTTGTTGAGGCCAGAGCATGAAAATATCGGGAGTTCAAGTCACCCTCTTTCAACCAAAGTGACTTGGACCTTTGTTTCCAGAATACCTCGTGGCTATGTAGCACCTCGTTATATTGGTTCCGAACCTCTGTAAACTCCTCCAAACTAGCTTGGTCGCATCGTCCTCGTAATAGGCTCATTCTCTTCTTGCACTTGGAAATACGACCTTTAAAGTCACGAGTGAGTGGTCTCCCTAACGCCTCAATTCATTACCACAAGCAGAGATTTTATTTTGAATTAAATAGCCCCCTGTATCGTTCCAGCTAGCCTTAACAATCTCCTTACAATCAGGTTCACGAAGCCACATATTCTCAAAACGAAATTGTTTCAATTTGGAATTAGGAGCCAAAGAAATTGGCTCTAAAAGAATTGGAAGGTGGTCGGAATAGGATGCTTCAAGGCAAATAACTCTAGCTTTGGGGAAAAGCCGAATCCAAGTTGCAGCCGCTAAAGCTCTATCCAAACGCTCCTCCACCCAATCTGTAGTGCCCCGAAACCTTTCCCACGTGAATTGGTACCCTTCCATACCCAAATCCACTAACTCCGAATCAGCCACAGCATCTTGGAAACCATGAAGCTTCCAGGTTGAGTGCGCTTGATTTCCACGTTTCTCACTTGATTATAAGAGATCATTAAAATTCCTTAGACAAACCTATGACAACTTTGAGAAAGAAGCAAGTGATCGAAGCAAGTTCCATGAATCCCGACATCGGTATGATTCAGGGAAGCCATAAAAACCAGTGGCACGCCATTTCCCAAACGTCGGCTCCTCAATTGCAACGTCAATGAAATTTCTCCCATATTTCAGTAAATTGACTTTGTATTTAGACTTCCAAAAGAATGCAAGCCCACCACTCCGGCCCACTTTATCTACCACAAATAATCCCTCATAGCCCAATTTAACCTTAATAGCTTCTAGCTTGTCTCTACAACACAAAGTTTCCATTAAGAAAATAAAACTAGGATTTTTGCTCTTGACCAAATCCATCAGAACTTGAACTGTCCGTGGGTGGCTGTTGGTTAATTTCTATAAGCAATTATTATCAATGCCAATGTGCAAGTATACACAACAAGTAATAAAGTGATGAGTATTTAAGATCGTCTCCACAAGGATTGATGTTACTCAAAATGTTAAAGCAAATCACAATAATGCAAATCAATTAAGGACCGAAACAAACAATTGTCGAATAATTCTATGTAACTAATAGTTGAAAATAAAACAATACTGTAATGAAATAAATTGAGTTGAATGTGTCTAAGATTCAATTGAAAATATAGTAGTTGAATGATCAAACTCTCCTAATGGGATGACTGTTGTTTACCAAATTAGTATCAGTTGTTACAATAAGTGTTGCAGCAATGGGTAGAATAAATTTACATCCGCAACTATCGCATGTTGGAAATCTCATACCTTTAAATCTACTAACAATGACCAGTTGCTCATACATTTATGGTATGACATTATAACCTTTAATCTCTCTACCCTACAAGGTGAACACCTATGTCTAGAGTGTCACAAATCTTAACTTCAAGTATTGCCCTTATGGGATTCAAGATAACCTAATCTAGGAAACTCGACTTAAGAACAAGTAATACTCTAATAATGTCCGCTAAGACATGCCCTTTTGCTGCTCTGTCTTAACTGAAACTATTAAATGGGTGGTCAACCGAAATAACAGTTGTATTCATAAAAACTACTAGAGTATAATGCTACAATATTACCATAACAACATAAAAGAACAGTCAAGAACCCATTGGATTATTTGTCACTCAACCACAAGTAAATTTAGTTCATAATCTGGATGAGAAAAATAAACACAAATATATTGGTCTCGAAATACATTAAATCAATTAAAGGAAAAAGATAAATATAAGTTGAGCACAATGAAAATCAAAGTCAAGTAATTATGCACGATTGTCCAATGTTGCAGTAACAATACTCTTCAATTCTGATCTTCTTCTCCTTCGTTCCTTCTAATTACTCTTATGATAATTCCTTACCGCCCTTCTATGTGGTGCACGCCTCCTTTTTATATTGCAAATTAGGTTAAAACCAAAGCCCATGAGCGTGCATGTGTTTAAATTAGGAAACATGTAGATTGCGACTTTTGGGCTGACTCACGCCTAAATTTTCTCCCGCATTGCTCCCAAATTGCTACAGCACTGGTTGTTATAATAGCGGTTACAACACTGTTTTATTCCCGATTGTGCTTTACTTCTTTTGTGGCCATCTTCCTTCCTCCTCTTGCTCTTCCAATGCCTCAACATCCTCTCACGAATTTAAAACCTACAATTTAAAACCTGTTTTTAGCACAAATTACTATGAATTAATAAAAACTTATTAAAACTCAATTAAAATGAATGTTTATGCAAAAGGTACTCAAAATGTGATAAAAACACCTTATTTGTTCTTTAAGTGACCTTGATTCAAGTCTAGAATTGATGTAATAACTCTCATTTCCTAGAGTTATCACACCCCCAAACTTAAACCATTGCTTGCCATCAAGTAATGACATATACTAATATTTCCCGCAAACAAACATGCACACAACTTTAACTCTTTTATCCAATTTTGCAAAGATTCTTCCACCTTCAGATCACAATCCCAATCATACAAAATGCCCATAGTAAATCAGTTCTAGACTTAAGCTTCTTTCTGTCCATAGTGTGTGTGTGCTACTTTGATTAAATTCCAGATATGCTGTAACATCACCAATGGACTGCAGAAATTTCAGCAGTGATATACTTTATTCATAAAAGGGGTAGCATAAATTTTACATATTCAAACTGTGATTGGTTTAATATTGCTAAACTGGGAAGTCATCAACCTCCTCACTGTAACATTTATCTTTCATGTGAATGTCAATCACTTGTAATGATGACACCCAATTACTCAAACCATGCCCAGATCAGAGTTGTTGCAGCAGTAACTATAATGTACTCTTATCTAGAGATATCTTTTACTCAAGGCTGAACATGGGGCTCATGAACATACCTGGCTACTTGATGCCTTAGACAGAGGAAATTTTTATTTATTTATTTATTTATTTTTTAACAGTGCTACAACATTGCTCATAACTCTTGCTGCCTTTGAACACAATTCTGCATATGGGGTACATACTCAGATCTGGTTTACTCAGCAACTTGAGCCATTGGAACAGATTGTATTTCATAGAAATCACAGTTAATCAAACGTGCTTCTCCCCCCAAACTTAGGATTTGTTCTATTCTTCTGGCTTTGCTCTAGCAGTCTCATACAATTCAATCAAAGTTTAAGTGTCAGTACAGAATTTCACTTTCATCTATAACTTATCTCTACTTGGCATTCTCATAATACTGAATAACACTCAATTTATCTTCATTAGGTATTCAAATCCATACACAAATATCAGATAACAGAGCTTCACACAACACAAACATAAACACATACATAAATCACATGCATTCGGCAACAACCCCCCCAAACTTGAGAGATGCTGTGTCCTTACAAGCATACATAACAACAGCTCACAAATGGACAAACAATAAACTAGTAAAGCTTTTTTTTTTAAACTGAAATGAACTAGGAAAGAAAGAGTACTCCCCTGGGGTGGGGACTGCAGTATAGGACATGTTGCTCATCAGCGCTTCTTGGATGCACTGCGCAACTTATCATTTGGTGAAGCTTTGGGGGAGGTGGCTGGCAATGTCTTGGTCTTTTTCGCTGTGGGGCTGGTGAGAGGAGTGGTGGCTGGGGTTGCTGTAGCAGTAACAAATTGAGGTTACTGTTCCTGAGAGTAAAAAGAGAAGAAGAGGTTAAGAATTAAGAGAGTTGGATTTTGCGAAGGAGATGGGGAATAGTGGCTTAGAGTACTAAGCACAGTGACTCCTTTTTATAGTGGACTTTTAAGTGGAGATAAATACAGTAACTTGAAATAATTTAGGGAATAAAATATTTTTGAATTAATTATGCATATCCCAAAATCATCGGCCAGTGAATTTAAAGCTCTATTTTCGGAGATTTGTTTCCGCAATTTCTATCCATATCCATGCATCCATCTGTCACGATTTTATTTCCAACGGTAAGTGAAAGGCTTCAGCGTTTAATTTACTGTAACGGTACAATTAGCTGCTGCAGCACCCATTCGCTTATTCTAACAACGGATACATACTCCCCACTAAAAGCTTCTGACACGTGGTTCACCTCTGAATTCTGCCACCATACATTCTCACGTGTTAATATAGAATTCAATTGTCACATTTATTAAATTCAAGTCTAAAATTATTAAATGACATAGATATATCAAATTAAAGTGAAACTAAAGTATGCCATAATGGAAAAGGATAAAAATAAATGGTTAACATGGAAAAACAAGATTAAATAAAATGATAAAGAGGGAGAGCTGTCCATAAAATCAAAGGATATCAAAATTGGTTTGAAGTGGTTGTCTCCTCAATGGGCTACCTCCCATGAAGCGCTTGATTTAAGATCCTTTAACCTGACCTTCTATCTTTGCTCAATAGCTGGGTTCTTTAAGGAGTAACACCTCATTTGAACATTCTGCTGCTGGATGTATGTAATGCTTAACCCTGTGCCCATTAACCTTGAACTTGTGGCCTGTTTGTTCATCTAGAAGATCAACAGTTCCATGAGGGTAAGATTTTAACAACTTAAATGGGCCAGACCATCATGACTTGAGTTTTTCCGGAAACAATCTTAGTATTGTGTTGTGAAGCAACACTAATTGACCAGGGGTGAATTTCATGTGTTGAATATGCTTGTCATACCAATGTTTTGTTCTCTCTTTATAGATTCTAACATTTTCATATGAAAATAGCCGTAATTCATCAAGCTCACAAAGTTGAAGTTTCCTTTGCTCTGCTGCAGCATGCATATCCCAATTTAATTTCTTCAGTGCCCAATGGGCTTTGTGCTCTAGTTCTAGTGGCAAATGACATGCTTTGCCATAAACAATTCGGTAAAGAGACATGCCGAGTGGAGTTTTGTATGCTGTTCTGTAAGCCCATAGAGTGTCATGCAAATGTAAAGACCAATCCTTCCTTGTTGGGTTCACCACTTTTTCTAAGATCTTTTTAATTTCTTTGTTGGACACTTCAGCCTGACCATTGAATTGTGGGTGATATGCTGTTGCTATCTTGTGTCTGACTCCATATTTCATCATTGCTGCAGCAAAGATTTTGTTGCAAAAATATGTGCCTTCATCACTAATAATTGCTCTAGGAGTGTCAAACCTGGAGAAAATATTTTTTTGAAGAAAAGTCACCACTGTTTTAGCATCATTGGTAGGTAGTGCTGCAGCTTCTACCCACTTGGAGACATAATTTACAGCAACAAGGATAAACAAGTTCCCAAAGGATGGGGGAAAAGGTCCCATAAAATCTATTCCCCAAACATAAAAAACTTCCACTTCCAGTATGTTAGTTAATGGCATCTCATGTCTGCTAGTTATGTTCCCTGTCCTTTGACACCTGTCACAACATTTAACAAATTCATAAGCATCTTTAAAGATAGTGGGCCAATAATAACCTGATTGCATAACTTTGGCAACTGTTCTGTGACCACCAAAATGTCCTCCATATGCTGCAGCATGACATGACTCAAGTATTTGAGGTATTTCTTCTGTTGCAACACATCTTCTTATTACTTGATATGAGCATAGCTTATATAAATGTGGGTCATCCCACTGATAACTTCTAACATCATGAAGAAATTTCTTTTTCTCTTGAAACTTCAGCTCAGGTGGTAGCAACCCACTTACTAACTAGTTAGCAAAAGTCTGCATACCATGGAGGTTCTGACTACTGCAGCATCTATGATTGTTGTATTACCAACAGCTGTTCATCAGGAAAAGTTTCGGTGATGCCCTTCCTTGTCAATGTACTAGTGTCTGCTTCCAGCCGTGACAAGTGGTCTGTCACTTGATTCTCAGTTCCCTTTCTATCTTTAATTTTCAGATCAAATTCTTGAAGCAATAAGATCCATCTGATTAATCTTGGTTTGGCATCCTTCTTTGAAATTAAATATTTGATGGCTGCATGGTCTGTGTAAACAGTTACTTTGGTACCCACCAGGTAAGTTCTGAATTTGTCAAATGCAAAAACTACTGCTAGCAACTCTTTCTCTGTAGTGGTGTAATTGATCTTAGTTGGAGTGAACGTTTTGCTTGCATAGTATATGGAATGAAAAACCTTATCCTTTCTTTGCCCCAATACTGCCCCCACAAAATAATCACTAGCATCACACATCAATTCAAATGGTAAAGTTCAATCTGGAGATATAACTACTGGAGCAGTGATCAGAGCTTTCTTTAGTTCTCCAAATGCTTTAAGGCACTCTGTGTCAAAGTGAAATGGTTTGTCATGCTCTAGTAATGAACACAGAGGCTTAGCTACCTTGGAGAAATCCTTAATGAATCTTCTGTAGAATCCAGCATGACCCAAAAAAACTCCTAACACCCTTTACTGACGTTGGAGGTGGTAGTTTATTTATTACCTCTATCTTGGCTTTATCTACCTCAATACCATCCTTGGATATCTTGTGACCCAGTACTATTCCTTCTTGCACCATGAAATGACACTTTTCTCAATTGAGTACTAAGTTGGTCATCTCACATCTTTTAAGAACTTCTTCCAAGTTGTGTAAACAATCATTGTATGTTTTTCCAAAAACTAAGTCATCCATGAAAACTTCCAAAGTTTGCTCTACCATTTCAGAAAATATAGACATCATGCATCTCTGAAAAGTTACTAGAGCATTGCATAGCCCAAATGGCATTCTTCTGAAGGCAAATGTTCCATAAGGACAAGTAAATGTAGTCTTCTCTTAATCCTCTAGAGCTATAGCAATCTGGTTGTAGCCTGAATACCCATATAAGAAACAATAGTACTGTTTTCCAGTAAGTCTGTCCAACATCTGATATATGAATAGAAGTGGGAAATGATCTTTTCTTGTGGCTTTGTTAAGCTTCTTGTAATCTATACACACTCTCCATCCAGTCACTGTCCTTGTAGGAATAAGTTCATTCTTCTCATTAGCCATCACTGTTATCCCTCCTTTCTTGGGAACACATTGAACTGGGCTCACCTATGAACTGTCTGATATTGGGTATATAATTTCAGCATCTAACCATTTGATGATTTCCTTCTTCACCACTTCTTTCATGATAGGGTTCAACCTTATCTGGTGCTCAATTGAATTGCTGGAGCAATCTTTTAGCAGAATTTTATGCATGCAAATTGATGGGCTTATCCCCTTTATATCTACATGGTCCATCCAATTGCTCTTCTGTATTTTCCAAGCAAATCTACCAAAGTAGAAGAGATGATTACAGGGAGTGTGTTATTTTGACCAAGATAAGCATATTTTAAATGTGAAGGTAATAGTTTCAATTCAAGACTATGAGGTGATTCAATAGATGGTAAAGCTGTTTTTACTTCCCTGTCTGAAAGATTCAGATGCTTAATGAACTCCTCGGTGCCTATCAGTTGCTTTTCTTCCATCCAACTGCATGCAGACCGCTTTAACATCTTCCTCTTCTACATCATCAAAGGTATTGACTCTGTCAAATGCTTTACTGCAGCATCTATCTATTCTGTCTACTACCACAAAATCCACTATACTCAGGAAGTTGCAGTCTTCTACTTCATTAGGGTTTCTCATAGTTTCTAGTACATTAAATGTGACTTGCTGATCATTCACTCTCATGGTGATCTCTCCTTTCTGAACATCTATCAGAGTCTTTCCAGTTTCTAGGAAAGGTCTTCCAAGTATAATGGGTACCTCTTTATCAGCTTCAAAATCCAGTACAATGAAATCCTCTGGAAAGATGAATTTATCAACCTTCACCAGTACATCCTCTATTTTTCCTTCAAGGTATGCATGAGATCTGTCAGCCAATTGCAGAGTGACTGTTGTTGGTCTGCATTCCCCTACTCCAAGCTATTTAAATACAGATAATGGCATCAAATTAATGCTAGCTCCCAAGTCACAAAGTGCTATGCCAGCATACCTAGTCCCTATAGAGCAGGGTATTGTAAAACTCCCTAGATCTTTCAATTTTGTGGGAATTTTACTCTGGAGCATATGACTGCTTTCCTGTGTTAAAACAACAGTTTCAAACTCTCCCAGCCTTCTTTTTCGTGCCAAGATATCTTTTAGAAATTTCACATAATTTGGCATTTGTTCCAAAGCTTCTACAAAAGGTATATTTATGTGCAGTTGCTTTAGCACTTCCAGGAATTTGCTGAATTGCTTGTCTTGTTTTTGCTTCTGGAAACTTTGAGGGAAGGGTGGTGGATGTCTAAACTGCTGGTTAGATTTATGAGGTACCAGACTCTGTTTGTTTAGGGTGGTGCAGGTTGTGGCTCTTTAGTGTGGCGAACTTAAGCCTTTTTGGATGATCGATTGCATTTCTTTTGCGATTCTTTGTGACTTGGCCCAATAATTCAGTGTCTTGATAGGGATTTTGCTGTAGCAAGCTTCCCTTTTAAGTTGGTTTTTGTGCTGAATTGCATTCCATCCCCTTTTTGGTTATCTCAACTGGTATATCCACATTCTTTCCAGATCTTAAACTAATTACTTTGCAGTGTTCTTTGCTCTCTCTCATAGGATCTTCTGTGTTGCTAGGCAGGCTCCCTTGAGTTCTGCTGCTCATTGCTATAGCTAGTTGTCTCATTTGTTTCTCAAGGTTTCTCAATGACACAACTTGACTCTGCACAATTGCTTCATTCTTTGCAATATACTCATTGATCAGTGTTTCCAATGAAGTGATTGGATCCTTACTGATTTGTTTTTGCCCTTGACTCTGCTGATGAAAACCAGGTGGCTGTGTGTTTCTATTTTGTCCATTGAATGCTGGAGCATTTCGATTCTGACTGCTCCATGAAAAATTTGGGTGTTGTTTCCAGCCTGAGTTGTAAGTATTTGAATATGGGTTGTTATGAGGTTGTCGATTGAAGTTACCCACATAGTTTACTGAGGCTGGATTTCCAGGACAATTATTAAAATCATGTTCTTCACCACAGTAGACACAAGAAAGTTCAGTAACTTGCTTTACTGTTGCTGGAGCAGCTGTCATGGCTTTTACCATGTTAGTCAATGAGGTTACTTGAGCTGATAAGGCTGTAATTGCATCAATGTTATGTACCCATACTGATCCTCTTGCTGTTGGTTGCCTGGCTGAAGGCCACTGGTAATTATTGTTGGCAATTCTTTCCAGAATTTCATAGGCTTCAGTGTAAGATTTGGATAACAGAGCTCCATTTGCTGAAGCATCCACCATTAACCTTGTACTCGGATTCAACCAATTGTAAAAAGTTTCCAATTGAATGCAATAAGGGATACCATGATGAGGACACCTTCTAAGCAATTCCTTGAATCTTTCCCAAGCCTTATACAGACTTTCATCTTCAAGTTGGTGGAAGGAAGTAATCTCATTCCACAACTTTGTATTTTTTGTCGATGGGAAATATTTCATTAAGAATTTATCAGCTAAATCATTCTATGTAGTGATGGAATCAGATGATAACGAATTTAACCATGCTCTTGCTCGATCTCTTAAGGAATAAAGGAAGAGCCTCAGCCTTAAGGTATCTTGTGTCACTCCAGCAATCTTGAAAGCATCACTTACTTCCAAGAACAATTTGAGATGGAGATGAGGATCTTCATTAGGCAATCCATTGAATTGTCCCACTGTTTGTAACATTTGAAACATCACTGATTTTAACTCAAAATTTGCTGCTTCTACCTCAGGTCTGAAGATCCCAGGGTGTACAACTTTCGAAGTTAGTACAACGTAATCTCTTATAGCTCTGTCTCTGTCATCAGCTATGTAAATAATATTGTTGTTGCCTGGCTGTCTCCCGTTGGCATGTTCATTCTGTTCTTCTTGAATGTTGACTGGTTGTAGAGGCCCGTGAAGATTCAAATTTTGCGCATCCTGTAAATTATTCATGCTTGAAGCAATTTCTGAATTCTTTTTTTCTCTTCGTAGTTTCCTGACAGTCCTTTCAATCTCAGGATCGAATTGGAATGCCACAGATCTGTCTTTACGTATGCATGTACCGATCTGCCAATAATTAGAATGAATCAAATCAAATTTGGTGCTATCAAGATTTACTTCACACTTCAAAAATAAACAATCAGTCCCCGGCAACTGCGCCAAAAACTTGTTGGTTAATTTCTATAAGCAATTATTATCAATGCCAATGTGCAAGTATACACAACAAGTAATAAAGTGATGAGTATTCAAGATCGTCTCCACAGGGATTGATGTTACTCAAAATGTTAAAGCAAATCACAATAATGCAAATCAATTAAGGACCGAAACAAACAATTGTCGAATAATTCTATGTAACTAATAGTTGAAAATAAAACAATACTGTAATGAAATAAACTAAGTTGAATGTGTCTAAGTTTCAATTGAAAATATAGTAGTTGAATGATCAAACTCTCCTAATGGGATGACTGTTGTTTACCAAATTAGTATCAGTTGTTACAATAAGTGCTACAGCAATTGGTAGAATAAATTTGCATCCGCAACTATCGCATGTTGGAAATCTCATACTTTTAAATCTACTAACAATGACCAGTTGCTCATACATTTATGGTATGACATTATAACCTTTAATCTCTCTACCCTACAAGGTGAACACCTATGTCTAGAGTGTCACAAATCTTAACTTCAAGTATTGCCCTTATGGGATTCAAGATAACCTAATCCAGGAAACTCGACTTAAGAACAAGTAATACTCTAATAATGTCTGCTAAGACATGCCCTTTTGCTGCTCTATCTTGACTGAAACTATTAAATGGGTGGTCAACCGAAATAACAGTTGTATTCATAAAAACTACTAGAGTATAATGCTACAACATTACCATAACAACATAAAAGAACAGTCAAGAACCCATTGGATTATTTGTCACTCAACCACAAGTAAATTTAGTTCATAATCTGGATGAGAAAAATAAACACAAATATATTGGTCTCGGAATACATCAAATCAATTAAAGGAAAAAGATAAATATAAGTTGAGCACAATGAAAATCAAAGTCAAGTAATTCTGCACGATTGTCCAATGTTGCCGTAACAATACTCTTCAATTATGATATTCTTCTCCTTCGTTCCTTCTAATTACTCTTATGATAATTCCTTACCGCCCTTCTATGTAGTGCACGCCTCATTTTTATATTGCAAATTAGGTTAAAGCCAAAGCTCATGAGCGTGCATGTGTTTAAATTAGGAAACATGCAGATCGCGACTTTAGGGCTGACTCGCGCCTAAATTTTCTCCCGGACTGCTCCCAAATTGCTACAGCACTGGTTGCTATAACAGCCACTACAACACTGTTTTATTCCCGATTGTGCTTTACTTCTTTTGTGGCCATCTTCCTTCCTCCTCTTGCTCTTCCAATGCCTCAACATCCTCTCAAACCTACAATTTAAAACCTGTTTTTAGCACAAATTACTATGATTCAATCAAAACTTATTAAAACTCAACTAAAATGAATGTTTATGCAAAAGGTACTCAAAATGTGATAAAAACACTTTATTTATTCTCTAAGTGACCTTGATTCAAGTCTAGAATTGATGTAATAACTCTCATTTCTTAGAGTTATCAGTGGCCTAGCCCACAACAGTTCTAATTTAGACAACTCGTTGCTCTCAGTGGGCCTGGTGTACAGGTCCCACCGCTAGTCCGTTTTTTAGATCCCCTATCACTTCTACCAAATTTGAAATGTTTGAAACATCAAGTCTTAACTTATCTAAACAACAGTTGTATTCATAAAAACTACTAGAGTATAATGCTACAACATTACCATAACAACATAAAAGAGCATGTCAAGAACCCATTGGATTATTTGTCACTCAACCACAAGTAAATTTAGTTCATAACTGGATGAGAAAAATAAACACAAATATATTGGTCTCGGAATACATCAAATCAATTAAAGGAAAAGATAAATATAAGTTGAGCACAATGAAAATCAAAGTCAAGTAATTCTGCACGATTGTCCAATGTTGCCGTAATAATACTCTTGAATTATGATATTCTTCTCCTTCGTTCCTTCTAATTACTCTTATGATAATTCCTTACCGCCTTCTATGTAGTGCACGCCTCATTTTATATTGCAAATTAGGTTAAAGCCAAAGCTCATGAGCGTGCATGTGTTTAAATTAGGAAACATGCAGATCGCGACTTTTTTAAGGTGACTCGCGCCTAAATTTTCTCCCTGATCGCTCCCAAATTGCTGATCAAGTCTTTATAATAAACCACTACAACACTGTTTTATTCCCGATTGTGCTTTACTTCTTTTGTGGCCATCTTCCTTCCTCCTCTTGCTCTTCCAATGCCTCAACATCCTCTCACGAATTTAAAACCTGTTTTTAGCACAAATTACTATGATTCAATCAAAACTTATTAAAACTCAACTAAAATGAATGTTTATGCAAAAGGTACTCAAAATGTGATAAAAACACTTTATTTATTCTCTAAGTGACCTTGATTCAAGTCTAGAATTGATGTAATAACTCTCATTTCTTAGAGTTATCAGTGGCCTAGCCCACAACAGTTCTAATTTAGACAACTCGTTGCTCTCAGTGGGCCTGGTGTACAGGTCCCACCGCTAGTCCGTTTTTTAGATCCCCTATCACTTCTACCAAATTTGAAATGTTTGAAACATCAAGTCTTAACTTATCTAAACAACAGTTGTATTCATAAAAACTACTAGAGTATAATGCTACAACATTACCATAACAACATAAAAGAACAGTCAAGAACCCATTGGATTATTTGTCACTCAACCACAAGTAAATTTAGTTCATAATCTGGATGAGAAAAATAAACACAAATATATTGGTCTCGGAATACATCAAATCAATTAAAGGAAAAAGATAAATATAAGTTGAGCACAATGAAAATCAAAGTCAAGTAATTCTGCACGATTGTCCAATGTTGCCGTAACAATACTCTTCAATTATGATATTCTTCTCCTTCGTTCCTTCTAATTACTCTTATGATAATTCCTTACCGCCCTTCTATGTAGTGCACGCCTCATTTTTATATTGCAAATTAGGTTAAAGCCAAAGCTCATGAGCGTGCATGTGTTTAAATTAGGAAACATGCAGATCGCGACTTTAGGGCTGACTCGCGCCTAAATTTTCTCCCGGACTGCTCCCAAATTGCTACAGCACTGGTTGCTATAACAGCCACTACAACACTGTTTTATTCCCGATTGTGCTTTACTTCTTTTGTGGCCATCTTCCTTCCTCCTCTTGCTCTTCCAATGCCTCAACATCCTCTCACGAATTTAAAACCTGTTTTTAGCACAAATTACTATGATTCAATCAAAACTTATTAAAACTCAACTAAAATGAATGTTTATGCAAAAGGTACTCAAAATGTGATAAAAACACTTTATTTATTCTCTAAGTGACCTTGATTCAAGTCTAGAATTGATGTAATAACTCTCATTTCTTAGAGTTATCAGTGGCCTAGCCCACAACAGTTCTAATTTAGACAACTCGTTGCTCTCTCAATGGGCACAGTGTACGTGTCCCACCGCTAGTCCGTTTTTAGATCCCCTATCACTTCTACCAAATTTGAAATGTTTGAAACATCAAGTCTTAACTTATCTAAACAACAGTTGTATTCATAAAACTACTAGAGTATAATGCTACAACATTACCATAACAACATAAAAGAACAAATAAGAACCCATTGGATTATTTGTCACTCAACCACAAGTAAATTTAGTTCATAATCTGGATGAGAAAAATAAACACAAATATATTGGTCTCGGAATACATCAAATCAATTAAAGGAAAAAGATAAATATAAGTTGAGCACAATGAAAATCAAAGTCAAGTAATTCTGCACGATTGTCCAATGTTGCCGTGATAATACTCTTCAATTATGATATTCTTCTCCTTCGTTCCTTCTAATTACTCTTATGATAATTCCTTACCGCCCTTCTATGTAGTGCACGCCTCATTTTTATATTGCAAATTAGGTTAAAGCCAAAGCTCATGAGCGTGCATGTGTTTAAATTAGGAAACATGCGATCGCGACTTTAGGCCGATCGCGCCTAAATTTTCTCCCTGACTGCTCCCAAATTACTCTGAAGATCAAGTTGCTATAATGACCACTACAACACTGTTTTATTCCCGATTGTGCTTTACTTCTTTTGTGGCCATCTTCCTTCCTCCTCTTGCTCTTCCAATGCCTCAACATCCTCTCACGAATTTAAAACCCGTTTTAGCACAAATTACTATGATTCAATCAAAACTTATTAAAACTCAACTAAAATGAATGTTTATGCAAAAGGTACTCAAAATGTGATAAAAACACTTTATTTATTCTCTAAGTGACCTTGATTCAAGTCTAGAATTGATGTAATAACTCTCATTTCTTAGAGTTATCAGTGGCCTAGCCCACAACAGTTCTAATTTAGACAACTCGTTCTTTCTCGGTGGGCACAGTGTGTGTCCCACCGCTAGTCCGTTTTTTAGATCCCCTATCACTTCTACCAAATTTGAAATGTTTGAAACATCAAGTCTTAACTTATCTAAACAACAGTTGTATTCATAAAAACTACTAGAGTATAATGCTACAACATTACCATAACAACATAAAAGAACAAATCAAGAACCCATTGGATTATTTGTCACTCAACCACAAGTAAATTTAGTTCATAATCTGGATGAGAAAAATAAACACAAATATATTGGTCTCTAATACATCAAATCAATTAAAGGAAAAAGATAAATATAAGTTGAGCACAATGAAAATCAAAGTCAAGTAATTACCGCACGATTGTCCAATGTTGCCAGAACAATACTCTTCAATTATGATATTCTTCTCCTTCGTTCCTTCTAATTACTCTTATGATAATTCCTTACCGCCCTTCTATGTAGTGCACGCCTCATTTTTATATTGCAAATTAGGTTAAAGCCAAAGCTCATGAGCGTGCATGTGTTTAAATTAGGAAACATGCAGATCGCGACTTTGGGGTGACTCGCGCCTAAATTTTCTCCCTGATCAAGCCCAAATCACATAAAGATCAAGTTTACTATAACAGCCACTACAACACTGTTTTATTCCCGATTGTGCTTTACTTCTTTTGTGGCCATCTTCCTTCCTCCTCTTGCTCTTCCAATGCCTCAACATCCTCTCACGAATTTAAAACCTGTTTTTAGCACAAATTACTATGATTCAATCAAAACTTATTAAAACTCAACTAAAATGAATGTTTATGCAAAAGGTACTCAAAATGTGATAAAAACACTTTATTTATTCTCTAAGTGACCTTGATTCAAGTCTAGAATTGATGTAATAACTCTCATTTCTTAGAGTTATCAGTGGCCTAGCCCACAACAGTTCTAATTTAGACAACTCGTTGCTCTCAGTGGGCCTGGTGTACAGGTCCCACCGCTAGTCCGTTTTTTAGATCCCCTATCACTTCTACCAAATTTGAAATGTTTGAAACATCAAGTCTTAACTTATCTAAACAACAGTTGTATTCATAAAAACTACTAGAGTATAATGCTACAACATTACCATAACAACATAAAAGAACAGTCAAGAACCCATTGGATTATTTGTCACTCAACCACAAGTAAATTTAGTTCATAATCTGGATGAGAAAAATAAACACAAATATATTGGTCTCGGAATACATCAAATCAATTAAAGGAAAAAGATAAATATAAGTTGAGCACAATGAAAATCAAAGTCAAGTAATTCTGCATTTATTGTCCAATGTTGCCGTAACAATACTCTTCAATTATGATATTCTTCTCCTTCGTTCCTTCTAATTACTCTTATGATAATTCCTTACCGCCCTTCTATGTAGTGCACGCCTCATTTTTATATTGCAAATTAGGTTAAAGCCAAAGCTCATGAGCGTGCATGTGTTTAAATTAGGAAACATGCGATCGCGACTTTAGAGGCCGACTCGCGCTTAAATTTTCTCCCTGACCGCTCCCAAATTGCATAAAGATCAAGTTGCTTATAATGTACCCTACAACACTGTTTTATTCCCGATTGTGCTTTACTTCTTTTGTGGCCATCTTCCTTCCTCCTCTTGCTCTTCCAATGCCTCAACATCCTCTCACGAATTTAAAACCTGTTTTTAGCACAAATTACTATGATTCAATCAAAACTTATTAAAACTCAACTAAAATGAATGTTTATGCAAAAGGTACTCAAAATGTGATAAAAACACTTTATTTATTCTCTAAGTGACCTTGATTCAAGTCTAGAATTGATGTAATAACTCTCATTTCTTAGAGTTATCGGTGGCCCAGCCCACAATGATTCTTATTTAGACAACTCGTTGTTCTCGGTGGGCTGGTGTACGTGTCCCACCGCTAGTCCGTTTTTTTGATCCCCTATCACTTCTACCAAATTTGAAATGTTTGAAACATCAAGTCTTAACTTATCTAAACAACAGGTTGTATTCATAAAAACTACTAGAGTATAATGCTACAACATTACCATAACAACATAAAAGAACGATCAAGAACCCATTGGATTATTTGTCACTCAACCACAAGTAAATTTAGTTCATAATCTGATGAGAAAATAAACACAAATATATTGGTCTCTAATACATCAAATCAATTAAAGGAAAAAGATAAATATAAGTTGAGCACAATGAAAATCAAAGTCAAGTAATTACGCACGATTGTCCAATGTTGCCGTAACAATACTCTTCAATTATGATATTCTTCTCCTTCGTTCCTTCTAATTACTCTTATGATAATTCCTTACCGCCTCTTCTATGTAGTGCACGCCTCATTTTTATATTGCAAATTAGGTTAAAGCCAAAGCTCATGAGCGTGCATGTGTTTAAATTAGAAACATGCAGATCGCGACTTTAGGCCGACTCGCGCTAAATTTTCTCCCCTGGACCGCTCCCAAATCACTATAAAGACTTTGGTTGCTATAATGACCACTACAACACCGTTTTTTTATTCCCTGATTGTGCTTTACTTCTTTTGTGGCCATCTTCCTTCCTCCTCTTGCTCTTTCAATGCCTCAACATCCTCTCACGAATTTAAAACCTGTTTTTAGCACAATTTACTATGATTCAATCAAAACTTATTAAAACTCAACTAAAATGAATGTTTATGCAAAAGTGTACTCAAAATGTGATAAAAACACTTTATTTATTCTCTAAGTGACCTTGATTCAAGTCTAGAATTGATGTAATAACTCTCATTTCTTAGAGTTATCGGTGGCCCAGCCCACAACAGCTTCTAATTTAGACAACTCGTTGCTCTCAGTGGGCACCGTGTCTGGGTCCCACCGCTAGTCCGTTTTTAGATCCCCTATCACTTCTACCAAATTTGAAATGTTTGAAACATCAAGTCTTAACTTATCTAAACAACAGCTTGTATTCATAAAAACTACTAGAGTATAATGCTACAACATTACCATAACAACATAAAAGAACAGTAAACAACCCATTGGATTATTAGACACTCAACCACAAGTAAATTTAGTAAATAATCTGGATGAGAAAAAAAAACACAAATATATTGGTCTCTGAATACATCAAAACAATTAAAGGAAAAAGATAAATATAATTTGAGCACAATGAAAATCAAAGTCAAGTAATTCTGCACGATTGTCCAATGTTGCCGTAACAATACTCTTCAATTATGATATTCTTCTCCTTCGTTCCTTCTAATTACTCTTATGATAATTCCTTACCGCCCTTCTATGTAGTGCACGCCTCATTTTTATATTGCAAATTAGGTTAAAGCCAAAGCTCATGAGCGTGCATGTGTTTAAATTAGGAAACATGCAGATCGCGACTTTAGGGCTGACTCGCGCCTAAATTTTCTCCCGGACTGCTCCCAAATTGCTCAAGACCTTTGGTTGCTATAATGTACCACTACAACACTGTTTTATTCCCGATTGTGCTTTACTTCTTTTGTGGCCATCTTCCTTCCTCCTCTTGCTCTTCCAATGCCTCAACATCCTCTCACGAATTTAAAACCTGTTTTTAGCACAAATTACTATGATTCAATCAAAACTTATTAAAACTCAACTAAAATGAATGTTTATGCAAAAGGTACTCAAAATGTGATAAAAACACTTTATTTATTCTCTAAGTGACCTTGATTCAAGTCTAGAATTGATGTAATAACTCTCATTTCTTAGAGTTATCAGTGGCCTAGCCCACAACAGTTCTAATTTAGACAACTCGTTGCTCTCAGTGGGCCTGGTGTACAGGTCCCACCGCTAGTCCGTTTTTTAGATCCCCTATCACTTCTACCAAATTTGAAATGTTTGAAACATCAAGTCTTAACTTATCTAAACAACAGTTGTATTCATAAAAACTACTAGAGTATAATGCTACAACATTACCATAACAACATAAAAGAACAGTCAAGAACCCATTGGATTATTTGTCACTCAACCACAAGTAAATTTAGTTCATAATCTGGATGAGAAAAATAAACACAAATATATTGGTCTCGGAATACATCAAATCAATTAAAGGAAAAAGATAAATATAAGTTGAGCACAATGAAAATCAAAGTCAAGTAATTCTGCACGATTGTCCAATGTTGCCGTAACAATACTCTTCAATTCTGATATTCTTCTCCTTCGTTCCTTCTAATTACTCTTATGATAATTCCTTACCGCCCTTCTATGTAGTGTACGCCTCCTTTTTATATTGCAAATTAGGTTAAAACCAAAGCTCATGAGCGTGCATGTGTTTAAATTAGGAAACATGCAGATCGCGACTTTAGGGCTGACTCGCGCCTAAATTTTCTCCTGCATTGCTCCCAAATTGCTACAGCACTGGTTGTTATAATAGCGGTTACAACACTGTTTTATTCCCGATTGTGCTTTACTTCTTTTGTGGCCATCTTCCTTCCTCCTCTTGCTCTTCCAATGCCTCAACATCCTCTCACGAATTTAAAACCTACAATTTAAAACATGTTTTTAGCACAAATTACTATGATTCAATCAAAACTTATTAAAACTCAACTAAAATGAATGTTTATGCAAAAGGTACTCAAAATGTGATAAAAACACTTTATTTATTCTCTAAGTGACCTTGATTCAAGTCTAGAATTAATGTAATAACTCTCATTTCTTAGAGTTATCAGTGGCCTAGCCCACAACAGTTCTAACTTAGACAACTCATTGCTCTCAGTGGGCATGGTGTACAGGTCGCACCGCTAGTCCGTTTTTTAGATCCCCTATCACTTCTACCAAATTTGAAATGTTTGAAACATCAAGTCTTAACTTATCATGTGGCCTAAATGCTGCTCTCCTCCTTTTAGCGTCCGTTACTATTAAGCCTGAGTTAAATTCAGATTCAGTTTCCTTTCAAATGGTCGTGACCATAACACCTTCCTCCGTAGCTTTCCCAACATTACACAATTGAGTACAGGGTGTCAATATGATTTGCATTTCCTTACTGAGCACAATCCCACCATTAGTTGCCATTCCATGATTACTGCTTCCATCAATCCCGAATTTTGTGGCACCATCGAAGTCAACTGCCATAACTTCGGCATATTTGGTGTAGTTTCCAAAAATCTGGTCTTCTTTCCCTGGTGGTGCTTATCTCAGCCACCAATCACCAGAATTCATAGAGCTTTTCCGATTTGGAGCCCTCATCCACTGACCATATAGTTTAGCCACAGGTTCTGCATTTTCATATAGCGTTGGGCAAGTCCTCTCAGTGTGCCCAAGGAGAACGCAAATATAGCAGAAGATGTGCAGCCTTTCATACTTGAAGTCCACCCAAAACCATTTTCCTTCTGCTTTCTTAATGCACATCCGACGTTTAAGGGGATGTCTTACATCGATTGATACCCTGAGGCGCATATAATTCCTCCAAATTCTAGTAAGGTTGTTGACATATGATTCCAGAAAGGATATAATGTAGCTGCCAATACTCTACAACACTTTCTCTGACTGAAAGCCAATAGGTAGATTGTAAACTTGGACCCAGAATGATGTATGAAATAAAGGTACATTATGAGGTTGTTCATCCTCTCCGAGTCTTCGAACAATAAGAATGTGTTGATCAAACGTCCAAGGACCAAATTCTAACACCCTTCTGATATCGATTTCATGGAAAAATTGGAAAAGGAAGAGCGTATGAGACAATTCCTTAATGCAAACTCCCCTGCCAGGGCGCCATAAGGATGCCATTGTGTTCTTCATTGCACCGAAATTGATCACCTTTTCTGTTAAAAATCTTCCCACTAGACAATAGCGAGAATCAAGTCTGATTTCCCCATTTTCCGTAGCCTCATCACTAGCAACGATTAGCCCACCATCCTCCTCCCCTTCAATTGCTAGTCGGGCATAATCATTATTCATATCTAACTCTGAACTACTACTCGAACCAACCATAGAATTGAGAAGATAAAAGCCAAACTAGACAACAGAAAATTAAGAGTATACTCTAGAGGTAATCAATAAATACTTGCCATAGAGACAAGACCTACACCACTTGCCATAGAGACAAGACAAAGTTATATAAATACTTATGCACACAAATTCTAGTACCAAATCACCAAATGAAAATTTCGTTCATTCCGATTTTTAAAATAAAACAAACACATTTGTTCTTTTATTTATTTAATTTTGTGAAGATTGAAAGATGAATCTCTCTAGAACGCCATAGGGAAGAAGCTAGGAATAGAAAAGTGTATGTGGAAGCAAATTAGATGATGTCTACAATATAATAATCTTGTGCACGATTGTTGTTC
The DNA here is from genome assembly GCA_030448935.1 of Citrus cavaleriei. Classification (NCBI taxonomy): domain Eukaryota; kingdom Viridiplantae; phylum Streptophyta; class Magnoliopsida; order Sapindales; family Rutaceae; genus Citrus; species Citrus cavaleriei. The sequence continues at coordinate 1,175,419 of JAUJEM010000066.1, read as the reverse complement.
CAATATAAAGATTGGTTCATTGTGTTAAGCAAGTTATTTGTTAATTTGGTTTTTCTTTTGGACAATTAACTTCATAAGAAGGGTTATGATATAAGATTTAAGTAACTCATGCTATATTTATTTATTGGAGTGGGAGTGAGTAGCATAGATTCCTCCTACTCTAGTGTTTACTTACATATTGTAAGGGAGGAGTGGGTGAAAATTTACTCCCATTTCTTAATTTTTTACCCTTATCTTACTAAATTTAATGTAATAATATCATATTTATTTAAATAATATTAAACTTATTTTAAATATAATATTATTATATTTAGTCAAAAATAATAATTTTACATTGATTCTATGTTATAATTACTTAAAAATAATATTATTATTTTTATTTGAAAATAATAGTATTATATTTATTTAAAATTAATAATAATAAATAGTTTATTTTAAGGAAATATTAATTATGTACTATGTTATTAATAATAATGTTTTATTCGTGTTGTTGTTATCATTAATTTTTAATTTACATAATTAAAATTAATAAAAATTGTGATTTACATAATTAAGAATATTATTAATTATTATTAATTTACAAATATAATAAAATACATATTTTATTTTTCATATATATTTTTTATTAATTTTGTAATAAAAACTATAATTCTTTAAAAAAGGGCTAAGACTGTAATTTGAAATAATTTACTCCTAATTTAAGAAAAGTAAACATATAAATTGGATTCTGATTTTGATTCCATACTGTTATTTTAGTGCAAATAAACAATCTATTGTCACTCCCATCCACACTCTCAATTTCAAGATTTCCACTCCTCAGAAATTTCATTTCAATCTAAAATATAAACGCTACCTCAAATACATACTTTATTTTACAAATTTTTTTAACTCATTTTGTAATTACAAACTATAATTCTTTAAATAGGGTAAAACTGTATTTGAAACAATTCACTTTCAATCCAAGACAAAATAAACACACAAATGATATTTTAATTCTTATTCCATATTCCTATTTCAGTGTAGGTAAACACTCTATTGTCACTTCTAATTTACACTCGCATTCTCCGGATTCGTATTTCTTAAGATTCTCACTCTAAACCGATAAGTAAATACTACCTTAAACATGTACAAAACCACATCATTGCACAAGCTATAAATAATCTCAAGTTTAAACCGATGGCTTTGATACTACTTGTCATGTGCGGACTGCGAAATTAAGCATACCAATTTTTTTTTTTTTAAAAAAAGACACCAAGAATTTAAGCTTGTTTCGGCAACAATGACTAAACTCACGAAAGCATGAGAAAATAATTATTTTACTAGTAATTAATATAATATAATATTTAAATATATTTTTTTTCAAAATCTAAATATACTCAATACTCCCATATACACTGAGAGAAAAAAGTCTCTCCATTACTTACTCTAAAAGCAATTATTCACTTAAATTACTCACTCGAATTTGGGATGCTTAGAAAGCAATGAAATGCCTTCTGTTTAAAGACACAAAACTTGCACTATTGCACCTATAATAAAGCACAAGTCATCTACCCTCGGAAATTCTTCAAATGAATAATAAATGCGTGCAAAAGTGTTGGAAGCATATTAATAAATATTAATATGCTTCCCCCTAAGCTTTTGGTTTTAACAGTATCCAATTTACTTAAAACCTTTTAGAATTATTCAATCTAATTGTTCGATTTGATCTTATGAAACTAATTCAATAAAAGTTTGATGTGCATGGCGGGCACACTAGTAATATTATACTACAGGCACTGTCTGAAAATGTCAGTTGGGTTGTGGTGGACGGTGGATTTGGTCAAAATGTTGAAGATCGATTTCTCTAATTCTGTTTTCTCAGTTTAAGATTTTATGTTTGAAGCTTTGAACAAATAATAGAAAATAAATAAATAACAGAAAAATAGAGGACAGAATATCGTTCCCCGTAGAAAATTCAGAACTGTATGGTCTATCACGTGTGGCTTTCGATTCCGTTCCCCATACTCCAATTAAAAAAATGAAAATTAATTAAGAAATATCTTTCTATTTTTTTGGAAGATTAAAATAGTTTGTTAGGATCACCTTCTTTCGGTTTCAAAAAAAAATCAAAGAATTTCAGGTAATTGCTAAGTGGTTAAGGTTAGAATAATTGCAGTTAGAACAATATTTCAAAAGAAAAAAAATAATATTTTTCTACACGTTTTTAGAAAAAAAATAATAATTAAATTACAGTTATAATTTTAAAGACCTTGACCTGATTGTGGATGTGTCACAGTCAGAAATAGACACCCCCATTCATTCAACGTTCAAACATTTCAAATCCGTTAGTTCAGATTCCAAAATTTGCTTTCCCATCTCATCCCCATTTTGATCGTAAATTTACGGATTGGCCATATTTACTTATTTGTTTAAAAAAAAATTGATGTGATCTTTACTCACTCCTTATTTTTATAAAAATAAAATAATAATAAAAAATATTTTAGAAAAAAATGGTTCTTCAGCTCCAAAGACCAAAGTGTGCTTTCATATTTGATGGATCTCTTTTATTAATTTACTGGATTTATTTAAATTACTAAAAGTATAGAGTAAGCCATTGGTTGGTAATAAGTTTTTGTTAAAAAAAAATTAAAATAGAAATTTTAGTTGTAAAATAAAAATTAGTAATGTATAGTAAATATAACTTTTGAATTATAATTTTCACAGAAGTAATAATGATATTTTAGGTTTTTCATTATACAAGTGTGAGATAAAATTAACTTTTCTTTGTAATCAAAGTAACAGATTTTTACTGAACAATATGATTTTGTAGGATTTTTATCCTCATAGTTATTGCCGATTGGATCCTTGTTATCTTGGAAATGATCATTATAGGTTTCTATACAAGACTGCAAGTATTGTCTTTACCACGGCGGATTCAAAATTATTATTTATCAGTAGCTAAATCCTAAATTATATAGTGATAACATTTGAAAACTAAAATTTTATGTGTTAATGAGTTTATAGAGGTTATTATAATATATTTCAAGGAAGCTAAATTAAATAATAGTCAAACCACCTGTGTAGCTATTGCAAGCTTTTATTTTATTTTTAATTAAAGTATTAGTTCGTAATTGAGGGAGAGTGTTACAAAGGACTTGAACCGTGTGCTCTCACATTCAGCTAAAGACTGAGTGGCAGAAGCTTGTCTTACTTGAATACCTTGCAATGAGTAGCAAAATCATACAAATTACATGATACACCCTTATATGCACAAACACTTCAACCATGACAATTTTCTAAACATAAAATGCCCTAGCCTCCCCAGTCCCCATAATCCTCAAAAATAAATTTTTACAAAAATTGATTTTATGAAGTCTAATATAATAACAATAATACTAAAATGTAATTAGGAATTACTTGATATGCATAGGCAAAACCTAAAATTTTATCGACGATAGATGGTTGCTTTTAGTTTCCCGACCTCACCTAAATTTTTGAGTTTCATCTATAAACTCGTGAATCAACCTTAAATACCATAACAAATTAATTTTTGATAGATTTTGTTTTGTTTATTTCGACAAAGTGTTTTATTTACCAAGATACATATATATAGGGAAATTATCACTGCACCACCTCTTTTTTGCCTTATGTTCATCCAACTATCAAAAAATTCTAACATGTTCTCTGCACCACCTTTTGTTTTAAATTTGTATCAACTAGTCACTTTTTAACTAACACCGTTAAATAATTTAAATGAAATGATAATTTTACCCCTAAATAAATTAAATGACAATTTTTATTTAATTTAGATTTTGCAAAATTTTAATAATTATTTTTATTAAAAAATTATAATTTTCAAAATTTTAATAAAAATGACTGAATTTATTTATTAAAAATTATAATTTTGTAAAATTTTATTAAAATAACTGAATTTATTTATTAAAAAATAAATCTCAAAATTTTAATAATTTAGGGGATTTTTATTAAATCCCAAAATTTTGTAATTATTTTTATAATTATAATTTTTATTTAGATTTTTATTAAAAATAAAAATTCTAATTTTTGGATTTATTTTTTATTAAAATTAGGGGTATTTTTATAATTATAATTTTCTTATTTTTCAAAATTTTTGTAAAATAAAATGGTCTTTTAATTTATTTAGGGGTAAAATTATCATTTCATTTAAATTATTTAACGGTGTTAGTTAAAAAGTGGCTAGTTGATACAAATTTAAAAAAAAAAAAGGTGATACAAATAACATGTTAGAATTTTTCAGTGGTTGGATGAAAATAAAGCAAAAAAGAGATAATGCAGTGATAATTTCCCATATATATATATACACAAACAAGTAATATTAACCCATGCGTGCCCACATATACACAAACAAATCAACATTTTATTATATAAAACACATTCAGAACAAATAATATTAACCCATGGAACCGACAAAGTAGAAACTGAAATACACCCGGCAATAACCTCCAAAAAAGGGAAATTCATTGGGCTATTATTGTAAATTAGACAAGTTTTTTGGCTATATCCGTAAATTTACTCATTTTGATTCACTTCCTTCTTCGATTTGCTCACTCTATCTAGTCTCTCATTACCATAACAAAAATTACATAATCTATTTAAAATATTAATTAAGTCGGGAATCTAAATTTATTACAATTATTAATATTATTATATCATTATTTGTAATTTTATAATCCACTTTCGTGGCTCTTCGGCGATCGCATTCTTATTTTTCCATTTATAAATAACTTTTTTCGTTCGTTTTTATTTCATCAATTACGACAGCATAGTCATTAGTCATTGCTGCAGCAGCCTCTGCTTTTCTTTCAATTCCTTAACTCATCTCTTAGGTACGATCTCTTCCTTATTTTTTCTGTTTGTTTCCCGAGAAAAACCGTAGGAAAATTATTAATAAATTAACCGAATTAATCATTAAGATCATGAACTTCGGCTTTCGTCCACTTCACTGAGGCTAGTTTAGACTACTATTATTCAATCACAGGCAACGAAATCAACATTAACGTTTTATTTCTCTTTCTATCGTTTTCTTCCGCTTTCTCGTTAAACCAAACAGGTTTTAAAAATATGTGGTTTTTTTTTATTTGTTCGGTTTAATGATAATGAAGTGATTTTCATTTTCTGATTATCCAGACACAATGTTACCCTTAGCTGCTTTTTTTTTTTTTTCCTCTTTTTGTTTATTGATAGTTTTATTTAGGTTATAATTTGTTTGTTTGCGTGGCTTCAGTTGAATTGATTAAAGAGCGATGGCAAGGAAGATGCTTAACGATGGCGAGCTGAGCCAGCCCAATCAAGAAGAACAAACTCATTTTGACTTCGACTTGTTTGTTATTGGAGCTGGAAGTGGTGGTGTTCGTGCTGCTCGATTTTCAGCTAATTTTGGAGCCAAGGTATATGTTGTTATGAGATTTAAATCAGTGAAAGTAAATATTTGTTGTTATTTGTGGACATGGATAGAAAAGAAGACACACTTGTGCTATTTGTTTTGTTTTAGAAATCTCTTCAATTGGTATTATGAAGAATGTCTAGATTCCTGCATATATGAGAATTTAAATTATGCTGATGTATGGTAAGAGTTACAAAGTTACGTTACAATTTGAGTAGATTCCACCTAGTTGTGGTCTAAGTTATGTTTACTTGTCAGAAGAAGAGAATCAGATTGGCGAGTTTCGTTGCACTCAACTTAAGAAAATTTTTTTTTTTTTTCCCCTCGGTCCAGTTATTGCAATGTCTTACTTTGTTCCATTGGTAAAGCTGATTTCAAATGATTTGTTTTGCTAAATTCGATTTCAGTTGGTCTCTGGAAGATCAACTCTACTTTACCTTCTTGGAAATGCTTTTTCCCTTCTTATTGACTTGATTTCTTGTATGCATACACATGCATTCATAAATAGTAATGCACTAAATTATTTTGAACTGATAGTTTCATTATGAAATGGATTGTGCATGTCCCCATTTGGTCTTTTGATTCTTAGTATTATTTAAATAAAGTTCATTATGGTTAATTATTGGCTGACCTTTTTTTAATTTCATCTTTCAAGGTCGGGATATGCGAGCTTCCTTTTCATCCGATCAGCTCTGAAGTAATTGGGGGAGTTGGTGGAACGTAAGTTGATAGACTATTGCTTTACTGTCCTTCTCAGTAGCTCACTTGCCATCATAATATTTGTTCTTCAAATCACATCTCAATTTCTATGTTTTCATTTTATATTTCTTTACTTAATTTATTTCCAGTTATACTTTGCGGTACCTACCTAACAATATGGCTTAAGTTCTCTTGGTTATTGATGAGCTAGTGGGATATGGTATAATCTGCAATATAGTTTTTACCATTAGTTGGATGATAAACCACTCAGATGCTCTTTGCAGTAATTTTTGAAATCAAGATGGCCAGCCTTCTGTTAGCAATGAATTAGATTATCAGACATTTTGAAATATCTCATTATGCCTTAGTTGGATACTAAAGCAATGAACAAGATCATGTTGTACTGGTTGTCAGAAATCCTTATCATTAACTTCAAATCACCGTGGGTCTTTTATGTAGTTGGACACCTCATAATTGAAGTGGGGCTTTTTAATAAAGTACAATCTAAATCATAGAGCTGGACTATGTGCTAAATAAAGGGGCTCTTGCTCAGGCTTGTGATCTTTAGCTTAAGTCTAATCAAGTTGGAAAATGAGAGTTTCTGTTTTTACTTGTTGCAAATGTAATTTCTGATTGTTGTCTCATTGAGAGGCTTTGGGGGTCGTGCATGATCACTTTCAGTCTGATCAAATATAAAATGGACAGTTTCTACCTATACTTGTTTTTGGAGGAAATTTCTGATTGTTCTCCCTCATGGTACATTGAGAGATTTAGCAAGTGTCTTAGTGACGAATTTTAGGTGTTCTTTTGGTGTTATCATCTTGTGACCATTAGCCTTTTTCATGTTGTATTAGTAAATGCTGAACCACGAATTAGGTGGCTTCCCTCCTTCACCCAAAAGAAAGTGATTTGGTGCACTTTAATTGAATTAATTGAGAGACACCTTTCAAGTGGTAAATAGTGGGTGCAGGTACTGATTTTTATATTCATTTTGACTGCGATGGGATGTTGATAAAAAAAAAAATGAGTTACATGTTTGGGGGGAGAAAAATTCTAAGATGAGGTTGACAATGAGATGCAGTTGAAATTTTATAGCTAGATAAATTAGTGTATATTTCTATTGACCCTGAATCATTTTTAAATTTTTTTTTTTCAGTTTTTCATAGAATGACCTGCAAAATGAAATGGGTAAAGAGTTTGAGCATCAATAACTTTGACTGTCCCTTGTAATGACAATATATGAACAAATATTACTTGTTTTTTCTGAAAGTAACTAGAGTTGTGGTAAGTTATGAATGAGCTAGATGTTTTCAAACATTAACGAGATGTGGTTCCTGGCATGAACGTGAGCATTAGTCAATATAAATGTTTCCTTCAATTGAGAATGGAACCCCCCAAAAAAACATAATAATAATGGGAGAATATCATGTGGGGTCTTTTATTTACGGCTGCTTGCTGGTCTCTGTTGTTAGCAGTCAAGAAGCTTAATTGTGTTAAATTAGGAAAATTTATTTGTGGATATAATTCTTTTAGATATGGTGCTGCTGTCTTTAGGTGAATATTGATTTGTTTGACTTGTTGCTCAAAAGCAATGTTTATCTATTAGATGTTTGAAATGTGATTGATTGTTTGTTGAGTATTAACGGGTAATAATAGTGACTGAAAATTAATTAACCTATAGAAGTAAAGTGCTAATGATCATGATATCTCTCAACTTCTTATTTTTCAGCTGTGTCATTCGTGGTTGTGTACCCAAAAAGATATTGGTCTATGGAGCATCATTTGGAGGTGAACTTGAGGTGAGATGAGATTGTATTTCACATAAGGATTAGATGGTAAACTTTGCTGGGGTTTTAGGGATTGCATAGCTGAAACTGAAGATCTTTCTTGATAGCTGCAACTAAAAGTCTTTCACCATCCTGCTTTTTTTTTTTGGGCTCTCCAGTGGAAAAAGATTCATCTTTATATGGACCTTCAGTAGATGTGATCATCTGCGCCTAAAGATATGTTTTAAAATTGTATTTATGTTTTAACACTGGATAATCACATAATAGGAGAGTTTATTTAAAATTTTCATGAAATGGATATGAAATTTACTTATGCATTCAATTGGTCATCAAATTTTGGTTTTTGGTAGATGCTAAATTTTTGTATTATGTTTTAAGAAACTATTTTTTTCCCCTTTTATATGTTGATTTTAAAGTGATTTGATGATTCTGCTGCTTGTGTTTTAGGATGCAAGGAGGTATGGATGGGAGGTACACGAGAAAATTGACTTCGACTGGAAAAAACTTCTGCAAAAGAAGGTTTGGATTCATTTATTTGTTCAAAAACCTTTGTATTTGTGGTGTCATAGTCTTCCATTACTCATGTTTATTTGCCCAATAATGTTATTTGTTTAGCAACAAATTTGGAGAATCAAATGAAATTGACAACATCTGTGTTGATGTTAGAAATTAAGTGCAGCTTTCAGTTGATTTATATTTGGATGAATTAGGTTTGTATATATTTTATATGGATTAAGCAAGAGTAAATGAGTGTGATGAAGGCCTTTCTGTTTTAATTTTTGTTCTTTTGTGGTTTCTTTGATTCAGTTCTTCTGAGAAAAAAAAAAAAAAAAGACAAAAACTTATATGTTTATACACACACACACACCTTATGCTTGAAACAAGAATGTGCATCTAATGGGTTTTGAGGAATGGATTGGCATTAAGTTTACAGAATGTAGTTGTTCCTTTTGTTTCAGTTCATTTATGGTTCAGCTATTATGTTTGAGGTAAATGAGTAATATTAGTGTTAGTCAGAAAGTTTCTCTTACAGAACTGCCTATTTTATACTTTATTTTGGCTCGCATTTTTTTCCCTACCTCTACTTCCTTTAAGAATTTTTTTGGTTAATTTTTACTTGTTTTTTTTGAATAAGTCAGATTAATACATGGATGTAGAATTACTCTTCGTTTTTGTATGTTTCAATTGCTAATTTTTCTTATTTTTTGAAATTGCAGACAGATGAAATACTCAGATTAAATGGAATTTACAAGCGATTATTATCTAATGCTGGGGTAAAATTATATGAAGGGGAGGGAAAGATAGTTGGTCCAAATGAAGTTGAGGTCACACAACTAGATGGCACTAAGTTAAGTTACTCAGCAAAGCACATATTGATCGCAACTGGAAGTAGGGCTCAACGTGCTCCTATTCCTGGCCAGGTAATCTTTTGGTTTTCAGATATTGCATGATTGAAAATTAATTCAGCACAATATTCATGCTGGCTGCTCTTTCATGTATTACAAGTAAGATCAAAATGTGAAGTGATTATTATCAGTGTATATGTTAGTTTTTGCGATGTCATTAAGGATCTATTGCCTCTGTCGTGAATAAATAAAAACATATGTGCTATACGCTTTGGAATTTTCTGATATATAGAAACCAGTTCAGTTTGTTCTATGAAATTGCATTTTTGCACCATCAGAAGTCAAGCTTAACGTTTGTTCTTCTGAAGTATTTTTGGAGGAAGCATCTGTACACAAGTTGTTGAAGGAAATTGGATGAATTATGTGTGTACACTGAATCACACATATCTATATTATCAAACCTTGTTCTGGTCATACTGGATGATTCATGTGAGGAATTTCTGGCAAGCTATGCTACACTTGTACTGTAGTAATGCGGTCATGTAACTGTGTACGCTAGTGACCAGAAATTTTTTCTCTTCAGTCAGCAACTTATTTTAAATTTAGATATCAGTAGCTGAATGATTTCAGCTAAGCTGGTGTATAAAGGAAAATTTGTAAAACTTAGTTCTAGCAACAGGCCCACAAGAACTGCTGTAGGTGAGCTAAGAGTGAAACAACGTTTCTTTCTGTCTCTCTCTCTCTCTCTCTTTTAACATATTATTCTGTTCAGTCAGCTTCAGTTTCCGGTTATCTCAATCTGATCTAAGTCATATTGTTTTTTTCCCATATTTTTTGCATCATTTTCTGCACTTGTGAAAATCTTTCTAGTTTGATGGGTAGCAGATCATTTTTTTTGATTCATTGTTCCTTAGTTGTGGCTTCTGTTTGAAATATTGAATTTAATTCTATGATCTGGACAAAACTATTTATTGCTTAATGCTGTACTAAGATATTGGCATTGCAGACCCTTTTTTCCTCTCTTCATTCATTCATCCTTTGCCTTTGAATTTTTAGGAGCTGGCTATAACCTCTGACGAGGCATTGAGCTTGGAAGAATTACCCAAGCGTGCTGTGGTGCTTGGTGGAGGGTGAGACTACTCTCCCTTAGTCTGTTTTTGTCTGTTTCTTTTACAATTTTTAGGTGCATTCGCTTGGCCTGTTGATAATCTTAGATGATTATCCTCTCATGTTATGTAGGTACATTGCTGTTGAGTTTGCTTCCATATGGCGAGGGATGGGTTCTACTGTGGATCTATTATTTAGAAAGGAACTTCTATTAAGGTTATTTTTCATACTCATGTTCATTTTCACTCTCTGATGCCAGGCCCTCGATCTTAAAAGTTAGCAGTGAACTTAGATTGATTGTCTTTTAGTATTAGTTACAAGGTGCACTATGCTCTTATTCAGAAATATGAATTTCAAAATTTACTTTGGTATCTTAATTTTCTTGCTTTGGTATTCAGTGGGTCTGGCCAGTTGGAACTTTGGATCATACTATATCTTGTTATTGGCAAAATTTTGAATGAATCAGGACATGTAGAAGATGTAACCTCTTTGTGTGAAATTGTTAAGTTATCTTTTCACTGATTGATGTAGTTAGCCCCTGGCATTGCAAACTTACCAATCCTTATGAATGGAGATGTGAACCATGTCAGAGTAAGGTGGTGTTTATTTGATAGCTGAGTTTCAAAATATTCTTTGTTTTTTGGCCTCATAGTGGAGAGCCCACATATTGTTTAGCTTGTGAATAAATGTAATGGGTATGCAATTGACAATCGGCACTTTTCCTTTGCCTTTTTCTGAACTGTTTCCTTTAATTTTTTTTTGACTGAAATAAAACAGTAGTTTTTTTTTTTTTTTGCCAATCTCATATTTTGGATGATAATTAGAAGTAATAGACTTGCTTTTTCATTTCCTATATCATGAGAGTATATTTCTTACTGAGTCTGGCCCTTCCATTCCTTCTTGTTATAAGGATATTCTCTCTGAACTTTTTGTTTCCAACACTCTTTACTTTGTCGTCTGCAGAGGGTTTGATGATGAAATGCGGGCAGTAGTTGCCAGAAATCTGGAAGGGAGGGGAATTAATTTGCACCCGAGGACTACCATAAAGGAGGTACTTACTGTTATTTTCTTGATTCACTAGGCTTCTGTTTATTTTTATTTTTCTAAGGATTTTGTCATTTGTTATCATCTTCTTAATATTATACTTTTTATTTATTTAATATGATCTTATGCTGATAGCAATATCTAATCTTCAGTTGATTAAGTCAGAGGAGGGTATAAAAGTTATTACAGATCATGGTGAAGAGATTGTTGCAGATGTTGTACTCTTTGCCACTGGTAAGTACCTTCTCATATAGGAGTAGAAATACATCTGAGCCATTCTTCAATGCTCATTCTAAAGTAGGCTTGTTATTACCTTTCCATTTTGAAGATTCTGGCCTTTTCTTCATGTATTCATCTGTCAGGTTTTTTCCTCATTTTATTCGCAAATTGTCCTCTCTCCTTTCACTTTACTTACAAAACATCCATGCTCACAAACATATACATGTATCATCTTCCTGATGGCATTTGTTTCACGGATGTTTGACTAAGTCCTCTCCCACCCTATACACACATATCCACATGCTTTTGTACATATATATGTATCATCTCCTTATGTACATAACAGCATTTCTTTTGTAGGACGGCCAAAAATTAGATATTTGGTGTGCATGTTTTTCTGCTTATTGTTCTTTCAGCTACCTTAAAATGATAAAAAATGATTGAAATTGGTTATCCTAGTATCCAGTTAAATTTTCATTGCTGTATGCGGACATTCCTTTTTGGATTACCCAAATTTTCTTTTTAAATGAAGTTCCATGTATTTTCAAGTTTATGAATTTTACAAAAATGGGGAGTGCTGCTGACCTCCCTTGCATTAATGTTCTTTTTATCTGTATGTCCTGTACTGTCACATAAATTCACTCAAACATGGAAGTGGCTTTTCAGAAAAATGAAAAAAAAGAAAAAGAAAAGGAACAAGAAAACGTTTGTAAAGGAACAAGAAAACGTTTGTTTAACTTGTTTCTAGAAAATATCAGTAAACTTTTGCATGTAACAGGCAGGGCACCTAATACAAAAAGGTTGAATTTGAAAGCTGTTGGTGTGGAAGTTGATCAAACAGGAGCTGTGAAGGTCACTTGCTTACTCTTCTGATATTCCTTTTGCTTTATTCAATGTTTGTGACTGATTTGACTGGGAATTAGGTGACGTATCCAATTCATTTTTCCTTATGCATCTTTTTGTTTATCTGTTATTCTGAAGTATTTAACTCTGAAATTTCATCCGGCAGTTCCTTTTTCTGTGTTTTGAGCCCTGAGCTGGCTCCATGCAGTGTGAACAACTAATTCTAATGCAGAACTGCAATTTAAAAAAAAAAAAAAATCTTTTGAGGTCACAAAACAGACAATAGCTGGTTTGTTAATTATAGTTGTTCTGAGTATATCCATAGTGTTTATTGCTATATATGGTGCAAGACTCAAAGATTGCATGAAATGGTTGCAATGCTGATCTGTTATGAAAAGGAGTGGGTAAATTATTTGAATCATTATATCAGCGATGTCTTCATCCCTGATTTTCTTGCAGGTGGATGAGAACTCACGCACAAACGTACCTAGTATATGGGCTGTTGGTGATGTAACTAATCGAATGAATCTTACCCCTGTCGCCTTGATGGAGGGAATGTGCTTTGCAGTACGTTTTTCATGTGCATTCTTTCAATTTAATATTATTTGAAATTTTAGTTTTTATTTGGGCTCTCTTTTTGGCATGCACGTTAATTATCGTATGTCATTCTGAAATATTACATTGTTACACGTCCTGCAGAAAACTGTTTTTGGTGGACAACCATGCAAACCAGACTACAGGGATGTACCCTGTGCTGTATTTTGGTAACAATTAGTTTCTTTTTCTCTTTCTTTTCTCTCTTTTCTCCCTCCCTTTCTCTAACATTTACTACTTACAATCACTTTAGCCAAACTTTATTGAAGTTAATTAGATCACACAATTTTATTTCAAACTCAAGTGTTTCAAACTCTAATGGTCTCAACTCTTAAGCTATTTGTCATTTTTCCCTCTTCCAGACACTTCGCTTGTCAGATGATTTTTGCACCATAGATTTAGCCTTTAGCAAAACGTATTGTTTCTGGTCAACTACTTGAGAGGCTGTTAGTAACCATAACTAAATTCTGATGCATGTCAATCAAAGGAAGGCTTATCTTTCATTATATATTTATATTCAATAATGAAGAAAAACATGGTAAATATTCTTGTTGTGCATTGCAGGCTTGTATAAAGCGATTGCCCAAGTGGCAATTCCCCATTCTCCTCTCATAGCATCCCCTCTCTTTGACTTCTCGATCTAATAGGATGCCATTAGTTGATAATTTTATTTTCATTTTAGTGGTTTTGTCATTTTACACTCTCACGCTTTTGCTTTAAGTAATTTCATTTTGATTTTTCTTCCATATCTCAAATATCCCTTCCATATAAATTGAGAGTCAAAGGATTATATAAACTAGTGGAAGTACTTTCCTGTGGTTATAGTATGGTAAAGCTCTCAAATTTTCAATGTATTAATTTCTCCTCTCAGATTATACCAATACATTTACAATGTATTGATTTCTTCTCTGTAATTGTATCACTTTTAACCTCTGGATGTTTAACAAATGGTGTAATTTTAAACTAGAAAAGCGCAGGGTAAATTGCTTCAATCGAAAGTGCAAGGGTTGAAAATCTCAAGAAAATGAAAAAGTTCTTTTTAGTTTCTTTTCTTCTGAGACTGATGGTTTCGCCTATTGCAGCATACCTCCTCTCTCTGTAGTGGGTCTCAGTGAGGAGCAGGCCATAGAGCAAGGAAAGGGTGATATCCTTGTTTTCACATCAAGCTTCAATCCCATGAGGAACACTATCTCTGGGTATGTATGGTGAATTGAGATCTCATTTCAATAAATTAATATTAAAATCTTAAGATGGATCAAATTGCCAAACTATAGAGAATAATATGCATCAAAGAAGTGGGGGTTAAAAGCCTCTTGAATGAGAAATCTTTGCTAGTCAGCATTTGTTTTTGGCTCCAGAGAGGCCCTGAGACATCAATAATGATATTGGTATTGGGTTTTATGATAAACACAGCTTGCACATCCCATAGAAATAGTTAAGCTGAGAGGTCGCTGGCTTATGAACTTGTAAGATCTATTCTTCCTTTGCATGAGGAAATATCAACTTCGTATCTTGTGAAAAATTAAGACAACAGGTTGAGGAGTGACAGATGACCCCTTCAAAATTTATGTAAAAAATAGCCTTGATCATGCGGATCTGCTGTTATGGTCTTTGAATGTACTGGGGTTACGCTTATTCTTTTGACTTATTTAATAAATTGGTTGTCAGCAAGGAAATTGAGGAAACTTATGCGTGTTTATATTTAGTAAATTGGTTGCCAGCAAGAAAATTGAGGAAACTTATGCATGTTTATCCCTATGAAATTTATTGATTAGTGCTATTATTTTAATTGATTTTAACCTTTTACTTATGTTTTGTAGAATGCCGGATAGTTCTTCATGCAGTTCTTATGTATTAATGTTTCGTCTCTGACTATCTAAAGTTAATTTTTGTATATTTTGCTATTAGACGGCAAGAGAAGACAGTAATGAAGCTAGTGGTGGATGCCGAGACGGATAAAGTTCTTGGAGCATCAATGTGTGGGCCAGAAGCACCTGAGATAATGCAGGTATGATTGTGCTTTTGACGTGGTTAGGTTGATTGCTTGGACATAAATTTCCATTTTGAGCTTCCTAAAATACCCTAAATAGTGAGATGAGATTCATTCTGAAATTATTCCAAACATGTTTGTCATTTGTCAATAATCCTTGGTATGGTAAAGTTCAAACCTTTGAATTAGCAGATCCAATGAAATTTTGTGACTCGACGACATAATTCTTGCTAGAAAATGTTCTATTAGAGGGTAACCTTACCACGTTTAACTTAATGGGATTAT
The DNA here is from genome assembly GCA_030448935.1 of Citrus cavaleriei. Lineage (NCBI taxonomy): Eukaryota > Viridiplantae > Streptophyta > Magnoliopsida > Sapindales > Rutaceae > Citrus > Citrus cavaleriei. The sequence continues at coordinate 1,160,104 of JAUJEM010000066.1, read as the reverse complement.
TGGTGTAAATATCCTTGACAATTGGAGGGGGATCTACAAGCTGGACGAGTTCAGAATGGAAGTGTAAATAATATAAATAGATTAGCTTGCTTACCCCAGTTCTACAGTGTAATTTTCAATAACATAGATTAATCCAATTTCCACTCTCACATGGCAGTTGATCTATTTCTAGTCTGCGGAAATAGATAATCTCCACACAATAGATTATATATAAATTGCTAAATGCATCAGATTAATTGGCATGGTATTATGTTTGTTGAAAATTCTTTTGATATGCATGACACCAAAACAATGTACATTTGGCCAAATGAGGAGGCCATTAAAATGATATTTTTGACAAATCCATAAATGTCTGCAGATAAACATTTAACAATTTGGATTATATCTGATATAATTCTTGATTTACTATAAGATCCATTTGGAGCAAGGTAAACTGCCCTGGTTTTAGGCTTGGAGGCTTTTTAGGATCATCCTGTCTAAGATTTGTTGTTAATTTTTGAATCATGGTATCAAATTGGGGGTTTCTGTTCACAGGGTATTGCTGTTGCACTGAAATGTGGAGCTACGAAGGCACAATTTGACAGCACGGTATGCTTGAGTTTCTAATTTATATGTTTGCATCGCTTCCTATAATGCATATTTTCCTTGATAGGCTCTAAACATATATCTCATTTGTTCTTGGAATTGACCTTTGACATGATGTGACCAGTTAGATTTGAAGTAATGGTGTGGGGAATTCAAATAGTGGCCTCTTTGAAATGCAAAGAGTCTCAAAATGGTGTTACCTATAGAGTAACTTCTTAGAATATTGTGCATGAGTTAACTATGTGATCATGTCAGCATTGTGGATGAATTTCCCCAAATTAATGGAATGATCCCAGTTTGTGATAAATTTTTGGTTTTAAGTCGTTGCGTTTCACTGATGACTAGTCCATATCACTTTCAACATTTTTTGGGCTCTTAGTACTATTATTGGTGGCTATGTTACTGATGAAGTAATTAATGATGGCTCTACAGGTGGGAATACATCCTTCCTCTGCTGAGGAATTCGTGACCATGCGGTCTGTGACGAGACGTGTTGCTGCCGCAAGCAGCAATCCAAAGACAAATCTGTAAGGTTCAATCAAATATCAGAGAGAAGTGGGTTTGATTTTTTTACTATGTTGGAACATTATTTGCTTGAATATAGGTATTTCCCGTTTACCAAACACAGGAAAAAGGGGGGAAAAATGCTGGTATGGCAGGAGTAGCCCAGTTTTGTGGTTTTTATTTTCACCTAAATAAAAGTTTCATCTTAGAAAATATTTTACAATGGTTTTCATTCTGGTAGTGCAAACGACAATGTAATTTTATTCCTTATCTTCATATACGACAATGTAATTTTATTCCTTATCTTCATATCTTTTTATTTGAATAATATCTAGTGTCCTTCTGATTCTCATGATCATTCGGGCGGATGCCAGTAGTCGAGTTTGGTCTTTCCTGAATTCCACAAGTCACACTAATGACTAATGAGCTTGTTGCATTATTTATTCAGTTTTATTTTCATTTGGGTTTATCCTTCGATGGTTAAAAGGATTATATTCTTCACGTTTTTACTTTTTGTTTTCTACCCATGTTCCAATCCTTTGATGAAACCATCACATAAGGTCTCCCTAATTTCAAGATTCTTCAACGAGGTTCATCACTCTTCATAATCATTTTCATGACTAACTCCTATGGCGATTTGTTGTTGCGAAATGCAAACGGTTATTTTAACAGTTGAAGCCTCTTCGACTGTTCATTGTTCACAAGAATTGTTGATTTGAGTTAACTTGTCCTCTCAGACTGAAGAGAAGTACATAGTTGATTTCACTCGTTGCCAATGTCTTCAGAGATTGTATTTGTAACATCTGACCCCAGCAAGTCTCTTCTTAAGATCCCATCACAGTTGGGGATAAGCTAATCCCAAATTAGTTGAACCACACCATCCAGATGATGCTAAATTGGTTGAAGAAAAGCCCTGAAGCTCTTCATATGGGAGTTCACATAACTATACTCATTCTCTCACTGTTTGTGCAAATGCGGATGGGCAAACGCGGCTATTAAATATTGCTGATTGTTTGTATTTTTTTTTTTAAATTATTCCTCGTTATAAGAAGGCGACACTGAACAGACTAGAGTGTATATCGACAAATATAATTCATTATGAAACATATAAATACTGCAAGCCACTTTGGAACCTAATGAGATAAGAATTGAAGGTCGATTGGCAATGTTCAATCCAAATTTGATTATAATAATACAGAGCACTTGGTAGAATAGTAAATGATGCATAATTGCAAGATTTGAATTCTGATGGCTACAACATTGAATTTGAACGGCCATCTCTTCGCCGCCAGGAAATTATTTAAGCACTTATACACAGCTTAGATATCATTAGATATCATCATTGCTATCTTTATATCATGTATCATTGGGTATGATAAACCTATTGTTCAAAAAATGATATTACATGCATTAAAAATGTAGTTATGCACATTAAACCATGGCTTTTCCTTCACAAACGTCGCAAATTGTATATCCAAGGCCCTCGCAATAAGGACATTTCATTCCCTCATCTACCCATTCTATAAACTGCATCACAGAACTGACTCATATGAACCAAATCTTGACGAACAATAATGACAGTAATGAAACATACAAAAAAAAATTGAGAAAAAATCCTTTTACCTGTGGTTCAATGTTGGGCTCTCCTGTTCCATCACATTCTGTGGGGACAAGAATAAAAAAATATTTAAAAAAAAAAAGATTTGCAGGCAAGTTGGGTTACATGCATAAAGTCGTTTTCTAAATTAAATAACCTTGACCTACAGGTCATGCCCGGTCATGGTTAATTCCGTCGGACAAAATAATGACCAATATAACCAACAAAATTTCATCGCAACTGAAAAACTTAACATCACCTAAACTGCTTCAAAAAGTGATTTGGACACTTCTATTGATTACGAAACTTGTAAAATATTTAGCATAGTTAGAGGTTTCTGTATTATAAGAAATCCTGCTTCAGAAGAAAGATTCTTTATCCCGTCCTCTGATAGTTTCATGATTTGAATTAGTTTTGACTAAAGCTGTGATCTAATTCTTCTAAGACAGTATCTAATCTATGTTCTTTCTTCATCTCCAAAACAAAAATTTATTTACTCAAAATGGAGATTCAATCTGAGCAGTGACAAAAGTACCTAGGCACATCAGACGGCCCTCCCCACGACAAGTAAGACACTGGGTTGTGGCTTTCTTGGCTTTGCTTCCAGCATCTTGATTACCCCTGCCAGCAAGTCTAGAGGGTTCTTCCCACCGATTCTCTCCAAGTAGGAAAACTCGCCTTTCAGATAAATCAACTTCTGTTGCACCTTCTTTCACAACTGTCTGCTTAATTTCCGAGATTTCAGTAATAGAAGCAATTGGAGCTCCATTTGTGCCTTCCTGAAAGACATTAAAACTTAATGAACTCAAGTTCTTTCAGGAAATTTGAAAACTTCTAAGGCAATTTTCAGTTACTTTATATGCATATTTATCATGCCATCAGCTAACTATATAAGGCAACTAAGAGAAGGAAAACAACTATTAATGAATAATCAGAATTTGCTAATATCTACAGCTGGTTGTATCAAGTGTGCACTTAACATCCACAACAAAATTAATCAACACAAACCGTTAGCTAAAAATTGACAAAAGAGTGCATTTGGATTTCCATTTCCCCCCTTTCCAGAATGCATATTAAAATCAAGAGCAAATTTCATTATTATCCCCTAAGTTTTTGGCTTAGTTATCAGCCAGGACAACTTAGTAATAGGCAGAGACCTTCAGCCCTAGGGCAGGATTCTGGTAAATTATAAAATTAGAGGGATCTAATGGAGATTTATGACAATTTTCAAAATTCCAGGACGAATTTTAGAATCAACATGGTCTACCCATGTTTACAGAATGTCAGGAGTGGTCAATGAAACACAAAATCCAAGTTGGGTTTCTAACTTCAACGATGTAAGTAATATAACTAAGGTTTTGCACCAAAACATTTCTATCTAATTTCTTTCGGTAGATTAGATAATAGCATTGTGATTCAAGTTGAGCTTCTCAATCCTAATGTCTAAGCAAAATTCTGAGACAGCTTAAGACGCACATATGAGCCAACTTCTTACACTGTTGTCAGTGAACTAAAGGTTCTCAATCCCCTGGATGAATCAGCTGTACATGTTCTATTTTGGAGGTAGTGTCCCCTATGGTATATGCCATTTCAAAATTTAACCAGCTATACATAGATAAAATGATTAACAGAAATACAGCAACACAATCCCCCTCTTAAGAGGGGGCTCTATTGGTTGGTAGGGATATTTTCTGTTGCACCAAATTAGCAGACACGAATAAAATCAAAAGCATATCTGCGCAAACATGAATCCATAAATTAAAATAGAATGGCCTGATTGGCATATTAGCTAAAAGCACACAAATCACATTGAAGCTGTGCAATTAAAAGGCGAATTCACCAACCAGATAAGCAAATGATCCAACAAAAACACACAAAAGTCATAATCGCTAGAATGTTGGAAACACTGTAACTTAACCTTACCTTCGGTGGAATAGTCTGAATGATTCCTTTCTGATCAGCATTCATGTTTGTGTCAGTATCCTCAACTCGATGCTCCATATATAAACTTTCAAGAAGTTCTGAAGTCATTATTCCATCTTCAGTGACACCCATTGCTGCCTGTTAACCAAATATGATCTAATAAGTAATAATTTCACAGATATTGCAGTATATTGGGAATGTTATTGAATTTATGGTAATTTTGAGGATTTTGCATCAGCTGTGTGATATAACCTTTGGAAAAATTTACAACTTACTTGCCAAGTCTTCACAGCACGTTCAGTTCCAGTCGAAAAGCTAGAATACTCCATGTCCTCCTCGCCTGAGAAAAATCCCAACTTTAGCAATTCTTCCTGTCATGGTCAAACCATGAAGCAAATCAAAACCTATGACACATCCACTTTCAAAATCATTAATACAATTACTTATGAACAAATACAAAAGGAAAAAGAAAAAGAGAATGGGAAAGACTTTAAACTAAATAACCTGAATTTGGTATCAAATTTACACCCAATATATAAAGGATATACAACTGCCTATAGTTAAAAACCTAATACAGATGATCAGGAATATATATTAAATGAAAACACTTGAGAATAATAGAAGCATACAGCAAACTTTCAACATGTCACCTCGATCCAGGAAGCTTCATATCAAAATTGAATTAAAATTAGTACCTGAAAACAACATATGTGATAATCAAGGAATGTTGACATAGATTTCTACAAACAAAAGAGGTTCAATTTACATCAAAATGCATTTAATTTGTCAGCCTTGTTCCCAGAAATTTAATACAACTTTCCTGAATGTTACTATCTAAATTGTCAAATAGCTTCATCAATTTTAAGGCTTCAAATTCAACTATTAAGACTTTTAGATTTCTTTCATGTCTTCCAATCATTTTTTTCTTCTGTTTTGATTTATATTTTGTTCCATGCTAGAAGCTAACCCTTGAATATCAACACCAATGCTTTTGATGCTGAATCATGCATATTAATGTCCAGAACTTAGAGCCAAAGAAGCCCTTCCATTGCAGGATCTTGAAATGTTGATCTCAAGCATGCAATAAGTTCACTAATCTCAGTCTTCACTCTCTGTCTAACAACCTATCCCTTCCTACTAATCCACTCCCCTAATTTAGATATTTTAACCCATTAAAAGGCCTTAAATCCAAAATGACATATGTCGATGCTTCAACTTTGCTGAAATATGAATATCAGACATGATGTGAATGCCAGGCAGCAAAGTATCCACCTTTAAGGATTATTAATTAATTTCATCAAAGAGTTGTGCTCATTCCTTGCAACACAATTAAACAAACCCTGCAACCCAGATACCTCATTATATCCTAGTAAATTATATGTCTGCATCAATACAATTAAACATACACTCTACACAATTCTAAAACAATAATTAAAAAAAAAACTCGCCTTTCCAAAAATGCTAAGCACACCTGCATCGCTTTGACATCTTCTCCTTCACTGCCTACCCTCAATGCCTTCCTCTTCTTTTTCTCACCTTCCAAAACCTTAACCACTTCCTTTTGTTGTTCCTCTTCTTCAAATTTTTCCTTCTCGGCTACTGTCGCTCTCTCTGCAATCATATTTTTCTCCTTCAACATCTGCTTCAATAAAACAAACATTCATACCTTCATTAATCCTAGATATCAATTTTATCTGCAAAGTTGCCCCCCCCCCCCCCCCCCCAAAAAAAGAAAAAAAGAAAATCATTTTTTTCTAAAATAAAAAAGAGAAATTGTAAGTGAATTTGAAAATTTTAATTTCCAGAATCATTCTATTAAAAGCATAACTATATTTAAAAATAGTCATTTTTTCACAATATGTCTTTTAATATATATATATCAAATACCTTAACAAGATTACAATATTCACCTGTAACAAGCCGGCGATGTTTGATATGGTATCGGAAACAGAAACGGAGGCTCCATCACTTAAATTGCCATTCTCTAGAGCTTTAATTTGCAATTTAAGCTCCGAAATCTCGCGGAGCAGCGACTCGCGCTCGCGGATCCACCGCTGCTCCTCGCGGAGCCACCGCTGCTCTTCGCGTAGCCAGCGCTGTTCCTCGCGGAGCCACCGGATTTCTTCGTGATCCGAGCTCGAAGAAGTGGCGCGGATTGGGAATTTGGAGGCTCTGGAAAATGAGATGAGGAGAGGAGGACTACATGTCGTACGATGAAGATGAAAGGAAAGAAGAGGAGGATTGAGAGAGAGAGGGATAAGAGAAGACGACATGTCGGTGAATCGAGATTTGATGGAGAAAAATTGCAGAGACTAAAGATGATGAAGAAAAAGAAGAAGAAGAAGAAGAGGAAGAAGATAATTTGCGTTAAATGTTTGAACCACACGATTCTGTTACATGTGGCGGGAAGCTAATCTACGGTAGATATTTCAGAACTATTTATATTTTATTCTTAGGTCCTTGTAATTTTCTAAACTATCAACGAGATCCAAAAATTTTAGTATGCGCGCCTACTCCTAGGCTGCATTTGGCGGCTGCCTGGTGGGATAAGGGCAGGACAAGATTAATTTTTAAGATAAAAATTTGAATTCCATCTAGAGTTATATTTTTTATTATGACAAAAATAAAAATTAACTCAAAAAATTAAATATAACTCTCACCTAACTCTCGCATTATCTAAAAGTTTAAAATTTTTTTAACCCTTATAATTTCATGTTAAATCCTTCATGATTATAATTTCAAAAAACGCCTCTATTTATTAAAATTTAATTAGTAGTGATAATTAACAATTAACAAGAAAGATTTGTTTACTTGTTTATATTTCTAGTAACTAGGGAAAAACACTGTACATCGAAGCTAATATGCCTGTGATATTTATGGATTATTATTAACCAAATCCTTGTAAGTTTAAAAATATCAACAAATACATAAATTTTGCTCTTCTACGAAAGAGGTCCACATCATGGAAAAGGAAATGTAACTCCATTTGAGAACTGTTCTTGGATTACTTACAGGTTCAGGTCGATTTTATATCCGCCTCTTCATTCAGACTTTGAAAAAATTAAAAAAAAAAACAAAACAAAACAAATTGAAAAAAAAAAAATTTGTGTTGTAGTTTAGAAGTTGGAGATAAGATATTAGAGGAAACTAAACAAAATGTAATTTCATTCTACTAACTTGTTTAGCCGCCTCTAATTCTTACATACAACTTATAAATTAATAATTCCATACAGAACTCGTGTTTCAAGGTTAAAAGCTGGGGGGCAAGATATTGGAGGAACCAAATAAACAGAATGTTTTAATGGACATGTCTGTTTTGGTCCTCCAATTACTTAGAACTTTATTTTTGCGTTGTATAGTTTAGAAGTTGGAGATAAGATATTGGAGGAAACTAAACAGAAAAAGAATATTTCGATCTTACTATTTACTAGTTAATCTGTTTAGTTCCATCCAATTCTTACATACAACTAATAAAGAAATGCAAATGGAGAGGAGGAGTTTCTCTAAACTCTTTTCTTGAATTATTCATGCAGCAATGGGATATTTATAAGCATGATAAATGAGAGGAAGAGGCATGCAAATTTGTCACTAGTGGCTTGGAAAGCATGAACTTTCATGCTGCAGCGAAGCAGATTGTGCAGTACATCAGTTAAGATTTGCTTTCTGTTAAAAGGGCAGCTGTATAGGTCTTGCTGGACGAGATTTTTTATAATATTGAAAAAAAAACCTTGAATATAGCTCTCAACACAATACAATTATCATTATTATTATTATTATTTTGAGGTTGTATTTACAAAATTCATAAAATAACTGTTTTCAAGTACTAAAATTAAATACTAAATCTTATGCGCATGTTTGTGAGAGCCAATTAGTTGACTTAGTAAAAATTTCTTCTTCAAAACAAGAAGTCTAACATGGGTGAAATTTTAAAATTTTTGAATTAGTTTTTTTAAATGTAATAATCTAATATCAAATATGTTTACCAATCCTAGGAATAAAACTATAAGTACTAAGTAGTAGAAGTTTACATAAAACCTTCCTTTTACTAAGTTTACATAAAACATTTTATGGCGTAAACTCCTTACGCCTTCATCAAATCCGAAAATTTGTTGACAACGCATAAGAGGGTTTATAAACGGGAATCTTGGCCTTTCAATTATTCTGAATCTGATCTGAATACACAAATGTTTTCAAAATCATTCATTAACTCAACAAACATCATAAGCATAATCACCCAAAATACACATCATAACTTTTATCACAAATTACACTTTCGCTCACCCCTACAATTGATATATAAAGAGATGACTAGTGATTCTTTATAAGCCAATGCCCCTCGTCGATGCAGCTACTAACAACTAAAAGAGAGCATGCAACTAGAGAGAGAACGCTGTTCAAGGAATTGGCTTCCTAACAATGTAAAAAGAGCATCACTAATAACAAGACATCTACAGATAAACCCACAAGTAAATGAGTTCAATACTGTCCTGAGCAGCTTCTCAAAGTTGAAAGATATATTAAGTTGCTTTCTTCAACTTAGTCGAGCTTGACATTGGAGTACAGAAGAGTGTCCCTTGTAAGTGGCATGTTCAGAAGGAAGTAAATCTACAACGACAAAGCAAGAAACAGAACTTATATAGCCGGCCACAGCGATAAACAATTAACGCATTAATCCATGTAAAAAATTCTAATGGAGAGTGCAAAAAGCCTGTATATATCAACATTATCATCTGTGTTGCAGCATCCAGGTGTCAATCACAACTATAGAGATCTGATGAGTTCCTAATGAACCTTTATAGTTTCTACATATGTTGTGACTGATGAGCCCCATCTCTCAACAAGTCCTATGAACTAAATTGCAGTCATGTGATAAATGTTCATGCTAATTTGCTTTTCAAATGGCATGTCACTGTGTCAAAAGTCAAGACAATCTAATGTTACTGTCAGTTAACTTCTTTCTCCAGGCTTTCCTTTCAGAAGTGACTCACTTGTACAGGAACAATTTATCATGTTGTATACAAGAACAAATATTTTTTTTGGAAGACAAAAATAATCAAGGTCCCAAGTTTTGGAATTATAATGAAATTAGTTAAATATAAGACATGTATTTCTGCAGCATACCAACAAACTTTGTTCTCAACTAAAAGCCTAGTTAAATCAACTATCATGCAATAAAACTCTGCTTAAAACTAATTAATATTACTAAATATTGCAAGTTACAACACATTTTGTAGATTTCATGTTTGTCAAATTTTGGAAATTACTTTAACATTATTGCAACTGCTACGATTAACCCTCTATTTAAACATATGCCACAATTTCTTCTAAACATAAATAAATACAAAGATAATGAAATAAAAACTGCAATTGGCACCATACTTTGTAGCATTAATCAAGCATCAACTGCTATCTTTAAGTTAGAAAATCAGAAATAATGAAATGCTGTTGACCTAGAAGGAAGTTTGTAGGAATTACTATGGCATGTTAAAAGCTAGTCTCAAATGCAGGACTAGTTTTTGAATATACGAATAATATCTTATTAGCAAAAGAATTCATATTTGACAATATTCTATTCTATAAGAATATTTATATATAGAATTTAAAAAAACTATTCAGTTAAAAATATATATATTACTACATCTTCCTGGCACTAACATAAAATTTTTATTTTTAAGATGCAAAACAGTTTCTAGGTCCTTGTTAACATAGAGTCTTACCCCAAAGAGAGTCGCAATAATAAGAATAATTCCTGTTAGCCAAGCTAGAGTCCGTCTAACCAATAAAACTTCAGCAGCAGCCAAGGTAGCGTTGCGTGAGCCTTCTGTTTCTGCTAACATTCGTGGAGATGGCCTAGAAGTATACATCAAATTTAACACAGATTCCGACTGTGGAGATGGTGTCTCATTAAAGAAGACAACTCCAACAATTTGACCTGCCCAATCATCAATTACAATAAACATTCGCAATTATGGAAAATTTAATTAACAAATTAAAATATATAAACAACAATAATTTATAGGAGATCAAAAGACACAATACTTGATCAACAATGTCGCTAATTTTTTCCATAAACAACAGTATCTTAAAACTCCTATACATGGCAAATGCTTGAGATTGAAGGCTAGAACTCAAATACCAATCTCTATAGGCAAAGTTTTCAAGTCATCATGCAAACCATAAAACAGATTAAAACTGTTAAATCCAATGTAGTAGACCAGGTTTTTTCAGCAAATAATTTTGCATGAAAATTCATAATAATGCGGATAAAAAATAATAAAATATGATCACATGGTAAAGGAAATAAAAATGCTGATGGTCCATTACTCCAGCAGTTATGCCAGACATAAATTGAGGTCCACATTTTGCACAAAAAGCTAGTAGGCTGGCAGAAAAAGAGGTTATTCCTCTTTCATAATAACTTGGTATGATGGAGGACTGCCATTTTAAAAATGATTTTATCATGCCATGCAGACTACACAGTAAATAACAAAAGCATACCTTCATATGCTGTTTGCAAGGAATCAAATATCCTGGAAAGTGTTGCAAGTAGTATCTTCATTCCTTGCTGACCTAACCCATACTGCTCTTGCAAAGCCTAAAGAGATATAAAGAGAAGAAAATGGTAAAGCATACCAACATCAATAAAATGGTAATGAATACAAACATCAAGATAGTTTATACACAATCAACCAAAAGAGAGTATCCTTAAATTCATGCCAACCTTGTACACATGCATTACTTAACCAAACTTAAATGTTTATATGCATACAAAGAAACACTCCATGATCCCTTTCAGCAACTACCATTTTTTTCCCCTCTGGATTTCCTTGTTCAGTATAATTTGTAACAAATAAAAAGCACAGTACAATTTAACTTCTAATGCCAAGAGAAAGTGCTCTCACCTTAATGCCATCAAAACTACCCATCATTAACTCAGCCGGTCTTCGAATACTCTGAGCTAAATGTTCGTGTACATCCACTGCCCTTTTAATATTCTGGGACAGAACCAGAAGCTTCAATGCAAAATCCTTTTCTGCTTTCTGCAAACAACTGAGATGTTACTCTTCTAATTCAAGCTTAAATGCTACAAAGTAATATCAGCAAGTGCATTAATAGATAAACACAATTTTGAATTTGGCATAGAACCTTTGACATGTGAAGTTTCACATGGTCGCCATCGGCCACAGGGATGATCAACTCTCCATTCAGTGGTTCCAAGGTATCAGCAACATATGATCCACCCAACCAAGATGCCTATATACATAAAGGAAACTGATAAATGTATAGATTGTGGAAATATAGAAGGATAATTTAACCAACTATTGTAGAGGATGAGATTGAGTGATGACTAACAAAATTGCGAATTTCCTTGTCAGTGCGATCTTCTGATAGTTCATCCAAAAACACTACTGAAACTTGATCTTCATCTGAAACAAGATAAAGAAAATTAACAATCCTCACCAAGTTTTGTGCTAAAATAATCTTAATACAATGAATGGTCAATATGCATATAAGAAACCTGCAAATACACATGTTTACAACAGCTAAGCTACCTGGAATTTGAATATCAGCTTTTCTTGGACCAGGAATAATCTTGCTGTGATAGGCATCAAATAACTGAGTGTTATCAAGGTCATCCGTGAGCTTAGGATCTGAGCAAAGAAATTATTCAATTCATCATCAAGTACTACTAAAAAATGGTGAAAAGAAGTTGAAAATTCATTATTCAAAGCAGGGTCAGTACCACCAACTCCTCTGACTTCCAACATGAAAACAGCGCGAGGTCTATCGAATGGATTTGGCACGAGAACCTCATTCAACTGAGAAAAACAAAAAAACAATTTCTTAAGGGAACCGTCAACTAGACAAGACACAAAAAACAAAGGCTGAAAATGATAAAGATAAAAAGCAGCATAGAATTTTGATGACCTTAGATGAGCCATCAGCTGAAAGTGAAGCAGGCGGTGCAAAACCAAGCAAGACTGACACAGCAGCGCTGACTTCCGAAAGCGACATAGAACGAGACTGAAAGTGAAAAGCCATAGGACAACAACATATTTAAACAATAAAGGCAAGAACAATAAACCTTTAATATCAAATAATAACAAAACTACAATGCATTGCTTTTATTCCAGAATCTAATTCATTAAATGTAGAAAGCAAGAATGCAAGGCAAACTATTGAAATCATCAATTCGAAATCTCCATAGATTCATTACATATCCATAACTAACAAATTAAATTAAAAAAAAAAGCACTCATAGAGTCGATCTGATGTGTGCTAATCAAATGCTCACATATTAATATTTCAAAATTCAAATCCAGTCCTTGCCTAACATTGTGAATGATCAATTTCTTAGCCTTAAAATAATCAATTAAACAACCAAAATTTCATTAATTGTTGAAGGTAATATGGCAATATCGAACGAACCTGAGCGACATCGTTTTGTGAAGGAGTGCGAATAAATTGACGCGTCGGATTATCGATAAAGAACACAGAACCGGAAGGTTCAGCCTGAGCCTGGATAAAATTGGAACCAAAACAGACTATAAAATCGTACGATCAAAAATTCATATTTACACTGAATAATACAAAAGCACAAAAGAGAAATAACAAACCCTAATTTGGAAGCAAAGGAGAGAAGAAAAAACAATGAGATGGAAAATTCTGCGAGTCGGAAAATCCATTGTGACGAAACACACAGTCTGATCTGAGGTTTCACGAGGAGGAGGAAATTTCTATCTATCAGATTCGGGTATTGCAGGCGACGTCGTTTCGTTTTTTTTTTTCAGTATTATTACTATTATTTTTTATTGAAAGACAGAATTGGGCTGGGCTGTCTGCATTACTGTTAATTGGGTTCAGTCGAGAACATTAAAATTTTAAAAAGACTTCTTCTATAAACACTTACACTAACTCTTATTACACCCCAAATCAGAATGAGGTTCATTGTTTTATGCTGGGAACGGTTGTATTTAGGATATGAAAGGGTATACTTGGAGTCAGTTTAATGTTTTATGGCTTGGAAGACCCTTCAGTTGGCGCATTGACTGCCGCCTAATCCCTGCTTTTGCACACGAACAGTAATGAATAATGACATGATCAGAAACTTCTCGTAAATCCCCAAACTCTTTATATATCTTCAAATTCTTCATCTTTCCTTGCTTTTAACATGTAGCCCCACGTTGAATCCAGTTGATTTTTGCTTTGTGACCGTCGACCGACTCATGGATCTGCTCTTTTCCTTTATTTGTTTCAAACAAACTTTACTTTAATCTCTTTTTGCTTGATATTCCAAAATATACTCATATTAACAAAACACAAAAAATGAAAATAAATAAATAAAACATAATTTAGCATAAAATTAAGTTAGAAAGATACAAGATCCAGTTTAGAACTCTCTTTTTTTTAGGTCAATTTTATTGGGTAGGCCATTTAATTAAGGCCTTCATTAATGTCACAAATGGATAAACCTCCTTCTTGAATGTTCTCTTTCGAGAGAAAGAGAACAAGAGAATGGAGTAGGTCGGAGTTTTAATGGCTTCATATCTCACTCTTTAGAATGAGTGTTTAATTTTGTCAGGGATGTTAATTCAGGAGAGTGCATCCAAGAGAGTGGTCAAAGGTGAGTGAAACACTGGGAGCAAACATGGGTAGTTAGTAGGTAAAGAGTTAACTTGTGTCCAACTTTCATGGACACAGAGGAGTTAATACATAAATGCAAAGCAATTTCTATACAAGATGGTAGTGAACGCAAGCTATCACTCATAAGTGGAATGTAAGGAAAATGAGGTTGCATAATGGCAAATTCATTAGTGGGAAAAATCTTGTTGGCAAGAAACATCCATATGGAAGGGATCAAAATTACATTAACTCAAGCATGGAAAACAACAAAAGAGGTGAAAATCGAGAGCTTGGGTAATAATATATTTTTGTTCAAATTTGGCTAGGAAGTAGATAAACGAAAACTAATGGCTGGAGGGCCATGGCATTTCGATAGGGCTTTGATTGTGTTTAAAGAACCTAGTGGAATCGGGAATATGAGGAAGGAAGAATTCACACATGTTTTTTGGGTACAAATTCACAATGTATTTATAATGTGATGGAGCGAGAAAATGTTCAAAAGCTATGGGGACTTATCAAAGAAGTTCTAAAAGTATAAACTAATGATGATGAGGAATGTATTGGCCTATATGCAAGAGTCAAAATATTAATTGACGTCACAAAGCTATTAGAAAAGATGGTGTTCTTGGAGCAAAAAATATTAGGCCCAAGAGAAGAAAGTGAAAGATGCAAGCTTGAAGTGCAAGCACCAAAGGGCACATAAAAGAAGGGTCAATCTAGGGGAAAATGGTAGGTTGTGAATTACCAAAGTCAAGCCCAAATTAAAAGAAAGCACAGATCCTAAGCCCTTACAAAACCTCTACAGCTAAAGCAAGCACTTGCAATCTGTCTCCTCACAACTACAAAATAAACTAAAATGGCACAAAAATGGTGGAAAATGATGAAAACACTCACAATGCAATTCAATCAGCGGAGGCTGAATATTAGCCTCGTTGACAGCTATGAAAATGTTAAGTTGGAACGTCCGAAGGATAGGGAATGACCGGACGTTCATGGCTCTTAAAAAATTCCTCTAATTGTATAGACCTTAGTTAATTTTCCTATATGAAATTAAACTGAAGTATGTACAGATGAATAAAGTTGGTAAGAAATTGAAGATGAAAAATTGCTTTGTTGTTAGTACTACTAGTAAGAGTGGGGGTTTAGCCATGCTATGGAATTCTGAAACAAATGTGAATATCACATCTTTCAGCAACCACCACATTGATGTTGAGGTAGAAACCGAAACGGGGAAACAAATGAGATGCACTAGAGTGTACGAGCATTCAGAAATGAGTAAAAAAAAAAACACACTTGGACTCTACTAAGAAGACTAAGAGGTATGTCTTTATCTCATTGGCTGTGTTTTGGAGATTTGAATGAGATTATGCATTTGGATGAGAAAAATGGAGGAAATAATAGGGAAGTTAGTATGATTGGTGATTTTAGAGAGGTTGTTCAGGACTGTAATTTGAGAGATTTGGGTTATTTGGACCACTTTTTCACATGGTCTAATAGGAGATTTGGTTGCCATTTAGTTGAAGAACGTTTGGATAGATTTTTGTGTAGTAAAGACTTGACAAATTGTTTTCAAGACCATGCTGCAACAAACATGGTTACTTGGTGTTCGAATCACAATCTAGTGTTGATGGAAACAATAGACGGGGATGATAGAAGGCAATACAATAGAAGAACATAATCAAGAACCCATTATGAAGATATGTGGAGTTCTTACGATGAATGTAGGATCATTGTTAAGGAAGAATGGGTCAAACATGGAGAATGGGTAGGAGGTAAGTAGTAGAACTTTTTAAACAAGTTAGTAAAGCCTTGCTAGCTGAATTAATGCACTGGAGTAAGAAATTTTTTGGGGGCAGCAAGAGGAAATTGGAGATGCTGATGAACAGAATAAAGGAGCTCCAGTAGCAAAAAAGACAGTATGAAAGTGGTGAAGAGTTAAAAAGCATAGAAAGACATATCCACAATCTTTTACTAGATGAAGAGATTTTCTAGAAGCAGAGGTCTAGAGCGGACTAGCTTAGGAAGGGAGATAAAAACATAAAATTCTTTCACCAAAAAGCTTCATCGACAAAGAGGAAGAACAAATTTGGGGGATAAAAGATGCTCAAGGAAATTAGGTAGCAGAGAATGAAGATATTGATAAAGAGTTCTGTGGGTACTTTGCAAAATTATTTTCAACCTCTAATCCTACTCAAGATCAAATAGAAGAGGCACTAAGAGGAATGGTTCCTAAGCTATCAATATAAATGAATGAATACCTGACTCAACTATATACAGAGAAGGAGATAATGGAGGCCCTAAACCAAATGTGTCCAACTAAGGCTCTAGGGCCTGATGGATTACTGGGTGCTTTCTATCAAAAGCACTGGCCATCTGTCAAGGAAGGAGTCACCAACACATGCCTTCACATTCTAAATGAAGCATGTACTATTGCCCTCTTGAACCACACTTATATTCTTTAATTGCAAAGAATGCGAAGCCTAGAAAAATGATTGAATTTAGGCCAATAAGTCTCTGTAATGTCATTTATAGAATTATTGCCAAAACTATTGCGAATAGATTGAAAACTATCCTGCATGCTGTAATTGATTGGTCACAGAGTGCATTCATCCCTAACACGTTGATAACCGACAACATCGTTGTTGGATATGAATGTCTCCATAAGATTAGGCATAGCAAGGGCAAGAAAAAGGGCTTGGTTGCTTTGAACCTAGATATTAATAAAGCTTCTGATATGGTGGATTAGGGTTTTTTAAAACAGACAATGCTTAGATTAAGCTTTGCCACGAAGTGGGTAGACTTAGTTATGAATTGTATTACCACTTCATCTTTCTCTATAATTATAAATGGAATACCTAAGGGTATGATTATCCCTCAAAGGGGATTGAGGCAAGTATGTCCTTTATCCCCTTATCTGTTTATAATATGTGCATAAGCCTTTTCTAATATGTTAATACAAGCCGAGAGGAAAAAATGAATACAAGGGTTGAGATTCGCTCGATATATTTCCATCTCTCACCTCCTATTTGCAAATGACAGCCTGGTCTTTTCTAGAGCCTCGCTTAAAGACTGCCAACATCTCAAAGACATCTTTGATTGCTATGCTATTGCCTCGGGACAAATCTTCAATTTCGACAAGTCATGCATGTTCTTCAATGGCAATGTTCATGTAAACTAAGTTTCAGCCATTAAAAGAATTTTTCAACTCAATGTGGTATTGAAGCATGACAAATATCTAGGGTTACCTTCGATGATTGGGAGGAAAAAGAATAATTTTTTCAATGAGATTAAACTGAAAGTTGAGAGCAAGATTGCCAGTTGGCAGTAAAAGCTTTTCTCGTATGGAAAGAAACAAGTTCTAATCAAAGCAGTGGCACAAGTTGTTCCAGCCTATACCATAAGTGTTTTCAAGACACCTATTGATTTGTGTGATGATATTCAGAGATCTATATCGAGATTTTGGTGGATCAAAAAAAAAAAAGGGTATTGCCTGGACCATATGGGAAATGATGAGTCAAGCTAAGATTCGAGGAGGAATGGGATTTAGAGACATCTCGAGTTTCAATCAAGGCTTGGTGGCTAAGCAAGGTTAGAGATTGATTCAAAATCCAATCTAGCAACAACAGCTCTAAAGGCTAGGTCCTTTAAAAAGACTAATTTTCTTAATGCACTAATGGGGTCAAATCCATCCTATATTTGGAGGAACATACTTTGGGGACGACAAGTAATTCTTAATGGATACAGATGGAGAATTAGTAATGGGGAAAACATCTCAGTGTACAAAGATAACTAGATTCCAATACCATCTACATTCAAGCCTTTTTCTAGCAAAAAAATGCCTCATGATATCACTGTATCAATATTAATAGATAATGAAAATAAGTGGAAGACTTATTTCATTCAACAGATGTTTCAAAAGGAATATGCAGATGCAATTTTAAGCATCTCATTACCAAGGAGACAAAGAAAGAACGAAGTTATTTGGCATTATGATAGAAAAGGGAAATATTCAGTCAAAAGTGGATACCAAGTGGCTTTAAAATATGAATTCCTGGATTCACCAAAATGCTCTAACATCAAAAGAAGGAACTGGAGTATAATCTGGACCCTTATCCTCCCTGAAAAAAAATTAAGATTTTCATATGGAAGGCAGCAAAAAACTTACTACCACCAGGTAAGAATTTGTGGAAGCGTAGAATTGTTCAAGAAGCTCACTGCAAGTAGTGTAGGAATAGATTGGAAAATACTTTGCATGCTCTAATCACTTGCAAAGCAGCGAAGAAGGTCTGGCAACTCTCAACTATGGCAAGTGCAATTTAAAAGATGGGAAATCCAGACTTTTTAGGGGATTTGATGATGTTACAGGAAAAGCTTAGTAAAGCTGACTTAGAGCTTATGGTGACAATGTGTTGGGCGATTTGGCATGCTAGAAATAGATTTGTTTTTGAAGGGTTGAAGTTAGACCCAATTCTGGTAATGACTAAAGTTGAAGCAGTTAAAGAAGGTTTTAGAAGAACAAAATTTCCAGAGCTACTAAACTCGGAAATAATGCAGAAGAAAAAACCAAAAGTCTGGACCCCTCCACCCCAAGGATGGGTAAAGATTAATGTTGATGCAGCTATTAATACCAAAAGACAATGTTCAGGACTAGAGACTCCACAGGAAGGTGCTTAGCAACAGTTAAAAAAACTACAAAGTTTGGTGGAGATGTGGCATATGCAAAAGCAAAGGCAGCTAAGTGGGGTATCAATATAGCAAAGGAAGCAGGCTTTGCAATAGTAATTTTAAAAATTGATTGTCATCAGGTAATAGAACTGATACACGACAGAGAAGGCATCTTAATAGATATTTATTTGATCATTTAAAAAATTCAATCCTCAAAGAAGAACTTTAAAGCTTTTGAAGCAAAGCATGTCCCTAAATCATGTAATGAAAGTGCTTATTCCTTAGCCAAGATGGACATGGAAAATCTGAAACTTTTGTTTCGGTGAAAAATTTTCCTCCCGAAATTTTTCATGTATTCACTTTGTTGAATTAATGAAAGTTTGACTTTCTCATTAAAAAAAAGTTAGAAAAATACGAGTATATTTTATGAAAGTATATTTTATAATTAGTCTCTTGGGTGCAACTTAATTAGTTGCTTGTGGATGTGCTTTGCAGCCACAATCACCTAAGTTCGAGTGACAAATAAACTAAAATATAAAGTCGCATAAAATTAAGTTAGAATTATATGTAAAGAATGCATAAATAAAAGTATATCATAAGCCCTCTATGCATTGTTGAGTGTTAGAAAATGTATATTTATAAAGAAGAAAATTGTCATTTTACACTTCAAGTTCCATTAACATTCCTACTTTTATGTATTTAAATTTCTTGTCATTTAATTATGTGTGTTGTATTATAAGTATTTTATGTATTTTAGGGGCATCATAGTCATTTCACAATGAATGAGAGATCAGACGGCAAAACGGACATCACTTTTGAACTCAGGACGGTAGAAAACCTTAGGAGGAGCATAAAAGGAAAAATGGCACTGTTCACATGTACGGTACTGTCTACGTTACTGTTCATGACACTGTTCACATAGACGGATCGATGGCGTGGCATTGACCGATGATGTGGCATTGACTGATGAGGTGTCACGATCCTGTTGGACTAAAATTCTTATGCACTGCTGATCGATGACGTGGCAGCATATTAGTGTACCAAAAATCTCACGTACGGTACATGCATTACACAGGATTATTTTCAACCAAACCGCGTCACTGTTCAAGTCGGGTCAAACCGTGTTACTGTTCACCCACGCGGTCAAACCGCGTACTGTTGACTGATGACGTGGCACAATCCTGAGCGTCCGAAATGTTTTCGATCTGATGGCCATGATTTACTCAATGTATCTATAAAAAGAGGGCTCTCCCCCCCTAATTTGATATCTCTGAATCCATTTTTGGACTTCATTTTCTGTAATTCCTTCTCCATCTTGTATTTTCTATGTATTTTAATAAATTTATATTTTGCCCCTAGTTCAATTATGAGTAGCTAATTTTCTTTCAAGCTTGAGTTGAAGGTGAAGTCTCAACATGTGTCATGGGCTTTATTTGGTAAATTTATTTTCTTTTCCCCTCTAATTTTTGTGGATGATTTGACTTTTCGTCGACAAATAATAATAATCTTGTCTAGATACCGCCTTGGTTACACCGGCTCCCTAGTACAAGGTTATTATTATTTGGCACGATAAGCCCTTAGCACCATATTGATTAGAGTGTGGTTCATGAGGTGTGGATTTCCCCCTCATTATTTAATTGGTATTAATAAAGAATATTTAGCCCATGATGCATGTTGATACAGATCCAGATACCCAAGTACGTCATTTCAATAGAATTCTCTTCAAATTATTCTCGCCATTTCAATTCCAATTTTATAATCCAAATCATTTTCACCACAAATCCAACTACCCATTTAGAAAATTAATTCAACACACAATTAAAATCCACCTCCTCGTGGGATCGACACTCGTCACCATTGATCTATTCTACAATAAATTTGTGCACTTGCGAGTTCAATAAAATTTGCACAACAAGTTTTTGGCGCCGTTGCCGGGGAGGTAAGTAATTTTAATTCATAGAATTAATTTTTGTGAATAATTCCATTTAATTGTTTTCTTGTATTTTTTTTTTCTTTAAAAAAAAAAAAAAGTGAATCTACATTTAAAGGTTAGTATTTTTTTTCTTTTTCTCTTCTTTAAAATTCTGTAATTTAATTTTTAATTTATTTTTCTTTGTAAATTTTTTTTGTTTATCTTATTAATTTATTTTTAGTTAATTTATTTCACGTATTTATTTTTGTGTATTGTTATAGAAAGGTTTTAACAGCGTGATAAAGTTAGTATCGTAATTTCTCCCTCTTCTTTATTTTTATTTGTTTTGTTCCCATCTTTATTTTTATTTTATTTGTTTTGCATGCATGGTCGAAGGTCATTATTACCTAATGTTGAACCTATAGACCTTGAACTTGAGAAAACACTTCGCACACACAAACAAGTTAAAAATAAAATGGATTTGCAACCACAGGAGAGGCCATTTAAGGACTACTTCAGTCCTTTAGCTAATTTGAGCACATCATGCATAAGATACCTAAATGTAGCTGCTAGGAGTTTTGAATTAAAACCTAGTGTGCTAAATTGTCTCCCAATATTCTATGGCCTAGAAAATGAGGACCCATATAATCATTTGAATGATTTTCATGCTATTTGTCAAACATTTAAATATGAGAATTTTTCAGACGATGATGTTAAACTCAGATTATTCCCATTTTCTTTAAAGGATAGAGCTCGTTCATGGCTTAATACATTACCTACCAATAGCATCACATCATGAGAACAAATGGTAACTAAATTTTTGAATAAATATTTCCCAGTGGATAAAACCAATGCTATTCGCAGGGAAATCTCAGAGTTTACCCAGAGAGCAGACGAGCAGTTTTTCGAAACATGGGAGTGATTCAATGGGCTACTCTTGAAGTGTCCACATCATGGGTACGAGAAATGACACCAATGCCAATATTTTTTGGAGAGATTATTGCCGAATGTGCAAGAATGGCTAATGGCAACAAGTGGAGGAGAGCTAATGTCAAAAAGTGCATCAGAGATTTGGGAATTCTTCCAGCGACAAGCGGATAATTTCTAACAACGGAGTCGATCACTCAGGAATACTAGAAGAATTAAGGGAGTAAATGAGGTTCACATTGGCGAGTCAACTTCAGGAATCAAAGAAGTCAAGGAGATGGTTAAAGGTCTCGCTCGACAAATAGCATCATTATCGACTGCTAAATCAACAGAGCCACATGACCATGACTCATACTCAGATCAAGCCAATGCCATAGGTGTAATGAGAAAACCATCAAATTACAACCCATACTCCAACACATATAACCCTGGATGGAGAGACCACCCCAATTTTTCATGGTCTCAAGGATTCCAACATAATGAACCAGCAGCTCCAGCTCCACGAATGCAACAAATTCCTTAAGTTCCTCAAGCCTCTCAGCCACCATTTAGACCATTCAATCAGAACCATAACTACTCTAAACCCAGACCATGGGAGGATTCATTCCAAAATCTCAAGAATCTTACTCACTCCACGATTGAGCAACAGAACCGCACCATTGATGGACTACGAAATGAGTTGAGAGTATGCTTCAACTCACAAGCCTAATCAGTTTCAAGCCTCGAGAAGATGGTGGGACAGCTTGCTTCTTCAGTTCAGACATTGGCAATGACTGTTGAGAAAGACAAGTTTCCAAGTCAACCAATGCATAATCTTAAAGGAGTGCATAAAGCAAGTACCAGTTCACCACAGCAGCATGGAGAGGTCAAAACAGTCATGACCTTGCGAAAAGGAAAAAAAGTCGACAATAAAGTGGAGATGCCGGTGACAAAAGAAAATCAAATTGTACCTGTGAATGTTGAGGACTCACCATCAGAAGAGAAAAAAGAAACCAACCCGCGAGAATATGTTCCCAAAGCTCCATTTCCTCAGAGGTTAGCGAAAGGAAACAAGGAAAAATCCACAGGTGAGATTCTCGAAATCTTCAAATAGGTAAGTGTTAACATCCCTTTACTTGATGCTATAAAGCAAGTTTCATCTTATGCCAAGTTTCATAAAGACCTTTGTACTAAAAAGTGAAACATTCATGTTCAAAAGAAGGCATTTTTAACAGAAAACGTTAGTTCTATACTCCAACACAAAATTTCTCTAAAATGCAAAAACCCAGGCTCCCCCACTATCTCATGTAGTATAGGGAACCACACAATTGAGAATACTTTGTTGGATTTAGGAGCTAGTGTAAATTTGTTGCCTTACTCTGTATTCGTGAAACTTGGACTGGGAGAATTACACCAAACTCCAGTGGTGTTGCAGCTTGCAGATCGGTCCACAAAAATATCTCGTGGTATTGTGGAGGACGTGCTTATCCAGGTAGACAAGTTTTATTTTCCTGTTGATTTCATTGTAATTGACACTCAACCAATCTAGGATTCAAGAAAGCACATCCCCATTATTCTAGGCCGACCTTTCTTGGCAACTGCCGATGCTCACATTCAATACAGAACTGAAAATATGCAGTTGTCCTTTGGCAACATGACTATGGAGCTGAACATTTTCAACATTGCCAAACAACTTCACAATGCAGATGATGGAATTGTTGATGTGGATTTAATTGAAGCATTAGTTGATGACACTTTTCTTTCAAACCTTAGTGATGATCCTTTACAAACATGTTTAACTCACTTTGGTTTTGATTTTGATATTGACAGATCGGTCGATGAGGTCAACGCTTTACTTGACTCAGCACCATCTATGGACACTAATAAATGGAAGTCAAGAGTTGAACAACTAGCACCATCAGAGAAGAAACTCATCCTATCATCAGAATCACCACCGAAACTCAAGCTCAAACAATTGTCCAACACTCTAGAATATGCATTTTTGGGAGAAGAAAGTACTCTGCCGGTAATCATCTCATTATCCCTAAATGACGAACAAAAAGGTAAGTTGTTGGATGTTTTAAAAGAGCACAAATGAGCATTAGGATGGACCATAGCAGACATCAAAGGTATAAACCCAGTAGACTGCATGCATTACATTCACCTTGATGAAAATGCTAAATCTAATAGGGAAATGCAACGTCGGTTAAATCCTCATATGAAAGAAGTTGTTAGAACTGAAGTCCTTAAGCTATTAGATGCTGGTATCATTTACCCAATTTCTGATAGTTCATGGGTCAGTCATGTACAAGTTGTCCCCAAAAAGTCAGGAGTCACAGTAGTTACGAATGCCGATAATGAATTAATACCAACTAGAGTGATTACAGGACGGCGTGTATGCATTGATTATAGAAAGTTGAATTCTGTAACACGTAAAGACCATTTTCCTTTACCATTTATCGATCAAATGCTTGATAGATTGGCAGGCCATGAATTTTATTGCTTTCTAGATGGCTACTCAGGATATAATCAGATTCCCATAGCACCAAAAGATCAAGAGAAAACCACTTTCACTTGCCATTTTGACACTTTTGCATATATGAGGATGCCATTTGGATTATGTAATGCACCTGCTACATTTCAACGATGCATGTTAAGCATTTTTTCTGATATAGTTGAACGATTCCTTGAAGTCTTTATGGATGACTTTTCTATTTTTGGTGACTCGTTTGATCAATGTTTACATCATCTAACACTAGTTCTGCAAAGATGTATCGAAAAGAACTTGGTCTTAAATTGTGAGAAGTGTCATTTTATGGTAAAACAATGTATTGTTCTCGGTCACATCATTTCGAGCAAAGGTATTGAGGTTGACAAAGCCAAGGTAGATCTCATTTCTAATCTTCCTCTACCCAAAACAATCAGAGAAGCAAGATCTTTCCTTGGGCATGCTGGTTTTTATAGACGTTTCATTAAAGATTTTAGCAAAGTTTCTAGACCCTTATGCAATCTACTTAAGGAAATACCTTTTATCTTTAATGATTCATGTCTTGTGGTTTTTGAAAAATTAAAGCAATTATTGACATCATCACCCATCATTCAACCCCCAAACTGGAGCTTACCATTTGAACTCATGTGTGATGCATCTGATTATGCAGTAGGAGCAGTGTTAGGACAAAGAGTTGATCGAATTCCCCATGTTATTTACTATGCTAGTATGACATTGAATGATGCACAGTTGAACTATTCAACTACTAAAAAAGAAATGCTAGCAGTAGTGTTTGCATTGGAAAAATTTCGATCTTATCTCATTGGTTGTAAAATAATTGTGTTCACAGATCATGCTGCTCTTAAATATCTTCTCACAAAAAAAGATGCAAAAGCTAGACTAATTCGTTGGGTGTTACTTTTGCAGGAGTTCGACTTGGAATTTAAAGATAAGAAAGACACAGAGAATGTTGTAGCTGACCATCTCTCTCGTCTCCACTTTGACACAATTATGGAATCATTACCATTAAATGAGTCATTCCCAGATGAACAATTGATGAGTGTGGAAGTATTACCATGGTATGCTAACATCGTGAATTATCTTGTTACAGGTCAACTTCCAGAGCATTGGACCAAGCAAGACAAGACCAAATTTTTTACGGAAATAAAGAATTTCTTTTGGGATGACCCTTATTTGTTCAAGTATTGTGCAGATCAAATTGTTAGACGATGTGTCCCAGAAAGAGAAATTCAGAATATTCTTTCATTCTGCCATGAACAAGCTTGTGAAGGTCATTTCAGTGCTAAGAAAACAGCGACTAAAGTTTTACAATGTGGTTTCTATTGGCCAACTATATTTCGAGACGCTTACACTTTCTGTTCTTCATGTGATAGGTGTCAACGAATTGGGAGCATTACGCGAAGGAATATGATGCCACTAAATCCAATTTTAGTAGTTGAGATTTTTTATGTATGGGGTATCGACTTCATGGGACCCTTTCCCTATTCTTTTGGCCATCAATACATATTGGTTGCTGTTGACTACGTATCAAAATGGGTAGAAGCAATTCCATGTAGAACCAATGATCACAAGGTGGTAATAGGATTTTTGAAAAGCAACATTATTTCACGCTTTGGATTCCCTCGAGTAATAATCAGTGATGGTGGTGCCTACTTTTGTAATAAAGCATTCAAAGCTCTTTCGACAAAGTATTTCATCACTCACAAAGTAACGACCCCATATCATCCGCAAATCAGTGGCCAAGTTGAGATCTCCAATCGAGAAATAAAGCACATATTAGAAAAGACGGTGAAACCAGACAGAAAAGATTGGTCATTAAGACTTGATGATGCATTATGGGCATATAGAACGACTTTCAAGACTCCGATTGGGATGTCACATTACAGGCTAGTGTATGGAAAAGCTTGCCACCTACCTGTGGAACTCGAGCATCGTGCATACTGGGCCATCAAGAAATTCAACTTTGACATGCAGCAAGCCAGCTTAGAAAGAAGATTACAACTGGCAGAACTTGAAGAAATTCGCAATGATGCATACGAAAATGCCAAGATTTATAAGCAACGAATGAAAGTCTTCCATGACAAGCAAATTATGAGAAAATCGTTCACTCCAGGTCAGAAAGTGCTTTTATTCAATTCTCGCTTGCACCTATTCCTAGGTAAATTACGCTCTCGATGGTCTGGCCCCTTTATTGTTCATACTATTTTTCCACATGGGGCAATTAAAATTAAGGACTTAAAGAACGGTGTCACGTTTAAAGTTAATGGTCAAAGATTAAAACCATATCTAGAGTACAAACCACATGGAGAGGACATCGAAATAAATTTGAGTGATCCACCAGATTTGAATTAAGTTTTTCTTTCTTTCTTTTCGGTGATTTGATTTTTTTTCTTTCTTTCGTTTTATTATTTTTGCTAATTGAAATTATTTTTGCATAAGTGTGTTTGTTTAACCATTAAGTTTTTTTTTCTTATCATTGTTAATCATGAGTACCATACTTAAACTGTTCCTCCTGAACATTCTTAAACCACTTCAACGTGTAAAATCTCATCTCAAAAGGCAGATTCGATTTTGTAAGACACATCGTATTTGGGCTCTGCAACCACCAGAGTTAGTATCCTATGTTGAGGGTTTAGAAAGCCAACTCAGAGACATTGAGAGAAGTGTTTACGACATCCAGTTGGAGCTTGAGGTAAATTCAATAAGAGGATGATTTTAATTTTCTTTGTGTGTTTTAATTTGTTTTTCTGTTTGTGTGCTTTAGTTTGTTACCCCGGTAAAGTAGCGGATAACGGTACTCCGTGACAATCAAGTCGGTTACTTAAGTTTTCCCATAATAACTGATATTCTGAGGCGAAGATATGGACAGAAACGAGATTCTAGCGAAGCTTCACAAGCGATTCCCTTCACTTCCTCAGAATGCCCTCCTTACAATCTATAAAGCCCGGTCCGAACGCATGCGATTGCTCATGAGGAATAACATACCTGCTAACATCTGTTGGTTAATCGAGGCTAAAGTACGATTGACAGGTGAGTTACCTCCAAAATTTATTGCATACATGCCTGGTTGTGGTAAAGGAAATTATGCAAGAAAACGACGAGCTCGAAGAATTTCTATTGCTTGTCATAAGTGTGCCAAAATGAGTTGCGATAAAAAACCATGTTCTTTAGGAATGATGTCTGATAACAGATAAGATAAGATTCAATTCAATTCATTAGGGATGGCTTGAATAAGGAGTCATTGGATGATATCCTCCTGTCTCTTGAAACGCATCCCAGTGGATATGTGCAAGGAGCAATTCTCCAGTTATGACCATTATTCCAGAAAGAGCATGCACGATATAGTCTCGGGAATCTGACTATAAATGACCCTGTTTGCCAGTTTATAAGAAAACTGGATGGGAAGCCCATCCTCGACCCATAGAGGGCGTTCAAGCCGTTTCTGGACGTAAAACCAGAGGAAGATGTGAGCCACAGTCGCAATTACCTGTAAATATCCTTTTACTTCACTGTTATTTTCTTTCACTGTTGTTTTATCTTTTCCATTATTGTCTTTAATAATTTTATCATTGTTTCTTTTTCTTTTTACTGTTTCCTTTTTGACTCGCGAGCCATGTGCTTTACGTGTTATTTAACACAGACATGCCACCTCATATACAGTTGTGACCCACTGTCACCAAGATTCTTAAATATGACTTTTTGTTAAGCACTCACAAATTGTTTTTGAGAAATATTACAATGGCCGCTACTCCCAATAGACAATTCAAGAACATTTGTGTGCTTTCTGGATTTAACTATGACAAACATAAAGAGTTCGTTGAGGCAGTCATAAATCTTGGTCGAAGCATAGCAGAGAGAAAATTACACTTGGTGTATGGAGGAGGTAACCGAGGGTTATCAAAATTGGTCTCAGAAGCTGCTTTTGTCAGAGGAAGCCAAATGTTAGGCATCATCCCAAGAACCCTAAAACCTTTGGGCAGTTTGTCTGACTCACCGACTGGAGAAGAGTTAGTCGTCTCAGGTATGCAAGAACGAATAACTGAAATGCTTAATCATGTTGATGCTTTTATTTTCCTTCCAGGAGATCTTGCAACACTAGAGGCACTTATCACACTAGCATCTTGGGTCCATCTGCACATTCACCAGAAACCCATCGGTTTGTTAAATGTCAATAACTTTTATGATGGCTTCATCGCATTTCTTAACCATGCAATAAAAAACTATTTCGTTCCTTCCGATGCGAAAAAGCTTTTTATTTGTGCTCACACTGCTAATGAGCTACTTGATATGTTACAAGCTTATAAACCGGAGCCAGACCCCTGGACCTTTGTGTTGGAGCGTCCAAATAATGACGGTAACAGTAGCCGCAGTAAGAAGTATAAATTAGATTTAACTCTCCGCCTGTAAATATTTTCTTCTGTGTTGCACCACCCAGGTGATGTCTTCTAAACTCTACTTCTTTCCTTTAAAACATTGAGGATAATGTTTCGTTCTGGTTGGGGGGAGGGAATGGTCGACAATTGTGGAATCTTGGTTAAGTTTTTACTAATTTTTTGTTGTAGAAACTAACTGTTGCTAACTTTTTGTGTTGAAGATGGCTGAATATGGAGTGTAGTTACTCTAGAAACGCATCTACTTCGTTAAAAAAAAATTCCAGATATTTTATTTTTCTTTATTAATTTTTTTTACAATCATTTTTCTTCTTCTTTCTAATTTCTCATTTATAAATATACACTTTCCAATTTTTTGAGTCGAAGATGGCTGAATATGGAGTGTAGTGCCTCTAGAAACGCATCTTCTTAGTTAAAAAAAAAACATTTTTTTCTATCATTTTAAGTGTAATTTTTTTTAATTAGTTTTTCTGCATCATTTTCACACTTCTGCATGCATATTTTCCTTTCATGTTTAGAATAGGTTGGGGGGTAGAATGTTGTTTAAAAAAAAATTGTGTGATTTGTTTTAACATTGGATGACATGATTAATTTCAAATTTTAGTATTTGTATTATCTTTGGTCTTAAGTGATGTTACGCTATGTTTGCTATTTTACATGTTGATGTCGGAGACAAATATGAGTTGCTTGAAGGAATGAACATGTCATAATAAGTACCAAGTGAGTTTTTGAGCCTATTATTTTTCTTGGAGAGTAACCCTTTTGCCCATTCTTTATACAGCTTAGCAGTTTTATACACGATCTTTAGATTTCTTTTGAGTTAACCCTAAAAAAAATTATAAAATTAAAAAAAAAAAGAAAAAAAAAAGTGTGTTGCTACATTTGGAGGCCCATCTAACTAGTAGATATGAAAGATTATTTAGAGGCCTAAAAGATTATGGAAATGCCATCTTTGATCCGTTTGAGCCTTTCTAGTCATCCCTTTTGTGAAGTATCCATAGTTAACCCTTTTGAACCTTAAAACAAAAAAAAAATATTTTCTTTGTCAACTTATCATCTTGACTCACTCCGATTTGGAGTATTACCCGATGTCTTATAAGTTCCATCACCTATTTATGTTTGAGAAAAATGTAAATAATTATTTTGTTCAGTGATGTTGCGCCAAACAAAAGCAAAAAAAAAATTGTTGTTTTTTTTAAAAAAAAATAACAATAATAGGTGAAATCCACTTTGCAACTTCCAAAAAAAAAATCTCTGTATTTTTCTCAAACATACACTTTGTTTTCCTTATTTCCCTTCCTTATTAGCCATGTCCCTAGCCTACGTTACATCCTAATAAAAGTCCTTCTTAATTTTAGGGAATTATAATCTGAAGTAGAAGCTAGTTATATGGGCTAAAAAGATGTAGTGATGCATAAAAAAGTAAAAATAAATAAATTGAGTTGACTAGCATTTTTATTTGACTTGAGATCATATTATTTCTAAGCTGAGGGCATATTTCTTTCATCTTGGTGAGTGCATGTGATATCACTTCTTCATTATTTTCTCTCAATTACCATTCATTGGAGTGACTATTTTTATTGGGTTTAATTTCTTTGTGAGAGTGTCACTACTTTCAGTGAGATTTTGGGGTTTGACATGTTATTTTTTAAAGTAGTTATGACAAAGTCTACTGGGCTGATTCATGTGGATGGTTGATGTGGGTGCGATGTTTCTTTAGACTGGAGATAATGCTTATACTTTTATTTGATTACTATCATTAGTCTAATTGAATAAACATGATTGTTTAAAAAAAAAATCATTTTGGATTTGAATTTTGTTTTCGCTTTATTTGCTAGGGACTAGCAATAAGCTGGTTGGGGGGTGTGTTGAGTGTTAGAAAATGTATATTTATAAAGGAGAAAATTGTCATTTTACACTTCAAGTTCCACTAACATTCCTACTTTTATGTATTTAAATTTCTTGTCATTTAATTATGTGTGTTGTATTATAATTAAGTATTTTATGTATTTTAGGGGCATCATAGTCATTTCACAATGAACGAGAGATCAGACAGCAAAACGAACATCACTTTTGAACTCAGGACGGTCGAAAACCTTAGGAGGAGCCTAAAAGGAAAATGGCACTGTTCACATGTATGGTACTGTCTACGTTACTGTTCACGACACTGTTCACATAGACGGATCGATGACGTGGCATTGACCGATGACGTGGCATTGACCGATGATGTGGCATTGACTGATGAGGTGTCACGATCCTGTTGGACTAAAATTCTTATGCACTGCTGATCGATGACGTGGCAGCATATTAGTGTACCAAAAATCTCACGTACGGTACATGCATTACACAGGATTATTTTCAACCAAACTGCGTCACTATTCAAGCCGGGTCAAACCGTGTTACTGTTCACCCGCGTGGTCAAACCGCGTACTGTTGACTGATGACGTGGCGCAATCCTGAGCATCCGAAATGTTTTCGATCTGATGGCCATGATTTACTCAATGTATCTATAAAAAGGGGGCTCTCCCCCCCTAATTTGATATCTCTGAATCCATTTTTGGACTCTATTTTCTGTAATTCCTTCTCCATCTTGTATTTTCTACGTATTTTAATAAATTCCCATTTTGCCCCTAGTTCAATTATGAGTAGCTAATTTTCTTTCAAGCTTGGGTTGAAGGTGAAGTCTCAACATGTGTCATGGGCTTTATTTGGTAAATTTATTTTCTTTTCCCCTCTAATTTTTGTGGATGATTTGACTTTTCGTCGACAAATAATAATAATCTTGTCTAGATACCGCTTTGGTTACACCGGCTCCCTAGTACAAGGTTATTATTATTTGGCAAGATAAACCCTTAGCACCATATTGATTAGAATGTGGTTCATGAGGTGTGGATTCCCCCCTCATGATTTAATTGGTATTAATAAAGAATATTTAACCCATTGTGCATGTTGATACGGATCCAGATACCCAAGTACGTTATTTCAATAGAATTCTCTTCAAATTATTCTCGCCATTTCAATTCCAATTTTAGGATAATCCAAATCATTTTCACCACAAATCCAACCACCCATTTAGAAAATTAATTCTACACACACAATTAAAATCCACATCCTCGTAGGATCGACACTCGTCACCATTGATCTATTCTACAATAGATTCGTGCACTTGCGAGTTCAATAAAATTTGCACAACATGCATAGTCCATGAATGCGTTTTGCACGCATGATCATTTGAGTTCAATAATAATAAGAGTAAGAATTAGTGTTTAAAGGCGAAATTTGCCGTCCCAAAAATAGTACCGACATCAAATTGTTATATCATTTTCTAGATAACTGGAAAGGCACTTATATTGTACAATTCCTTTAGAGTGAAATAAAATTTCTTTAATCCAGTATTGTATTAGAGGTAAGTCTAATTAGCTCCAATTTTTCACACTTGATGACATCATGCATAGAGAATGAATATATCATCCTTGCGAAAGTTGAACATTATAAATTGACTAGTATTATGAGCCTTACTTAAAGTTGAAAAGATCACTAAATAAAGCAAAAATAAATTATGCTTTATATGAAACTTCTTATGGAATAAA
Organism: Citrus cavaleriei; assembly: GCA_030448935.1. Lineage (NCBI taxonomy): Eukaryota > Viridiplantae > Streptophyta > Magnoliopsida > Sapindales > Rutaceae > Citrus > Citrus cavaleriei. Next base: position 1,127,898 of record JAUJEM010000066.1, on the reverse strand, counting down.
TAGTCAATTGCTCTTATGTCCACACTTTTAACAAACTACCGAAAATCGTGCAATTAGCTTTAGGCTTTTTGGAGCATGAATTGAGGAATACAAATTGGCATCGTTTGGTACTTGGTAGCTAGGATTAGATTAGAAAATTAAGGTAAAGTTATTTTCATAATTATTTCCCAACGAAACTATAGAAGTAAAAGTAGTACTCTTCCAATAATTTTGCATGTGGCAATTTTTTTAAATAGCGTAGTTTTCTGAGTAACTTTTTAGGGATAAATGTTTATTTAGTTCTTATATTTTAACTTAAGTTTTCATTTTATCTCTGTATTTTAAAAGTACCTCAAAATACATATGTAATTATATATATTAACATTCTTGCCCTTGCTTTTTCTTTTCTTTAACAATTATACCTACCAACAATATTCTTAATATTAATTAATTTATCTATAAAAAATTAATTAGCAAATTAATTAATAAATATTAGTATAAAAGAACTAGTATTTTTTTACATGGTCAATAATTCTTTATTTGAGTTGATAAGACTAGGTACCTCCTTAACTTATCTTTGAGATTGAGGATTCAAGTCTCCTTATGGTGTGAGAGTTTATTTATTTGTGATTTTTCTTTGGTTTCATATTTTCAATTCGGAGTTCAAGTTTGATACATCAAAGGTTTAGGAATTGGTATAAGTGGATCCACCTCATGATCAGTAGGCCAGGGCCCAAGCCCCACGACAGAAAATAATTTCAAAAAAATTAAAGAAAAATTACTTAAGTTATTAATTAACCCATTAAATCTATTAAAGAGTCTCATTAAATTTATAAACCATAATCTCATGAACTCATAAAATTTTAATTTTAATTTTGAGAATTATAAAAACCACACTTTAAAAAAGTTCACAGTAATCCATATGGGTGGTTTTAATTTTTTTATTTAGTCTCTATTAAATCTATTAAAATAATCTCTATAAAATCATTAACCTATAAAATATTAATTTTCACGTGTTATCATTATGTAATGTAGTCCTCGGTAAATCATTTAGATCCTGACAAACATATACTCGCTATATTTATTGTTATTTATAACAATTTTTTGATAACTTACGGAATTTTTATAATTTACCAAATACTTAATTGTACAATAGATTTTTTTTCTAATCATCAAAAGTAAGTGAGATTAACTTTATTCAGAATAAAGCAAAATAATTTCATTAAGAATAAAGCAAAATTCTTTGACGGCGGGCACAACGTAGATAACTTATTATATAGTCATACTCATATAATTCAGAGATAATATAAAAAGAAAACGAATGTTTGGGTGGGGCCTTGTTTGGCCAACAATATCGTTGTCGTTGGATATGAAAATCATGTGTGGTTAAATGTCATATCTTTTGATTATGCTAAAGCATATGTTGTTTTTTGCATGCATATTAATTATTGTTAACTTTGTCAAAGCTGAACTTTTGCTTTTACATTTGACTAAAGGTTAATTTCAAATTATTTCTTGGTGAATTAAATATTTTAAATTATTTTTTATGTTTAAAAACCTTAATTTACCTTATTTTTATTAAGAAAATTAAAAAAATTCATCAGCTCACGTCATTTTCCTTTTTTTAAATCAAATATAAAGATAATTTGAAGTTTTCAAAAGTAATGAGATAATTTGAGAACAGTCAATTTACTAAGGGGATAATATGATATTTACCCTTTGACTAATTGTACCATATATATTCTACCAATTTGATAATTTGCCTAATAATAAGGTTAATCAAAGGATTATATTATGGTAGATTTATACATTAATAAAATAAAGCAAATCTCATATATCCCTAGCTAGATGGAATTCTAATCATATTATATATGTTGTACAGCTTTGATAATTTGCCTAATAATAAGGTTAATCAAAGGATTATTTTATAGTAGATTTATATATTAATAAAATAAAGCAAATCTCGTATATGCCTAGCTAGATGAAATTCTTCTTCCCCATTTGTCCCTAGGTGATTTGTTTTATTTTAATTCAGGTGGGCCACATAACTATATGTAATCATGCGTGCAAGTAATCTTTCTTAATCAAACATTGTTATCACAAAATAGAACCATGGTGCATCTCGTTTAAGATTTGTTTCTCTATTAATGATCATAATTTGGCCTAATTTTAATCACCCAAGAGATTAGGCCAATAACACCACGAAAAACGATCTCCCACAAGCAACAATTCTTAGGTTTAGTTTTTTTTTTTCTTTTTTTTTTCTATTTGATAATTAGCATAATGATAATCTAATTCTCTCCCACTCACGCCAATGAACTTTTACAATATATAAATGATTTGAGATGATAGATTCCTCAACCATTTCCAAATGGGAACAGAAGCAAAATGAGACGGCATTAAATTTCATTCGAAAATGATTGATCAATATTTAGCCGGCCCTATATATTTGAAACCTGTACGTCGAAGTATACATTGCCTTTTGCCAAAGCATACATAATCGAATGGAATCGTTCTTTTTCTCTCTATTTCAAAAAGTATTAATTTATTGGCAAGTCACACACCCACCTAGCTAGCGAGACCACCAACAAAAAAGCGTGAAAGGCGCATCATGACTCAAATTTTCATAAGCATATCAATGTCAATCCAATCCAATCATCAAGGACCAATTATATATATATATATAGGGCAAACATGAAAGTCGCAACCACACTGCTCTTGTTGCATGCTTATCTTAAATTAATGACTACCGATTTGGCTTTATATTAAGGTTTACAATTTTTTTTTAATCGTTTGATTCTTGAAAAAAAAATCATGGGAAATGAGGAAAAGAAAAGGTCTAAGTATACTTATCTAAAGTAAAAGTATACAATGTACATTCACCATGTCAATAGTTTGATATTTTTGTATTACTCTAATACGATTGAATCAAATAAGAGAAATATGTTACTTATAACTAGTAAACTATACATCCACCCCAAATCACTCTTGGTTTTTATCGTAAGCACTGATTTTGATGTAGTTTTATTTACCTAATTACCTGATTTTGAAACGTAAGGAAGGTGAGTTTTGAAAATCTTTTAACATATGTATATTTGTTCATTTATGGTCAAAATTTACTTTTTTAATTTTATCTTTAATTATTAATTACCAATCATACGATTGTATTTACTTGGGTAAAAGCTCGTTTAGTCCCTATATTTTGAAGTTAGTGTCCGTTTAGTCCCTATATTTTTAAAAATACCTCAAACCATCCATACCATTAAATTATTGACACTCTTGCCATTATCTTTTGTTCCTTTTAACTTATTTTTACAATATTACCTTATTATAATAATTTTTTTAGACATTATTAAAAAGAAAAAAAATAAATTACCAGTTTAACACCAAAAAATAAAAAATATATTAATTTTTGTGGAACACTCTCTTGAGTTAAAATATTAATTTTTCTAAAAAAATTGATAATGTAATTTTTTACAATATTAATTTTTTAGATATACGTGTGCTTCCACAAAAATTACTATATACCTTTTTTGTTTTTATTTTATTTTTTAGTTTAATTTGATAATCTAATTTTTTATTAATATAAAAAAATTATTATAAGAGTGTAATATTGTAAAAGCAAGTTAAAAAGAATAAAAAATAATGGCATGAGTGTCAATACTCAATATTTAGCAGCAGGGACGTTTTGAGGTGTTTTAAAAAATATAGGGACTAAATGGGCACTAACCTCATAATATAGGGACTAAACAACCTTTTACCCTATTTACTTAGATAAAAATATGGATCAGTTATAGAATAATCCAAATTTTACAAGATCACATAGATGAAAGATACATTAAAAATATATATTTGTACATAGATCCATTAACTTTCCAGATACTGATTAATTGAAAAAAAAAAAGAGGGCTTCTACAGAAAAATTAATCATTGAAAGACTATAGTTTTTGGTATGTACGTATACCAATATATATATATGTATGTATGTATGTATATATATGTATATAAAGATGTTTAGGACATGATGTCTGAATTTTATAAAATCTAATTTTTTTTTTTGCATCTTATAAAATCTAAATTTAAACTACAATCAGAGACGTATTGCATTGTAAAATAACTCTACACTCATGGGCAGATGTACTTGTTGGCTAGTGCGGGCAACTGTCCCTACTAGAAAATCTTTATTTAAAAAAAATCATGTTAATTTTTGGAGAATTATTTTTCATTGTGGGAATTTTATAAAGAATATTTAATAATGAATCAATTTATTTTATAAATTATCTTTTGCAATTGGGGCAAATTAATTAATATTTTTAACTCAATTAAAATATTAACAAAATTGTTTTTCTCGCCATTGATTAAAGCAGCGCTCTTAATAAGTTCTCCCTTCTCATCCTTGATCAACAAAGCCCTTTTCAACTCATCAAAATTCTTCCTTTTTCTTTGTCTCATTTCATCAACTAGAAGGCACAATTAGAAGTTTAAAGATTTAGGGATAAAATTATTTTCCTTAGTAAGATAATTTTTTTTCCTTAACTTAATAGTATTGATAGTAAGACTAGTAATGAATATTTCCAAAATATAAGAATGCATCAAGAATAATTATAAAAATATTTTAACAAGTATCAATGGATATTACACTTTGATTGCATATTTTCATAATTTTTTATTATATTATTGGCCCCAATGACTGCTATAAAATTCTTATCGCGATTCAAACCCAATTTCTACAATGAATCTGAGGACAAGAATAGATATATTATTAGCATGAAAGTCATAATCCAACTTTTGCATGGGAAATATATGTTGAAGTTGTGGTAGATATGGCTAAAAAGCAAAGAATCGTGTTATACCAAATGACCAAAATAACCTTAACGTAACATGAAACATCCCTTGAATTGCAGGCTGTAAAGGACGTGGGGACCCAATGTATCAGATTATGGCGACAACTCCAGGATTTTCACAAGCCAAAATAAAAGCAGTGATTGAAGATATGACGTTGCTGCTTTTGCTTTCTTTCTTTCCTTTTTATTTTTTTTATTTTTCCCTTTTCCTTTTCCTTTCTTTTGTGTGTTGTGCCTTTAATTCAAATTTGATTGATAAAAAGGAAACAAGACAAAAGCAAAAATTATATAATTTTTATTCATTTTCCAAATTAAAGGTCAGGTTTTCACCAAGTCAAAGAAGATAGATTTCTTGCATAAGCAGCCAAGTAGCAAAAAGCCACCAACCTTCACCTCCTTTAATTTCATTCTCCTTCTATGGCTATCACTTTGCTTTTTATCTTTTCATATTCTCTTCTTCTTACATGACCAGATTGCCCAAGTTTAATGTTTCACCTGGTCTCCATAATATTATTTTATTTTTTTAATCCCCTTTCTTAAATATGCCGTAAAAATCGCATAATTTTCACTTGCCCATTAGTTTATTTATTTATTTGTCGGCCATCTTTGACCAAATGAGGAGAAATTTGTTAAATAAACAAATAATACTCTTACTCAGATAAAATAATTTAAAATAACAAAAACAAAAAAAAACCATCCTTTTTTTAGTATATATTTTGTTGTAAAATTTAGAATTTTATATTTAATAAAATTTCTGTTGTCCTCAAGATTTTGCAAAAAATGATGTTCACACACACAAAATTTCTCATGCAGATGCTAAAATACGAATTCAATCCTTATCCTATTAAATTATAAGAAAAATACATATTTCAATGCATTTTTTTCTTTTAGTGTGTGGAGTCCATTTTTCTAATATTTTCTCTACATTCACACGAAGTCTTCATTTTAACTTCCGTGAGAAGTTCTGTACATATATAAGAGCCTAAACTCTTCTCAAAAAAAAAAAAATAAGAGCCTAAACTCAATTATTGGTCATATGATTTCGAAAAGTTTCACTATCATGGTGCATAGTCATATATAGGGATATAAATGTAATTTTGTAAAAAAGAAGAGGGCAATAATTGCACTTCATCACCAGGTGATAATCCATATAAATTAAACCTATTATAAGTTCCAAGAATACATCAGCAGTCTGGCTCAAAATTTTTGAAACCTCTTCCCATAAAAAAAAATCATCATCACTCTCTTTTTCTTTCAGCTTCTTGATTAATTATTAATTCTTTGGTGCTTCAGCTGGTTAATGGATATTGATCCCTTCTGGATACTGGGGGGGAGGTTTCTTATAGATTCTAATAATAATTATAATTATTTCATCATGGCATCATCATCAGCTGCTTTCGAATCCTCAACAAAGCATCATGCTAATGCTTTGTTGCTATTTTCTGTGCTTGTTCTCTTGTTCCTTCCTCTCTTTGCTCGCCCAATATTTTATTTTAATCCTTCATCATCACCATCATCAGCGGCAGCAGCAGCAGCAAGCAGGCAACTTCTCTCAGCAAAATCAACAAAGCATAAAGCTCCAGCTTCGTCTTCTTTTACAACAAGTGCTGCCGCTGCAGCCAATAATGCTACAGATCGAGAATATAGAGCAGCTGCCCACAATGTTCCCAGTGGCCCAAATCCTGAATCCAACTAGTAAGCAAGCATTAAAGATATATATATATATATATATATATATATATATATATATATATATATATGTATATATGTATGTATGTATGTATGTATGTATGTATGTATGTATGCTGGTTATTATACCATAATTATCAATCTACAGTTTGTTTTCTCTACTTTAATTTTCTATTTAAAACTGGATTAATATTGTGTATATAGTAAGTAATTAATACTATGATGTTTCATATGATTTTGAGGTTTATATAAGTTATAATATGCATAGCCATTAATATATGTGAGTACAAATTCTCAATATATATATATATATATATTGAGTTCAGGAAAATATAAATGGTTTCATTAAGATATGTTTCTTAATTTCTGTATTTTGTGATTGACAAAATTAATTAAAATTTCCCATGTGAATTGTATTTGTCTAGATCTTGGATTCGTTTGTTTTTCAGGGTAAGGTAGTCTGAATTTAATTCTGATTAATCTTATATTTTGAATTTGTGTCAGAATTCAGATGGATGTGTCATTTTTACGTGCAGTGACTTGACTATACAACTAGCTTTGGTTTTATGTTTGGAAAATTAATTGTGCAGTAGGTCATGGATTTTTTCATTTGTCTTATCAAATAAATATATGGCCCAGCAAATCTGGCGCCAAAAAAGTCATAAGATATGATTTGATAATCATATCTTAGTAGAATTACAGCATGATTAGTCTACATATCTTTAATCATGTAACCAATGATGATTATCTTATAATTGTTTTCTATTTAGCTTCGACTAACTTCACTGGCAGCAGTTTCGCTGACCCTGGAACTAAAAAATACTGTATACCAGGATACTTATTAAGATTCGAAGAAATTAACAATGAATTTCTTCTTGTATTAATTACATGATAATAGTGTTGATGTGATTATGTTGTAATTGTTTTCTACTTCCATTACGCTTTGTGATTTTATTACTATTGAATAGATATAATTAAATGTGTTTCTTACTCAATGGTTTATAAGAGACATTAACAATAACCCCAATTCCCTCCTGGCATAGATGGAGAATAGGGATGGACAAAATCGGGTTCGGGTTGGGTTCATGTTAACCCGATCTAGTTTTGGGTTGTTTGGGTTGGGCAAACATTAATTCGAATGCAGCCCTAACTTACAACCCAACCCGGTCCGATTCGATATATATTTGGATCGGTTCGGATTGGGTCAAAAATCAAGTTGAATTCGGGTAGGATCGGGTTCGGGTTAAAAACGGATCGAATTGAGTTCGGGTTAGTTTGAGTCAAATCGGGTCGGTTGAAATCGGGTCAAATCCGGTTAATGCAATTTTGAGCTTTTTTTTTCCTATTTTTGCGGTTTTTAGATTGATTTTAAGACATTTTTCTTAATTGTAGTCATTCTTACTAATTTTCAACCAAAAGAAAAAAAGAAAATGCTATGAAATCAAATGAATAAAATTAAAATGTTTGAATAATATTGCCTATTGACTAGGATTATTATTTGCTCAACCAACAAAATCCAAATTAAATAAAAGTTAAAATTAATATAAACTTACAAAGTTCAAAGTTAATAGTCTATTAATCTCCGTTCAAAGCACAATTTCCAAATACTAATCTTTGAAAGTTTGAAACACAAAGTCATAAAATTTAAACATAATTAAATTGTTCCGAAACACAAATCACAAAATTCAAACATAAATACTAAATAAGCTTCCTTACTTCCTCCACCGCTCCACGCAAGCACTTTGACAAGGTCTAACTTCAAATTCGTGTACTCCAAGTTGAAGCACTGATCTCCTAGAGAAGAATTGAAGAAATGTACAATAACTATTTTCTTTAAGCCACGTTGCAAATGAATAAACTCAATTCATATAAAAATTTGGGCAACGAAACCAAATTCATATCTTTGCACATCAAACACAAACACAAACACAAATAAATAAATCAAATTCATATCTTTAATTGAGCTAAAAGGGTGTTACAATCTTTCTAATTTCTATTATATCATTATAGATTTATAATTACAAATAAATATAATATGTTTAGCAAATTCTTCTATATATATATATATATTATACACACGCACACACTTGATTATATATAAAAAAAAGTCAATCATGCTTATTTTATGGGATTCATCCCCAAATCAAGTTAATAATAATCTAGACAATATTATTCTATCAACTACAACTTGTCTAACTAAAACAATTACAAATTTACAAATTACAATGTTACAAACTTACAATTAGACATAAACATTTAGAACTATAACAACTATAATTATAGTTTAAATTACAAGCTAATAGTATAATATTAAATTATAAATAATAATATATATTAAAAGTTACCTTTCAAATATCCATAACACCAATGTCGGCGCTCACTGTTTCCATTGTTGAAACTTGTGATCTTATAAACTCTTTAAAATGCAAAAAAAGGAAATTAGTAAGTAATTCAAGTACATGTAGATGTTATATATAAAGTTATAATGCATTTTAAATATATTATGTTATAATAAACGATAAAACTATTACCTTCTTGTAACTCCATATGAAACATTTGCTGCTTAATATCTTCCTGAAGGTTGTAGGCGGGATTGTCAAAACGTTTAGATTGCAACTAATTTTCATTACATATCAATATCTCAACCATAGCTGGGGTCAAAGAACTCCTATACTCATCAATAATACAACGCCATGTGTTAAAGGCAGACTCAGATACTACTGTGAAAATAGGAACAAGGAGGACATCTCTTGCAATTTTCTCCAGAATTAGATACTTCGATCCATTCACCTTCCACCAAAGAAAAACATTAAGTTTGAGATTGCTGAGATCTTCAACTGGGTCCTTTAAGTACCTTTCCACCTCAGATGCTACTCTTTTGCCCTCATTCTAAACCAAAAACCTTTTTATCGTATACAAGGAAAGGGCGAGCAACTCGAAAAGTGTCATCACCTTCACCACCAGCAACATCCATCAAACTAGCCTCAGCTGTAGCACGTTGAGAAGAACTTGTACCACCATAGCTACCATTAAAACCACTCTCACTACATATCGATGGTGTGAAACTAGATGAGAATGTACTATATGCATCATAAAACTCATTCAATAAGTCATTCACTGCTTTGGTAATTTATTCAACCATTGAACTATCATTGCCAAAAATGATCTCAAAAACATGTTTAGCGAAATTCATTTTCGCTCGTGGATTAAGAATAGAGGCAACCATCAATATTTTATTTATCTTCCCCGTAGACTCCCAATACTTATCAAATTTTTCCCTTATACTATAAGTCATAGATGACACCCAAGGATCTGTACTTTCTTGTAGTGCAGTCAATGAACTCTCAATTAAGCCAATAGCATCATAACAAAGATTAGAAGTCACACTCAAAGAGATAGAAAACAACAATATGGCGTCATAAAATACCTTCAAAAACTTCACAATTCGTTCAGCACTCTCCCAGTCCTCCGGTCTAGGCAGGCCCACCCTCTTAACATTATTTTCTTTCTCGGCAAAGTATGTCTTATAAGGTTTATCCACTTCTGCCATTCTATCAAATGCCGCTTGAAATTTTAGCGCAGTCATCAACATGAAATAAGTGGAATTCCACCTAGTAGGACAATCTAAAACAACAATTCCCTTTGGATCATTCACTTGTTTAACACATTGTTTAAATGTTTGCAGCCTCGTGGTGGAGGATCTCACGTACTTCACAGTATTCCGAATAGCGGCAACACTAGCATGCAATTCACCCAACCCTGAAACAATAATCAAATTCAAAATATGTGCATAACAATGCACATGCATATATTGTCCCGCCAATACAAGTGTATCATCATTCTTCCAAGCAACCAACTGCATAATGACATAACCAATGACAATATTATTTGTAGTGGCATTATCAGCAGTTATTGCAAATAACCTCTCTATCCTCCAGTCCTGTAAGCAAGCCACAATCTTCTTACTAATCGACTTCCCTCTATGATCTTCGATCACGTTAAAACTAATAGTCCTCATATTCAAACACCAGTCACTATCAATAAAATGAGTCGTAATCACCATATAACTCATATTTCGAACGGAAGTCCATGTATTAGTTGTAAGAGACACCCGCTGCTTGTTGTTGCAAATCAAACTTTTCAACATTGTCTTTTCCTCCAAAACTAACTCCATAACATCCCTACCAATAGTTCTTCGAGATGGCATAACGAACTGTGGGATAGCTATACTGCAGAAATGCCTAAACCCTTTATTATCTACAAAACTAAGTGGCAACTCACCCAAAATAATTATTTTAGTTACTGCCCTTCTACACGCGTCTTGACTCTATCCTTTAGCCAAAACCATATTACTTGCATTTTCTTCGCCGCCCTCAGTTGTCAAATTTTGTTGACTTCCACCTTGTTGTTCCCGAAATGTCTTGTATGCTTCACATGTCTTTATATGCTTTGTCATATTTGTAATCTCATCATGCCTTGAATGACATTGATATTGTCTACCATAATAGTTATACTTGCATTTGTTTGGATTATCTTCGAGTAAAGTGAAATGATTCCACGTCTCCGATATTTTTTTCATTGGCGGTCTTTTCCGCTTTGCCTTTTACTTTCCTCTTTCAGCTCCTTCCATTTGTACATTTTGTTCTTTATCGTCACTTATCGAATTCGATCTTGAGTGTCCAAGCATCTGAATATACAAAAAAAAATTAATAATCATTAATTAAAAAATCAAAACATAAAAATATTATTAACATAATCTAATTAGTAATTTCAATTCAAATATTTATTAATTTAATTTTATGATACTTGTTTAATTCAACATTTCCATCGTAATATTTTTTTATGATTAGGTGTATAATTGTATATATAAAAATTCAAAATTGTTAATACTCCATAAAGAAAAAGCAAGAAATTAATGATTCATTAATTAATTTATAATATCCAATTATCCATTCCCCATAATAATAGGATATTATTTGCCTATCCATGTCTTAATTCTTATTATAAAGTATAAACCCCTTAATTTCAAGCCCAAATTACTTGTACTTAATGACTTAACGAATGACTAACATACAATAAAATATTAATTGAATTAGTTAATTTTTTTAATGTTAAAGTTACTGCACAAGTGCACATAATCACATAACACATATTATAATTATAAAATATATGTAACGTAATACTTGATTTTAATATTTAATCTACCTAATGTCCTAATCTATTCATTTAAAAAATCAATTATTAATTGTTATTAACAATTATCAATTAACATTATTTCAATTATTAATAATTAACAAAATTTTTAATAATTAACAATTACTAAAAATCTATTCATAAAAAAATCATAAATACACAAATTTTCTTGATTTTATTACTAACATCAAAAAATAAATAATTACAAGAATCAAATACTAAATGTTAATTTGCTATGTAATAACCATATATACCATGAAAGCTTCAAAATTCAAAACACAAAGGGGAGAAACTCGGGTCAGGTTGTAGGCTTGGGCCTTGGAGCAGCAGATCGGTGGCCACGGCAGCAGATCACGGATGGGTTTTCGGCAGTAGATCGGTGGCACTTGGCAGCAGCAGATAGGTGGACGCACAACAACAGATCGTAGGGAGGGAGAGATGGCCGAACGCAGCACAACAGCAGCAGATCGCGAGAGGGAGAAAGTGTTTTCTTGCTTCTTGAGGGTGGGTTGGATGTTGTGAGTCTTGTGTTTGTGTAACTTTGTGAATCTATTATTTGTGTGTGATTGTGTGTGGTGTGCATGTGTTTAGCCATTTAGATTTAGTTTTTTTTAAAGCAACTCGATCGGGTTTTCGGATCGGATCGAGTTTACAAGATTTCATCCGATCGAGTTCTATTCACAACCCGATCCGATCCGAACCCGAAATTTTTCGGGTCGGGTCGGGTATTTTGCCCACCCCTAATGGAGAGTGAATTGAAGAAAAAATTATATAGAAATTTTTTTGAAATCAATCCTTCCCAAAAGTAATGCAACCAAGGATGAAATTAGAACCCCGCTGAAATATGTGACCTATATCTGTATATTAGGAAAACCTTGTCCTTAGGAACCTGGCTAAATGGTTTTCAAGTAATTTCATTTGGCTGGCCAACTATGTTCGATTCTCTTGAAAAGTAAGAGGATAAAATTTGATTTGACTTGTTTATCCCTCTATCTCTTCAAAATGAAAAACTACGGAAACATCCTCTTTTTTCGTTTGAATTTGGATAATTGCCCACTTTTCCCCTCATATTTAAAAAATATTTGGGTACTCCACCTAGTTGTAGAAAGATTCCATTTAACTTTTTAAAATTTTCTTACCATTCTACCCTTGAAATAGTGTTCACTTGAGGGATAGTAATAGATATATAATTGTCATACCTATGGCACCGAGACTCCTATGAGCTTGCTATAACATAATTATCCTTACTTAGGATAGAAGATGTGTTTCTTGAATAATTTAGAATATAATTATTGGAGATACATACCAAAAATCTTTATAAAAAAATATGTATATACTTTTTTTTTTATCCTGAGGTATGGGTATTTGTGTAATAGCAAGCTTATGCTGATCTCAGTGCCATAGGTTTGACAACAACTAGCTAGCTAGGCCTACATATTAAGTCAATATTTAGGGGATAAAATGGTAAAAAAAAAGTTAGTGTCATCTGGGTGACATATGTTTCAAAAAAATCAAAAAGGTGATACAATTTTTAAAAATAGACAGAAATGTGACAAATAGTTAATTTGTCCATTAACTTTAACAAAATTGGTTGCTTTTTAGTGAAATATCATTTCTGCCCCTATGACTTTATTTAAATATTAGGACTAATGTCACTTGGGTGACACATATTTTAACATTTATCACACAAGTAACAATTATTTTGAAAATACTCTTACAAGTGACAAGTTGTTAATTTCCACCATTAACTCTAACGAAAGTGGTCAATTAATTATGAAATAATGTTTCTACCCCTTCTCAATGACTTTAATTTTCTTTTATGAAAAATATAAATTAAATTAAATCTAAATCTAGGCTTTTCTTTTATCAAACTAATATTTAAAAAAAATTCTCATTGAATCAAACTAATTTTTTAACATATAGAAGAAGCAAATCTCCTATGAATCCTGATGCATAATATTAGACTCAAATCTTCAAGAATCCGATATGTTGGCTTAGTTAACATTTGTTCTTTCAAAATCCTATTCATGGCAACCAAATTATCTGCTCAGTCTAGTAGCGACAAAGATATCAAATACATTTTTCAACAAAGCTCTATCAACATTTTTCCATCATGTTCTCTATCAATTACAACGTTAGAGTTAACGACAAAAGTTAATGGTTTGTTACCAGGAGGAGTATTTTTTGAAACAATTATTACCTGTGAGATAAAGCTTGATACATGTGTCACCCAAGTGACATTAATCTTTGTTTGTATTATTTGTGTCAATTGTTCCCATTTTGCCCTTACGTCATTACAATTAACGGAAAAAGTGAATGATTTGTCACATGTCTGCTTATTTTTAAAAATTGTATCACCCTTTTGACATTTGTTGAAATATGTCACCCAAATAACATTAACCCCAAAAATAATTAAAAAGTTAAACTTTAATATAAATTTCTAGGATATTAAGGTACTTTTAAACATCAGAGAATAAAATGGGCATAATTGCCCAAAATTAAGGGAGGAAGATAGGTGGGAGTTTTTCCCTAGATATTATAATATGTGCACTATGGTATAAATTTTCTATATGAGACAGTTACAAATACGTAGAGGTATGCTTGGAATTGAGGCTTTGAATTTAAATGCATAATTATTGTTGAAATTGAGTTAATATCTATCCAATAATATAAGTAAGGATTCATTTGGGATAGTTGTGTTGCTACAGTGCAATTGCCCCAAACACACCCTAAGTCCACAAGTGATTCAAATATTTACCAAATACTTTAAATTGTGTTTCAAAGTAAAAGTATAACCGTTACAAACATACACATAATATTGGCTTAAACTTTCAATATTAAATATTGAAAACTTACTTAGTGGTTTTAAGTCTTTATAGTAAAACTTATAGGCATCTCTTAGATGTAGGGGGTGGATCTCGTCTCTAGTGGGTAATGTAGATAAATCTACAAATATAATTTTTTATTTAATAAAATCAATAGAAGTCAAGATCTTTTTATTGATTAAGTTGTTATTAGGCTAATAAAGAAAACAATTGAGAAAAGTTCTAGAAAATTATTTGAAATCAATCTTTTCCACAAGTATGCAACCAAGGATAAAATCAGAACCCCATTGAAATGTGTGATCTTTGTCTATATATTAGGAAACTTTGCCTTCAAGGACTTGAATGAGTGATTTTCAAGTAATTTTATTTGACTAACCACTCGAGTTCTTCTCTTTTGAGAGATTGGGGAATAAAAATTTAATTGAGCTTGTCCATCCCTCTATCTTTTCAAATAAAAAAACTAGGGAAACATGCATTTTTTTCCCTTCGAATTTGGATAATTGCCACTTGCCCCTCATATTTAAAAAATACTTGGATACTCCACCTGGTTGTACAAAGATTCCATTTAAGTACAACCTTTTAAAATCTTTTATCATTTTACCCTTAAATGAGGGATAGTAATAAGTAGTTGTACATTTAAATTTGGAATTAAGGCTTTGGCTTTGGATGCGTAATCATTATTTAAATTGAGTTAATAACTGTCAAATAATATAAGTCAGTTCATAAGTGATTTGGATAGTTACCAAATACAATTTTTGGATAGTTACCAAATACTTTAAATTGTATTTCAAAGTAGAAGTATAACCATTACAAATGTATAAATAATCTTCGTTTAAACTCTCAATACTAAATGTTGAACGCTTACTTATATTACTAGTTTAAGTTTTTACACTAAAATTTATATATATCTCTTAGATCATTAGATGTAGGGGTGGTTCTCGTCTCTAGTTTGCATTGTTGGTAAATCAAGCTTAGAAAAATTTCATTTAATAAAATCAGTGAAAATCGGGATCTTTTTCTTGATTATGTATACATATATAGAATTAAAGAAATACCTTAGACTTCCGATAAAGATTCAAAGAACTACTATAATCTTTTCCACCACTATTGTTGGGATTTGAAGATTATAAATTGTAATCTTCTTTGCTATCCTCTATGTAAGAGGTGAAAACCCTAGAAAATTCTTTTTCCTTTTATAGAGAAAAATTATGTGTTTAAAAGAAATTCTCTGTTCCAATTTCCTCTTTTTCATAAGACACTTATTAGAGTAAGAGTTCAACTAGAAATTGAGATGGCGGAAGAACTGTAGACTCATGAACTTCCTAACTCTAACTTAATAGTTGAAGTCCAGACATTTCATAACACACCAAAGCTACTAAATTAACTTGAGGCTATTCCACTAAAAGTCTAAAGGTACACTCTACTAACTCATATCATAAATAGAAGCCCTATTAATTAAAACTCATTTTAATTAATATTAGGCTTGATCTTAGACCAATAATAATTACTTAATTAACCCTCTATTTGATGCTCGTGATCAAAGTTAGGACCCACGATAAATATCTTGCCTAAGTAATTACATATTTATCCCTTAATTCAATTTTGATTCTAATAATCACTTTTAATATATCTATATTTGTGAATATATTACTAATAAATATTATTATTCAATAAACAGTTTATTGAATAAACTGCAGTCATAAATTTAAATGATCAAGTACCACAAATATGTTAGGTAAGCATTATATATATAGATTCTATTTTGTAAGTATATGCTCCTAAGATTAGGGGTGGCAATTTGTAAGCTTAGGCTGGACTTTTGATCCCAGGTCCAACCCCACATTATTCAAACCCAGACCCTTCAAAAGCCCGTCCAAATTTGGACAGGCGGGGCTTGAGCTTTTTTATTAATTATAAAATATTTAAATTAAAGATAATTATCTAATACACAATAGAATAATAGTCCAATGTATAAAATATTAGTAATACAACCTAATAAATAACAAATACTAATATAAAAAATAACCCTTGTGGACTGGGCTTTAAGCCCGCGGGCCTAGACCGGGCCGATCCGAACTTTTTTACCATCCCTAATTTATAAGGTGCATGTGATATGCTTTCAAATGTTCATCCTTTTATCCGTATGTCAAAGGATAAAAGCATAGGCAAGTATAAGTTCAATAAAAGCATAGGCTAAACGATATCGTTTAACCATTATTTTAATTAAAAAAATATCGTTCTTCCTATATTTATGTCATTGCGTTAACATTTTCTTCTTTCGTTTATCGGGAAAAATTCAATAATATAAGCCCAATTAATAATGTTTATGGTATCTAATGCATGTACATCTTTTTTGTTCATTCTTTAATGTGAAAAATAGTAAACAAACATGAGCCCCAAATTTAGTAGAGTACAGCTTTAATTTGAACAAATTAAGCCTTGAAGGCAAAGAATTTTGAAATAGATTTTTAATTAGTATAATCAGCCTTCAATGTCAGCTTTATTTTTTAATAGATTATTTCGACAATCTATTCTTTCAATTTCCCATTACAATGAAGAGTATGTGATCTTTTTATTACTTGACCTGAGGTTTTAACTTCTATATTCTAACAGTGTTATTCAATGTTGATCTGATTTTTATGCTCAGTTTTTTTTTAAATCTATGTTTAAGGAAAATTCTATGATTACTATAAATGTAATACATTTAAGATATATAATTACTAAGTCTTAGCCAAATTTAATTAAAGATTAATTTAATAAATTACCGAAAATAATAAAGTAAATGAAAAATAAAGCACGCAATTAAGTAATCATGCTTCTAAAGGGCTAATTAACCACAATAGGCATAGATATTAATTTGACTTCTATGAAAGTCCCTTCTAGTTTCTCAAAATTCAAAAATTACAATAAAAAGCCAAATAAAAACTCATTGCTTCTAAAGTAGAAAAGTTTGAGTACTAGATAGGCTGCCCAAAATACATTTTCATTACTCACATATCTCTATAGAAAGTAATTTTTTTAATAAAAAAAAAACCTATTTGGCTAATATTCAGTCGTCTTTTTTGTTGATAGAATTATCCTCTTAACAATATTTTAAAAAGTTTACATGAATATTCCTTTTTTTTTAAAAAGAATTAATAACGTGTATTATTAGGATAAAAATGATCATCAATACGTATGTATATAGGCACAAATATATGAAAAAAAATCAAGTTTAAGTACAATGTATAGGTCAATGCCTAAGAGTCAAGCCTGAATTAGGGCAACACATAACTACAAAATACAATTTCGTACACTACAAAATTTTAATATCAGAAGTAGGGGTATAAAACAATCATTGTTGCCAAAAAAACCAAAAGCTAACTAGAGGTTTGGTTTTGTTTCAAAAATTAAAAAAACAAGTCAATTCGTAAAATCAAAAACAGAAAAAAAAAACTACAAAATTTAGAGGAATTTACAGTTTAAAAAGAAAAACCAAGCCAAAACGAAATTGAATCGAAAGTCGAACCAACTCAGTTCAGTTTGATTTGAATTTTATTTTATAAAAAAAAATGATCGGTTTAGATAAATTCGAAAATGAACCATGCCTCCCCACCCCAACTAGAAGAAGACTATAACAATAGGAAGAATTTACTTTTTGAATTTCTAAACTATATAGACAGGGCAAAACTATATTTCTAATGGGATAAGTAATTCCTTGTTTTGTTTGATAAAAATAAAATAACCAAATAGTACTTCTAAATTTGAACACATAAGTCTTGTTCATTTTAATTTTTTTATACTTATATCCTTGACTACAGTTGACCACTAAGGAAAGTTTAATAGAATGTGGAATTGTTATTTTTACCCTTACAAAAAAAAATCAAACAAAGAGTGAGGATATTTACCACCCTTTAATTGAATAATTTATATTATGAAAATACTTATTCATTAAATTACTATTAAGGACAAATGATAGATCTCTATAATTTACAACTATTGATTCTCTATGTATATTATCTTTTATTTAACAAAAAAAATGGTAATTCGTATAAATTAAAAAAAAATCCCAAGCAAAGGTTTAGTTCAAGAATTTTAAGAGAACATGAATGACAATTGACAAGTTTATAAATAATAAAATTTCAAGAGTTACATAAATCTTATATTTATAGCATCTATGGAAAAAATAAGAATACTTTTAAATCATACCACTATGCAGATCAAAGAATCAATGGTAGAATTACTATTGATGAAAAAATCTATTTCTAAAATATTTTATTTTATTAAGTATGAGTTTATGAAAAAAGGAAATAAAAAAAAAGAGAGGATGAGCTCATGGGCGCTAAATTACTAATTAAGAATAAAGAAAGAAGAGGGATGGAGTTCGGTTAATGTACATATCGAGATATTAATATTAAAATAACATATTTAATTAAATACAATTTAGGAATTACGAGACATGTTCATGAATAATATTATTGAAAACATTTAGTTTAGTTTAGGCATATATATGCTCATTTTGGTTAGAAATTATTATTATTGGCAAATTAAAAAAATTTTGTTAAGTACTTTTTAACTAAGATATTCAAATAATTCATTATACATTAAAGATATATTAGATATAAAAAATGTTTAATAAAACATATTAATTTTTTAATGTATTTGAAAATTTTTACATGATATTACATTGTTGCGCCGACACTCATGTTAATAGTCAAACTAAGTCAGTGGATTTAAGTGTGAAAAAATTTGAAACAATCTGGACATATATGTCAACATTTAGAAACTTATGCCTTTTTTAATTTTCAACAAATATTAGGGATGCAATGTTAATAACCATGCAAACATGTCTAGGTCGTTGGGCAGCTCTTTAGTTAGATCTAATCGTTAAATAACTAAATGACAAAATAAGGACACCGAACACCAATTGTACAATAACTTGACCATAGACATTATGTACCGACATAAAAAAGCAAAACCTTCCTCTAGTTTTATTCAACCACTTTCTCTCTCAAAATCAAAAGGGCCCGAACAACCAAAAATCTGAAGTTGGGGTACATTTTAGTTCCCTTCTGAACTCAAATCTCTGTTCCACCATTCCACCTCAGATTTCTAATACGCACGTTCTATTTCAGCGATATATGTCTTGAAGCAATGATCCGCTTTATGAATTTAACTTGAAAACAGCCTTAGAAATGAATCGTCATTAATTCCACTGCAAAATTATAAATTATAGTAGGTAGCCATTTGTACAACAACAGACATAAAAATAAATTGTGAGGGTCGTCTCATTAATTGATGGAACCCTTTTCACCAAGGCCATAGATCTTCGGATCTATCATCTCTGTGTGTTTGATCAAATCCCCTCGATGTTGCCTGCAAATTGCAAGGACTTTAATTTCACGTTTATTTTTTCAGTATTCATTTCGTAGCCTTTTGAAGGTTACAGTAATACAGCTCCTCCCCAGTTCCCGTGCATGATGCATGGAGCGGGAAACAAGATGAGAATAGTTTTACGTAAACAACAAACCTCCATAATAATACAAGCTATAAGCTGAAAAGAGTTGAAATAACGAGCATGTCTTTTGCCTAAATCATACAAAGAGAGAGAATATATAGTTTAATAATAACTCATGCAAATTAAATTATCACTAAACACACTAGATCAATTAGCAAGTATAATATAGCCTTGTTCTTGATCGAGCTTTAATTAATTAGTCGCCACCTCCTCCACCAGCTCCAAGCCCGGCACCGCCACCGAAGCCAGCACCACCACCGGCACCAAAACCACCACCACCGCCTCCGCCTCCGCCGAAACCACCACCAGCTCCTCCACCACCCACACCTCCACCTGCTCCGAATCCTCCCCCAACTCCGCCTCCGACACCACCACCAACCCCTCCCCCACCACCAAATCCACCTCCGCCTCCTGCACCACCACCAAGTCCTCCACCGGCACCGGCACCCCCACCAACGCCTCCTCCTAAGCCTCCGCCAGCGCCTCCACCGAGCCCTCCTCCTCCGCCAGCCCCACCTCCAAGTCCACCGCCTAGACCGCCTCCAGCTCCTCCACCGAGCCCACCGTGGTGGCCAAGGCCTCCACCTCCACCTAGACCCCCGCCAGCTCCTCCACCTAAACCACCATGATGGCCAAGCCCTCCTCCAGCTCCTCCACCTAAACCACCACCAAGGCCTCCTCCAGCTCCTCCACCGAGCCCACCACCAGCTCCACCACCGAGACCACCTCCAGCCCCTCCACCTAAACCACCATGATGGCCAAGCCCACCACCACCACCACCAAGTCCTCCTCCAGCTCCTCCACCGAGCCCACCACCGGCACCGCCACCTAAGCCACCACCAGCACCCCCACCTAAGCCACCACCAGCACCACCGCCTAAGCCGCCACCAGATCCTCCACCTAGCCCACCACCCAAACCACCACCAGCTCCTCCACCTAAGCCACCCCCAGCTCCTCCACCAAGACCACCCCCAGCACCCCCACCTAAGCCACCACCAGCTCCTCCACCTAGCCCGCCACCTAAACCACCACCAGCTCCTCCACCTAGCCCACCACCTGCACCACCACCGAGACCACCTCCTGCACCTCCCCCTAAACCACCACCACCGCCCAGACCACCTCCTGCGCCACCACCAAGACCACCTCCTGCACCTCCCCCTAAACCACCACCACCGCCCAGACCACCTCCTGCGCCACCACCAAAACCACCTCCTGCCCCACCACCTAAGCCGCGGCCGCCACCTAGGCCTCCACCACCGCCTAGACCACCACCACCGCCAAAGCCTCCATGTCTAAAACCCTTCTTATAAATGCCATGCCCTAAACCCCCACCTCTGAACAAATGCGGATGATGGAAAAACAAATGCTTATCATCTTTAACGCCTTTGACATTATCATGTTCAGCTAAAACAAAACCGTTCACAAGAAGAACACAAAATATAGTAACCGCAACAAAATGTGCAACAGAACCCATTGTTCTTATTATATTTTGCTAGCTCACTGTTTAGTGTGGAGATACAATGAGAAGCAGTGAAGTATATATAGTGACAGTATTTGTGTTAAAAAAAAAAAACTCAACTGCCACGCTTGCATGAGTAAATGAGGCTCATCTGTCATTGTGAGTGAAATTTATTTGTCCAACTGTCCTTTCCTATTCAATCTCAATTCATTCAAGAATCAAGATACTGTTTCCACTTTGCACACAGCATCAGAGAGACTTGGGTGTTGACTTGCATGCATGGGGTTTCTTCTTGCTTATTTTTAATCCAAGAAAATATTCAACTTGATTTAAAAGTTGGCTCAAAATAGAGATCAAGATTGAATGAAAATAATGTAGAGAAGTTGAACCCTAATTATGTGATTTCATTTAATGCAGCTTCCCAATACCATTATTAATGGTGCCCGCCAACAGTAATGCAACAGAATGATTCGCTTACTCTCTCTTTGTCTCTCTCTCAGCCCATGCCTATATAGACAGAAACGCGTAGACACATTTTTTTTTAATTATTTTATTGCTTCTGTTGTCCGCGTGAAGATCATCTTGAAGAGAGATGATATCATCGTCATCAAAAGTGTTGGTGCTGTTAGCATGCTTGGATTAACTCATCTTGCGTTCAAGCCTTCTTTATCTAACATATTAGAGAAATTCTTAAACTTAAAGATGAAGATCAAGCAAGTGCATGCATTTGGAACATTGGGTAAAATTCACCTTACCTATAATGAAGATTTTGTAGTTTATACATAGTGTATTAATGGCCCAAAACCCATGAAAAATATAAGCTTGATAAACATATTTTAAATGAAATAATTTAAGTGCATTCTTTATAAGACTGATCTGGGTATTTAAAATCCTAAGAAAAGTGTTTAAATATAAGATATGATAAAGTAGCAAAAGTATTATTTAATAAAGAATGATCTAAATCTATTTTTTTACAAAAAATGATATAAGTTTACTTTTTATAAAGAACGACTTAGGTCTACTTCTTACAAAAAATGACCTAGAAACTTAATAAAAATTTCTAAGCAAAATGCCAAAGGGGCGAGTTTTTGACAAACCGTCGAATGAGTGATTCTTGAAATAATGACCAAAGTCTCTTCTTAATAAAGAATAACCTAAGCACTTAGAAAATATTTTTACATAGAATGCTCAAAGAGAGAGCCTTGGAAAAAGAGTCAAAGGCATAATTTTACCAAGAACCTAGGTTCATTCTTTACAAAGAATGAGTTAGGTCAACTTCTTACAAATAACAACCTATGTATATTCTTTATAAAGAATGACTTTGACACTTAGAAAATATTTATAAGTATGAGCCTTCAGGCCAACAAGCATTTTACATAATACACCTATGGGCAAATATACATTCTATGGAATGAGTATACGAGTAAAAAAAAAAAAAACTTACAGAATGCGCCTATGAGCAAATATAGATTTTATGGAATGAGTTTATGAGCAAATAAGCATTCTACAGAATGTGCTTACATGAAAATATATATTTTGCGGAATGAGTCTGGGGGCAAACAAGCATTTTAAGAAATGCGCCTATGGAAAAATATATATTCAATAGAATGTGCTTATGGGCAATAAGCATTTTATGGAATGCATCTACGAGCAAATAAACATTTTAAGGAATGAGCCTACTAATAAATAAGCATTCTACAGAATGCGCATACAGAAAATATATATTCTACTAAATGCACCTGTTGATGAAAATTTTTATTCAATGGACAGTGATTGATTTGTGTTTCAGATTTTCTTCTAAATCAAGTATTATGACTTATTTTTTCCTTAAGGCGAGTGTCTCAAATCACTTGTCTCCTTATGGTTAATTGTTTTACAAAAAGGAACAATTGTCAAAGGGGATCAATGTGCCTGCGATAACCATCCAACACTCAAATAAGTTCTTTTTACTCAACTTTTAGAGAGATAAAATCTAGACTGAGATGGGTAGTTTTTTTATACTCATTTTATTCCTTTTTTTCTCTTACCTTCAAATGCAATGGGGGGGGGGAGTCTTATCCTTTATATAAGCGCCTTAGAGTCAATTGAAGAGATTATATGAAACTTTTCTTATAACAAGTGTCAGCCAAAGCTCATACATGGAGACACATATTCATATGTGTCAATATTTGCTCAGAATAAGTATTATTTAGACACTTGTCATATTTTTAGGTCCTTGACCTTTAGTGGGCTTCAGCTTAATTCGGCACTTATATTGGTTCCTTACAAAGAGGATTGATTTTGTAATATTTTTCTTGTAAGTGCATTCCGTAGAATATTTGTTAGACCGTAGGCTTATTCTGTAAAATGTATATTTACCCATAGGCATATTCTATGAAATATATATTTGCCCGTAGCCCCATTTCGTAGAATGTCTATTTGCCTCTATGCACATTCCGTAGATCGTGTATTTACCCATAGCCACATTCTGGAGAATGTATATTTGCAAGTAAGCGCATTCGATAGAATGCATATTTGCTCATATGCGTATTTTGAAAAATGTGTATTTACCCGTGTAAGCGCATCAGTAGAATATATATTTGTCCATAAGTGTATTCGGTATAATATTTATTTGCCCATAGGTACATTCTTAGAATGTTTATTTGTCGTAAGCACATCTCATAGAATGCATGTTTGTCTGTAGGTGCATTCCGTATAATGTATATATGCCCATAGGTACATTCTGTAGAATGCTTACTTGTATGTTCTTATTTAGAAATATTATCTAAGTATCTAGGTTGTTATTTGTAAGGAATGGACCTAATTTTTTTTTTTTTTGTAAAAAGTGGACCTAGGTCATTCTTTATAAAGAATGGACCTAAATCATTCTTTGTAAAGAATGGACCTAGATCATTCTTTAAGGAATCACGGCTTTGGCACTTTATCAAGGACTCACTCTTCAAGTATTTTCTTAGATTTTTTTTTAAGTTCCTAGATTATTCTTTGTAAGGAATGGACTTAAGTAATTCTTTGTAAAAAGTGGACCTAAGTCGTTCTTTGTAAAGAATAGACTTAGGTCTTTCTTTGATGAATCACATTTTTAGCGTTTTGTTTTATCTTGCATTTAGATACATTACTTTGAATTCTAAGTACTTAGCTCATTCTTATAGAGAATGGGACTAGGTTATTTCATATAAAATACTTTTATTGGGCCGACATTTTTCATGGGTTTTGGGTTATTCGTAATTTAGTCTGACAACACCTATGGGCAAATATATATTTTATGGAATGCGCCTATGGATAACTATACATTCTACAGAATGCAACTATGAGCAAATGTACATCTCACGAAATGAGGTTACAGGCAAATAAGCATTCTATGGAATGTGCCTATAGGTAAATATATGTTTTACGGAATACGCCTAAAGGCAAATAAACATTCTACAAAATTCACTTGTGAGCAAACACGCATTCTACGAAATGCCCCTGCGGGCAAATATTCATTCTACAAAATATGCCTACGAAAAAATATATATTTTATGAAATGAGTTTATTGGCCAGTAATATTTTACGCCTATGGGTAAAATGCTGTAAACTCAATCCTCTTTATGATGAGCCAAGATAAGGGCCAAAATCAAGTCAGAGCCCATTAAATGCCAAGAGATTAAAAAAACATGACAAGTGAAAAAATAGTACTTGTCATGAACAAGTATTGACACATGTAAATAAGTGTCTCCATGCACGGGCTTTAGCTGATATTGTCACAATAAAAGTGTCATATACCCCTCCAAGTAACTCAAGATTATACTATGTAAAGGCTGAGACCCCCCATTTGAAGGTAAGAGAAAAAAGGCATAAAATGAGTACAAAGACTCTACCCATCTCACTCTAGATTTTCTTATTGTAGAAAATGTAAAAAGACTAAATTGAGCATCAAAGGGTTATTGCAGGCACATCGGCCCCCTTTGACAATTGTTTCATTTTATAGAATGATTAACCACAAGAGACACGTGATTTGATACACACGACTCAAGAAAAAAATATGCCACAAAACTTGATTTAGAAGAAAATCTTGAACACAAATCAATCAATGTACATTGAGCAAAAATTTGCATCAACCTATAGAATTTTGATTGGCAGTGTGAAGCCATTGTCACTTTTATATGTATTTATGTTTAATTTATCTTTTTACTTCTTATTCTCACATAAAATATATGGGTAAGCAATTGATATATATACAAAAATGTAAATTATATAGTTGAAATCAATGGATATTATTGTACAGTAATAAAATAGTTAACTTATGCTGATGGAATATTATAATCTCTAATACATCGCCTCAGTAACCTTACAAATTGTGTTCAAATTAATCCTACCCACTGACAATCCCGTTACTTAAGAATTAATTAATGGACGCGACTATATCATGAATTTGATATATGAGTAGTGAATAAATACCACATAGAATTATACTGAATGATTTTAGGGTGTGCTTGGAGTGTCATACTACATTTTACATATTGGACTGTAATATATCATATTAAAATATATTAAAATTTAATGCAGAACAATGTTTGGTGTAATATAAATTTATATATATATATATATCATTATTATTTATTATTAAAAATATTCTCACCATTGTTGCCTTCAACCGCCATTGGCTACTACGCACTGACACCAATAGTTGTTGGTCATACATCACTAAATTTTTTAGTAACCTCATTGTCGAATCTATGCAACCATACAAAAAACATTGGCAAAAAGAGGTGCCATTAGATGTTAAACAATTGCAAGTTAGGTGATACCACCACCACCATCCGCTTAAGATATAATGCATGTTGTGATGATAATTCTCAACTTGCTGCCATTTAAGGGTAATGAGTAAAGGAAGCCAGTAGTTTCCAAACTTGTTTTTTTGGGAAAAAAGAACTTTTGCTAATGTACATTTTATGGTTGTGGAGAACTTGCCATATATGAGAATTCTAACAATAAATTTGATTAGAAGCCTAGAACTAACTCTGGCAAGCAATGAATGGTGACAACAGCAATAGTCAACAACATCTGATTGGTAACCAATGGCTAATTAAGTGCTCTATGAGAAAAATGATATTTTATAAAAACAAATTTAGTCACTAAAGATAAAAAATTAATCACCTTATATTTTCTATGACGAAAAATAAATTGTCATATGTTTGTTATGGAAAGACCATTTTAAAAGGTTCTAGCGACCAAAATTATTTTCATCATGTTTTTGTAACAAAAATGATTGAAGTAAATTAAGTTGAAATTATCAAATGTGCCAATATTATTAATAATTAATTAATTAACTATAAATAAATAAGATTAAAAATAATTTATTGATATGTATCAAAAAAAGTACATAATGCAAACTATACTTGGGGGCTTCTTATCAAATTTATGATTATTTATCTAGATTTGTTGTTCATAAATTGGTACGTCAGTACAATGCAACAACTTTAATTTTACCATTTTTTACAATACAAACCCATTATGTTAAATTCATCAATTGTATTGTGGTGTCAAATTATTAGAGAATCTATTCCTTAATTATATTTATATTGTTAAATTATTTTATTTTTTTTAATGAAAAATAATCAATATAAGTTGCTCTTTCAGGTCATATTTAATTATTACTAAGGTTGGTCAGTTGTAACTTAAAAATTACAGTATTAATGTATTTAATAAATAGTAGTTAGGACTTGCAAGCTACGTTGTTTCAAATCCACTACTTGTATGATGAAAAATTTTATATATCTTCACTCTTTTTATTAAAATTATTATTCCGTTATAGTTACAATATCTCAATACCAAATAGAACCTTAAACTTAATACATTTACAATCACCAAATAATTATTAATTATCAAACATATTTTGAAAGAAAATTTTCAAACAAGTGATTGAAAAATCCAACATTGTTGTAATTATTGATAGTATAGGAAGTATAAGATAAACAATAATTGAATTAAAGTAAAGGGAGGTTAGGGAAATTTATGGTTGGACTACAAGTAAAAAAAAAGAAAAAAAGTTTGGCTAAAGAAGTCAATTATGCATGGATTGCTTCTTTCCATTTGGCTCAATCATATCTCAATCTAAATTCATTGACAGATTAGGCTTCAAAATTTTCGTTTATTAAATTAGTAGCTATGTAAATGCGAAAACACAGTGGATGATTGTTTCTTTATAATGCCACCCTTCCTGTGTTTGAGCAAAATTTATAAACGTTTTTCATACAAATCACATCATTAGCTTATCAAGTTAGCAAGCTCGGTATTATTGCTATAGAATCATTTTTGAAGAATGAAATGTTGAGTACACCTTCTTCATTGATAATTTTCTTTCTATATATCTTTAACCATATTGTAATTCTATAAAGCTCAGAATTGTAATCATGGATTAACTTGAAATCTTACTATCGAAACTGATTCCACTTGGGTGAGATATTTTATTTTTATGCAATGGCTTCATATCAGTTCAATCAATGGCTTCATATTAACTGGATGAGCTTGAATGTGTTATCGAGTCTTATGGCTTCCAGATGAATTACTGAGTCACATGGCTTCTAGTAAATTATTAAGGCAGAATTCAAGATAAGTAATTTTCACCGAAAATATTGTGAACTTCAAATTCAAGCTTAATAAGATTTGTCATCTTCAATTAATCTTCAGGGGCTTAAGAATCTTCAAATTCAAAGCTTCATATGGGTCTAAGAATATTGAAAGGCTTCAATTTTATCCAAGGCTTCAATCTTGATATTGATGGCTTCATACTGGATTTTATATACTTCAATCTTGATTTAAACTTTAATAATACACTTTAATCTTGTATTCTTCAATCTTTGTTTGTAATATTAGTAATATAAATAAACAAGAAAAATATAATAACTAGCCTTATTTTTAAATGTAGAAAATTTAAATTAATGGCAACCACAAAACATATTTATAAGGCTAGTTTTATTAAATAAACAAATAAAATAAAATTATAAGAGATGAGATACCTCCAATACTAGAGATATGTGCTGATAATATGTTGTAATTATTGAGTATAGGAAGTATAAAATAAATAATAATTGAATTAAAGTAAAGGGAGCTTAGGGAAATCAATGGTTGTAGGATTCATGCTTTTCTTACTCGGATTTTGTGTCTATTACAAGCAAAGCACTCTTATTTATAGTGCAATTTAACCAATCTCAAATTGCCAAGCTTAAAAAAAAAAATACTTAAAAAGTTATCTCCTGAAGGTTTCCTCTGAAAACCGAAAAGGATGAGAGGTTCTTTAAGTTGTCATAACTCCGTTTTTAGTCACTCCTTTGTGAGTGAGTTTTAAGGGCCAAGGCATCACTGGCTCTACGTTTATTAGTTTAGTTTTACCAACAGAAACAAGAGTCTTTTAAAATCATTTACGGTGGTTGGTATCCAAACTAACTACCCACTTTTATTGAGGTTTTTTCGCCAGCCTTTCAGAATGGATACAGAGGAGTTAATAAAGCGGTGTAGATCCATTAGGCTAAGCGACGAGGAAGAAGGGAAAGTAGTGTTTAAAAGTAGAATGAAAATTAAAGGGAAAAAAATTTTGACTGGCTGCCTGGTAAGGAAAGTTCTTCTTTCAAGAGAAGTCAAGATAGAGAGGTTGAAACTAGCAATACAACTAGTATGGAGAACATGGCAAGAAGTAAAAATTGAAAGTCTTGGAGATAACGTTTTTATGTTTAAGTTTGGATCGAATGAAGACAAAAGGAGAATTTTAGTAGGTGGACCATGGCACTTTGAAAGCGCACTTATAGTGCTTACCGAACTATCTGGGATTGGAGATATAAAGAAGCAGGACTTTAGCCATGTATCTTTCTAGGTACAAATACATGATGTACCCCTAATGTGCATGGAGAAAGAAACAACTATAGAACTGGGCTCGACAATTGCAAGGGTGGAGGAGGTTGAAACAAACTCATCAGGGGAATGCATAGGCAAATTTTTAAGGATGAGAGTTTCAGTTATCATTACAAAGCCTTTGAAGAAGATTGTTATACTGGAACACAAGGAGATGAAAGAGGAAGAAAGCACAAAATACAACAACAAAGATGATATTCCAATGGTGGTGTATTATGAAAGGCTCCCTGATTTTTGCTTTAGTTGTAGGCGCATTGGCCAACAATACAGGGAGTGCATCCATTATAAATCCCAATCTAAGGATAAGCTAGCTTATGATCCATGGCTAAAGGCAATTACAATGGCTAACCGGTTGAAGCAAATTAAGGGGAAGGATAGCTAGAATTCAGAGTGTAGCCAGCCCAACACAAAAGTTCCAGATGGTACAAATACAAAATTAATTCCGAGCATAGGTAGCAAGAAACAACATGACTTAAAGGAGCAAGAAATAGAAGAAAGTTTGAACCAAGTTCGAACGAACCCGGGTTTGAATAAATCTTTACCTGAAAGACAACCGAATCAAGGGGGTGTTAAAGATTATTTAATACAGGGGGCTACAAAATTGAGAGAGCAGGAGGACAGCTACCTAGGAAAGCAGAATCAGGCTGACAATAGTACGACTTGGAGGAAAGGGGCAGAGGTGGGAAATAGTGAGCGGGAAATGAATGGGAAAAACTGGAAGCGGGAAATTGTAAAACATGAGAAAAAAAAGGACAATGGTCAACTCATTCAAGTAGAAGCAAAAGGGAAAAATGGGTCAAATGCAAGCAAATATAGGCCCAAGAGAAGAAAATGGAAATCGTAAGCCCGAAGTGCTGAAGGAAAAGGGGGAGGTAAAGATGGCCCAATGAAAATTTAAAGGCCAGCTAGCATTTTACAATAGGAAAGCCCAAATACAAAAAGAATGAAAGAAAATCGCCTAGAAAATTTCATTCTCCCCCCACGAGCTCAACCACTGAATACAGCAGGGACGAAGCTAAGGAGAGGATGAAGAGTATGAAGCTATGGAGGAAACATCACTAGTTGTTACTGAATCATCGGCGGTGGTTGGAGACCAGCTCTGCCGACAACCATGAAACTCATAAGCTGGAACGTTCGAGGATTGGGGAAGGACCAAACGTTCGGAGAAGCTCAGGAAATCCTCCATGAGCATAAACCCCAAATTTTGTTTCTCTATGAGACAAAAATGACGCAAAAACAAATTAGGAGTAAGAGTGATGCTTTACATTTTCTGAGCTGTTTTGCAGTAAGCAGAGAGGGAATGGGAGGTGGCTTGGCGATGTTACGGAGTTCTGAAGTTGTGGTGGAGATTAAGTCATACAACCTTCACCATATCAATGTTGTGGTTCATAGTGAAAGTGGCAGTTATTGGCAATGTACTAGTGTATATGGGCATCCGAAGTTAGCAAACTTGTCTTCCTTGTCGTGGCTATGTTTTGGGTATTTTAATGAAGTCCTTAATTTAAATGAAAAGTTATGAGGAAAAGATAAGCAAGTAAACATGGTAGCTGAATTTAGGGAAACTCTAAGAGAATGTGATTTAGTGGACTTGGGATTCGTTGGGTATCCATTTACTTGGTCAAATAGAAGATTTGGTGCCCAACTGATTAAAGAGCGACTAGATAGATTTCTGTGCAATAAAAGTTGGGGTAATTGTTTCCAAGAAAAAACGACTCAGAACTTAGTTACTTGGAGCTCTGATCACCACCTAATTTTGATGGAAGTTGTAGAAAAAGGAAAGGGGCTGAGATGCATTAGAAGAGCTTTTCACATAGTCCACTACGAGGACATGTGGAGCCCATGCGAGAGATGTAGGGAGATTGTCAAGCATGAATGGAAAGATACCAGCTGTTGGAACATAGGAAACCCTGTTGATTTGTTTAAAAAGAAATCAAAGGAGTCACTAGCTGAGCTTAAGCTATGGAGTAATGATGAATTTAATGGCATAAAAAGAAAAGTGAAGCAACTGAAGGAAAAGCTTAAGACAATTAGAGAAGATTTCAGTCATTATGAGGATATGGATGAGATTAAAAAAATAGAAAGGTAGATTGATAGCATCCTGCACGATGAAGAAATTTATTGGAAACAGAGATCAAGGGCTGGCTGGTTGAGAGAGGGGGACAAGAACACAAAGTTTTTTCATGCAAAGGCCTCGACAAGGAAAAGAAAAAATAGAATGTCGGGGCTGGAAAACAAATATGGAATATGGACTGGGGAAGTAGAAAACATTGAAAGATGATTTTGTGCATATTTTAAAAACATATTTGCTACAACCAACCCATCCCAAGCTCATCTTGATGCAGCTTTGACAGATCTCCCAAGACGAGTAACGAGCGAGATGAACAACTTCTTAGACCAGAAATTTATGGAAGAGGATGTCTCAAATGCCCTTACTCAGATGTGCCCCACCAAAGCTCTGTTGCCAGATGGTCTTTCAGCAGCCTTTTTTCAAAAGCATTGGAGCTCAGTCAAAGAATAAGTGCTCACTACCTGCTTGCACGTTCTCAACGAAGGAGGTAGCACAACTCCCTTAAATCACACTTACATTGCTTTGATTCCTAATATGCAAAACACTAGAAAGGTGTCTGATTTTAGGCCAATTAGCCTTTGTAATGTTATTTATAGGATTATGGAAAAAAAAGAAAAAACAATGGCAAATAGGCTTAAACATGTTCTGAATGATAATATCTCCCCAACCCAAAGTGCATTCATTCTGAATAGATTAATCACGAATAATGTAATTATAGCCTATGAGTGTCTCACTAAAATTAGACATAGCAAGGGGAAAAAGATTGAGCTGGTAGCTCTTAATTTAGACATTAGCAAAGCATATGATAGAGTCGTGTGGAGCTTCCTAAAATGTACTATGCAGAAACTAGGTTTCTCCCTAAATTGGGTGAATTTAGTTATGAAATATATCTCTACAACAAGTTTTTCAGTGTTGATAAATACTGTGGCCACTGGTATAATCTACCCTTAAAGAGGTTTAAGGCAGGGATGCCCCTTATCACCATACCTCTTCATCATATGTGCAGAGGCTTTTTCAAATTTACTTATGCAGGTAGAAAAAGACAAGTTAATTCATGGATTAAAGTTCAATAGAGCTCTGTCCATTTCTCATCTTTTGTTTGCAGACGACGGCTTAATCTTTTCAAGAGCTTCCAGTGTAGAGTGCAGAAACTTAAAAAAGGTTTTTGATGTCTATGCAGCAGCCTCGGGTCAAATCTTCAATTACGAAAAGTCCTCAATGTTTTTTAATAGCAACACTGATAAGTGGCAGATGAAAAAGATCAAGAGCATTTTCAACCCGAATGTCGTATCAAAATATGAGAAGTACCTTGGGCTGCCATCCATGGTAGGGAGAAGGAAGATCAGTTTCTTCAACAACATTAAGCTAAGAGTTTTTAGTAAGCTAACCAGCTGGCAAAATAATTTTTTTTCTTGCGGGGGGAAGGAAGTTCTTATCAAAGTTGTAGCTCAAGTGGTGCCAGGGTATGCTATGAGTGTTTTCAAAATGCCTTTAAGCATTTGCGAAGACATTCAAAAAGCTATAGCTAGATTTTGGTGGGGAGGCTTGGAGGATCATAAGAGCATTCATTGGGCAAGGTGAGAGCGATTGTGTCATGCAAAAATTATAAGAGGCTTAGGGGTTAGAGATTTTTCCAGCTTTAATCAAGCTTTAATTGCGAAACAAGGGTGGAAGATCCTACAAAATCCAAAAGCTTTGGTGACACAGATTCTAAAAGCTAGATATTTCAAGCATTCAAGCTTTATGGAAGCAAAATTGGGCTCAAATCCTCCGTTTGTTTGGAGAAGTATTTTATGGGGTAGG
The DNA here is from genome assembly GCA_030448935.1 of Citrus cavaleriei. NCBI lineage: Eukaryota > Viridiplantae > Streptophyta > Magnoliopsida > Sapindales > Rutaceae > Citrus > Citrus cavaleriei. Next base: position 1,094,654 of record JAUJEM010000066.1, on the reverse strand, counting down.
CAACTTCTTCATAGAGGATTAAGATGGAGGATTGGAAATGGAGAGCAAGTTTTTATTTATAAGAGTAACTGGATTCCATAGCCTGAAACGTTAAAACCTTTTTCCCCCTAGATTTTGTCCTCAAGCTCAGTTGTAGCTAACTTGATCAGTATCTAACAATGGAGGGAGGATGTTATTGTTCAGAACTTCTTAAAAGAGGATGCAGCCAGAATTCTAAGAATTCCGCTACCAATGGTTCCACAGTTGGATTAGCTAGTATGGCACTTTGCTAAGGATGAAAGCTATTCAGTCAAGAGTGGGTATCAAATATCACTAAATCTGAAATTTCCAAAGGGTGCCGGCAGCTCAGATAGATCAAAAATAAATTGGGGAGTTATTTGGTCTAGAGAGATTCTAGAAAAAATCAAGGTGTTTATATGGAGAGCAGCTCAAAACTTGCTGCCAACAACTGACAACCTGTGGAAAAAGGAATGTCATCAAGGAACCAATGTGCTGGAGATGTCAAAGTGAAGGGGAAGATATTTTTCATGCTTTAATGCGATGCAAACACGCTCAAAGGGTCTGGAAATTTACTGACTTCTATCAAGATATAAAGCCTCTGACCCAACACGATATGTTAAGTGTTCTCCAAGAGCTAATGACAAGTACAAGTGGGAAAGATGTGGGTCTGATAATTACTGTGTGCTGGTCTATTTGGTTCCTAGAAATCTTCTCTTTTTTTAAGGCAAGGAAAAAGATCCTCAATTAACAGCTGCAAGAGCTGTAGCAGTGGTGGAATCATATCAAATGATTAAATCTCCAGTTGATCAAACAGTCCTCAAGCATCAAAATAATAATCAGCAAGCTTGGCTTCCTCCTCCTAATGGGTGTTTCAAAGTGAATGTTGATGCTGCCATTAGATCATCAAACCAAACAGCAGGGCTGGGTGTGGTGATTAGAGATTCAGAGGGCATAGTTGTTGCAGCAGCAGTTCAAAGGATTCTATATAAAGGGACGGTAGCATGCATAGAGGCAGAAGTAGTTAACTTAGGCATTCAGGTAGCTCAAAATGCCAAGCTTCTGCCAATGATTATTGAGTCTGACTCCAAAGAAGTTGTTGATCTCGCTTGAAATACGAAAAGAAGCAAGTTTGAAATATTTTAGGTAATAGTTGAAATTTAAGCTAGTTGAAGAGCTTAGCTCGATCTTAGATTCAGTATGTCCCAAGAACTTGTAACTAACTCTACTGCTCATGCTTTAGCTCAAAAAGCCTTAGATTTTGATACACCTGCGATATGGCTAGGAACTTTTCCAACTAAAGTGATGGCGTTATTCTCTATTTTCTTTAATTGAAAGCCTTACTTTCACATCAAAAAAAAAAAAAAATTGCCAAGCTTAAGGGCTCTTGGCAGAATTAAATAACTCATTACATTTATAACTCGAAATTGACGTATGAAAAAAAAATCGAAGAAATTGACAATTAATGCCAAAATTCAGCCAATTACCCTTTGCCACGTTATGATCCATGGGCATGACTGCTCGCCATTGGGCCCCATAAGAAAAATATCAAGCCAGCACTAGAGCAATATACCGTACGTACACCGAAAACAGTCTTTTGGGCTTAACTGGGCCTAAATCTCGAACTCCCTTCAGCCTCAGCTTAGTTCTCCGAACCTACGCTTCCGGACACGAACCGGTTTAAGCTGAGCATTCATTCAAACACCGAAGCCAATCCTTTGGGCTTAACTGGGCATAAATCTTGAACTCCCAACCTCAGCCTCGAATTTCAAGCCTCAGCTTAGTTCTCCGAACCTATGCTTCCGACACGAACCGGCTTTAGCTGAGCATCCATTCAAGCACTCCCTTTCTCCTGTTAAAAAAAAAAAAATTTCCAGCCGTTATTCAGCTCATAGTTGATTTACTCAACGCTGGTCCAGGTCCTCATTTTCTTTTATTTATGTTTGAATAAATTACATTAATTTCGGAGGTGAGAATTTTAGTTTTCGCTTTTAATTCTTCAATTCTTCTGAATTTTTATCATTTGAATTAGTTTTGTTTAATGCAGTACCAATGCTTGATCAGCTGAGATCGTTGTAGAAAAAAGCTTAGGATTGCTAATATTTGGTTTGATCCATCTAAATTTTTGAATTTGAGGTTAGTTTTTCATTAATTGATTTTTTCTTCGTTTCAATTTCCTTTCCAATTTTGCTTCTATAATCTTTATTTTCTTGAATTTCTTTTTTTGGCTCTATTGATAAGACTTCATGTAATTAAGTTTGAAAATGAAAATTTGATCTGTGATTGTTCAATGTTTGAATTCTGTTGGCGGAATCATGACTTTTTGATTCTTGAGCAGTTGGTTTGCTTCTGAATCTATTTTGTTTTCTTTTTCTTTTTTGAATTAGAATTTTCTAAAGTTTGCAATTCACTCACAATTATGCTATTTCTGAGTGCCGAGCAGTTGTTTTGTTTTCAGATGGGGATTTCTGAATTTTTAAATTTGAACATTGTTTGAAAATTAAACTTAGCAATTTAGCTTGCTTTTGAATTTGGATGCAAAATTGAGTTGTAATTGCTACGTTCTTTGAGCAGATAATTTGTTTGATTGAGTGGAAACAATGGCGCAGCAAAGCAGTAACTGGGAAGCCGATAAGATGTAAATTTACTGTTATTAACGATATTCATTTGCTAGGTGGTTTATAAGTTCTTTTGATTCCTTTAAATAAATTGGGTCTTACTTCTTTCATTTGCTATATTGTTAGGCTTGATGTGTACATTTATGATTATTTGGTGAAGAAAAAATTGCATAACACTGCAAAGTCCTTCATGACTGAAGGAAAAGTCGCCCCAGATCCTGTAGGTAATGTATTTTCCAACAGAATCTTAAATCTTCTTGACATTTGATGTAAATTATTTAGCAACATGCAGCTCTGCAAATAAGAAACATATCTTGCGATTTTTCAATGTTTGAAACTAAATTTGAGTTTTCAAATTTATTGACAATTCTGAGAAATTTGGTGCAGTTCTGTTATCATCATGGTGTTACACTTGCTTCATTTAAATTTTTATCATTTCCATCCCATTTTGATCTGTTTGATGCCCCACTTAAGTGGTTCTTACACTATAGTGTGTAATTAGGTTGGAGTATGTTGAAAGAGTGTTTGGAAGGTTTGCATGTCTGAAACAATTTACTTTTGCAGCAATTGATGCCCCTGGAGGGTTTCTTTTTGAATGGTGGTCTGTTTTTTGGGATATATTTATTGCAAGGACAAATGAGAAGCATTCTGAGCCAGCTGCCTCATATATTGAGGTAACTCCTTTAATTTAAACAGCCATTGATGTTACTACCAATAAAATAGCAGCTTATGTTGACTTATACTACCAATAAAATAGCAGCTTATGTTGACTTATACTACCTTTTTCTTTTCTTGCTATGATTTTGGCATGTAGGCGCAACAAATCAAAACAAAAGAGCAGCAGCAGTTGCAAATGCAGCAGTTGCATCTAATGCGAGCTCAGATGCAACAAAGGAACCCAAATCATCCTTCCCTAGGTGGAGCAGTAAATTCTGTGAATTCTGAAGGAATGGTAGGGCAATCAAATGCTAGTGCATTGGCGGCAAAAATGTATGAAGAACGCATGAAGCATAACAACTCAATGGGGAATTCAATGGGCTCAGAGACATCCCAGCCACTTCTTGATGCTAGGATGGCCCTTCTCAAATCAGCTAACCATCCTGGGTAAATTTTCTTGTGAACTTTTCTGAGAGGCTTCAATTTTGTTCTTTTTATTTAGTTATTTATTTTTCTCATTATCGTTTTCTCTTACTGACAGTCAGTTGGTCCAAGGAAATCATGGAAGTGTAAATGCAGCACTGCAGCAAATTCAGGCACGGTCCCAACAGACTCCCGTAACTACTTCAAAAACATGTTGCTATGTTCGGTGCTACTTTTAGTCTTGATATATTTTTCTATGTCAGTTTTGTTAATCTGTCAAGCTTGTATTCTAGGACATCAAAGGTGAAATGAACCTGGGTACCAGTCAGAGATCTATGCCTATGGATCCCTCTTCACTTTATAGTCAGGGAATCATGCAATCAAAACCGGGATTAGGAAATGCAGGTGAATATAACTGATCAACATGGGAAATTTTTTGTGCATTATTGAAAGAGTTGATGGAACACTAAAGAGGCATTTCAATGATCATTCGCTATAACTGACCTCTTGGAAAAGGCAATAGACAGTGGGAAGCCTCCATACTCTGTAGCATAAATGGGAGATAAAATTAGCCAAAATTTCACTGGAATTATCTATTCTTGAAATGTAGTGGCTTACACAAATATTATGTCTAATTGACTTTTAGTATGTCCCTCTATGTCTGATGGTGTCACTGCTGAAGATTTGGTAGCTCTCTTCTTCATCTTTCTCCGCTGGAGAAGTATCAGTCAAAGTGTAAACATTGTAAAGCTGATAAGTATTAAGAAAAATAGAAGGAAGTAGAGGAGTGATATGGTAGAGAGTAGAGAAAAAGTGGTAGTCATATAAAACAAACACAACTGGATGGATTTTCTTTGTTAAAAAAAAAAAAAAAAAAGAAGTTATCTCCAAATAATTTGTTTATATTTCTTTATGGGGATTTCAATTATATGGATTGGAGTTCGATGTAGGAGCTACATTTAGAAGCTTGGGCTAATCAGTCATCAATGTTCTTGCAGTAGTCATGCGATGATAGGCTTGTTTTTTTTATGAAGAATACTCTTAAATTTGAGCAATTATTTTACTAGAGAGAAGAGTCGGGAAATTTAGTGAGTCGGTTTATGAGGATGAGGTGATATCTAGAAGGAATGTCATAGTTTCTCAATTCTGGTTAAGAGAATGTGGAAGTTAACATAATGTGGCAGCTTGCTGATGAAGTCTTAAATTAACTGTGTAAAGAGAGAGTATGTTACTAGTAAAAAGGGGAATACCTGCCCACCCATGTATGTGATCCTGGACAATATTGACAGGTTAGCAAAGGACACCTAGTCCTCTCAACTTGTACACACACTTGGAGCCTCTGCAAGTATGTATCAGGCACTACAACCACCTCGATTGTACTAAAATATGTACAGATATAATGAAATTTGATCATGAGTATGTGATACACTGCAAGTTATTTATTTGAAATCTTTATAATTTTATGCCTTCTCTTCTTCTTCAAGGATTGAGCCCTGGAGTTGGTGGTCTTCCGCTGAAGGGTTGGCCATTAACCGTAAGTTGTAATCAACTTCATATGTCCTTGAGTCTAATTTAATATGTATGACTGGTTGTACGTGACCATGGCATTTTCTGAATGCTACAGGGTATTGACCAAATTCGGCCAAGTTTAGGTGCGCAAGTCCAAAAGCCCTTTTTACAAGGTGGAAATCAATTTCAACTCTTGCCACAGCAACAACAGCAGCTCATCGCACAGGCTCAGGCACAAGGCAACCTTGGTAATACAATGTATGGAGAGTTGGATCCTCGTAGGTTTGGGGGATTACCTAGGAGCAATTTAAATACGAAAGATGGCCAATCGATCGCAAATGATGGCTCTATAGGTTCTCCAATGCAATCAACGTCATCAAAAGTAAGCATTTCTCTCCAGAACTGGTTGATTTGCTTTAACTTTTATGGTATATGCTCAAGCATCACGTTATTGCACTGAATGCCCTTAATGCATGGTTGATAATTTCTCCTTGAATTATCTTATTGTAAGGCTTGATAGAAGTCTATAGAAGCTCAGTTTCATCCATGAGGAAAGTTGGACTTCCTCATAATTGTTGTTGTCAAAACTTGACCGTTGGCTGGAATTAATTTTGGGCATCCTTGTTAATACATAAAAGCTGTGTGTATCTCATCTTTGATTGTTTGTACAGGCGTAATAGAGTGCAGTCAATGAGAATATGCCCCTCTAAAATAATGAAGCCCAGCCTCATAATGAGATTGAACGCACACACCTTGCAGTCACTACTAATCATTATATATCTGCAGTTATTTTGATACACCTGCATAGAAGATTAATTTTTGGTATGAAAGTCCATTCTTGAAATTCTATGTTATGAGGTCCAAATTCTGTAATTGGCTAAATTAGTTAGCTGCTTTTATGTAGAATTAGGGAATTGAGGTGTGTTTCTAGTAATTCATTGTCTACGAAGCGTTTGAAGACTTATTTTGAATTACTATGCTATCTTGGCTTATGGGATTGCAAAACAGGCTTTTACAGCTACTTTTTGTGCTTATTCAAAATCCTTGAGGTTTTAGAGCATCTTCTCTCAAATAACTAGATATATCCAAGAATCATTTGTTTACTTGTCCTAAGCTGGAGAAGCATCAAACCCAAAGTGAGTCATTATTGTAGACTGAGAAAGAAATGGACTCAACATTTTAGAAACGTAAAAAAAAAACAAAAAAAAAAAAAAAAAATTGCTATGAAATTTTGTTAGCAATTTTTGTATGGTTATTGTGGCTATTGTTATTCTCCTATATGGTTAAGAGTACTCAAAGCTCATTGTGATGACTATTCTGAAAACTTTGATGTTAGCAGATGAATATGCCACAGATACAGCAGTCTTCCTCTCAACAACAAGATCCTCTGCAACCACCGCAAACCCAACAGGTTGTTTTTTCTTTTCACAGTTATTGTGATTTTATATGATATAACGTTTTTGGTTCATGAAAGATCTTATAATTTATTGCCACTTATTTGCATCTTGTATAATTCTCTTTATGAACTAGTTCAATAACAATCCGACCTATTTTTTCCTTTTTAATCCTGTTTGCCTGATTATTGATGACTTGCATTTCATGATGGAACAGAATAACAGAAAAAGGAAAGGGCCCTCTTCTTCTGGAGCTGCTAATAGTGGTTGCACTGGAAACACCGTTGGCCCTTCTCCAAATTCCCAACCATCTACCCCATCAACTCATACACCTGGTGATGCCGTAGCCATGTCAGGCAGTATGCAGCATGTTAGTAACGTGCCTAAAGGTTTGATGATGTATGGTTCTGATGGAACAGGTGGTCATGCATCATCGACAAACCAGCTGGTATGTATATAATAAATGGGTAACCTAGTTAGTAGGCAGTTATCATGTCGAAGCAAACAAAACAAAATAAAAAAACGAAAGAAATACAAAGAAAGACTATCAATATGAAGGGAAATCTCTGAACATGTATTGCTGGTATCAATCCAAGAGCTTGTTCGCCAATCCAGTTAGTTTATGAACCTTGCCTGATGGTAAAAGACAAGTGGCCTTGTGTCATACTAAAGTTGTACTTCATGCTGAATATCATGTCTGAGTGTTGGGAAATTTAGGTTTCCTGTTTACTTGATTGCAGGATGACATGGAACATTTTGGAGATATTGGCTCCTTAGATGATAATGTGGAATCTTTTCTCTCTCAAGATGATGGAGATGGAAGGGATCTGTTTGGCACATTGAAACGGAACCCTTCCGAACAAGCTACTGAAACTTCCAAAGGTACTATTTGATCTAATCCTTCTACAAGTGATAATTGTTTATATTGACAACAGGAATGACTGTTTTCTTCTTTCAGCTTTCTCATTCAACGAAGTTAGTTCAATACGTAAAAGTAGTAGCAAAGTTACCTGTTGTCATTTCTCTTCAGATGGAAAGTTATTGGCCAGTGCTGGGCATGACAAGAAGGTATAATCCATTTTAGTGTTGCAAGGAATAAAATATTTTTATGAAGCCTCCGCAATAGGGAAAATATTGATGTTGCTATAGCGCTGATGATTCTCTTTGTTAATCTCGATCTCCAAACATAAAACTCTTAAAATAATGTTTTCAAATTGTTAAATGTTATAAAATTTGATTGTTTGTAATTGGATGTTTTACTTAATATAAAATGTTCAATAGATATTCACTTCTATAGAAAAATAACCAAAAAAAAAAAAAAGAGAAAACGGCTGTCAACTCAGTTGATTAACCAATATGATATATTGAGGATCACAAATAGATGAATGAAAGTTATGGAAAAGACCCATGCTTTGTTGTTCAAATTTATGGGTCTCAGTAGCCCAAGAATCAACAAAAGTTTGAAACAAGTTTTAAATAACAAATTATCTCAGTTTAGCTCAAACAAGGACCGTTTGTTTATCAAAGTTCCAAGGTTAAAATGAAAAAAGTTACTCTGTTAGTATTCCAAATTCCTGATTTATTTATAGTGCTTGTTCTATGATATTCCTTATAAAATATTCTTTTTTGAACAAGGAAGATGATGTTTTGAGAGGTAAAAGAATTGAAGAAATGAAAAAAGTTGGTCAGCATAATCTATTTGCCATTAGATAAAAATCTAGGCCTCCCAGCATTCCCACCTGAATAATTCTTATAAAAGTGAAATAGGTCAGGTGGACCATTCTTGATTGAGATACAAGATAACTGGTGCGATAAGCTGTTGTAACCATTGACCTCAAAACTATGAAAAGGTTTAACCAGAATTACAGCCCTTTGATCATGCAACTGTTAAATCATTCAGTCTATAGCTGATATATAAAACATTTGAATGCGACTCCTCACAACTCTTTACTTTTATGCCAAGTGATTGGTATTTCTATTGCTGCCTGCATACCACATGATTCAAGGTAAATATCATATATTTATGATGTACATTTGGGAGATGCTCTTATACTCTTTGGTATTTAATTGTTTCACTTGCTCTTATGAGGAACATTAAGGTTTAATCCTCAATGAATTCTCCTCATTTAACAAAAAGTTAAATACAAATGCCTCCACAGGCAATGCTTAAATGATTAGCTTGGATCTTGAAGTGCATGTCCACTTTTTGTACTTATTTGCGTAACATCATCTTCCTTACCTTGTTTACCACATTCTCTAATTTTGTCATCGTATGGTATGGTGCGTCTTGTTATTTGCCTTCAGATAGGAGATATAATCACAAGATCATAGATGATGGATCACTTGAAGGTCCTCCTAGTTGTAAAATTAAAAGTTATAATTTCTTTTTTATCCTTGTTTGCTTTTGGTCCTGGTTGAGTACATGAGTTGCAATAAATATATAAAGCAGCAGAGACAAGTGTAACACCAACAGCACCCAGACAGGAACGCTAAGTGCACAGCTCATTTGGGGAAAGAAATAAAGAAATGATTATGAAAGTAAATCATTTCCACTCCACTCTTTATCCCTCACAATGCTTCGGAAAACATACCACAAATTCATTTCTTTTGTGGATTTAAAATAGATTTTGCTAGGCCATGTTATGGATTTCATGCTCTTTTAAGGGATTCAATTACATTTCTGGAGATCCTCTTTATGTGCAACATGACATAATGAGGTGACTAAGCATTTGCTTGTTCATGTGTGGGGTAAATTGTATATGAGAGTGTTGAAAGGAAGTAAAAATGTGAAAAATAATTTGAAAAAGTCGGAACCATAACAATTTTGATTTTTCAGAGTTGATAAATCTAATTTGTACTCACTTAAAATTACAAAATTTTTCATGATTTTTTCAATAAATCGCTGGAATAAATATTCTTTGTCTAAATTCTCTTTATTTCAAATACCTTATTCCTTTCGGCAGTTAATTCTTTAGTTTCTGAGTAAGCACATGTAGAAATTCAGTGACACAATTTTGGTTGTCATTATACATACATATGCCTTATAGAAATTTGGTTATTGAATTCTTGTATGTATTTTTTTTCTTTTTGGGGGATAAATTCCTCTATATATTTAAGTTTCACAGAAGAATCTTTCATTGGCCAAAACATTATGAACCATTTTTTATTTTATAAGAGTAAAAATGATATGGATGCTTATTTTTATTTATGTCAGTAGGTTGTTGTTTGGAACATGGAAAATTTTCAAACTGAATGCACTCCAGATGATCACAATCATATAATTACTGATGTTCGCTTCAGACCAAATTCAACTCAGCTAGCAACATCTTCATTTGATAAGACAGTGCGAATTTGGGATGCTGCTAAAGTATGTTCTCTACCTTTTCTCTTTTTCTTCTTCTCTCTTCTTCTTCTTTTTCTTCTCTATCTCTCTCTCTGTTTTTTCATGCTTTGGTCGAATGTGCTGCAGAGGCAGTATGAGAGCCTTTTCTAAGTTCTGCTAAACTATTCTTTTCGCATTTTGACCGTAAATTTTAGAACACTCTTCTCGTTTCTGTATCATAAAAGTTGCAATTCTTGCCTCTTTTCTAATACAATGTGCATAAACAGTTTTTGTAAATGTTTTTGGCGTTTTGTAAAAGTGCCATGTAGCTTACTGTTTCCTTTCTAAGCTTACCTTCTTTGAAAAGTTTCATAGCTCTTAAAGTTTTGCTTATTATTTTTTCTTGGAGGAATGCTCTACATATTCACTCTCTTCCTTCTTTTGACCCATTGCTATGCAATGCAATCTTGAGATGCCAATTCAACTATTTTGTTTAAATTTTATGTTTAGACCAAATATGATAGGCACTTATTTTGGTGTATCCTTGCAGCCAAACTTTTGCTTGCAGACTTATACAGGGCATAACACTCACGTGATGTCCCTTGACTTCCACCCTAAGAAGAATGACCTTTTCTGCTCATGTGATGGAAACAGTGAGATTCGCTTCTGGAATCTAAGTCAGTACTCCTGCGCTCGTATTTCCAAGGTTAGCCTTGAATTTCATCTTTTATTGCTTTATGTTCTTGAAGGCTTATCAGATATATAGTCTTCTAATCTGAATCGCTTGATGGATCAGGGCGGTACTGTGCAAGTAAGATTTCAGCCAAGACTTGGACTTCTCTTGGCGGCAGCGTCCGAGAACGTTGTGTCTATCTTTGATGTTGAAACAGATAGACTGACACACTCTTTCAAGGTAGAAATGCAATTGTCGCATCAGGGGAATTTGAAAAATACAATTCTACAACATGCTTTTCATCTTAAAGTTCCTTATAAACAGTACAATCTTTTGATTCTCAGGGACACTCCACTGAGATACACTCTGTGTGTTGGGACACAAATGGAGAATATTTGGCATCTGTCAGTCAAGATTCTGTCAGAGTGTGGTCATTGGCCTCAGGAGAGTGCATTCACGAGCTTAGTTCCAGTGGGAACAAGTTTCATTCTTGTATTTTTCATCCAAGCTATCCCACCCTCATGGTCATTGGAGGCTACCAGGTGATCTTCTTATCTTAACTTAAATTTCATTGTTTTGTTAAATTAAATTGCAGAGAATTTTGATTGCTGTGTTCTTCATCTAGCTCAATATATCTTAGAAGATCCATAAACATTAAGCTGTTTTGCTAAGTTTTGTCTGCAATTGCATTTCCTGAAGGAAAAAGCATTTCGTTGCTCTGATGCTGCATTGGGAATTTGGAATTGAGCTACGACTGTAAAATTTCCAATTTAACTTTATGCCATTGCGTTTATGCATGATGCAACAAATCTAGCATTTGAAACTGTCAATATTTTGTGTTTGTTGGCAAAAACTTTCATCCCTTGTTACAGTACAATAGGTCTGGGGGTATGATTTCATTTTAATTCCAGAGGACAGATCATTTTTTAACCTTTGTGGGTTACACAAATCCATTTCATGATTTTAAACTGGGCCAATAGTTGAGACTATAATGGTGTTTAACGTGTCATAGATTGCTAATCTTGTGTTCATGGTTCCATACCATTCTCTCTTACAGTCACTGGAGCTATGGAATATGGCTGAGAATAAGTGTATGACAATCGCGGCACATGATTGTGTGATATCAGCCCTGGCACAATCTCCAGTAACTGGGATGGTTGCCTCTGCGAGTCATGACAAATCTGTTAAGATCTGGAAATAACCTGTCGCTTGCTTTTTGGTGCTTCAAATCCTCCAGTATAAAGGCTGCTGACTTTTCACGCACATCATTCAACAAAAATTCAAACACAAGAAAAGATTATCTTCCCTTGTATTTTATTTTGCTTTATCTATTTATCACGATATTGTTGATGATCTTTTTCCCCCCTTTTTTAATTACTTCATTGTTGATGATATTGATAGCCCTCTTTGTGTTGGGTGATTGATTGGCTCTAAAATTTTCCGTTGCCAAGGACAGCTATACACGGAACATTTTGAAGCTAAAACCGCATGGTTTAGCCAGTTCTTGTTTTAATGGACATTTATGTCTCTTGTCATTGCTTTCCCATTATAAATTAAACTCAAATCTAGTAGGTATAAAGAAGGGGTAATTTTTGGATTACTTCTTCGTGAAATGATGATAATTTTGAAAATATTTTTTAAATTACTGTAAATTTTAATTTATTTTTGTTTTCTTAGGATAAAGAAAAAAATGCAAGTGTTTTGATGAAAATTTTGGCATTTTTAATAAAAATAAAGGAGCAAATTAAAGTTTACAATAATTTAACTTTTGTGAGTATTTTAATTTAAGCTTTTCATTACTTGAGGAGTAGTCTAAAATGAGTTCATATCAAAGTTTGAAATTGACCTCAAGGAAGTTCTCCGAAACTATAAGCCTAATATTGTATTTTTAAGTGAAACCAAACTAACAGTGAGGCAATCTGAAATTTTGAAATATAAGCTTTCAACTCTCCTATCTTTTTTCGGTGCCTTGGCATGGATTGGGTGTTGGTTTGGCTCTCTTTTGGACTGAAGATATCGATCTTAAAATTGTCTCGTACTCCAAGCATCATATTGATACCGTGATTCCCAACGGGAATGACTTGTTGAGATTCACACTCAGGCATCTATGGCCATCCCGAGCAGGTGGAAAAGAAACACACCTGGACCCTGTTGCGTAGACTCGGTCCACTCTCCTCTATTCCCTGGTTATGTGGAGGGGATTTTAATCAAGGAAGAAAAGCAGGGGGGTCAACTCCAATACATTGATACTTTGCTGGAATTCCAAGAAACACTTAAGGTGTATGACCTTTCTGACTCGGGCTCTACAGGATATCCTCACACGTGGACCAATAGAAGAGAGGAGAGGTTGGTTCAAGAACGACTTGATAGGCCTCTTCTTCTTGGAAGGATTCCGTCTACAGAGCTGTAGTATCAGTGACAAATATTGATGCTTGGGGCTCTGACCACTCTCCAATCTTAAGTTGAATTTTGGAAGCGGCAAACCTCTCTTTTTCAGAAAAGACAACATTGGGGAAAAAGATTTCTTTTTGAAGACTATTGGAACAACTATAGTGAATGTAGACAAATAGTGGAGCAAGCGTGGAATGCAAGCCACAATGAAGCTAATTATAATTCCATCTCCACTTATTTGCAGAATTATACAGCTGTGCGAGCTAAATTGCAAGCATGGAGCAGACAGAAATTTGGGGATAGGAAACGTAACCTGCAAATGTTGACCACAAAACTCACTCGCTTAAAATCTGACCCACCCACGAAATTAGAGCTGTGGAAAAGCAGCTAGATGATTTTCTCAGGGACGAGGAAAAATATTGGAGGCAAAGATCTAAAGCTCTTTGGCTTAAAGAAGGGGATCGCAACACCAAATATTTTCACGCCAAGGCTTCAGGTAGGCGGAAACGAAATCTTATTGTTGGCCTATTGGACAACAATAATCAGTGGATAGAGGACATAACCGCCATTGAAAATGAATTCTCTGATTATTTTCGGAATTTATTCACATCATCCAACCCTTCCGCACAGTCCGTAGAGCTGGCACTTCAATATATTGAGCCTAAAGTTACTGCAGAAATGAATATGGAGCTGGACAAGATGTTTTCTCCAGAAGAGATTCAAGTCCCGGATGGCTTATCAGCAGGTTTCTTTCAGAGGTATTGGAATATAGTAGGCCATTCTGTAACTGCAGCTTGGTTGGAGATGTTGAATGAGGATGGAGAGTTATCCGTAATTAATCATACGTATGTGGTCTTGATTCCAAAAGTGAAGGAGCCTAAAAGAGTAACTGAATATAGACCAATTAGTTTGTGTAATATTATTTATAAAATTATCTCCAAGTGCATTGCTAATCGACTAAAAACTGTGTTAGAGCACTTAATTTTCCCTTACCAATCAGCCTTTATTCCTCAAAGACTAATAACAGATAATACCATGATTGGTTATGAGTGTCTCCATAAAATCAGATGCAGGAAGCAGGGCAAAGAGGGGTTGGTTGCTGTAAAACTTGATATAAGCAAAGCCTATGACAGAATTGAATGGTGTTTTGTAGAGGGCATTATGCGTAAGCTCGGGTTTTCAACTCGGTGGGTAAGTCTCACAATGAAATGCATCATGTCACCTACATTCGCCTTCCTGCTTAATGGCGAAGTTCGAGGCCTCGTCATGCCTCAAAGAGGATTGCGACAGGGATGTCCTCTTTCCCCTTATTTATTTATTCTATGTGCAGAATCTTTATCTTCTTTATTGGTCCACGCTGAAAATCATAAATTCATTCATGGTATTAAGTTTGGTGTCAATGGCCCTATTGTCTCTCATTTATTTTTTGCTGATGGCAGCTTGGTGTTCTCTAAAGCATCAGTCGCAGAATGTAATCAACTTAAAGAACTGTTTGATCTGTATAGCAATGCATCTGGACAAGTCATCAACTTTCAAAAATCATCTTTATTTTTCAGTCCAAACACTCCAGGGAACATCAGAGAGGCGATTAAACATATCTTCAACCTTTCTGTCGTCTCTCATCATGAGCAATACCTTGGTCTTCCATCAATGTTGGGCAGAAGTAAAAAATTCTTCTTCAATACATTGAAGGCCCGGCTTTGGCACAAGATTAAAGATTGGAAAACCAAACTATTCTCAAGCGTCGGTAAAGAGGTATTGATCAAAGCTGTTGCTCAGGCTATCCCCACATATGTAATGAGTGTCTTCAAGCTCCCTCTCAGCTTTTGTGATGATTTGCAAAAAATAATCACACAATTTTGGTGGAGTCAGAATTCATCCTCCAGAAGCTCACACGGGTTGTTGTGGCTGAAACTTTGCCTTTCAAAGAAATATGGGGGCCTTGGTTTTAGAGTGTTGAGCTCTTTTAGTATAGCTCTTATGGCAAAACAATACTGGAGATTAATTTCTTGTCCACATTCTCTAGTCTCCAAAGTTCTTAAAGTTAAATACTATCCGAGAGGCAACTTCATGGAGAGTAAATTGGGTAGTAATCCTTCATATGTATGGAGAAGTATCTTATGGGGGGGAGAGGTCATTGAAGCCGGTTCGATATGGAGAATTGGAGATGGTAAAAATGTTTCTATTTATCACCACAGATGGTTTCCCCGCCCTAGCACATTTAAGCCATTCTCTCCTTAGCTCCTGCCTTTTCAATCTAGAGTAGCCATTTTGATTGACGAAGAAGGATGCTGGAAAGAACAGTTAATTAGAAATCATTTTCTCAAAGAAGATGCAACTCAGATCTTGAACATTCCACTACCCAAAAGGCCATTGGAGGATCAACTGGTCTGGGCATATGATAAGCGTGGCCAATATAGAGTGAAGAGTGGCTCCTATGTGGCCCTTCGTTTGAAACTCAAGGACTTGCCCTCAAGTTCCAGTACTAATACAGAGTGGTGGAAGTATTTTTGGAATTTGTCTTTACCATCCAAGATTAAAATCTTTTATTAGAGAGCCTTTTCCAATATTCTACCCACTTATTCAAATTCGCATAAAAGGAAAATTCCAGTTGCTCCTTCATGCCCTTGTTGTGGCTTTCAATATCATGCTTTGGTGGGGTGTAAACAAGTGAAAAAGGTATGGAAGCTCACGAGGTTTTATTCCTGCCTAAAGCTTACAATGCCTATGGAGTTTTGCAATTTGTCCATTCATTTATCAATTTATATTAACAAAAGATGAGTTTGAAGAATGGGTAGTTTTGTGTTGGTCAATTTGGCTTGCTACGAATCATCTGATTTATAGTAATGCTATCAGCGAGCCTCAAGCAATTGTTGCCCAAGCTGCAAATGTAGTGAATTCATTTAGAGCAGACACTCTGCAACGTGGAAGCAGCAAGAGCATTAAACCCAATTCTCCCAGGCCGTGTTGGCAAAGTCCTCTCCTCCCCCTTCATGGTACAAAGTCAACGTTGATGCGGCTGTTAGTTCTAAGGAAGATCGTGCTGGTATTGGAGTATTAGTCTGTAATTCGGAAGGCGAAGTTATGGTAGCCTTTATTTATTTGCAAGGTGATCTTTTCTGAAGATTTTAGAGTTTGTGGAAGTTTGTCGCTGTGCACAAAGGAATTCAATTGGTGATGGACATCGCGTTGGCTCCAGCTATAATTGTGTCCGATTCTCCCAACGTCGTTAATCTTATTAGAAGTAACAAAATACACAGTAGATGTGAAGTGGGGTGGTTTAATCTCCGACATTCAAAAAGTCTTTATCTTCTTTTAAGAATTCTTTCCAGGTGAATTTCGCTCCATAGTCCTGTAATGAAGCTGCACATCATCTAGCTAAATTAGCTCTACGTAATTCCATCGAGAAAATTTGGCTAGAGGAGGAAGCTCCAACTGACATCGCTGCTGCTTATGTCTGTAAAGATAAATCAATGTAATCGTTTGCTATTAATAAACTTTTACTTTCAAAAAAAAAAAAGTTTGGAATTGATCTTAAAGTTGTTGACTTTTCGATGGCACGTAGTGGGGAGCAAAAATGATCCGAGTTAAGCAGGCCATTCCGAAAACCGACTTTGAACAAGCACAGAACGGTAGGTCGGTGCCAATGAAATTCATTCCAAACAAAGAAATAATTTATCAATTTGTTAATATACGTTTCTAATTCGGATGATTTAGTTATATAAAATTGTTGCCACTTGGGCTTGTAGTCCAATAGTTAACTATTACCCTCAAAGTTAAGCATGACTATGAGGGCAATGGTTCGAGTCCCCACGGACTCAACCTCCCTCAATTAAATATAATTGTGTGGAGACTTCTTATAACGTCTTTCTCCCTTGCGAAATGCGAGTGGAGTAGAGACATTCCTCCTCTGTGAGTGGTATTTGGATGGGCATGTAATTCATAGAATAAAAAATGTAATAATATAAGTCCCATGTATATATATCTGATTGTAAATATCAGTGTAATGACTGTTTATCATGCTTGATTGTATATATCTCACAGAATACAAGAACTAACCGATCTTAATCAGTTTCAAAAAAAAAAAGTTATATAAAACTGTTGGATGTTATTTAATCAAATTTTTACTGATAATTTTTTTTAATTTGGTTTAATGATAATTCAATTCCTCCTTATTCATGTGAGTAGAAATTGAACTTCGAGAATCCCTGTTTTTAACATAAAATATTTTATTAACTCAACTGTTTGGTACCCATAAGCAACAATAATGGGTTGACACTCATAAAGAAAATTTTCTTTAAAAAAAAATGTAATTTTATAATTTTCTTTTTAAAAAGCTAAAGATGTTATTGTGCAATGTCTTAGATTGAATTTAAACTTTGAAATTAATAGAATTTTTTTAATTATTATTCCAAAACCCGCCATAAACCCCCGTATAAATTCACGAATTTAGTAAAGATCAATACATATCTTTTAAAGAGAATTTGATAATAAAGTTCCTAACCCGTCGAGAGTTTGGGAATGATTTAGTATTAAGATAACTAGAGGTTGCGAATTCGGGTTTAAGGAATTAGGCACAATTCTTTGCCATCTCACATTCTAACTTACGTAGCTTAACATTGCAAGATATGTTTATCTTATTTAAAATGAAGTTAAGGCATCTATTTGATAAACATGACATTGACATACTATAATCTTATTTGAGACATATAAAAAAAACGTAAAGAACCTAATTTCGTCTATTCGACACAATCCAATTAAAACAAATGGATCGAATTCGTATCAACTAATTTAATAAATGAGTCGAATACAAGTTTGAGCATAGCGATACCTTTGTTCATTTAACAAATTATCAGCTTATGAGGCCAAGATTTAACTCCAAATGTGAGGGTGATACTAAGTGTGTGAGCTTTAAAAAAAAATAGATATTTACATTTAGAGTTTTTAAATTCAATTTAACAGAAATTTTAACTTCTAATGTAATTTATAATTGAACTATGAAATGCAAATCATCATATTCTAATATATTTAGGGATTTGGATTCAGTGAGGAGCTGGCATTGTTTGCTAGATACAATTGGTAGTTATTAGATAAGAATATAAAATGAGTAATAATATAGATACAAACTCTTGTACAATTTTTTTTTTAATACAAAGTGATGTGGTATGATTTAATTGGTTAGATTAAATATCTCTTGGTTCACATAATTTTTTTTTTATTTTATATTTTTATTTAACGATGAATTAATTTCAAATTAATTTGTACATGTATCATTACTTATATAAAATTACTCAAATATTATGTGTATATTACTACTATACATGCACGTGTTGTAAAAAATTACGAAGAGTTAGGAGAGTAAATTAGCACGAAATATCAAATCTTAGATCCATACCCTCTTTGAGATAATGATACTGTCCTATGATACGGGTTTGGGGCAAGCGGAGCTGTCCAAAATGGGACTTTAATAAAAGAGTCGAATTTAGATGAGCAAGTTCTGACCCAAGTTTAAGTAAAGATAAGAGCCACCGCCAACCCAAGTCGGCATCCATCCCCCAGAATGAAATACCTTGGGCCACAATTCACACGTACAAATGTGAGGAGTTTTCTTAAGGAAGAGAGTGGATGGGACCCATCTAAAGTTTTAGAAATATTTAATGAAACAAGGCAATTTGACACCTCCTCCCGGTACCTGAACCTGTCTTTCCCCCATCTGTCTCTTCTCTCTCAACACCTCTCTCTTTTTCTCTCTCTCTCTCTCTCTCTCTCTCTCTCTCTCTCTAATGGAAAATAATAATAATAATAATAATAACAATAAAATTGACAATATTAATAACAATAATAATTCCAAATCCTTAATGGAAGCAGAAGAGCACGAAATTGAACTTGCGGATAAGGAAGCATTCAGCGATGAGTTTAAATGCTGCGTTTGCTGGTAAGTTTTTTTATCACCTTTTTTTTCTGTTTATTTATTTATCGCATTTTTTCAGTTCTGCAAAATTATTATTCATATTTGGTCGTTTCGTTTTGCCTGTTAGCCTCATACATAAGATAAACAACAAGCTAAAATAATTTATATCTTGTCAATTTAGTTTTTCTTTTCGAAGTATTTATTTATTTATTTATTTTACTAATTGGAGTCGTAGAAGCACTTGTGAAAAGTAATTTTGTGAGTCAAAGGCTAGAAGTGCATGACAAATGCTTATGTTGAATTGATCACTTTATCACTTATGAAAAAGTTTTGGATACGTTTCTTGATTTGGAACGAATATAACTGTCATTGCAAGTGATTGTAAATGTTTTATAGAATCTAATTTTGTACGGATGTGATATAAAAAGACTCGTGGAATGTTAAAGATGAGGACGCTTACATTCCGTTTATTTTGTGCTTGCCCTTCCAATAAAAAAGTTTAAAAGGATATATTCAACCTGAAGATTGTTTTTTAATCTGTCTGATTGGGTGAAACTTTGAACAATCAGGGCATAGTGGAACTACGTTTCAGTTCACTGAAATTTGATACTAGAAACTGTATTCTTCTCCTATGATATTGTATTATTCGCGTGGAGTTTATGGTCAATTGGTTGCCATTAGTTTTTGGAAATATTCCTCAATTTTTTTACTGGGTATATGATTTGTATGACCGCTTTCCTTTTGTGTTGCAGGGAACTCCTTTACAAGCCGGTAGTATTGGGTAAGAAGGTACTACATGAAACTGCATGCTGATATGTAGATGTACCTTTCTGATGCCGCTTTTTCTATGTTTTCAGCCTGTGGCCACATTTCATGCTTCTGGTGCGTATATAATGCCATGAATTCTTGGCACGAGTCTAACTGCCCAGTTTGTCGTAACCCTTACAATCATTTTCCAAGTATTTGTCTTTTGCTGCACTTCTTGCTCAAGAAGCTGTATCCTTTGACCTATGAGAAAAGGGAAAGGCAAGTGGCAGGTGAGAATCTCTGTTTTTCTTTCATTTAGGTTCTTGATTATCCATATCTCCTCGTACTAGTTTTTTCTGTAAAACCCATAAATCTTCATGATATTTTATATGCCTTTAAATAGTGGAGACAAATTGTATTGAAGAGAGAATAATTACAGGTCTTCTATGTACGAGTGATGATACATGACTAAATACGATGGCAAAGGCCTAAAACAAAACAATGAAAAACAAGAAATGTTTTTGATCCTGAATCTTGGGCAGGGTCCATGAACATCAGTGGTTTTGTTCATTGAATAGAGATAGAAGCATGATAAAGCAAGATTGATAGAGTGCAGTTGATGGAATGTGTATTACTACTTGCCCTTTTTGTCTAATATTAACTTCTTAATGTTTTCCCTTTTCGTGCTGAGTTTATAACTTCATTGGTTGAAAGAGAGTCTTTTGTGCATGAAAGGTCACATGGGTGGAAAGTAGGATCTGGAAATTAAAGCAGTAGGCTTATGTTATCTCCAGTTTTGGTGAGGGGCATTGTGCAGATATTAAAGATCTGTTCTAAATAGTACTTCGAGTTTAAGATTCTGAATGAACTGTGCATTTCATTTCATTGTCTGAGAGGTGGGGAAGGTGTCATTATCTGCATCTTTTGACCCCATTGCCTCTGACTTTTTTCCCTTTTGCATTCTTTTGAATACAACAAATATTAGATACATGTCACATTATTACAACCGCCACTCTACTGAAGCATATTTATACTAGAAGATTGTCTTAATGTTTTTCTTACTCATGCATGTGATTCAACAATCCCTCATGTGAAAATTTCTTTTATGGTCTTCTTTGGTTGTTCAGAAGAAGAGAAGCAACTCGGCCACTTCTCACCACAGGTTGATTATAATTTATTTGGATCACCTACTAATAAGGAGGTTGATATCTTGGGCAAGTCTCTAGATTCCCCCTCTCAACAGCAGATAAAATTGTATTCAGAAAGTCGTTTTTCTGGGGAAGGGAAATCTTCCCCCTGCATGAAATCATTGGAAACGACCGCAGAATCTGGAGATGATGCAATGCTGAAATTGGTGACATCTTCAGAATGCTCTGAAGCCACTGCAAATTCAACCGCCCAAGAATGTGGTTTGGTTGGAAATGATCTTGAACATAAAGCTGAGAACCGGGTCTCAGTTGATGATTTATCTTGCGCTGCATGCAAGAAGATGCTGTTTAAGCCAGTTGTTCTTAACTGTGGACATGGTAATTTATATTAAATTAAGTAATTTTGGTTTACAATTGAGAAAGGAAATAGCACTTTTTTTTCTTGTGTGTGTGCGGACATTCACTTTAAATTTTCTATTCTGCAGTGTTTTGTGAACTTTGTTTGGTTGTTCCTGAAGATGGAAATTTTAAGTGCCCAAATTGTCAAAGCTTGCAGCCTTATGGGCTCCCTAGCGTGTGTTTGATTATAGAGCATTTCTTGGAGGAGCGGTTTTCTGATTTATATGCAGAGAGAAAGGAAGCTTTATTGAAACAAACCAGTGGTCAGTATGGGAGCTTGTTTCTTTCAATTTCTTTATCAAGTTTTGATATTGTTAGTTTGATCAACTTCTACAACTTATGGTTAAACTTGATGCTTATAAGGAAATAAGGAAATAGTGAAGGCAAGAAAAATGTTTCAGCTATGTCATTAGAGTTAATTGCTAATTTTCCATAGTTTTCTTGGTTTCTATTTGGAAAAATCGTCAAAAGTGATTTAGTTCATAGTTGTTGTTTGCTTTTCGTATCTTTGATAAGGGATCTAGTGATTATGCCAAATCAATGATTAAAGGCCTTGCTAAAATATTTTACTTATCCCAACAAAATAAAAGGAAAGAAATTAAACACAAGAGAAATCTTTCAATAGGATCATTAGAGTTTATTTCTATTTCCAAAAGTGTTATATTCTTGATTTCTTTTGGGATACTTTAAATTATCATTGACTTTGCTATAAGGAAAATGAATTTAATTTATAATTTAGCTATTAGTTCCTTTTTGTTCTCTCTTTCTTCTTTCTTTCTAAGGGCATAAGCAAGTCAGAACCATTATGAATGTATCAGTTACTAAGCTGTCTTTAGCAAATAACATATTGGTGAAATGGAAAATTCTCTACTCATGATATCTTTAGTCATAACATCCCACTCATGTTAATTCATTTATGTTTGCTTGAGTGGTACCACATTCCATCTTATTTATGTATAAGCCTGTTTCTTACCTAACAAGTGGCTGGCCTATGTGTCCTTTTTCAAACTAGTATCTCCAGATACACTCAACTTATTACAATGAGTAATAAGGACAGCTATGTGTATTTGTGGGCTGGCACTGTTTTCTCGATGTTGATTTATCTCTATCAATCTTTATGTCGCCATTTTTTTTTATCATCTGACTTGCTTCTGCCATCCAAAACCAACTTTATTTCAGGTGCAACACAGGCTCGACGTCGGAAAAATCGATCAGCTTCATTCCCTAAACATGTTTACGCGTCATTGTGGCTTGGCAATGGGCCTAAGATCCATTTTTTAGTGGGTTGTGATTATTGTGGGGTAATATTATCAAATTTTTTATTTCTTCTCAGTGTTAATGGTTCTTTTTTTTCAGAATAAGTGCCAAAGTAGCTTGGTGGCTTACATGAGAAGAAATATTAATATTGGATGTATTGTTTTGAACCGAAATGGTCTAAACCATCCACTATAAAACACCTGATTCTCTTGTTGTAGTTTTGCTGCTTGTTAGGGTTGGCAAAAATTGAACATTTGCTTGATATACTTTCCTACTAATTTATCATTCGACTAAGATAATTTGCCACTTGAAAACTTTATTCTTATTTCCCCTACATTTTTGTTTCCTAGAATCACTGAAGATATAGTTAACAAAAACATTCACAGACCAGTTGGCATCAAATTATGATTTGGAAGTATTTATTAGCTGGAGATGTCAGTATAGTTAGGAAGAAATTAAGGCTGATTTGTTGTTGCAACAAAAGCTTGTGATATTCTAAAGTATGGTGGAAAGAAAAGAACGCACATTTTTTTCTAATGATTGTGAGAAGGTAAATGATTAACTTTATTGACTATCAAGTCTTCTTCTCCATTAAGACACTTTGAGGGTTTGTTATTTAAATAAATAAATAATAGCTCTGGGCGTGAATATAAATATTAAGATTGGTCAAAATGAGAGACGCCCATCCCAAGTATTAAGGATTTAGTCTTTGTTTAAGCTGAGTTTAAAGTTTTGTGTTTCCTCTGCTACTCTTAGTTTGGATACAGGATAATATAAATTATGCTGCAAAATGTATTGCATGCAATCTTCTTCACTCATTGAATAGACACCTCTGTATATTTTTTTTTATGCAGATGTCTCCTATAATTGGGGAGAGATACAAATGCAAAGACTGTGTGGAGTCAATAGGTTTTGACCTGTGTGAAGCATGCCACAATAATCCTGCTAAGGTTCCAGGTCGATTCAATCAAAAGCACAGACCAGAACACAAGTTTGAAATCATGCAACCAGCAAGCTTAAGTGATCTGATAAATAGGATCAATTCTGATATGTCTGATGATGAAGGCTCAGATGCTACAGAGATTCGTGATGGTGTTGCTCGAACTGGCGACTTGTCAGGTGATGTTCCAGAAGACCCAGAAAATGATACTAATGATCTGGAGGATGCTTCTTCCTGTTTTTTGCCCGTTGATGCCTCACTGGATCCACAAGATAATTCTGACGAACGTTCATCAGATTTCCCTCGATGAGAATAGAAAGGTACCAACTCCCAAACCTTAAAACCTATACTTAGAATTTGTTGTGTGGAAAGGCTTTAGGTGAATCGCCCATCCTTCTGCGGCCAATATTGTACCCCACTACCTAACCACAGCCCAGACAAACAAAGATAAACCTAAAAACTTAAATCTTGAAATTTGGCTATGGCTATGGCTATGTACTAGATTAGTTCCATTTCTTTGATGTTCCCTATATTTGTTTATTTTGTGCGGATCTCATAATTAGTTCTTCGTGTTAAGTGGAGATGTAGAGTTCACAACTCTAATTTTACCACTGAATGAAGAAATTCACTCAATACTATACTCTTAACACAACTTCTTTTATTGCTTATAAGGAAGCTTGCGCTGGATACAATACACCCTTACAAGGAAGGGTTTGTATAGCATCACAAATGCAATAATAGATAGCCACACAATGTGCTGACAAACTAAACACATTTATTAACCACAAATATTTCCTCATCACACATGTAGTCCACTTACTTGCTGACAAACTCTGTTTTATTATAAAACTTTTAGACTAACAATAGAAGGTTTCATGGGCTGGATCTTTTCAATTGGGCTAGTGTTGTATACTTCAACACTCCCCCTCAACACCAGCTTCCATCCTTTTTGCTATACTGAGTTGACGAAGAAAGTTTTCAAACTTTTCAGCAACCAAATTTTTCGTGAACAAATCTGCAACTTGCTCATCCATCTTGATGTATCGTAGTTCCACTTCATCTTGCAAGACTTTTTTTCCTGACGAAGTGATAATGCACCTCCATGTGCTTAGTTTTTGCATGGAAGATTGGATTCTCAACCAATCGTATTACTGATTGATTGTTACAGTACAATGGAATAGCATAATCGATTTGTTGATATAGATCATTCATTAGCTGTATCAACCATGTACTTTGTGCAGTTCTTAGCTTCCATTGTTGACAAAGATACAATCGGTTGTCTCTTGCTACACTAAGAAACTGTTCCAAAACCCAATTTAAATATATACCCGGCGTTCGATCGACAAGTATTGTGATCTCCTGCATACCCAGCATCATAATAACAAACTAGCTTGCAATCTTAATCTTTCTTGTACAAAGGACCATTGTCAATTGTATCCTTTGCATATCTTAGTATTCGTCGAATTGCTTCCAAATATGACCTATATCTACTCATCAAACTAGCTACGTAAGAAATGTCAACCCAAGTCAAGGTCAAGTAGATAAGACAACCTATTAATTATCAATATATTGTTCTATCTTCCAAGTCTTTTCCTTCATGTGCACACATCTTGTCATTTGGTTCCAATGGTACTGAGATTGGTTTGCATTCAAGCATCCCAAACTTCTTTAATAGATTTTAGGAGTATTTTTGCTGATAGGGAAATATTCCTTCTTGTCAATTGTGACACTGAAAGTGGATTTTTCTTCATGCTTGGAATATGACAGACATCTTGGAGTGTTACTTGGTTAGGACTATATTGAGGTGCAATTATGGCTTTACCAATGTAAGCTATTGGTAACCTTGAGTTGTTGGCTGTCACCACCACTCGACTTACCTTATACTCAAAACAAATTCTTTAACTTCTGTTTGTCTCAAGTCGTGTGATTTGAGCAACCCACATCAACGATCCAGTCATTCTTGTAGTCAATCTGTTTCGTGGTTGTCACTGTAAGAGCCAATTCTTTTTCCTCCACACAAATGACGCTTCAGCATCTGTCATCTTTGTTTTTCTCTTTAGAGCTAGAAGTAATAGCATTACTCTCAGCAGGCTTCTTCTTTTTAGACCAACAATCTTGGCCATGTGGTCCTCTTCCCATAGATGAAACATTCGCAATCAAACTTTTTATTACCACCACGATTCTTTGAAGCTCCCCCTGGATGAGAACCTCCATCTCCTTGATGACTTTTTGTCTTGTCATCATTCTTTTTAGACTCGTCTTTGTTGTGCTGTTGGGTTACCTGTGCTTTTTATTGGTGTAGGGTGCTTTCTCCTCACATTTCAGCAAAACTTCTCCCTCTAGCTTAGCCATTGCTTCTTGATTGGCAAGCAAATTTTCAAATTCAATAAGTGATGGTTGTGTTTGCCATCCTTGTGCTGCAGCAACAAAGCTTCGGTATTGGGATATGAAATCATGGACAATTATTCTTTTTATCCTGGCGCTTTTCAAGGGGTAATTGTCGGATCTAACTCTGAAATTTCGCAGCATATTGACTTTTCTTTGTGAAAGTGTTGAGCAATGGTCCTGTTACATTGCGCAATTGATAGTAACTCGTTCTCAAGAAGTCATAGTTTTGTATTTGCTTTTCTTTGAAAAACAGGCGACGAGAGTCTCCTAAGCTTTCTTCGGTGTTTTGGCATCCCAAATGTGTTCCAACATTTCTTCTTTAAGTGTGGTCTTTAAAGGAAATATTGCGTTGCCTATGTTAATTTTCCACTTTCGCAAAACACCCTTGGTATCTTCCGCCGTTGGTTCGGTGGCTTCACTACCACCGACAATCTCCCAAAGGTCTTGACCTTGTGGGTAAAACTCCATACAAGTTGCCCATGTGTTATAGTTTTGGAGTTAAAACTTCTTGATTCCTACAACTACATGGAGATCACCTATCTTGTCGACAAGATCTCAACTATACCGAACATGCTTGACTGACATTCTTGTAGAATTATAAACTTCAAAGAAGAAATTCACTCAATACTACACTCAACATGTACAATTTCTTTTATTGCTTATAAAGAAGCTTGTTCTAGATACAATACAAGCTTACAAGGAAAGGTTTATATACATCGCAAATGCAATAATAATCATATAATGTGCTAAACACACTAAGCACATTTATTGATCACAAATTTCCTTATCATCACACACGTAGCCCATTTTCTTGCTTATTACTTACCAACTCCATTCCATTATAAAACTTTTAAACCAACAATAGAAAGTTCCATGGGCTAGATCTTTTCAATTGGGTTAGTGTTGTATACTTCAAACACTCTCCTTCAACACCAGCTTCCATCCCTTTCGCTATATCGAGCTGACGCCAAAAGCTTTCTAACTTTTCAGCAACCAAATCGTTCGTGAAAAAATCGCAAGAATTTAAACATTTTTTTTATTAAAATAATTTTTGGGTAATATGTTTTTTGCTCCCTATTATTTTTCCTTGTAATAAAAAAATTAAATTCATCAGCCAAATCTCTCCATTTTTTTTTTCATCTCATTAGATTCAATGGTTTTCCTTTGAAAATGACTATTATAACGTTCTACAGTCTTTAAAGAAAAATTTGCACTCAAAACGCAAATATTATTTAGAAATTTTTTTATTGGTCTAAATATTATTTATCTTGCAAAATGTTAATTGTAAGCATATAAAGGCTATCTATAGAATATTTAACCAATTGTTTCAATCACTAGTATTTAAATTTGTTTATATGGATTTGTTTCAGATAATATAGTTTTATTTATTATATAGGAAACGTAAATTAAGACAAGTTAATTATTTGGGTTGGTTTAGGATTTTCTCATTATTTGATTTTATACCGAGCAAAAATGTGGTGATTTGTGGTTAATAAATTTTAAAAAAAAAAGTTAAATCTGATCCATCCATTATCATTAAAAGACACATAACAGAAGATTAAGAGAGAATCTTAATTCAAACAATTTTTTTTTATAAATAATATGTAGACTTGTAAGATAATTAATTTTTAAGCTCTCTTAACGCCAAAGCTTACATGCATGTTTTACAATATATACTTACCTACTTGATGTGGATTTGAATGATTGCTTATCTATAATGTGAACACAACAAGAAGATCGGAGGATAAGGCTTTACCAACAAAATATTTCTAACACCTAACTAGTAAATTAACTTATTCTCAAGCTAATACTTAACCCAAAATAATAATAATAATAATAATAATAATAATAATAATAATATTTGATGAAAAAAATTAATTAATACATACGAAAAAAATTGTCATGTTGCAATAGGAATGCCATGTGAGTTCGTAATACAAGTGAAATATATCCTCTTTACCAATAGAGACGTGAATGATGTGCGTTACGTAAGAATTCAGTATCAACTACAATAAACAAGTCAAGGATTTAATTCATTATAGCAGAAAAATTTTTATTAGTTTCCTCTAATATTAAAAACTATTTAAATATATTCTTATTAAAATTATCATTATTTTGTAGATAATATCAATCTTAAATAAAAAGGGAATAATGAACTACAACAATGAGATTGTGAATACAAATCCTTTTAAACAAAAGTTTTAATTCACGTAAACTTGAAAGTGAAATTTATATGAAAAATCTCTCCCAAAACATTGTGCTATATACAAATTAAAAATTAGAAATTTATTGCTTAACCAACACTTTACTGAAAAATATATTGTTGTAATATTAAAATAAATTTTGGATACACACACATATATATTTTTTTTAAGTCTGTTATACAAAGATATTACTATCATTACATCAGACATTACAATTAATATTTACAATCATACTATATAACTGGAATTGCCGCCATACTACTCTACTCATATTTCGTAAGGGGGAGACTGTCTCCGCTCAAGTATATTGATAATTGAGGAAGTACTGAAATTAACCCTCATAAAACTCTTATGAAGGCTCGAACCTTTGCACTCAACATTATAAGTGCAAGATTTCTTTCATTGGACCGAAGGCCCATTAGTACACACACATATATGTATATATGAGATATCCATGCATATCTCTCTGGACCGAAAGCCCGTTAATACACACACATTGTAAGTATAAGATTTCTCCCATTGGACCGAAGGCCCGTTGGTACACACACATATATGTATATATGAGATATCCATTCATATCTCTCTGGGTTTGATTCAGATGAGCGTCATTGCTCGCAGGTGGACCTGATGGCCACATGGGCCATTTGGTAAGTTAGGGCGCTCACCTGATCAGCTCTCCATATTTATTTATTTATTTATTTATTTATTCTTAAACTCTTTTGTACGATAGCATAAAAGAAAGTAATGAACTTTAATTCCCTCTACAACGCTGTATTTATCTTGATTTTTTTTCTCTAAGATTACTTATTGCATTATTTATCTCAATTAATGAGAGTAATTATACATCTTAATTACTTCATTTATACGCTAAAGATTCAAAGATAGGGTGAGTAGAACCGAACTGGCTCCCAAATAAATTCGATTTGGTTTGATTTTTTCATCTCAGTTTGGTTTTTTATTAAACAAACATTAAATATAAGCTAAGAACTAAATCAAATTTAATTCGGTTCACGGTTCACGGTTCAAGTTCTTAGAATGGGTACCGAACCAAATAAATCAAGATTATTTTTATAAAAAAAAAATAGTGGCATGCGACGTGATATAAGAGGACATTACATGTTAGTTCATGTCCTAAAATTATTAAATTATTTAAATAGATAAAAAAATATACTTTTTTAAAACTGTAAACCGGTTTATATTTTATTCCGGTTATTTTCGAGTTTATCGTAATTATGAGACAAACTGATGTCCAGGCCTACTAAAAGCGAGTGATTTTCCTAATCAAGCTTAGCCACATCGCAACATAAGCTTATATAAGCAACTCAAATCCTTAGGGCCAGTTTGGTAATGCTGCACCTTTTAAAATAATTGATGTTAGCTGTGCTATAGAAATAATCAGTTGTGAAGAGAATCAGTTAAGTGTTTGGTAAATTTTATTTTCAAAAGTACTGTAAATTTTGAAAGCAGTTATGGGTGTTTAGTAAATCTTATTGTTAAACTGCTGTGAGAAAATAAATGACTAAAATGTACATAATGTAGGATGAAATTTACTTATACATATAAAAATGTACACGTACAATATCTCGTTGAATCAAACAATTTTTTTTTTATAAAAATGCGAAATTGGCATATTGATTTCTTACCAAGCAGGATAAACGTAGCACTTTCTATAGCTTTGTGCCCTGTAGCTTTAGTTACACAAACTATTCTTATGAAAAAAACGAAGCGTCTTGATAGTTGAAGGAATTTTTCTTATGACAAACAATGAATATTATAATAAAAATTGCATAGGCATAGAATTGTTTATATATAAACAAACCCAAATAAGACAAACAACAAATATTATAATAAAAATTATATTGAATATGCATGAAAAGGGTGATGAATCACTTACTGTTCTTGAATATGATGATGGAACACGTATTGGATCTTGCTTTGTTGCACTAGAGAAGTTTTGATAGAACACAAAATATGAAGAAATAGGGTAAACGAAAGGTGTGCGTTAATTATAATAAAAAATTATTAAAATATTGATTTTATTTCCAATTTAAATAAGGATAATTTCGGGTTTAAGTAATAATTGTAAGGATATTTATGGAATTATATTAAAGGATAAAATTAATTCTCAAAATCATAATCTAAAGCTACTCCTTCCCTGCTTTTCAAAATCAGCTGTAGGAGGAGCTGATTCTGGCAAAAGTGATTTTGATTTTTTTTTACCAAACACCAAAATTAGTTTTTAGATTTTTAAAATCACTTTTAACCCTCCCAAAAGCAATCCCAAACGGGGCCTTAGTATTGAAATCATCGAGCCTTGTTTGTTTTCCCTTCAGGTCTTAGGTTTTATTTGGTGTTAAGACAATGTGATATAAAAGTCATAGTACTATAGGAAAAAAAATTTAGTAATGAAATAAAAGTTAAAAATATATAGTGTAGTAGAATGACATTTAAATAATAATTTTGAAAAGAATAACACAGATATTATAAATTATTCGTCATTCAATTGTGGACTAAAATAACTTTGCTTCCAATCACGAGAACAATTGTCTGAAAAAAAAAACACTTGAGTATTGTAATGTTTAAGTTATAATTATCCAAAAATAACATACTAAACAAGGCTCTAGTCTTACATGTCGTGTGTGTGTGTGTGTGTGAAACAAGGCTCTAGTCTTACATGTCGTGTGTGTGTGTGTGTGTGTGTGTGTGTGTGTGTGTGTGTGTGTGTGTGTGTGTGTGTCTATATATATATATATATTCTCTAATGAAGATATCTTCATTTTAACATATGTTATTAAAACATAAAAAAATATAAATTCTAATACATTGAAAATTGTATCTTTATTTTTGTTAGTATATATATATATATATATATATATATAATGGCTTTCTCATTTAACAAAGTGAGGATGCTCTTATTAAAGAAGGATTCTAGATATATATTCAATACTGTTAGGATCCCAACATTTGAGTTATAATGTCATTTGTCACTTATTTATTAGATAATAAATTTTATAACTTATAAAATTACTTAACTATTATTTAATGGATGAAAGGCACATTACTTAAAAGAATATGGTTAACAAAAGGATACAAGAATATATTGAAAAGACTTACCCACCAAACCATGTCCTTGTGCATACCGGAAAAGAAGAACAAATGCCAAAATCCAACATGCTGAAGCAGTCGGGATGCACGAAAAGAGCATGGGCATTGCCAAGTTTGGACCCATTAATCAAAGTAAGAAGCCGCCATGTCATTGGTCTCACCAATTAAGGTAGAGGTTAAAGGTGAGACCCACAACTAGGGATGGCAAATATCTAATTATGGATGGATAATACCCATCCAAATACAAATTCATAATTATTCATAATGGATGTATCCATATCCATATCCAGTATTTAATATTGGACATGGATATGGATTTTATCCATATAACTATGGAGATCCATGAATATCCATGGATATTTAATTTTTATTATATAAAAATAATAATATAAAATAATTAAAATTCTAATATCAAATTTAGCTAATAAATTATTTATATTAGTAATAATATGTATATATATATATATATATATATATATATAATAAAATGGCGGTCCGGTGGTCGGTGGCGGCGGTCCGGCGGCCTTCCGGCGAATTCCGGCGGCCTTCCGGCGAATTCCGGCGGCCTTCCGGCGATCTTCCGGTGAGGTCCGACGACACTCCGGCGATGTCCGACGGTGGTCCGGCGAGGCCGGTGGTGGTCCGGCAACTTTCCGGTGGAGGTCTATTTATAATATTAAATTAATAAAATAAAATAATAATTATTAATAGTATTAAATAAGTTAAAAAATTAAAGGATAGTTTTGAAAACTTTAGTTTTTAATATAAGAGGAATTAAATTTTTCACTAGTTAATATAATATTTTTACAATTGTTTGTTTATTCTATTTTTTATTTTATAAAATTAAAATTTTTTAAACTTGTGTTGGATTAAACGGATATCCATTGGGTAAAAATAATTATCTATATCCATCTGGATATAATTTTAAAATATCCATTTTAAGATCCAAAAATTTTTGGATAGATATTATCTGATCCAATTGAAATGATATTGTAAATATCCATTATGGAGCGATCCAGTTGCCATCCCTACCCACAACCGCTCATTCAAACTTACCCTAATTACCCTTAAATGAATGTCAGAGAATCTCATAGCCTCTAGAAAACCCTCTACCCTATGCAATAAGTTATTTTGCCAAAGAAGACCAAAAAAAAAAATAATTGAGAGAATATATAATTAGCAAAGTAATTCATTTTGTTTTTATATATTTTTAAGGGTCCAATTAGGTATTTGGTGAGTTTGACACCGCATAGACCAAGCATGGTCATTAGCGAAGCCAATAAAAATTAATAAAAAAGAAATTATCAGTCATATATTTTTAATTAATACTCGTATCAAATGTATATAAATATTTTTTAAGTGTATTACTCGTATATTTTAAATTGATAAAACACTTCTGCAGTCCACCAATCCGTTAAATTCCGTTAGAAAGTTAACAGAATTATAGTAAATTGACTATTTTACCCTTGAAACTCAAAATAAGGTAAAAAGATAAATTTACCCCAAAAATTAACGTAAATTTTCAATACATAAATTTTTTTATTTTTTTTATTTTTTTATTAACAATACATTTTTTGATTAAAAAAATAAATTATTAATGGTACATATTATTAACAATTATCCATAAAAAAATATCCATATTATATCATAAAAAATTATTAACAACATATTATTTACAATTATACATATTATACCATAAAAATTTTCAGTTGGAGCTTGGAGGAGTAGATCTTCAAAAATTTAGGTTAAATTTTGGAGGAGTAGATTCGGTTGTAAAGTAGTTTTTTTTTAGCAATTATTAATAATTATCCGATAAATAGGATGACATGTCATTTTTATCAATATATATCATATGACATGTTATTTTTTATTAGGTAAATAGGACGACATGTCGTTTTTTAAAATCAAAGTTTCGTCAATCTTAAAAGACTAAATTACCCTTATGATGTCGTGACTTTTGCAAACTAAGTTAACGGATTGGTGGACGGCAGAAGTGTTTTGTCAACTTAGGGTATACGAGTGATACACTTGAAAAGTGTTCACACACGTTTGATACGGGTGTCATTTAAGGGTACATGACTAATAATTTCCTTTAATAAAATTTAATCATTTGATCGTGTTTTCGTTGCAAAGTATGGTACCTTCATCTTCTAGTTTCTATGAATACTGTAGTCACAATCGTTTTTTAAAGGAATTTATTATAGGAAAATTAAAATTTTCATGATATTGAAAATACTAAATTTTATGTTTACTTGTAATTTTGTAAAATTTAAATAAATATAAAAAAAACTTCTATCAAATATATGTATTTTAGTTTGGAATTTGAATTTAAAAAAAAAACTCTTGTACCACATATTATTTTATTAAAAATAAGAATATTTTATTATGTTACTAAACAAAATATGATAAGAATTCTCTCATGCGCTTGTGCTTGTTTTTTTTCACTGTTCTTATCTCTCTTTATCTAATTAGTGGTTAAGATTGAGTTTTGTATTTATTCTTATCATTCTATTCACAACAAAACTATTTTTATTTTTACTAGATTATCAAGGTAAGGAGAGGTAGGGAGAGAAAAAAATAAGGAATTGATGCTTCCTTATATTTTGAGGAAAAAAAAGGAGATTGTTTTTCAATTTTTTCTTTTGACTTTCGAAATTAATTCTTCACGCTTAAAAAATCTTTTTCATGAAAAATAATCGGATAATAATTGCAATAGAAGAAAATATTTTTACCACACGTTTTCAATATAACTACGTAAATAATGTATATTTTAACACCTTTTACATTTATATATTCATATGAATACATATAATAAGTAATTTAGTTGGTTATTCGCGAATGAGGAAGCACTCTTTTCACTAGGTTAGGATTAATGTACCAACAGAGCAAAATCTCAAATATTCTTCGTAATTAAACATAATCCTCACTCTATTAAAATAAAAATACCCACACTTTAAAATTATTAGTAATTTACATATACATTTTTGTGAATGGCAAAGTAGGTATTTAAGAAAATACAAACAATTAAAATATGAAAGTCTTAAATTTTTTTATGTTAATTTTTTTTAAGATAAATGAAACCACGTATAAAAGTTGGATGATAAACCACCTATGCAAAATATTTTTAATATGTTAGCTCAATTGATTAATTAAGATAATATTTTTCTTACTCATAAAAAAGAAAAAAACATGTGGGAGCTAATTAGCTCAATTGGTATCACATTTTGTATTTCTTTAAATTAAATTCCTAATTGAACTAATTTGCCCTCCGGCGTCACGAATTGTGATATAGGTTTGAATTACAGTAAAACCTCTATATAGTTATATTGTTGGGACTATATAAATTTATTCTTATAAAGAGGTTATAACTCAATAGTGGTATAGTACAAAAATTATTGTCTTTACTTAATTATTCCTAATGCAAGTGATATATAGGTAAATTATGTCATGTATTAATAAATTAATAAGTGAGTCAAATTCAATGTATAGACATTAATAAATGAATTAGTAAGAGAGTCAAATTCAATGGATAAATATTAATAAAAAAATATATATAGTTTCAAAAAAACTAATACAAAAAGTTTTATACCAAGAAGCTACAAACATACTTGAGAAGATAGAAATATTTTAGTTTCAACAATAAGATGCTTATGCTGGCCAATTAATACATACCTGCAACTTGAAAGATGTGGTTGCAACTTTAAAGAACAAATTATTGTCACGAGTAACTTTAAAAAGATACTTTGTTCCATCTTAATTATTTAATATAACATGACATATATTTTTGTAATATTATTACTATGTGGAGGTAAGTTTATTAAGACGGGACCTATAAAAAATATAACTTATTATAATATAAAATTTATTTTTAATTATAACTAATTTTAAATTAGGACTATAATTTTTTATTACTATGAAGCGGAGTATTGTTGTTTAGAGATTCTACTGTCTGAAAATAATAAAACAAAGAATTAACCAAAAAAAAAAAGGGGGGGGGCGGGGAAGCGAGAGAGAGAGAGATTAGAGAGAGAGAACGGGAAAAACGAAAAGTGAAAAATAGCCGTACAAAAGAAACGCATTGGGAACCGAAAACCGAACGTGTGGGATACTGAATACGAAATTGGGCCAATTAAATTACTTCCCTCTCTGTCACGGGTTCCCCTTCACCGTCTCTCTGTCCCCACTCCCACTTAAATTAATAAAAGCACCGCTTTCATCATCTTCTTCTTTTTTTTTAATAATTTCTTTTATATTTCAATAACGCAAAATTGAAAATTCAACGACACCCTTCC
This sequence comes from Citrus cavaleriei, assembly GCA_030448935.1. Classification (NCBI taxonomy): domain Eukaryota; kingdom Viridiplantae; phylum Streptophyta; class Magnoliopsida; order Sapindales; family Rutaceae; genus Citrus; species Citrus cavaleriei. Next base: position 1,059,279 of record JAUJEM010000066.1, on the reverse strand, counting down.
TGAAGCATCACGGAGGCATTACGGACGCGAATAAAAATATAAAACCAAGGCTCCGACGAAGGAACGAACATAACTCTGACAAGATTGGAGTTTTTCTAATGTAAAAAACGACGTCATTTTGATTCTAATTTTATCGTTCCCAGGATTATGTTCTCTGATCATTTTTTTACGTTACAAATAATTGTTATTGGGGAGATGATCAATATTTGTCCTACTGAAATGAATGTTTATTACTTAGTCTCTTATTATTATCATAATAGTCAATAACTCCATTTGGTAAAAATATTATCTTTATTTTGAAATGTATTTATATTCATATTTATTATAAATTAAACAAATCATATGAACATAAATTAAAAATAAAAAAATTTAAGTATTAAAAATAAGAGAAATATTTATTTTGATCCAAATGAGAATTAATAATATAAGATTTTCCTTGCATTTTTTTTGTTATTTTACAAACATTTTCTTATAATAAATATATAAAATAACAAAAAATAAAAGAGAAATGTCTTATTATTAACTTTTTATACATACATTTCTTATTTGTAATACTTAAGTTTTTTTGTTTTAATCTCCATTTATATGGTTTATTTAATTTATAATAAGAATAAATGAAATTTTATATAGAGTATGGACAACCATCCCGAGTATGGAACTAGAGCCCGTTGTTATAACGAGAGTCTTTTGTAAGGATTAAAATTCTCTTATGATAAGATCTCTTCCATAATAAAAATTCATGTGCTTGATCTAGTAGTTAATTAATATTTATCCTTTTGTAAAGCTCTAGGCGGCTCGCAAAGGGGTGAATTGATCAAATACAGCGTCAAAAAGAGTGGGCTTCTTGTAATTGTCATCGTTGCGTGCATGGGAGTCAGATAAAGCCAACTTCATTAGACAGCAGTATCTGAAAGTCTTAATTAGGGTGGTGATGGAGGAGAATAATGCCGGTTTTTCAGGGGTTTTGATGATTGCCGTTCTTCAGAAGTTAATTTGCCATTTTTTTCTAAAGTTAAATAATATCTTCACTATTTTTTTAAATATCCTTTTATTAAACTTTGTCATTATTATCAATTTTCTTTTCGTTAAAATTTTATATTTTTCCACAAAACACTCAATTGGTTGAGTTGGGGGCACCTCAATTCTTGAGGTAAAGAATTTTGAGTTCGCCAATCTATTTTGTAGAGATAGATTTTTCTCCAAATATTTAGATCAGCAAATCCATATTACACTATCATATAACTAAGTTTAGAAGGCCTTGGAATTTTTTCATATTGTAATTTTTTTAAAAAAAATTCAATATAATATATATCCTACATGGACCTTGCATTAGTTCAAGAGTAGGATAGATCTTAACACTAATGAAATGAGGAAACTCTTACTAATAAACAATCCTACAATGTTAGGGTTAGTTTACTAGTTTTCACTTTCACTATAACTTTACATCTCTTACCCACCCAACCGCTTTGGTACCAGAATATCATTTATAGAAAGTTTTGAGTTTGATATCTTAAAACAAAGTTGTTAAGGTACGTAGTTTTCACTTTCAAATAATTGAGAGTGATACTGACTCTTATTACTGCAATTTTTCTTGGATCTTGCATCAGCTGCCCCATACATCGATCCATCACTGGTTTTATGTTATCTATAATAAGGTTTTTATTAATAGTAACAAGTTTCATTAGATGTAATAAGCTTCCGTAATATATATATTCTGTGTGTGTGTGTGTGTTACGGGTCTTAAATTTATTTATTTTCAAAGTCTTATTATATTTTAAAATTATGACATGAATTTGAGTTTAGTGAGTCAAGGGTTGTTAAATTGGACCGAATCTTGTAGAAAGAATTAATTTTCCCTGCTTCTTTGGGATTTGGTCAATAAGTTAGTTTCGGTTGTACTTGATGGCTATTTAAATCATGAAAGACGTGAATAAATGCATGAGTAAGTTATTCCAAATCAAATAAACTTGTGCGGTTGAGGCCAAGATTTCTCTATTAATCTTAAACTCTAGTTTTAAAATTTATTCATCATAGGTTCCAACAAAAATAAAAGAACCAATCCTCAGTGTGTGGACGTATGTACAAAAATATAAGTTGTATATATAATGAAAAAGTTGTTATTAATAATGAAAGCACAAGTTGTTTCGAGTGGGGATTTTTAGTCTGGGTTGTGGTACGGATTTAAAGGTGCCTCCCACAGTTAGGGCCCTCCCTAAGATACCGCGTGGTTAAGACAAAAAAAATAATAATAATAATGAAAGCACGACTGAATCAGATACATGAAATAGTTACAGTGTCTTGATCACACACCCAATTTTAAGCTATGCTATGAGACCATTATATAAATGTAAAATCACAAACTTATTATTATTATTATTATTATTATTATTATTATTATTAACAAAATGCACGAGTAACATTAACAACTAAGACTAAGAATCAATTTTGACCATATATGTAACAGAATGAACAAGTAGCTCTTAAAACCAATGGCTTAATGAAAAACAATACAGGTCGTAAACGACATTTTGAACTTTAATAAGAAGAGGACGTGGTTTTTCAAATTGAAAAAAGACAAATGGTTTTAGAATCTGGCTTTAGGGAAAACTTTTGGTCACATTTTTATTCACCCTTTGTTTGGTTACCCTCGTTTTTTTTTTTTTTTGCTTACAATGCTATTATACCATGTTGATTCACTTTATTGGTGTACGATTGATTGATGTAGTTTTCTTTAGATATAATTTTTGTGTATTTAATTCTTTGTTGTGTTAATTATAGATTTATTAAATTTTTCACTATTGGGTGATGCTTGTACGTTGTCAGTCAGTCAATAAATTATGATTTTGGTTATATGAGTATTTTTAAGAATAAATATATAATTTTTTGGTCAAAATTAGTTATAGATAATTAAAATGCAGTGTTTTAATCAAAATAGTTTTTTGAGGAAAGTTTATCTCAATTCTCAATCTATATAATATTACATTAATGCAATATACATTAAAAATTTACTTATAGAATCATAGGACTTGAAGCTTAACTTAATGTCTATTTGAGTCCATCATCTATAAACCATAGTTAAAGTCTTTTTTAAAATTAAAAAATATGATAAGAAAGAAGAACATTATTCCTACGATATTAAGATCCTATTTAGGATTAAGGTTATGTACCTTTTAAATTATAGTTGCTATGAAAAAAAATTATAATTATGAAAAAATTAATAATATGTAGTAAATATAAATTTTAAATAATAATTTTGATAAAATTATTAAAGATATAATAAATTTTTCATTTTAGAAGTGAAAAATTATATCAACATAACTGTCAAATTAAAGCAATTAGTATTTACAAAATACTTTACTACTATAACTTACAAACTATAATTTCTTAATCTCAATTCCAAACGCATCCTAATAAGGATATTCGAATTCTCAAACTCAAACCATGAGCCGGGAAGACGTCCATAGCAAAACTAACAATGGTTGGTTGCTTTTTTTTTGAAAATATTTAAAGCTAGCAAATTTTTGTTTTCATTTATAATTTTAAAAATTACTCCTGCGATATTAATGAGGATACTCGAATCCTTAAACTCAAGTCATGAACTAACAATGGTAGGCTGCTTTTTTTTTTTTTTTTCAAAAAAATATTTAATGCTAGCAAATTTTTGTTTTCATTTATGCATAATTTCAAAGATTTTGTTTTAACAAAGTTACCTTTTGACAACAACATTCCAAAGGCAAGTTATCAACATTTTTACCAAATATTCATCCAATTCAAAGGTCACAGACAACTAGTTATTGCTCACATAATCAAATGCTCAAATTTTCTTTCCTAAAGAAGTTTGTGCGTGCCACTGTAACTTTTAAATGACTTTCCAAATATTTGACGGTCCCGTCCCATTTGGAGGGTGACTCATAGATAGAGGGGCCGTGGGGCAGTGGCACCCTAAAAACTAAGGGACAAAAGGTCCTTTTGAAGCATTGATCACACGCACTCCATGCCCAGAAATACCGATGATGCAAGAAATGCATGCCCGTTTCAACAGCTCGTTTCCACGTGTACTAGCGCGTGTAATTCACGCAGCTTCCTTAGCGGTTGGGTTTCAGACAAAAGCTTATCGTACCAAGAAATTTTTTGTTTTAAAAGGAAAATTGAAAATGCACTTTCCACCTGGCCACTTACGGAGAGAATCCAATGACAAAGCCAGCTTATATCAGTTCAAAAACTCGGCTTTTCATCGTATCACGAGATATTGAGCTAATTTTTTTTGAGAAATATATAAAATTTCTTGCAAATTATTATTTTTTTCAAAAGATGAAACATTTAATCTATTATTTTCAAAGCTTTGTGAGAGGAACTAATGCAATTTCTTGGTTTTTAGGATTATGTTGGTCAAATAATAAAAACAATTTAAATACAAATATTAGATATTTTTCTTGGATAATCAAATTACTAATGTAATAAAACTTTTGTGTTGTTATTTGTATTGATTACTTAGATAATGAGGAAATGTAAATTTATTTTTAAATAATAAAATTTCAAGCTATCAATGATTATAGTAAATCCTAACGGTTTGCATTCTAATAATATTATAATTAATCTATTAACAACTCGATTATAAGTTAAGATTATATATTTTATTTGGTATCTTAAAAATATTTTAGAGTAGTATGACGTAAAAATTATTAAGTGCAAATGTCTTTACTTTGTAAATACGAATTTGAACAAAATGGTGGTAAGTAGCTCTAATTAGTTATGTCAATTTAAATACTATTCAGTATTAAGTTATATTAGTTATCGTGATCTAACTTAAATTCGCATTTACAAAATATCGTGTTGGATTCAAAATATTTTTAATAAAAAGTATGTACAACGCATTTCATCAATGATTAAATAAGATGCCTCTTTTCGTTTTTTTTTTAATAATATCAAAATTTCCATAAGAATTTAAAATTTTTTAAACTACCCCTTAAATTATTACGCTTTTAACTTTGCCTTGATGGAAACCATAGTAGAGAAATAACAAACTCAAAATGGTCATACCTTAAAAAAAAAACTAAAGGAGACTAATAAACAAAAAAAAAATACTTACAAATAGGTTAAATTCCAATCTATACCTTATCTTTGTTTGGAATTTTTTTGACCAAGGGAGTAGGCTTCTGCATGGTTCGCCCCTCCCTAATATTTTTAAATAACATGTGTTATGCATAAAATTTACTATTTTTTATCTTATATATAAAGTCTTACCAAAATTTGCAACCTTGTCTTGCCCCGATATTGCCCCATTTGTGCAACCATCTTAATAAAAGTTGTTACAAATAATCGTATTAGAATAATCACTTAACTAATAAGTTTCAATATCATGTGTGCATAAAATAAATTAGCAACTAATTTACTTGGAAACATTATAAGGTTTGATTCTATTCATGAAGATTTCGTAAATATTTCATTTCAAAAATAGAAAGTTTGAAACGATTAGAATTTTTTTTTTCTATAGATCGGATGTAATTACTAATTCATGGTATGACATATATGTACGGAATGAACATTTCATTCTTGATTCTATGAGAATTTTGATGAAAACCTTTCATTTTCTTCTCTTCAACAAAAGTTTTATTTTCCCAAATTTATCTTAATTCTTCTTCTAATGATTGATTCAACCTCTCATTTATAATAGCAAAAATTAATGTTTTGATTAATAATATCGAAGATTACAATGACGTAATGAGACTCATATCATTTGTTCATTTCTTGACACTTGGCTTAAAAAAAGAGCACAAATGGATGATGAACCGGAGTTGTTATGATCTTACTTATTTCTTATGATCCCGAACTAATAGGGGCTTTCTTAGTTTTTTTTTATTCTCCAATGAATTGTAGTATAACTTTAAAATTAAACATATTTCTAAAATTAAAAGGGACATATAGATAAGCCATTTACACGATAAAGCCAAACATTTTTATGTCTTTTATGAAAATTATTGATACATATAATCGATCATTTAACCTTATAGTTAAGATCTACAATCAATTCATATCACGATCTCAAAATATTAGTGACAAATTAAGATAAATTTGTTATTTGGAAGATGAAACACTAAATTTCAGGAACACTAAATTACAAAAATTTCAATTATTTCCCAATATTATCTAACCAATAGAGTTGGTAGATCGAGATTTTCAGGATAACAATCAATCTCTATTAAGGAAATCAATTATTAAAAAATTTATTTGGAAAGTACTTTTCGATATTTTCCTAGGAAATCGCGTCGTAGAAACGATAAACTGATGTTCTACTGATATATAAATGATAAGTTGATATATATACAGTTTGATCTCAACTTAAGCGATAAGTTCGATATTTTAGTCATGTAACTTCAAACATTATCACAATTGGTTTGGTCCATAGTTGTAGAAGTAAGATTTGTTTCCAATGAAATATGTTACATGGGCAGGAGAGCATAGTCACTAGAAAAAAAAAATTACTTATGATTCTTCATTCTCACTTAATAAAAATAAAATAAAATGGTGATGTTTATAATTATTTACGCGAAATGCATATGCATTCACATAAATTATATGATTAGGGGTATGATTATGATATTAAACAAGCTACCCATGCACTGTTTGAGTTCTACTATTTAAGAATTAAGGAGATACCCATTCACTAACCATTAAAAAAATGAAAAAAAAATCAAACTTTCTTAACATCTTTAACTCCTTGATTAAAATAAAAATAAACCCCACGTAAGTGAATATAACCTTTATCATTAATAATTAATTTTAATTTCACTTAATTGTATTTTGTCACACGTAAATACAAATAAAATAAAATAATAAGAAAAGAGAAAGAGAAAAAAAGAGATGAGAAAATGAAGAGTAAAAGAAGAGAAGAAAAAAGACTAGACGAGACGATACGAGGCGAGTTGTATATCCTGTAGTATATATGTAAGCAAGTAGTAGCCCCACTTGAGGAAAAAAAACCCAACCCTACCATTTTCTCTTCTTCCAACACACACTTCTTTCACTCTTTCTCTTTCTTTCTTTCTTCATGAAAGCTTAATTTTATAAGCTTTTAGCTTTAAAAAGGGTGCTGTAGCTTTAGCTTAGTTTTAGTTATTAGTTACCGTTCATTTTCATTTTCATTTTTTTTTATTTGGGGGTGTGTGTTTGCTTGATGGGCAAGTACATGAGGAAGGCCAAAACGGCGGCCGGTGAGGTGGCCGTTATGGAGGTGACCCAGTCATCGCCACTCGGCGTTCGCACTCGAGCCAAAACCCTAGCCCTCCAAAAGGCTACCTCTGCTGGTGCTGGTGGTAGTGGCTCGTACCTTCAGCTGCGGAGTCGGCGGCTCGAGAAGCCGGCGGCTCTGGTGAATGAGACTTCGGGCCGGAGGAGGAGGAGGAAGGAGAATTCGAGGGCACGTGAGAGGTCACGTGGGAAGAAAAATGTTGATGAGGTGGAGGAAGAGAAGAAAACTGATGATGTTGCTGCTGCTGCTGTTGAAGTTGAAGAAGAAGAAGAAAATGGCAATAAGAATTTGGACATTGAAGCTTCCTTTGGTGAAAATGCTTTGGAAAGTGAAGCAAGAGAAAGGTAGGTTTTTTTTTTATATTTTATATTAAGAAATTAGTTTATTTAAATAAAAAAATTGTTTTGTTGAGGTGGTTTTGTTTTTGGATATTTGTTTTTTGGGGTTTTTCGAAAATCTAATTTTGTTGTTTTCGGGTGTTATTTTTAATGTAATAATTTGCATTTTCTGGGTTTTTATTTTAAAATTTTTTGTAGACTATTTTTTAGGGTTCTATTTTAAGCGGTTGCTGTATAAAATGGAGGCAAAATTGGTTGAATTGTTTGCCTGAAGCTATGTGCTGCTTTGAGAATGTTTTGCCTGTTTGGTTGCTGAGAAAATGGAGGGAAAAGTGGGGAATTTTTTAAAAATTGGAAGCTTTGATTTTGGGGTGTTATTTAGTAATTTCTCTTTTGAGTTTGTGGTTGTAGAGAAAATGTATGAGAAAAAGGAGACATTTTGCTTTGATTACGAATTGAAATGATTCAAGTGTTGTCATTGAATCATATTTTGAGGGTTTTCGCTGAAATGCTTTTTGTTTGTTGCCAAAACAAAAAATTTAAGCTTTAATTTTAGTTTGCTCATCTCTTTGTTGTTTCCTTCGTGTTCATATTATGCATCTTAATTTTGGCTTGATTGAATTCTTATTCACAATTTGCTTATCTTTTCTCATTCAAGCATTTTTTTTTTTTTAGTGTTCTGCTTGTTTGTTGCTTGCTTGGTTGCTTGGGTAAGAGAAAAGATGCAAGATTTGTTGCCTTTGCATTTTACTAGACCCATTTATCTGCTTTATTTATTTGAAGAACCTTTTAATTGCAGTGAACATTTAAGGAAGTTAAAGAAATTGTAAATCAAAGTTGGGGGCTTCTGCCTTTCTTTTTATTTATTTATTTTTTTGGGGGGGGGGGGGGGGTTCATATAATTTCAAAGATTTTAGACAACTGGGTTTTTTCTGTAGCCTTCATTGCTGTTAGTGAAACTCATTGACACCTGTATCTTAACTGCTTCATGTACAACTTCTGATGGGTCTGTTTGAAGATGTTGAAATGTTATATTCTAATTTGTTTCTGTGATTTTTCTTTGCTGTGGCAGTAAAATTCTTGTGTCCCTTTTTTAATTTAACTTCTATTTGTTCTGTCCTTGAGCATATATTTGCAGTGATAGTCAAATCAATTTTTGTTCATGTACATGCCATTAGACATTATTTTAAAGCAAAGAAATACCCTCATCAGCCTTCTACTGTCATTTACAGCTTTTTGTTTTTTACATGAGATTTTTTTTATTACGTTTTTTGCATGAGATTGATAAGCTATGAATGCATTTTTATTGAACAGGATATTTCACATGTTTCTAATACTTGGGTGGTGGTTTCAATTACATGAGCATCAAATTAAAGTATATGCTGTGGTGTGTCCTTTTGCGTAGGTGTTTCTAGACATGGATGCCATTGTCTCTATTTGAATAGAATAAAACCATGTTGTTCTTTTTCCTTCAGTAGATGCCTTTTCACTTTTTTAACATATGAGAACTGATCTTGTGTTTGGTGGTCCTTTATCATTGTAAGAATGCTGAGGCTGATATCTCGTGGAAGTCTTTGGTTTGGATTCTTTTTTTTGTTACTTTTATTTTAAATGAAAAATTTGCGAATGAAGTGTTTTAATGTGGCAAACAGAAGTTCTTAGTTTAGTAAATAAAGTTGCATACATGTTTGCGATTTTAAGTATACATTATGCTTAGAAAAAGGTCTCTGTTCCCTTTAATTGCATGAATCATTTTGTGCTATGGACTTATCTATTGTTACCCTGTTTATAATTGGTCGGGCCTTTAAGTAAATGTACGTGGATAGTTGCTATCCCGCATTCTGCAGATTGGGCGCGGAGATGAAGAACAAAATGTCTTTAGTAGTTCAACTTCTATTAGATTCTGTTACTTCACCATGTACACATGTTTTCATTTTGGGTCCTATTTGCTTAATCTTTGTGTCAAATAATTTTGAAATGGATGATTAAAATTTTTTTCCAAAAATTTGTTTTATCAGTTTTTCAGATTATATTGTTGCTTGTCTCGTAATACATATTTTGAAAGCTCCTTTTTTCTTTTACTGTGGCAGGGGCACTAGGGAGTCCACTCCATGCAGCTTGATAAGGGACCCAGAGATCATAAGGACCCCGGGTTCCAGCAACAGGCCTACCAGCTCAATGCAGAACAGGGAAGCACAGATTTCTGCGTGCAGTCTCATCCCAACAGCACATGAAATAGATAAGTTCTTTGCTGATACAGAAGAAGAGCAGCAAAGACAATTTATAGAGAAGTATACTACAACATTCATTTCTCCAGCTTTCCTTTACACTTCTCAGAAACTTTTAGATTGCTCTATCTGTGATATTCCATCTATTAGTTCGTTCACATTTATGTTAGCTGATATAAGATGTGGTTTATTTGCAGGTACAACTATGATCCCATGAATGATAAGCCGCTCCCTGGCCATTTCAAATGGCAGAAAGTTGACCCATAGGAGACAGACTTGATATTTTCCTGCAAATTCTTGGTTGATCTTGAGCTTAGGAATTGACGAATTAGCAGGAATTAGTTTTAGGTCGCGCTAACGGTGACGGTGTCCATTCCATTTTCCGTCACCACTCTTATTTTACTTGTAAAGAAAAGGAGTAGTAGAACTATCAAAGATATGTGTAGACTAATGGTCTGTAACATAACAGGAGGGGTGTTATGAGTTACAAAACAAATACAAACCAAAGTCCTTTTGTCTAACATATCATGTAATAGGAGAAGGGAAAAGAGGTTTTAGGGTTAGGTTTCAGTTTAAAACATAGGTCAGTGTATCAGGTACAAAAATTTACTAGATCTTTTTCTGTGTACCGTAATTTCATCCTCTTCTTTGTTTATACATGTACTGGATGGAACTTGAAAAAACTCCTTGGAATAAACATGACCCTTTTCCTTCTTCAAGTTTGTGTCTTTGGCAGTATCACTTGCTATGACTGATGAGAAATTTTGGCCGCTTTGACATGTGAATTTAGATGATAGCTGCCCAGTTGTTGTGATCAGAAGCAGCACACAGTTAATGAACCGACTGCTTATTTTAGCACTATATGCTATTTTTTAGCACTATATGCTAATTTAGCACTATATGCGAGTGTGAAAATGGTTGATGGTGTTGGTTTTAGTGGGGGTGTGGGTCTTTTATGTTCTTATCGGAAGAATCTTTTGTTTCTTTTATCATATATTATTGACAATTGGTGCCTTATCCGCTACTAGTTGCCAATGTATGAGACAATTTTGTACAGTTAAAAAGATTCCAGGGAAAGTAGAATATGGCATGACTCATGGGTTAAAGAAACAGCCTTTTCTCTCAAATTTCTTGGCTGAAAGTCGGTGGTAAAGGGACAGGAACATGGCAAAGCAATGTATAATCCTCTAGGGTTTGTTGAGGATTATACGTGCCATTAGCAGGTATTATAATTTTACTGAAGAATGCAAAGGAATGAAAATCAAACTCCTCTCTCTCACTCCCTCATTAATCATTATAAAGTGAGTGACCGAATTATTGAAAGAGATTTTACCAATTGAATTAATAAGTATCTGCAAAAGGTGGTTTGAGTATGGGTTTTTTTTCTGTGCATGAATTTTTCTCATTGAACATTGATCGAGAATTCGAGGAGTAGGTTTTAGATATTTCAGGTCAATTAAAAATTTAAAAAAAAAAAGATCTATCATGAAATTTATTGTTGCAACACTTGTTTTAAGGCTCAACATTCAACGTCAGGGTATCTATCTTGAATAATTGGTGGAGAATATGGGCATCTTTATGGAATCCAAGTACGAAAGGAGTTGTAATATTATTCAGCATTAAGGTTGAAAGTTTGAAACAGAAACAAGAAAATTAAAAAAAGAAAGAAGGTCACAGGTCAAAACAAGCAAGTTTTTAAGGTACTTACAATTCTCTTTCAAGAAAAGAATATCCAAGTAAAAAAGTTTTAACGCTGGAATGTAAATATTGAATAGTGCCCCCTTTAATGCATCAACCAAACAACTGTCGGCGGAGGGGAAAAATGAAAAAAAAGCAAAATCCTTTCTACATCTGACTGAGTCTTCGAAGTTTTTGATTTAGATAATTACAAGTTCTAAAATGGTCTTTTAAAAGAATTGAGGAGTATTGCTGATGGAGCTCTATTGCGTTGTATATTTTTAGTGAACTGATTATCCCAACAATTTACTCAACAATTGGGTTTGTGAAGTAACTAATAATATCTAATACATCAACAATTTGGTTTGCTATAGGTATTTTTATTTCATTAAAAAGAAAAAAAAATTCCAGTAAGTCAAAAGTTAGATCATAAAGATTTCATTGAATCATTGTACAACTTTTTTCTTTTAAGATTGGTTTTGAGTGTGAAATTGAAAGTTATCATATCAGATTATGTCAGGCTCGGGCAGAAATAGTAAAATGCCAGAATTCGAAGTGCCCTCAGCTCTCAGGTGCTGAAATAAGTAAAATGTGAGGTGGCGTCAGTCTAAAATGGTGATTGATTGTCAATGCCTATTCTTATGTGTTATGTTGAGCAATCTTGTCCTTACAAATGATGATAAGAAACAAGGTGCTTGAAAAAAATATAGTGGTTATAGTGGTGGTGGGTGTTAGTTGCTTCAATAGTATTGGGTGAAAATGAGAGAATCTTCAATTTCCAATGACACTTCATTTTCACTTTGCTTTTCAAATTTTGTAAAGATGAAAAAGTTGTATTGTGACTTCAAGTCTGCATTGATTGCTTGTTTACCAGTAGAAGATACAAAAAGAGAAAACTGCCCCCCACTTGAAGGTAAAGCTTTGGCAAAAATTTGTAAAACCTATGAATGTTTATTTTATTTTATTTTTATTTTTATTTTTTTTCAGGTAAATGGAGCACTCAATTCTCATCCACAATAAAAGACTTGGAATAAATTGTTATTGTTTTACCAAAGATAAGGTGACCCACCCATACCTCAAAATTAATGGATTTAAAATTTGCTCAATAATATTATATTTATTAAGTTTGGATACTTAATTAGAATATTCACTTATGTATCATTAGTCAGTTTAATGTCATGTGTATCGTTAATCATTAGTCTATTATTTTTACAAATCACTTGATCAATGATATATCAGATACTGCATTACTAAATATCCAAAGTGAATAATATAACATTACTTTATAAACTTTTGAGCTACATTTTATATTAAAAATTATGTCTAAAGTTAACTTAATATACCTCAAAAGTTATAAATATGACATACAAATAATAAGTTTTACGTTTTAACATAAACAACAAGACACTAGCCATTTGATCCAGCATAATGGGCTATTATAAGTGTGTGTATTTACCGTACGAGTGGATCTCAAATTATGAATACAAAATATTTGTAGTGTAACAATTAAAAAATAAAACACGACCCATCGTAGCATATCCCAAGGTAAATGGCCACCAATTTTTCTTTTCTAAGTTTTTATCATAGCATAGCCAATTTGTGAAAGTTTTTGACAGTTGAGTGAGTCACAGGTTGATCTTTTGTGCATAACTGTAAAGAGACCTGATAGAGAGACATGTCTCATTGACAATTGAGCATTTCATCACAAGGGAAAAGGTGAAAGTAATCGTGGGTTAGCTTTCAATTTTTTGGCCTGCAATCTAGTATACGAAAGATACATGTGACATGTTGACATAACAAATAGGTGGTCCTGAAAAACTTTCTATAATTGATGCTCTGCACTCTGATGATTTATCAGAAGATCAGAAAAGATTGATTAATAATATTAGTCTTCAAAATGAGAGATTGTGAAATGGTGTTGGGATTAATAGATTAACATTGGTGGATGCATGATACATTAATATCTGGGTAACGTGAATATATGATCAAATATGAACTGTACAAACATCACCAACCAAAAAGAAAGAAAGTCTCTTCGATTAGCAAATGGGCCCAAGGCAATGAAACCACCCAAAATTGTTAAAACATTTTTTGGATTTGTGTACCTTCATTCGTTGTTGTCTATAGAGTCTTTCATAGATTGGGACTCATTCATTGTCGTCTAGAATCTTTTATGGACTGGTACGTCCCTATCTTTTAAAATATAAATTTATCTTTTTATAATAACATAAATTTTTTTTTTATATTATTGTAAAGAGTTTGTACAAAAATATAAAGGAATGATTATATATATTAGAAAGTGCAGACGCCTTTTAAATTTTAGCTACACATATTTACAAACATAAAGAAAATTTTAAAAAATAACAATAAAAGATAAGGGATCAGTAATCAAATTTTGTCTCAGTAATAAAAAAATTGTGACATTGTAATATGGTACAACTTTGAAGTAATTTTTTTTATAAAAAAATGTTGGTTTTGTAGCCAATTTGTGAACTTCCATCCCTGGAACATTTGCAGACACAATAAAAACAAGGACAGCCATGTGAGTGAAAAGCAAGATAAAATTGATAGCTTGAATGGGCGGTGAAGACAAATTTCTTTGGAGGAATCAATCCAATTCTCATTAGGGACCCACCCTCTCACTAGAAAACATTTTCCAACAATATTTTATCCTTCTAAAAGTTTGAAAGAGAGCCCTTTAAACAAACATATATATATATATAACAATATTTATGATCATTTGGAAAGTTTGAACTAGACCCTCATCATTTGGAAGTTCTTATTAGAGCATAGAATACATGTACACATAATTCAATCACATTTGGTAGTCTAAAATAGCCAAGGCATTTACTCTAAGTGAGAGACGAAAGAGATGAAGAGACGAGCTAAATAAACCAGCATTCATTTTCCATAAAGAGATCCAAGTATATACATTTACACTCTTCCCAAGTTGATATTTGAGTTTTTGGTTCAATAATAAAAAGCCTTGACATCCAGAAGGAAAGAATGATGGCTTTAAATACGTATACAATGTGATTGATACAGAGGCATACCGTTTAATTGTAAGAATGCAATTAAGAGACCTGCAAGGCTCTCACACGAGCAGTCAATTCACGGACTTGACTCCTCAAACGCTCAGGATTGCAAAAGAAGTCGACAAAAACCCGCCTTTGAAGGCCAACCTCCTGAGAGTGATGTTTAATAATCTGCAAGCACACCAGAAATTTGCCTGCATTGCTTAATTTAAGTTACATGATGGTCGCTCCTAGGAGCAAAACAATCTGATAATAAAAGACAAGACCGCGAGAAGATCAGACTGTGTGTATTACCTCATTCTTTTTGCAGTGCTCAAGTGTCACTTCTTCCACTGCAACAGAGAGTTTTGCATTGATCTTTTCCATTTCATCAAGCTCTTTCATCAATGGCTTTAAAAGGTGTCAAAATGTAACAGAAGCAAACACAGAGAGTTAGAAGAATACAGAAGAACCAACAAGAGGAGGCTGTAGTAAAATGAGAATGGTGAAAAAGAACGAAGTCAACATGATGCAAAAAGGAACCTAAGTCCATATATCTGTGGCAAACAATAAACAAAGTACTTCAATCACCTCTTGAAAATAACTTCAAGATCACTAATGCCCATTGTCTCCTTCAAAATCTTAAAAGCATTAATGCAAACCCAAAAATCTTCTCACTGGACAAAACATGTGCTATTGTGGGTGCACACATTTAAATCTATGATTATTATCATTAGCGTTAGCAGGTTATTCTCTTTTTAATCACTTGAACCAAATGTGCACTGTATCTGCCAACTACACACACTTAGCAGCAGAGCAAGAAACTACGAATCCAACAGATTAGGGATCGCAAAAGAGAGAGAAATCATGTTTCTCACTTTAATTACAACCGGAAAAACAGACTATTCCAGATTTCCTGGTACATTTCAATGAATGGATTACCCTCATCATCTCATGTTTCCAGTATATTTGTGGTGTCTGACATGTAATCATCCATATATCATTACAAAGCAAATACGAAAGAAACATGCTTAGTCGAAAACTGGATATAAAAAAGCAACAGGTGAGTTTGAAGAAATATTAACAAGCAAGTTTGAACATGACACTTGGATGATGAAGATCCTACCCTAGGTGTCAGGATTGGTTGTGCAGTTGTTGAAGATGCAAATAGTAGTTGCTGCAAACTTTGAATAAGAGTGCACCTATAACACAGAGGAAAAAGCATGAGATGTTAGCAACAAATCAAAATGACATTACTACATAACACAAGAAACATGATATTAGCAGCAGTTTTTGAGGAATCATAAATAGTTGAAAAAATTGTTGCCAATCATGCAACGTGAAGTAATGGTTTGATGTTCGCCTGAAAATGATAAAAACTATTTACCGGAATTTTCAGCCCTTGACTACATCTTTTATTTTTACTTATCGCAGAGGTAGATTAGCAATCATTATTACAAGGTGGAATAAGTACAAATGAGATAGCATGAATAGTGAGAGCAACACAATCTGATCTGAAAATAACTCACAGCTCATTGATACATCTATTTCTATCCCCTGGAAGGGAATTCTCAAGATCAGACTGAAGGGCCGTCAAGTCTGCGCGAAGACCAGATATCTGCTGCACAATACCAGGAGCTGATACATATGTTGACAGCCCAGCTTGAGCATCTAAGAAAAATATTTCAGGAAAGCAAAAATTACCAATACGAAAAAGATAACAAAAGTAATAACAAAACTTCAATCAGTTTAACGAAAATCATTATGCTTATTACTTGAATGGATACTTAAAAGATCTCTAACACCATGCAGAAAAGTATCCCGATCATCCACTGCTCCTTGTTCTTGGACATCAGATGCAGCTTCAATGAGTGCCAGGCAACGACCCTGTAACAAAATCATGATTCAGAACAAACAAGGTTTCAGAATGAACTGAATCAATTTAGCAGAATCAAAAACAGGATGTTGCAAACAAAAATGGTATTAATACTATTTGCACGAGGAAAAACACTCATTAGCTAAGTAAAGCCTGGTATGTCGATAAAGGGAAGTCATATGCTCAGGGTTCAGGGTTGAAAGAGCCCCATAAGTGTCAGTGCGTGGTCTCTGAGTAAATTTCCAGATGTGCAATCTTATGGATCTCATTGATCAAGAGCCAAATGAACAATCCAACCAATAAACGTTCCTCTATTCTAAAAGCTTTTCTAAGCACTCACAAGGACAGTCACACCTATTTTGTGTGTGTGTGTGCATGTGTGTTTGTTGGTTTTAGGTTTTTTTTTTTTTTTGGTCACTTACAATTTCCAACTTAAAATGATGATTATTTCTGTCCATTTCAGTGGTAGATGAATAATGACCTAGATGCTATTCTTTTACTTTAAACTTACACCATTGGATTGCATAAATCTTATGAAAGAAAATTTAATCATCATTTCAAGTATAAAAGTTAAGGGAACCAACAGATACACACACACACACACATATATATATAAGGACTAAACATTGAAAAGTGGATTGAGAGGGACATGGGTAAGTGGTAAGCTTATGGAAGATAGAACATTAACATCTTTCTATGCACCAAAACTAAAATTAGGATCAAAGTTGACACACTCAGATTAAGAGTGTAATACCACTCGGCTTTTGGTTGCAGAGAGGTATCCCTGAAGCTCTGACTCAATAACCTTAAGCAGTGAATAAGCTCCAAGCATGTTTCTCTTTTCCAGATGACAAGCTAGCCTTAAGAACTGATGTCTTGCAAGCTGATTGATCAGATGATTGATGAACTGCCAATGAAAATGAGAAATGTAAATATCCTAGCACAAATACTTCAACATAAATTTAAATATTTCAGTTGTATCACAATCTGACAGTGGCTATGCCAAAAATGATTATAGTGCTATGTAACGTGAAATAACCAAACTTTTCTGTGATGTGAACCTAGTCAGACAAAGATCATAGCAACATTAAAGGCCAACACCATGTAACTTGTTTCAGATATTGCAAACAATTATTCAAGGCGTTAAGGGAAGACCTTTTATGGACCCATGTAATATCAATAATTAACAAGAAAATAAAGGAGATTAGTCCGGATGCAAGGGTGCTAGTTTCCCACATTAGCTTAGATACAATATAGTAATGAACAGCTGACAGACTACCATAATACATCCATGATTTACCAAGCAAACAGCTACCATGCCGTAGACATGTCAAATCCTCACTATATTGTATGTTTATACTTTCATAACCTCTAAGAAGTTATAAAACAAGCAAAGAGATAAAATTATGAAGTAGTCAACCTACCGCTTTCTGTCTACTAATATAGAGTTCTTGGCGCATGACCTTCAAATCATAGTCACCTACAAGTTCATAAATTTAAAATCGTATTACCTTTATAGAATTATCATCGTAATAGAAGCATAAAGTTGGATATTTAATTCTAATGATTCTGAAGTAGAAAAACTACCACAAAATACCTTGTAGAATGTACGTGTCTTGGAGTTGAGCCAGCTCCCAACAAAGATCGGGAATAGTCTGAAATGCATACAGATTTAGTAGACAATTAAATATAGAGACGGTAGTCAAATGAAAACCCAAAATGACATTGACCAGACACATAAACACATACAAATTCCAGGGTAAGATATCCTATCATTATTGAAATATGTGGTTTGAAACATTAATATCTATTGGTAATTACAAAAACAATCCAGGGTCACTCTTGAGCCAATAAAACAGAAATTACTATTTTCAGTCACTGCATCCTTGAACCAATCGCAACTGCACTTAAAACTATTCGATAACAGCTCATGTTAATGTGAGAGATTCAGGCTCTAGTACGAGTGGGCCAAAAAACAGGTGCCCACAAAAAACCAAACTGAACCGGTGATTCAGTTCAGTTAAAAAAAATAACAAAAACTGATCAGTTCATATTAAAAAACAAAAAAAACAAAAACCGAAAAATAATCACAAAATACAAAAGATTTATGGTTTAAAACCAAAAAAACCAAACCGAACCAGAACCAAACTGAGAAACGAGGTTTATATATTAGGCAAAAGCTGATCGGTTCAATTAAATTCACAAACGAATGGAACCAAACTGACCCGTGCCCACCCCTAGGTTCCAGTAATTTGGTTAGTGATTATGTTCCAAATGCTGTAGCAAACACCTTTACCAATGCAGATTATCATAATTCAATAATCTTTGTAAAATATATAATATAAGAAATCATTTTAGTAATTGTAAGGAAACCTTTCACCAATGCTTCTCACCAATGTTTTTCATCACGTTCTTCATACAACTCATAACACTATCTCTCTATTTTGATCGTTTTCTTTCTCTTTAAAGCCCTAGCCTGTCTCTTCCATCAAGCTCTTAAATGTATTTGGCTTTTCTAATTTTCAAGTTACACCCAGTTAAACACATATTAGAAGCTCCTAGGTATTGTGAGTTTATTAAATTTGATCAGAAAACTGTATTACTCTTTAAAAAATCTACCACAGAAAAAACAAGTATTGTGGTAGTGAACTTATTGTCCCCTTGGGGACAGCCCAGTTAGTTTGCCTCTTGCAGTAGAAGCAACAGGTTAAGGTTGAAATCTTCCTCAGACCAACCTTGAAGTGGGATCGGTTAAATTTCGGGTGGGATAGGGTGGGGTACATGGCAACTAAAATAAAAAGAAAAAACTGAAATTCAATTGTCAGAATCCGCCTTACTACAAGAGATAACATAATAGATATCTAATTACACTCTTATCAACCTTATATTATATATTATATCTTGACGAACAAGAAATATATAAAGCAAATGCCTTGTATAAATTGATTCACTCCATAGTAGGCAGAAACCAGCAAACAAATCAGTCGTGTAACCAGAAAGACCTGGCAGCAATAACAATTAGCAGAAACTTGGAATAAATACACGTACAAACCTCAGATAACAATTTCTCTTCTTTGTGGTGAAGATTTGAGAGTTCTCCTACCAATTCCACATGTTTTCTCCTGAACATTTATAACCATTGCAAAATTACCATGAAATAGACAAAGCAAACATAATTTTTGCAAAAGATAAAGAAAAATTAGGAGAAAGAGGAAAAAAGGAATGGATAAAGAAATTGAGCACTTCAACAAGCATTCTGAAGATGTCATCCTATTTTGGTTAAGCACATGTTACGCATATCACCTATGCGCAGAAAGAACTTATTGTATGATAAGGTAAATAAGGAACTTTAACACTCAAGCTAATAATTATGGGTGTAAAGCAAAGTACTCTTACTTAAGTGAATGAAAGTCAAGATGAATATAAGCTTCGTCGGATGCTACTTGAGATTTCAGTGTCATTAGAATAGCTTGCTGCTTGGCATTCTCAACCTGGGCTTCTACCCATTGTCTTTCACTTGTTCCAAATCTGTCAAATTATTGAAACACCTATTTAACTTAAGAAAGTACCATTGAAGGAAAAATTCAAAAAGTTGCAGCACATATCAAGAAACAGTGATCGTCAACAAAAAGAAATAAATTCCTTAGATTTTTTTTTTTGGGGGGGGGATACATTCCTTAGCCTGATTCTATCACATTCTTAAAGTGAAGCTTCAAAGTAAATCAATATCAAAATTTAGTACCAAAAAGGAGAAGCAACAACAAAACAAAACTGTCCTACCCACGAGTCCCCTTCTTTCAAGGCATGTTCAACTTAATTAATGATCATAGTCCAGCTATAAAAAGTAGAATGAAACATCAAAAGTAGAACAAAATTTTCAAAAGGCATCCTATACTAGCAATCATAGCAGTGTGACATTTGTCTAAGGGAGAGAGATGTCAAACAATTACTTATTCTCTTAAACTGTTAAGATATGCTAACAAGTACTAATCTAAAAAAATTTAGCTGATAATCTTTTTTATTTTTTTTATTTTTGGCTCTTTCAATTCAATTTCTTAATAATTTGTTGAAATAACTTTCAAAGGAGCTTCTCCATGAAAGAGAAATACATTAAAATTGTGACAGTCAAAAGACTTCTAGATTCTTTCACAAGAATATGGATGGTATGCAATATTTCTCATCCTGATCAGATGTTAAAACCTTCTAAACCTCTTCCAACATGCCATTTCAGGATTACTACTTACATGGATCAATTAAGAGGTACAGCAATACTTTGTAAAAAGGGTAAACAATAAGAAAGGTAAAAAAGATAAGCTAAACAGTTAAAGAAACAAAAATACATACACAGAACGAAGTCTTTGTAACTCAGATACACGTTGATGATGGGATTTTTCTAAATCTGCTACAACCAAAAAACAACAACGACAAATAAAAATTCTGCCAGTACAATTAAAAAGAATCCACATGCAGGTCTAAATTAATAATATGTGCAGTAGGAAGTAATTCAAAATTAAGGTTGGGGTTGAGCAAGGGAAAGAAGAAACAGAAGAGAAAGGAATTTTTTCCTGTTCAAGTAGGAATAATTATACATGCACAACCTACAAGTCTTCACTCAATCCAGAACATACAAAAGATGATAAAATATTTTAAGCAAATGAAGACTAATGTTCAAGCAGAAAATCCATTCAGGCTAAAAGAAACAATATGAAGAAAACATTAGAAGCCTACCTCGTACTAAGATATTTGACTCGTCGCCAAGACTTACCCATGAACATTTTGATTTTCCTTCCTCAGCAACTAACCTAAAAGGACCCTGCTCGCAATCACATTAGAACCAAATAAACTTACTTGATTCAATTACCATTATGTGAGAAAGAAAAAGAAATCACAACGGAAAGATGACATTATTATTTTATAGAAAACAGAAACTCTGTATATTAATGGAAAGAAAGACCATACAAAAGCTGTTATTTTTCAGTTTCTCCTTAAATGAACATATTATTACAGAAAGACACTTCTGGACACAAAATAAAGCTCCTATCTACTGACAGAGGAAATAATGATCAAATGCCTCCCAACTAACTATGGCGAAGGACCATTGATAAATGACAGAGCTGCATAAATTATGCACATCAACACATTGCCCAAACTATTTTATTAAGTCTTAGGTAATACTAGTATAAGGAGAGTTGGTTGAATCCCCGAGAACTGGCAGTTTAGGATGACAGTAAAAGATTAATTTAATCACCAAAAAAAAAAGGACAGAACCAGTTAATATTGCTAATGCCTGAATTATAAGAAATAGAGAAGATTAAAATGAAAGTTAAAAAGAGAATTAAGCAGCTGGACGACCGAAGTACTGACTCAAGCAAGGAGGATAACTGTTGTTAAGTCAGCTGCTATGGCATTGCCTTTTATGCTGCCATAAGATCTTTGTAAAATGCATTCATGTAATGATACATAGGTATTGGTGAGATTATGAAGAGAAAGGCAACACTTATGCAAGGAAAAAACATGGAAAATAATTTGTTTTCCAAAGAATGTTGTTGGTTTGGGATTGGGAAGAATGGATAATACAATTCAAGGTTTTGCAATGAAGGGATAGGCTATGCAAAAAGACAAAAGGAGAACCTATAAGGTTTAATAAAGTACAACAACTCAATGTCAGTTTTAAATCTACATACACTGTCCAGTTGCTTAGAAAACCACTGATTTAGCTCCTTCATAGAAGATGAATCTCCAAGCAAGTATGGATGAAAATCAGAGTAAGCCAGGTATATGCCATCCTCTGCACATACAAATAACATCCAAAACTCATCAAGAAGATAAACAGAGCAGATTAGTCACAAGAAAGTGGTTCTTTCATTTTTGTTTCCCTTGGTAAAGTGTCACATTTTGCAATTAGATACAGGGTCCAGTTCGAACGGTAAAAAATTTTAACCCCAACAGATTTAGAATACAAGTAAAGGATAGCAACTAAAAGAAATAGGTTCAGTTGAAAACTCCCAATCTTTAACCAGTATTTCATAGTAAGGTCCTGCTACCTCGACAAAAACGCAACTTAGGAATTACTATCAGGTAAAAACCATCGAAATAAAAAATTTAACTAATATGAGCCAGAAATGAAAGTTCACTTTTAAAAATATGAGAAACATACAATCATGATTGAATTATGGTGATCAATTTTTAAATCTTTTATTTTCTGCAGAAAAATTGGCATTAAATTTTGCATCTTTGAAGAAAAGGGAACTAATCATTGACTTTAAAGTTCTAGCTAAAAAGAAATACAAAAATGAAAAACAATATAATACCATCCCCAGAGTGATAGTGAGCCAACTCTTCTGCTGTAGAAGCTATCCTTCCCAATACATCATTCATCTAAAAAGCAACAAGAGGATTCAATAACAATTACAAATCTTTAAGCAAGAAATAAAGTGCAATAAACAATTTTCTCAAAAAGAAATGCATCAAAACTAAGATACAAGATAAAAACATAATTTCAACAACATCAAAGCAAAAGGAAAAAGAAAAAGAAAAAAAAAAGGTTAATACAGAGGGAGTGTTAAGGGAGTAAAATAAAATAAATAATTTATTTACTTCGAATTTCTATAGGAGCATAATAAATATGAAAAAATGGTACATTATTTTTCAAAAGATGCATGTGAAGAGACCAAATACACTATCATTGGTGTGCATAGCATAGATAATGAGCAAAAAATGGAGCAAGCCAAGCGAAAGGCTTTAACATTATATTTATAAGAGTAGAAAATTACAGAAAACCCGCAAAAAGGAAGAAATTTTTTGAGTATATACATGCTTAATGGGGCTTAAGAAATCACATGCTGATGGATACCACAGAAGACTTTAAAGAAGAGATGAAAGCAATATGGAATTATGGTTCATAGCTGATGCAAATGTGTTCCTTGAAAATTTTTGCATAGACTATCAAAGGCAGTATCCAGATCTTTGAATTATTTTAGAGTACCATAATTTGCACTATAATACCATTTATTTTCACTATCTTTCTTTCTATATAATTGAAGACCATAGTAAGCGTACAATGCATATCATGTAGCTTTTATAGATACGGAAATTATGTATGCAATTTGACTGTTGGCAATGAAAATAAACGGACAAAACATGATTACATACAGAATTCATGTATGCATTTGTCCTCCAGCTTTATTACATTTTTTATAAAAATAAAGTTCCAATTTCGTAAACCATAGAGCTAATTAAACTTTCTTTATCCCATACCTGCAAATTTCTCGCTGAAAGACCATCATCTAGGATTGAAAGGTGCCCATTGACAGTAGAAGTTGCGGCAACTCTTGCCCGTCTACCCTGCATCAAAGTTGAAGCATGAGCAGCAAGCATGTCAAACTGGGATTGCAGATGCCTAAGCTGTCTCTGCAACTGTGCAGCTTCATCTCTATATGCCTGAGTTGCTTCCCTAAACACGAACACAAATCCATCAGTGCTAGAAACAACAAAATACAACCATCATCATTAAACCAAAAAACTAAAGAGAAACAAATAAACAAAAAATTCCCTCCTTATAAGTAGCATATCAAGGCACTTAACAGCATATTTAAACAATCCATACTCTCTAGAACACACATTGCATTATATAGCTTTTACAAAATTTCAAATTTAATATAACAGCAGATTCAGTGCATAATAAAAACAGTGAAAATGGCAAAAGAAAATGAGTTACCGTATATCTTTGAGACCCTCTTCAGATCCAAAAACAGCTTCCTGATCATCTCTTCTAGAAGAAAAGGCCGAAATGCTATCAAAAGCAGATTCCAAGTCTTCCCCCTATCAACAGATTTTTTTTTAAAAATAAATCACGTAATTGTTGGTCATTTTTTTTGGAGTCAAGAATCAATAATAACATACAAATTTAAAGTGAAATAATAAAAATAAAAAGCACTTACTTCCAATAATTTTTCTTCTTGAAGAAACTGCTCGAACCTATAATACAAATAATTTTAATTAATTAATTAATGGATGGATTGAGAATTTGAATCTGAACTTTAAAAATTGGAGAGAACTGAAACGGCGTCGTACTGAGAGAGTTCGGAGAGGGAGAGAACGTTGGAGGGACGGAGAGAGGAGCAGATCCAGTCGAGGATGGGTCGTGCGTCGTCGTATTGAAAAGGCCACTCGAAGCTGTCGGGGTCCAACGAATCCGCCCCCCCGTAGCCTAATTCACACAGCAATGCGCACAGCCGAGCTCCGCTCATTTTGTTTCCCTATTTTTTTCTTTTTATCAAAATGCATTTAATTTTATTGAATCGAATGGAATGTTCTTCGTTTCATTTCAAATGCGGGTTTATGTTTTGGCGCTGGCCTCGACTGAAGAATCAAATGAAATCTTCATTTCAAATGTCTCTGTCGTCGTTTTCTTTACTTCTGGTTAGGTGCTTGGTTTAGTTGTACATTTGTGCTTGCTTTAGTTGTACCTTTGGGTACAAAGTTTCTTTTCACTTGGGACGTGAAAAATTTGAAATAGAAACAACTTTTTGCTTGAAAAACTAAAAATATTTGTAAAACATGAATATTATTCGCTATTAATTGTTTCCCCAAAAAAAAAAATTCTGGAATGAGTCATTGTAATTTTTCCTTCTCCTTTGTGCTCAAATTTAAAAGCATAATTTTAGAAATCAAATATCGGGGAAAATCTGTGGTGCAACTGTGATATCGTGCCACAGTTACATCAAGCCGTTGGATGTCAGTGGATCCCACCCATTCAAGTGCATCCAACGACTGGATGCAACTATGACACGGTACTACAATTACACCATAGCCGGACCCCAAATATCAATTATATAATATTTGATAAACAGTGATTTCATATTTTTATTATAGAATTTTGGACTAAAGAACGTAAAGAGGGTTGTTACCTCTCTTTCTTTGGGAAATTTATACCAATAACCATAAAATTTTATGTTTTTTTTCCATCTTAACCCCCAAAACTAATTTCTATCAACATTAACCAAAAAAAAATTTTTGAAACCAAAATACCCCTCTCACATCTCTCCCCCAACAATCTCTCTTTCACTCATCTCTCCCAAACCGAAGAAACACCCATAGTCGGCAGCGACATCAGCCCTCGTCGGCGGCGGCTCCATCCATCATCGGCGTCCGATCTACCATCTACGACCTTCAACAAAACATAGGTTAGCCATTTTATTTATATTTCATTAATTTAAAATGAAATTTTAGAATAATAGTGATTGTAGTTTGAGAATAATGATGGTGGTGGTGGTGTTTGTAGTGGTGGTTGTTGTTTTGGGAGTGATTTGTGATTGTATTGTTTTGGGTTGAATGGTGCTGCCCACCGAGGGAACCGCTGTCCAGCGACAGGCACCTGTCGCACCAAAAGACAGATTCACCCACGACTCGCAGCAAGCAACCGCACTGAAACTCTCGCGCAAGTTCAGAAAATAACTCATACCACTAAATGATGCCGATTAGTGTTGAATCCGGATAAATTATGATCGAATTTCACTTTTACTGTTCGCCATCGGCGTTTATCGTTGCCTTTTGCCGTCGCCGGTGATTATTCAAGAGTGCAAAACTGTGTTTGGTTTGATGAAATAAGAGAAAGAAAGTTGCTTTTGATTTGTAAACAAGGGTAATTTGAGGAGAAAAGCGTGTGTTTGATTAATGTTGATAGAAAAAAATTTAGAGGATTAATTGTGAAAATAACAAAAGTTTTATGGTTATTTTTATAAATTTCCCTCTTTCTTTTAATAGAAAGGGCAATTGCTCTTCAAATAGAAAAAGTGCTATAAACGCTCTCCTTAAGCCATGCCTTCACAAAGACACCAAGAGTGGCTACTCAGACAAGAGCAGAAGAGGCACCAACATCGGTCACTAGTCAGAATTGCACCACTTCCAGCTCAGGCATCATAGTAATCATCAGATAGGAAAGCCGGCATTCTCTACTTAATTCCCCGTAAGTGACAGAACTCTCCATAGTGAATCTCTCATTATTTTTAAATTGATAACTTCTGTCAGCTTCAAACCTTACAGTATCTTTTGGTGACATTCTCCAAATTGGTGCATGAATTACTAATTTACTATCATGCATTGTTAATGACACACCATTTAATTCGGTTCTTTTCACTTTTCAGTAGCTATAAAATCACCTTACACAAACAGATGAAAATCAAAGTGTGTGCGCGAGACAGAGAACATGTGATTAGAGTGGGGAGAAACCATAAGATCAGGAAAATAATAGCATAATTAAAAACAGATTTGATTGCAACACACCACCCACATAAAGCATGCATGGAATATTTATGCAGTGTATTATACACTTCAACTACACAGCACAAATTTTAATACTTAAATTTCTCTGTTAAATGTAATTTTAAAACTAATTCGAGTGCTCAACTGGCTGGGAATGGTAGGTGCGCCGCCTTAGCTGAGACTCAGAATTGGGCTGCTGCAGGAAGATCTTTGTTGGATCATTTGGATCAACATATCTGCAACAATAAGAATTCGACATTTAACTGATAAGCATTCAATTAAATAATAAACACTACAAAAGTAAACAGCTAAATATGCCACTTACGCATGTCTCATCATTTCATCAACTGGAGTCTGAGCTGCTTGTAAAGGATCCACACGAGGTTCTGTTCCCACATTTGATTGTCGATTATATTGTCTAACTGAAGAGATCAGATTGAGAAAAAGTGGAACAAAGGTTCCACAACCGCCTTCCTTAAATAAAATCTTGAACGAATGAGTGGAGTACAGAGCTCTATGCTCGTTCTCTGGGACTACCTGAAGTTAAAGTCAAGCTGATAAATTACTATCTACAGCAGACATTGCTTAATATCACAACCTAAGGCATTGATAATATACTTACAGGCTCCACAAAACCAGAAATATTGTTGCAATGGAATATTGGCTGGTTAAATTTCTCATCATGGATGTAGAGCTGTGAGATAAATCAACTTACAGATCAGTGACTTATCAGATAGGACAGAAACTAAATCACTTCCCAAAAATAACACCACATTATAACCCAAATGGAAAATTAAAGAGTACCAATGTCTCAAGCCAAGCATTTCAAGCATTTCAAAAACAGCGCCTAGCAACAGATAGAAAGCTTAAGATCACTTGTGGTACCCAACAATTCCCAAAGTGGGATCGAAATGCCACAAAGCTACACATGAGAAACTGAAGCTGCAGAGCATCAGCAAGCAAGGGCTACGTTTTGGTATTGCTGTCTAGTACCGTGCTTCCAAGGCCAAGTTTTTAAGAGTGTTTGGTTAACACTTAACAACTGTGGCTTAGAAGCTAATGTGATATTCCCTTACAGATGTTCGATAAAAAATCTGTATAAGCATTATTAAGTGGTCAAAACTAACTTTCTCAATTGAAATTAATTATTAACCACAAATCCATCGACTTTCACTTGCTGGTTAGACTTAGAGCTTAGAAGCCACCATTTCACAATACTAATTGGAGCCTAGTGCAACTTCCCTCGCAATCTCCTAATAAAGTATATCCTAAGAAATATATCTTCTTCGACACAAATAACTAGTATCTCATATCCAATCTTACTTTAATACCATTTGGAACATATGAAGAGTGCTAAACAGTATTTCTTGCGGCAAACTCAAATGACCATCCAAACAACTTTGTTTGACTCACAAGAATTTTAGCAAACACAACACAATTATATATAGGCAACAGAATAAAAGCACGGCAGCAGCTAAGCATCGCGTACCAGAGGCATATCAAAGGCAACAAAGTTACCAACAGGCTTGCTTGCAACAAATACTATGCGTATGTTTGACAAGTAAACTGTGCCCCTCGCTTTAACTTGATTAGTTCTGAAAAAACACAAGGTCAAAATTTATGCACATTTGGAATAAATTTTGGGTAAAAATTATATAAAATTAAAAATTCAATCATTTCTAGATTCCAACTTCTATGATCATTAATCGTAATATAAATTGAATCGTACAGAAATATGTATCCAAATTTATGAATATAATAATAATAATAATAAATAAATAAATAAATGATTAAAAAGTTTAAAGAACAGACCCGGGAATCTTATCGACGTGGAACTCGACGCCGTCTCTGGCAAGCACGAATAATTCGTTCGTAAACGGCACCGGCATCCAATTTGGAAAAAGCTGAGGATTCAGAGCCATCGTTCGTTCGCTGGATTCGTTTCTTTCAATTTATTTTTTTTTTGAAAAATTTGATATTTTGATTAATTAATTAATCAAATGGGGTTTATAATTTTATTTTGCCCTTGGCCTAAGCAAACGAAACACGTATCCAAAACGGTGTCGCACGCACGTATGAAGCAACGTTCTAAAATCTTCTCGATCTTTTCTTTCAGTCTACGCCCGGACGTTTTGGGTACACCTACAAATATATATGTAATACCAGAAGGGTTTCAAAGCTTGTTAACTCGCCCCCAGTTCATTCAAGATTGAAATAAATGAGAGATAATTATGTTAAGTTCACTTGTCAGTAATTGAAATGGGATAAAATTGAAATAGACTGGAATGAAAATGGGATAGAATGAGAATATCGATTGTGAATCAGAATAAATTATTTACTTAATCTATAAAAATCGGAATGAGAATAGACTGGAATCTCATTGATATGTTTATTTTATCTTGAACTCGAAATCAGATTAAGCTCAATCGTTTCAAGTTACTAAAATATCCTTAGTTAATTATAACAACAACAACAAAAATAATAATAATTATTGTGATTATTTATTAAAAAATTATATTTATTAATAATTATTGTTAATAAAATATTAATATATTAATTAATAGTAATAATTATATTAATTAGTTAATAATAATATATGAATTAATTATAATAATTATATTAGTAATTATTATAAAATTATATTAATTAATTATAATAATAATAATATATTAATTATCGTGATTACTTATTCAAAAATTATAATTATTAATAATTATTGTTAATAATATATTAATATATTAGTTAGTTAATATTAATATATGAATTAATTATAACAATATTAATAATTATTAAAGAGTAAATTAATTAATAATAATATATTAATTATTATGATTATTTATTCAAAAACTATAATTATTAATAATTATTGTTATTAATATATTAGTATATTAATTAATTATAATATATTATTTAGTTAATTATATTAATATATTAATTAATTATAAATGAGGATAAAGTGGGTACTTTTAATTTTGGGGAGGGCAAAATGGTCAATATTGGGAATGGGAAGAAGTGAAAATATGAAATACTTAAAATAGTCTTCTTATTTGTTTTGATAGCCATTCTAAAAATATATGAAATACTTAAAATAGTGAAACTTATTTTTGAAGAAACAACGCCTTCCTATTTTAATATGCAAGTAGTCTTCTTATTTGTTTTGATAGCTCACTTTTCACTTAGAAAACCATAAGTTACTTCAAACTGGGGGGCCTATAGCAAAGTGAAGATAGAAAATCAACAAAAAAGATGTTAATCATTATTTGGTACAATACAAAATGACCATATTTTTTTTGTCTTGTTAACGCACCTGAACCCCAAGACAAAAGTCGTAATGTTGTACTTTACTTCTTTACGAGTAGAAGACTTGAAAGTCTCTAATTTTTTGTTCAATGCATTATTCAAACTATCATATACCTTTGTTAGGATGAACGACCCCATGGAAGACATTTAAAATACTCAAGATCATCAATATTATGTAGCAATAATGAATTCAATGTATGTTGATCTTTTCTTCCATTAAGTACTCTATCCGCAAAGTAATATAACACGATTTGTAGTGCATCGATGTTGTCCATATCATTAAAATTCAAATCCTAAGTCCATATCATTAAAGTTCTAATTTTTGGTTCAATGCATTATCTAAACTGTCATATACCTTTTTCAAGATGAACGACCGCATGGAAGACTTTTAAAATACTCAAGATCATCAATATTATTTAGCAATAATGAATTCAGCATACGTCGATCTTTTCTTCCATTAAATACTCTATTCGCAAAATAATGTAGCGCGATTTTTAACGCATCAATATTGTCCATGTCATTAAAGTTCAAATCCTCAAAATTTTCATCTAATTCTTTAAGATTCGCTCTTAGATTACCATCAAAATACAAAATGACATAACTTGTAGTTTGCCGTAACACTTGCTTTTCTGCGTACGTTGTGTGCACCATAGTAAAGTCCTGTAATTAAGTACCACTCAATGATCGATAATTGTGCTAATTGGCCACCAAATTCAAACCACAACTGGTCTTTATCACATTTATCATGCGCGGCTTACCTATATAGTGCGTTGTGCATGATTGTGCCACTAAACACATAGGCATCAATCTTCGCGAAATGACTGAATACATCTATTTAGAATAATTTTAATAATCGTTTTGTTAACTTAATTTTGATAGCTTCCATCAGATTTCTAAATTTTGAAGTATTTGTAATACGACTGGGAAAATGCTAGGATGCTAGAATCTTTATCTTACATGTTCCTTCTTTGGTCTGGGTGGATTACGCTTTGCCTCGTGGCTCCTTGGCCATTGTAATTGCGGCAAAATTCAAATTTTATTCGTTAATCACATTCATAATTAAAAATAGAAATAATAAAGACATATAGACATGGCTATGTTTTAATGCGATAAGCACCTGTCGCAGAAAAAAGAAAAAAAAAACAAAACACCTTGCCTCTTCATTTTTTTTTTGTGCCAGAGGTGTCCATCGCACAAAATATAACAAGTGTTTTGGTGTGACAGGTGCCTGTTGCTTAAAAATACTTGTGTTTTGCCATTGTACGACAAGTCCTCTTGGTGCGACATGATGAACTTCGCACCGAACATAGATTCACACCAAAAGACCACCAACCCACGACAAAGTATAATCTATCATTGAGCATAAACAAAGTATAATCTATTTGAGATTCAATAATCTATCAAAAATGACATAAACAAAGTATAATAGGCATTTCATCGAGCACGTAATATGCCATTTATAATATAGAAACTTGATACAAAATAAATATTCATCAAATTGCTAAAATTCTTAGAAACTTGATAAAAAAATAAATGCAACATATTCTATGAGGCATTTCAATAAACACCTCATATACTACTTTTATCAAATCCCAATTTCATTAAATATTTTTCAAACTTCATAGAGAATTAATCGTAATGCCCATCTATCATGAAATATACACCCAATTACATTCTTATAAGTTCAATCTTAAGAAAAAAATTGCTTTGATGTCTAAATCGTTGAGAAAAACTATTGTCCAATTGCTAAAAATGGAGCCAAAAATGGAGCCCCGTCCTCTCGGAGTTGATGTTACCCTCAAACTTCCAAGCCGTTGTCAATTATTGCCCCCCAAAAAACTGACACCATTGGGACCAAACACCGATTTTGGGAGAGAAGAGAATCTAAGTTTGAAATGGATCTAAATAGCAAGGGTTGTTTGGTTAAAAAAGAATTAATTGTCTAAGTGATAACTTTATGAAATGAGAGTTATTATGACACTTTTATATTTAAGTCAAGATTACTTAAAGAGTAAAAAATATATTTTTATTGCATTTTAACTATATTTTGCATGAACATCCATTTTAGTTTATTTTTAATAAATTGAGTTGTTTTAAAATAATTTGTGCTTAGATTATACGCATAATTATAGGTGATTGAAAAACTCAAGTTTTAAGGAAAATTGCTGCAACAGACTCGCAGAGACAATGAAAGAACTTGACGATAGAGGAATTGAAATAAATCTGGAACAATGCAGATGTTGTAGCCGTTGTTGTAGCAATCCTGGAGCAATAAAAGACTGGATTTCGCATGCCACAACTAAAAGATGGCGATCTAAAATTTCAAAAAATGGAGGATATGCGCCACATACTTTTGGTTGTCCTAATTTTGAGTTATAAAAGGAGCACGCTTGCAAAGGAAAAAAAAGGAAGAGCCGTCACTCAAGGGAAAAAAAATTTTATTTGTGTTTTCTATTTATTTATGGGGATGTATTTAATAGCTAAAACAATTTTATTTGCTCTTCTATCACAAATCATGAACTAAATTCTATTGTGGTTGAGTGATAAATGATCTTAATGGATGTTTGACTGACACATGCGTGTTGTTTTGTGTTTGCTATACCATTTTGTTTTATTTCAATTCTCTATTTCGGCTGACCACCCATTTAGTGGATACTAGTTAAGAAAAAACCTAAAAAAAAAGTCTGACTTAGTAGATCAAATTAAGACAATACTTGGTTTTAGATTGAGTTTCCCAAGTTGAGCGAATCTCAATTTGAATATAACTATACTTTATTTAAAATTAATGATAAACTAGACATAGAGATTTATCTTGTAAGGTAAATGGAACTTATAACGTTTAATGTCATATTTAATGTAGGCATAACAATTGGTCACTGTTAAAATTAATGATGAACTAGACATAGAGATTCATCTTATGAGGTAAATGAAACTTAGAACGTTTAATGACATATTTAATGTAGGCATAACAATTGGTCACTGTTAGGTTGCATTATATATAAGATATCTAATAAGCGACAACTGAGGATGCATGAGGGATTCTGTCCAGTATTTTAGTATATACTGTAGCAACAATATTGTAATTGAAAAAATAGTTAAAGTCATTAAGTGAGTTTATTCACTCAACTACTCTATTCCCATTGGTTACATCCTTATATTTGATGTGAGAATTTTTTTTATTGCATTTTTATTTTAATTAGTCTAATAAATTGTCTTATTTCAATTTATAACAAAACTGCACTGTTAAGGTTGCTGTAACCAATCTGATAATATCAATATCTGTGAAAACGATATGAATACTCATCAATATATTACTTATTGTGTACACTTACACATTGACACTCATAGCATTAGAAATTGCACACCACTAAGTAATGAGAGAAAAGCTTAGGGTGGATAACTTTGAATACTACAAAGTCTTTTAGGTCATTTTTGTAATTTTCCTTCTTTATTCAAATGATTCAATAAAAAGTTTATTTAAATGAGTTTATCATAATCTCATCAGTTATTATATAACCATATTAAACAATAATATGCATAAATAAGCTTTAAATATATTATCCATATACGAAAACGAATATGTTTATTAAACAAGACTTGTTGAAATATTTTTTTAGGTATTTAGATCTATTTATTTATTTAAATTTTAACAGTATGCTGCTCCGTAACATGTTCTTTACACAACTAAATCAAGCAAGAAAGCATAAATTCATTCTAGATTTTATGCATTTGTTATTCGATCTAGTTTTCTCCCAAAATCATCAAACAGAAAGTTTCATATTTAAAAACAATCAATCTGATAAAAAGTTCTAATATAAGCATGTGAGAATGCAAAATCAGTCGAAAGTGTAAAGTCATTTAATAAATATTTCAGAAAAAGGAAAAAAAAAGAAAAAGAAAGTACTGCAAGAAGAGACTAAAGAATTAGTGTTTGCACTAACATGCATTCTTCCATTACAAACACAGCTAATTAACTCTTCCGACTTTGTAATACGGAAAAGGAACATAAACTACTTGAATTACATTAACCACGTGGGTCTTTTATATGAAAATATAGAAACTAGTTGAGACTAACTTCATTCTTCACAAGTCTACAGCGACTGAAACATAGATGCATTTTTCTCCACCATTTTGTAAGAAAGTTCAATGACCTTTGATGCCTCGTTATCTTGGATGCAACCAATCCATAAGCTTATAAAATATGACTATGTTTGGCTCCACACCATTTCCTTTCGCATTGTTGTATGTCACGACATCTAGTATTAAGCCTTCATTAGGCAATCTATGGTATAGTTCATAAGCAAACTTCTAGTCTATCTATAAGGGAACTGCAAGTTTCAATACTAAGTTCACACTGGCAGTTTCTTATGTCAATATAATTCTACTGCCTCAAGAATGTAATCATTCTACTTTGACTGAGAATGTAGCCATTCTACTTGCACTTAAAATTTTCCTGTAAAGACTTATATCTTCCTCTAGGATTTGATTCGAGTAGTACCCATTTATCAAAATAACAGTACTTGTCCACTTTTCCAAAGCTAAACATTTTCTTGATTTGATTATATGTAGTCGAAAAGTACAAGAACAGTCTAAAAAACTTAATTAAGTGGTGGTCAAAGATACTTAACACTAAATTAATTATGTGGTGGTGAGAGATAGTTAACACTAAAATCCATTATTTGATAGCAACCGAAAGATCCGAAAGCAGTCCTAAAAGATAAGAGTTGCTTAAATTCCACCAATCGATCAGGATAAGCATACCACACTTGAATTTTAAGAATTTTAACACCACCATTTGTGATGAAAATAGACGTCCGTCAAGCAAAACCCATCCATTATCAACATGTAATAAGCTCTTACTTGCTTTGTCTATCTTTCCATTCATTTTAAAATCTGTAATAACAGGCCGCACACCTTTTTCTATGTCCTATGTAAACACCCAACCTGAGAAAAAATGCAACCATAAGTAAAGATATTAGGTTCACAGAGCCATCTATTCAATCGCTCAATAGCAACAAGTGCATGACTTGTCCAACATAATCCATAGATCAACGTAGTATGTGTAATCACATTAGGCTTACAACAAAGCATAGTCATAATTTAATTTCTAGAACAACCTGGTGGCCTCCACAATTCTACGTTACACACTCAATCTTTTAATCGAAGTATTCAAAACAAACAGCCATAATTAACCATAATGCAGCAACTAATCAAAATATTTAACCCAATAAAATCTGCCAACAACGCAATTGAATTTATTTTATTTTATTTTTCAAAAAAGAGACACAAAGGATATTGCTTAGAATACAGCTGCTGGCCGTGAGTAAAATAATTACCTGAATCACAAGCGTCACTGGGGAATTTTTCAAGTGAGGTTCAGTCTTTGACTTCGACTAGGGAATTATTTCGATTTTTTTTTTTGAAATTTGAAGTTGTGGGTTTCCGAGAGTGAGTGAATCTTAAAGCAATTTTTGAAGCAGAAGAAAATAAACAATTTGAGAATTTGGAATCCATGGGAGAATTTCTTTTTTGAGGATTTCGGCGTAGTACTTAGGTTTCCAGTTTTTGATATACATCATACATGTGTGTAACTTTTGAATTTATACTGAAGTCCTTGTTTGGAGAAATATCAACGAAGTCCTGTGATTTTAACATTTGCAGTTATCAATAAGTCCCATATGAATAGTGATTTCATATATTTGTAGTTAGGATTTCTCTATGATGCTGTAATTTTTTTACAGCATCAATAATGTTTTAATTATATACCATTGGATTAAATCTAATGGTATACAATATTTGTATTAAAGAAAAAAAATTAAAAATAATAGTAAACAGATTGTTAACCGTTCAAGGGGTGGAGAAATTATGTAAAATAACTGTGATCACCTTTAGAGTTTGAAGTAATTTCACTTAAATAGCATATTTTATTTAAAATTACTTTTCAACTCTCTTTTAAATTTGTATTGTGATAATCTTTTTTAAATAAATCTTCCAAAATATATTACCATTAAGTATAAAATATAATATGAAGTAGGTTATTTAACACAAATCAAATAAATAAGTTGCAATTGTAAAATTAATTATATATAATATAACACTAGTAAATAACACAACTAAATATATTTAAGTAAATGTCATAGGTACATCAATAAACTCATTGATGAGATTGCTTGTAACCTAAAAAAGACTTAATCACACATATTTTAATAAAATTTAATATCTTATATTAAAATATTCATTATTTTATATAATTTTAAGGACCATTGTATAATTGATTATGAAGTATATATTATTTTTAACACTCATTTAACATACTTATTCTCTGAGCTTTTTGTATAGGATTTCTCTATAATATTGTATGAGTTTTTACAGCATTGATAATAGGATTGTTGTGGACTCTTAGATGTTAGGGTTTTCATGTTTAGTATTCATTTGATATAGTGAATAAAAAATTAGCTATTTAAATCATAACAAGTAATCTTCATGCTGCAAGTAAATAAAGACTTTTTTATTTTTAATTAATTGATAAAAGAAAATTTATATTATAATGGATAAAAATCCCAGAATCAATAATGGGATCATTGGATTTAATATTAGAATTTTCACCCTTAATTTAATTTTAATGGATAAGTAATTATGTAACAAGTAATCTACAAGTTGTGATATTTCTTCATATTTTAAATTATTTTTTATCTAATCAATCGATAAATATTTTAAATCATCAAAAAATGAAAGAAATACAAATAATTTTGGAATTAAAATTATTATGTATTAATCCTTATACTTTACAATTTTACATTTTTTTTACTTTTACATTTAGTATTAGAAATATATTTAATAGCATAAAAATAAATGTAATTAACAAGTAATGTTATTTCAATAATACTTTATATAAAGTTATTACATAAAGTCTTATAATAATTTGTATTGTGTGAATTTAATTACAAACCATTAATACCTAAACAATAATGATAATAGAAGGCATTGTAATAAAATATTTTATATATGTTTTATTAGTAATACTATGAGTCACAACAAATGAGAAATATTTTATTCACCAATGAAAAAAAATATGGCTATATAAATATATAGTGAGAAATATTTTGATTTAATTTTTTAACAAAAAATTAAACTATTAATTTCATGCAATTCAATGGTGGAGGATATGACAATATGAAATGCTGCTTTAACTTTTAATATTAACCATTACACTATAAGATATTAATGGCTCAAATATTGTGTCAAAATTTTAAGTTCAAGTATCCCAAACCATGTCTTTATAATGGAAATATAAAAACATGCAATGAATTTTTTTCTCATTTTGTCATTAAATATTATTGGATGTAATATTTTATTTATTGTCACTATTACTTATCATAATAAAAGCAATGACTCTTAGTAACATAAAAATTTTATAATTACAATCAAAGAATAACAATAAAATAATTTTTCATGATTCATAAACTAAAGTTAATTAGGAATATGTGTTAGATTAAACTTTTATGAAATTAACAAAGTAACTTTTGAAAATAAAATGAAAACAAGCTTGTGAAAGTTAAATTTTATAAGGTTTGGATAATTTTCCACCATGTAAATAAAAATATAAAAATAATCTTTCATGATTCTTTCCCTTTTTTTTCCACGTAAATATTATTGGAGGCAATATTTTATTCATTGTCACTAGTAATTACCGTAATAAAAGTAATGACTCTTAGTAACATAAAATTTTATAATTACAATCAAAGGATGTCAATAAAATAACCTTTCATGATTCTTAAACTAAAACTCATTAGGAATATATATTAGATTTAATTTTTATGAAATTAACAAAATGATATTTGAAAATAAAATGAAAATATATAGGCTTGTAAAACTTAAAATTTCTATCATGTAAGATTATTAATTATAAGATAAACAAAAATAATATATACTTTATGATCAATTATACAATGGTCTTAGTATTATATAAAATAATGAACATTTTAATATGCGATTTTAAATTTTATTAAAACATGAGTGATTAAGTAGTTTTTAAGTTACAAGCAATCTCACCAATGAGTTTATTAATGTAACTATGACGTTTACTTAAGTATATGTACTTAGTTGTGTTATTTATTAGTATTATATCATATATAAATTTTGTAATTGCAATTTATTTATTTGATTTGTGTTAAATAACCTACTTCATATTATATTTTATACTTAATGGTAATAGATTTTGGAAGATTTATTTAGAAAAGATTATCACAATACAAATTTAAAGGAGAGTTGAAAAGTAATTTTAAATAAAATATGTTATTTAAGTGAAATTACTTCAAACTCTAAGAGTAGTCACAGTAATTTTACAAAAATTTCTCCAGCCTTAAACGGTTAACAAATTGTTTACCATTGTTTTTATTTTTTTTTTCTTTAGCAAAAATATTATATACCATTAGATTTAATCCAATGGTACACAATTAAAACATTATTGATGCTGTAAAAAAAATTACAGCATCATAGAGGGACCCTTGTAGTTATTTATAATTGAAATAACTTTCATATCAACATATCTTCTGCCCCTATTAAAAGAAAAGAAAAGAAAACATATCTTGTGCCCTTTTTTTTATTTATAGTAATTTAAGAACATATACTCCCACCAATAGCTATACAGAAGATACCAATTTGAGTTTACCTATCCAAACTTTATTTTCCTCTTGGAATTGTAGGATGGGGATAAATATTATCTTATACACACACACACACACACACGAGGTATATGTCTCCTCATTACTTTTGGCCGTTTTGATTTTTAGGGAATGGTTTTGATGTATATCTATGGTTCGTGTCCATCTCTCACTTTAGTAAATATCTCTTTCCCAACTTAATTCTTCCAATTCATAAGACTCACTATTTTCCATACTATTGTTACCGGTTAGTTATTTTCTCCATTGTTTATAAAATAATTATTATACACCTACTTTTTTTTGGGAGAATTATATACCTACCATTTTAGAACTAAGGAAAGTTCGTGTCACTGAATTTAAGGTTTTTAAAACTTTTCATGATTTTGGAGAGAAGCTAATATTTTATATATGTTTTTATGTGCTTTTGAACTAATTTATTGTATCGTTACATGAAGAGCTTTCAAAAACATTATTAAGAATCTTCATATTTTTCAATTGTAGTCTTATAATTGTTAATGTCCAAAAATATTCAAAAACTGTTTTTGAAATTTAACAATTGATACAATTAAATTCGTCGTGGAAATAATATAAAGAATTAATTTTAACTCTTTTTTTTTTTAAAGTTTAACTCTTAAAATTTCCAAGTACACTTGTTTTGATGGGATTTTCACGTGCCCACGTGTTGCCTCTAATTGGTTGGGCATGCTCTTTTTGGTCAGTATTGAATTTGGGCCGGATTTTTGTTGACTTGGGCTTGAGGTGGTCTGCTAACTCATCATTTCTATTAGTAGTTCGCAGAGAAAGGTCCACAATTTATCTGGGCACTGATATCGCCTCAATAAAGTCGTGTTGAAGCTTTGACAGTTGTTGACTTCCTAGATAGTCCGAATATGAGCTTAAATAGTAAAGACACCCTCTGTAG
This sequence comes from Citrus cavaleriei, assembly GCA_030448935.1. NCBI lineage: Eukaryota > Viridiplantae > Streptophyta > Magnoliopsida > Sapindales > Rutaceae > Citrus > Citrus cavaleriei. The sequence goes on along the minus strand of JAUJEM010000066.1, from coordinate 1,019,749 downwards.
ATGGTGGTGTGGGTGCATGTTATACCAACGAATAATGGAGAACCAAGGGTTTTATACACTGTCTTGGAATTTGATACTTCGAGAAACCTACGGAAAAATCTTTTAAGTGCGAAATAGACTTTATGGATGGGATTTTAAGAAGTAGATACCCTATAGATTGTGCATATAGTGTATGAGAGATGATTTTGGGACTCTAGAACTATTTAGGACTTTTACTGACTGATGCATTATATAATATTGCGACAATTGGGTTAAAATCCTAGTGCAATCTCAATTAAATATGTAGAGTTTCTGTGCAAGAAACTACAGAATATGGAAATTATTATAGAAATAAAAGATCTCCATTTGATTAAGGTTTGGGTACTTAATTGACTGGGTATGGCTTTTTAGGCTCTTGGAGACTAAGAAAAAGGCTTGGGATGATTAGAGACTTGTAGACGCGAAAGACTATGCCTTTAAGGTTGTTTTGAGTGTGGCGACTACGGTCAATTTGAATGAACAGGAATACTGTTACGTTGTCTTCTTGGAGTCGAATACACAAAGATTAAGGTTTTAATGAATTTGATCAAGAGCAGAGGCTTATTCTTGATTAAGGACAAGGTTATGAGAGGAGAAACTTGAAAAGAACTATTGATTATGGTTTCTTGTGGGTTAAGGTATGGTTTTACGGAAAGTTTGATCAAGAAGGACTTTCTTGATCAAGAACAAAAGATCATTGCAAAGCTGCTGTTTTAGGTTTATTTAACAGAGAACTTAACATGGAAAAGGTTGATAGTGGGTTGGAAACGTAACGGAGGATGATGATCCTTTCTAGTAGGATTCAAGAATAGTGCATGAGGTGCTGTATTTATAAGTTTTTGAAGGAAAACCAAGTTTTTAAGGCCTAAGAATCTTATTCCTCGAAGGTAGCACGAATCTCTCTGCTTCAAGGTAGGGCTTTGTGGATTCTTTCCTTTTTTATGTGTAAAAAGGAGTCTTTTCCTAATTGTTAGAGGATTCTAGGATTTGTATCTTAAATAATTTTTCTTGATCGCCAAACATCTACCTTTTAGGGGTAGGAAAGGTGCTGGGCCGAAATTACGGTTTATGGAAGGCTCCTAGAAGGTCGCTTAATACGGAATTAAAATACTACAGTAATTATACGACACAAATCAGGAATATATATTGCCTTTTGGCTTTGAAGTAGAAGAAGACAAAGACAGAAGTTAAGAAGTTGCTAAAAGCAATTGAAGCAGCAGCCACAGGTTGGGAGAAGAGCCAGTCGCTTAGATTAATCTCCTTTATTTATTCTTTTATCCTTATATCAATTATGTGTAATTAAATCTTTTATACTATGGTTAAGGATGATGTTGTGTTCAATGAGATAAATTACTTTTTATTTAATTCCCTATATGTGCGCCTGAATGTTTATGGTTCTTGTTTCATATATTTGGTTGAATATAATTAAATCTTTTCACTAATTCTGCTATATATTATTGATTGTTAGTATAAATATTTAACTAAGTCAATGCTTGGATCTATAAAATCTATATATGATTATCTCTAATTATGTGTCTTTTATTAAATTATTTACCTAAAGTACTTAGAAAAATATTAACTCTTTATTATTCAATATTGTTTACATGGAATGTTTAGATATAATACTATTAAACAAAAAAAGAACCTACATAAGATTAATTTTAATTGGACTAAATTGTTGTATTTATGAGTAGACATAAAGATTTTGCGTTATCACTCTAAAATTGAGAATTAATTGAGAATTAAATATTTGTTAAGTTGAACTGTGGTGGATTTTGCAATTCTGATAGTCTCAATCTCTTGAATTCTTGTGTTAATTAGCTCATTTTAAATTTAGTTGTCTTTAATTTAAATCTCTTCAAACAACATATTTCACGAAAAGTAATACAAGAGATCCAAAAATTAGTAATTGCAATAACAAATATTCTCCTGTCTTGTAATATAAAAAGGGAACACTGCCTATAGTATAATTACATTAATCACATCATATATTCTTTTCACTTACGAACTATTTCAATTGAAATTGCATCCAGTATTACATTTTTTCTTTGTTTTTGTGAGGGAAGTTCAATAACTTTTCATGCCTCATTATCCTGGATGCAACGATACAAAAGCATCTAGATTATGAACATAAGCCCATGCACCAGCCCATGTAAGAGAGATGGTAACATTTTTTGGTTTGATATTCTGGAATAAAAGGCTTGTCGTTTTTGGAGAAAATGGCTAACCGTTTAATTTCAGAGAGTATGTTTTCTGTTTTACAAAAAACAGCTAATCGTTTGGAGAAAACGGCTAACCGTTTATTTCCAGAGAGCAACTTATTTTGACATTCTATAATAAAACAGCTTACCGTTATTGAGAAAACGGCAAACCGTTTTCTTTCAGAGAGCGTATTTTCGTGTCAACAGTAAAAATGGTTAGCAAGCTTGAAATTTCAATTGTGAATGGATGCAAATTTCAAACCAAAGAATGTCTTTGAAGAAGTATCATTTCCAATGGTTGTAATCTTTGATCTTTTTCATTAAAATAGACACACATATTAGATTAAAAACTAGATTTTATAGGTTTCATACATGTTCTGGAAATACAATCTTATTTGCTAGAGATTGTATTCAGGATTTGATATATCTTGAGGGTAATTTGCCATTAAAACTCTATAGCAAACCAAGATTGGTGAGGACAAATAAAACCTTAGAGGAAAGTGTGCAAACACGTCTCAAATCCTAAGAAATTTTCTTTATTTTTTGCCTCCATATTTGAAATTCACCAACAACCCATGCATCATGACGCTTTTTGCGTCACAACATCCAGTAGAGTACTACAAGCAGGGACGGAGCCAGCGTGGGACGAGGTGGGGCACATGCCCCAGCTGGCTTTTAAATTTTTTTGATAATTATACTAAAAAATTGTATTTTATTTGTTATTTATGAAAAATGCCCCAGTTGAATTGTAAAATTTGAAATTGACTCCAGTAATTTTAAAATATTTCATACTGTCCCTAATTTAAATTTTTAATTATAAATAATTTAATTAGTTATTAACATTTCATGAAACTTGATTAAAGACAAGAGAACAAATATTAAAATAAAAAACAATCATAACAAAATGTTAGTATAATGGTTAATGGACCAGTTTTTAATCTTTTTATTTTTGATTCAAGTAAAATTAATTATTTAGTCTTTCAACACTGAACCATAAGTTGTAAGTCTACCTAATTCTAACTTTTAATTTTCTAATTAATCTTTTGTCTAGTTTTAAAATTTATAATTTTATCATGCATTTCATATTTGTTCTGTGTGTTGCAATAGATGAATATTTTTGTTATTATTAAAAGATTTTAAGAGCAAATTAAGTAATAACCTCGTCTTGTATATTGAAAAATATATTTTTGCTTATATTGATAATTCATTATTTTCAACTCATAAAATCCCATTGAGGAGATTTCACGGAGAACCATTGTAATAAGTATATTTATTATCAATGAATATTATAGTTGTAATGCTATATATTGCTATCTAAATTTTTAAAAATGTATTATACTTTAAATAGGGTTTCAATTAGATGCATACAGACGCACTCTATAAGAAGTACAATTGTACATGTAGCAAGCTCCCATTTAGAGTTTATGGGGTCCACAATACAGTTTCTCAAATGACGACTTATCACACGAGCAATCGCGCATTCAAGTCATGTTTGATTTTAAATGTGCCCCGCCTCAATCAAAATCCTGGCTACGTCCCTGACTACAAGTCTACCTGTTCCACATCATTTTAGCATAACCAACTTTGATATGATTCGGAGTAGAACCAAAAGACAGAAGAGCAGCCTATGAAAGCAGAAAGTGGTGCTTAACTTCTAAGCAATCTTCCTCACATAATATGAGTTGAACCAAAAGTACGAGAGCATATTCATCAACCTTTGGATGACCGCACTTGAATCTTTACTATGAAGTTATTATGACGGACAGACATTCATCAAGCAAAAACTATCTATCAACAACATAGGATATGTAAATGTATTTAATTGATACCTCTTTTTTTGCATTGTCTATCCTCCCGTTCTTGTAAAGTTCATCGATTACCACATTAAATATTGCAATATCAAGCTGCAGACCTTAGGCCACCATCTCAATAAATGAGATTAAGCTTCATCCCAATCGCCAAAGGCCCTCATCTACAAGCCTGGCCTAACAAGAAAACCAAAAATCGCGTATCAATATCAATATTAGGCTCACAAAGCCATTTCTTCAAATAATTCAAAGTAGTATATATAATCACGTTAGGCTTACAATAAAACATAATTTAATTTCTAAAACAAAGTGGTGGCCTCCACAATTCTACCTTACACAAACAAACCTTTTAATCAAATAATTGAAATTAAAAGGCCACTATTAACCATGCTGCAATAGCAACTAATCAGAATAACAAAACCAATAATATCGGTTACAACCCAATTGTATTTATGCAATAGCAACTAATCTAAATTATAAAACCAAAAAAAAAAAAAATGCAAACAACAGAATTAAATTTATTTTAATTTTAAAAGAGAAACACAAAAGTAGCACTGTTATAGCAACTAATCAAGTTATTAACCCAATAAAGGCTGGGGTGGGGCTATTTGAACCTAAGAAAATACTCTCAACACTCATTTATCCATAAAAATTTTATATTATAAATATACCCTTAAATAAATTTACTTATAAATCCTTTCTTCTTCATCCATCTTATAATTTTCTCTGTTAAATTTTTTGATAATTAAGTTAAGTCTCCACTTAATGGAAGAAACATCCGCCATTATAACATACTTTGTGAAGATTATGATTTTTGCTTCTCGTGTCATTAAAAGTATGGAGAATAAAACCTCAATTTGTATTGAACAAAGAATAATTCTATATTTTCAAGTTTGATATCGCACCCTAAATTTAAAAAATCCTTAACAGATTTGTGCAAAAGGAAGAAAAAAGAATTGCACCAAAAAATTATCAAATCGTAACTGGCAATTTGATTGCAGAGAGAAATTATTTTTGCATAAACTCCAAAAGTCTCTTTAGATAATGCCAAATCAAAATTAAGGAGCTTCCTCTGTTACAAAATCTTTATGATGATCAAATCTATATTAATATATTAATTCCAGAAGCAATAATTTTGTATAGATCACTTAATAAATTTATGGGTCTTAAATTGTTTTGGAAAATATACCATGAAGAATAAAGATCTTCGATATTCACACCATTTTTATGAAGAAGATAGACATGAGACTATGAGAGGGATATTTTTGAGATTAAAATGGGTGTTTAAAGTAAAATTATAGATTTTAAATTTTAGTGATGGGTATCATGAGAGATTGGGTTTGTAAAGTATTTTGATGGGTTTAAATAACCTCACCCTAAAAGCTGCTTGTTTACGGTTGATTTTGGGTTAACGAAATAAAATCACAAAACCAAGCCAAGAACAATAAATTTATTTTTGTTGGGGAGCGGAGTGCCTCGCTTGTTCGGTGCGTGCGGAGTTGTTTAGGCTTTTGTGGAGTGAAGGAGGATTGAGATGGCGGTGGATATGGAGGGGGTCTGACTTCAGGTGCGGAGGGTTGGTGAAACTCGCCTTAAACCTGCGAAACAACCAAAAAAGAGGTTAGAGGTGGAGCCGGGGGTGGTCGGCGACCACACTCCGACGCTCAAGTCAGAGTTGGGTTATCTCAGGTTAGAGAGCTTGCAAGCTCTCGGTAATGGAGGTTCTGAGGTTGAAGAAACCTTCGCTTTTTCTGGTGTGTGTGAACTTAATTGATAAAAATTAAACCTGAGTATTTATATGGTGTACCCCGGTCGCCGTGCCACCTGTCGTTATTTTAGTGGTGTTCCCTGCTGTCATGTCAGGAGTATTCTTATTTTCATGCGTATGGCGGTTTAGGCATTTCAAAAATATGCGTGGAGAGCAAGTTTGTGGCGTATTCACGTGCTGGGCGTAGTGGAGTGGTCCCGCGTACCTCTGCAATTCCGTTGTAATTTTGCAGGCGTAGCGAAGGGAAAAGGTGGTCCCAATCATCATAATATCAAACTTTTGGCAGATTCGCTGGCGTTACGAGCGGCTGTCTCCTCTTTTGTGGCATGAGATTTCCTCACTGATTCTTTATTTTTTGACACGTATTAAACCGATTTTTTTTGATTCGGGGCCCACATATCCCTTCACATTTTTACGAAGATTTTTTATATCTTTACATGGTGTACCCGAGGTACCCCCGGAGTACCTAGGGTACTTGGGCTATACAAGGTACTCGAAGTAAGATAATTTCTTAAATATCGACACGTGACTCTTCATCATTGGCCTCATGTTTCCTTCCCAAACAACATCCTCCTACTTTCTTTGTGGCGAATGTAATTGAGGCACAAGAAACTCTTAGAGGAACTGTGCGTGACACATGGCGATATTTGCCTTTTTTTTTTTACAAACACTGAACTGATGCTGTCTTCACGTCTCTCCAACTTTTCTTGGGGAAGTGGTAACCGCCTGACACATGATTTGAATTTGAAAACACCCCTCTGCAAAATTATTTGACCTCTCACTTTATGAAGTATGATTTGTCAGGTTTAATTAAAACATGTTCCACTCCTTTTATGTTACCACTTTATTTTGAAAATCCCAAAAAGTCTCCCATCAAGTTTAATTGCTTCCAGTGGCTTCTTCTTGCTCCCTGACTTTTCATCTTTTCCTTTATTTCTTATTCTTTTTGGCTTCGTCTTTTTCTTTAGCCTCTCATCTTCTCCTGGGCTCCATTATCATTCCACAAACAAGTAAAGGAATCTTCATTTACTTCTTCATTTCCTTTCTTCTTCTTGGCCCACCATCATTCTTTCGTTCTCTTTTTGCTTTTCTCCCTTTTTTTATGCCTTTTCACGTCACTTTTTTCATGGTTTCTTTCTTTTTTCTTCTTTCTTCTTTCGGTCAACTCTTATTTTCCTCTTTTTTTTTTCTTTCCTTCCTTTTTCTTTTCTCTTTCTCCTTTTCCTCCCCTCTCGGCTGCACTTCTTTTTGTGCGTTTCCAGCGGGCTCTTGGCGGTTGCTGCGGCGGTCTTCGGTGCCCAATCTGTCCGGCGTGCGGCTGCGTCTTGCGGCTTCCGGCGGGTTTGGCGCGGTGCTTCTCTCCCCCACATTGTCTTCTTCACTTCTTTTTCTTCTTCTCTCTTTTCTTCCTCTACTGCGTTTTCTTTGGATGTTTTTTTTTTTAAAATCATCCAGACTGTCCTCCCTTTTTTTTATATATCCAGACTCTCCTCCCTTTTTTTTTTCTTATCATCCTGACGACTTTTTTTTTTAAATCTCTAACGGATTTTATTGTGCCCATGACAGCCTCTGCACAGCTTCAACTTTTAAGCAATTTCTTGTGATCCGTGACTTCTCTTGGCGATTTACAGTCTATTCATCTCCAAACTTGCTTTTTTTTTTGGCGACTAAAATTTGCTGCTCTCGGTGAAATCTAGGTTTGAATTTTTATACATATTTTTGGCTTCTTTATTTTGAAAAATATTGTTATGGCTTTGTTTCTGGATTTTATGCAAAGTGTTGGTACCTTTTCTTTTTGTTTATGCTTTTATTGGTGGATGTTGGTGTTTGGCTTGTGATGGATGAAGTCTGAAGTTGTGGGGGCATATTTTGATGTGGAGATTTTCTTTTCAACTTGTGTCTTATGTTTTTAGGGGAACAAGATAGGGAGAAAATCATTGGGAAAAGGGGTTGTAACGTGTTCGGGGAGCGGGAGTCAAGTGAAGAGGCTCCCTTTTTAGTCACCACCTCATATCCCTTAGTGACGATGGGTCCCCTTCAGCTAGTCCCAAGTTATCTCGAACCAATCCTAGTAGAAAATCAAATATTAAAGGCAAACAACCAGCCAAGCCAGCCCATAGAAAAACCCGTGCAAAGAATTTCAGACCCAAATCTCCTACCCCTGTCAGCATTCCTGAACCTCCTCTGATCTCCCCCTCTGTCTCTGTAGCTCGTAGGCTCTATGCACTAGGGGGTAGGCCAGCTACTCTGAGAGATTTAGAAAGGGTTAGAGCTAAATATAACATACCTTATTCTGTTTGCCTTAGGGTACCTCGCAAAGGCGAGCGCCCCGAGCACCCCCATTCTGATGGTGTAGCCCTTCATATTGACCTTTTTGACTTAGGTCTCCGTTTGCCTTTTCAGCCATTTTTTAGAAAAATGTTCAGTGAGATGAAGATTGCTCTCAGACAGTTATCTTTACCCGGTTGGAGATTGCTCACGGGTTTGGAGGTTCTGTGGCTGGATGTATTTGGGGAGGATATTTCTTATGGAGATCTGAGGGGGCTTTATGAGTTGAAGAAGCCAGCTGGTTTATCCGTAGCTTATTTTGCTACTTGGGGGGTTCATGGTAGCTTGGTGAGACCGGATCCCTTGCTGAAAAAGGGCTATAGATATGGGTGGTTTGTGGCTGAAGGCGAGTGGGGGAAGAGTATACCAGCGGGGAATGAAGTTGTGCAAGTTCGGAACTTCTTCAATGAAGATAGTATGTGTTTCTTTCCTCCTCTCTCTATTTTTATGTGTACATACATTTCTCGCATGAATTTTCTTCTTATTGTTGTTTCTTGAGACCTTTGCAGACATCACTTGGTCCAAGGGAACATCCTCAGTTCATGAAATGGGGAGGAAAATGAGTGGTGTTATAGAGAAGTTCCAGTTGTTGCAGAGTGAAGGTGATGTTCTGAGCACTACCCATTTGGCGAGCTGGTTTGATTGAGAGAGTTTTCCATCTTCTTCGGGCGATTCACGTATGGCTATATGGTGTTCTTTAGGTACCCTGCCTTCATTGGTTACGTGGGGTGCCCCATCATTTGCCAAAAACTCTTTTTTTTTTTTTTTTTGGCGACCATATCTTATTTTTTCTTATTCGTCTTTTTGCCGGTGGCGATTCGATGTTGATTTTTCTGATCCATCTCTCTGTCTCACTTTTTTTTTGTTTGTGATGTTGGATAGGTATGGACCCTTTATTGAAGATTTCGACGCCTTCTTCATCGCATGAGCGGCGACTCCTCCGCTACCTTGGGTACCTCGGCCAAAGGGTGATCGACCTCCCATCGTTCCAGGCGCCAAGGGCAAATTGCTGTCTCCTCTTTTAGGGTTCCGGGGTACCCGACTACCCACATGAGGAAGCTTGGCTCCATTTTCACAGTTCTGGAGATCTTATGGAGGTAAGTGGACCCAGTGGCAAACAAGCGAGATATCTCACCTGGCCGATTGCTTCCTCTATTCCTTCGAGTGCATTTCTACAGACATGGCCATGGAGGCGGATAAATTGGACTTAAATGAGCGCTATAGCCGAGTGCTCAAGGCTTGTCATGACGTAAGTGCCTCCCTTTTTTTTTTTTTATCATCCTGACTCCCTTTTCTTCTCTTTATTATTACTATTTTTTTTTAGGCGGCCTTCTACCTTAGCCACAGTTTCCGCGACTTTAGTGGCACCTCGGCTGCGAGGGGAGGTTAGACTCGGGCAGTCTCGGGAAGAGAAGCTCGGAGAGGGAGAGTCGGGGCTTTGTAGAGCGTTTGGACGACCACGCCCGAGAGAACAATCGAATGTCCAAGAAGTTAGAAGAGGTGGAGTCTAAGCATGTCAGTGCTATCTCTGCGCCAATGAGGAGATGATGGACATAACTTTTACTCTTATCATGACTTGGAGTGCAGGCGTCGACCAGGCTGGTGGTGGCAGCCCCGTGGAGAAGTGGGTGGACAAGTCGGCCATCATCTGAAAGCGATTGAGGACAAGAGGTAATCCAGGCTTCACCATCTCTTAGCCCACAACGGTCTTAGGGGTACCCAGGTACCTCGACGGATCTCCCAATAGACTTGATTTGGCAAGCTATTGAATTCCTCGCTTATAATTAATTTTTGTAGACTTACGGAGGTTCCTCGGGTACCCAGTACCTCTTGATGTGTTTTGGTGCTTTCATGGTGATTCCCAGTAAATATGCTCATTTGCTTGTATGGATAAAGATTATGGCGTATCTCAAATAATTTAATAATTTGAGCATCATCACAATACAAAATGAAATTCATAATTGGCGCAACTAGGATGTAAATAAAGATTATGGCGTATCCCAAATAGACTTGTGGAGTTTCCTTGGGTACCCTGGACACCATTTTTTTTTTGTTCGAGGACCTTTTTGGCCCCCTTTCTTACAGAAATGGTAAAAAATATGCTTGTTTTGCCATCTGCTTTTAGTCAATATTTAATGAAATAAGGCGAATAGAGGTGCATGTTTGCCTACCTCATTTCTTTTAGGTATCCAACTCTTGTGATTGCCATTTGTCTATTCTTTACTTGGCTCAAGTTAAAGAATGGAGGTGTGGGCGTGTGCATACCTTAACAGAGTCTCATGGCGCTAGGGTATGCTGGTTTACCTTACCCTCGAGTCTTCTCTGACCCTCACTCTTTAAATTTGTTGTATTCTTTCTTATTGGCTTTGACCTCGAACAGATCTTCACGATCAAATCGGGTCAGATACCCCAGGTTCCTCAGATTATCTTGAAATGGAGCAATTATAGCTGAAAGGTGCATACAAGACATGGCGTAATAAGATGGAGTCACATTAATGGCGAAAATTTAACCATAATCACATTCAGTAATCAAAGGGAGAACATTATATAAGACTAACTCATTGTCCCAATGAGAATATGAAACTTTATAGACACCCACTCTCTAGGACTTAGGGAATTAAAAATTTTACTTGCACATGTTGGGTACCCGAGGTACCTTTCATGGCTTTACCATATTACACACATATGAAAGAAAATAAGAGATAGATAAAGTGAACGATAGGGTTTAAGACATTGTCCTCATATTGGTAGTACTTCCTTGGCATTGCCGGCGCCTAGCTACTACCCGCTTGGATAGGCTAATGAGTGGCCTTGTGTTGACGGGGTACCCCTCCAGGAACATATTAGAGGCAATTTGATAATCCGCCATCGAGGCGACAGAGTAACATCCTCGAGCCGATTGCTGATCCCCTTTGATTGTGATAATTTCTCCGGCGGTTGGAATCTTCATGGCGAGGTAATGCATGGAGATTTCCGCTTTAGTTGTTCCTAAAAATGGTCTTCCTAAGATGATATTATAGGCACTGGGATGATGAACAATAAGGAAGTCGATCATATGGACCACCCGTTGGGGTACCTTGCCGATTATAACGGGCAAAGTGATGATACCCTTGGTAATAACCATGTCTCTGCAAAACCGGCGGGTGGCGTGTCACATGGAGTGATCATTGGCGATTCATTAGCTTGGTGATCTAGGGCGCTTTTAAAGATGGTGTCCACAGAACTACCGATGTCCACCAGAGTCCTTGCAACCTTACCGGTGGCAACTTTTAGTGTTATAACCAGAGTATCATTGATAACTCTAGGAAATGAGAGTTATTACATCTATTTTAGATTTGAATAAAGGCCATTTAGAGAGCAAATAATGTGTTTTGATTACATTTTGGTGACCATTTACATAAACATTCATTTTAGTTGAGTCTTAACAAGTTTTGCTTGAATCATAGTAATTTGTGCTAAAAACAGGTATTAAATTCATGAGGGGATGTGGAGACATTAGATGAGAAAGAGGAGGAAAGAAGATGGCCACAAAAGAAGAAAAGCACAATCGGGAATAATATAGTGCTGTTGCGGATGTTAGAGCAACCAGTGCTGCAGCAATCTGGGAGCAACGCGGGAGAAAACTTAGGCGCGGGTCAGCAATAAAATCACGATCTGCAAGTTTCCTAATTTAAACACATGCACGCTCATGGGCTTTGGTTTTAACCTAATTGGCAATATATAAAGGAGGTATGCACCACATAGAAAGCGGCGGAGAGATTACCATCCAAGAAATTACAAAAGGCAAGACAAAGAAGAAGAATAAAAAGATTGAGGAGGACTTTTCGGCATCATTGAAGAACCGAAGAGATTCACTAGTCTTTCACCGTGCTCAACTCATATTATATTTCTTCCTTGAAATTGTTTGGATGTATTCTGTGATCAGTATATTTAAGCTTACTCTTCTCATTCAGAATATGAACTAAATTTACGTGTAGTTGAATGACAAATAATCAATGGGTTATTATTTGTTCTTAGATGTTGTTATGGTATTCTTTGTAGCATTATACTCTAATAGTTTTTATGAACATAATCATTATTTCGGTTGACCACCCATTTAATAGTTTCGATTAAGATAGAAAGCAAGAAAATGACATGTCTTAACGGACATTATTAGAAGTATTACTTGTTCTTAAATCAAGTTTCTGGATTAGGTTAACTTAAATCCCATAAGGCAATACTTGAATTGATAGATTTGTGATATCCTAGACATAGGTGTTCTCCTTGTAGGGTAAAGAGATTAAAGATTATAAAGCCATACCTTAAATATATGAAAGCGGTGGTCATTGTTAGTAGATTTAAAGGTATGAGATTTCCAACATCACGGCAGTGGGATGCAAATTTATTCTGCCAAGTGCTGCAGCACTTATTGTAACAATTGGTGCTAATTCGGTAATCAACAGTCACCCCATTAGGAGAGTTTGATCATTCAACTACTATATTCTCAACTGAATCTTAGATATCTTTAACTTAGTTTATTTCATTACAGTATTATTTTATTTCCATCTCTTACAATTAATAATTACGATAGAATTGTTTGACAATTGTTTGTTTCGACCTTTAGTTGGTTTGCACTATTGTGATTGCTTTAGCATTCTGAGCAACATCAATCCCTGTGGAGACGATCTTGAATACTCATCACTTTATTACTTGTTGTGTATTCTTGCACATTGGCATTAATAGTAATTGATTATATAAATAAACCAACAAGTTTTTGGCGCCGTTCTTGGGTTGATTGTTTATTTTTGAAGTGTGAAGTAAATTGCGATAGCACCAAACTTAACTTGATTCATTCTATTGATTGGCAGATCAGTACGTGCATGCGCGAAGATAGATATGTGGTATTCCAATTCGATCCTGAGATTGAAAGGACTATCAGGAGATCATGAAAAGAACAAAGAAATTCAAAAGATCTTTTGATCATGAATAAATTGCAAGATGAGGGAAATTTAAAACCTCACGGTACTTTACAACCAGCCAACATTCAAGTAGAGCAGAATGAACATGCTAACGGAAGACAAATGACACAACAAACAATATTATTTACATGGCAGATGACGAGACGAGAGCTACGAGATTATGTTGTGCTAACTCCTCAAGTTGTCCATCCTGGCATCATCAGACCTGAAGTAGATACTGCCAACTTTGAGTTAAAATCAGTGATGTTTCAAATTTTGCAAACAGTTGGGCAATTCAATGGATTGCCAAATGAAGATCCTCATCTCCATCTTAAATTGTTCTTAGAAGTAAGTGATGCTTTCAAGATTGTTGGAGCAACGGAAGATGCCTTAAGACTGAGGCTCTTTCCTTATTCCTTAAGAGATCGAGCAAGGGCATGGTTAAATTCATTACCATCTGATTCCATCACTACATGGAATGAATTGGCTGATAAATTCCTAATGAAATATTTCCCACCGACAAAGAATGCAAAATTATGGAATGAGATTACCTCTTTCCATCAACTTGAAGATGAGAGTTTGTACGAGGCTTGGGAAAGGTTCAAGGAATTGCTCAGAAGATGTCCTCATCATGGTATTCCTTGTTGCATTCAATTGGAAACTTTCTATAATGGGTTGAATCCGAGTCCAAGGTTAATGGTGGATGCTTCAGCAAATGGAGCTATGTTATCCAAATCCTACACTGAAGGTTATGAAATTTTGGAGAGAATTGCCAATAATAACTACAAGTGGCCTTCAGCCAGGCAACCAATAACAAGAGGATCAGCAGGGGTACATAGCATTGATGCAATTACAGCATTATCAGCTCAAGTAACCTCATTGACTAACATGGTAAAAGCCATGACAAATGCTCGAAGAACGATAAAGCAAATTCTTGAACTTTCTTTTGTCTACTGTGGTGAAGAACACGATTTTGATAATTGTCCTTGAAATCCAGCCTCAGTAAATTATGTGGGTAACTTCAATCGACAACCTCAGAACAACCCATATTCAAATACTTACAACCCAGGCTGGAAACAACACCCAAATTTCTCATGGAGTAATCAGAATCGAAATGCTCCAGCATTGAATGGACTGAATAGAAACACACAACCGCAACCACCTGGTTTTCATCAACAAAGTCAAGGGCAAAAGTATATCAGTCAGGATCCAATCACTTCATTGGAAGTACTAATCAAGGAGTACATTGCAAAGAATGAAGCAATTGTGCAGAGTCAAGCTGTGTCCTTGAGAAACCTTGAGAACCAAATGAGACAATTAGCTACAGCAATGAGCAGCAGAACTCAAGGAAGCTTACCTAGCAACACAGAAGACCCTAGGAGAGAGAGCAAAGAACACTGCAAAGTAATTAGTTTGAGATCTGGAAAGAATGTTGATATCCCAGTTGAGGTGACCAAAAATGGGATGGAATGCAATTTAGCTAAAAAACCAACTCAAAAGGGAAGCATGTTACAGCAAACTCCCCATCAAGACACTGATGTAAGGGACCAAACTACAACAACTGCAAAAGAAATTCAACCAGATCTTGCTGAAAAGGAAGTTGCAACACCAGTAGCCACAACCTGCACCAACTTGAACAAACAAAGTTTGGTACCTCCTGAATCTAACCAGCAGTTTAGACATCCACCACCTTTCCCTCAAAGGTTCCAGAAGTAAAAAGAAGACAAGCAGTTCAGCAAATTCCTGGAAGTGCTGAAGCAACTGCACATAAATATACCTTTTGTAGAAGCTTTGAAGCAAATGCCAAATTATGTGAAATTTCTAAAAGATATCTTGGCACGAAAAAGAAGGCTGGGAGAGTTTGAAACTATTGCTCTAACACAGGAAAGCAGCCATACGCTCCAGAATAAAATTCCCACAAAATTGAAAGATCCAGGGAGTTTTACAATACTCTGCTCTATAAGGACCAGGTATGCTGGCAGAGCACTTTGTGATTTGGGAGCTAGTATTAACTTGATGCCATTATCGGTATTTAAAGCGACTTGGGTAGGGAGTGCGGACAATAACCTGTCACTCTGCAATTAGCTGACAGATCTCATGCATATCCTGAAGGAAAGATAGAGGATGTACTGGTGAAGGTTGACAAATTCATTTTTCCAGTGGATTTCATTGTGCTGGACTTTGAAGCTGACAAAGAGGTACCCATTATACTTGCGTGACCTCTTTCTAAAGAATGGAAAGACTACGATAGATGTGCGAGAAAGGAGAGCTGACCATGAGAGTGAATGATCAGCAAGTCACATTTAATGTACTAGAGGCTATGAGAAACTCTGATGAAATAGAAGATTGCAATTTCATAAGTGTAGTGGATCTTGTTGTAGCAGACATAATGGACAGATGCTGCAGTAATGTACTTAACAAAGTCACCACCTTTGAGGAGGTTGAAGAGGAAGATGTTGCAGTAATTCAAACAGATTGGAAGGACAAACATCAATCTAATAGGCACAACAAGGTTATTGAACACCTGAATCTTTCAGACAGGGAAGTAAAAACAACTTTGCCATCTATTGAATCACCTCCTAGTTTTGAATTAAAACTGTTACCTTCACATTTAAAGTATGCTTATCTTGGTTAAAACAACACACTCCCTGTAATCATTTCTTCTACTCTGGATGCAGGTCAAAAACAAAGCCTAGTAGATTTGCTGGGAAAATACAGAAGAGCAATTGGATGGACCATGGCAGATATAAAGGGGATCAGCCCATCAATACATATGCATAAAATCCTGTTAGAAGACTGTTCCAGCAATTCGGTGGAACACCAGAGAAGGTTGAATCCAATTATGAAAGAAGTGGTGAAGAAGGAAATCATCAAATGGTTAGATGCTGGAATCATATACCCAATATCAGACAGTTCATGGGTAAGCCCAGTTCAGTATGTTCCAAAGAAAGGAGGGATAACAGTAATGGCTAATGAGAAGAATGAACTTATTCCTACAAGGACAGTGACTGGATGGAGAGTGTGTATGGATTACAAGAAGCTCAACAAAGCCACAAGGAAAGACCATTTCCCACTTCCATTCATAGATCAGATGCTGGACAGACTTGCTGGAAAACAATACTACTGTTTCTTAGATGGGTATTCAGGCTACAACCAGATTGCTATAGCACCAGAGGATCAAGAGAAGACTACATTTACCTGTCCTTATGGAACATTTGCCTTCAGAAGAATGCCATTTGAGCTATGCAATGCTCCAGCAACTTTTCAGAGATGCATGATGTCTATATTTTCTGATATGGTAGAGCAGACTTTAGAAGTTTTCATGGATGATTTCTCAGTTTTTGGAGAAACATACAGTAATTGTTTTATGGTAAAAAGAGCTGGCTAGCCCTCTGTAAATTAGGGTTTAAGGTTGAAGAAAACCTATTTTTTGGAGTGTGAGTGTTTTTTGGGTGAATGAGAGCCCTCCTGGAGAATGAAACCTAGGCGCCTTTATATATGGAGTACCTCAGCCGCCACGTGGCGTATCTCATCCTTTGGAAACGTGGCGCGCGCTGGAGAGTGGTCCAGGGTACCCTGCAGAAGGCTCGGGTAGGCGGGCGAGGACTCTTGTCTTGGGGACGGTGTCCTTCATTTTGGCGAGAGGTGGCGGCGCTATCCTCCTTTTTAGCACATCATTTTTATTCCTAATTTTGACAAAATCGAATAATATCTTTTGGTGAGGCGGAGACGTTTCTCATGGCAGATATTTTGGAGGATTCTCTTGCATCCGCTTTGCCGGCACCTCGAAGTTACGTGGGGTACCCCTTATTCGCTGGGTACCTATTTGTGTGGGGTACACAGGTACCTTATTTGTGTGGGGTACCTCTAATTGTGCAGGGTACCTTTATTTGTGCGGGGTACCTCAAATCACGCCGGGCACCTCGGATTGTGCGGGGTACCTTAGATTGTGCCGGAATCATTCCATTGGTCGACACGTGGCGCTCTATTGCCTTTCCTATTTTTCCCTCAAACATAGGGTATCCTGGATCAGGCAATACCGCGCAGCTTTATACTTTAGCCTTCTAGCTTTACTTTTATCTAAGGGGAGGTCCCCGTCCATGAGGTACCTTATGATAGGCTCCATCCAGGGTACCCCGTTGGACAGTGATCCTACTTTCAATTGCTCTAGGAGATCAACACTGGGGGCGGGAATGTGTTCCGTTGTGATGGGGCCAGCTGATTGAGCTACACCAAGGGACGCCATTTTTGCCAGTTGTCGGCTTCATTGCCTCTCGCAGGGTACCTTTCCACCTTAACTTCACAAAATTGGGATATCAACTTTCTGGTTTTCCCGAGGTACCCCTTCATGTTTTCTTCTTTCGCTTATACTGTGAGGTAATCTGGCTTACCACAAACTGAGAGTCGCTCTTGATGTGTACCCTTTTTGCTCCCAAAGCCTTCGACATCCTCAACCCCGCTATGATGGCCTCATATTCGGCTTCTTTGTTCGAAACCTTGAATCCAAATTGCAAAGCATAGCATATTTTCACCTTGTTCGGGTCGATTATAATTACTCTCGCACTACTTCCGTGTGAATTAGAGGAACCATCTACATATATTTCCTAGACATGCCCTCCTTCATTGGTGGATGGGGTATCTAACAGGTACCTCAGATCACCTTCACCACATGAGTCATTGGCGAATTCCGCAATGAAATCAGCGATGACTTGAGCTTTAATCACCGAACGAGGCTTGAAGATGATGTCGAACTCGCTTAATCGAGGGACCATCGGGGAAGCCTTCCGGATATGTCTAACTTATGGAGGATTTACCGGAGGGGAAGGTTGGTGACGACTGCAATGGTGTGAGCTTAAAAATATGGTCTGAGCCTCCTTGCGGAGACAACCAGTGCCAAAACGATCTTCTCAGAGGTGGGGTACCTCTTTTCGGCATCAACCATAGCCTTACTAGTGTAGTAAATAGGTCGTTGTACCCCATTATCATCTTCTCAGAGTAACACAGAGCTAGTGGCATGCTCGGATATGGCGAGATACAACAAAAGCACCTCCCCCGGCTCAGGTTTGGCAAGTAGTGGAGCATTCACGAAAGTACCCTTGATTCTTGGAAAACTTCTTCGTGTCGGGTGTCCATTGGAGCTTCTTTTGCCTTCCTTGGCTTTGAAAAAGGGCTTACACCGGTCGGTAGCCTTGGAGATAAAGCGGCTCAGGGCAGCTACCCGGCCTGCCAAGCTTTGAACCTCCTTGATGGTGCGTGGTGACTTCATGTCAAGAACTGCGCGAATTTTATTGGGGTTGGCCTCAATCCCCGGTTGTTGTACCATAAACCCAAGAAATTTTCCCGAGGTAACCCCGAACGCACATTTTTCAGGGTTGAGCTGCATCTGGTGTCTTCTTAAAACTGTAAAGGTATCTCACAGTGTGCCTGTTCCCACATGCACCGATTTGGTGATCATGTCGTCTATGTACACCTCCATGGTGCGCCCGATTTGTTCCTTGAAAAGTTTATTCACTAGCCGCTGATAGGTAGCCCCGGTATTCTTCAAACCAAACGACATAACCTTATAACAGTATAACCCACGATTGGTGATGAAGGCCGTTTTGTCTTGATCGGGTTTGTGCAATGGGATTTGATTGTAGCCGGAGAAGGCGTCCATAAAACTAAGCATCTCATGCCCCGTTGTTGCATCAACCAGCTGGTCCACCCGGGGAATCGGGAAGCTATCCTTGGGACATGACTTGTTCAAATCGGTGAAGTCCACACACATACGCGACTTTCCATTTGATTTTTTGACTATAACAATGTTGGATACCCAATCAGGGTACACTACTTCCCGGATAAATCCCGCTGCTAACAGGCGGTCTACCTCTTGCTCAATTGCGTCATACCTCTCTTGGTTGAAGGTGCGATGCTTCTGTTTGACCGGTTTATGATGTAGGCTGACATTGAGGTTGTGATAGGAGAGGGGACGTGGGATACCCGGCATATCCGAGTGGAACCAGGCGAATACGTCGTGGTGCTCGCGTAGGAAGTTGATGAGCCTCTCTCGTTGTTCCTCCGAAAGGTTGGAGTCTACTTTCACGGTCTTTGTTGGGTCGGTGGCACAAATCGAGACTGAAACAAGGTCTTCAACTGGGGTACCCCGTTTTTCATCTTTCAATATTCGGGGATCCAAAGGTGCCTCAACTTCACATCTGGGCTCCACATGGTCCCCGAGGGGTACCCACAGCTATCCCGAGCAACCGCTTCTACACCCATTGGTGAGGCTTCTAATTGTTTTGGTGGGTGCGTTACCTGAGGAGATTTTTTAAGCACTGCTCTCTGCTGTCTAGCAAGTGCTCGCTTTAAGGGATAAGGTGCGGGTTGGCTACCACTAGGGTACCCCTTCACTGGCGGATCGAAAGCTATTTGTTAAGTGACTTTGGAGGCCACGGAGTAACATCCACGAGCCGATTGCTGGTCCCCTTTAATAGTGATAACTTCTTGGTAATTTTGGGACTTTCATGGCGGGTAGTGCATGGATACCACCGCTTTAGTTGCTACTAAGAACGACCTACCCAATATAATGTTGTAGACACCCGGGTGATCCACAATAAGAAAATCAATCATATGAACTACACGGTGAGGTACCTTACTAAGTGTAACGGGCAGCGTAATGATGCCCTTTGGTATAACCATATCTCTGGTGAATCCAATAAGAGGCGTAGCATAGGGGGTGATCTTTGGCGACTCAATCAATAGTTGATCCAAGGCGCTTTTGAAAATGATATCAACGGAGCTGCCGGTATCTACAAGAGTTCTTGCTACTTTACTAGTAGCAACCTTCAACGTAATTACTAAGGCATCATCTTAGGGGTACGAGATACCCTCAACATCTTTTTCTGTAAACAAGATAGGCGGGGCTTGGTGGGGTACCTTCGGTGTACCCTATCCATTAAAGTTGACTTCTTTGCCAATATTGGTGGTTATTAAACACGATCTACTGTAGCCTTTGATGGCCCTCCTGGATTGGCCCGCTAGAGTCGGTCCGCCCGTGATCATCCGGACATACATGCCTTTCTTATGTCCCGGGGGTACCTCTCGTTCAGGACTACCATCAGCTACCCGTTTGCCCTTATCTTGCTCCATGGATTTCCGAGCTTCTCTCATCAGCAATAAATTCTTTGAGGTACCCGCTAAGAATCAAAGATTCAATTTCCTCACGCAAGGTAAAACACTCGGATGTACTGTGACCGAAGTCCTCATAGAACTCACAATATTTTAGGCTGCGCTTCATGTTGGGGTACTTCTTCATTGGCTTGGGCAGACGGAGGAGGCCACTATCTCAAATCTAGTAGAAGATGCACTCGGGAACGATTCAACGGATGGTGAGATTCTGCAAGGTCTCGGAGGTGGCTCATTTGCTCCCGGTGGTGGCGATCTTGGAGGTTGGGAGTACCCATGGATACCCCAGAGTGTTATACCCTGCTCCTCGCAGGCGCACCATGGAGGGCTTCGTGTCCTAGGTACCCTCGGTATTGGGGCTTCCCGTCTCTTGGGGCTTCTCATTGTTCTTTGTAACCTCGACCTTATTTCTCATCTATCTCCACCTGCTGCAACGTCCGGGAATGGGCTTCCCCATACGAAAGCGGGCACTTCTTTTGGAAAGAACGTCATAATTTACGCATCTGTAAATTTTTCTCAAAATGGGTCAGTATGTGTTGGTTCCCTAATGCTCCGGTTCGCAACACCCCTTAGTGGAAACGACTCACATACTCCGCCAAAGGTTCGGCTTCCCCATGCTTGATAAAGGCAAGTTTGAAGGCTGCCCTATCTTGAGTGGAAGCATAAGAAAATTCTTTAGTAAATTCGGATAACAATTGGTGTAGAGAAGATACGCTACCCACCTTCAAAGACCGAAACCATGACTTCGCGGGGCCCGTGAGTGTGTGTGTAAATATCCTACACATGGCGTTCTCATCTACACCCTTGATAAGCATTTGGTTGCGGTATAGCTCAACATGCTCCGAGGGATTAGTGGTACCCGAGTATTGGGGTATCTGAGGCATGGTGAATGCTTCGGAAAGAGCTGCCGTCCGAATCTCCATAGTGAATGGCGATTGGTAGGTCATTGGTGTTGGAGCACTTGTGATGTTTTGCTTCTCGGAGAGGAGCTTCACTTGGGCTTCTAGGTTCTCCATTTTTTCCGCGAGTTCGAGGGGTACCCTAGGGGTACCTGATGATGTCGCCGCCATTTGAGAAGCCTTTTGGCGTTTAACTTTTCACGGAGATCCTCGTGGGCACGTTTTGCACGCCTCGTACCCCTGGCTCCTGCCGGAATTTCAAAAGGCGGTAGAACGCTCGTCTCAGGAGGTCACGGTTTGAAACTTAGAACGGGTACCTAAAGGTCCATGTTTTGGCTTCTTTGGCCTCGGGTACCTCTTTTACCCACCATGGCTTGTTGGTCCGTTTGAGGTGGTGGAGCATCTAGCGTCACCGGTGGAAGTGAAATTTAGGGTGCCGGGATCCAATCCCTTTAAGTATTGCATGGGCAAGATCCTCAACGCTTGTGAGAGATAGGTTCCGTATCTTGGCGAATACCCATCGATTGCTTGATACCCTTGCCCTTGCTGAGACGGGTTACCCTTCTTGAGGGATCACTACCTTCACCGCTGCTGTCATCTCTCATCCTTGTAGGATCTACCATTAAACCTTCGGGAGGTACGTCGGGTGTCATGTATTGAAGTACACACAACAACTAATTTGGTAACCGCGGTGGAGGCTTTTGTGTGCCTCCCCACAGATGGCGCCAATTGTTTTCGATAGATTTTGGGGGGTAGGAAAAGGTAAACCTATCTAGAACAATGAATTTGTATTTTTGGGAGACGGGGTATCTCATTTGGTTTGTTGTGTGCGGTGTATCTGAAATTCGGGGAGGTGAGAAGGGAAGAGGGAGTGACAACAATGGAGAAAGGTCAGTACCAAGAAAAAATCCTTCCAAATGAGCTTCATGCCTGCAAAAGAGTGAAATAGAGGTTAGAGGTGAAGCCGGGGTACCCCGACGTTCACACTTCGACGCTCAAGTTAGCAAACTCAAGTTTTTTATGGCATAGAGAGCTGGTCAGCCCTCTGTAAATCAAGGTTTAAGGTTGAGGAAAACCTATTTTTCGGAGTGTGAGTGTTTATGGGTGAATAAGAGCATGATGGAGAATAAAACCTAGGCACTTTTATATATTGAGTACCTCAGCTGCCACGTGGCGGATCCTTTTTTGCTAATGTCTTTTTACCTTTTTACGATTTTTGGGCCGTTATGTGCATGTTCGCGGCGTATCTTATCTTTTAGAAACGTGACGCGCGCTGGAGAGTGGTCTAGGGTACCTCTGCAGTAGTTGTCGGGTAGGCGGCTGAGGACCAATATCCTTGGGACAGTGTCCTTCACTTTTGGCAGAGGTGGCAGGCAGCTGCCCCCCATTTTATGACGACGTTTTTTATTCCTAATTCTGACAAAATCGAATATTATCTCTTAGGAGGTGGAGACATTTCTCGTGGCGGACTTTTTCAGAGGATTCTCCTGAGTCGGACTTGTCGAGTACCTCAAGTTATATGGGGTACCCCAATCTATACGGGGAACCTCGAGTTACTCTGGAGTTATGCGGGGTACCTTAAATTATACCGGGTACCTCGAGTTATTCCGGGTACCTTGAATTATGCTGGAGTTATTCTGGGTACCTCGAGTTATTCAGTGCCTTAATTATCTTTGGAGTTATTCTGTGTACCTTGAATTATGCTGGAGTTATTCTGGGTACCTTGAATTATGCTGGAGTTATTCTGGGTACCTCGAATTATACGGGGTACCTCAAGTTACTCTAGAGTTATGCGGGGTACTTCTGATCATGCCGGGTACCTCTAATTATGCAGGGTACCTCTAATCATGCTTGGTACCTCGAGTTATTCCGGGTACCTTGAATTATGATGGAGTTATTCCGGGTACCTCAAGTTATTCTGGAGCTATGCGGGGTATCTCTAATTGTACTGGGTACCTCTAATCGTGCGGGATACCTCGGATTATACCGAAGTTATTACATTTGTCGACACGT
Organism: Citrus cavaleriei; assembly: GCA_030448935.1. Taxonomy (NCBI): domain Eukaryota; kingdom Viridiplantae; phylum Streptophyta; class Magnoliopsida; order Sapindales; family Rutaceae; genus Citrus; species Citrus cavaleriei. The sequence continues at coordinate 996,613 of JAUJEM010000066.1, read as the reverse complement.
GGCGCTCTGTTGTCTTTCCTATTTTTCCCCCAAACAATATAAAAATTTTAAACTAGGCACAAAGTGTTTTAGACAGATTTTGGGTTCAAAGAAAAAGAGGAAAACCTATCTAGAACAATAAATTTGTTTTACGGGGAACCGAGGTACCTCACTAGTTTATTGTGCGCGGTATTTTTGAAATTCAGAAGGGGTGAGAAGGGTTGAGAGGCTGGTGGTGGTGGTGAGGAGTCTGTATCAACGAAAAGAATCCTTCGAAATAAGTTTATATGCTTGCAAAGCAATGAAATAGAGGTTAGAGGTGAAGCCGGGGTACTCCGGTGTTCACACTCCGACGCTCAAGTCAGCAACTCAAGTTTTTTTATGGTAAAGAGAGCTTGACAGCCCTCTGTAAATCGAAGTTTAAGGTTGAAGAAATCTTATTTTGTGGAGTGTGAGTGTTCATGAGTGAATAAAAAACATAGAGAATAAAACCTGGACACCTTTATATATGGGATACCTCAGCTGCCACGTGGTGTATTTTTATGGCTGTTGGTTGTCCATTTTTAGCCTTTTTGCGCCCTCTCACCTTTTTATGTTTTTTGGGTCATTATGTGCTTGCTTGGGAATCAAGAATGCAATCGCGGCGTATCTTATCTTTTTGGGTACGTGGCGCGCGCTGGAGAGTGGTCTTGTGTACCTTAGCAGTGGCTGTCTAGTAAGGCGGCTGAGGACCTCCTTCACTTTTGGCAAAGATGGCAGGCGACTGTTGCCACTTTTCAGTACGATGTTTTAATATTTAATTTTGACAAAATCAAATAGTATCCTTCAAGCGATGGAGACATTTTCATGGCAGACTTTTTCGGAGGATTTTCCTAAATCTGATCTGTTGGGTACCTCAAGATATACAGGGTACCTCGAGCTATGTGGGGTACCCCAAGTTACTATCTATTTATGCGAGGTAGCTTGAATTATGTTGGAGTTATGCGGGGTACCTCGAATTACTCTCGAGTTATGTGGGGTACCTCGAATGATGCAGGGTACCTCGACTTATATTGGAGTTATTCCGCTCATCGACACGTGGCGTTCTGTTACTTTTTATATTTCTCCCCAAACAACATCCCCCTAGTTTCTTTTTGGCGAGAAGTATTTGAGGCAAAAGAAACTTTGTATATGAAATATGAACGACACGTGGCGATGTGGAGTTTAACTTGGTGGGCGGCTGGACTGGGGTACCTTGCTTAGTTTATCTCACTGACTAAACTTCATGTAGTTCCAAGCTAGAAATCTTCTCTTTGTCTTTTTCTTTCCCACTTTTTTTTAACTCAACTGACGAGGGGAACGAACAGTTGTTTTCACGTCTCTCCCACTTCTCTTGGGAAATGACAGCTGTCTGACACACAATTTAAATTTAAAACCATTAATCTTCTGTAAATATCCTTGAGTATGTTTTGTCAGGTTCAATTAAAACCCGTTCCACTCATTTTCTCTTGCCATTTTATTTTGAAAATCCCAAAAAATCTTCCATAAAGTTGATTGCTTCCAGTGGCTTCTTCCTCTTAACTTTGCGTCTTTCCCCGGCCGTCAAAGATAAAAGAAAATCCTCCCTTTTTTTTTATTTGTTTGCGCGCCCGTTCATTCTCCTTTGTTCCTTCTTTTTCTTTTCCCTTTTCTTTCTTCTGTTTCTTTCTTTTTTCTTTTCCTTTCTTTCTTCTCGTTCTCGGCCGGCCTTCTTCCTGCGTGGTTTCCGGCGATGGCTTTGGCGACGGCTGCAGTGACTTTCGGCGCTCGATTTGGTCGTGAGGCTGCATTTTACGGCTTCATGCGGGATCTCTGTCCGGGTGTTCGGCGTGGTACTCCTCATTTTTTTCGCTTCTTCTTTGTCCCTCTCTCCTTCTCTCTCTTTTCTTTTCTTTCTTTTTTTTTGGCCAGCCGTTCTTCTTTGCGGTTTTCGGTGGCAGTTATCGGTGGTTCCCATCGCTGTTATTGGCGTTTGATTCGGACGGTGATCGACAGGACTCCGGTCGTCAACTTGGCGTATGACATTCCCCCTCCCCCGGCCGTTTCTTCGTTCTTCATCTTTTCTTTTTTTGTTAAAATCCCTAACGGGTTTCTTTGTGCCCGTGATAGCCTCCGCATGGCTTCATCCTTCAAGCAATTTCTGGCGATTCTCAGCTCCTTTTGGTGGTTTGTGGTGGACCTCCATTATCATTAGGTGAGTTTCTTCCGCTGTTTTTACTTGATTTGTTTTTAAACACACATATATTTATTCATATTTGTATGATTCTTGTATACGTGCATGTATTTGTGTTCACATATGTGCACGATCTTACTTATTGACCTTGGCGATTGCAGCTTCATTACTTCGTGCTTGCAAATTTTGATTCATGGAGTTGGTGAGTTTGAGGTATCCCTTTTTCCGTCTTTCCTATTTTCTTGGCGCATCCCTTGTGGCACCATTTGCATATTCTGAGAAAAATTTTGTTCTTTTATTTTTCATGTTTTTTTATTGTAGTTGGTGGTTGATATGGTGGGTGATGTATGGTGTGGATATGTTGTTGGGATTTGTGATTTAATGGTGTTTGGCAGAAAAAGGAAATAGATGGGTAAGAAAAGTTTGGGAGCGAAGAGGCCTCGCGGGGTTGAGAGTGGTAGTGTAGGCAGCCCTCTCGCGGAATCTCCCTCCTATATTTTTATTAACGAAGGTGATAGGTCTCCCCCTAGTGTATCTAACAGTGGTAACTCAAATTCTAGGCCCCCTCCCCCTAGGAGTGTTTCTCGTAGTAGCCCACGTTTTTCCGGTACACGACCAACCCACCGTTCTCAAAAAAGGGGAAAGCCATCTAATCCCGCAGATCCGAGTTCGTTCCTCGGATCGAGTTCCTATGTCCCCTCCATCCCAGGTTTCAAAACTGCAACCTTAATTCACTAGGCGTTAGGAGGGCTACCTTGGGCGACTTAGAAACAGACAGACTAAATACAACATTCCTCCTTCACTCAAAGGAGTTTAGGGTACCCCGTGTTAACGAGCGACCGAGTGCCATTTGTCGGATGAGATTGCCTTTCACATTGACCTCTTTGACCTTGGACTCCGCCTACCCTCCAACCTTTTTACATGAGGATGTTTAGTTATTTAGGGGTGGCCCCCAGCATTGTCTCTTCCCGGGTGGAGGACACTTTACAGTATGCAAGTATTGTGGTTGCAAGTTACGGGCGTGAGATTTCTATTCGAGAATTGATGGGACTTTATCAACTCAAGAAGCGAAAGGTCTCGTTGTGTTTATTTCTCTTCTTGGGGTACCCATGGCAATCTTGTTAAAGGGACCCCTTGCCAAGAAGGTTACAAAAAGGGTTGGTTTGTTGCTGAAGGTAAGTGGGGGATGGATACTCTAGGTGATGATGGCAACCCTGTGCAAGTTCAAAATTTCTTCAGCGAAGACTATAAGTATTCCCTTTGTAGTTGTTTATTGTTCCTTATTGTAATCCCCATGCATAAATGTCTCGCTAATCTTGGATTCTTCATGGTTTGGTAGGTGTGACGTGAGCGAAAGGTCATGCCCACCTTGGGAGGTAGGGAAAAAAGTGAGTAAGTATGTGGTAAGGCTCCGAGGCGTGCAGAGGGGTATTAATGTGTTGGAAGATAACAGGTTGGGGAGAGCAGGGCTGATTGACAGAGGTTTTCCATCTGCTTCTGGTGGTGATTCATGTATGGTTTGGGTGTTGGGCGGTACCCTATTGTTATCTACGTGATTGGGGTTCCCTGTCATCACCGTGTTTTTCATTTGGCTTCACCATTTTTTGCTTCCCCTTGTTTTGTGTTTGTAGCATTTAGTGCTTGTCTAGCTGACATCACTCTTTTGCGTGTTGGGTGCAGACATGGAATCAGCGGGCGATGATTTCGACGCTTTCTTTCAAGGGGTCCTAGGTGGAGCTTCCGGTTCTCAGGATTCCGCATTACCCCAAAAAAAATACGCGGCCACCTCGTGTACCCGGAGTAAAGGGGAAATCACAAGATACCTCTCAGAGTGGATCGAAGGGTACCTCTCGTTCCAAAAAGAGGAAATTTGGGTTGGTTTCCTCTTTCCCCGATGATTTGCGTGAGGGTGACCTATACCCAACGTCCAACAAAAAGGTCTCGCACTCAGCACGCTGTTTTTATTACTCTGCCGAAAATGTTACCCCTGAGGTTGCCGAGGAGACGGACAAGATGAGCTTGAGTGAACGCACTCCAGGCTACCTAAGAGGTAGGCTTCCCTAGGGTACCCCGGGTGTACCCTCCATTCTTTATTTATTTATTCATATTGTCGTATACATATATAACACGTCTTTAACGATCTGCAGGCATCCTTTCTCCTTAGCCACTGCCTTCCAGACCTTGACTCCCTTGTTGCTACCCAATTGGAGGTTGAAAAATTAAGGGGTGAGCTCCAAAGCCGATAGTCTCGTGAAGACAAGCTTGTTCGGGAAGTCAAGGCTTTGAAGGAACGCGTCGATGACCTTTTTGGAGAGAAAGACCAGGTAGATAGGGACTATGATGAGCTGAGGCGAAAATAAGGATATACTTGTCCCGGTCGAAGATGGCGGATGAGGCATTTTCCCTTATTATGACAGAGGTATGGAGCGTAGATCCAGAACTAGAAGTACCATGCGTGGAGAAATTTGTCAACAAGGCTGTGATTCTGAAGGCGATCGAAGACAGGAAGAAGTCTTCCCCTGCCCAGTCCATATAGGTCATACCTTTTTTACCTCGGGAGTCCATACTGTTGAGTGGTAGAAAGTGTATATTTATAAAGAATAAAATCATCATTTTACACTCCAAGTCTCACTAACATCCATGCTTTTATGTATTTAAGTCTCTTGTGATTTAATTATGTGTGTTTTATTACAATTAATTATTTTATGTATTTTATGGGATATTATGGTCATTTCACAATGAACAAGAGATCAGATAGTAAAACGGACAGTAATTTTAAACTCAAGACAGTCAAAAATCTTAGGAGGAGCATAAAAGGATAAACGACATTGTTCACATGTACGGTACTGTTCACGGTACTGTTCATGACACTATTCACTTATACAGTACGAATGATGTGGCGTTGATCGGTAATGTGTCACGATCCTATTGGACTAAAATGCTGATGTACTGTTGACCGGTGACGTGGCAGCATGTTAGTAGACCGAAAAATGTGTGTATGGTACATGCATATACACAGAATGACAAAACGATGATGTATTCTATCCAATCGAACTTGCCACGTGTCGCAATCTTGGCGTCCAAATTGTTTTAATCTGATGGTCATGATTTACTTATTGTATCTATAAATAGGGGTTCCCCACTTAATTTGACACCCTTAAATTTATTTTTGAGCTCTATTTTCAGAATTCTTCTCTATCTTGTATTTTTTATGTATTTTAATAAATTCTCATTTTACCCCTAATTCAATTATGAGTACCTAATTTTCTTTCAAACTTGGGTTGAAAGTGAAGTCTCAACATGTTCCATGGACTTAATTTGGTAAATTTACTTTCTCTTCCCCTGATTTGTGTGGATGTTTTGACTTTTCATCGACGATAGTAATAATCTTGTCTAGATATTGCCTTTGGTATAACCGTTTTCCCTAGTGTAAAGGTTATTACTTTTATTTAGCGATAAGCACTTAAAGACCATATTTATTTGAGTAATTGACACTAATAAGGAATATTAAAGCCCATGGTGCATGTTGAGTGCAGATCACTTTCACCACAAATCCAACAACTCACTTAAAAATTAACTCTACATGCAATTAAAATCCACCTCCTCGTGGGATCGACACTCACACCGTTGATCTATTCTACAATAGATTTGTGCACTTGCAAGTTCAATAAAATTTGTACAACAAGTTTTTGGCGCCGTTGTCGTGGAGATAAGTTATTTTAATTCGTAGAATTAATTTTTGTAAATAATTTTTTAGTTGTTTTCTTGTAATTTTTTTCTTATTTAAAAAAAAAAGAAAGTGAATCTGCATTTTGAGGTAAACATTTCTTTTCTTTTTCTCTTCTTTAAATTTACGTAATTTAATTTTCATGTTATTTTTCTTTATAATTTTTCGTTTATCTTGTTAATTTGGCGATTCAACCGCCTATTAATTTATTTTAATTTTAGTTAATTTATTTCACGTATTTTTTTATAGCACTTAAGTGTGTTTTTTCATAGTAAGGTTGAATGAGTATAATAAGATTAGTATAAGATCGTAATTTCTCCTTCTTCTTTATTTTTATTAGTTTTCTTCTCATTTTTGTATTCTTTGTATGCATGGTCGAAGGTCACAATTACCTAATCTTGAGCCTATAGACTTTGAACTTGAAAAATACTTCGCACACACAAACACGTTGCAATTAAAGATAAAATTGAAATGGATTTGCAACAACAACATCCAAAGACTACGAGAGGCCATTTAAGACTACTTGGTCACTTAGCTAACTTGAACACATCATGCATAAGATACTTAAATGTAGCTGTTATGAGTTTTTAGTTAAAACGTAGTGTGCTAAATTGTCTCCCAACATTCTATGGCCTAGAAAATGAAGACCCATATAATCATCTGAATGATTTTCATGCCGTTTGTCAAACTTTTAAATATGAGAATTTTTCAGATACTAATGTTAAACTTAGATTATTCCCATTTTCTTTAGCGGATAGAGCTCGTTCATGGTTCAATACATTGCCTGCTAATAGCATTACATCATGGGAATAAATAATAACAAAATTTTTAAATAAATATTTCTTAGTGCATAAAACCAATGTTATTCACAGTAAAATTCCGTAGTTTATTGAAAGAGAAGATGAGCAATTCTTCGAAACGTAAGAGCGATTCAACGAGCTACTTTTGAAGTGTCCACAGCATGGGTACGAGAAATGACACTAATGCCAATACTTTTTGGAGGGATTATTGTCACATGTGCAAGAATGACTAATGGCAACAAGTGAGGAGAGCTAATGTCAAAAAGTGCATTGTAGACTTGGGATTTCTTCTAGTGACAAGCGAATAATTCCCAACAACGGAGTCGATCACTCAAGAATATTAAAAGAATTAAGGGAGTGAATGAGGCTCACATTGGCGAGTTAAGTTCAGAAATTAAAGAAGTCAAAGAGATAGTTGAAGGTCTTTCCCGACAAATAGTATCATTAACGGCTGCTAAATCAACAGAGCTATGTGACCACGACTCATACCCAGATCAAGCCAATGCCATAGGTGTAATGAGAAAGCAATCAAACTACAACCCTTACTCCAACACATATAGTCTTGGATGGAGAGATCATCCCAATTTTTCACGGTCTCAAGGGTTCCCACAGAACTGACCAGCAGCTTCAGCTCCACCAATGCAACCAATTCCTCAAGTTCATCAAGCCTCTCAGCCACCATTTAGAACATACAATCAGAACCCGAACTACTCTAACCCAGACCATGGGAGGATGCATTCCAGAATTTCAAAAATCTTACTCCTTCCACGATCGAGCAACAAAACCGCGCCATTGATGAACTACGAAATAAGATGAGAGCATGCTTCAACTCACAAACCCAATCAGTTTCAAATCTCGAAAAGATGGTGGGACAAATTTGCCTCTTCGATTCATACCTTGACAATGACTTTGAGAAAGGCAAAATTCCCAAGTCACCAATGCCTAATCCTAAAGGAGTGCATAAAGAAAGTACGATTCACTTCAAAGAAGATGGAGTGGTCAAAGCCGCATTAGATGCCGATGACAAAAACAACTCAAATTGTACCTATAAATGCCGATGACTCATCATCATAGGAGAAAGAAAAACTAACTCACGAAATACGTTCCTAAAGCTTTATTTCCCCAAGGTTAGCGAAAAGCAAAGAAGGAAAAATCCACATGTGAAATTTTTGAAATTTTTAAATAGTAAGTGTTAACATCCTTTTACTTGACATTATAAAACAAATGTCATCTTATGCCAAGTTGCTTAAAGACATTTGTACTAAAAAGAGAAACATTCACGTCCAAAAGATTGTCTTTTTAACAGAAAATGTTAGCTCTATACTCCAACACAAAATTCTTCTAAAATACAAAGACCCAGGCTCCCCCACTATCTCATGTAATATAGTGAACCACATAATTGAGAATGCTTTATTGGACTTAGGAGCGAGTGTAAATCCGTTGCCTTAGTCAGTATTTACGAAACTTGGACTAAGAGAATTACACCCAACTCCAGTGGTGTTATAGCTTGCAGATCAGTCCATGAAAATATCTCATGGTATTGTGGAGGACGTGCTTATCTAGGTAGATAAGTTTTATTTTCCTGTTGATTTTATTGTAATTGACACTCAACCAGTCCAGGATTCAAGGAAACACATCCCCATTATCTTAGGCCGACCTTTCTTGGCAACTACCGATGCTCACGTTCAATACAAGACTGGACATATGCAGTTGTCCTTTAGTAATATGACTATGGAGCTAAATATCTTCAACATTCCCAAACAACCTCACAATGCAGATGATGGAATTGTTAATGTGGATTAAATAGAAGAATTAGTTGATAATACTTTTCTTTCAAACCTTAGTGATGACATTTTACAAATATGTTTAACTCACTTTGGTTTGGATTTTGATATTGACAGATCAGTCGATGAGGTCAACGCCCTACTTAATTTAGCACCATCCATAAACACTAATAAATAGAAGTCATGAGTTGAACAACTAACACCATCAGAGAAGAAGCTCAGCCTATCATCAAAATCACCACCAAAACTCGAGCTCAAACGATTACCCAACACTTTGGAATATGCGTTCTTGGGAGAAGAAAGAACTATGCCAGTAATCACAGTAGTTACCAATGCTGATAATGAATTGATACCCACTAGAGTGACTACAGGGTGGCGCGTACGCATTAATTATAGAAAGTTGAATTCTGTCATACGTAAAGACCATTTTCCTTTATCATTTTTCGATCAAATGCTTGATAGATTAGTAGGTCATGAATTTTATTGCTTTCTAGACTGTTACTCAAGATATAATCGAGTTTCCGTGGCGCCAAAGATCAAGAGAATACCACTTTCACTTGTCCTTTTGGCACTTTTGCATATAGAATGATGTCATTTGGATTATCTAATGCACCTACTACATTTCAACGATGCATGTAAAGCATTTTTTCTGATATGGTTGAACGATTCCTTGAAGTCTTTATGGCTGACTTTTCTGTCTTTGGTGATTCATTCGATCAATGTTTACATCATCTAACATTAGTTCTGCAGAGATGTATAGAGAAGATTTGGTCTTAAATTGGGAGAAGTGTCATTTATGGTAAAACAATGTATTGTTCTCGGTCACATCATTTCGAGCAAAGGTATTGAGATTGATAAAGTCAATGTGGATTTCATTTCAATCTTCCTCCACCTAAAACAATCAAAAAGTAAGATCTTTCCTCGGGGCATCTTTGATTTTTATAGGCGTTTCATTAAAGATTTTAGCAAATTTTCCAGGCCCTTATGTAATTTACTTGCTAAAGATGTACATTTTCTCGTTGATGATTCATGTCGTGTGGGATTTGAAAGTCTAAAGCAGGTGTGGCCATCATCACCCATTATTCAGCCCCCAAACTGGAACTTACCATTTGAGCTTATGTGTGATCTATCTGATTATGCAGTATGATCAATATTAGGATAAAGAGTTGATCGAATTCCCCATGTCATTTACTATGCTAGTATGACATTGAATGATGCACATTTGAACTATTCAACCACTGAAAAAGAAATGCTAGCAGTATTGTTTACATTAGAGAAATTTCAATTTTATCTCATTGGTTGTAAAATAATTGTGTTCACAGATCATGCTGCTCTTAAATATCTTATCACAAAGAAAGATACAAAAGCTAGACTAATTTGTTAAGTGTTACTTTTACAGGAATTTGATTTTGAATTCAAGGATAAGAAAGGCACAGAAAATCTTGTGGCAGACCATCTCTCTCGTCTTAATTCTGAAGCAATTACAGAACCATTACCATTGAATGAATCATTTCCAGATGAACAATTGATAAGTGTGGAAGTATTACCATAGTATATTGATATAGTTAACTATCTTGTTATAATTCAACTTCCAGAACATTGAACTAAGCAGGACAAAGCCAATTTTTTTGCGGAAATAAAGAATTTCTTTTTGGGATGACCCTTATCTGCTCAAGTATTGTGCAGATCAAATTGTCGAACAATGTGTCCTAGAAAGTGAATTTCAACATATCCTTTGGATTCCCTCGAGCAATAATCGGTGATGGTGGTGCCCACTTTTGTAATAAATAATTTAAAGCTCTTTTGACAAAGTATTCCATCACTCATAAAGTGGTGACCCCATATCATCTCGCAAACTAAATGACTAAGTTGAGATCTCCAATCAAGAAATAAAGCACATATTAGAAAAGACGGTGAGACCCGGATAGAAAAGATTGGTTATTGAAACTCGATGATGCATTATGGGCATACAGCTGAACGGCTTTCAAGACCCCGATTGGGATGTCACCCTATAGGTTAGTGTATAGAAAAACTTACCACCTACATGTGGAACTCAAGCATCGTGCATCTTTGGGCTATCAAGAAATTCAATTTTGACATGTAGCAAGCTAGCTCAGAAAGAAGATTACAGCTGGTAGAACTTGAAGAAATTCGCAATGATGCATACGAAAATGCTAAGATCTACAAGCAGCGAATGAAAGTCTTTCATAACAAGCAAATTATGAGAAAATCTTTCACCCCAGGTCAGAAAGTGATTTTATTCAATTTTTGCTTGCACATATTCCCAAGTAAATTCGCTCTCGATCGTCCCGCCCTTTGTGTTTCACACTATTTTTCCACATGGAGCAATTAAAATTAAGGATCCAAAGAACGATGTCACCTTTAAAGTTAATGGTCAAAGATTAAAGCCATATCTAGAGTACTAATCACATGGAGAGGACACCGAAATAGATTTGAGTGACCCACCAAATTTGAACTGAGATTTTTTCTTTCTTTTCGGTGATTTAATTTTTTTCTTTTCTTTCTTTTTACTATTATTTTTCTTATTGAAATTATTTTTGTATAAGCGTGTTTGTTTAACTATTAAGTTTTCTTTTATCACTTTTAATCATGTGTGCCTTAACTGAGACAGTAAATAACTTCAACGCCTCAATGGTTTGAGGATAGGCTTGCCATCCATTTTCTTATAAATTGGCAAACATAGTCATTTATAAATAGATTCCCGAGACCATATCGTGCACGCTTTTCGGAATAATGGTCATAATCTGGATAATTGTTCTTTGTACGTATCCATTGGGATGCATTTCAAGAGACAAAAAGATATCATCCAATGACTCTTTATTTAAGTCATCCCTGATGAATCAATTTTTTCTTCTCATATCGTGACGCCATTCCTAAAGAACATGGCTTTTTTATCGCATCTCATTCTCGCACACTTATGACAAGTACTATAAGTTTTTAAGCTCTTCGCTTTTCTTGAGTAATTTCCTTTATTACAACCAGCATGTATGCAATAAATTTGGGAGACAACTCACCAGTCAATCGTACTTTGGCCTCAAATAACCAACGAATGTCAGCAGAGATGTTATTCATCATAAGCAATCGAATGCGTTCGTAACGAGCTTTATAGATTGTGACGGAGGGCATTTGTTAAGTGAAGGAAATCGATTGTAAAGCTTTGCTAAATTGCATTTTGTCCATACCTTCGCCACCGAATATCGCTTATTAGGAAACTCAAGTAACCGACTTTTGATTGTCACGAGTAACGCTTATTTGCCACTTAATCGGGTAACAAACTAAAGCACACAAAGAAAATTAATTTCACAATCGTCCTCTTATTGAATTTACCTCAAGTTCTAATTGGATGTCGTATATACCTCCCTCAATTTCTCTGAGTTATCTTTCTAAATCTTCAACATGGGATACTAACTCTGGTGATCGTAGATCTCAAATATGATGTGTTTTACAAAATCGTATTTGGCCTCTGAGATGAGATTATACTCGTTGAAGTTGTCTAAGAAGGTTCAAGAGGATCTGTCTAGTTGAGGCACACATGATTAAAAGTGATAAAAGAAAACTTGATGGTTAAACAAACACACATATGCAAAAACAATTTCAATCAACAAAAGAATAGTAAAAAAAAGAAAATAAAAAAATTAAATCACCAAAAAGAAAGAAAAAATCTCAATTCAAATTTGGTGGGTCACTTAAATCTATTTCGGTGTCCTCTCCATGTGGTTGGTACTCTAGATATGGCTTTAGTCTTTGACAATTAACTTTAAAGGTGACACGTTTCTTTGGATCCTTAATTTCAATTGTCATGTGGAAATTAATGAACAATAAAGGGGTCACCATCAAAAGTGTAACTTACCCGTGAATAAAAAGCGGAATTGAATAAAAGCATTTTCCTGACTTTGAGGAAAAAATTTTCTCATAACTTACTTGTCATGAAATATTTTCATTCGCCGCTTTGTAGATCTTGGCATTTTCATATGCATCATTGCGAATTTCTTTAAGTTCACAATCTGTAATCTTCTTTCAGCGACTACGTATGTCAAAGTTGAATTTCTTGATGGCCAAAGATGCACGATACTTGAGTTCCACAAGTAGGTGGCAAACTTTTCCATACACTAGCCTATGTGGTGACATCCACCTAGGTCTCGAAACCGTGCTATATGCCCATAATGATCATCGAGTCTCAATGACCAATCTTTTTTTATCCTGGTCTCGCCGTCTTTTCTAATATGTACTTTATTTCTCGATTGAGATCTCAACTTGCCAACCGGTTTGGCAGATGATGATATCGCCACTTTCGAGTGATGGAATACTTTGTCAAAAGAGTTTTGAATGATTTGTTACAAAAGTGGGCACCACCATCACCGATTATTGCTTTCGGAATCCAAAATGTGAAACAATATTACTTTTCAAAAATCCTAGCACTACCTTGTGATCATTGGTTCTACATTGAATTGCTTCTATCCATTTCGATCGTAGTCAACAAAGAAACAATATGTGTTGATGGCTAAAAGAAGGGGAAAGGGTTCATAAAGTCGATACCCCATACATAAAAATCTCAACCACTAAAATTGGGTTTAGTGGCATTATATTCCTTCGTGTAACGCTCCCTATTCGTTGACACCTATCACATGAAGAGCAAAAAATATAAGCATCTTGAAATAAAGTTGGCCAATAATACCCACATTGTAAAACTTTAGTAGTTATTTTCTTAGCGTTGAAATGGCCTCCACAAGCTCGTTCGTGGCAGAATGAAAAGATATTTTGAAATTCACTTTCTGGGAAACATCGTTTGACAATTTGATCTGCACAATACTTGAACAGATAAGCGTCATCCCAAAAAGAATTCTTTATTTCCTCAAAAAAATTGGCTTTGTCCTACTTAGTCCAATGCTCTGGAAGTTGACCTTTAACAAGATAGTTAACTATATTAGCATACCATACTAACTTTCACACTCATCAGTCGTTCATCTGGAAATGATTGATTTAATGGTAATGGTTTTGGAATTCGTCGTCTCGGATTTGAGAGATTTAGATTATCTGCCATTTTTTACAATGCCTTTCATATCTTTGAATTTAAAGTTAAATTCTGGAAAAGTAACATCTAACAATTAGTTTAGCTTTTGTATCTTTCTTTGTGATAATATTTAGGAGCAGCATCACCTGTGAATACAATTATTTTACATCCTATGAGATAAGATAAAAAATTTTCTAACGCAAACGACACTACTAGTATTTCTTTTTCAGTGGTTGAATAATTCAATTGTGCATCATTCAATGTTATACTAGTATAGTAAATGACATGGGGAATTCGTCAACTCTTTGTCCTAATACTGCTCCTACTACATAATCAGATGCATCACACATGAACTCAAATGGTAAGTTCTAGTTTAGGGGCTGAATGATGGGTGATGATGTCAACAACTACTTTAGTTTTTAGATGCCACAAGACATGAATCATCAAAGACAAAAGGTACATCCATAGCAAGTAGATTACATAAGGGTCTAGAAATTTTGCTAAAATCTTTAATGAAACGTCTATAAAAACCAGCATGCCCAAGGAAAGATCTTACTTCTCTGACTGTTTTAGGTGGAGGAAGATTGGAAATGAGATCCACCTTGGCTTTATCAACCTCAATACCTTTGCTCGAAATGATGTAACCGAGAATAATACATTGTTTTACCATAAAATGACATTTCTCCCAGTTTAAGACCAAATTCTTCTCTATACATCTCTACAGAACTAGTGTTAGATGATGTAAACATTGATCAAATGAATCACTAAAGACAGAAAAGTCATCCATAAAGACTTCAAGGAATCGTTCAACCATATTAGAAAAATTGCTTAACATGCATCATTGAAATGTAGCATTACATAATCCAAATGACATCCTCATATATGCAAAAAGTGCCAAAAAGGCAAGTGAAAGTGGTCTTCTCTTGATCTTTTGGTGCTATGGGAATCTGATTATATCCTGAATAGCCATCGAGAAAGCAATAAAATTCATGACCTGCTAATCTATCAAGCATTTGATTGATAAATGGTAAAAGTAAATGGTCTTTATGTGTGACAACAATTCAACTTTCTATAATCAATGGTACGCGCCATCATGTAGTCACTCTAGTGGGTATCAATTCATTATCATCATTGGTAAATCTGACTCCTAACTTTTTTAAACAACTTGCACATGACCGACCCATGAACCGCCGGAGATGGGGTAAATGATACTTACGTCCCCAATAGTTTAAGAACTTGATTCTAACAACTTCTTTCATGTTGTTCAATCGACGTTGCATTTTCCTGGTAGGTTTAGCATTTTCATCGAGGTGAATGTAATGCATGCAGTCTACTGGGTTTATATCTTTTATGTCGGCTATGGTCCATCCTAATGCTCCTTTGTGCTCTTTTAAAACTTTCAACAACTTACTTTTTTGTTTGTCATTTAGGGATGATGAAATGATTACTGGCAGAGTGTTTTCTTTTCCCAAGACGCATATTCGAAAGTGTTGGGTAATGGTTTGAGCTCGAGTTTTGGTGATGATTTTGATGATGGGTTGAGCTTCTTCTCTTATGATATTAGTTGTTCAACTCTTGACTTCCATTTATTAGTGTTTAGATGGTGCTAAATCAAGTAAGGCGTTGACCTCATCGATTGATCTGTTAATATCAAAATCCAAACCAAAGTGAGTTAAACATGTTGTAAAGGGTCATCACTAAGGTTTGAAAGAAAAGTATTATCAACTAATTCTTCTATTAAATCTACATCAACAATTCTATCATCTGCATTGTGAGGTTGTTTGGTAATGTTGAAGATATTTAGCTCCATTGTCAATATTGCCAAAGGAAAACTGTATATTTCCAGTCCTGCATTGAATGTGAGTATCGCTAGTTGCCAAGAAAGGTCGGCCTAGGATAATAGGGACGTGCTTCCTTAAATCTTGACCTGGATTTGAGTGTCAATTACAATGAAATCAACAGGAAAATAAAACTAATCTACCCGGATAAGCACGCCCTCCACAATAACACAAGGTATTTTCATGGACCGATCATGGTTGTAACACCACCGGAGTTGGGTGTAATTCCACAGTCCAAGTTTCACAAATATTTGAGTAAGGCAACATATTTACACTAGCTCCTAAGTCCAACAAAGCATTCTCACTGTGTGGTTCCTATCTTGTGAGATAGTGGGAGTCTGGTCTTTGTATTTTAGAGGAATTTTGTGTTGGTATATGTAGCTAATGTTTTCTATTAAAAAAGTCTTCTTTGTATTTTAAGAAACTTGGCATAAGATGACACTTGTTTTATAGCGTCAAGCAAATGGATGTTAACAATAACCTCATGAAGATTTCAAAAATCTCACATGTGGATTTTCCTTCTTTACTTTAGGTAAATATATGGAGAAATGGAGATTTAGAACGTATTCTCACGGGTTGGTTTCTTCTTTCTCTCCGATGATGAGTCCTCAACATGTACAGTGCAATTTAAGTTGTTTTTGTCACCTACATCTCCTCTTTGTTGTCGACTTTTTTCATTTTCGCACGGTCACGACGATTTTGACCTCTCCATGCTTCCTTAAACCGGTACTTACTTCATGCACTCCTTTAGGATTAGCACTTGGTTGATTGGGAATTTGCCTTTTCCAACAAAATTTGCCAAGGTTTAAATCAAGAGGCAAGTTGTCACACCATCTTTTCGAGGTTTGAAACTGATTGGGTTTTGTGAGTCAAGCATGCTCTCATTTTATTTTGTAGTTCATCAATGGTGCAGTTTCTTTGTTCGATCGTGAGTGAGTAAGATTCTTGAAATTCTAGAATGCATCTTCCCTGGTCTGGGTTGAGAGTAGTTCGGTTCTAATTGTATGGTCTAAATAGTGGCCGAGAGGCTTGATGAACTTGAGGAATTGGTTGCATTGGTGGAGCCGGAGCAGCTTTGGTCACTCGCTGGGAACCTCGAGACCATCAAAATCGGATGATCTTTCCATCCGTAACTATATGTGTGGAGTAAGGGTTGTAGTTTGATGGCTTTCTCATTACACCTATGGCATTGGATTGATTCGGGTATAAGTTAGCTGCTGACTAAAGTAGTCCTTAAATGGTCTCTCCTGTGGTGGATGTTCTGTCAATCCATTTCAATTTTATCTTTAATTGCAACGTGTTTGTGTGTAAAAAAGTGTTTTCGATTTCAAAATTTATGGCTCAAGATTAGGTAATTATGACCTTCGATCATGCATGCAAAAACACAAAAAAAATAATAAAAAAAAAAAGAATGAGAAAATTACGATACTAACTTTATCACACTATTCTAAACTTCTTTGTGGAAAACACACTCAAATGCCATAAAAAATACGTGAAATAAATTAACTAAAATAAATTAATAAAGGTTGAACCGCCAAATTAACAAGATAAACAAAAATTACAAAGAAAAATAACATTAAATTATAGAAATTTAAAGAATATGAAAAGAAAAGAAATACTTACCTCAAAATGCAGATTCACTTTCTTATTTCTTTTTTAAAAAAGAAAAATTACAAGAAAATAACCAAAAACTTTATTTACAAAAATTAATTCTACGAATTAAAATAACTTACCTCCCACTTAACGGCGCCAAAACCTTGTTATACAAATTTTATTGAACTCTGCAAGTGCACAAAATCTATTGTAGAATAGACCAATGATGATGAGTGTCCATCCCACTATGGAGGTGGATTTTTAATTGCGTGTAGAGTTAATTTTCTAAGTGGGTGGTTGGATTTGTGGTGAAGGTGATTTAGATTATCCTAAAATCTAAATTAGAATAGCGAAAATAAATTAAAGTGAAAACTATTAAAAAAGCAGTCGGTTCTCTGGATTTGTACTCAACATGCACCATGGACTTACTATTCCTTATTAGTGGCAATTAAATCAGCGAGGAGGTTTCCACTCCTCATGAACCTTACTCTAATAAATATGGTGCTGGGTGCTTATCATGCCAAATAGTAATAACCTTGCACTAGGAGACAGTTATACCAATGCAATATTTAGACAAGATTATTACTCTCCATTAAATTTAAAAGTCAAAACATCCACAAAAATTAGAGGGGAAGAGAAAGTAAATTTATCAAATTAAGCCCATGGAACATGTTGAGATCACTTTCAACCTAAGCTTGAAAGAAAATTAGCTACTCATAATTGAACTAGGGGTAAAATTGAAATTTATTAAAATACATAAAAAAATACAAGATAGAGAAGAATTACATAAAATAGAGCTCAAAAAATGAATTCAGGGTGCCAAATTATGGGGAGCCCCTATTTATAGATACAATGAGTAAATCATGGCCACCAGATTAAAACAATTTGGATGCTCAGGATTGCGACAAGTGGCAAGTTCTGATTAGATAGAATACATCATCAAGGTTGTCATTTCGCATATATGGACGTACTATGCCATACACACATTTTTCTGGTCTATTAACATACATCATCAAGGCTGTCATTTCATGCCGTCTCCTTGTATCTGCCCTTTTTTCATTTCTCATGGCCTTGTCAAGGTAGGCTCGCGTGATGTCCGCTTCCTGTGCCATTCACGGGCGATCTTGTGTCTTTGCGAGGCTTTTTTCTCCGTAAGTTGAGGTTATGGCGTTGGGGTTCTTCCGGACATAGAGAGGTTGCTCTTGAAGTTGGGCTGCGAGAGCATTGAGCAACTTCTTCTCCTGACAATCGCGTACCCAGTGAGAGGATACATATATGAAGCATGGGCTTCGTGGCTTTGGTGCCTCATTCTTGCCCTCCGATTTCCCTTGCCCTTTTTGTTGCTGGCGACTTTTTTCTGCTACCAATCTTTACGATTGTTGCCGCTGTCCTGCGACTTCTACCCCGCCTTTGCCCTGGTTGGCCTTTTTTATCTTTGGGTGGGTAGAGAGACCGGTGAGCAATTCGCCCGGCGGCGATGGCATCATCGAGTGTTTGAACACCACACCTTATCAAGCTCGGTCTTAGCCTCAAAAGGATCTTGAAAGTAAAAGAGTGAATCCTTGTCGGACATGTCGCTTATCTCCAACATAAGAGTAGTGAACTCATTGATGTAGTTGCGAACACTACCCAATTGTTTAAGGCGACGTAGGCGCGCTCGCGCTTCCTTCTCCGCATTACTGGGCAACCGCTGGAGTTCTTGTCAAGTCAGCCCAAGTATCGATGTTGCAAATGCCTTTGCCCATCTCGCCATACTTTCGATGCCACCATAGTTGTGCAGCGCCTCGAAGATAGGTGGGTGTTGTGCCCACTTTCGATGCCTCATCTCAGACACCCATGGCATCGTAGTATTGATCTAGCCCAAAGAGGAAGTTGTCCACGATTGTGGCGTTTCGTGTGCCATCGTAGGTGTCGGGCTTTGGCACGTCAATGCGCGCGATCACTTCGTGCTTCTTTCAATTTGGACTAGTGGAGAGTGTGCGCTGCCATGCCCAATCCGGCGGACTTCCTCCACTTCCGCACGGACAGCGCGTAGTTCATCCCGAACAAATCCCACGAAAGTTTTAACTCATCATGGAAGGATCAAAACTCACCTGGAGAGTGTTCGGCAATCTTAGATGAGGGCTTTTGTTGCGGCAGTGAGATCGGCGTATTCTCCCTCGAGACCGTCTACTCTTTCTCTCTAATCCTCGAGGCTATCTTAAGCGGTGGACAATGCAATTTAGAGTGGCTACCCGAGGCTCCAACGCATCCACGGATGGGCATTGGACTTGCCGCGATTCTTGCCTTGCCGCTCCCCACTACAGCGGCTTGGTTTGATGGAACTTCCACACCAACAACGGCCCTCTTTACTTGCACCGGGTTTGGAGGGTTGGCCATTGCTCGTGAGCTAACTTGCGTGGGTGCAAACTTGGCTCTGGCTACCCACTTGTCACGGATGAGTGTTTTGCATGAATAAACTCGTACAAAGACTTAGACAACTTTGTCAAATGTTGCTAAGTAAGCCTTGACTTAAACTCATTAAGCCTAGAGATTTTCAAGAGTTAGAGATAAGAGAGCAAAAGAGCCGAATAAGAAAACTTGTATTGCTTACAAGAGAGATTACAAGAGTACTTGAGTTGCTTGCTCACAAACTTATTGCTCCAAATGCTAAATGCCATGCCCTATTTATAGGGAGGCTTGCCAGTTCTAGAGATTCTGAGAGGAGGTGGATCAAGGTTATCAAAATTGGTCTGCCAAGATGCTTATATCGGGAGGGAGCCAAGTGTTAGGCACCATCCCAAAGAACCCTAAACATTTGGGTTGTTTGTCGACTCACTAACCGGAGAAGAGTTAGTCATCTCGGTATGCAAGAGAGTAATCGAAATGCTAAATCATCTTGATGCTTTTATTTTCCTACCCGGAGATCTTGCAACTCTGAGAGGCTCTAATCACTTTTATGATGACTTTATCGCGTTTTAACCATGTAATAAAAATCATTTCATTCCTTTCATAACGAAATAAATTTTTATTTGTGCTCGTACTGCTAATGAGCTACTTGATCTATTATAAGCTTATAGACCATAGCCAAATTCCAGGACCTTTGTGTTGGAGTGGCCAACTAATAATGGTAATACAGAGTCAGAAGAAGAAGTGCAAATTGGATTTAACTCTCTCTTGTAAATATTTTCTTACGTGTTCTGACACCCAGGTGATGCCTTCTAAACTCTACTTCTTTCCTTTAAAAATTGAGGACAATGTTTTGTTCTGGTTTGGGGAGAGAATAGTTGACAATTGTGAAAGGTCTCAATCTTGGTGAAGTTTTTACTTATTTTTGTTGTAGAGACTAACCGTGGCTAAATTTTTGAGTCGAAGATGACTAAATATGGAGTGTAGTGACTCTAGAAACGCATCTTCTTAGTTTGGAAGTTAAAAAAAAATTACTTTTCGGACATTCTCTTTTTCTTTATTATCTTATTATTAAGCTTCGACAGTCATTTTAAGTGTAATCTTTCTAACTTCTTTTTTTACCAATTACTTTTTCTACCTCATTTTCACCTTTCTGCATGCATATTTTTCATGTTTAGAATAGGTTTAAGAGTATAATGTCATTTTAAAAAAAACATTTATGGTCTCAACATTTTATGTGTGTTTTATTATAATTAAGTATTTTATGTATTTTAGGGGGCATCACAGTCATTTCACAATGAACGAGAGATCAGATAGCAAAATAGACAATAATTTTGAACTCAAGACAGTAAAAAACCTTAAGAGGAGTATAAAAGAATAAACGACATTGTTCACATGTACGTTGTTGTTCACGACATTGTTCACATATACGGTCCGATGATGTGGCACTGACTGATGACATGACAGCATTCGATTGGACGAATGATATGGCATTGACTACAAATGAGGCGATGACACATCATGTGTCACGATCTTATTGGACTAAAATGCTTGTGTGGTGTTGACCGGGGACGTGGTAGTATGTTAGTAGACCGAAAAACATGCATACAGTACATGCATATACACGAAATGGCAGCCTTGTTGATGTGTTCTATCCAATCAGAACTTGCCATGTGTCACAATCCTGAGCGTCCAAATTATTTTAATCCGATGACCATAATTTACTCATTGTATCTATAAATAGGGGGCTCTCCCCCTAATTTGGCACCATTGAATTCATTTTTTAGCTCTATTTTCTGTAATTCCTTCTATCTTTTATTTTCAACGTATTTTAGTAAATTCTCATTTTACCCTAGTTCAATTATGAGTAGCTAATTTTCTTTCAAGCTTGGGTTGAAGGTGAAGTCTCAACATGTTCTATGGGCTTAATTTGGTAAATTTACTTTCTCTTCCCCTCTGATTTATGTGGATGTTTTAACTTTTCGTCGACAGATAGTAATAATCTTGTCTAGATATTGCACTGGTATAATCGTCTCCCTAGTGCAAGGTTATTATTATTTGGCACGATAAATACTTAGCACCATATTTATTTGAGTGAGGTTCATGAGGAGTGGAAACCCCCCTCATGATTTAATTGGCACTAATAAGGAACATTAATAACCAACATACTCTCACTCATTTTGAAAAGAATTTACGTTTGGGGAAGTTATGGCGGTCATTTCAAAAGCACCGCCCTCTTTCATACGGGGAAGCTGGTTCTCGAGCTCTGCAACAAATAGAAATGGACGAGAAGTGTTACCTAAAGCGGGAGGAAGATAGAATCGTAGTCGTGAAAAGCAAGGAGAAACCCAAGAGAGCTGAGGTACCCCAGGTACCTTCTCGAGTACCCTAGGTACACAGCCCACCTCGTCTAACCCCACGTGGGAGAGGGCTGAATATTCCTGGTGTACCCTGGGTACCTCAGCAGGATAAGCCGCCACCGCGAGAACAACGGGAAGCGCCACAAAAACCTTGATATGACTCTTTTCATCCTTTAAATCAATCTCCAGAACATATTTTTTACCATATTAGGGATACGGGGATGCTTCGCCCACCTAAGCCAATTCGGAAATACCCAGTTTATGAACCGTAGCTTGAAATATTGTGAGTTTCATGAAGCTTTCGGCCATAGCACCGCCGAATGCTTTCACTTGCGAGAAGAAATTGAGTCATTGATTCTGAGTGGGTACCTAAAGGAATTTATGGCTGAGCAAGATAAGGGTAAACAAGTTGCTAACTCTAATCCCGAATTTGAGGTACCCCGGGGGTCTAAGAAAGGCGTTTATGTTCGAATGATAGTAGGAGGTCCTACCCTCGCAGGGGAATCTAGACGGGCCATCAAATGTTACAGCAAGTCGCCAATTTTGGATCGCCCTGGAAAAGAAGTGAACTTCGCTTGTTAAAATCAATTTAGGGTACCCCGGGTACCCGACCATCCCGTCCCTATTCTCTTTACAGAGAAAGATGCGGAAGGTGTCTCATACCCCCATGATGATTGTTGGTTTATTTATATAATCAATTACTATTAATGCCAATGTGCAAGTATACACAACAAGTAATAAAGTGATGAGTATTCAAGATCGTCTCCACAGGAATTGATGTTGCTCAGAATGCTAAAGCAATCACAATAGTGCAAACCAACTAAAGGTCGAAACAAACAATTGTCAAACAATTCTATCGTAATTATTAATTGTAAGAGATGGAAATAAAACAATACTGTAATGAAATAAACTAAGTTAAAGATATCTAAGATTCAGTTGAGAATATAGTAGTTGAATGATCAAACTCTCACTAATGGGTGATTGTTGATTACCGAATTAGCACCAATTATTCTGATAAGTCTTTGCTGAGACTTAGCGAGAATAAATTTGCATCTGCAGCTGTCGCATGTTGGAAATCTCATACCTTTAAATCTACTAACAATGACCAGCTGCTCATATATTTAAGGTATGGCTTTATAATCTTTAATCTCTTTACCCTACAAGGAGAACACCTATGTCTAGGATATCACAAATCTATCAATTCAAGTATTGCCTTTATGGGATTTAAGTTAACTTTAATCCAGAAACTTGATTTAAGAACAAGTAATACTCTAATAATGTCCGTTAAGACATGCCATTTTCTTTGCTCTATCTTAACCGAAACTATTAAATGGGAGGTCAACCTAAATAACATTATGTTCATAAAAACTATTAGAGTATAATGCTGTTAAAGAATACTATAACAACATCTAAGAACACTCAAGAACCCATTGGATTATTTGTCACTCAACTACACGTAAATTTAGTTCATATTCTCGAATGAGAAGAGTAAGCTTAAATATACGATCACAGAATGCATCCAAACAATTTCAAGGAAGAAAGATAATATGAGTTGAGCACGGTGAAAGACTAGTGAATCTCCTCGGTTCTTCAATGATGCCGAAAAGTCCTCCTCAATCTTTTTCTTCTTCTTCTTTGTCTTGCCTTTTGTAATTTCTTGGATGGTAATCTCTCCGCCGCTTTTTATGTGGTGCATACCTCCTTTATATATTGCCAATTAGGTTAAAACCAAAGCCCATGAGCGTGCATGTGTTTAAATTAGGAAACATGCAGATCGTGATTTTATTGTTGACCCGCGCCTAAGTTTTCTCCCGCTTTGCTCCCAGATTGCTACAGCACTGGTTGCTATAACATCCGCAACAGCACTTTATTATTCCCGATTGTGCTTTTCTTCTTTTGTGGCCATCTTCTTTCCTCATCTTTCTCATTTAATGTCTCCACATCCCTCATGAATTTAAAACCTGTTTTTAGCACAAATTACTATGATTCAAGCAAACTTGTTAAGACTCAACTAAAATAAATGTTTATGCAAAAGGTCACCAAAATGAAATCAAAACACATTATTTGCTCTCTAAATGGCATTTATTCAAGTCTAAAATAGATGTAATAACTCTCATTTCCTAGAGTTATCACACCCCAAACTTAAACTATTGCTTGTCCTCAAGTAATGACACATACTAACATTTCCATAAACAAACATGCACACAACTTTAGCTCTTTTATCAAATTTGCAAAGATTCTTCCACCTTCAGATCATAATCCCAATCATACAAAATGCCCATAGTATATCAGTTCTAGATTTAAGCTTCTTTATGTCCATAGTAGGTGTGTGCTTCCTTTTGATTGAATTCCAGATATGATGTAACATCACCAAAGGACTGCAGAAATTTCAGCTAGGGGTGGGCGCGGTTCGGTTCGGTTCGGTTTTTTACTATATTTTTCATAATCGTTCGATTACGATTATTTTAAAATCATAATCGCGATTAATCAAATTACCAAAATAATCAAATACTCGATTAATTGAAATAATTCGATTCGGTTCGGTTCGATTATTTCGATTATGGGCCTATTGGGCCTATTTTGGGCTTTTTTAAATTTAAAA
This sequence comes from Citrus cavaleriei, assembly GCA_030448935.1. Taxonomy (NCBI): domain Eukaryota; kingdom Viridiplantae; phylum Streptophyta; class Magnoliopsida; order Sapindales; family Rutaceae; genus Citrus; species Citrus cavaleriei. The sequence continues at coordinate 972,319 of JAUJEM010000066.1, read as the reverse complement.
CCTTAAATTAATAAATCTATAACAAACATAAAAAATTAACAAACAAAAAATCAAAATATGTCTCAAACAATGTTCAATAACACATAACATGTTCAAATAACAAGTTCAAATCAAAATAAATCATAATCACAATTACTCCTCAGCTGCTTGTTCTTGTTGAGCTACTATTGGCCTACCAAATTCTACATTAAAAAATTAAACAAAAATATTAGAATGATTATTTAAGAGTGAAATAACCAAAACAACATATCAAAATATAGTAGTAACATATTACCTGCTTCAATAATTTCATAGAATTCAGTTTCCTCCTGAGTAGGTTGTATTATCCGTTCTCTTAATAGAGTTGAGCGAAGCCAATTTTGAGTGCAAATTAATGACTCAACAGTTTTATGAGTTAAAGAACTTCTAAAAGGATCAAGAACACGCCCTCCTGTGCTAAATTCCGGTTTAAAGAGATGAACCTGAAATTGCCAAAACATCTTTGGCAATCTGAGACAAAATCGGATACCTATGCCCATTCAACTTCCACCAAGTCAAAATATCAAAATGGGCATTACTAGTACTCTCATTAGCATCCGTCAAATACTTTTCAACATCATTTTTCAAACTAATGTCATCATTTGAACTTTGCTTCATCATTTTGAAAGATGAAAAAAGATCAATTGACATTATACTACTACTAGCACTAGCACCACCACCACCACTACTACCATCATGGATATTACCATAACAAACACCACCACTATTCCTTACATCACTCCCACCAATATAGCTATTATATAGCTTCATCAACAACTCCTTAATGTTAGATTTCAATTCTTCAACCTTCCTAGATTCATACATGTTACTAAAACAAAATGTAACAAACTCCAATTTACATCTAGGATCAAGCACATTTGCTACAAATAATAACATGTTAACCTGATCAAAAGAATTACCCCAATATTTGGCAAACTTTTGTTCCATTTTTTTTCGCCATTTTCTTAACAAATCATCACTAGAAGTAGCAAGTGACTTCAAATGAATTAGAACTCTTGACATCTCATTTAAGTAATTATTGGAAGTGACATCAAGAGAGCTACTAAATTTCAAGGTCACACAATAAAAAACCGATAAAAAATTGACTAACCTCTTTGCATTTCCCACCGTCATCGCTCGGTGGCCCCTCCTCTTCTTTTCACCCTCCTCCTCAACAAACCAATTAAAATAATGTCCATCATCTTCCTTCATCCTATCAAATGCTTTTTCAAACACAATTTTATGCAACATCAAATATGTTGAATTCCATCTAGTAGGCACATCCAACACCATAAGCCCTCCATATGAGATTTTCTCCTATCAACACATGTTTTAAACTTTTGCAATCTTGCTGGAGAGGATCTAACATACTTTACTGCATTAGAATACTAGCTATTGAATTATTCACCTCCGCCAACCCATCTTGCACAATCAAATTTATTATGTGTGCCGAACACCTCACATGCATATATAAACCATTCAAAATCATTGAATTCACACTCCAATTTGCTAACTTCTTCTTCACATAAGTTATTGCAACTTTATTAGCACTTGCATTGTCCACTGTAATTGTGAACAACCTCTCAATCCCCCAATCAATCAAACATGTCTCAATTAGCTTCCCAATACCATCTCCTTTATGATTAGCTATAGGTGTGAAACTAAGAATTCTTTTGTGCAACACCCACTCCGCATCAATAAAATGAGCAAAAGAATGACCATGTAGTTAGACATTTGAATTGATGTCCACGTATCTGTGGTAATACACACCCTCTGCTTACTTGCACCCAAGACACTTTTTAACAACCCTTTTTCATGCTGATACAATTCAAGAATATCCCTTGTAATTGTTCTTCGCGATGGCACATCAAATCTTGGGCAACAAGTTTGTATGAACTCTAAAAACCCTTCAGCCTCCACAAAGCTAAAAGGTAATTCATCCTTGACAATCATCTTCACAAGTGCCATTCTACAAGCCTCTTGACTAAACCCGCTACTAAGTTTAACAACTCCATCATCTTTATCTTTTCCCTTTTGACGGAAAAATACTTGTTGATTCGGATCCCCTTCAACCTTCACACCTTCATATGACCTACATCTATCCAAATGATTCTTTAAATTAGTGGTATTTCCTCTATTAGCGGCGAAGGTTTTACGGCAATGATGACATTTTCCTTTGTTTCCACAAGGTAGTTTGGTAAAATGAGCCCAAACATTTGATCTCAAAGGTATTTTTCTTTTTTTTCCATCATCAACCTCCACGTCTTGCACTTCCTCCTCATCATAATTTTCCATTCTACACAAACACATGCAACAACATAGACATAAATGACAGCCATGAATGACTCACGAGTTCAGAATAATATTTATATTTTTATACTATATCACAAGGTAAGTGGCCACCTAGAAAAGTGGGGAACAAATTATAAATATTGAATATCTAATAAAAAGATTATAATTATTGAATAACCATGCACATTTTACAAAATTAAAGAGACTTCATATTACAACATTCATCTTAATTAACAGGTTATATTTTATTTTTAAATAAATATTTAACTAGTTGTAACCAACAAGCAACAACCAAATGGATCGCATACAACTTAACCATAATGAACAAATAAATAAATGATGCTTTATGAATAACTTTTTCATTCATTAATTGCATTTGTATTCATTTTGGCCAATCAAGAATATATATATTAAATTATTACATAAACTATCTACAAAAATCAAGATTATATATTATAAAAAAAATGAAAAGTTATGTAGAATAATTTTGACCTCTGAAAAGTGAAAAAAAACTGCAGAAAAAATTGACATGGGAGCACAAACATGGTGGTCCCAAATTATTGGACCCTCATGACCAATTTCAATTGATGAACTACCTGTACCTGGCTTTTAAGCCGACGCGAACAAGGATGATAGATGATGATTGTGGGTCCTAATCAAGTCCAACAAGCGAATCAACAATTCAGATCCGGCGTAGATCTCGTCGATAATATGGCCACCAGCAGCAGCGGAACCCCTCTTCCTTTCCGTCCCAATCCTAAAATCAAGGAGAGCTCTACACGTCGCTGCAAGTGTTTGGGGTTGAAACTTGAAAGTTGAAACTGGTGGAATTTTTCTATGTGGTTAACTCTTGAATCAGTCGATTCTTGGTTTCAAACTTTCAATTGGTTAACTGAGTTGGGTGATTTTGTCTTACGCCTGATGCAGGGAAGGAGCTTGGCTGAAGGTCACGACTCACGATTTAGATTTTAGGCTTTTAGGTTTTAGTTTTAGCTTTCAAAACAATCGGTTTTTTTGAGATTTCGGTTCGGTTTTACGGTTTTTTTTTAAAACCGAAAACCGAACCGATTAATTTTACTATTTTTTTAATATTACTATTTCGGTTTTTTAGAGGAAAAAAAACCGCATAAAAACCGAACCGAACCGATCGGTTCGGTTCGATTTTAAATTAATCAGCTTTTTTTGCCCACCCCTAATTTCAGCAGTGATATACTTCATTCATAAAAGAGGTAGCATAAATTTCACATATTCAAACTGTGATTGCTTTATCATTGATAACCTGGGGGATAATCAACCTCCTCACTGTAACATTTATTTTTCATGTGAATGTCAATCACTTGTAATGATGATACCCAATTACTCAAGCCATGCCCAGATCAGAGTTGCTGCAGCAATATTTGTGGTATAATTTTATCTCGAGGTATCTTTTACTCAAGGCTGAACATGGGGCTCATGAACAGACCTGGCTACTCAATGCCTTAGACAGAGGACATTTTTTTTTTAACATGCTACAGCATTGCTCATAACTCTCACTACCTTTTACACAGTTCTGCATATGAGGTGCATACTCAGATCTGGTTACTCAGCAACTTAAGCCATTGGAGTAGAGTTTTATTTCATAAATATCACAGTAAATCAACATGCTTCTCCCTTCAAACTTAAGATATTTTCTATTATTTTGGCTTTGCTCTAGTAGTCTCATACAACTCAATCAAAGGCTAAGTGTTGGGACAGAATTTCACTTCTATCTATAACTATCTTTACTTGGCATTCTCATAAATACTGAATAGCACTCAATTTATCTTCATTAGGTTTTCAAATCCATACACAAATAACAGATAACAGAGCTTCACACAACACAGACATAAACACATACATAAAACACATGCATTCGGAAACAACCCCTCCAAACTTGAGATGTTGTGTCTCACAAAAACATAATAAAAGCACACAAATGGACAAACAAATATGTTTTTTTAAAGAAACTAGTGAGATAAGAGTACTCCCTGTGGTGGGGGGCCGCGACCCATGATGGGATTCTCATCGGCGCATCTTGGATGCGTTCTGTACACCCTTTGGTAAAGCCTTTGGGAGGTGGTGGCAATGTCTTTGTCTTTTTTTGCGAAGTTTGGTGAGAGGAGTTGTGGCTTGGAATCTTTGTGTGATACTGTGGGCAATCTTGCCTTTTCGTTTGATGGGTTGTCTTGGGATCGATGCGGATAAGGTTGGTAGAGTTGGGCGTGGAGGCTTTTGAGTCAATGCGTTAGGCGCTGAGCCTCTGTTGTGATGGCGACAATTACCTCAAAGTAGTTGCTTGGCGTCTTCGGATGTAGGCATGTCTGCTCAATTTCTTTATGGCCCGGCCCTCGAACATCGATTTGCTCGTCTCATCTTGGAGAAGGCTGGAGGTGTTGCCATTTTTACTTTACCGTAATCTCACTTTCTTCTTTCTAAGGGAATAGAAGGTTCCACGTCAAGGTCTTCCTCACTCCCTCTTCTTGAATAATGTCTTGCTTCTAGTTTTGGTGGGTTGGAATGGGTGGTTCCTCGCGTTCTTGCTTGAATTATCCTCTGCCTGCGAGGGTGAGCTATCGATCTCGAGACTTGGCACTTTCTTCCCTCGGGTAGGTCGGATGGTTCGACATCTTAGGAGTCTCACAGATTCTTTGGTGGACCAGCGGCTTCCTCTGGGTTCATACAGAAGCAGGTGCTTCTTCAGCAGCCTGGGGCACGTGGTCTTTGGTGTCAAATATGCTATTTGGGCGGGGAAGTAGAGAAGTTCGGTGAGTGCGTGTAATATATCTGAAAGCAAATTGGTGTAGTTGGCTATCCGGTCTTGTAGATAACTCAAAACCGACCATTTTCCCTCGGTGAGCTTCCACGCATTGATTGATGCACCGGTGCCGAGTGTCTAAACGGTGCATTCGGCCAATAGTTAAATGCGTGCTCTATTCACGGCCATTTGGTTCGATGGTTGTTCCAACACTCTGCCGCAACTCTCTCCATTTATGCGTCTTAGTAAAGGCACCATCATTCTTGACATGATCATCGTTGGCTGCAAGACGAACACCTAAAACTACACAAATGTTGGTGACAAGTGAAGGAAATAGCAAGGCAGCAGTTCGGTGAGTCTTGACTGCACACTCTCGAATTTCTCTTGCAATGATGCTACCCACATCTATGGGAAGCCCTTTAACAAGGACATATAGCAAACCAATCTTTCTTGTGAAACCGTAGTAGTGTGAGTGGTGGGCATAAGCGTAGATGTCAAAAATTTCACCCACACCTTCGCAATAGGTTTCAAATCTATCCTGTTAACTACACGCCCTTCCTCGTTAGCCCATGATGCCCCTTCTATGGTAAGAGTTGTAAAAATGGTGGTCCACTTTTTCGGGGTTAACTTATCACGCAATTTAGCATACTCACAAGTAATTTCAGCAGGTAAATTATAGAAAGCATTGATAACACGGGAATCTAATGGAACAAGTGTGTTTCTTACCCAGATGTTGTGCTGATCAGGGCTTACCAAATTGGCATAAAATTCTTTTACTACCGTGATGATCATTGATTGGGTGTTTACAAACTCTAGTCATCCTCGCTTTCTTTGCGAAGATTATGAATTGTTTGTACAATTCCCATGAGTTGGTCTCGAAATTGAAACCCTTTTTCTTCCGAAAATCTGTGCGCTCTATGAATTCTTCGTATTTTCTTCGCGTGGTAACTGGGCAACCGTGATGGAACTTTGAGGCGGCTTCTTTGTTTTCTTATATCTCGGCATTGTTGTAGCAGTAACAAATTGAGGCTACTGTTCCTGAGAGTAAAAAGAGAAGAATAGGTTAAGAATTAGGAGAGTTGGATTTGCAAAGGAGATGGTGAATAGTGGCGTAGAGCACTAAGCACAGTGATTCCTTTTATATTGGACTTGCAATTGAAGATAAATACGTTAACTAAAGATAAATGAGGAAGAAAATATTTTTAAATTAATGCACAAATCCCAAAAATATCGGCTAGTAAAATTAGGCATTAATTTCAAAAATTTATTCGTAATTGCTATCTATATCCAAGCGTCCATCTGTCACGATTTCTTCTCCAACGGTAAGTGAAAGGCTCCAGCTTTTAATTTCTTAGAAACGGTAAAATTATTTCTTGCAAGACTCCATTTGCTTATTCCAACAACGATATCTGACTCCATACCAAAGCATCTGACACGTGGTTTTTGCCTCTGAATTCTGCCATCAGACACTTTCACTTGTCAATATGGAATTCAATTGTCACACTTACTTCAAACTAACATTAAGTCTAAAATTATTAAAATAAATAGATTAAATTAAATCGAAAAATAAGGAATGCAATAATGTAAAAGGATAAAAGTAAATGGTTAAAATGGCAAAACAAGATTAACTAAAATAGTAAAGAGGAAGAGCTGTCTATAAAACCAAAGGATATAAAAATTAGTTTGAAGTGGATGTCTCTCAACGGGGCTCGCCTCTCAATGCATTGACTTGATTTAAGGTCCTTCACTGACCTTGTCTTTGCTCAATAATAGGGTTCTTGAAGGAGTAACACCTCCTTTGAACCTTTCTCTACTTTGGATGTATGTAATGTTTAACCCCGTGCCCATTAACCTTGAATTCGTGGCTGTTTGTTCATCTAAAAGATCAGCATTCACTCCGAGGGGTAAGATTTTAACAGCGTAAACGGGCCAGACCATCGTGACTTGAGCTTTCCCGGAAACAATCTTAGTCTTGTATTGTGGAGCAACACTAATTGACCAGGGGTGAACTTCCTGTGTCGAATATGCTTGTCGTGCCAGTGTTTTGTTCTCTCTTTATAGATTCTTGCATTTTCATATGAAAATAGTCGTAATTCATCAAGCTCACAAAGTTGAAGTTTCCTTTGCTCTGCAAAGATGCATATCCCAATTTAATTTCTTCAATGCCCAATGTGCTTTATGCTCTAGCTCAAGTGGCAAGTGACAAGCTTTGCCATAAACAATTGATGAGGAGACATGCCGAGTGGAGTTTTGTATGTTATTCTGTAGGCCCATAGAGAATCATGCAAATGTAAAGACCAATCCTTCCTTGTTGGGTTCACCACTTTTTCTAAGATCTTTTTAATTTCTCTGTTGGACACTTCAGCCCGACCATTGGATTGTTGGTGATATGTTGTTGCTATCTTGTGTCTGACTCCATATTTCATCATTCTTTGCAAAGAAAGATTTTGTTAAAAATGTGTGCCTTCATCACTAATAATTGCTCTAGGAGTGCCAAACCCGGAGAAAATATTTTTTCAGAAAAGTCACCACGGTTTTAGCATCATTGGTAGGTAATGTTGTAGCTTCCACCCACTTGGAGACATAATCTACAGCAACAATGATATATAAATTCCCAAAGGATGGGGGAAAGGGTCCCATGAAATCTATTCCCCAAACATCAAAAACTTCCACTTCCAGTATGTTGGTCAATGGCATCTCATGTCTGCTAGTTATGTTCCCTGTCCTTTGACACCTGTCACAACTTTTAACAAATTTATAAGCATCTTTAAAAATAGTGGGCCAATAATAACCTGATTGCATAACTTTGGCAGATGTTCTGTGACCACCAAAATGTCCTCCATATGCTGCAGCATGGCATGACTCCAGTATATGAGGTATTTCGTCTGCTGCAACACATCTTCTTATTATTTGATCGGAGCATAGCTTATATAAATGTAGGTCATCCCACTGGTAGCTTCTAACATCATGAAGAAATTTCTTTTTCTCTTGAAACTTCAGCTCGGGTGGTAGCAACCCACTTACTAAATAGTTAGCAAAGTCTGCATACCACGGAGATTCTGACTGCTGCAACATCTGTGCTTGTTGTACTACCAACAGCTGTTCATCAGGAAAAGTTTCAGTGATGCCCTTCCTTGTCAATGTACTGATATGCCTTGAACCGTGACAAGTGGTGCGCCACTTGATTTTCGATCCCTTTCTATCTTTAATTTCCGGATCAAATTCTTGAAGCAATAAGATCCATCTGATTAATCTTGGTTTGGCATCCTTTTTGAAATTAAATATTTGATGAGTGCGTGATCTGTGTAAATAGTTACTTTAGTACCCACTGTAAGCTCGAATTTGTCAAAAGCAAAAACTACTACCAAAGAACTCTTTCTCTCAGAGTGGTGTAATTGATCGAGTTGGAGTGAAAGTTTTGCTTGCATAGTATATGGAATGAAAAACATTATCCTTTCTTTGCCTAATCTTTTGCTCCTGGAATGATCACTAGCATCACACATCAATTCAAATGGTAAATTCCAATCTGGAGATATAACTACTCGGAGCACCGATTGCTTTTTTATTCTCCAAATGCTTAAAGGCACTCTTTGTCAAAGTGAAATGGTTTGTCATGCTCCAACAATGAACACAGAGGCTTGGCTACTTTGGAAAAATCCTTAATGAATCTTCTGTAGAATCCAGCATGACCCAGAAAACTCCTAATACCCTTTACTGAAGTTGGGGGTGGCAGTTTATCTATTACCTCTACCTTGGCTTTGTCTACCTCAATATCATCCTTGGATATCTTGTGACCCAGCACTATTCCTTCTTGCACCATGAAATGGCACTTCTCCCAATTGAGTACTAAGTTAGTCATCTCACATCTTTTAAGAACTTCTTCTAAGTTGTGTAAATCACTTCCACCAGTGACGCTAGAAGCTCCACCACCTCAAACGGACGACCAAGCTATGGTCAGAAGAGGGGTACCCGAGGCCAGCAAGCCAAAGCATAGGCCATCGGGTACCCGTTCTAAGTTTCAAACCGTGGGCTCTCGCGACGAGCGTTCCACCGCCTCTTGCAATTCCCGCAGCAGCCAGGGTACGAGGCGTGCTAAGCGTACCCACGAGGATCTCCGTGAGAAGTTAAACGCCGAAAGGGCTTCGCAAATGGCGGCGACATCATCGGGTACATCGAAGGTACCCCTCGAACTTGTGGAAAAGATGGAGAACTTGGAAGCCCAAGTGAAGCTCCTATCCGAGAAGCAAAACATCATAGCTGCTCCCACGCCAATGACCTACCAATCGTCATTCACTATGGAGATTCGGACGGCTCTCTCCCGAGGCGTTCGCCATGCCTCGAATACCCCAATACTCGGGTACCAGTCCCTCGGAGCATCTTTGAGCTATCTGGCGACCAAATGCTTATCAAGGGTGTAGATGAGAGCGCCATGCGTAGGATGTTTACACACACACTCACGGGCCCCGCAAAGTCATGGTTTCGCTCTTTGAAAGTGGGTAGCATATCTTCCCTACACCAATTGTTATCCGAATTTACTAAAGAGTTTTCCTACGCTTCCACTCAAGATAGAGTAGCCTCGAACTTGCCTTTATCAAGCGAGGAAGCCAGAGCTTTGGCGGAGTATGTGAGTCGTTTCCACCAAGAGGTGCTGCGAATCGGAGCATTTGGGAACGATACACATTGACCCGTTTGAGAAAAATTTACGGTTGGGCAAGTTATGGCGTTTTTTCAAAAGCGCCCACTTTCATATGGGAAGCCGTTCCGGCGTTGCGGCGAGTGGAGATGGACGAGAAATGTCAATTGAAGCGCCAAGAAGATAAGGCCGATGTTACAAGAAGAAAGGAGAAGCCCAAGAGGGTGGAGGCCCGTCCGCGGGTACCCCTGAAGCACGGAGCCCTCCAGGGCTGCCTGCTGTGGGACGAGGGCATGCGCTCGGGGGTACCGAGGTACCCCGACCTCCCAAGATCGCCACCACTAGATCAGCGACAGCCACCACCGAGGCCTCGGTACGAATCTTACCACCCACTAAATCGATCCCCAGAGCAGATCTTCTACCATATTCGGGATAACGGCCTCCTTCGTCCTCCTAGACCAATGAAGAAGTACCCCAATATGAGCGTAGCACAGTATTGTGAGTTCCATGAGGACTTTAGTCCTGTGACAGTGAGTGTTTTACCTTGCGAGAGGAAATTGAATCTTTGATTCTTAGCGGGTACACCAAAGAATTTTATTCTTGGCATGATGAAGCTCGGAAATCCACGGAGCGGGATAAAGGGCAAGCCAATAGTTGATGGCGATCTGAGCAGAGGTACCCACTGGACATAAGAAAGGCGTGTATGTTCGGATGATCATGGGCGGACCGACTTTAGCGGGCAATCTAGGAGGGCTATGTCAAGGCTATGGTAGATGGTTATGCGATAACCACCAATATTGGCGAGAGAAGTCAACCTTAATGAATGGGGTACACCCAAGGTACCCCGCGTCCCCGCCCCCATCCTTTTTATAGAAAAAGATGCGGAGGGTATCTCGTACCCCAGCGATGATGCCTTAGTAATTACGTTGAAGGTTGCCAGGTAAGGTAGCAGAACTCTTGTGAATCTGGCTGACTCTCCGTTGACATCATTTTCAAAAGCGCCTTGGATCAACTGTTGATTGAGTGCCAAAGATCACCCACATGCTACGCCTCTTTATTGGGTTATTGGAGATATGGTTATACCAAAGGGCATCATTACGCTGCCCGTTACACTTGTGAAGGTACCTCACCGTGTTGTTCATATGATTGATTTTCTTATTGTAGATCACCGGGTGCCTACAATATTATATTGGGTAAGCCGTTCTTAGTAGTAACTAAAGCGGTGGTATCCATGCACTACCTGCGCCATGAAAGTTCCGTAGCCAAGAAGTTATCACCATTAAAAGGGGACGTGAATCGGCTCGTGGATGTTATTCCGTGGCCTCCAAAGTCACTTACCAAATAGCTTCCGATCCGCCAATGAAGAGTACCCGATGGCGGCCGACCCACACCTTCCCCTTCAAAGCGAACACTTGCTAGACAGCGGAGAACAGTACTAAAAAAATTTCCTCAGGTAGACCACCCACGAAAACAGTTGGAGTCTTCACCAATGGGGGTAGAAGCAGTTATGGGGGATAGCTCGAGGGTGCCTGAGGACCGAAGGAGCCCCGAGATGTGAAGTTGAGGCACCTTTGGATCCCCGAATATTGAAAGATGAAAAGCGGGGTACCCCAGTTGAAGACCTTATTTCAGTCTCGATTTGTGCCACCGACCCAACAAAGACAGTGAAAGTAGGCTTCAACCTCTCGGAGGAACAAAGAGATAAGCTCATCACCTTCATACGTGAGCACCACGATGTATTCGCTTGGTCCCACTCGGATATGCCGGGTATCCCACCTTCCCTCTCTTGTCACAAACTCAATGTCAGCCCGCATAATAAACCGGTCAAACAAAAGCGTCGTGCCTTCAATCAAGAGAAGTACGATGCAATTGAACAAGAGGTAGACCGCCTATTAGCAGCGAGGTTTATCCGGGAAGCAGTGTACCCCGATTGGGTATCCAACGTTGTTCTTGTCAAGAAATCAAACGAAAAGTGGCGTATGTGCATGGACTTCACCGATTTGAACAAGTACTGCCCCAAGGATAGCTTCCCGCTTCCCCGGGTAGACCAGCTGGTTGATGCAACAGCGGGGCATGAGATGCTTAGTTTTTGGACGCCTTCTCCGGTTACAACCAAATCCCAATGTATGAACCCGATCAAGAGAAAACAGCCTTCATCACCAACCGTTGGTTATACTGTTATAAGGTTATGCCATTCGGTTTGAAGAATGCCGGGGCTACCTACCTTTTTCAAAGTTTTTAAGACCGGTAAGAAGCTCCAATGGACACCCGATTGCGAAGAAGCTTTCCAAGAACTGAAGGGGTACCTCATGAATGCTCCACTACTTGCCAAACATGAGCCGGGAGAGGTGCTTCTGTTGTATCTCGCCGTATCCGAGCATGCCACCCAGCTTCTGTGTTACTCAGGAGGATGATAATGGGATACAACGACTTATTTACTACACCCGGTAAGGCTATGGTTGATCTTAGAAAAGGTACCCCACCTCTGAAAAAGATCATTTTGGCATTGGTTGTCTCCGCACGGAAGCTCATACCATATTTTCAAGCTCACACCATTGCAGTCATCACCAACCTTTCCCTCCGGCAAATCCTCTAGAAGTTAGACATGTCCGGAAGGCTTCTCCGATGATCCCTTGAATTAAGCGAGTTTGACATCATCTTCAAGCCTCGTTCGGCGATTAAAACCCAAGCCATCGCTGATTTCATTGCGGAATTTGCCAATGACTCAAGTGGTGAAGGTGATCTGAGGTACCTGTCAGATACCCCATCCACCGACGAAGGGGGACAGGTCTGAGAAATATATGTAGATGGTTCCTCTAACTCACACGGAAGTGGTGCAGGAGTTATTATAATTGACCCGAACAAGGTAAAAATATGCTACGCCTTGCAATTCGGATTCAAGGCTTCAAACAACGAAGCCGAATACGAGGCCATCATAGCAGGGTTAAGGATGTCGAAGGCTTTGGGAGCGAAGAGGGTACACGTCAAGAGCGACTCCCAGTTGGTGGTAAGCCAAATTACCGCACAATATCAAGCGAAAGAGGAAAACATGAAGGGGTACCTCAGAAAAACCAGAGAGTTGATGTCCCAATTTTGCGAGGTTAAGGTGGAAAGGGTACCCCGACTGGAGAACAGCGAAGCCGACACCCTGACAAAAATGGCGTCCCTTGGTGTAGCTCAGTCAGCTGGCCCCATCACGACAGAACACATACCCGCCCCCAACATTGATCTGCTAGAACCGTTGGAAGTAGGATCACTGTCCAACGAGGTACTTTGAATGGAGCCTATCATAAGGTACCTCAAGGACGGAGACCTCCCCTCAGATAAAAGTGAAGCAAGAAGACTAAAGTATCAAGCAGCGGGTATTGCACGATCCGGGGATACCTGTCTGAAAGAGGGTTCACTCTTCCTTACCTTATATGCTTAGGAAGTGACGAGGCCGAGTATGTCATGAGGGAGATATATGAGGGGATTTGTGGCAATCACTATGGAGCACAATCACTGGCGCAAAAAGCTCTCCGTCAGGGGTACTACTAGCCTACCATGTGGGAAGATGCCAAGAATATGGTACGAAGCTGTGACAAATGCCAAATGTTCGCCAGGGTACCCCACCTGCCCCCCTGAGAGAAGCTAACGATTATATCTTCCCTTGGCCCTTCGCTATGTGGGAGTGGATCTCATTGGCCCGTTAGCTACTGGGAGGGGGCAAGCAAAATATGCAATTGTGGCGGTAGATTATTTCACAAAGTGGGCGGAAGCGGAGCCACTAACAAGCATCACAGAAAGGAAAACCACAGAATTTATTTGGAAGAACCTCATTTCCAGATTTGGGATCCCCTATGCAATTGTTAGTGATAATGGCAAGCAATTCGATAATGAAAAATTTTGAAGTTTTTGTTCGGAGCTGGGGATAGCCAACCGATTCGCTACACCTGCCCATCCCCAATCTAATGGGCAAGTCGAAGCCGTTAACAAGATTGTCAAAGGTATCCTGAAGAAGAAGCTAGAAGAAAGAAAATGGAGCATGGGTAGACGAGCTACCAGGGGTTCTGTGGGCCTACCGGACTACTCAAAACACCTCCACCAGGAAGACCCCGTTTTCCCTCGCATTCGGTGTTGACGCAGTGATTCCAGCAGAAATCGGGGTACCTTCTGACAGGGTTGAATACTTTGATGAGGCCGAGAACACCTCTTTGGTTGCTTCAAACCTTGATTTGGTGGCTGAGAAAAGGGCTAGAGCAGAATTGAGGACAGCCATATATCAACATCGCATTTCGGGTCTATATGAAAAAAAGGTACGCCCTCGATCCTTCAAGAAATGAGACTTGGTCTTGAGGAGGGTAACTCAGAACACGAGGGTACCCTGCGAAGGCACTTTTGGGGCAAATTGGAAAGGACCTTACCGCATCAACAAACCCGTTGGGTCAGGTGCATACAGGCTACTCCACATGGATGAGACAATCGTGAGGCACCCCAAATGCCCTATGTTGGTCAGTTGCAACTTTAGAATTTCTTTAATTTTCAAATGAAAAGGATAGGAGGTCTTGCGGTCTCCCATTCTCCTCAGGGTAACAAAGTTAAGTCATGTATTGATCAACGCTTTCGTTATCTATAAATGCATTTTCTTTCTCAATAAATATGATGTGGGTTCTTTCTTTATTTTTCGCCACTTCGATCTTAGAATGCGGATTATATTCATTTATCGCCATTAATATACCCTCGCATCTGGTTATATGCAATTCTCGCCATACGCTTGTCAATTATGACTAACCTATCACAGGACCAGTCAGGGTACCTGATATGCCTAGATCGTGACGATTTATGCAAAGCCAAGATGGGCAACAGAGTGAACAACCCAGGGGTAGCCTTTCTGCGGAAGCATGACAAAGCTACCTAAACAAAGAGAGGGAGGGTCAAAGAGAACCCGAGGGTGGAGTAAAACCGGCATACCCTAGCGCCACGAGGTTCAGCTTAGGTATGAGTACACCCACACCTCCGTCCTCTTACTTGAACAAAGTATGGGGTAAGCTATTCAAAAAATTCGGAGAGAACTTCGAAAGAATAAGAAAGTGATTGGTTGGACCAATTGCGCTTTCAACGTTTGATCGAGATGTCGCGACGATATTTTGATTACCAATTTGTGGGGAATCCGCCATGGTTGCCGAGAAGGGCATGCACCAAATTCACCGATCTGTGTAAACCAGCAGGCGCCTGATGTTGAATATTTGTTAAGGTACCAGGGATACCCCATTTTAAAAAAAAAATGAGAGGTACCCTAGACATTTACAAGATAACAATTTAATCAAGCATTCATTTGCAGAATAACAAGAATGCAAAGTACAAGAGGGCTCGGTGGCATGGTATCATAACAAAAGAGAAGTCCCAATAATACAAAATATCTCAAAAAACCAAAAAGAAATAAACAAGGTCCAAATAGCAAAATGTGGATAGATCCGAAAAAAAAAAACAAGAGCACAGTGAGAAGGCTACACCGAGGGGGGAACGCCATCCCCAACATCCGTCTCCAGAGGGCGATCAGCGAGAGACTCGAGGTACCCGAAATATGAGCAGCCAAGTAGGGGCATCCGAGGCGGAACGGCAAGCGCCGCGAGGTACCCTAGGCCACCCGGAAGGGGTACCCGACCGTGCCTGGGAAGACTTCTTCCTCTCTGCAATCGTCTTCAGAATCGTGGCCTTGTTGAAAAATTTCTGCACACGGGGTACCTCCAATTCCGGATCTACGCTCCACACCTCCGTAATTATGAGTGAGAATTCATCCTCCGCCATCGTCTTTTGTCGAGATATGTATCCTCGTTAGTGGCCCTCAACTCATCGCAATCCTTCTCCACCCGACTTTCTCTCGACGCGCAAAGCCAATGCGTTCTTGCAAAGTTTTGACTTCTCGAGCAAGGCGATCCTCGCGAGACCGCGGCTGGAGCTCACCCCTTAACTTGTCGACCTCGACTAGGCAAAACAATAAGGAGTCGAGGTCCTGAAGGGTGGGCCGAGGAGAAAGGATGCCCGGGGTCATAAAAGACATGTTAAATATATGTGTATGGCAATATGATTAAATAAGTAAAAAAATGATGAAGGGGTACACCAGGATACCCTGGAAAGCCTACCTCTTGGGTAGCCCTAAGTGCTTGACCATACAAGACCGGCTCAAACTCATCTTGTCGACCTCTTTGACAACCTCGGAGATAACATTTTCAGCAGAGTAGTAAAAACAGTGAGCCAAGTGCGAAACCTCCTTGTTGAAGCCGGTCTAGGTCACCTTCACGTAACTCATCTGGGAAAGCGAAACCAAAGCCCAAATTTTCTCTTCTTGAGCGAGGGTACTCTTCGACCCGGCTGTGGGAGGTACCTCCCGAGATTTCCCCTTTGGTCCGGGAACTCGAGGTGGCCGGAGCCTTTCGGGGTACCGCCGAATCCACGAGATCCGGAAGCACCCGCCACTACCGCTTGGAAAAAGGCGTCAAAAGCGTCACCCGCCGATTCCATAACTGCACCCAATGCACAAAAAATTATGTTAGCCGGACAAGTACTAAGTACTACAAAAGCAAAAATGGGAAATAAAAAGCGAGGAAGTAAAATAAAGATGCGGTAATAATGGGGTACCCTCCCCAGTAGATAATAATAGGGTACCCCTCGACACCCGAATCATACATGAGTCACCCCCGGGAGCAAGTGGAGGACTTCGGTCAATCAGCCTCGCTCTCCATAATCTACTCTCCTCCAGCACATCACTACCCCTCTGTGCACCTCGAAGCCTATCCACAAACTTCTTCACCTCTCTCCCCACCTCCTGAACTGGGCATGATCCTTTAGCCCATGTCACACCTCCAAAAGCATAAAAAACCCAAGGTTAGCGAGACATTCATGTGAAAGACTACAATAAAGAACCGTAAGTGTTTGAGGGAAAAATAGGAAAGGTAATAGAAGCGCCACGTGTCAGCCAATGGAATGATTTCATCACAATTGGAGGTACCCTGCATAATCTGAGGTGTGCTCCTAAGATGACATGAGGTACCCCGTATAAATAGAGGTATCCTGCACAATTAGAGGTATCCCACACAAATAGAGATACCCCATATAATATGAGGTACCCCATACAAATAGAGGTACCCCATACAAATAGGGGTACCCCGCGTAATAGGGGGTACCCCACGTAACTCGAGGTACCCGTCAAAGCGGATGTAAGAGAATCCACCGAAAATATCCGCCATGAGATCCGAGGTACCCGAAATATGAGCAGCCGAAGTAGGGGCATCCGAGGCGAAACGGTGCGATGGGGTACCCTCGGCGACCGAGGAAGGGTACCCGACAGTGCACAGGAAGGCTTCTTCCTCTCTGCAATTGTCTTCAGAATCGTAGCCTTGTTGACAAATTTCTGCACCCGAAGTACCTCCAACTCCGGATCCACACTCCACACCTCCGTCATGATAAGTGAGAATGCATCCTCCGCCATCGTCTTTTGCCGAGATAGTAGATCCCCGTTGGTGGCCCTCAACTCCTCACAATCCTTCTCCACCCTAGCTTTCTCTCCCGACAGGCCAGCAATGCGTTCTTGCAGAGTTTTAACTTCTCGAGTGAGCTGATCCTCACGAGATTGACGGCTTTGGCTCACTCCTTAACTTGTCGACCTCGGATCACACGGCAACAAGGAGAGTCGAGATCCTAAGGCAGTGGCTAAGGAGAAAGGATGCCTGCGGGTCATGAAAGACATGTTAAATATATGTGTATGACAAAAAGATTAAATAAGTAAAAAAAAAATGATGAAGAGTACACCCGGGGTACCCCGGGAAAGCCTACCTCTTGGGTAGCCCTAAGTGCTTGACCGTAACGCTGGCTCAAGCTCATCTTGTCAACCTCTTGAAAGAACTCGGAGGTAACATTTTCAGCAGAGTAGTAAAAGTGGCGAGCCAAGTGCGAAACCTCCTTGTTAGAAGCCGGGTCTAAGTCACCCTCACGTAACTCATCGGGGAAAGTAGAAACCAGCCCGAATTTTCTCTTCTTCGAGCGAGGGGTACCCTTCGACCCGCTGTGGGAGGTACCCTGAGATTTCCCCTTTGGACCGGGAGCTCGAGGAGGTCGGGAGCCTTTCGGGTGTACCGCCGAATCCTGAGATCCGGAAGCACCGCCCACTACCGCTTGGAAGAAGGCGTCAAAAGCTTCACCCGTCGATTCCATGACTGCACCCAATGCACAAAAGTTATGTTAGCTGGACAAGTACTAAGTACTGCAAAAGTAAAAAATAGGAAATAGAAAGCGGGGAAGCGAAACGAAGAATGCAATGATAATGGGGTACCCCAGTCCCATAAGTAATAATAGGATACCCCCCAACACCCAAATCATACATGAGTCACCCCCAGGAGCAGGTGTAGGACTTCGGTCAATCAGCCCCGCTCTCCATAATCGGCTCTCCTCCAGCACATCACTACCCCTCTGTGCACCTCGAAGCCTGTCCACAAACTTCTTCACCTCTCTCCCACCTCCCAGAATCAGGCATGATCCTTTAGCCCATGTCACACTGCAAAGCATAAAGAACTCAAGGTTAGCGAGACATTCAAGCGAAAGATTCCGATAAAGAACCATAAGTAAGGGAGATACTTACGATCACATCAAGGAATGGGAACCTCCACGGGTCGCCCTTCTCACCTGTCTCTCCGTCCCCACCTACCCTCGGCGACAAATCATCCCTTTCTAACCCTTCTTCTTCAAGGCGGGGTTCCCCTCAACGATGTGGCCATGATCACCCCAGGGGGAGAAGTAAGCAATGCCGGGACCCTTAGGCTTCTTGAATTGGTAAAGGCCCCTCAACTCCCGAACAGAAATGTCGCGCTTCACGACCTCCAACCATAACACATGTAAGCCCGTCAGTGTCCTCCACCCTGGAAGGGACAGCTGCCCAGGAGCTACCCCCAAATAACTAAACATTTTCATAAAGAATGGTTGGAGGGGCAGGCGGAGTCCTAGATCGAAGAGGTCGATATGGAGAGCAATCCCATCAGACTTTGGACACTCGGGTCGCTCATCTACATGGGGTACCCTAAGCTGGACAGACGGAGGAATATTGTATTTGGCTCTAATTTGTTCTAAGTCTCCCAAAATAACCCTCCTAATGCCTAGGGAAAAAGGGTTGCTAGATTTTGAAGGTGTGGCAGGGGGAGACTTAGGCAGCTGGTCCGAGGAACGAGCTGGAACCTTAGGCTTGGTTGACTTACCCTTCTTTCGAGGATGGGGGGTAGGCTGTTTACTAGGAAAGCGTGGGCTGACACGAGGGGTACTCCTAGGGGGAGGGGGCTCAGAACGAGAATTACAACTCTTGGAGGAACTAGGAGGAGACCGATCCCCCTCGCTAATGGAGATGTGGGAAGGGGAACCCGCAGGAGGGCTGTCAACCCTACTAGCCTCAACTTTACGTCGCTTCCTCACGGGTCCCGTGTGTTTCTTACCCATCTACTTTTCCCCAACAACACATCCACAAGCCCCCAACAACACATCCACAAGTTCCCCAAACAACACATCCACAAGCCCCCAACAACACATCCAGCAAGCCACACGTTTCCCAAACAGCAACATGTCCATACCAAGCACCATCCACCACACATCAACCACCAAATGCAAACACCAACCAACAAAAAAAAAAAACAAACAAACACAACAAAAACCAAAAATAAATTTTTCTCAGAGTATGCAAAATAGCGCCACTGTAAATGCGCCAAAGGAGGAGAAATGATGAGGGATACCTATGATTCACCAACTCAGTAGATCGGGATTGAAAATCGTGGCAAGACGAAGCTGCAGGCAACCAAAAATAGTGAGTAAAAATATGCAAGTATAAATATAAAAATAAGCTTAAATATATATAGTTATTTATAAATAAATGAATAAATAAAATGAAGAGCGAAGAAGTCAGAAAACCTGGCCGGTACCAGTAATGGCTGCAACCACCGAGAACCGACGCCGGAGACCAAGGAGAACGATGCCGGAAAAACACAAAGGAGAACGCCGGAGGACGCCGACCGAAACAAAAAAAAAAAAACAGAAAAAAGAAGAGAAAAACCAAGAAGCTGCAGCCACCAAGGAGAACGACGTCGGAAAAATACAAAGGAGAACGCCGGAGGACGCCGACCGAAACAAACAAACAAAAAAAAAACATAGAAGCTACAGCCACTACGAAGAACCGGCTGCCATGGCTGCAACCACACCAAACCGACGCCGGAAATCTCCAAGAAAAACGCCGGCCGAAACGAGAAAGAAAGAAGAAAAAGAAAGAAGAAAAAGAGAGAAGAAAATGAGAGAGAAGAGAGAGAAAGCGAGGATAAAATGAAGACACAAGGAGGGGGGGTTACCGTGTGTATCGCCGGATCGAGATCTCACCGTGAGCCGCCGGAAATCGCCTTGAACCGACTAGATCTGGAGCCCAAAACCGCCACCGCAGCAGCCGGGATTCACGCCGGAAAACGTACCAGATCAACGCCGACCGAGAGAGAAAGAGAAAGAAGAAAGAAAGAAAAGGAAGAAATAAAAGAGAGAAAAAGGAAGGAGAAACGTGAGAAAGAAAAGGGAGAAAGAAAATGGGAAAGAAAGAAAACGGAAGAAGAAGGAAATAAAAGAAAAAGAGTAAAGGGAGAATAGAGCCTAGGGAAGATGAACGAGCGTTAAAAAAAAAAAAAAAAGTAAAGAAATTTTTGTTTTTACCTGTGATAATGTTGATGCAGTTAGAAGAAGAGACGAAATTATGGAAGAAAAAGACTACTGGAAATAATCAATTTTTGGGAGTCCGTTTGGGGATTTTCAAAATAAATGAGAGAAGATTGACACACGTCAGGAGTTTAAATTCAACCTGACAGAACACGTTGCCCAAGAAAGGACTTCAGGGATGTTTGAGTGAGATTGGAATTTTCAAAATTCAAACTGCGTGTCAGACGGCTGCCACTTCCCAAGAAAAAGGAGAGAGACATATGAAGACAACTGTTACTTTCTCATAAAAAAAAAAAAAAAAAAGGAAAAGGAAAAGATAGAGAGAAGATTTTTAGTTTGAAGTACACAAAGTTTAGTCAAGGGAATAAGCTAAGCAAGGTACCCTCCGGTCCAGCCGCGTCGCCACGTGTCACTCATACAATGAGTTTCTTTTGCCTCCAATACTTCTCGCCAAAAAGAAACTAGGGGGATGTTGTTTGAGGGAAAAATAGGAAAGGTAATAGAAGCGCCACGTGTCAGCCAATGGAATGATTTCAGCACAATCGGAGATACCCTACACAATCCGAGGTGCCCGGCGTGATTTGAGGTACCCCGCACAATAGAAGTACCCTGCACAATTAGAGGTACCCCACACAAATAGAGGTACCCCGTATAATAGAAGGTACCCCACACAAATAGGGGTACCCCGCGTAATAGGGGGTACCCCACGTAACTCGAGGTACCCGGTAAAGCGGATGCAAGAGAATCCTCCAAAAATATCCGTCATGAGAAACGTCTCCGCCTCCTAAAAGATATTATTCGATTTTGTCAGAATTAGAAATAAAAAACGATGTGCTAAAAGGAGGGACAACCGCCTGCCACCTCTGCCAAAATGAAGGACACTGTCCCAAGGACAGTAGTTCCCAGCCGCCTACCCGACAACTACTGCAGGGGTACCCTGGACCACTCTCCAGCGCGCGCCACGTTTCCAAAGGATGAGATACGCCGCGAACATGCACATAACGGCTTCAAAATCATAAAAACGGTAAAAGAACGTTAGCCAAAAAGGGTACGCCACGTGGCGACTGAAGTACTCCATATATAAAGGCGCCTAGGTTTCATTCTCTAGGAGAGCTCTCATTCACCCAAAAAACACTCACACTCCAAAAAATAAGTTTTCTTCAACCTTAAACCCTAATTTACAGAGGGCTAGCTAGATCTCTTTACCATAAAAGCTTGAGTTTGCTAACTTGAGCGTCGGAGTGTGAACGCCGAGGTACCCCGGCTTCACCTCTAACCTCTATTTCACTGTTTTGCAGGCGTGAAGCTCATTTTGAAGGATATCTCTCTTGGTTTTGACCTTTCACCATTGTTACCATTCTCTCTCCCCCTCTCACCTCCCCCGAATTTCAAATACACCACACCGCACACAACAAACTAGTGAGGTACCCCGTCTCCCCCAAAAATATAAATTCATTGTTTTAAATTGATTTACCTTTTCCTACCCCAAAATCTATCGAAAACATATATATTTCAATTTCTTTATAAAAGCGTTTAAATAAAATAAAAACCAAATTAAAACTCTGAATTTAAATATAAAAAAAAAATTAAAAATTAACAAGGGATGACACTACGATTGCAATTGATTGATGGTGTTTCCCAGTCTGCCTTTTGCGGCCAAAATGGGGGTAGCCCACTTCATTTGCTAAAAACAAAAGCAAATGCTTGCCATCAATTTTCCAATACAAACTTAATATAATATATTAGACAGATTTTTCGACTACACTCCTTATCCTGCAGTGACAATTAATAAAAATATTCAACCCAATAAAATATATCAACAATGCAATTCATTTTTTATACTTCATAAAAAAAATTAAAAAACAGAACAAAAAATTCAATGATGTAATCAAAGAAACAGAGATTCATTGGGTGAGTAATATAATTACCTGGGGGATCTACTTAAGTTATTGAAAAAAAATTCAAGTGAAGTTCGGTCTTTGACTGCAAATATCGAATCGGTTGGAATAGTTGTTGGAATGAGATTTTGGAATTTTGAAGCTGTGCAAGCAAGTGAATCAAGATGATAAATTACATCTAAAAAAGCAATTTTGAAGGTAAAGATAAACTGCTTGATGAATGGTTTTAAGGCCAGTTGGAAGGAATATTTTATTTTCATAAGGATTGCGGCGTACAAAATGGAGGCGAGACCTAGAACGACCGTCTCTTCTTCCCATTTATAACTTTTAAATTGACACTTCGCTCCTTCTTGTTTGACAAATGTAAACAATATGACCTATAGTTTTTAAATTTACGGATAGTTTGGGAGTGCTAGACAAGTAGCGTTTTTGCCCTGTAGTGCTCTTGTTTCGTAGTAGCCATTGCTGTTGACACTTGTCACTACTTCATTTATTGAGAGATTGAAATTATAGTAATATATGTTGCTTAGAAGCAATTTGGCATGAAAATGTACGGACTATTCTTCAATTTCTTCTTAATTGTTTAAGGCAGAACAAGAAGTTGAATCCGGAGAGATCTCCAAATCACGTTCTCTAATTTACTTGGACTAAAATCAATGCAAGCTTACCAAGCATCCTTTGATGCCCCATTTTATTCATTGCTACCCCAACTAGATTGCCTAAATAATCATCACACAGACATATGTAAAACAGTGAACCAATAAAAGGTTCTACTATAAACCTAGCAAAGTGCAGCACTGCTTGGAAATGTAAAGTCAATTAATAATTATTTCAAGAAATCAAAAAAGAAAGACAGCTGCTAAGTTAAATAAAAATATAACTTATAGTAACTCAAAAATAGTTACTAAATATTAAAAAATAATAATATGTAAAATAAGTTGGAGGTTATTAATAATTTATTTTAGATTTACTGGAAGTTATATAGGATATAATTTAACAAGGCTAAAAAAAAAAAGCAATATAAGATGAGACTAAAGACTTTGTTTCGAACGGCTGTTTTCCCAACATCTGGGTCCTACAATCAACTTTTAATGGGTGGGTGAATTATTTAAAAAAATGAGGGTCACCCCTATGCGGCCACTTATCGAATCCATTAATAGACTGGACCCGAACCTTGACCCACGCAGCTTACCGGGCCTCGATCGAATTTTTCTAACTCGCCACATGAGTAGCCCAAACATACCCTCCAACCGTAGCAGCACCAAGTTATAAATAGTCCAATACTACCCTTCTATTAATTAATTTGACTTGGTATTCATTTCGGATTCTTTAATATCCTGAATTATTTTTCCACTTTCATTAAATAGTAAAATAAATTACTTCATTTGATTGTCATTTGTTAATTTATATGCATTTTTCTTGTTTGACTGATCCTCTGAATTCGATCAATCTTTAAAGTTACTTTAATGTTAGTGAACAAGCTGATGGGGAGATACATATATCAGGAATGGTAAATGTAGGGAATTGGAAAAATAACAGTGGAATTTTATTATAATAAAGTAATTTATTTACAATTATATAAGAATAACAAAAATAACAATAATAAGTAAATAGTAGAGAAATTAAATCATGTTACAGATGTCACTTTACTTAAGACGTTTGTTGTCCCCACCAATTGAGTAATGCGTGTGGGTTAAGTAAATATGTCTCCATTATACAATGAAACACTTAGGTTTGCTTTCGTTGATGCACAACAAAAGCAAACCTAATTACCCTCTAATGTTGCAAGCATGCTATGAATCAATATATAGTTCCAACATATAATAATATATTGGATATTTGATATATAAAATACATACGAATGTATGGTGAGATTCATTTTAGGAAGGGTTACGAAAAGAGTGTGGCACCATTTTCTTAATGTCTAAATGACCTAAATATAACCTCTATTTATAGATATACATGTGCCTCTTCATTTATGATGTTACCTTCCATGATATTACTTCAATTATGGTCGTTGGATTTATATTTAATTTTGATTAATAGTCTAAACTAAACTATTGCCATTTTAAATAAAAATGGGACCGTGAATGAATGCATCCTTAAGTAAAAAAAATATCATTTCTATAAGACACAATTAAAATATACATTAAAAAAAACAGAATTAATTATACATGTCTTTATAATAACACACCGTTTATTTTAAAAATACAATTCCCACACAAACCATACTCTTGTAAACAATAATAATTATCTCAATGCCAATAACTAGTCATAATAGTGTACACTTAACAAATTGCAAAGCCATTGAGTCATGATTACTGAGAGTGATTAACCCATGCACTTCATATATAATTATTGAATCCAACAACAAAATAAAATTGGCAGCTGCAACCACTAATAATATAAAACTAAAACGACTATCAATAAAAATGTAAATACAGAAATTCCTTTAACGGCTTTCATCGTTTCTGGAAAACAAATTATTCATCATTGCACGAGAAAGCACCTTTTCTCGAAGAAGGGAACGACGTGAGAGCCAAATTTTCGACGTTCACTATCATTGGAAGAGAGTCTTTAGTGCTATTAGCGGGGTCCGCCTACGTTACAACAGTTGCAACGTACCACATTTTTTGTCCATATGCGTAATGGCCGTAGGATTTGGAGCGCTTTCATCTAACGGTTCAGATGAGTTCTGAATATAAGTAAAGTAGTCGGTTGCCAACCGAGACTGTAGATAAATATAATAAAAAATTAAATAACTCAAAACTGTTAAAAATTAGGTGATTGAATCAGTGTTGAGAGGACATGGTCGAATTCATTGTGAAAACCCATTAATTCTTGAAATCTGTTCCACACATAGTAAAATCAGATCATGAAATTAATTGCTAATTGAAGTGCGGTCGTATGAGGCTGAAGTAATTTTGAAATTGCGGCAGAGAAATTGAAGACGATTATATCGTTGTGGCAGCCAACAATGACCGACATTGGGTGGAGCCGAAACTTTAGGAATTAGGCAAATGTAATTATATGGGAAAAGGGTGGAAAAAAGTCTGTTTGATCCATTGATTAGCCATTCGATCGGAGGCAGCAGGTAACTACTGATAAGAAATTGTAAATTTTGAATGAAAGATTTAATTGTGGTAATGAAGTTAGGATTTTTTGTTATGTTTTTTATGGAAGAATTAGAGAAGGGGAGAATGCTTTCCAGGAAGCATTGTTTAATTTCTTTGTTTAATTATTGTTACTGGATTTGCGATGTATTTGAACTTGAAAATAAGAAAACAGTAAGATTTTGAATTCGTTGTTGGAGCTTTTAGAATTTAGATGTGTTTGGTTAATACTTATCTCATATTCTCCAGCTGCAATGCTTCTTTTTTTTTTATGTAACAACTCCCGGTTTTTTATATTTGTCTATTAGATTTTTTATTGTCAAAGGCTTTAGATTCTTCCAATTTCTTTTTTTTTTATCACTATTTTTCTCTTTCCAATACTGAAGATTTTGGTTTTGGTCTTGTTTTGTTGTTTTAAAAATTTTCCAACCCATGTATTTGATCATGGTTTCATACTGTCAGGTTTTACAGACCAAGAGGACCAAGAAGGCAGGAATTGTTGGAAAGTATGGTATGTATTAAGGCTATTTTTATTCATTTTTCCGGTTTGTTTAGTGTCCTCAAGTATAGATGTTATGGTAATATAGGCTTAGATTTTTTTTTTCCCTTGGGATATTTTTATATCAATAGCAGGTAGAAGTATTATATCTCATTAAGCTTTGAGCATGAATTGTGGGTTATTGACATGTTTATTCAAGAAAGCTTGCTACTGGCATTATATAAATAGAAATTTATAATAGGAAGCATATTATGAAAAGCCTTGTGGTGGTCTTTCTCTAGCTTCTGTTATCCCTACTTTGATGCTTTAGTTTCTTTTTGCATGTGTGGCTTAGGGATCTTGGAATTATAAGTATTATTCTTTTCCAAGTACTCATTATGGTGGCAGTCTTAAGAAGGTGGAGGTCAGTCAACACAGTAAGTACTTCTGTGAATTCTATGGGAAGGTCATACATTCCCCTTTTCCTGCTCTTTATCATTTTTCATTCCTTTTTATGCTCATGGTTCAATGACTGTTCGCTTTTGCTTGTGGATGTATTAAATGTTTACATATTCCTTGCTGTAGGAAGTATGCTGCGAAGAGGAAGGTTGTGGGAATCTGGGGTTGCAAAGACTCTGGCAAAGTTGAAAGCTGGAGGTGCTTACACTTTGAAGTAACATTCTCATTGGCTGTCATATTTACTTTTATAATTCAATTTAAATGATTCTAGATTCTGTCCTATGTTCCTTTTCAGGATTTCTAGTGCTGTGACCGTGAAAAATATCATTTGGAGGCTGAAGGAGCAGACTGAGAGCTAATTTTGTTGCCAATCTATCTGTTTTTTTTTTTTTTTTCCATTTATTTGTGGTGGGAGTAATTCCTGGGGGGAGGATTGTCTAAATGGATTTTTATGCATGGATATTTGGTTTAGAAAGTTTTGAATTTGAATCTCTTTGTTAAATAGATTTTAATGGAATTTTAGCTTTGTGGTGTTAACTTCATGGTATGTTGCTTCAAAATTTTGGTGTCAAAAATCATGGCTATAATTATTTAAATGGGCCACAATAAAAATTGATCTCCACCATTAGTAATCATTTATAAGAAACTAGCTCCAGTTGAAACCAGATATTTTGTTCGTGTATTTTAGTGAAATGAAATCAATTCCTTTAAAGGCATAAGTTGATTATCCTTTTGGATTTAATCTATTAAGGCATTGATTTATTTCATTGAAAGAACTATTGAGTTCACATACAACAAAGGCTGGGCTCGAAGGTCTTTTACCAGCGCTCCAAACTCTTGCATTACATTTAGCTTTACAAAACTCTTAAGAAGATGGAAAAAGGCAAATATTAACTAAACACACAAGCTATTGTCGTCACCTATGTTCTCTCCTTCCATTCCCCATTAGTCTAGGAATGCATATAAACATTTAAAAAGACAGACATAATATAGTGCTCTTTCACCATCTTACTCTAAGAAGCATCATTAATGCAGGGACTTCAAAAATTTGAGGCCCCTTCGACAAAGAAAGGTGATGACGAGAGGACGATGACTCATTAATCATCATCGTCTAAAAGCTGTATAGACTCTAGTCAATTGTATTACTATATGAGATGCATATGGGTATATATCATACAATGGCAAGAGGGATGCGATCTTTGCTGTTGCTGTGATGCATTTGCTTTTGTACAGCCTTAAATACAGCAACTCTAGATGCATTTTGCTGTTAACTTTCTCATCTATCCTAGCCACATCATAAGAATTTTCAGCTGCTTGTCGTGCTTCCTGATTACAAGATAACAACAATAAGAAAAAAAATCCCCACTCGAACAACAATTAACTTGAAGAAAGTTATTATGACATTAACAAGTTTGTGTAGCTCAGTGTGGTTTTCTCACAGACAACGAAAAATTAAAAATAACTTCTGACTGTTATCTTAAATTTCATTAATCTTTCTAACATCAATAAAATGCTGAAAGTAAAGACGTGTTAAGTATATTACAAAAGGAACATTAAAACATCTACAGTGAGACAATAAAGTTGTAATAAATTTTAGGCATTAACAGCTGTAGAGTGGTAATTGAATAAAAGTTTGGTTAAAAAGGTTTAAATACATGCACTGCATTGAGTACTTTGGAGTGGTAAACTGCAATAGGTGATACAGGATGAGTCGTATTCTGTGTGCTTGGAATGTCAATAATTCCATTTTGCCCAGATTGGTTTTCCCATTTTTGAATGTGTACATTCCAAGCCCTTGTCATATACCCTCATGCCAGACTCCTCCATACCAATGCCCATTTGGCAAAAGAATAGACGCTGAATCCATGCATCTTGTCCGCAAAATATTCTCTAGCATATGTGTCCCCATTTCTAAGTAAGAAACTTGGATATCAATATGGGAAGAAAAAGATTCATATGCCTGTGCATTAAAAAAAATAAACCAGAACAAACAATTACTACAATCTACCATTAAACTCACTATCTAATAAAATTCAGCAATGTATCCAAACCAACAAAATGAACACAAATTATCCTTATAAATGACATCTTCAAGATCACTATAACCTTTGTCCACTGATTAATAAAATTACCATCAAACCTAAGCTCACTTGCACTATCATCCAATAGATGTCAGCGAATCCACTAAGGGGTAACAATCTAGTACTAATGTAAGAACACTAATTTGAAACCAGTGAAACACAATCACATGATAAATATCACTAGTAAACTCATGGTGATGAAATCAAATGATACAAAGAGCAGACTTCATAAATCAAAACTACATGGCTCACACTATAATCCTTATTGACCATATTCTAATAGATAAATGCCTCATCTTTCCTCATCCATGCAAGCACCACTTTGTTAATTCAATTCAATGCAATTAACAATGTCCTCAAAATCAAAGTAAAAACCAGAAAAGTAGATCAATAACCATGGAAACGAATGCAAATTCAAAGTTCATCGGTCCCCAACTCTGATAACAAATAGCGCAATCCAATCACAAAAACTTTATAAATATTAACACGAGACACCCCAATTAATTAATAAAACTAAATCCATAAGGGGAAAAACATTACCTTAAATGGCAATGGCCAAGGCCGTGCTTGACCCCCCACTTAAATTCGCCAACATATCGACTCCCATCCTCACAAGTATGAACTCCACATCCATGACTTTGCCCATTAGACCACTCGCCTGCATAAACATCTGTGGTATAAAACTTATAAACCCCAAATCCATGCCTAAGATCTTGCCTATATTAGCCCCTATATCAGCTCCCTCTGGCCCAAGTCTCGACTCCATACCCACCATATTTGCCATCAACTCCAACCACCCTCATATATGCCACTTAGATAATAACTCCCAGAATATTTTCCTTTTTGATACCTATCTTTATAAACGTCACCCTTGCTGTAAACTTGTACCCAGCAACCCGAATTTCCCCTCTTTTCTAGCTTGGGCCTTGACCTAATTGACCAAAACACAGGCAGAGGCAGCCTCAAGATTTTGGAAGAATTAGCAAGCTTAATTGAGGAAGAACAGACGAAGAACAAACGGATAAAAGGCAGGCGAGAAAGAGCGAGATTGAGAGAGAACAATAAAGCCGCGGAGAAGGCAAAACCCAACAAGAAATCGAGAAAAAAATGAATGACTCAGATGAAAAACAAGAAAATAAAAAAGGGCAACGATAACAACATAATCAGTTGCAAATGAACTCTCAAAGGATGGAGGTATTTGCAGCAGCAGATTTGGCAGCAATCAAAACGATAAACAGAGACTGGGTTTGCGAATTCGGCGAATTGAATTGAGGGTTTAAGTTATTCGATCAGCACAAGAACTGCAACTGGCCACAACGGTTGCAAGTAGCTTGATCAATTATGTAATAATTAATTTCATCCGTTAGATTGAATGAGAAAGCATCCAACGGCTTCGTTCAATAAAGACAAAAACTGTGGTATAATACCACAGTTGTAACGTAGGCGGACCCCTATTAGCGAGAGCTTGTCTAGCAGGCAAGAATATTCCACATACAGGATCTGTCAAGTCACTCAATGTTATTTGGAGATATAGATGTTGTTTTGGGAAAATAAAAATTAATAATGTATAATAAATAAAATTTTTAAATAATAATTTTAATAAATATATTAAAGATATTATAAGTTTTTCATTATAAAGATGATTGAATTAAATCAAGCTAACTTCCAAATTACAACAACCAGTATTTATCAAATATTTCAATGTTTGTTGTGAAAAATTTTAATATACTCGCAAGCGCACGAATTTAGAGATAGAATAGTGGTAACGAGGTCAAACCCACATGGATTGTTATAAATTGAAATGTCTAATTTAAATAAAAAATTAATATTAATTCCAACATATTTGAGCAAATTGAGTTTCTAACAAAATTAAACTAATTAAACTAAGAAAACAATTAAAACAAAGGAGAATTCAATAAGACAAAAATTACCAAAGTTTCAGAATCTACCATTATTCAATTAGTAATTATATAATCATTAATTAATCCTCAATTTTAGAGTGACAACTCGAAATCAATCTATGTCATCTCATAGATATAATAATTAAGCCCAAATAAAATTAATTTTGCGTAAGTTCTTTTTTACGCTAATAGTATGATATCTAAGATCCCATATAAACATATTGAATAACAAAGAGTCAAAGTTTTCCTAAGACTTGTGTAAAATAATTTAATGAAAAACACAGAATCGGGATAACCATATATAAACTTTATAGACCCAATTATAGATTTAATCGAATATTAATCCTAACAATCAGTAATGCATGACAAAATTGATGAAAAGATTTAATAACATCCAACTAATCATGTGAAACAAGAACTATAATCATCAAAGAACATATATAGGGAATTAATTAAATAAAAAAATAATTATTTTATTAAATAGGGTTTCATCATTAATCTCAGTATAAGAAAATTAGCTAGACTTATTTGAATTTGAAGCAACAAAATAAATAAATTCAGCCATGGGAACCGAATTGCTGCTGCTGCTCCTCTTCTTCTCTGCCTCGCGGATGCGTCTGCTTTTTGCTTTCTGCGTTCGGCGGCTTCCCCTCTTTTTCCGTCTTGCATTAGCCTTATATAATAGTATCCCACGATCATGCAATTATTGGCCAAATCCTCTAAGGATTTTAATTCTAATTCATGGCTAATTAATTGCTTCCCAATTACAATGCCATGCACGTGCATTCCAAATTGCCAAACCTTTGCTTTCCAAATGCACGCCCACCACCAGCCATAAATTGTTTCCTCTTTTAATTGCTCAATACGGGCCCCTCTACTTAAGCTAAAGCCAATGTTATGCTTAAATTCTTCTTCACGTGGCTATCCTATCTTCATGTGCAAGGATGAATTAACTTGTTGAATTCGGTTTCCTTGGCTTGAATTCACGTGCATATATGGTTAATTGCTCCCAAAATCAAATAATTAATGCTTCCGAAATCGAGCTCCTTTATGTTTTTTTTTATTCACAATCTCCAATTAATTCTTTATTCAACAAAATAATTTAATGAATTAAAAATAACTAACAATTATATAATTATGGATAAAATATGTATATATTATATGCTCATCAATATTATAACTTTTAAGATATAATTACTCAATTTCAATCCAAACGGTCCATAAACTTCTCTTTTGACCATTTCTTTTTCATAGAACAATTCATTAGGTGAGACCACTGCCTTTGCATTGATGTTGATGAAGCCTAATCAATCAAAGCTGAAACATGCGTCTAAAATTTGGGCGTAACCTGGTGACTTTTGCTTTTCCAATGATTTCTTCTGCAGGTAAGGTAAATAACATATGAACGCTGCTACAGTACCGAAAATTTTGCCCAAATAGGGAAAAACAATGCCGACATCGTTTTGAGTTTGCCTTGCTCGGACACCCATTCGAGCAAATTTTTCAGATTACTAGACTTTTTTCATTAAATATATTCTAAAGCCAGGGCAGGGCAGCTATTACTTATACCCCTATACATAAAAATAATGTACATATGTTTTTTAGCTGTGTATTAATTAAGATACCCTTAAAAGAGAAATACGAGATCCACACACTAGAGCTCTCCTCATTCAAACGATTGCACTCTCTTACTCAACAAAAAGCCACTCCAAAACACTTTCTCAAGGTCACATATGAATAACCAATCTGTTGAAATTTTAGGTTGCAATTACTTGCATTATTTATATAACCTATAAGGTGTGTTAAAGCTCAAATTTCTTTCATGTATTTTTTATGCATATTCTCCATATTATATTATTTCTTAGGATTTTATTTCCTTTATGATAAACAACAAGACAACTCATTTTTCATAACAATTATATCATTTGTTCTACATAATGCATTTTTTAACTACATTTTTTTGAAATCTCATTTTATTATCAAAATTTTTTAAAAAAAATTATACTGCATGTATGAATTTATTCGACTGTAGTCATGTAAGTGGTAGAATGTTCCAGTTAATTATAAAACCTTAACAACATATTAGTACAATAAATATACTTTTCAATAAATATATTATACAGATTTGCTCAACTTATTTTGAAACACCAATAACTTCTCTTATTTACCACTTCCTCTTTCTATTTTGTTTAGTTTTTTCGTTGCAAACAACTTGCACATAAACACAACAACTTCCCATATGATCCATGGGTTAGCTCATTTAATTGACTGCGCTGCTACTGGATTAATAAGCAAGATAACTACCTATTTGGGTTAAAAGCCTAAATATATTATTTAGTGGGAGACTCCATATAATGTGCTTGTGTTTAAGGGGCCTTGTGTTATTTTATAAGGTGGCCCCTATGACAAGAAGAAATAACGTTACTTTTGTTTTTATTATTTTTAATTTAAATCAAATTTGATTTAATAGAATTAAAAAATATATAAAAATATGGAGCCTAGGGTTTCCACTAAGATAGAGATATAAAATGACTTATTTTCTCCCAAAAAGAGGAGAGAGGCCATGATTTACAGATCAGAGAAAAAGATTTTTTCTCTCTAATTTTGAGAGAAAAATTTTCTCCTGCTAGTTGCTTTTAGTGGTGATAAAGGCGCCCACACGTCAAGTGCAAATCAAACATGAGTCATAACCTGGAAGATCATTGGTAACAGATCGTGATCTAACAAGCGTGGTAGTGACGGATCGTGGTCTAACAAGCGTGGTGGTGACGGATCGTGATCTAACAGGCGTAGTGGTAACGGATCGTGATCTGGGAGCCTAGACTAATTCAATGTAAAAGCCAAATCAGATTGTCAAGGTATGATTTTAAGATTACGTATTCCTATATATTGTATGAGATCGGTCTTAAATTTTTTTATAAAAATTAAAAAAATGATTTTTCTCCAACAAAAACCACAAGCAAAACTAGCTTTATCAAGAAAATTAAGTAGCTAAAAACTTGATAATTTAATATTGAACCTCAATGCCCTCAATCAATCATCTTTTCCGGTTCCCCATAACCGTGAAATTAAAACTCAAGTGAAAACTTTCGAGAAATAAGCATTTGTGTTAGTTGTAAATTCTGCTGAATTAACAATCATTTAAGGCTGTGTTTACTTGCTGGAGTGGGAGTGAGGAGTGTAGATTCCTCCCACTCCAGTGTTTACTTCCTCAAAATGGGAAGGGATTGGGAATCCCACTCCGTGTGTCCCACCCATTTTTGGAGTAGGGAGTGGGAGTGGGACTCCCATTGGGGGAGGTGGGAGTGGGAATCCACTCCCACCTCTCCCTTTTTTACCCTTTTATTTTTAATTTAATTTAATATTTTATAATTAATAAAATAAAATAAAATAAATAATATTTATTTGAATAATATTATTATATTTATTTGAATAATAATATTATATTTAACTAAATAATAATTTGCATTGATTCTAAGTTAAAATTATTTTAAAATAATATTATTATATTAATAGAGAATTAATAAATATAATATTATTATATTTATTTTAAAAATAATAGTACTATATTTATTTAATATTAATAATAATAAATAGTTTATTCTAAGAAAATATTAATTTTGTACTAAATAATATTATATTATTACTTTATATAATAATAAATTTAATATAATTATATTAAATAAAATAAAATAAGGTTTCATTTTATATTAAAATTAAAATTAATAATTTATTGTTCATAATTAAGAATATTAATAATTATAATAAATTTACAAATATAATAAAATAAATATTATTCATTAAATATATTTTTTATTAGTTTTGTAATTAAAAACTATAATTCTTTAAATAAGGATAAAATTGTAATTTGAAACTATTTACTCCCAATCCAAGACAAAGTAAACACATAAATTGGATTCTGATCTCTATTCCATGCTTCCATTCCAGTGTAAGTAAACAACCTACTCCCACTCCCACTCCACACTCCCAATCCTAGGATTCCCACTCCTCAGGATTCCCACTCCTCAGGATTCCCAATCCAATCCAAAAAGTAAACGCTACCTAAGTCACTAACAAGTCATAAAAATATCACCCAGACAGAAATAAAAGCGTAGAAACAAAAAACATCACAACATAGAAACAGAGGATATTAACAGCAATTGTGTGTATTATCTGATTTGCTTTTATTTTCCATTCATCTTCACAAACCATCTAAAAGGCACAATGCTGAATCATCAAGAAGCTGCTGAGTTGCCTATTATTTCAAACTAAGTTTCCAGTCAAATGTTTCTGTGAGCTATAGGCAGACTCCGCTAAGGCCATGGAGGGGTTCAGCCCTTCCCAAGCCATTATTTTTTCTTTTAAATTTGCCTCAATCTCCTTTCGAAAGCGTTACATAATTTGGGCACAATTTTACATAATAAAATATTTATAGTTTAGTAGTAAAAGTACTATTTGGAAACAAGATACTTTCATGAATGTGGACTCAACGAGCTCTGGTATATAAAATAAATAATTTATCACTATTATTTTTAAAACTTTAAATGAAAATAATATAATTTGATTTTTGAGATCTAAAATTTGTTCAAGTAAAGTAAAAAAAAAAAATCAGCACCCCAAATTAAATTAAAATATTTTGAACTGAGCCCCCCAATTTAAATGTTTGAGTCCGCCACCTAGTAAGCCATTTCGTCGAACACTTACCTATTTCCATCAAACATATATCTTAAACTAATTCAGGCCTACAAGCTCTGAAAAGAGCTAATGTTCAATCCAATTATTCATTATAGTCATGCATCACCAATCTTCCAGCTATTCTATAGTTTTGTCCTTATCATCTTTATGTCATTTATCAAATGGTTCAAATTGCAATACGAGGATCCACGTTCATTGTCACTTATACTAGCCAAATTAGCCATCCGACCGGCTGATTTCGTAAATTCTTCCCGCCTCTCCTCAAACAGATCATTCGCCAGCTTCTCAACAATCTTTCAGTTACATAAATCCTTCATATCTAAGCCTAGCTTCCAAACTTCTCCCACAAACCTACTATTCACCTGCTGATCAACTAAATATCGCCAGCAAATCATTGGCACTCCGGCCACAATACTCTCCAGAGTTGAGTTCCAGCCACTGTGAGTGAAAAACGCACCAATGGCCTTGTGGGCTAGAACTTCTTCCTGCGGAACCCAGCCTGCAATGTATCCTGTCTCCTTGGTCGCCTTGTGAAGTTCCCCGGAATCTGATTCTCACCATCTTTTCCCGAAATTAAGTCAGGCCTAATGACCCACAAGAATCTCTTGTTGCTGTTGACAACACCATGCCAAAACTCCATTAGTTGATCTCTTGACATCACTGCGACGCTGCCAAAGCTTATCTAAATAACAGATTGCGAGGGTTGATTTTCAAGCCATGCAATGCAGCTTTTGTCAACTTCCCATAAACTATTTAGGAAATGAGTATTTTCGGGGATTCTTGCTTTGAGTTGTGCGTTAAGAGGTCCAATGGTGTAAATTTTTGGACAGTGAGCCCGGATTTGGGACAATATAGGTCCTTCCAGGTCTTCAAATGCGTTCAATATGAGACCGTCTGTGCGAGCAGATGTACGGGTCTCGCTCACGAGGAGTTCCAGGTTCAAGTCCATTGGGTCCTTAGCTCGACAGATGGTCGGAAGATCGCGGCACCGTAGAAAGTTTTCCACGCCAGGCACATTTTGTATTAGGCGATCCATGTCTTCATTTCCTTCAAATTAAAATTGAATGGAAAGAATTGGATCACGGAAATAACATAGAAAAGATAAAAGAGAGAGGGAGAGAGATCCATTTGTAGAGTTTATCAATAGAATTATAAATTATAATGATGAATTCTGATGTCAATTGTGCTGAGTTTTACTACGGAAGCAACTGGAGTGAACTATTTCACTTGATTAAATTTGGAGTGGTACTAAGTGAGCTGTGTGTCAAGTTTATTATTGGCTACATTATATAAATTGAATTTAGATACTTGGAGACCTATTATAGTGAAGAAATAAAGTATATAAAGTTGTTTTTGTAATTTAAAATCGTGAGTGAAAAATCAGAATAAAGAGCACTAAAAGCTACTGCTGTTTTCTTCTGTTTTTAACTACATTACTCTGTTTCATGGGAAAATCTTAGATACTTTTGGTGGATACAAACCCTTTGCTGTTTGGGGCTATAACAAGAATCCACAATCTGAAAACAGCAGCCAACAAAAATATATCAAAAGTATTTGACTTTATCCTAAATTCGAATGCAAATAAAAGTGTGTGCGCGCGCGTACCTCTAATAGGCAGCTCGCCGGCATCGATGATTTCAGGGATGCAATAGTAGGCCCAAAAAGCACAAGCACTGATGGTACGAAAATAGAAAATGGGAATTCCAACTTCTCTGGCAACATCAATCGCAAAGCTCATAAACCCATCTGTAATCATACAATTCACAGGTGACTTGGAGTCAGTCAGCATCTCCTTCAAAAGAGGGGGAGTTACTGATGCCAATGAACTCCAATATTCAGGGAGTTTATCTGAAATTCGCGGATGATTCAGTGGAAGGCGATCTGTTATGGTCTTGAATTAAAATCCTGGAAGGTTCATGCAACGAGAAAAAACATCACTACTGTGACGAATGAGGCGCTCGTGGAATTCTTGGGTGTTGAGAAAGGTAATTTTGACACCGGCATGGCAGAGAAGTTCTGCGAGTTTCAGCATGGAGTTCACATGGCCTAGTGCTGCGAGAGGCCATATCAGAACATGGGGATAACTTACAGAATTCCGATCTTGCAGCTGCTCCATCTGTGCAAGCTCTTTTGATTTTGAGTTTTTGAGCTTTTATAATAGCTGGTTAACTTATTTATACATTTAACTTTTCCAAATTGTCGGCTCTTGAGTCTCGAGACATCAAAGGTTAATCATGCAATTTAATATTGAGTGGTGCACAAGATATTACGCGTTGAAATATTGACTTGAATATCGGAAATTATTAAAGAGCTTTCTTTCTTGAGAGATACGGCACCTCAAAATGGGATTCTTGAGATATACGGCACCTCAAAATGGGATTCTTGAGATATACGGCACCTCAAAATGGGATTCTTGAGATATACGGCACCTCAAAATGGGAGAGTAATTATAAGTAAGCTCTTCAAACTGTGGACATTGCATTTCAATGGATCTTAACCGGATTCATTTGGATATTTGGATGTATTAGATTGTTAAATTTTGAGAGTAGTTATTGATTTTTTAACTCTCATTTGTTAGTATAATTATTTTCTAATATTTATTTATAAAAATAGAATTTAAATCAAATCTCATAAATTATTGTCCTCTTTTTTATTTATTTATTTATTTATTTCTACATTTATATTTCTCCACAAATAACAAACACCATAATAGTAATAATTGCTCAACCCTGCCCTTTAGATCAGGGAGGACGGGTGTTCGTATAAGAGATTTCTTGCCACCGACAGTGCACATAATGGAGAGGTAAGTCCCCTCGTCTCTTTTTAACTCACCCTGCACGGTCATAGTTGGTTTCATCCACTAAAAATACAATTGGAATCTTCCGCATAAATCCATATACAACTTACAACTTTATTTCCAGATCTAAAATTCAGAACTGGGGAAAAAATGATCACAGACATCCGATACAAATATCTAGATATGAGTGGGCAAACATTTCGTACAAACCCTTTTTTGGCAAGTTTAAACTACTCTCCATATCCATACCAATGATTCATTCAATCTGGAAAAATCATACATCAACTACTCTCCTCTGGTGCAATTTAATTTATTTCATATTTGCCCCAAGCTTTCAGCAATTTTGTGGTCGTAAGCTCATCATTTTTATATCTTTTACCAGACGGTCCAAATTGCAATACGAGGATCCGCCTTCATTAACACTTTTCTTAGCCAAATTAGCCATCCGATCAGCCGATTCCATGAATTCTTCCTTCCTCTTCACCATTAGATCATTCACCGCCTTCTCAACAATATTTCTATCACACAAATCCTTTATATCTAACCCCAGCTTCCACACTTCATCAACAAACCTACTATTGATCTGCTGATCAGCAAAAGATGGCCAACAAATCATAGGCATTCCAGCCACGATACTCTCCAGAGTCGAGTTCCAGCCACAGTGAGTCAAAAATCCACCAACCGCCTTGTGGGCTAAAACTTCTTCCTGCGGAACCCATCCCGCAATGTATCCTCTTTCCTTGGTTGCCTCCACAACCTCCTCAGGAATTTGACTCTCACCATCTTTTCCTGAAATCAAGTCAGGCCTGATAACCCATAAGAAACCTTTTTTGCTATTAACCAGGCCATAATAAAACTCTATTAGTTGATCTCTTGACATTACGGCAACGCTACCAAAGCTGACATAGATAACAGATTGCTTGGGTTGCTTGTCAAGCCATGCGATGCAGCTTCTGTCAACTTTCCACAAACCGCTCGAGGAATGTGTTTTTTCGGGGATTCTTACTTTGAGATGTGCATTAAGTGGTCCAATGCTGTAGATATTAGGGCATGAGTTATTGCGGATTTGGGACAAGATGGGTCCTTCCAGATCTTCAAATGTGTTCAATATGAGACCGTCTGCACGAGCAGATAATCGGGTCTCACGCGCAAAGAGTAGGAGTTGCGGATCCATTGGGTTGTTAACTCGACAGAAGCTTGGAAGATCGCGGCACCTGAGAAAACCTTCCATTCCAGTTACATTGGTTATCAGGCGATCCATATCTTCAGATCCTTCAAATGAAAATTGAATAAACAGAATTGGAGCTTAGAAAGAACAAAGAAAAGAAAAATAAGAGAAAATCTTTTGTACATCAGAATAATATAATCAACCAATGATAATGTGGCCAGTTTAGTTATACATAATGTACACAACTACAAACTTGTCTGATAGTTTATTGGTTAAAACAAACTTGTGTATAGTTTATCGGTTAAAACAAGGTGTTTGGTCCAAACGTTAAACTATTTGATAAAATGACTCAATGGGTCAGTCTTGGCAGGACAGCTGCAACGTGAATTTGTGCTTATTCATCAAAGATCAGTGGTTGAAGTAAAAGCTTTCAGAACATTACAACAGTCTGGATATGCTCTGTTCGATTTACGGCATAAAGAATTCAATGGTGAAGATCAATTAAGGGAAGAAGACGTTATTTAACCACTGATCATGAAATTGTAATAGCGATAATAGCACTACATTCTTAGTGTACAAATAGGTGCTGCAACTTCGGTGAAAGTATGCTGGAATATCAGAAAACATTTATTATGCAATTTAAAACAAATACACACATGGTAACATATATCGAGTAGTTGTACGGTTGACTTAGTGCTTTGGATGTAGAGATATGTCTCTCAATGAATTTAAAGGGACAAAAGAGGAAAAAAAGAAAGAAATTTGGTGAAATTAACTATGCTGAATTTTACTGTAAAATCTGATGAAGCGAAGAATTGTATGTCAAGTTAATAAGCTAAATGAATACTCTTGGGGCTGTTATAAGATTGAAATGAGGTATATAAAATTATTAATGTGGCAGAAAATCCGAAGCAAAAAGGAAAAAAAAAACTAAAAAAAAAAAAACTATCAGTGTATTTTCCTCTGTTTTGAAGCTAATACAGAACATGCAAGAAAGGAAGGTAATAGGTTTATGTATTTATATAGGCGCATACCTTTGATAGGAAGCTCGCCTGCAATGATGATATCAGGGATGCAATGGAAAGACCAAAATGCACAAGCACTGACAGTGCGAAAATAAATAATGGAAATTCCAACTTCTCTTGCAACGTCAATTGTATGGCTCATATACCCATCTGCGATAATACAGTTCACCGGCGAATTAGAATCGGTGACCATCTCTTTCAAAAGGGGTGGAATTGCCAAGTTCAATGAATCAATGAGCTCAGTGAATTTATCTGGAGTTCGAGGATGATCCTTGGGAAGTCCATCTGTTACGGTCTTGAATTGAAGCCCCGGAATTTGCATGTAACGCGAAAAGCCATCGCTGCTGTGCCGGATGACGCGATCGTAATAATATTCGGTGTTGAGAAACGTAATCTTGATACCGGCGTGGCTGAGCAGCTCTGCAAGCTTCAGCATGGAGTTGACATGGCCTACGCCTGGAAGTGGGAATATCACAACATGAGCGGGATCCTGCTTCTCCATCTC
Organism: Citrus cavaleriei; assembly: GCA_030448935.1. NCBI lineage: Eukaryota > Viridiplantae > Streptophyta > Magnoliopsida > Sapindales > Rutaceae > Citrus > Citrus cavaleriei. Next base: position 931,776 of record JAUJEM010000066.1, on the reverse strand, counting down.
TGGCTCAGACTTCGACTGTCTGGGGGCACTAATTTTTTTTATTTTATCTTTTTTTTGTGGTGTTCATTATCCGAGAGAAATATACATGTTATTTTAACCAGCGGATAAAATATTAGATAGGGATGACTATTTAAGGGCGTGGGTCGGGCTTTTTCAAGCCCAGACCCAAGCCCGCTTTGTTGACGGTAGATCCAAGTCCTCCAAAACTCCGTCTATACTTAAATGGGCTGGATTTGAGCTTAAAGTCTATAGGTTTGGGTCGAACTGAAGCTGAGACTGGACTTAGATAAATTTTTAATAGAAATTAAAATAGAAAAAATTTTAATTAAAGATGATTAATTGATTATACAATATATAATAGACTAAAATCAAATACAAAAAATATAAAATATAAAACTCATAATCTATAAAATAAAAATTTTTATTTATAACATATAAAGTTTGGGTTAAACTCGGAATTTTCTCATGAATTCATATCCAAGCCCATTTCACTGTAGGCTTTTAAATTTTCAATCATGACTTGGCTCATCCTTACGGGTCGAGCCTAAAACCCACAGGCATGTACGGACCCTTTACGATCCAGGCTAAGCTCGAAATTTTTTGCCACCTCAACACCTTAACGCTTATCCTTTCAGAGGTTGACAAATGTCACATCTAGAAATTTGATAAATGACACGCCTAAAACATTTATAATGGAAAATGATGTTTGGTTGTATAATGTTCATCAAAATGCATTTTTTAATTAAAAACTTTTAATTTTTCGTTTTTCTTTCAAGGTTTTTAACTTTTCATGGTGGACACCCTCAGAGTTTTGTCGTAATGTATCTAACTCATAAGTTGGATGCATAAGAATAAAAAAATTGGGTTATTGGCAATAAAAAATCTTTAGGAACTTTGAGATATATTTAAATCGAATACTGGAAATGGGAGTGTTTTTGGGCAATGGTGTATTGCCGTGATCTTTTTTTTTTTAAGGGAAACATAAAACTTCATTAAATAGATAATTGAGAAATCAACCAAGGAGGTGGAACATGCATCCACTCTCCCGGCCCTGACAAAGAACCCCCCACCCTAGCAACAGAATGGGCAGCGGAGTTCGCAGATCTCCTAACAAAAGAGAAAGTAACATCTCCTAAGGATTGAGCTAATGCTCTACAATCACCAATAATAAGGCCGAAGCCATTAGGACTAAAACTATCAACAGACAAAACATTGAAAACTTGTAAGCTGCCCATTTCAACAATAACAGGAAGGAAAGGTAATCCCTTGAGCCAACTGAGAACCTCTCTCACGCCAATAGCTTCATCTTCCCGAGCACCAAAACTTCCAACAAGACAATCACTTCTTGCAGCTATGAATTCACCCTCAGAGTTTCGAATTACAGCCCCATAACTAATTGTGCCACTAAAAGGAAAGGTCACCGCATCAACATTGCACTTAAACCACCCCACGCAAGGCCTTTGCCAACACACGCCATGAGAAGATGAAACATAATTATTATCAAACAACTGAAGCTTTCTCATGGATTGCCATTGAAAAAGAGCCTGGCCAACTAAATTAAGAACACTAGACAACCTCCCATTTCTGTGCTTCCAAACATTAGCATTTCTATTTAACCAAAGACTCCAACAAGTCATGGCAGTAAGGTCACAATCATCACTGCTACAACGGGCAAAAATAGCCTCCAACCAATCCACAAAATACAAACAGCTCCCATATAACCAATTGGAGACAAAAGCTAGCAGGATTTAGCAAATGAACAATTCACAAGACAGTGGACAATAGATTCATCATATGTGTTACAAATGGGACAAACAGATGGTAACTCAACTCGACGACGCCGTAGATTATCTGCGGTGGGCAGGACATTAACCACCGCACGCCAAATAAAATGTTTAACTTTAGTGGGAGCTTTCAGTTTCCAGATTTTTTGCCAAACATTGCTAGAAGGAGGCTCAGAAAGATAATCTAAAGTTTTATAACAGCTGCGAACAATAAAAATACCTCTAGAGTCAACAGACCAATACCAGGCATCATTGTCTCTTATGCTGCTTAAAGGAATTTGGACAATAAAGGCTCGATCTCTATCATAAAAAATATTTGTCTGCATGTCCATATTCGATTTGCGTTGCCCTGGTAACATGAGATTGCTTACTGGAGCATTGGCTAGAACATCAGGCAAGGGAGTAGTAACATATCCATAATCCAGATCTTGAAGCCAAGAAGAGTCGCTAATCGTGGTCTGAAGTCCATTACTGATTTGTATATGACTACCTGGGATAATCAGCTATTAAAGCCCAAGCCATTGCCGATTTCATTGCAAAATTTGCCAATGACTCCGGGGGTGAGGAGCTCCCGGGTACCCGAGCGAAACTACACCAGCTACTGAAGAAGAGCATGTTTGGAAAATTTATGTGGATGGTTCCTCCAACTGCACGGAAGTGGTGCGGGACTAATAATCATCGATCCGGGTAAAGTGAAGCTATGATATGCCTTGCAATTCGGGTTCAAGGCCTCAAACAACGAGGCCGAGTACAAAGCTATAATAGCGGGCTAAGGATGTCAAAGATCTTGGGTGCAAAAATGGTCCACATCAAGAGTGACTCTCAATTGGTGGTCGGTCAGATCAACTCAGAATATCAGGCTAAGGAAGAAAATATGAAGGAGTACCTCAGGAAAACTAGAGAATTGATGTACCAGTTTGCTAAGGTTAAGGTGGAAAGAGTTCCACGGTTAGAAAATTGTGAAGCTGACAATCTTGCCAAAATGGCTTCCTTCGGTGCAACTCAGTCGGTTGATCCAATCAATGCTGAGTATATACCTATACCTAGTGTTAATATACCTGAACCAGAATAAGTAGGGTCGATAACTGCTAGGGTACCTTGGATGCAACCGGTCATAAGGTACCTCAGGAATGGGGATCTGCCCTCAGACAAGAGTGAAACAAGAAGGATAAAGTATAAAGTTGCACGATATTATCTCATCGAGGATACCTTATACAGAAGAGTGTTTACCCTCCCTTACTTAAAGTGCTTGGGAGATGAACAGGCTGAATATGTCATGAGAGAGATACACGAAGGAATTTGCGGTAACCATTATGAAGCACAATCATTGGCACAAAAGGCCCTTCGTCAAGGATTTTATTGGCCTACGATGTGGGTGGATGCTAAAAACATGGTCAAGAGTTGTGACAAGTGCCAGAAATTTGCCAAGGTAACCCACCTTCCATCAGAAAAGTTAACTGTCATGTCTTCTCCGTGGTCATTTGCTGTTTGGGGTATAAATCTCATTGGCCCCACTGCCAACCGGGAGAAGGCAAGCTAAATATGCAATTGTAGCCGTTGACTATTTCACAAAGTCGGTAGAAGCGAAGCCGTTGGCAAGTATTACCGAGAAAAAAAACCACTGATTTCATTTGGAGGAACCTCATATTCAGATATGGTATCCTTAATGCAATTGTCAGCGACAACGGGAAACAATTCGATAATGAAAAGTTTTGGAGTTTCTGCTCGGAGCTTGGGATAGCCAACCGATTTGCTTCTCCGGCTCACCCGCAATTTAATGGACAGGTGGAAGCCATCAACAAAATCATCAAGGGTATCCTAAAGAAGAGGCTGGAGGAAAGAAATGGAGCTTGGGTAGATGAGCTACCCGGCATTCTTTGGGCCTATCGGACAACTCAGAATATTTCAACTGGAGAAACCCCATTTTCTCTTGCATTCGGGACTAATGCGGTCATTCCAGCAGAAATCGAGATACCCTCTTACAGAACCGCATACTTCGATGAAGTCGAGAATGCCTCTTTGATTGCATCCAGTCTTGATCTTGTTGAAGAAAAAAGAGCCAAAGCAAAATTGAAGGTTGCAATATACCAGCACCGCATTTCAGATTTACATGACAAGAGGGACGCCCCAGATCATTCAAGAAAGGGGATTTAGTCCTACGAAGGGTAACTCAGAACACCTAGGTACCCTCAGAGGGCTCTTTCGGAGCAAATTGGGAAAGCCCATGTAGCATAGACAAGCCGATATGATCGGGGGCATACAGACTACTCCACATGGATGGAACAATCGTCAAGCATCCCTAGAATGCCGCAATGCTGAGGAAGTACAACTAACATGAGGACAGTGTCTTAAACCTTATCGTTCGCTTTATCTATCTCTTATTTTCGTTACTATGTGTGTAATGTGGTAAAGCCATGAAAGGTACTTAGGGTACCCCACATGTGCAAGTGAAATTTTTAATTCCCTAAGTCCCAGAGAGTGGATATCTATACGGTTTCCTATTCTCATTGGGACAATGAGTCAATCTTATGTAATGTTCTTCTTTTGATTACCGAATGTGATTATGGTTAAATTTTCGCCATTAATGTGACTCCATCTTATTACGCCATGTCTTATCCAGCTATAATTGCTCCATTTCAAGATAATCAGGGGAACCTGAGGTATCTGCCCCGATTCGATTGTGAAGATCTGTTCGAGGTCAACGCCAATAAGAAAGAATACAACAAATTTAAAGAGGGATGGTCAGAGAAGGCCCGAGGGTGAAGTAAACCAGCATACCCTAGCGCCATGAGGCTCCGTTAAGGTATGCACACGCCCACACCTCCATTCTTTTACTTGAGCCAAGTAAAGAATAGATAAACGAAACGAGGTAGGCAAGCATGCCCCTCTATTCGCATTATTTTATTAAATATTGACTAGAAGCGGATGGCAAAACAAGCATGTTTTTGACCATTTCTCCAAGAAAGGGGGCCAAGAAGGTCCCAGAAAAAAAAAAAAGGTACCTGGGGTACCCGAGAAACTCCACAAGTCTATTTGAGATACGTCGTAATTTTTATTTTATCCTAGTTGCGCCAATTATGAATTTCGTTTTATCTTATGATGATGTACGAATTATTAAATTATTTTGAGATACGCCATAATCTTTATTAAGACGAGCAGTGAGCACATCTACGGAAATCACCACGTAAGCGCCAAAAATACATCAGGGGGGTACCTGGGGTACCCGAGGAACCCCCACGAGTCTACACAAATCAATCATAAGCAAGGAATTCAATGGTATGCTGAATAAAGTCTATTGCAGAAGTTTAATGCGAATAAGTAGCAAGATTGCCGAGGCAACCTTCCAAAAGACAAGTATCCCAACACATCAAAAGGATGATGCCATACTACAAAGGTACAAAAGCAAAGAAAGAAAGCTGCTAAGACATCTCGAGATAAAACTCTAAATGACAAGTAAGATCAAGCAGAATGGGGGACATCCTCTCCACCGTTCCCCTCAATAGGGGGATCAACAGGAACACTCGCGGTCAAAGAGCTGCTACCGCATGAACAGCGCTAACCGAATGGAGATCCACCTGGGGTACCTAGGGTACCCCCGAAGATTGTTGTGGGTTGTAGGATGGTGGAGCCTGGGTTACTCTTTTATCCTCTATCGCCTTCAGGATGGCCGACTTGTCCACCCATTTCTCCACCCGGGGTACCACCAGCTCAGGCTCGACGCTCCAGACCTCAGTCATAATAAGAGTAAGGCCTTGTCCATCATCTCCGGTTGGCGAGATAGTAGCTCACCGTGCTTACACTCCGCCTCTTCCAACTTCTTGGACATTCGGTTGTTCTCCCGAGCGTGGTCGTCCAAGCGCCTCTGCAAAGCCCTGACGTCCTCTCCCAGCTTCTCTTCCCGAGACTGGCCGAGCCTAACCTCACCTCGCAGCCTCTATACCTCGGTCTGTGCAGCCGAGATGCCACTAAGGTCTCAGAGACCGTGGCTAAGGTAGAAAGCCGCCTACACAAATAATAATAAAGAAAAGAAAAGGGAGTCAAGACGATATAAAAAAAAAAAGAGAAAGGGAGGCACTCACATCATGACAAGCCTTGAGCGCTCGACTATAGCGCTCATTTAAGTCCAATTTATCCGCCTCCATCGCCATATCTGTGGAAATACTCTCGGAGGAATAGCAATCAGTCAGGTGAAATATCCGCTTGTTTGCCACCGGGTCCAGCTCACCCTCCATAAGGTCTCCAGGAGCCGTGAAAAGGGAGCCAAACTTTCTCTTGTGGGTAGCCGGGGTACCCCGAGAACCCCCAAGAGAGGAGACGGGTAATTTACCCTTGGCGTCTGGAACGACGGGAGGTCGGTCACCTTTTACTGAGGTACCCAGGGTACCGGAGGAGCTGCCGCTCATGCGACTGAAGAAGGCGTCAAAATCTTCGGCAAAAGGATCCATGGCTATCCAACATCAAGTAAAAAAAAAAAAGAGGTGAGACAAAGAGACAAATCAGGAAAATAAACAACAGAGTCGTCATTGGCAAAAAGGCACATTAAGAAAAAATAAGAGATGATCACCAAAACAAAAAAAAAAAGAGAAGGAAAAAAGTTTGTTCAAATAATGGGGGCACCCCACAAAACCAATGAAGGCGGGGTACCCCAGCAACACCACATAGCCATACGTGAATCGCCCCCTAAAGAAGACGGAAAACTCTCCTCAATCAGACCAGCTCTCGCCAACCGGGTAATGCTCAGAACATCACCCTCACTCTGCAAAAACTGGAACTTCTCTATAACACCACTCACTTTCCTCCCCACTTCATGAACTGGGCATGTTCCCTTGGTCCAAGTGATGTCTGCAAAAATCCCAAGAAACAATGAATACGAAGAAAATCCATGCGAGAAATGTATATATAAATAGAAAGGGAGAGCGGAGGAAAGAAACACATACTATCTTCATTAAAGAAGTTCCGAACTTGCACAACTTCATTCCCCGCTGGAATGCTCCTCCCCCACTCGCCCTCAGCGACAAACCACCCATATTTGTAGCCCTTTTTCAGCAAGGGATCCGGTCTCACCAAATTACCATAAACCCCCCAAGTAGCAAAATAAGTTACGGATAAACCAGCGGACTTCTTCAACTGATAAAGCCCCCTTAGATCTCCATAAGAAATATCCTCCCCAAAAATATCTAGCCACAGAACCACCAATCCCGTGAGTAGTCTCCAACCGGGTAAGGATAACTGTCCGGGAGCAATTTTCATCTCAGTAAACATTTTTCTAAAAAACGGCTGAAGAGGTAAACGAAGACCTAAGTCAAAAAGGTCAATATGGAGGGCTACACCATCGGAATGGGGGTGCTTAGGGCGCTCGCCCTTGCGAGGTACCCTCAGGTGGACAGAAGGATGTATGTTATATTTAGCTCTAACCCTTTCTAAATCTCTCGGAGTAGCCGGGCTACCCCCTAGTGCATAGAGCTTACGAGCTACAGAGACAGAGGGGGAGATCAGGGGAGGTTTTGGAATGCTGACAGGAATAGGAGATTTGGGTCTGGAAGTCTTTGCACGAGTTTTTCTATGGGCTGGCTTGGCTGGGTGTTTGCCTTTAATCTTTGATTTTTTACTAGGTTTGGTTCGAGATAACTTGGGACTAGCTGAAGGGGACCCATTGTCGTCACTAAGGGATATATAAGGGGCTGAATCAGAAAGGGGAGCCTCCTCGCTCGTCTCCCCCGGCTCCCTGACCACATTACAACCCTTTTTCCCAACAGTTTTTCTCCCCATCTTGTTCCCCTAAAAACACAAGACACAAGTTGAAAAAGAAAGCCTCCACATCAAAACATACCCCCACAACTTCAGACCTCATCCATCACAAGCCAAACACCAACATCCATCAATAAAAGCATAAACAAAAAAGAAAAATACCAACACTTTGCATGAAAACTAGAAACAAATCCAGAAACAAAGCCACAACATTATTTTTCAAAATAAAAAAGCCAAAAATAGGTATAAAAATTCATACCTAGATCTCACCGAGAGCAACAAATTTCAGTCGCCAAAAAGTAAGTTTTAGACTATAAATCGCCAAGAGAAGTCACAGATCGCCAAAAATTGCTTAAAAGATGGAGTTGTGCAGAGGCTGTCATGGACACAATGAAATCCCTTAGAGATAAAAAAAAATGGGGGTAGCCTGGAGATAAAAAAAAAAAAAGAGGAAGTCAGAATAAAAAAAAAAGGAGCTTGGATGATATAAAAAAAATGGGAAGAGCCTGGAGATAAAAAAAAAAAAAAGAGGAAGTCAGAATTAAAAAAAAAAAGGGGAGCTTGGATGATATAAAAAAAATGGGGGGAGCCTGAAAAAAGAAAAAAAAAAGAGAAGAAAGAAAAACATGTGCTGCAGGGAGAAGTATGTGTATATACATATATTATAATAATAGTTATAATAAATGTGATAAAAAAAAAAAAGAAGCCAAAGAAAACGCAGTAGAGGAAGAAAAGAGAGAAGAAGAAAAAGAAGTGAATGCGGGAAGGAGACCTCGCCGGAAGCCGCGAGATGCGGCAGCGCGCCGGGCAGATCAGGCACCGGAGACCGCCGCAGCAACCGCCAAGAGCCCGCCGGAAATGCGCAAAAAGAAGTGCAGCCGAGAGGGAAGGAAAATGAGAAAAAAAAAAAAGAGTTGACCGAAAGAAGGGAGAAAAGCAAAAGAGAATGAAAAAGTGATGGTGGGCCAAGAAAAAGAGAAGTAAATGAAGATTACCTGGATGAGAAATGTTAATGGAGCCTGGAAGAAGATAAAGAAAAGAGAAAAATGAGAAATGCAAAAAGAGAGAAAATGTGATGGTGGGCCGAGAGCAAGTAAAGAAAAAAAAAGGGGGGGGAGATGGATGCCGAAAGGGCAAGAAGCAAAACGCAGAACAAAGAAGAAAAAAGGGAGATGGGGAGGCATTGGAAATTGGAGAAGAAGAGAAAAAGTTTTTTTTTTTTGGGGATTGCAAAATGAAATAGAGTAAAGTGGAAATAAAAACGTGTAGAACATGGTTTGTCAGAAAAAAAAAAAAGATGACATAAAGCCTGTGGTTGAAAAGATTTGATTAGATTTGAAATTCAAAAGCCAGAGCAAGAAGAAGCCACTGGAGGAAATTAAACTTGATAGGAGATTTTTTGGAATTTTTAAAATAAAGTGGTAACATAAAAGGAGCGAAACAGATTTAATTAAACCTGACAAATCGTACTTTATGAAGTGAGAGGTTAAATAATTTTTGCAGAAGGGTGTTTTCAAATTCAAATCATGTGTCAGGTGGTTACTGCTCCCTCAAGAAAAGTTGGAGAGACGTGAAGACAGGCATCAGTTCGATGTTTCAAAAAAAATAAAAAATAAAAAACCAGGGGGATGTTCCTCCAAGAAGACAGGCATTAGTTCAGTGTGTAAATATCGCCACGTGTCACGCACAGTTCCTCCAAGAGTTTCTTGTGCCTCAATTACATTCGCCACAAAGAAACTAGGGGGATGTTGTTTGGGAAGGAAATATGAGGCCAATGATGAAGCGCCACGTGTCGATATTTAAGAGATTAATTTATCTCGGGTACCTCGGGTACCTCGGGTACCTCGGGTACCTTAGGTACCCCGGCTACCCTAAGCACTCCAGGGGTACCTCAGGTACACCATGAAAGGATACAAAAGTCTTCGTAAATATGTGAAGGGATATGTGGGCCCCGAATCTCAAAAAGATCGGTTTGATACGTGTCAAAAAATAAGGAAATCTCGTGCCGCAAAAGAGGAGACAGCCGCATGTCACGCCAGCGAATCCGCCAAAAGTGTGATATTGTGACAGTTGGGACCACCAGCTTTTCCTGCTACGCCTGCAAAATTACAACGGAATTGCAGAGGTACGCGGGACCACTCCACTACGCCCAGCACGTGAATACGCCACAAACTTGCTCTCCACTCATATTTTTGAAACATCTAAGCCACCATACGCATGAAAATAAGAATATTCCTGACATGACAGCAGGGAACACCACTAAACTAGCGCCAGGTGGCACGGCGACCGAGGTACACCATATAAATACTCAGGTTTGATTTTTATCAAGTAAGTTAACAGACTCACCACAAAAAAAAAACTAGGGTTTCTTCAACCTCAAAACCTCCATTACCGAGAGCTTGCAAGCTCTCTAACCTGAGAAACCCAACTCTGACTTGAACGTCGGAGTGTGGTCGCCGGCCACCCCCGGCTCCACCTCTGACCTCTTTTTTTGTTGTTTCGCAGGTTTAAGGCGAGTTTCACCAGCCCTCCGCACCTGAAGTCAGCCCCCCTCCATATCCACCATCATCTCAATCCTCCTCCACTCCACAAAAAGCCTAAACAGCTCGCACGTGCCGAACAAGCGAGGTACCCCGCTTCCCGACAAAAATATAAATTTATTGCTCTTGGGTTGGTTTTTTTGGTTTTTTATTCATTGACCCAAAATCAGCCGCAAACACCCCCCAAGTAGCAAAATAAGCTACGAATAAACCAGTCGGCTTCTTCAACTGATAAAGCCCCCTCAGATCTCTGTAAGAAATACCCTCCCCAAATGCATCCAGCCACAGTACCTCTAAACCCATGAGCAATCTCCAACCGAGTAAAGATAACTGTCCGGTTACAATCTGCATCTCACTAAACATTTTCCAGAAACAGTACAATTTTTCATACTATTACCTCTTATTTAGGATGGTAACAACAAAAAATACAAAAAACAATTTGGAGAAATATAAACAAAAAAAAAATCATAGATCACAAACTTGAAAGTAATAAAATAAAATATTTAATCCACTAAAATCTGGCAACAAACATTCAATTTATATATTTAGAAATTCGGAAAACACACACACACAAATAGTCACATACACACAACACAGCGGTAGCACATAGCTCATACTCAGCAATAATATCTATAATGTAATCAAAGAAATAGAACACACTTTGTTGTGAATAATATAAATAAATACCTGATTTAATTTTTCAAGTGAAGTTCAGTCTTTGACTGTCAATAACGAATCGTGATGTATACTCTTTTTTTTTTTTTTTCCTCATTTTGAAGTTAAAGGTTATTAGTTTTCGAGAGTGGGAGACTGAAGATGGGAAGTTACCATTTGAGAATTTAAAACCCATTGCGCAGCAACCGTAAAGTTAATTTTAGGGTTGAAGAAAAGGAGATTATTTATATAAGGAGAGATGACGATATAATAAGATACGAACATTCTAGGCTTCGATTCAACTTTGAAATTTACACTACTATCCTTCTTGTTTGAAGTTTTGTCATTTAAGTCCCCAATAATTAGAGCTGGCAAAATTTGACACGACCCGATTACCCGACACGAACACGACATAAATAAATGGGTATGGGTCGTCAAATTTAACACGATTATTAAATGGGTCGGGTCCGGGTCAACACGATTTTTTTCCGTGTCGGGTTTGGGTTAAAATTCTTGACCCATTTACCCGATCAATGACCCGATTATATTTTCTATTTTAAAATAATTTACATATTCTTATAATTAAAACTCAAATATTAGAGATGATTTTCTTTTTTTTATTCTTTAAAAGGGTGAATATAAACACAGTGTTTTATTTATAAAATTTTACATACATTTAGAGCTTCAATAGTGTAAATGTGTAAAAATTGATAGACATGTATATTTTATAATATTGATAGATAATATTATATATATATATATATAATTAAAACCTCAATAGTGTACATGTGTAATATATTGGTAGATATGTATAGTTTATAATATCGATAAATTATGTATGTATGTATGTATGTATGTATGTATGTATGTATGTATGTATGTATGTATGTATTTATGTACATACGTATGTATGATAGTGTGTAAATATTTGATGTAACTTTTGTTCAATATATAGATATTAAACGGGTTATTGGGTAACCCGATTATTTTTCCGTGTCGGGTTTGGGTCTCAATATTTTGACACGATTATTAAATGGGTCGGGTTTGGGTCGACCTAAATTTGACACGACACGAAGCTGACACGACACGAACACGACACGAACACGACCCGATGACCCGTTTTGCCAGCTCTACCAATAGTAAATTAATAAATATGCATGTATAATTTTACAAGAATAACACGCCACAATCATCATCTCAACTAAACAGAGGGGTAAAAACAATTATGTAATATTTTCGGAGCTTAGATTTGAGAGACAAGAAAAAAAGATGGAGCCTTAACATAATTTTCAAATTTTTTTTAATCAGCAAAACCGAAGGACTTAACAACACTCAAAAGAAAATAACAATCTGAAATTTTATTGAAAAAAACGCATGTTTGACATTACAAGTTCAATTTTTTTATTTTCAGAACTATAAAATAATACCTTTGTGACTTAGAAGTTTATTACGGATCTTAACTTTTTTATTTCAAAATTTTAAGATTTGGATAAAAAGTAAACAGAAAATAAAAATGAAGAACAAAATGCAAGGTGTTTTGGGCAAGGAAATAAGGAAGTGGCACCAGCTATCAGAACTAAGAAAGTTTCATTAACAAAACACAAATTGTCTGTTATGATAACATAATCTAGAACATTAAGATGACACAAATTGTCTGTTATGAGAACATAGTCTAGAACATTAAGATGATTTTGTATAAATCCGGATGCCGACGGCCAACCCCAGGATTGCTAGCGGCACAAGGAATTGGAGAAGCCTGATGATGAACTCTGATGTCTTGTCCTGGTTGTAGTGAGGCTGCTTTGGAGGTGTATACTCCTTTTTCTTTGGGATGGTCGATACATCAATCTCTCCGACGTAGTACTGGTCCATCATTTCTCTGGCACTCGGACTATGACCCACATCTTCAAAGTCATCCGTGGCATCCTTCCCTGAAAAACATTCAGAGAACCTCAAATGATCGAAATTGTAGGTATGATATTCATACAATGAAAATATAACTAGATGTCGAGTTGCTTGAAGCAGGCTTTAGCAAAGGATATACCTGTTGCAGACAGCAAAACTTCATCACCTCCAGGATGATCTTCCAAGAATTTTGTCACGTCATACACCTGTTCAAAATATTAGATCCATTAATAGATGAACCTAAAAGAATTAGATGCACAACCATTATGCTAGAAACACCATCCAAGTTTTGAAACCACATAAACAGCAAGACCTGAAACTTTAGAACTCTCAGTTTATCACGATAAAAATATGAGGAAAGAGTATGGTGCATTCATACATGTTACGTACTTGCACCAGAAATATTACCACACAAATCTAAACTGGAAGCCAAGGACTAGAAAATGCAATACAACAAAAGAACAAATGCCAAACAATATTAGTCTTTGCAAAGAGGGTTATTTTAGCATTGCAAGAAATCATGAAACATCAAACATCAGACATTTCCAGTGAGAAATCTTGAAATGTAAAATAAGTACATTGAATATATGAAAATTTTCTACTATTGGCATCAAATCCTTTATTTTAGCTTCCCAAGAAGCACCATAACTCTCGAAAACGCCCTGCTTTTTAGAACAAATAGCAACAAAATCATTGGGGCACAACAATCTATATTTGACGTTACACATATTACTTGGTATATCAATATGAACATGCATGCTTATAGCAATTAGAAACATGAATGAAACAATTTTGAAAGAAAGCAAGGAAAATGAAAGTCCTGCGCTCTTGTGCTTTTTGCATTCGATAATTTCCTCAAATAGTAAATCCAACAATAGTTTCATATCAAGATGATTAAGGGCTCCTTTGGAACCGATTTGCTTCAGCTTAATTTTGAAATCATAGTAGATAAAGTTTTTAGTTAACAAAATGTGGATCCCAAGTTTGTACTATGACATTCATGTAAATGAAGTAGACTCCATTTCACAACACATGCGAATTAAAGGTAAAGCACCTCAATCCCAAAAAATCTCACAAATATGTTGAAGCAACACTCTTATTTGGCAGAAGTAAATACTTGCTATTTACTTATTAATGGAACAAGAACAGATGACATTTAGTCAACACATCAAAAAAGGACGATGTATGCCAAACAGTGGCTAAACAGTCATGAACCTTGGACCATCAGGAAACTCTAGAAGATAATGTGATGTAGGACTCAGGGGACAAGGAACAGTGATTACAGCAAGAAGAAAAGAAGATAACGTAGGAGAAAGAATTTAGAGAGAGATGGAAGAGAAAACAATGCAATCAGTATCAAATTGATTCAAGTGGTCTATATTTCAAGACAAAACACAAGGCCTATTCTGATGACTTGGTCGTAAACATAAAGGAAATCAAAATGTACTCCAAACAAGCCACTAAAATAAGAAAACCAAATTTTGGAAGGGATCAAACTTAAATAAGTAATATCCAATATCTCTAGAAATCAAATATTTCCTAAAACAGATAGTAAATAAAATAAATAGAAAAAAATTTTGAGTTCATGAACCTGCATCGTAATGTGGAGACAACATCAAACTCCTAATTGAACCAGCAAACTGTCAGTTCAGAAAAAATGAAAAAATAGAAGAAAGGAGACAAAGAAGCTAAAAAGCCTGCATTGACTGGCAATGCATGCTAAGGTCCCCCATTCAAACTACAAACAGCACTGCACAACAACATCAAAGCCATTTTTAAAAAGTTATCCAATAATTTGAGAATGTGAGCTTAAAACTACAATGTAGACTCCTCTGAAAATAGGATCTAGAATTATTATCCAATTAAAATCAGATTTTCATTCCATGAGTATGTGCAAATATTCTCCAGAGAAGTTTGGTCAAATATGCATATCATGAGCCATAATTTTACCTATGTGGCTCAACTTCAAAGATGTAAATAATTAAGTTAACATTTAAAGTACCTTAAAAATTAAACAAGTGAGTATTCAGTTTCAGTCTGGATCTGATTTCACTTCATTGCATTTTGTGATACAAATTTTTGATAATTCAATCAACTTTTGGGGTGAAACAGAGGATATCCTTATCCGAGTAGACAATCGGGAAATCACATATGACCCAATAGATCTGACAGGTATCACTAAGGAAAATTTTTTTGTGAACTATGAATTAATTGGGTCATTCTTATGAATGTTTTCAATTAACTTTATCTTCAAGTCATATAGTCAACTTAACACCAAGTTTGCTTACTCGCAGTGATCTGGACGAGCTTCCTTTGTCATTTTTTTTTTAATAATATCTTCAGCTTAAAAATTTCTTAAACTTCTAACCTCCTCTAACCTTCCTCAGATTTTATACCTTTGCGATATAAAGAACCACGCTCTCTTGGCCTCGAAAACTCAAGGCCATTCTTACTTATGAGAGCACATGCACACTGTTCATTGAACCCGCCTTTAAATCTCTCATTTTTCAAGTTTTATAGTTTGCTAAAAACTTAAAATCTTGCATTAAAATCTAGCCTAGATCCAAAAGATGTAGAGCATTTATAACATGCATTCACCCAACAAACAAGAATCATATTTCCTTAAGAAAAATCCCTAAAAGTAATGAAACTCACTACATTAGCTTGTAATTTGAATCGAGTCATGTAAACTCACATGTTTATGTTGAGAATGCTTTTCCCAATTATTTAGATGCAATTTGAAAATGTAAAAAAGAATAGCTAGGAAGTAGGAACTGAAAAAAAGCACAAACAGAACAAAAAGCAATAGACAGAAAATTGTGCACCCACAAAAGACAAATAAAGTCTACTTCAAATTACAGAGGAATGGCCAGAAAAAGATCCACATGTTGACAATAGTTAAGTTAATTAAAGATCTCATCAATCAAAGAGAAGCAACCAGAACTAGAAACTGCTGGATAAAAGAATTTTATCCATTCACCAATGCCACAGTGCTCAAACATGCACAAGAGTAAGATGAATTTAAAACATTATCCTGTTAGTATGTGGGCTAAACTCACGATATATGCACAAAGGTTAAACAAAAAGATGAAAGTAGACCCGATCATACACAATAACATTGTTGTAATAATACAAATACTATTGTTAACAAAATCAACACGGGCGCCTAAATTCGTAATACAAAGCCACCATAAAACAGAAAATGCCAATTTGACAGTTCCGCAGTAGGCCAATCACTCAAAATGAATCAACTTTGATCCTACATTAATCAGAAGATATAACCAGAAACCACCCCAACAGAATCAAATATAAATCTTCTGAGTATCATGCAAGAAAATCAAACTCACATGAACCTCACTCTCAAATCGATCCAAGGATTGAACCACAGTGCACAATTTTTCAGACACCCATCAGATCAATCACATGCAGAGAACATGTCTCTCAAATCAAAACCAAAGAAAACAGAATAACGATCACAAAAAGGCAGGACTTGAAATGGGGATTAAAAGAAAGTGGAAACCTTGCCATTGATGATGAGCCAACAATCTTTCATGTTGTTGTGATCAGATACTTCAGCCAAAGTGAAGACCTTGCCATCACCACCACCCATTGTATGCTCCCTTCAGCTCTCTTTAGCAATGTACGTAACTGAAGCTGGTAATGATAAAAGGGAAAAGAGATATAAGGATATAAGGAGATGGGTGTGCTTTGAAACTCAAGTCAGGACACTGAAAATAAAACTGCGGGCTAACCAACCAAACCAGTGGCTAAGTAAATATATTGGCGGGCAAAGTGGATGACGTAAAGAGAAATAATTTATTAATACGAAGAAACTAGTGATGTCATTTTAATGAATTTGGTAGTTGGTAGGTGGAATAGGTGGAGAGCCTTTGGTGCTACATTAACATTAGCTTACGCGCAGTGGTTGGTGAAATAAAGACATTATTTATTTTATTATATTTTTATAAGTAACCTTTCAAACAAAAAACTTATTTTTATTCAGTAAACAAATAATGAAATTATGTTCTTCTAAAAAAGAAAAAGGAAATAATGTTTCTTAAGATACATTACATATGTATGATATTACAATATAATTGACTGTGTATGACATTATTTATTTTATTATATTATTATTATATTCGAAATTAATATATAACGAGATTAGGGAGTGTGGTGAACATATCTAAAAAATCTATACTAATAAACACATCCTTAAAATTTGTTTAAATGATCACATAAACTTCTTTAGTTTTAGAAATGATTATACAAACTTTTTTTCTTACACTATTATATCATTTGATCATGATTTAAACTTTTATAATAAATAGAAATTTTTGAGTTGTTATAATCAAAAAATATAATCATCAAAGAAGAGTATGTGTAATCATTTATAAAAATAAGAGAGTCTATATAGTTATTTAAGTAAATTTTAGAGATATGTTGACTTTTCATTTAAAAATTAGGATAAAAAATTAAAGAAATCTACTCATAGTTATGTTCTTATTTAATAAAGATGTTGAAATTCTCACACCATAAGACCCATTTTAGTTAGTCACGATTTAGCTATACCTAAAAAAGAAAGCCAAACGTGAATGTAATGATTACTAAGTATGCTTTGTGAGGAGCCACGACCTTAGCTGTACCTAACAGAGGACCTAAAGGTGATGAAATTTGGTGGCCATGGAGTTATCAGTCATGCTTGGGCATGACATATATATTTTCGTCAACATTAAATGAATTTTTCCAAAGAGTGAAAGCTTAAAATTTAAATCTAAACAGGAAGGGAAAAATTGCATGATAAAAGCAATACTAAAAATAAATAAATAAATTGTTACCATTGTCAAGATACATAGACTCCCATGAGTCTGAAATTAACACGAAAGTGTTTCGGGTGAATTAAAATTTTATATTATTTTATTAGATAAATATTCATTTAGTTTTTATATTTTGAGTTAAGTATCTATTTAGTTTTTATATTTTGAGTTAAGTCTCCATTTAGTTTCTATATTTTAAAAACTATCTCAAGATACATTTTTATTGTTAAATATGTGACACTTTCGCCCTTATTTTTTATTTGCCAATTGCCATTACAATAATAATGCCTATGCTACAATGTTGAAAGTGTTAATTTATTTATCAATTAAAAAAATAATCATTAATTATCCATTTAAAAAATTAGTACTTTTCATGCCCAAGAATATTGTTATAAGGCTCTTAGTGTAAAAAGAAAGAAAAATAAGGATAAGATTGTCACATATTTAATAAGTGTCTTGAGACATTTTTCAAAATATAATAATTAAATGAACCCTTAATTTAAAATGTAAGGAATAAACTAGCATTTATTCTATTTTACTTTTTAAAATATTATTTAGAGATTTTGAATGTAAATTTCACACGAAAGAGCTTTCATGCACACAATCCTTTGACTAGGTCTTGAAGTTGACTGTGATGATACATTAGGTCATCCACTCAGTTCAACTCAAAGGTAACAAATATTCTCGTCCTCAAAAAAGTTAATGAAGAAACAAAAAAAAAATTAAAAAGTAATATCAGACATTATAAATTATTTATTCCAAATTTTATTGTAAATTAAAAGGAAAAAAATTCAAAACAAAGAAAAGTGACAAAGATTAGGGTGAATAGCTTCTAAAAAATAGGGTAAAATTGAGGTAGGCACATTCGAAATGAGCTTTATTTAAATAGTGATACATGTGTAAACTTGTGTATAAATTTTTATTTTGACAAATTGATATGGTAATATTATATCATTGTAACTAATTCAGTATGTGATAATTGCATGCAATTGTTTGGTAATGGTTTTAACGATAAGGGTGGGGCTCATGACAGTATTTGAGTTGATTATTTCACTAAAATGAAAAAATGTGATAATACGACACTTTTTTAATAAGTACTTTAATAATGCGCACTCGGTGTCATTTGTCCATTAAAGAACGCGATGAACTAATAAATAATTTTGTTTTAACTTAGTGGTGAATCACTACTCTCAAAGTTAAGAATGACAATGAGGGTAGTGATTCGAGTCTCCATAGGCTCAACCTCCCTCAATTAAGTAAAAAATTGTGTGGACTTAATTTGTAAGTTTTTCTCTCTTGTGAAATACGAGTGGAGAAGAAACATCTCTCTTCTGTGAGGGTCATATGTCTGGGCATGTATTTCATAGAATTAATATAATAATGTAAGTATCAAGTTATATATCTGATTGTAAATATCAGTATAATGTCTGCTCTAATAGCAGTTATAAATATTTGTGTAATACAGTAATCTAATATGTAATCGGTATTAAAAAAAAAACTAATAAATAATTTCATGAGTTATGATTAACCCTTGTTTTCGATATGAACAGGGAGATTTATTTTTGGGAAATCGGAAAGGGAGGAGTGGAATTTTTCAATATTATTATTAATGCATTTTGAACCGGATTTCGTAGGTCGAAATTGCTACTTGGTGGTGCTAGTTACCGCAGCGGACAAAATACAAAATCTATTATAAAATAACTAAACTAACGCAGAAGTAACACCTTTTTTTATGTTACTTTTTGAAATACTATCAGTTCAATTGATAAAATATATATCTCGATATTAAAATTAACAATTTTCTTATAAAATTTTACCTAGAAATATTTTTAAAATTACATTCAATTCTTAAAATATTAAATTTATCTTAAATTTTTTCTTCTTATTATACAATTTCTATCTTCAAAATTCTAAACTCTTATAATTTTCCCAAAAAAAATATTTTTAATTAAAATTTGAAAAATAAATTATGAAATTAGTTGGGCGTAAAAAAAATTTCAAGAATAACAATTTATTTATGTGTTCAATTGAATTCCCATGTTTAATTGAATTCTCTCTTTTTTCTTAATACTAATTACACATCAGACTACTGATAGCTATTACAGTAAATAATTATACTGATATTTACAGTCAGATATATACACAAAAAATTACAAATTAAATCCACTCAATTATGTTTAATTAAGTAAGGTTGAGTTAATGAAAACTCGAACCACTGCCCTTACTCGCACTTGTGAGAATAGTGATTCACCACTCCTCTTAATTAAAATCTCATTTAAAATAAGAAATGAATTAATTTGTGTTAGGTTATTTAAGTAATTTCAATTAAGGGGGGTTTTAAAAGAAATTTCCAAGGGTGTCAAAAGCCATAAGTATTTAAATAATTGTTAGCCCACGCCAATTTAGAAAGCCCATGTACTCCACACGATTGTACTTGTAGAGAGAGAATACCTCCTGAGCTGGCAGCAGGCTGGGCTTAGGATGCGGATTTTGAGGCTTCGTCACTTTTAAGCCACGATTGTTTTAAAATAAAAATATTATGAAAATTAGTTCAGTCACTGAATAATTGTGAGATAAAAAAGAAAAAAGAAAAAAGAAAAAATTTTGGTTTCAAATTAAGGGTTCGTTTGAGATTATTTTTAAAAGATTTAAAGTGATTTTAAAAAATTAAAAATTAATCTTATTATTTGGTAAATTTTTTTAAATATTTGTCATTTTAAAGTAAATTTTAAAATGTAGAGAAAGAATAACTTTTTAAAGTCTGATTTTGAGAATTACTTTTTTACTTAATATAGTTTCATATATATCGTTATATATATTATCAAAATCTAAAATTACCTTATTAATTAGAAAATAAAATCGTTAACTTTAAATAAATTATTATTAGTATTATTACCAATTATATTAAGATAATAAGATAAAAAATAAAATTAATAATATAAAATATTTTTTTAGCTATCAATTATTACATATATACAGTAGAATATTTTTTATATATTATAAATGTGCAAATAAATTTTATTTAATATTTTATTCAATTTTGTCATTTATATTATTACAGCAGTTTAACAGTGAGATTTATCAAATACATAATAATTATTTTTAAAAGTCTCAGTACTTTTAAGTTTTAAAAATGAATTTTACTAAACATTTAGTTGATTCTCTTTATAATTGATTATTTCTATAGCATAGCTAATAATAATTATTTTAAAAACTACAACATTTCTAAACTGGCCCTATCAACTACAAGTGTTTATTAAAATTTTAGACTTGTAGCTTAAATAGGGATTAACCCAAAAAGCTAAAATATTTAAGAGTAACGATATTTAACCCCCTCAGATCCTCTCATTAGTCTCCACTAATTCAGTTAATACCTCTTATTTCTAAAATTACCGTTATTAAAAAACAAATATAATTTCTTTTTCATCTTTTCGCTTACATCTTCAACACTCACTCTCTCACGTAGGCACCACCAAATTACCATCACCACCATATATGAGTGTTTTTAAAGAAAATGATGTGTCCCATTGCAACGACTAGCCATCTTGCTTCACACTAGAGCAAAGAATTGCCATGCCCCACAATGCATGTTGTGTTGGGATTATATGCTCTTTTAAAGCATATTAATTTATTTTCTTATTAATAAAATATTTGAGATATTTTCAATTGTATAAATATTTTGAATAAAGTCTGTTTAATCATATTATATGTATTTATGTGATCATCATATGGATTCACAGAAGACATAAATACAAGTTATCTTATGATTAAATAAATTAAGTTCGCAGTTGATAAATAGAGTTGGGCGCTCTATTTATTTTTAGACTGAAGTAAATTCATTGAATGATTTGTCTTAATCATGTATGAATTTACTGATGTAGTTTGACTACATTGAGCTGGATTACATATGAGATTTAATTAACCTTAAAATGACTATTAGACTTATTAAATCTCATAGGCATTGATTTTACTGTAATCTTAATCTTGAGTTAGTTATAATTTCATGATTGTAATTATTATTCCATTTGAGTTACCAATGGGCACGATACACAATTATGGTCAAGATTACCCGGTATCTTGGTGGGAGCAATTATTATGAGTATTGGAGTTATAGATTAACAATATAGAATTTGTACAACACATCTTTTGATGGATTTTCGGCACTTGATCATAGAATTCTCTGGCCAGAGTGTGTCAACATATTTAGTATGTTGAAAATTATCATTAGAGAAAATCAGTAAGTTTAAAGGAATAAGATGTAATTAAATCGATTGGACAGTTGAGATGTCGATTTAATTAACGATGTGGTACAAAGAATTATGCAGTAAAGAAATCGATGTGGCTTGGGACGAATTATTATTCGAGCATACAATTATGGAGGTCAGTTCCAATCTTTTAGTGGAGTAGATTTGGAATTAAATAATTGGACTAGTTTAATTACAGACCTAATTATTGTAACCACTATTGTATGTTCCCAAATGCACCGGGTTAGCTCATTTAATTGACTGTGCCACTACTGGATTAATAAGTAAGATAACTAGCTATTTGGGTTAAAAGCCTAAATATATTATTTAGTGGGAGACTTCATGTAATGTACTTGTGTCTAAGGGGTCTTGTGTTATTTTACAAGGTGGGCCCCTATGATAAGAAAGAAGTAACGTTACTTTTAGTTTATTATTTTTAATTTAAATCAAAATTGATTTAATAGAATTAAATAATATAAAAAAAGGAGCCTGGGGTTTTCACTAGGTAGAGATATAAAAGAGCTTTTTTTTTCCAAAAATAAGAGAGAGGTCACATTATACAGATCAGAGAAAAATATTTTTCTCTCTAATTTTGAGAGAAAAATTTTCTCGTGCTAGTTGATTTAGTGGCGATAAAGGCACCCACACGTCAAGTGCTTATCAAACTTGAGTCATAGCTTGGAAGATTATTTGGTGGCGGATCATTATCTAACATGAGTGGTGGTGACAGATCATGATCTGAGAGCCTAAATCACTTCAGCGGAAAAAGTCAAATCGGATTTTCAAGGTACGATTTCTAGATTACAAATTCTTATTTATTGTATGAGAGCGATCCTAAAAGTTTTTATAAAAAATTTAAAAACTAATTTTTCTCCAACATGCTACGGAGCAGAGCTACTGTGTTGTAGCGCATCGTGTCTTGTCATCGAGGAAGCCATTGCTCGCATGCCATAAAGCAAATCCATTTTAGAATTTTGTACAAAATTTTATTTCACTGTTTCCTTTCTAGAAATATAATCTTTTTTTAATAATTAATAAATTTTAATTTGTATAATTTTATTATAAAGTATTTGTTGATATCTTTTACTACTTGATAGGGATTTTAATATTTCGTCAAAGAATTTTGCATGATTGAAACTTGAAATGAAGCTAAAAGCCTTAATTTGGTTTCTTCTAAAAAAAAAGGGGTTTATTTCCAAATTCAAAATTGTCACTTGTCAGGATGCTTTATGATTGTGACTTCAAATTTATAATTTTGCTGCATAGGTCTTGAATTTAGTTCCGAGAGAGAGAGAGAGTGAAATTAAGGGAAAAAAAAAAAGCTTCCTTTAAAGTAAGGGTATTTTTTAAAGGGTCTAGCTACTTTACCTATGGGGTTTGGTAACCCATTCTTTTATCTTTTTCAAATCCACCGTTGGATTTAAAGTGAGAGTTGTATAATGGTTAGATGTAATTATTGGGCCATTAACATTAAAAGTCCTTGTTGTTCATGCAAAATAAAAAAAAAGGGGAATTGCCACTTTCCCTCTTACAGTAATCAACATATACCATTTACCTCCCTTTTGTTTTTATAATGGCCAAAAGTCCCTCTGACAACATAAGTTTACAATATTACTTTTATTTTCAATTACTATTTTATTTACGTTTATTATAAATTAAATAAATCACATGAATAGAAACTAAATAAAAAAAATTAAGTATTAAAAACAAGAAATATATATTTTGATATGAGCAAAAAAATTAATAATAAAATTTTTTCTTGTAATGATTTATTTTGTGAACATTTTATTATAATAAACATTTTGTAATATTTTAAAATTAAATGTAAAAAGTATAGGCAAAATATTTAATTATTTATCTTATAATAAACTTTTATTTGTCATTCAAGTTTTCTTATAATAATTTTTTTATCATTTTATAATAATTTTCTAATATATTTATTATAAGAAAATTTTCACAAAATAAATAAGTACAAGAAAAAAAATTTATTATTAATTTTTTTGCTCATATCAAAACATATATTTCTTGTTTTTAATGCTTAATTTTTTATTTAATTTCTATTCATGTGATTTATTTAATGTATAATAAATATAAATAAAAGAGTAGTTGAAAATAAGGGTAATATTGTAAACTTATGCTATCAGGGGGGTTTTTGGCCATTATAAAAACAGTAGGGGGGAAAATGATATATGTTAATTACTGTAGGGGGGAAATTGACAATCTCCCATAAGAAAAATCAAAAGTTTTATAATTTGACATATAAGTCCACAATATTTTAATTTTTTTTGCTCTATTGAACTAGATTTTCAATTAAATGACTTATTCTTATATTTATTAATATCTATTTAAATTAATAAATTTACTCATTAATTAATATATTAACTAATTTATTACATAGTTAAACTATGTAAATTATTTATTAACCATAATTGACGATAAATATAAATATGATTTTTTTAATTTAACACGGCAACCAATTTCCTTACACCCATGTGAGTAGGATTCAAACCCCATATCTTTTTTTTTTTTTTTCAAACAAGAGATTTTATATGTCAAGTAGATGGAATACACAAAATACGAAAATAAATTTAATTTGATATTCTATGTAGGTAATGTTTTTTTATAAGATAATATTTAATTAACATACTAAATTATTTAATTATGTAGTAAAAATATTTTAATTTACTAATAATAACAAAGTGTTAGTTTGTGAATTTGTAAAATCATTTTTGTTTGTTTGAGCAATGAGTTTTGTATTTTTAGTTGAGTTTTTGTTCTAAAATAAAAGGAGTAAATTTAATTGCACACTTAAATAAATTTAATTGAGTTTTTGTCCTAAAAATCGTGGCTTGCAGAAGCATTAATGCAACTGAAAATTTGTAGGTGTGGGACTAATATTTGAAAATTTAAAAGTTTTTAGCTTTTTTGTTTTTATACTAAATTACAAGACTCCATTATAGTTGATCTTAAAAAAAAAGACAAAAAAGGGGTACCAAACCCCCATTGCAAAGTAGTTTTGCCCCTTTTTAAAATATACAATATTACTTTAAAAGTAAGGTTTAGTGAGATATAATGATGAGATGAAATATCACTACTCATATTTAATGTGAGTGAATTTAGTAGTCATGCCCAAAGCATAAAATTAAGGGTTATTATTGCTTGATTACTTAAAAAATTATAATATATCATGATTATGAGAAGTATAATAGTCTATCATTTTATTATTATATTTAAAAAAAAACTCTCGTTTATTACTATTAGTTGACTAAACAATTGACCAATAGAATACCAATTTTACTCTCCAAAGAAATCAACACAAATAAAAGTATCAAATATTAAAGTTATAGGCTTATAAGACTTATTTTTAACAAGCTTATATTTTAAATTTACAATATTGTAATGCCTTGTATGCTACTTATTTTTTCTTCCAAAAAAATTATTGAGGGGCAAAATTAGTACTGTATTAATCAACTAATTGATCAATTAATGATATTAATGAAAATATAGTAAAATAATAAATTTTATAAAAATATAATAAAAAATGACAGACTACGATATTCCTGATAGTTATTTAATATATTACATTTTTTA
Organism: Citrus cavaleriei; assembly: GCA_030448935.1. Classification (NCBI taxonomy): domain Eukaryota; kingdom Viridiplantae; phylum Streptophyta; class Magnoliopsida; order Sapindales; family Rutaceae; genus Citrus; species Citrus cavaleriei. The sequence continues at coordinate 906,496 of JAUJEM010000066.1, read as the reverse complement.
AAATAATAAAATGCTAATAACCCTCAAATTTAACTCGGGTTGAGTTCATAGATAATTAGATAGTAGTCGTCACCTTAAATCCTTTCCCTCGGTATCCCTTGTTTAAAAGTGAGCCTAAAAATTTATTAAAAAAAAAAAATCGGCTACTAAAACTAGAGCCTGATTGTTTTCCCACACATTGGATAGGCATTGTGGTAACATAATAATGTGTCCAGTCAACTCAGCCTCGTAGCTTCGATTCCTTGCCCTCAAACTGACGTCGCCTAATTGTTGAAGCCAGTGGATCTAGAGTAATGAGGCAGGGTTTGTGCATTATAGAAGAATATTAATTATATATAGACGTATATTTGATCCTAACTATAAAATTATAAAACTAAGGTAGCGATTTTTTTATTTAAAATTTAAATAAGTCAGCATCTTTTTAGAGTTTGAATGAGTTTGAATATAAATATCTAATTAATATTTTTTTAATTTCTGTATATAAGTCGCATCTTATTTATTTTTATAAATAAAAACATCTTAAACATGATTATTTAACATTTATATCCTTGTACATAAAAATAAAAATAAGAGATTAAGTTTTATAGTTTAGGAAATAAGTATATTTATACATCTTAAACATGATTATTTAATATTTATATCCTTATACATAAAAATAAAAATAAGAGATTAAGGTGGCGTTTATTTTTTTGTCTGAAATCTGAATAGACTTGAATTAGTCTGAATTCTGAATAGAGCTGAATGTCTAAATCTGAATGACATGTTTATTTTATTTTTTGTTTGAATAACTAAAAATAAATATTAAGTTGTTTGCTTGTTTAACTTAAAAAATATGAAAACTAATATTTTTACATTTATGCCCTTACAAATTATAATGTTAAACAAATAATAAATATCTCAAAGAATATAAAAAAGGAATAAATTATCATAACATAAATTATATTCAATTGAGTACAACTCTTTAATATTTTATATCATATATGTTAATCAATTTTATTATAGTTTGTGATGTTTTTATATGAACAATATTCATAAAAAATTATGAAGATAAATAATGCTAATTTGAACAAAATAAAAAGATAAAAATAATTTTAGTCTACCACTATATATTATCACAAGTTATATGCAGATGGGTAATAATGCTAATTATTAAATTTTATTTAGCTAAGGATGAAAATTAATTAATCGGATAGTGATATTCTTAAAAATATCTTTTAATGATAGCATTCAAACTTTTTAAATTAAGTAAAAAGTTAAAAAAAAATTAGTTTAATAACTTAATGATTTAATTGCTGAAAATCTTCATTAAGTTGAAAAAACAAACAGCCCCTAAGTTTTATAGTTTAGGAAATAAGTATATTTATTTCTAAAACATAATATTTATTTTTCATCCAGACCTTTCACGTTAAGATAAAAGTTACAAAATTTTACTTTTTCTATTCAGATATAAATTTTTAAAAATCAGACATAAATTAAAAAAATAAGTAAGCAAAAATTAAGAAAGATTTGAAATTAATAAAATTTCAAACTTTAGACATTTATCAAACAAACCCCAAGATAATTTAATATTAATTTCCAACTACTTTTCATGTTGAGAAAATATGTCATGTTTGTCAAAGTTTAGGAAGAAAGAATCAAGGTAAGTACATTATTTTTCTGAGAATGTTTAGGGGAAGAGTACCTAGATAAATCCCAATCATATAGTTTCACATAATTTTTCTGGGTATATTGGTAGTTCCTCAATTGCTCATACCATCTCAAGCTCGAATTCTCATAATAGTTTCCGAAAATAGATATTGCAATTTATCAATTTTATGGATTAGAGTTTGAGTCTCTGTTTTGATTCTTATCTGGAGGAGAAACTCCTACCATTGATAGAAACAATAGAATCATTATTTAATAATGGATCACTTACAATTAAGAGGAAAAACATAAATTTTAGTATAACTACATGACAAAACATATTATATTGAAGGTGTGTGTTTTTCTTAACTTTTAAATTTTTTTATTTTAATAAAGCAAGAGAAATTACTTGTAAGTAATATTGTAATCATTAAAAAATTAAATTTTTAATTGATAATGTAAGAACCAATTCATTAATAAGTACATAATTTTACATGTAGTATTGTTGTTTATTCGCTAATAAAATTTGAGTAAATACTCGTTTAGTCCCTATATCTTTTATTAAATTTTCATTTAGTTTTTATACTTTGAAAAGTACCTTAAGACACTCGTAGTATTAAATATATGACACTTATGCCCTTATTTTGCTTTGTTTTTACAATAATAGTCTTGCAACAATACTCTTAATGACACTAATGAAAAGAAAAAAAAGTTAATTTATCAAATTAACACTAAAGTTAAAATAAAAATTAAAGTAAATATTATTATTATTATTAAAACTAAAAGTAAAATAACAATTAAAGTAACTTAGTAACTTAATTTTTTTTATATAAATGATTATTAACAAGACAACAAGGTGTTAAATGTGACTTTAAGTTGGTTGGTATTAATTATTTATAAATAATTATTAGAAAGATTATTGTAAGGATATAAAAAATATTAGTTCTTGTAAATTGATAATTATTAGTTAATTTGCTAATTAATTCTTATTTATAGATAAATTAATTAATGCGCTCGAGACTGTAGCACATGTATTATTATTGTAATGGCAAAAAAATGCAAAAGTATCATGTATTTAATAATAAAGGTGTCTTAAAGTAATTTAAAAAATATAAAGATTAAACAGAGAACTTAACTCAAAATATAAACATTAAAATTTTAACTTACATTTTTCTTTTGACAATTTTGTTAACATTTAATTAATTCTCATTGAAATAAGAATTGAAAAAAGATAAATATCTTTGAATTTAAAATTAAGCCCAGGGAGGAGCTCATAACTAATCCTAATTAAATAATGATAATTATAACTTGTTGGGTAAGTTTACTAGATTCATAAATCAGAAATCAAATAAAAAGGAGAGAATAAACAAATAATTACCTTTCAAGTCTCGCTCTCTTTCGACTCTCTCTCCCCTCTCTCTCTTTCAGTGCTAGGGTTTGGAATTTCAATTCCGACGGAACCCCAAGTTGAAATCTCCGATTTTTATTTCAATTGATTAGAACCGAATTGAAACCCCTAGGGTTTTCGCTTTAGATTACGGTTAAAAATATGGCGGCGACGATGGTGAGCTCGGCCGGTGGTTTACTGGCTATGTTGAACGAGAGTCATCCTTCGCTGAAACTGCACGCGCTTTCTAATCTCAATAGCTTTGTCGACCAGTTCTGGCCGGAGATCTCGACTAGCGTCCCCATCATGTAATTAAATTTTCTTTCTTTGTCGCTCGCTATTTGTTTGTAATTTGCGTTCAATATTTGTTTTTGTTGAGTTTTTCTCTGTGGAAAACGAGAATGTGAGTGGTAAGGAGTGTAGATTTGAATTAAAGCGAGTAATTGTACTTGTTATTTGGGTAAAATTCAGGAATTTATTATTTTAGCTTGGCAGTTTAACTAGTGGGCTTTGTTTTTTTTTTTCCCTTTTAGGTTTGGGTCTAGGGTTTTATTTAGTTAATTGGGAAATTGATTTGGATTTTGGAAGCACAGGAAAAGCTTTCTATGATTATGATGATGATGATCTTGTGATGCCAATTTCGATACTAATGTGTGTAGACGAATCTTAGTTTGGAGAAAAGAAAAAAAAACATAGCGTTTCTGAGTTTCTAGATGGTCCAAAAATTTACCTATCATAGGTTTAAGACCTTCAGCTAGAGGGTCTGGGGTCTTAAGTGGGTGGTGGAAGTAGCTTTACTTAATGGAAATGATTTTTATTAGTTGGTTGCTGTTAGGGTTCTAGTTCTGTCTGAGTAACTTTATAATCAATGGATTAAAATATGCTAGTGCTTATCCCTAGTCAAAGCTTCAGCTGAATCAGGAGCCCCAACTAGGAGTTTAGTGAAATTGCCGCTGATCATGTTGTTATTGCCTGTACCTGTTTTTTGAATTCTTAAATGTTTATTTATAGTGAGTACTCAGAAGATAACTTTTCTGAGCTACTCTGTCTTGATTCCGAGGATATTGAATTTTAAACTATCTCCGAATCTAATATTCCTTTACTGATCTTGTTTATCTTTATAAATCATGACTATGGATTATTCTTTTTTTTTTAATCTTCTTTCTTTTTTCTGCCTTGATTCAGAGAAAGTTTGTATGAGGATGAAGAGTTTGATCAGCACCAGAGACAACTTGCTGCTCTTCTAGTATCAAAGGTTAGCCCAATTCAGTTGTACTTTACTGTCTATGACTCTTCTACACAGCATTAGTGTTTGATTTCCTTCCCCATTGATTAAGAGTTAGAATACTAAAAGTTTCTTGTATAGGTTTGTGCTCCAAATTCCATAACAATATTGCTAAATGCAGAATAAGTTAGTCAACTCTAGATACTTAAAATTTTTTTAAGGAAGTATCACTCCTAGCTACCATTCTGCAGAAAGTATGCCCTACCTGTTTTCATCTTTGATTGCTATGAAGCTTTTCTAAAAATTCTTTTTCTAGAAAGGAAAGATGGATTTGATTGTAAATTGGATACTTAATTGTATTTAAGTGGTCTTTAGCAGTTCCCACTTTAAGAGTTCAAATTTCAAACCATAGAACTTCAAGGCCCATATTAATTTATTGTAAACTATGATTTTTGGGATAACATCTAAAGGGCGAATGTAAGTAGTTGACCTTATTGATACTTCATTTTTCTTCATTCATCTTAATTGGGGGATAGTTTTTGGGATTTAGAGTATACTCTGCCCATTCTTGTATAGGGTTAGGTGGTGTCTTTTGGGTTAAATCACACTTTTGGGGGTTGATACTGTTCTGTATAGCTTCGGGCTATTTCTGGTCTATGTAGTTTTTTGAGTGTTTTCTTTAGAATGGGACTTCTCGTCCTTGTTTTTGTGGATTTGTAGTCCCACCTATCCTCATTCATATCTCATATAGTTCTTTATATAGTCGTTGTTTCTTACTTAGCCAAATATAAATACACACACACACACTGTTCTGTATAGCTTTGATTTTGGGTGGATATCTGGTCCACTAGTAAAGTTTATTTTGTCCATTATTTAGTAATACAAATACTCATAGTTTCTTATCAAAAAAATTAGTTGACTTTATTGACTATCACACTCTTTTTTGTTTGATAGATATAATTAATTTTGATCTCCCTTTTATTTCTTACAAGGATTCTACTTTGTCTCACAGGTCTTTTATTACTTGGGTGAACTTAATGATTCACTCTCATATGCTCTTGGAGCTGGTTCCTTGTTTGATGTTTCAGAGGATTCTGATTATGTTCATACACTGTTAGGTAAGGAAGTCCATTTAACTTTTTTCTATTTTTGTCACTGAAAGAAAAAGGGAAGACTGATCAGACTTTTTTATGGTCAGACAATGTTTTTTTTTATTGCTAATTATGAATTTCATAATTTTTAGTTTAGTTCTTTATGCCATGTCTATGACTTGACACTTGGATTCAATTCATATCGACAGCTAAGGCTATCGATGAATATGCTAGTATTAAGTCGAAGGCAGCTGAATCAAATGATGAAACAGCAAATGTGGATCCTAGGTTGGAGGCAATTGTGGAGAGAATGCTTGATAAGTATGTAAAGCTTCAATATTTTGATATCATGTCTTTTCAGTTCTTCTAGATGACTAACTGTTCTTCACGTAGGTGTATTACTGATGGAAAATACCAACAAGCAATGGGAATTGCGATTGAGTGCCGAAGATTGGATAAACTTGAGGAAGCAATCACCAGGAGCGACAATGTGCATGGCACTTTGTCATATTGTATTAACGTCTCTCATTCCTTTGTTAATCGTAGAGAATACCGGCGTGAGGTGAGAATTTTTTCTTCGGTTAAGGTGTTATTGTTGAACTGCTTGTTAAAGCTATATCATATGATTTACTAAAGAAGTATCAATTCTGAGTTTGTTTGTTGTAAACTAAATAACACGGTGATGTAGTACTGAGCCATCCAATTCCATGGCAGACCAAATCTTTGCCAGTCACTCCTTGGACCCTGACATCCTAATATTCTAGAGTACATCTTGTAGAAGCCTAGATGATGGGCACTAGAAAGTTGCTTTTCCTATACCATATTATTGATTAATGATTTGGAAAGTATACTGCTAATGTCTTCTCACTAATTTTTTGTTTGTTATTTGAATTACCGTGACAATTTAGGAATTGCTAATAACCTGGACATGATATATAAACTATAATATTATTCAAACATAATTCAGTGCCGCCTCATTTTGCTGTCTACTTCGAGTAACCACCTGTTAATTTGTATTTAGTGTTTTACTTCTTGCCATGTGGTGTTGGTTGCTGAAAGTATCTGATGCTTTAATGAATATGGTTTTGAATTAAGGTCTGTACGAAGAAATTTTTTACAAGTGAAACTGGTAGAATTATTTACAAGTGAAACTGGTAGGTGAAGTTGATGGAATGTTCGGAAAGATTCCTGAATTAAGTGGTATGATATGCATTGGTTCTTGCTACAGGTGCTTCGTCTCCTCGTTAAAGTTTATCAAAAGCTTCCTTCTCCAGATTATTTGAGCATTTGCCAGTGTCTCATGTTCTTGGATGAACCCGAAGGTGTTGTGAGCATACTAGAGAAGCTTCTCCGTTCTGAGAACAAAGATGATGCATTATTGGCATTTCAAATCGCCTTTGATCTTGTGGAGAATGAGCACCAAGCTTTTCTCTTGAATGTGAGAGATCACCTTCCTGTTCCTAAAACTCAACCTCTGCAGACAGTGCAACCAGGATCCAATGATCCACCGTCTGCTCAAAATGATAGTTCTACAGCTGAGGATGTTCAAATGAACGAGGGAACTCCTGCTTCCAATGTAAATGTACAAGATGAAGATCCAAAGGAAGTAATATATGCTGAGAGACTCAATAAAATCAAGGGAATTTTGTCTGGGGAGACATCAATACAACTAACTCTGCAATTCTTATACAGTCATAACAAGTAAGGGCATCCGTTTTTCAACACTTTTTAGATAATTTGTTGAGTTTATTTGGGTAAAATGATGGTAATTTATTTACACTACTACTTTACTCATTTTATAGGTCGGATCTTTTGATTCTTAAAACTATAAAGCAGTCGGTTGAGATGAGAAACAGTGTTTGTCATAGTGCGACAATTTATGCTAATGCAATTATGCACGCTGGAACAACTGTGGACACATTTCTTAGGGAGAATCTGGTACAACATCTGTTTAGCTTTCATTATTTCTTTTTCATTCATGATAGTGGTACAATTACACTCCACCTTTGAAAAAGACAATAATATGCATCACCTACCCATATATGCATAGGGATTTGATGTGAATGTTTAACACTGTTGATTCATGTCAATTGTCAGGACTGGTTGAGCAGAGCCACCAATTGGGCCAAGTTTAGTGCAACGGCAGGGCTAGGTGTTATTCACAGAGGCCATCTGCAGCAAGGAAGGTCACTTATGGCACCTTACTTGCCCCAGGGCGGGGCTGGTGGCGGCGGCAGTCCGTACTCAGAAGGTGGAGCTCTTTATGCCTTAGGTCTCATTCATGCCAACCATGGCGAGGGCATCAAACAATTCCTTCGTGATAGCCTAAGGAGTACTAATGTGGAGGTGCTTAAATTTTAGTCTGTGACCGCTTTTACTTTTTAGCCAAACGGTCTACAAGTATTTGTTGATTCACTATTTGAAATCTTTGCAGGTTATTCAACATGGTGCCTGCTTAGGGTTTTTTGGCTTGGCAGCTCTAGGAACTGCTGATGAAGATATCTATGATGACATAAAAAATGTGCTTTATACTGACAGTGCTGTTGCTGGAGAAGCTGCTGGGATAAGTATGGGTTTGCTCATGGTTGGAACCGCTAGTGAGAAGGCAGGTGAAATGCTTACCTATGCACATGAGACGCAGCATGAGAAGATCATCAGGTTAGTTGGTTTCTTATGTTGGCACTGCCGAAACTTCAGTTTAGCTGTTCTGTTTTCTTATTGCGTATCTGATTTTGTTGTAGGGGGTTGGCATTGGGAATTGCTCTAACTGTATATGGAAGGGAAGAAGAAGCAGATACATTAATTGAGCAAATGACTCGCGATCAAGATCCAATACTGCGTTATGGAGGAATGTATGCATTGGCATTGGCCTACAGTGGAACAGCTAACAACAAGGCGATTCGCCAGCTGCTGCACTTTGCCGTATCGGACGTGAGTGATGATGTCAGGAGGACCGCTGTTCTAGCACTTGGTTTTGTCCTGTACTCTGAGCCGGAGCAGGTTTGTGAATTTTATCTTCTTTCTTTGTTTTTCTTCTAGCACATGCCTTCTGTGTCTGGGTGTGGGTTGGTGGGTGAGTGGAGATGGGAGGGATAACAGTTTTCTGTGAATCTCACTGCATTGTTAAATTGCAGACTCCTCGAATTGTGTCTCTGCTGTCCGAGTCATATAATCCACATGTTCGCTATGGTGCGGCTCTTGCAGTAGGTATCTCCTGTGCAGGTACAGGACTGAGCGAGGCTATATCATTGCTGGAGCCTCTTACATCAGATGTCGTTGATTTTGTTCGCCAAGGTGCACTCATTGCAATGGCTATGGTCATGGTCCAGATTAATGAAGCTAATGATTCTCGTGTTGGAACCTTCAGGTATTGATTTTAGTGTATATTTTCCTCGTTTATTGTGTTTTTTAGCTCATAATTTTGACATATTATTTTCCTATTCTAGGCGACAATTGGAAAAAATAATTCTTGATAAGCATGAAGATACCATGAGCAAGATGGGAGCAATCTTGGCCTCTGGAATCCTTGATGCTGGTGGAAGGAACGTAACTATAAGATTGCTTTCAAAGACGAAACATGATAAAATCACTGCAGTAGTTGGTCTCTCTGTTTTTAGCCAGTTTTGGTATTGGTATCCCCTTATATACTTCATTAGCTTGGCGTTTTCACCCACGGCTTTAATTGGACTCAACTATGACTTGAAAGTTCCTCGGTTTGAATTCTTATCACATGCGAAACCTTCTCTGTTCGAATATCCGAAACCTACCACTGTGCCCACCACCACATCAGCTGTTAAACTTCCCGCTGCTGTTCTGTCAACTTCAGCTAAGGCCAAAGCTCGGGCTAAGAAAGAAGCGGAGCAGAAAGAGAAAGAGAAAGCGACTGCTGAAAAGACAGATTCGTCCTCTGCCGGAAAAGGAAAATCATCTAATGAGAAAGATGGAGACTCTATGCAGGTAAACACATCCTTAGTTTTGCGATTTCTGTAAAGTGTTTGATAAATCTACTATTCAGAGAAAAGACACTTGGATATATATCAAGCAGCTCTTTTAGTATATTGGTATATCTCCAATTTGGGAGCTGTAGAACATATGACCTTCTATGGGAAATTGGGTTAATCGCCTGGCACCCACTAGAAGTAACATCTTAAGGGAAACCGCTCTTCCTTTTTTCTAATTAAAATTAGTAAATGTTTTCAAAATACTAAGTGCATTGCTGGTATTGTTCTTTTCAACTTGAGAAATTTTTCTGAAGCAACTTTTTTTATATTTCCAGTCATAAACAATCTAGCAATCCCCCATTGATTAATTATATTGTGAATCTTGTGATGGTTTTTTTTTTAATTTTTTTATTCTTTTCCCGATTTATATGGCAGGTTGATGCACCTCCAGAGAAGAAAGCGGAGCCTGAGCCTTCTTTCGAAATTTTGATTAACCCTGCCAGGGTGGTTCCAGCACAGGAGAAGTTCATTAAATTTCTTGAGGACAGCAGATATGTGCCTGTGAAGTCAGCACCATCAGGGTTTGTTCTCCTGAGGGACTTGCGTCCCAATGAACCAGAGGTACTATCCCTCACAGATGCTCCATCGTCTACACAGTCACCTGCTGGTGGTGGGTCAACAACGGGACAGCAGGGTTCTGCTTCGGCCATGGCTGTTGATGAAGAACCTCAGCCACCAGCTCCTTTCGAGTACACCTCATGATTCAGCTAGTGTGTGATTTTCATCCTCTATTTTGGGAGTAGAGGTGCTACGAGCGGAAGAAACAAACAAATTGGTCTGATTAACCGCTGCTACAATCCTGCTTGGTGAGATGAGCAACAAAGGTTGAATTAGCAGGCACTTTGCAGGTTCTCTGTTATCGTGAAACTGTAAACTGTTTTAGTTTAATTTGTATGTTTATTTTTAAAGGTGAACAGGGAAAGATGGAACCTGCAAATACACTGGATCTAGGAAAGTTCTTAACCATCTTCCCTGTAATTTAAGACATTGTTTTCACCGAAAAAAAATCTAGACACTGAACAGAGCAAAAGATGTCTTTCTAGATGAATTTGTTGTGTTTCTTTTGTAGTTACGTTTAATTCGGAAGACTGGAAAGGGGAACCTCGCTCAAGCCTCCCCAGGGTTCATGAGTTTGCAATTAGTTAACAGTATCTTGTTTAAGCATCATATTTGGTTTTTTGTCTAATTTGCGTATTACTCTCAGTGAGCATGACATAATAGAAGGCTGCAATTTCAATCAATGTTCCTTTGATTTTGTTTTACCTTATTTGAACATAGAACAATTATTTTTAGAGCTTTGTCCCCAAAAGTTCCTATCATGTGATTGGTATTGGGGAGCAAATTACTTCAAACTTATATTAGAATATGACTTGTTTATTAGCTGTAATAGATATGAAGTGATATGGTGCTTTCGATGTATTTTAGACAAATCAATGTATTCTAGAATTTATTGTGATAGAAAATTAAATTTCTGGACTAAATACAAGTCTTTGGGGAAGCCTTGGTGGACTATTATGCTTAAATTTGATGTTATCCTTGACAATGGAAGTTAAATTCACTTGTATCCCGTGAGCCCTTTTCTTTTTGCCCTCTTCCGTTTCAAAATACTCTTCATGTAATCAACATCTCCAAGGCTTAATATGTTAATCCTAATGAATGACTAAATCATGGAGTCTAACCGAGACGAAAAGAAAAGAGCAAGGAAAAATAAAAATAAAAACTATTAATAGGGGGTCGGTCTCTCGGTGCCGTGAAATACTCAAATTGTTCCAATTATTTATTTTTTGGTCCTTAAAATAATGCATAGTAAATTGATAATAATGGAATCCTAAAGCTTTCTTACAATAAGCCTATATTTCTTTTCTTTTACAATAATACCCTTGCAAACAATATTTTTGGAGATATTAATGTAAAGAAAAAATGTTAAATTATCAAATTAGCCTTGAGAGCAAAACAAAAATCAGGGGAAATTTTTATATTATTATTTTACTTTTACGATAAATTTAGTAAATTAATTTTTTAATTAATAAGATTATTGCAAAGATATTAAACATTGTTTAAGTTAGCTGATATCAATTTATTATAAATAATTATTAGCAATATTGTTGCAAGGATGCAAAAATTACTAATTCTTTCATCTTGATAATTATTGGTTAATTGATGAATTAACTTCTTTATAGATAAATTAATTAATATAAAAAATATTGTTACTTTGGTATTTTTATAAAAGCAAAGAAAAAAGTGAGGGAAGAAAATATAACGTATTTAAGTAAATATATTGAGGTTTGTTTAAAATACAGGGAATGAACAAGTACTTAAGTAAAAAAATAGGAATTAAATTTACTCTAATTTTAGGCTTAGGCAATTAGGATGGAAACTAATATGACAAATAACATAGCATTATCTCATAGGATCATGTGATAATTAGAGAATGCTTTCCACACCCCTTGAAATACTCATATCACCCCGTTTTTGTAATCATAGTTCTATTACTACTTGAAATTACATAAAAGGACAAGTATGAATTTAGTTACACTAAAATGTCTTTACAAATCATGAACCCTAACTATTTTTTAATCCTAACATATGATACAATGAATTATGTTGATGAAATCAAAATAATTATGAAATAATGAAGAAATAAATTATTTAATAACAATAATTTTATGGTGAAAATAATATATTTACAAAATTTATTCTAAATGAAAGTGAAATTTTATCAAAATTATATTGTGCTTTTATGTCATTTTTCGTAATTTCATAAAAGAGAAAAAATGAAACGTGAGGTTTCTTAAGAATTAAAATGGGGTGTTAGAAGCTCTAATCAATCAGTTATTGGCCTAGGCCAATTGGCCCAATAGCATTTGTGTCGTGATTAACGTTCCTTTTTTAATTATCTAAATGTACTAATGTTTCCATAAGGTTAGTAGTTATAAAATTATTACTACTATGTTGTTGACTATTTATAATTTCAAAATATTTTTAAAAAATTAATTTATCATTCGTGCTTTAATGCTTATCCATATGGCCATTCATTAGATTTTCATGCCTAAAATATAAGCTAGACACGAGTTCATTTAAACTTTTGTATTCTCTATTAACTCATTATTTTTTACTTTGACTCGGCCTATTCTACTTCACCGTTTTGGATATTTCTGCATTTTTTTTCCATTGCGAAATCCACCAAACTCCTTTAAAAAATACAAACACAACTTTAAACTAACAGAAATTTAGAGAAAACACAGAGTTTCTTAGTTAATTTTCAAATTATTCTTTACAAATTTGATATTCATTGACTGGCGAAATTCATACAATAATAACATAATTTAGATTCTATTGGCAACATGAGATTTGTACAATTTAATCTTAGCATTTATAATTGAAAATTATTACCTTTTTACCTTAATGAAAATGACTCTGCGACTATTTGTTGGGGTCATAATAACCCGACTCATTTTATACCTCTAATTAAGATTACAGCAGACTCTAGATCCATATTTGTTCACCAATTATTATTTTTCAAAATTATTGTATATTTAAAATTATGTTGAAACACAATAATAACAAACCGCCCTAGATTTCAAATTTGAGATGAATGATGTTCAGGGTTAATTAATTAGGATCATGAAAAGAGGTAGTAAAGTGTAAAGTAAAAAAGAGCGTTGGGTCACCTGTGACTCACATTAATATTTGGAGGTGGTGGTGATGAACAATTTGAAGAGGTGAAAACTCATCAAACTGTGAGGTTGACATTAATCCACAGGCTCCTCTTTGCTCTTTCCCTCTCTCTCTCTCTCTATGTGTCTCTTTCTTCAAGTCAAAGCCATCCCATGGCCCATTTTATATATATATATCAAATAAAAGACAGTAACACAGAAAACTCATCATCCTCGTCGGAAGTTTCTCAGCTTTGTGTGGGTACCCCCCATGCTGGCTCTCTGCTATTCAAATATCAAAACCCCACTTGATTAATTTTAATTTTGTCTCTTGTCTAGTTCAGTCTCCAATCCGGTTTGTGAAATATCCAATCTGTTTCTCCATAATTGTTACGTTTTTACGCTAGTGTTAATCTGAGCTTTGGGTTATTTTTATTATTATTATCATTATTATTTTTATCATAAGATTGTAATCGGTAGATATTGATTAATATTTAGCCATAAACTGTTATAATGCACAAAACTTAGCATCAGCAATAGATATAAATTCAAAAACCCCTAGCTGTTTAACTATGGAATCAAGTGCTATTTTGTTTATTACTGGACTGTAATTTAAAGTTCACAGTTATTATTTTTCCTTTTTCAGGTGAATGACTGAAGCTGAGAAGTTTCCCAAGGTTTATTTTGTCCTTTGCATGAGTTGAGGTCACTTTAGGGTTTCCGATCAAAGTATATAGTGTTAAATGGAGAAAGAACTGAATTACTCGGTATATAAGTTTAAATATACCTACATATCCAGCTTATCATCATCTTCACTATTTGTATAATTTTCTGTTGATAAATTTTAATCTTTCAAAAACACCATGTTGTTTTGCTCTGAACTTCTCTTGTTGCAGGCAAATTTTCAAGGGCTAGATTACTCTCTAGATCATCATCATCATCATCATCATCATCATCAAGAAGAACTGATCATGAAGCCAAGGATAGGTGAAACTTCTGATGATCGTAACAACAATCATGGAATGATTGATTACATGATCAACAACAATCCTCAACCAACACCACAAATACAACAACAAGTATCTTCATCATCATCAGGGTTTTGTACATCGAATTCTTTCGATAAACTAAGCTTTGCCGATGTGATGCAGTTTGCTGAGTTCGGTCCCAAGTTGTCCTTAAATCAAACCAATAATAGGGTTAATGTTCCCGAGGAAGAAACCGGGATTATTGACCCTGTTTACTTTCTTAAATTTCCTGTTTTGAACGATAAATTAGATGAGGATGATGAGCACTCTCTCATGCTCCCACAACCCGGCGGTTGCAACGAAAATGAGAGCTTTAAGGATAATGATGAAATTAGGGTTTCTGACAATAACTCGGTGCAGCAACAACTCCGATTTCTGGAAGATGATGTTCAAAACAACAAGAGCGTTGTCAACAACGGACCAGAAGCGAAAAACAAGAGAAAAAGACCAAGAGCTATAAAGACAACTGAAGAAGTTGAAAGCCAAAGGATGACTCATATTGCTGTTGAAAGAAATCGAAGGAAGCAAATGAATGAACACCTTCGAGTCTTGAGATCTCTCATGCCTGGCTCATACGTTCAAAGAGTAAGCATAATAAATAAATAAATAATAATAATAAATAAATAAATTTAGATCCGGTACTAAATTGAGCTGTGTTGATCATTTTATAATTTTCTGACACGCGTGCATAATTCAAATAAACAACCTGTAATCCATCATCGGTTAATATTTTTGCGGATTTGTAGGGAGATCAAGCGTCGATTATAGGTGGAGCTATTGAATTTGTGAGGGAATTGGAGCAGCTTCTGCAGTGCTTGGAGTCACAGAAACGGCGAAGAATCTTAGGAGAAGCAGCAGCAGCTCCCGGAGGCGGGCGGCAAATGGGAGATTCTTCAATGGCCATTAATCAACAGCCACAAACTCCATTGTTTCCTCCTCCTTTGCCTTTCCCGAACGATCAAATCAAGCTTATGGACTTCGAAACCGGGCTTCGTGAAGAAACAGCTGAAAACAAATCTTGCTTAGCTGATGTTGAGGTGAAGCTTTTAGGGTTTGACGCCATGATAAAGATCCTCTCTCGAAGAAGGCCAGGCCAGCTCATTAAAGCAATAGCTGCATTGGAAGATTTGCAGTTCAATATTCTCCATACCAACATCACCACCATTGAACAAACTGTTCTTTATTCATTTAACGTTAAGGTATTAACATTTCCGTGTATATATTTTAGTTTTTAAATCAAAATGCCTCCAAATCAATATATACACATGTAAATGAGATTGTATCTATGTTCTCTGTAGGTGGCAAGCGAAACAAGGTTTACAGCAGATGATATAGCGAGCTCAGTGCAACAAGTATTCAGTTTCATTCATGCAAACAGCAGCATGTGATACCGATAAAGATACCGATAAAATACCCATTTGGATTTTCTAAGCAATTAATTTTTTTTCTTTTTGAAGATTTGGATTCTATGTTATAGTTAGAAACATAGAGCTTTGACTTAAATTCATGTATCTTTGTCTTTTTGATATCTCTGTTAATTTTTCTGGCAACTAAATGACAATACCTTGATGAATCTCAATTCTCATATGATATCCCATGTGGAATCTCTGTGTGCTGTGGAGGGGAAGAGAGATGAGAATGGAGACAGGTTCAGCAATTTGTTTGAAGTGATTGTACATGATTATGAGGTAGAAGGTCAACGTGTCCCGTACCTTCTTGCCGTGGGTTGACTTGTCAGAAATCAATTAGATTTTTTTGTTAGTATTAGGTGTGCCATCTTCGTTGGGTCCCTTGGTCTTCTGGATCAATTTGGTAAGGTGCATTCACCCTCCATCTCACTTTTGTTGATTGAGGTTAATCTGGTCATTGCATGCTTACTCATGTTGTGGTCATCCATTATTTTGATTTGGAGTACTTGATCTGCTTCTTGTGTTGATCTTTTTACCGGTTTTGATTGGTAGTTATTGAAGTACAATATGCATGCAATTAAAACTTGAATGGATAAGAATCCTGTTGTTTAATGATGACTAAAAAGATTGAGTTTTTTACTTGCTTTTTCAGTTTAATTGCAATCAAGTCAGTTTTTTTAATTAGATTATGAAGACAAGGAGAGGGAAGGTAAAAAAAAAATATATATTATGAAGAGGATCATAATTCAATTTAAATACTAGAATATTATAAATGCACCTGTGGTACAAGATTTTAAAAAAATCAACATAACTGATACCAACATTGGATCCATTCTCTTACAAGAGGGTGAATAATTTTAATTCGTCTGCTGTATTTGTGTCATGACAAACTTGGATTTGCATGTTACGCTTATATGATTTATCGTTAGATTTTTATTTACAAGCATATGATCCGTGGTTATTGGATTTAAGAATAATTAAATTTTAATGGTACACTGTTATAATTATAATGCAAACGTTATACAAGATCCACAAAGATCAGCATAAACTCAAATTAACATTAAATCCAAAATTTTCAAAAATAAGTATAATAATATTTAGAGTTAGTTACGTGTCTACGTGATTGGTTTATAAATTGTATTAGGGAGTCAAGCACAAATCTTAAAGAGTAATAATAGAGAGTCACAAAGTGTTTGTACAAATTATTATGTGCAAAGTAATGTAGCGTAACAATATTGGTTGGATGTTGAAGTACTATACAACTCAAAATTTAACAAAAGATTGATAAAAATACACTCAAAACGAAGTCATTTTAAGTAAGTTTAATTCTTTTTTAAAAAAAAATTAAAATGATGTCGTTTTGAATGCATTTTTGTCAGACTTTGATTTCCTAATCATTTTATTATTTTATGCTTTTATCCCATTAATTATATTATGTCACATCAATTGTGTAAGGAAATTGTAACATTAATTACTTGTTATTAAATGGGTCGTAATTATGTCAACACTTATATCATATTTTTAATATACTTTCTCAAATTCTAAAACGGGGCCAGCATGTTATTATTACTTAAATAGTTAATCATATATTAAACAAATCATTCTTTTCAATATACGCTCGAAAAGCACACGATAAAAACAAAAACAAATGTCTCAAATAGATAAGTTGATTTGTTTTTTGACCTCTCAAAATCCTCAAGGATTTTGTTAATTGTTGTATACTTATGTAAGTAATACAATATGTTGCACTTTCAATTTATAGCCTTCAAACATATGCTAACATGTATGCCATAATAATTAAATTTGGTTATACATGTAGAAGAATTGCATGATCATGTGAGCTATTCCTCATAATCCCTCTCTCCTGTACTCCATTGACTAGCAGGATCTAGTACACTGAAGGTGATAGCTAGCATGACGAGCAACTAGCTTATATTGACCCACCACGCAGATAATATATAATGTACACGGTTAAGCTTTCATTTTCTCCAATAATGACCAAGACTAGGGAGACTTGATCATGTGGGGCTGGAACCACATCTTTTGATTTGTCGGAAATCACTTAATTAAAAAAATTTAGGGTCTGTTCAGTATTGTTTCTAAATTATTATTTTTTGAAAATAAAAATAAAAATAATATTTTATAATTGTTATATTTTAAATTTAAGTATGCATCTGATATCATTTCTTGAATCTTGTATTTTAAAATTGAAAACAATAATATGTGTTCAATAGACACAATTAAGAAAGATAAAAAAAAAATGAATATGTGTTCGGCAGTACCATTTTTAAAAAAAATTTTTACTAAACATTTAAGTCATACTTATAGTTAAGTAATTGTTTAACTAATACATATACAAACATACCATAAATAATTTAAACAAAATAATTATAAAAAATTACATGATAATGAAATTTTAGTATTAGCATTAATAAAAAAAAGTTTATATTGCCATTGGTTTTACACTATAATTAAGATACAACAACAATCAGTTATTTACAAAACTAAGTAACACAATAGAATAAAAAAAAATAAATACAAAAAGATTAAAAATGACAACAAAAAAGAAAAGAAGAAAAAAATTTACCTGTAACTCTACAAGGTTGCAATTAATTCCTGCAAATAAAGATGAGAAAAAAATTATATGACAAATGAAACAAGATTAAAATGAAAAAAAAAATACATAGTGAAACGAGAAAGAATTTTTGGTTGAGCAAAAAAAGAAAAAGAAAGAAAAATTACTTGATTTTGCCGTGAGTGGAAAGATGAGCAAAACGGTGGCTGAAGAAACTTGCAAAATGAAGAAAATATCAAAGGATGAAATTGAGAGAGAAGTGTAAATGTTTGGGATAAGGAGATTAGTTTGAGATAAGAAAAGTGGAGTAATTGAGGAAAGGAATCGAAAACGTGAGATAAGTATTTTATAATTTATTTTGTAATTTATTTTATAAAATATTAAAACATGTCAAACATGTTTTACAACTAATAACGGTGAACTAAAGTTTGTTTTCTGTGTTTTATAATTTATTTTTATGACGTAAGCCACCGAACAGTTACTGCACCTGTACTTTGGAAATAATAACAAAAACAGCTGTTATAAGACAATACCGAATAGGACCTTAACTATTAGATAAAATCCCAATGTTGACATTTGAAATTGAATATAAAACATAAATCATAATTCAACTAGCTTGATTATGAGTTGCATTTAGGTTTAATTATTTTGTTCGTTTCAATGTGGTTCTAATTATAGTGTTAAACCCGTTAAAATATAAAAGTAACAAGTAAGGTGAAAAAAAGACAAAAGAGAGTAAAATAATAATAGTGATAATAATAATAATAATAATAATAATAATAATAATAATAATAAGAACAACAATGAAATTAATAGATGTTATAATCAAAAGTTTTGTTTTAGTATTATTGCAATTTTGAAAAATTAGAAAAGCGTCATTTACATTGTGTAAGAACATTTAGAAAATGAATATTATCATTTTCTCACTAAAGTTTTTCTGACACATCAAGTCAGTATCATAGTTTGGTAAAAGAAGTATTTTACCACCAAATTTTTACGCTATTAGCACTTTACTACCATTTCATTAATGCAGTTAAAAATTTGCTAATATTATAAGGGCATTTAAGGCATTTTTGGTTGAAGCCAAAATGCTTTGTTTGCAATTGTAAAACAAACAATTAGTCATGCAAAAATATATGGGGTAAATAATTAAAAAATTAAAAAAATCATAACTCTAAAAATTGAAATCGGCCCCCCTCTCTCTCAATGTCAATGCTCCATCTCCGATCTCTCTCTCGCACTGTCGCTGCTCTGTCCACTACGCTGTTCTATCCACTATAGCATCGTCACTGATGTATCTCTCCTTCACTGTCGCAAAGGACTCGTTGCCGTCTCCACTGCTTTCTACTCTTTCATTGTGAGTTGTTAATTTTTCTTTTTTTTTTTAAATTTTTGGGATATTGTTCATTACTTTTTTTCCTTAATTAAATTGCTTTGAGTTGTGATTAATACTTGAATTTAATAGATTAGGATTTTAATTTTGCAGCAAAAGTTTTTTACTAAATGTGTTGTTTTTGGTTTGCTGTAATTTTCTGTTGTTTGCCATAATTTTGGTTACCGTTCATTATTTTTTATTAATTTCAATTTTATGTTGTTTGCCTTAATTCTGAAGGTTTGATAATGAAAATGGAGGTTTAGTAATTGTGTTGAAAATAAAGGTTTAGTAATTTTGTACTATTTGTCGTAATTCTCAAGGTTTAATATTAAAAACTTTGAGATCCTATAATTGTTCCTTTTTAATTTTTTTATTATTCTTTTTAATTGTTTGCTAATGTGAATTTGAGTTATGTGTTTGTTATGCAAAATATGAAGCCATGTTTTTTTTTTTCAGTTAAGTTGTGAACTTTATTATTGCTTATGTTCCAATTGTGATAATTTTTCTTAATTTTTTATTTTGTAGATCATGTAACTAATACAACTACATATAATCTACAAAGACGAAAGAAAGGATTGATTGAACATGGTGAATACACACTACTACAGATGAAGAATGAGACGGTGAAGATTACAAATGAAGATAGGTTGATCACTCCTCAAAGTAAGCAGTTATTTGTCACCAATGCAAAGAGCAAGCAAATGGTATTTATAGATTCTGATGCAGTCTTATAGACTCAGTTTGCTGTACATGACTTATTGGAAGTGACAGTGTTTGAAGTCATCGTGTTGCTAAATGTAGATCCTAATTTACCCCTTGGACTAGTGCTACAAGCCATGATACAAAACTTAAGACTTCAACTATCTATGCACCAAATTGCATAGGCGAATGATAGTGGAAATAAACTACACCTAGGACTGGAGGCATACATGCACCACAAATAAACCTCAATGAGAATGATAGGCACAAGATTTATGATAATGAAGTACATCTAGGACTGAAGGCATTATAGACCATAAGCTATTGAGAACAAGAATGTTACACATGAGATTGATGAATGATGATGATTGCTTGTCAGATTTTGACAAGGAATTTGCTATTGATGGTAATTGAATAAATGACCAAAACGTAGCTAAGGATGCAAAAGTTCTAGATGATGCAGGATTTAGTTCTGATGATGAAACAATTGACATAGATCCTGAACTATTGGCTGACACTTCTGGTCAGATTATGATCTAAGCACTACTAAACTGAAGGATTATACTAAAGTGCGTGCATATAAGCGAAGGCCTAATGATAAGCATGGGCTGATGTTAAGAGATGTATTTGATAATATCGACCACTTCAGATATGTGTTAGGTGAAGTGATAGTGGAAAAGAACTTTGAAATTACAAAGATGTACAATGAGCCTAGGAGATTTTATAGCAAATGCAAGATTGATGCTTGTCTATGTATGTGGTGGGAGGTACAATAAGAGGTAAATGTGGATTTATAATCAAACAACTGCAGAAGAAGCATGATTGCAGACAGATTGAAAAGTTAATGAATGTGACTAGTAAATAGATAGCAGGAAAAAATAAAAAGCAAAGTTGTTGTGAATCCTCATGTGAAAATTTTTATTTTTTACAAGTTTATACAAGAGACCTTTTGTTTGAGGATAAGGAATTTGAGACTGTATAGGGTTAGAGAGAGGCAAGTACAAACATTCATAAAGATCATACAAAGGGCTAAGAAGATTTATTTCAATATATTGCAGTGATTCATAAATATAATCCTGTTGCAATTTTAAAGTGCTTTTGCGATGCAGTAACCAGGCTTGATAAAGTTTTATTTCAGAGATTCTTTATGGCATTTCAAGTTCAAAGAAATGCATTTAACAATGGTCATACATTAGGTTGGACGAATGTCATTTGAAATTTAAATATGATGGAGTTCTATCAGTTGCTATGGGTATAGATGTTTATAATAAAATGGTCCTATTAACATTACCAGTGTGTGAGATAGAGAAGACTAAAATCTAAACATGGTTTTTAGAAATTCTGCAATCATATTTTGATAATGTATCAGATTATATTCACTTTTGCACTAATAGACAAAAGGGTTTGTTGAGAGCAATTGAATCACATGGCCTACTGCTTATCATAATCCATGTGGTAGACATGAATATGCTAACATCTATAAAGGATATCCTAGTGTGAATTTGAGGAATCTATTTTGGAAGCTATCTGTAGCACTAAAAAGTATGATTAGGCAACTGCCATGGAAAAGCTTAAAAAAGCAAAGTTAGAGGCATGACAGTATTTGGAGATAGAACTTGTTGGGTTCACTTGGTCAAGACATAAGTATAACAAGAATTGTAAAGTGGATTGTACGAGTAACAACACTTTAGAGTGCTTCAACAATTAGATCTTACCCCACAGAGAGAAACTTGTCTGACCATGCTTGAAGAGATCATATGCATGTTTATGACACTATTTACAAAGAGAAGAAAAAAAGCACATTCTTATGACACTATTTACCAAATCGAGTGAAAAATGAATTGGATGATGCTTATGAAGTAGAAATCAAGGTAAATGTATTAGCTTCTGGGAATCTTCACTTTCAGGTATAAATCTATCTTATTTTTATTATAATTAATTTTTCTCTGTATATGCTTCTTTTAATTATTATTCAATTTCTTTCAAATTAAAGAAAAAGTTATTATCCATCAAAGAGGTTTATTTTGATCTAATGAGCAGATCATGTGATTGTGGCTATTGGGAACTAGACTCCCTTGTGTTCATGCTATGGCTGTGTCATGCAAGACACATGACAAAAGAGTACCTACAAAAATAGTTCACCAAACAGGCATGCTTGAACATTTATGCAATAATATGTAAGCCAATTCATGGTAAGGTTACAGGGGACCCTTTTAAGGCCAAAACTTTCTCCATATGAGATTATTAAGAAGATCGAAAGACTAAAGAAATCAAGGAAGAAGGCAGCTACTGAGCCAATGAAATAATGTATATTGCTCTTTTTATGATGAGATGAACCACAATGTTAGGAAATGTGCATTAAGGCCATCGGTAGCAAAACAAATAAGAGCTTAGAATCATATTTCAATATATTATACTTACTGTATTCATTACTTTTGCATGTGTTGAACTTAATTCTTTATCGTTATATATGTAATTTTAAATAAGGTGTTAGCGAATTGGAAGAAAGTTCCAATCGAGCAAGTACTTCGAAGAGGACAAAACAAATGGTAAATTCTTATTTCAGTATGGAATAACTTTTAGTTTTTTATAGTTATTCACAATTCCTTTATATTTATATATTTTAATTTAAATAGATTATAGGTGGTCGAAAAGAGAGATTTACTATTAATTAATGAAGAAAAGGTAATAGAGGCCGAGGGGGTAATAGAGGCAGAGGATGTAGTAGAGGAACAACAAATAAAGGTAAAAGAGGTACTATTTCATATCAATGTTTGATTTATGGAAATAGCTAATGCTTATCTTAGCTAATACTTATCTTAGATAATGAAGTTATAATTGTTTCATGCAGGCCAATATAAAGCTGATAATCTTTCTCCAAATCTAATCCAAGGCTCAAAAACTTCACAGATCGTAGATGGTTAGCGAAGTGTTAGCACTAGGATATTATGTATTTGGAATGCACAAATTGCTATTAGTGCATTATGATTAGTGTTAAAAATTGTTTGTTTACTAAGAGGTAAAAATGTTATTTTGAGCTTTTTTTTATAATTTATATTTGCATTTATGTAATATATTATGAATTATGAATTATGTTTTTACATATTTAATTTTGTGTGTTTTTATGTGTTTAATATGTAAAATAATAAATTTTCATGCAATTCTAAACTTTAAACAGATATGGATATCAAATTTGAATTTCAAAGGTCTAAAAACGTCAAGATGAGTTAAGACTAGCTTGAAATTGAGCTTAAAATGTATTAAAAAAGTATGTTTAATGGCCTGAAATCCAATGTGCTAAGCTACAGTATGTTACTGTACAAATTGTTGACTTTCATAGTTGACCGATTGCTGATTGGACACTGAAATGAGCTTATGATAGGCACGCACACATCGCTTCCATGACTTCACTTTGACCAAATCACAACTGTTTACAATTCAATGGCCACGATCGTGCTATGTGGCAAAACTTTGGTAATTATCGTTTAGGATCCGCGCCTTTTGTAATTGAGTTGACCCGATCCACCTATTAACCTACCAAATCTCAACCGTTCTTTGATTGAATCGGACGATTCATGATGCCATGTCTCCTATTGACTTTCAAAGTTTGACCAGTCATCAAATCTTTGATCTAATGGCTGTGTGGAGCGTCTGCATAAAGTTTATGATGGTCTGCAGAACACTAAATCATAAATGAATTTTTCTACAAATAGGGCCTGAAATTATGTATTCAAATACCTTTTTCTACACCCTTTTTTACCCTTTTCTTTCTAGATTCTTCTCCTCATCTCTCCTAAGTACTCATTTTAATATTTTATAAAATTATTTTTCATAAATAAATTTAGTTTTATTTTCAATTTTAGTTATTTTATTTTTTATTATGTGTAATTTATTTTTAGTAATTTTTCTTATTCCAATTATGCTTAACTAAATAATAGTAGTTAAGGTAAGGGGAAACTCTTAGTAGAAAAATATGATCTAATCAATTTCTATTTTTAATTATATAAAATAAATTATTTTATTATTTAATTTTATCCATATTTTATATTTTAAAATTTTGATTTATTGTAGACAGCAAGAGCGTTTGACACAATAAATTCTTAATATCTTAATATAAAGTATGGTAAAATGATATTTTGGCTTATTGTAGACAAAATGAATTTTGACACATTAAGTACTTAATCCATAATAGAATTAATTAGAAAATAAAGATAATTTATGCAGTTAACCTTTTTTGCAAATAAAAATGATAAAAAGAATTTATTAAATTATATTTGCTACTAAGAGTGGATCTCAGAACCCTTGCTAATTTATTTCTATGGTTTCACTTGAATTAAATAGTGTGTATTTAAATTATATTTTCAGGTCTTGAAAATTAATAAATTAAATCTTTTCTTTGTGGATCGACTCCAGATTGATGGGGTTATATTAGAACTAGACACTCTCAAACTTGTGATTAAATTAAATACTTTTGAGTTGGATCACATTATGCACAAACCGTTATTAGTGCATTAGTTGCTATTTTATTTTTGAATGCATAAATTGTTATTAGTGCATTGATTTGCTATTATGTTTTTAAATGCACCAACCATTATCAGTGCATTAGGCTATTGTGTTTTTTGAATGTATAAATTGATAGTATTACGATAGGCATTTGAATGCAAAAACTGATAGTATTGTGATAAACATTTTCATTACATCTTAAATTACAATGATCGATTGCTACAGTATTTTGTCGTGTCTATTATATTACTTTCTCATAAATAAGCCTACCACAAAATCATAAATAAAAATTATGTCCAATTTTAAATCCCTTCAATGCATCGTACCATTTCATTCATTTTCATTTAAGTTCATGCCATGACCAAATGCGATGTTACACATTTATACATCTTATTTTGTCGCACATTGCCAAAAGTTATACTTTTTAAGCCTGCATATCCAAAATATCTTGTTAGGACTTTCCAATGCAGTAGATACCATAGCACATGCCTGAACTCCACAGTTGTAGTATTCAAGGTAGTAGGTAACTTTTGTAGGTTTCTTAACTCGACCCCTAAAATTAACACTTAAGTTACAACTAGAGGCCATTATTTTGTTTGAATTTATATGTGTGAAAGCTGAAAGTATGTTTGGTTTTGAATGAAGATTGAAAGAGGTGGATATTTTGTGCTTGAATGAATTACAGTGCTTGCAGTGGCTTGTTGTTGTTGTTTTTGAACAATCAAGTGTTAAAAATTTGAGTATTTGGCTTGCCATTTTCTTTCATTTTGAAATGGGATTGGTGATGTTTGAAATGGGGTTGGTGTTGAAATGACTTGGGGTTGCTGGTGCAGTGGTGTTGAAATGTTTTCAATGGCTTATTATTGTTGGTGTTTTTGAATTATAAAAGTGTTAAAATTTGAGAATTTGGCTTACTGTTGCTGGTGTTTCAAATGGGATTGCTAGTGTTAGAATGATTTGGCTGGTGTAGTGGTATTGAAATAGCTTGGGGAGGCAGCAGCAACATGCTTTTATATGCAAAAAAGTAGTCGTGTTTAAACCTAACAGCTACTTTCTAGGGTAATTTTGTAATTTTATCTCTTGTTATATATTTCTTTTCAAAGGGTAAAATTGTCTTTTGTATTCCAGGAGCAAAATCGAATTTTTAACTCATATTATGTTAAATATTAACTTATTTTTCAAATTGTGGTAAAGTGCTAACAGCGTAAATATTTGATAGTAAAATACCTTGTTACTGACTTGATGTATCAAAAAAATTGTGGTGAAAAAATGATAATATCCCTTAAAATTTAAAAGTCATATGGTTTGCATCCTCTTAAATATATCTTAAAACCCCTATTCTTAATATTCCCCATTAAAATATTAAAAAACATAAATTTACTCTTTAACTGGATTTCTTTATGAATGATCCCAATTGCAGTATTATTAATGTTGCATTAACCCCAAAAAATAGTATGTAAAATATATACGCATGTAAAGATTAACATAAAATTATTAAGACTTCCAGCACAACTACAAGCATTATACGGTTGTTGGTGAAATACATTTATATGTTTTGCTTGTTCACGATAAATTTAGATTTAATAAGCATACTGTAATTCTTCCCACTAGCATAGAGAAGGAAGAAAAAAAATATGAGCAATCAGTCCCTGTGAAAAAATCAAACAGTAATGCAGCCTAAAGATTTGGTGATATAATATTAACTTTACAATAAAATTATGAAATTATTGGTGATATTTCAAACTCAAAACGAACTTGTTGGGTGTAAAGTATTTGTCATTTTTCACTTGTATGTTTTTAGGTGTAATTTTTATCAAGGGTCAAATTATAAACAATCAAAAATAATTTTAAGAGGATCTTAAAAGGTGTCAATAGCCCGTTTTCACTCCTAATTGGATCTGCCCACGCATGCAAGCAAGGTAACCAGCTGCACAATCGACTTACGACACAGAAATAGTATGTGAGTCATCTACAAGCTTGGAATACATCTTGAAATATTAAGGTAATCAATATTTATAAGCTTGGGATACATCTTGAGCTATTAATGTAATCAATAAAGCTCTCTAAGCCAACAATTATTCCTAAAGGCTCAATGTGGGTGTGATGAACCTTAGATTAGACCTTTACTCTTTTTTAACTTATCATTAACGGGATTAGAATACACTTTTTATTTAATAATTTTAATTTATTAACCACCAATCAC
Source organism: Citrus cavaleriei (assembly GCA_030448935.1). NCBI lineage: Eukaryota > Viridiplantae > Streptophyta > Magnoliopsida > Sapindales > Rutaceae > Citrus > Citrus cavaleriei. Next base: position 879,721 of record JAUJEM010000066.1, on the reverse strand, counting down.
TTAGGTAAACTCTTGACGAAATTAAATCATGAAAAAATCTTAATTCATTTTAAGAATTACAGTTAGACATATGATATGAACCGTAAAGAAAAACTTACTTGAAAAGTCAAAAAATTAAGTGGGACACATTATATATAGAATTTAGGGATGACAAATGACAGGATTGGATCGAAATTTGTCAAGCCCAAGTTATTGGTAACATGCGCAAATCCTTTCAAAGCCCATCCAGGCTTGGACCCTTGCATTAGGCTTGGGCTTTCATTAAATTTTTAAATAAATTTTTTTAATAAAGCTAAAAGTAAAAAAAAAACTTAAATTAAAGATAATTAAATATGATCATCCAATACAAAATAGATTAATAGTGCAATATGCAAAATACTAACAACGTAACATAATAAACCGCATATTGAATCACTTGAATTTGTTTATTTTCTCTTTTTTTTTTTAATTTATAAATTATAATACCCGGGCTTTTCAATAAACCCTTAAGTAAGTTCATTCATAGTTGGCTTTAAATTTTTGACCCCATGTGCAGTATGTGGAGGTTCGGGCCAAAAACCTGCGGCTTGAGCCAAACTAGCCCAAACTTTTTTGCCCACCCTAATAGAACTTTTATTTTTATTGGGGCAATTTTCAGAAACCTCCCCTGAGGTTTGATATAATTTTACTTAGCTGGCGAGTTTGATTGTATTCTCACTTACCTCCCTTGCTGTTAGTATACATACGGTTTGACCGTTAATTGACTTGTAAAATTACTAAAATATCCAAACCACTAAAACCAAGCCTAAGATTTGGCGCCAACAACTTCATACAGATTCTTTTACCAATGAGTGTGTTTATGGGCAAAAATAGGGTGCTATACATTTACCTCATCTTCTCTCCAAATTGAACTTAGGTTTGCTCTCCCCATTTTGGCCGAATTTTTCAGAAAGTTGCAGCTCTTGATACTATGACTCTCCTCCATCTATATATTCTACACACACTACACAATACTTGCTTCCCCTCATCCTCCATTAATCAATTAATTTATATGTTTTTTATTTTTTTTTAATTTTACAGGAAAGGAACAAACATTTTCTCAAGCCCAACTAGTCTTTTAATTAATTACTACTGTAAGTACTCAATATTTAGGCTAAAAAGTTGGATTCAACCCATCTCCTTCTTCCTTTTATATAAATCATTTTTCTTTTTCTTTTTTAACCATATTTATTTATATCGAAATGAAATGAAATGATATTGATAGCTAGATGAGTGTAAGATTGACTATAGATGAGTATTAGGATTGATTGTTGTGTAAATATAAAAAACGGTTTAATTAAATTGGTAGGTAAAAAATGGCACATGAGGTGTTCGACAAAATGCCTATTACGGTTTGTTTGTTTCATTTTAAGTAAATTAAGTAGAATGGCACATTGATGGGAAGACAAAATTTGTAAGCTCATCATGCAGCACAACAAATCTGCGAAAAAAAGGCTTAGCGCAGGAACGCGCGCGCGACAAGCGGCCATTGGGAGTCCATATAGGACGTCACATGTCCTTAGAAGTCCATACTTACACACTTACAAGCGAGTAAGGGGCATTAAGAGTCTCCCCACCGCAGAGCCGACGAATGGCGAGATTGACGAAAGGATGATTGTCGATATCAATCCACTTAGAGGATTGGATGATCTGACACTATTTCATGAGTTTGAGCAATGGCTTGCTGGTAACGTTGCAGTTGATCGTGAGATCCGTCAATCGATGCAATTTTATAGAACATTGTTGAGGAAAGACTCAATGGGGTGGCTAGGTGATGAGGTAATTATTGTTAATCTTTATTTAATTTACTTATGATTAAATTAAGTTGGTTGTTCAACATATGTATTTGCCACGTGCAGCATATCCATGAATACTACCGGTTGATAAGTGAAAAGCAGCAGCAATATTCAAATGCCTTGTATCAACGTTGCATGCATACATATGTCTTTTTTTGGGTAAGAGACTTGCAGTTTTAATCATCGATTTACTACCTTATACTAAAATATAACATTGAAATATTTGATTGCGATTAATTCAATAGGTTTTTTTGAAGGCTCAGTGGAATAACGGTGATTGTGATCTACATTCATTAGATTATACCAGGCTGAACACTTACATTGACGGTCGGGAAGACACGAAATCAAAACCGTTTGCGGACGTTGATAAGGTGTGTGTTCCTACATGGTTCAATATAGTTATGATAATAATAATTTTAAGATTTTATGATGTCTTAACATTGGATACGAATTCTTATGGCCATCTACAGGTTTTAATTCCAATTAACTTGGAAGACAACCATTGGGTTGTAGCCCGGGTAGACTTCCGGCGCAAGCAGATCTCTATTTATGACTCAATTAAGGAGTTTCGCGAGGACAAAACGTATGGTCAGCTTTTGAAGCCACTTCAAGTTATCTTTCCCCAATTGCTCGAAGATGTTGGGTTTTACGACATCCAGCCAAACTTACGTAGTGCAGAACCCTGGAAACTGGTGAGCGTTGATGATGTGCCTCAACAACAGCCCGGAAGCGGCGATTGTGGGGTGTTTATGTTAATGTTTACGATGTACTTAATGTTCAAGCTACAATTTAATTTTGACAGTTGGTATGGACATTATTTTAGGAGGAAGATTGCCATTGACATATTTAACGGTGATATTATGTTATAAATGATATATTAATCTTTTATATTAATTATTGAATCTTGTGTCGACCGAACTGAAAATTCATATATTTAAGATTGTTATTATGTCTGTTTTGATATCTTGTGTTAATGAGTTGAGTGTTGCTTGGTGAGAATCAAGAGTTGCCTTCTTTTTATTGAGATGTTGGTTGCTGAGAATCTGTGTTGTGTTATAGGTTGATAGCAGCTTGTGTCAAATATTGGTGGTTTGGTCTTCGTAGCAAAATTGAATCATTTGCTGGTGGAGACTGGTATAGCCTGTTGCTGAGAGAAGTAAATTATGTTTTTGTTGTTTTTAATTTCACTTTCAAGCAAATATCCTATAATTTAGGGAGACAATATTTATCTCCCGGGAGACGAGCAGTCGTTGCTCCAACTTTGGGAGACAAGCATTCTGAAATTTGGGGAGACAAACATTGTCGCACGGGAGACAACCTCTTGTCTCCCCAAATTTCAGAATGCTTGACTCGAAATTGCAAAAACAAGCATTCTGAAATTTGGGAGACAAGCGGTTGTCTCCCGTGCGACAATGTTGTCTCCCCAAATTTCAGAATGCTTGTCTCGAAATTACAGAAACAAGCATTCTGAAATTTGGGGAGACAAGCATTGTCGCACGGGAGACAACCGCTGGTCTCCCCAAATTTCAGAATGCTTGTTTTTGCAATTTCGAGCCAAGCATTCTGAAATGAGACAACCGCTTGTCTCCCCAAATTTCAGAATGTTTGCCTGAAGGTGAAATAAAAAACTACAAAAACATAATTTACTTCTCTCAGCAATAGACTATACTCTCCATCAAGTTGTTTGTCACCAAACTGACAATACAAATAACAAACATTTTAATTTATGCCGAAACCTAAAAAACATTAATATCAGTTAATTAAATTGGAAAATAACACTAATAAGAACTGACACCATCACTTAAATAACAGTTACATGTGCATTTCCGCAGCTTACAGTTGGTCACAATCACAATTTGACTGAATTTCATCAGCCTATACATCTAGCAGTCGCCCATATATACAAAAAGAACAAAAATAATAACTACAGTAACAGTGTGCCATGATAGATAACTGAGTTATACTTTATACATGGCATTGTCACTATGTTAGTATAACATTTATACAAAATATACAAAATCTTCTATTGTCGTCACTTGCTCAACTTCATTAACTTCATCATTGAAATCAGAGAGAGCAAACTCATTCTCATCCGCTAAGTCAAAGCAGTTCATTTCAACTGGCCTTTCGTCTCTATCATATGTGAATAAGCACACGTTAATAAGTGAAAGTAAAGTAATAATTATGAATAATAATAATAATAATGACATTGCTAAACAACAACAACAACAGTTACAATAATAAAGAAAAAATGATAATAATAATACATTTTAATATTTTTCATGTCACGTAACAAATAAAAACTGAGTACGTGCGACAAACATGTCAGACGGGAGACAAAACTTGTCGCCCCAAAATACAGAATGTCTGTATGTGAGACAAGAGCATGTCACCACACAGAACACAAAAATATTGTTTCACTTGTCGCCCAAAAATCCTATTTGTCGCCTAAAAAAACAGAAATTGCGTTCGTGCGACAAACAACTGTCGTACGGGAGACAACAAACTGTCGCCCAAAAACACAGAATGTATGTGCGACAAGAGGATATCGTCGCACAACAGACAAAAACATTGTTTTTGTGCGACAAGACTTGTCCCCTGTGCGACAATAATGTCACCCAAAAACTCAGTCTGTATTAGTGCGACAAGGACTTGTCGCACGGGAGACAAACTTGTCACCCAAAAACGCAGAAACTGTGTTTCTGCGACGGACGCACACAAACACTGCAAATTCATAAACATATCAACTTAAGCAAACTTTGGCAGGAAAAATAAAAATTACAGCTAAGACTACTTCTATTTTACACACCCATTTGCATAACAATAACAAATTTTTTCAACTCATGGCCACATATGGCTAAACTCATTCTCCTTTTAATCAATTTTTCCACCACCAACCCATGAACAAGACAAATGAAACACAACCAACAACCACTTATAAAACTCCAAAAACAAGAAAACCAAAGGTATTTATAAATTTTAGACTTTCATAAAGTAACTAACCTCTTACAAACTCCAATAATAAAGGGTATCTTCCTATTGCCGTTGATCGTCACCGGTCGGTGGCCTTCTCCGACCACCTATGTTTTTCTTCTTCATGGGTTATGTATGCTCTTGATGTGTATTTCTTTTTGTTCCAGCAAATGAGAGTAGGTGAGTGGAGTGAAAATGGTGAGAGATTGACAGCCATTGTTTTTGTCTTTGAGGAAAGAGAAGAGAAAGAGACATGCACTCTTTTACAAAAAGGAAAGTGGGTCTAATCGGTTAATACAATTGTCCAATAGATTTTAAACCATTTTTTTATTGTTATTTGATTTTTTTATAATTTCACCTTATCTTTTACATATTTACCCTCGTCAACTAACGGTCAAACCGTATGTATACTAACGGCAGGGGAGATAAGTGAGAATACAACCAAACTCGCCATCTAAGTAAAATTATATCAAACCTCAGGGGTGGTTTCTGAAAATTACCCATTTTTATTGTAAATTTTAGTTTATTTGTAAGTTTTCTCCTCTTAGATGTTTGGATCCATGGTGGCTTTCCTCCACCTAATCGATCTTGATTCAATAATAATTTTCTTCCACTTGGATCTTCAATCCATGCTGTGAGTAAATCCGCTTGAATTTATGGTTGTTTTTATCAATATTTTATCTTTTTCATGTAAATATTAGCGCTTTTTATTTTTCAGTTAATCCTCATTTCATATTTCCATGTTAACAATTAATCAATTAGTGAGTGGACGAGACTATTTACATTCTAAAAAGTACTTTAAATACTGAATTACTCAAACCACTCAATAATAAATTTTAAAAATAAGTTTTTGCTCAACACATTCTTGAAAAAGTCAAAAAAGTCCTCAATTTAATTCCTTCTTAAATCTACTGAAAAAGCAACTGATTAACAGTAGATAAACTTGTTTGACATCAATTACCATATTCTCATATCAATTGGAGATTACACAGTTTGTCGTTGCCCTCCCTTTCTATTTTCTTCATCAGATCGGGACCATAATTACAACCAATAATGGAAAACAACTTGCAGCTATTCGATCTAATTCATTACCGATTTTAAGTAAAGTTTCATTATTTAGGATATAAAGTCATTAACGATATCACTCGGGAGTTGTTGAAAGTTGTAAACTTAAGGACTTAAAATAGTTAATGAAATAAGAAAATTAATCAAAATTAAGTTTTATGTTTATTTAACTGAATTTTAAATGAATGAGTGTTAAATTTAATTTTATTTAATTATACAAATTGTCCTTAACAGTATATTTTATTATGGTATTTTAATAATATAAAAATTTATAAAAATAAAAGTGTAATAGAGTAATTTTTAAAGTACAAATACTCCCACCAACTATATTTGGGTTCTAAAATATATTCTCATAGCCTGTTTGCTACACATCCTTCTTTGCTACTTTGGATGCTTAGGATTTATTTGTTTGTTTCTTAATTTAGCAATTACAAAAAACTTTGCATTTTTATTAAACTCTTCGAACTGTTCTTCGCTCATTTTGAAATCTTCAAAATCGTTCTGCAAAAGCACAAAGCTAGCAAAGATGTTTCCTTACAAAAATACAAAATCAGTCTTGCCAAGTTGATAGCTTACTCATTGGCAATGTTATAAGCCCTTTCACTCTCAAAGCCCTACTTGAAAAGAGTCACTTTGAGAATTAAGATTTGCTATTTTGTAATCTCTACTCCTGAATATAACTCTAGGAAGCAAGTTTTACAATTTCTTCAAGTTGTAGTATTGATGTTTCTGGAGGATTCAAAATTGAACTAAATGATTGCTGCTTCAATTGGTCTCCTTCCTCGCTGGTAGTACTCAAAATACAAGCTAACATAATCTTTCACTTTCTTGTACAATCTTGGCCTTGCTTCATTCACCACTCCATTCACTGGTTCAATCTCTCTATCTGGATTCGGAATACAAAACACAGCCAGAGACATTCTTTCCCTTTCTGAATTTGTCACTACTCTATGTACTGGACTTTTGAATATTCCATTACTCATTATCTGCATCATAACTTGAAGTCACGCTTTCTTTAATTCAAAAGAAAAGAAAAAAAAAAATAGCAAAAACACTTAATATTAGCAATTACCTCTGCATAATCGCCAGCATTAATAACAAGAGCTTCAGGATTGAGAGGAACTCTATACCATTGATTGTCTTTCAGGAATTGGAGGCCTTCCACTTGCTTGTCTTGCAAGAGATAAGTAAATGCTGATGCATCTGCGTGAGGCTTAACGCCAATAACCAAGTCAGGCATTGGACATGGAGGATAGAAGTTGAATCTCGCAATCATTGTTGCGTTTTCCTTTTCTCCATACATGTCCAGAAAACAATTCTCTTCCAAATTTAAACACGTTGCCATGGCCTTGAGCAGAATTTCATTTAATTTTTCTAACTCTGTTGTGTATTCATGTAATGTTTCCCTGAAGCAAATATAACAACAACAAACGAAATTAAGGCTCCCTTTGCCTTTGGTATATTCATTCATATAGTGCTTCTAAAATGCAAGATGTTTCTGATTTTCATTCAAATAGAACTGTATGAGCTTCCAGGCATCACAATGAAATTACCTAAAAGATTCAGGAATTTCTGGCCAGAATTTGAGCCGTCTCTGATCTTTTGGACTTGTTGTGAGAAACAATCGATCAGTCCAATCCAGTGTTTGTTCCTCGGCAATAATAATGTCACTCCCATACCCTTCAGTGCTACCATCTTCCCTGGAATATTTCTGTTTCGTTTCCGGAGGAAAATCAAAGAACTGCTTGCCAACTTCGCTCATTTTGTCCAAAAATTCAGGTTCTATTCCATGATAATTGATTGCCTGAACCTCCAAAATTAAGGATATATATGAGCAAATCAAGTTTTCCAAGATCTCAACATGTTTACGAAATCCAAAATCAAGTATGCAAAATAAATTTTATTGCAAAATCATTCAAGGAAAAAGCGGCAAAATTAAACCTGACCTGGAAACAGCCCCAGAAGCTGAGAGCTGAGCGAAGTTTCTCAAGTTCTTGTGTGCTGCTGGATGATGGAGATGTCAAGAGACCAATATCAATAATTGGAATGTCCATGAGCGGCAGAGAAGCATCAAGACTTCCAGCATCACTTCCTTTATAGATGTATCTTTCTGGCAATTCTTTGCCGCTGGTGATGAGTTCTTGGACAGTTCTTGATGCTGATTCAACTGGAGCAGGGGATGATGAAGTTTCAGCCATGGTTAGCTTTCAGAAAACAGTTCCACAGTTTTGCCCAGACTGGAACCTTCTGTTTTTCTTATTTTTATTTTTTCGGAGAATCGAAAGACTAACTTATAGCAAGTTGAGGAAAAATTATCAACATTTTGTTCTGTTCGAGGTCAAAGAAACTGTTCACATGTAATGACAAATGGTTAGCTATATGTTAAGAATTCATTTCATTTTTTCTTTTTTTTTTTTAATTTTTTTCAATTGTGCTTCTTTGAAATCAATAAAATATTAAATAATTTAAAAAAAAAAAAAAACCTCTTCTACGACGTCACTGCTTGCACAACAAATTTAGAGAATTATGGGTTGCCAATGGGCTTTATTCCCCTCTCAATTTAAAAAATTAGGTAGAGGTCGGTACTGATTATTTTTTAATTTAAAATCTGAATTTAATTTTTTTAAATATTTGTTTACATAGTGTTGTTTAGTTTTTTAATTTATTATTTATTATTAGATAATTTTATCTTAATAAAATAATAAAAGATGTTTATTTTTATCTAAAATCTAAAATCTAAATGTAAATTTTAATTTTAAATCTTAAAAATACCTTTAACAATTCATGTATTTTCTATATTATGTATAAATTTAATATTTTTATATTATCCTTTAAGTTATTTTTTTAATTGCTTTAGACTTTTGTGCACATGGTAACATTAAACTATTGAACAAAGATTATATCCATTGTCATAAATCAAAACTAAAACAACAATATTGATTTTATAATGAAACTTAATGTTATAATTACATCTTTTATTACAAAAATAAATTGAAAAATATTATTATTTTTTTTAATGCTATCAAACTAATCAACTTGTTAAATTTCTAAATTGTGAAGAATAAATATATGTACCACTTAAAAAAATAATATATTAAACTACTAAATTTTAAAATTTTCAAATGTTGAAAAAAGATAAACAAACATGTCATTTAAATATTTCCATTCAATTCTATTCATACTTTAATTAAATTCAAACTTATTCAAATTGACCAAAAAAAAAAAAGCAACGATTGTTGTTGTTTAAGCATTGGCTTGCATTTCAAATGTTGTAAATTAAATTTATCTAAGATGATTTCAACACCATTTAAGTTTCGTCCCATCCCGTTTAATCGGAATAAAAAATCACTTCATTTTTTGAATTTACAATGTAGCCAAAGTGAATATATATTATATATATTTGGGTCTCTAATTTCTTAAGTTCTCTCAAATAAGGACAGCTAATTCATTTGTATCAAATGAATTCTTAACCCAATTGATTTACTAAAACCAATTGAATTACTAAAATCACTACATGTTACTTTACATATATATACTCTTATTTGTAGATAATTATATTTAATGAAAGTACTTTAATAAGTTATAAGTTTAATGACTATTTTTTAACTCTCAACTTTAAGGGTATAAGTTCAAGTCCTAACATATATTTTATTTTTGTTCTCCTCCTAATTTTATAATTAGATAGGAATATCTTTCAATTTCACTAATACAGATGGATTAGACATCCTTCTAAATATTTAACGAAGGTGAAAATCTAAATCACACCATAATAGAGTTGATATACACATCCATGCCTTAAATATATATATATATATAATAAGGATAATTTGGATGACATTGCATGGAAGAGACCAGAGAGTAGGGAGGGACTTAGTTGAATAAATGGAAACATAAATGCTCATTTGATAACAAATAAGAAATCAGGGATCCGGATGCTATGATCCCATATGATCATTGTCCAGAATTACATCTGGACCGTCCAAAATAACAGAACCCAGCAAAAACCCACACGCACTAGTGCACTACATTATTAACCCTAGTCCAAAAACCCTAACGCCCCTTTTTTAGTTTCTCATTTTTCACTTCACCACTCCAGTGAGCGCGCCGTTTGCACGAAAATGGTGTCAGGTTCAGGGATCTGCGCGAAAAGAGTGGTGGTGGACGCCAGGCATCACATGCTCGGCCGCCTTGCCTCCGTTTTGGCCAAGGAGCTCTTGAACGGCCAGAAGGTCGTCGTCGTCCGGTGCGAGGAGATTTGTATCTCAGGTGGCCTTGTTAGGCAGAAGATGAAGTACATGAGGTTCTTGAGAAAGAGGATGAACACTAAGCCTTCTCATGGTCCCATCCATTTTCGAGCTCCTGCTAAGATCCTTTGGCGTACCATTCGTGGGTATGTTCTGTTTTTGTTTCTGGGTTCTTCTGTTTTTTTTTTTTATGTTTGATTCTATTTTTGTGTAAAAATTGGATTTTCTGATTTAGTATGCAAATGCGTTTGTGGGTTTGTTGAAATTAGTTTAGATTAAGCAAATTTATCTGTTTTTCTTTTCATTGATCTTAAAAAAATATTAATTTTCATATTTGAATGTTATCTTTTTGTCTATCGATTGAAAATGTGTAGATCTCTATCTGATTGTTTTATGCATGTTGGATTAAAAAATTTGATTGAGCTTATCATTAGAAATATTGTGTACTTTTTCACGTGGCTACTGAGAGTGTATGAGTACATTGTTTTGTGGCTGGATTGTCATTTTCGGTGTATGATGAGATTCTTTGCTGCTAAGGTTGAAGCCATATTTTTTGTTCCAGCCTTTTAAATTGGGATTGTGTTTGGCTCCTACAATCTTCTTGGTACATTGTATCCGAAAGAATGAGAAAAACCTGATTTTGTGACTAGTAGTAGATGCAATACAAATATAAGCTTAATGAGGTAACCTGCTTTTAAGGTATTTATTTGCTAATTACTGGAGTGCAAACTTTGTGTGCGTTCCTTTATTTTAGTTTTTAGTTTTTTTTCCCAAAGAAGTTGGTTATTTGTTTTACATATATGTGGTAATGAAAGCTGTTCGGTTCTTCCATGTAGGATGATTCCCCACAAGACTAAGCGTGGAGCTGCAGCCCTTGCTCGTTTGAAGGCCTATGAAGGAGTTCCTGCTCCATATGACAAGATAAAGAGGATGGTCATTCCTGATGCTCTCAAGTAAGTTTTTGTTACTTGAGTTCGTCATGGATTTCTATTTCAACCCGTATGTCTCTCTTTGAGTTAGATCCCTGTTGACTGTGTGCATTTTTTTGGGTTATTTGAACACTAGGGTCTTGAGGCTTCAAAAAGGACACAAGTACTGCTTGTTGGGCAGGCTTTCATCTGAAGTAGGATGGAACTATTATGATACCATTAAGGTGAGTGCTTGCCACAATGTCTCTTTCATGTTTTTTTGACCGATTGAAGTATGCTATATTGCCCTTTTTGATCAGTTCTATATGCCTTGTATGAGGCTGAGACTTTGGTGCAGACAACACAATGCTAAACTTATTGGAGTTTGTATTGTTTGGACCATTCTTCCCCTATTTCTTTTTTTTCCATAATAAACTGAAAATTGTATTAATGACCATTCCTTCCTTATTTGACTAATACAATTGAACTGTTTTTTATCTTATTAACTAATTGTTCCATGTTGAGTTGTCTACAATGCTATCTGTGTTGGTCTATTTAACTTCTTGTTGTAAAAAAACTCAAATAATATTATAATTTATGTATTCCATTCTTTTAAATATCTTCAAAGATTATCTGTATGGATTTTATGTTCGTCTTTTTAACATTTCATCATATGCTGGATTTTTATCAAAGTAATGCAAGATTAGGTAAGTGAGATAAATGGATCACTTTGGCTCTGAAATAGTGTTGGGCTTATATGGTTCATTTGTTGAATGGGTTGGGCAGATTATGTCAAGTTCCTTTTGTTGATAGTCAGAGTTTGGGATTTGACATGTAAATTTAACAAATCTTATTCAATTAGACATAATTAACACCTCCATTACGATTATAATAGAACTTGACTTGTTAATATGAGGTTGCTTCTTGTAATATTATAAGGCAATGCAATTTGATTCTCAATAATTTGTTAATAACATTGTTTTATCTTTTGTTGTATTCTTAATTGCGTGGTTTGCATGGTACTCTGGTTAAATATTCAGGCATGCTTTTTGTTTGTCTCTGCCAATTCTAGTTTTCTGTTTCCCTTCTTGGTTAGCTTAGGAAAGGGTAAAACGTTGGATAATGACTCATAAAGTCCAGCTACAGAAACATTGCCTTCATGTATTATCTTTTAGCTCTATAGTTTTAGTTAGTTGAGGTAAGAACAATAGAAGTTTCTTATGGCTTGAGCTCATTAATGTGTGTTGTGAATTCTAAATCTCAACATTTGCAGCCTATGGATACAACCCAAGGTTGTCACAAGTATTAACTATTTGCATTGCTTGTTCTGTGATGCTTTCAATTGCACTTGTTTTTTTAGTAATCACTTTGTTAGACTTGTTGGATTGTGGACGGGTGATGCTGTTAATATTTATTTGGGACTGCCTCATTATTCAAGCTTTGGGTATTTCATGCACTATTGCGCTTTCATGATATCTGATTCTTGCGATTTCTGACTTTCTGTCATGCTGTTCCTTGTAGGAGCTTGAGAAGAAGAGAAAGGAGAGGGCCCAGGTAGCTTATGAGAGGAGGAAGCAGTTGGCTAAATTGAGGGTCAAAGCTGAGAAGGCTGCCGAGGAGAGGCTTGGTCCCCAGCTAGAAATCATTGCTCCCATCAAGTATTGATGATGATGATGATTCGTAAAGAGTTTGTTTTCCAAATGTTACATCTGAGAAGAGTTTGTTCCCATTATATTTTGTCTTCCATTTTGATATTGATGGATTATAGTTTAACTGTGGTAGTTTTGAAGTAGATGTTATGCTGTATGCAACATACTTGTTGAAATTAGTTATTTTGGTTATCAATTTGCTCAATTTTGTCACAAAGCTGAGATTATGTACTGTCTTGCTCTTTGTGATGTACATTTTTCTTCACTTTTGGCTTCTCTATCAGTGCTTGTCAAAACTTGTCAAGCGGTTGCTTTACCTTCCTATACTGCTTGAGTGACCGTTTTATATTACTGAGTACATGAGATACACGCATTTAGAGTTAATGTTAAACTTCTTTTTGAAGATGCAGTTTAATCTGCCTGTTTCTGAAGTACTACTCATGCACGATTGCGCATGGTTGCATGTAAATTGTGGACAGATTATGCACCACAATTATGATGGCAATTCACTCCATTCTAGAGGCCTATAAGAGTTTACAAAATCTAATATGTTTTCAGGCTACAGTACTGTTTGATTTGTGCCTTTCCATTGTGTTAGCATTTCGATCTGCTTTTGAATTTGCATCATAGGAAGACGTTAATACCTTATCGGAATAGGGGTGGGCAAAATTGAGTTGGAAACTATTTGCTCCATACCCGATTAGGTATGGAGTAAGCAATTGGGTTGAATCTAAAGTTTTTATTTGATACAAAAGTTCATTCTGGAATTAAAGCTAATAATAATTACAAGCTATCCTAACGTTACTCAGTAAAGTATCAATTTTTAAACCCGGAATTAAGAGAAAATTGAACCCTTATCTCAACATCTGAACTGAGATTACGATCATATATGGAGCAATAAAATTTAAACTAGATTTTTCTTTTGGCTATCATTATATATATATATATATATATATATATACACGCGGGCGAGCGCGCCCACACCAACTAAACTTGACCATGTCTTATGGTGACGACATGGTAATTATTTCACCTTATGTGTGAACAGTTGAGGCAGTTGAAAGGTATTTATTATTATCATCACAAAATCAAATCAATAAATTTAAATATTTATAATACATAATATTTGGTATTGACAAGAGAGATTAAGCTGCATGATCCAAGAAAACCACCACTCGAAATGGAATGCAAAGGTTTAATTATATTATTTTATAAGATGAGTGTCTTTTAATTTAAGCTGAAAGTTTTAGAATAAAATTTGAGATAGTTACCGGAGAAACTTTATATTAACTGTACTTTTTTCTGTACTTATGGATAATTACAAACGTGTGTATACATAATTTTAATTATTTGTCAATATATCATTTATTGCTTAGATCTTCTTACTTCCCATGCACTACATTTCTCTTAAGGAAATTCTGAAAATTTGAAGATATTCCTTATTGAATTTACCATATATATTTTTTTTTAAAAAATTTCAAATATAAAATTTTATAACCTTTCAAATTGTTCACTTGAGACTTTCGATTTTTTTTTGTTTGTTTTAACAAATAACAATATGAAAAAAATCATAAAAATCAAAGCACATATAGTAAGATTTTAAAACGCAATTAACTAAACCGATTGTACAGCCGATGCTCCAATATTTTACCATAAAAAAGACGATTGACTTTTCACTTTCCCTCCTAAAATGATCTATCTCTCTTTAAATACACAAAGTCAGCAATGGACATAATAAAAGTTACTGTTTCAGTCTTCTGAAAGGGTTTTGTTTTTAATATTTTTTTCCTCATTTTATACACACACATGCACCAAACAAAAATGCCATTTGCTCGTTGTCTTGATTGTTTATGTGTTCTTCTCTTTACTTGTCATTTGGGAACAACAAATGCAAAATCATATTTCAAGCTTGGCAGCAGAGCAGCTTCTTGCCAAATAGTTGTTGATCACTCAGGCCATGGAAACTTTTCAAGCATTCAATCGGCAATCGATAACATTCCTTCGAATAACAAGAATTGGGTTTGCATCTTCATCAAGGCTGGCATATATAGGTATATATATATATATATATATCAAAATTATTTTTCCTATATTTCCTTTTTTTTTTCTTTTGAAAACTTGCTTTGATTCGATTGTTTTGAAGGGTAAGGCTCGTTATGTCTCCTCCTGATCCATTTCTTCTCTTTTTTATTTACTAAAATTAATTTCCTCGTCCGGCCCATCGGGGTTTACTGAAAAGAATGTATCATAATACATTATAGTTGAATGTAATTGTAAGAATATATGTGAAAGTATATAGGGAGAAGGTGAAAATCCCATATGAAAAGCCATTCATAATCCTTAAAGGAGTGGGAAAGAGAAAGACTCAGATTATATGGGATGATCATGAATCACTTGCAGCCAGCCCTACTTTTGCTTCTTTTGCTGATAATGTTGTTGTCAAATGCATGAGCTTTGTGGTGAGTTATTTACTTATTCATCTTAAGACTCTAATTTCAATTAGTGACATTGATCGTGTGAATTATAATTTAACATAGTGATATATTTTATATATATATGTGTAGAATTCATACAACAGTCCACGTAGTGACAATAAGAACCCGAGGATGCCGGCGGTGGCCGCCATGGTGGCCGGAGACAAGACGGCGTTCTATCGGTGCGGCTTCTCCGGCGTGCAAGACACACTGTGGGATGATCAAGGCCGTCACTACTTTGATCGTTGTACAATTGAGGGTGCTGTTGATTTTATCTTTGGTGGCGGCCAATCTATATATGAGGTACATTATTTCACATGATTTTAACTACCAACATGCATGGCAATTTTGACAATTTATAGTTAAAAATTTCAAATCAATTATCATATATATACACACGTTAACATTTTGGTTCGTGTTAGTGTATTAAGTCTGCATCATCATTCACATTTGAAAAAAATTAAAAAATATATATATTATTGATTATGTTAATAAAGAGATTAAAAGGAATAATTCTTTTTTAGTTAATTTTGAAAAGAAACGTTTCCGATTAATACATCCGAAACATATAAAATGCCGTACTCATTTTTAACTTAGTATCATATCATATTACACTTTCACATTTTCAACTGTAAATCTCTTTATTAATTAATTTTGATTCTTTTTTGACCAATCAAAATGTTTTATTTATTTATTTATTTATAATTACCATAGACTCCACTACGTTCAAACTCAAAAATTGGAAGAAACACCAGAAGAAAAAAATGTTTATTACAACAAGAAATTTCTTCTAGAGGCCGACCAATTAGACTATTCATTTGAAGTGCGATAAATTTTGAATTACTTCTCTCGCAAATTGACTATTTTCAAATGGTATCTCTTTCTTTTGAATACCTCAAATTACTCTTATATTTAGTCAAAAGATAAGAAAAAAAAAATGGAGTGGATTGATGATTTTTTTTTTAAAAGTCTTAACAAAAATGGAGATAATTGAAGTTTTTAAAAATAAAAGGGACGATTTGAAGATAGTTAATTCACCAAAGGAATAATTTAAAATTAACATTTAAAATAATCCACAAAAATATTGGATGGTGGGAATGGCTTTCTTTTAACATTATAAATGTCCCTCAAATTAAGTGCATGAATCCTAAAGCAAACAAAATGTGATGCACAATTTTGGACTACTTAGTGTCACATCATATTGCACTTGCCCTGTGTTACATATGTACCGTCACATAAAATATGATGTTGATTTATTTTATTTTTGTATGTAGAACTGTGTGATAAATGTGGTTGGATCAACATTACAGCCTGGGCTTCATGGTTTCATAACAGCACAAGGAAGAACAAACCCTAATGATGCCAATGGGTTTGTGTTCAAAGGAGGCATCGTGATAGGAACAGGCTCAACTTTGTTAGGAAGGCCATGGAGAGGCTATGCTAGGGTTTTATTCTACAGTGTCAATCTCACCAATGTTGTGGATCCTAAGGGTTGGGAAGCTTGGAATTCTATTGGCCATGAGTAAGTTTTCTTACAAATGAATCCCAACCACAAAAATTCTTCATCTATTCGTCCATCTAATACAATTCTGTCACATATGCATTTACTTTAGAATTATCTAACCAGAACTTGATTTTATTAGACGTCTATTTTGTAAAAAGATAAAAAAATGTCCTATTATAATAAATTATTCCTTTCAATCTATTAGAAAACTGTGTTTGTAAGTTTCTGTCTTGCATATAAGTTTCTCATTAGCATGGTTTTCTTGCACATTTTAATATACAAGTCTTTGTCATACACTTCATTTTGCATGGAAAACATTATCTTGTACGACATGATTCTATCAGACGGATGATTATTTAGACCATTTCCCACCAAAATTCTGATGGGAACGACTTTTATTTAATCCTTGTCACGTCGTGAATCTTGACCCGTTTGATCAAAATCATTTCTTTTTACCTTGACCTTTGTAAAAAGATAAAAAATACCCTCTTCTAAAAAACTATTTCTTTCAATCTTTTAGGAGACTGACGACTGTGTTTGTAAGTTTCGTCTTGCATGCAAGTCTCTAACTAGAGCTCTATCTAGCATGGCCTTCTTGCAACTTTTAATATACAAATCTTTGTCTTATACTTCATCCTGCATGAAAAGCAGTGTCTTGTACCCTGTCTTGTGTTCACAAGATAATAGTGTGAAAACACGATCATTTGGGACCCAAAAAAATATAAGTTTAGGCATAGGGTCAAAACTCACGACAGACCTTCTTAAAGGGTCACTCAATCAAATTCCTCTTACTCATAATGATTTGGACATGAACTGAACCGTGGTTAAATGAACAGGAACCATCTAACATTTGCGGAGCATGGGTGTTATGGAGGAGGAGCTGACACTTCCCGTAGAGTGAGGTGGGAGAAGAAACTGAGCTCTGCCGAGCTCACCCACTTGACTAGCATTTCTTTCATTGATAGAGAAGGATGGCTTCACAGGCAGCCATATTAACTCTTAATTCTTAAACAAAGATAATTGTAAAATAACCAGTGTTCTCATTTTTTTATTCAGAAAAGAATAAAGTATTGCAGCACATCTTCTCCAAGGTCTCCTAATGATTCCATTGAAGAAGAACAATTCTTTTAATTGATTCATTACCCATGTATGCAACAGTAACATTTAATTCATCTTTGATTTTTCAACGAAAATGAATTAAAAAATCATTTGTTTTTTTAAAATCCGTCTCTATCTTGTGCTTGGTCACTTCTCATCTGGGGCATTGCATCTGGGAACTGCGATGTGTGTCGATCTGGGAGAACCATTGCCTTCGTACATTAATAGTAAAATCCACCAGCATTTCAGTGCAGATGACTACAGACACATTAACCACCTCCGTTACAAATCTCATCTCAATCTGGTGTTATTTTCGGAACAAAACGACCCCAGGCATCTGTCTGACTAGTCTATTTAGTATTATGTGTTGGAACACTAAGATAAAATTTAGTGTTCTTGAAGTCATCGAGAATGGGGTTGTATCCATCCTTTGTTCTTGTCTTTGTGGGCAAACCAAACTCTTCCATGAATGAGGATGTATCCAGCTGCGCAGAGTATATTCAAAATAATTAGGTAAGTGTTATTATTGCCAAATTTCCATACCTCTCGAAAGTATTGGCTATGAAATGCATGTGTTTCATCAATATCTTACAGCACAAGTACTTTCGGAAAGCCAGACGCTCCTCCACAAGACTACAACAATATGGAACCCATATGATTGTCGCTCAATTAGAACTAGGTATTCTACTATGGACTGTCATTCGAATATCAACGAGTTACATCCTGCTGAAGTGCAGTTGTTGTTTCTCACTTGATTTACTTGATCCTCCTTTAGAAAGATCATCATCTCATCTCAACAATAACTATAGCGGACAGGCAAGCCAGTACAGGATAGATTTTGTTCTTGTGACATTAATTTAAATGGTCATCACAAAAGAAAAAATTAAAATACTTTATTAGAAAACAAACTTACTGTAAGTGTTCGCCTCTTCTTCCCTTGCTTGGATGATTTATCTTTCTGCATTTTCAGCCACCCAGAGCAGTAATGGTCCATACGTTCCAAAAGCAAAAAGTCTGTGGGGAAAAAAATATCAGCATCACCCTGCAATTAAAGGCGAACATAATCATTATAGGATTTAGAGATCCTTCTCTGACCCTCAGCTTTCACAAGTTGTCAAGTAAGGGGGAAAAAAATCATTAAAGCGCACTGATTTGTCAACTGGACTTGAGAAACAAGATATTTTGTTAGCAACAAAGTGAGATTTTATACTTCTGTGACCTTACTATGTTCATTCCCCATAAGTCGCAATGATAATCCATGCATGTGTTTGGTTGGCTGAACTTTAGTAGCTAGCAGAGTTGGGTCATTGATGGCAATACTATGTGAACACAACATACAAGTAGAAGAGATAAGATTAGCAATAGCACACACCTTTGCATCAAGATAATTGCCATAATCTGTGCTGCTGCCATCTTTCTGCATAATTAAGGTGAATGAAGTCAAAGACTTTGAAGACAATTTCATGCTAGAATGTTAGATGTGAACTGGAACCAGATTATCCAATCTTAAAACCATTGTTTGGAGGAATATTGCTGGATGGTGTCATGACAAAGATTAAACTTAACCAATAGAGTTCATTCCAAAGTCAATGCATTTCCTTTTAATTCAAGCATAACATATTATATGATAACTTTATCAGACAGCCTAAGCAAGCATTGGAAATATGATAAACAGAGTCAACCATAAGTACAAATACAACAACAATGATTTCACATGTATGAACAGAACGTACTTTTGTTGAAACCAATGGAGCTCTTTCACCAGGTACCTTCACATCAGGCAGGAAGGTAAAGTCTGAAGCAATTAAAGACATCTTTGGTAGGGCATCATGTAAAACCTCAAGCAGTTTCTGCACATTAAGGGATTGTAATATTTCTGAAATATGCATAAAGAAAACAGAGAGCAAAAGCAAAAGAAGAATTTAAACAATTTCCTTACCAAACAACCAGTCGGCAGCCAACATCTTCGAGGTTTTGGAAAGACTTTTGACCAAATGCTTTTCAACATGCCACTTCTTTGAGTGTTATGATTTTCATCAAATTCCATGATCTCAATGCAACGTGTAATTAATGGGTCTTCTAGCGGCTTATATAACTCGGTGAGTGTTTCTCTGTAGATCGAGAAAAGAGAAGGGTCAGCTATGAGTCTTATCACTAAATTCAACCTGTAGAAACATTAGTTCTAATATCAATGAATTATGAGGAGTATTATATCAAACCTACATTTCTATTAAGCTTCAAATAAAATTGGATATTACACAAATAAATTAAAATAAAAAAGAACTGGGAACTTGATATAAAATAGTTTGTTCAGACATGGGACACCCAAATCACCACATACTAAAATACAAGCCAATGATATAAATAAGAAACATGTTGGCAGTCGAAGGATAACAGAAAAATAGGATGTTCACAGAAAGGACCCGTCTTTTTTTTCCCCCCTTTCTTTCCTTTCTTTAAAGAGAAAATGTTTTCATATGGTGGATAAAAAATGCTTGAAATCAGGATAATTGATAGAAATGCATGTACATATGCACAGACAGAAAACAGAGAATAGATCACTGTAGGGAGTCAAGACTCAAAAAGAATTAGGTTACATGAAGCTGAGGTACTGGATTTCTTATGAAATTAATTCTCTAATAAGGGTAAGGTGCACATCAATACAACATGATACGGGTAACATGCATGTGATGATACAGCTATCTAACACAAAAGTTGCAACCTCTTTCACAAACCTTTAAAAAAAATAATTGCTGAAATCTTAACTTAAAACTGACAAAAAGTTGAAAACCTAACTTGAAAATTTCAACACAAAATTTGAAAACTCTCGGCTATATGGTAGTGGATCCCAAAGAAACATTGAGTGCAAATTGCAACCAAGTAATTATGATACATCCAACACAATGGCACCTACCTATCGTGTTGCTTCTCAACCCATACTTCTATCCATGGGGAAACTTGATTTTCTGAATAGATGAGATCATGTGGAAGATTATCAAACACCTGTAAGGATTTAATATCTAAATTAGGTTTGCGGAACAAAATTAATCAACTAGAACTTAAGAGATGTTTATCAACAAACTGCATGAACTTGCAGGTAAACAACCTTAAATGTTCATCAATATAACTTTCTCTATAGTATGCAACAGGGGCACGTCATACAACCCCTATACATGAAAAAGTTAACAATTTAACACATTACATCATCAGTTTTTTAGTAGCAAAGGAAACTAAATATCATAAACAACAACTAAAATTATCATCTTATGTCCTTAACTATAATTCATGTTGTATGCATATACGTTAATTCATGCATATTCAAGGAAAACAGTAACAACAGTTCTTGACATCTCAACGAATATTGTTAGGGTGTATTTACTTACTGAAGTGGGAATGGAAAGTGTAGAATCCTCTCACTCCAGTGTTTACATACTTATTTAAGGGGGGGAGTGGAGTGGGAATCCCACTCCCACCTATTCCTTTTTTACCCTTCCCTTTAAATATAACATAATTATATTTAGTAAAATAAAATAACGGTACATTTATTTAAAAATATTGATATTATATTTATTTAAATAATATTAACCAATAACTAAGATTGCTTGGGGTTGGATAATCTGTCAAATGCTGATTAAGTGTGGAGGATATAGGTTGTTTAAGAAGAGAGAATCGTTGGTTCCTTATAGTCATTTCTCTTTCCTATCGTGCCAACTCTTGGTCCCCCACCCTTTTTAGCATTTTATTTAATAATGTTACATTATTTAAAAATAATAACTTACATTGATTCTAAGTTCAATTACTTAAACTTAAAAATAATACTATTATATTCACATAGAATTAATAATATTACTATATAATATCTTTATTTAAAAATGTAATATTATTATATTTATTAATATTAATAATTAATATAATAAATAGTTTATTCTAAGAAAATATTAATTTTCTACTATGTTATTAACAATAATGTTTCCTTCGTGTCACTCTCATCAATAATTTTTAATTTACAAAATTAAAATTAAAGTTAATAAAAAATTTGTGATTTACATAATTAACAATATTAATAATTATTATTAACTTAGATGATTAAAATTAATAATAGAATAAATAGTTTATTTTAGAAATATATTTTTTTATTCACTTTGTAAGTAAGAACCACAATTCTTTAAGTAAGGGTAAAATTGTAATTTGAAAAAATTCACTCTTAATCCAAGACAAAGTAAACACATAAATGAGATTCTGATTCCTATTCTACACTCCCATTCTAGTGTGAGTAAACAATCTACTTCACTCCACTCCACGCTCTCAATCCCAAGATTCCCACTCCTCAAAATTTCCAATCCAATTCAAAAAATAAATGCTACCTTAATGGCTAAGATTAGAGCAAATATTGATTTTTTCTCTTAACTCATTTTAACTAATTTTACTTTCTTCTCGAAAACAGTTGCAATCACACATGGAATTCATTGCTTCATATCACATAGCTAAATAACCATAGTTGCCAGGACTCAATAAGTGGCATTGTAGATGTATTAGATGTAGCTGCATCATGTTAGACTATTTCAATAGTAAAATAACAAACAAATATTAAGTAACTTCCATGTTTTGATAATTGGGTCCTCATATGCCCACATGATATTGCTTCATT
Organism: Citrus cavaleriei; assembly: GCA_030448935.1. Taxonomy (NCBI): domain Eukaryota; kingdom Viridiplantae; phylum Streptophyta; class Magnoliopsida; order Sapindales; family Rutaceae; genus Citrus; species Citrus cavaleriei. Next base: position 857,344 of record JAUJEM010000066.1, on the reverse strand, counting down.
TCAAATAACAAAGTCATGCTTAACACACATCAATTTAGTCCAAATATGAAAATTCTTCCTTCAAAGCAAACAATTTCAGCACATCCAGTTGACCTTGAATAATTGTGTAGTTTATTTTCTTTCTCTGGTTAGCAAACTCTATTATATGTAGATAAAATAGAAGCAACCAAAAGGCTTGTACCTCGAGCATAATCGCCCAACATGGTTGTTGCACAACATTTCCTGTGACAAAATAACCAATAGAACTCACATCAATTTAGCTGCATATTCAAAGAGAAACAAAAATTTCTGAAGCTAGCCAAGAAACAATAGATAAGCAACAAAAAATAGCTTTTTTTTTATGTTTCTGTTTTACTATTTTTTTAAATGAATAATTCCAATAGTAAGGGGTGGGAAGCACCCAAATCCCTAGCCCTATATTGAAGGCTACATTTGGTGAAGGTGGAACCACCACAATATGAATGCTTGGAGCAACTCAAACAAAGCTACAGAAAATAAAACACAATAACTTAGATCCTTCTCTTCCAATGTCAACCTACGAAATAAATCAAAAATTGACAATGAAAAACCAAAAGTAAAAAAGTTTATTTTAATAAGGAATAAAATAACAGCTTTTAGTAAACAAAAATAAAAAAAAAAGAAAAATGCAGCAATCGAATAGCAGTTTTCAGGCAGGATGACTTAACAGACAATATTGATAAAGTCCACAGCAGATGGTAGTATAAGGTTGGAAGAGTAAGGTCAATAAGTACAATTGAATAAGAATATAATTATGTTTATTGAATGATCTTCTTGTTCGTTTCTATAAAAACTTCTCATGTATTGCAGAGACTGTTGTCTCATTTCAAGTATTCAGTGGAGGGAAGAAGAATGGACGGTGGGGGTGGATGGGAGTGGTTTGGGGGTGTGCTTGTCTGGACACCAGCATACCTCATGTTGGCTTGCCTCTGTCAGCAACATGAGATGGGACTTCAGACAATGATCAAATCTTACTGCAATTACTAATACTCAAAATGTTTATAAGATTGTATTGCTATTTTTTTTTTAAAAAAAAAGTATAAGATAGGATTGCTCATTAAGAAAAATTGAGGAAAATAAAATTAGCACAAATACTAAGGCAACATACCCCATCCAGCCCGATCAGCAGCATCACGACATTCGACCCTAAACTTTGATGAGTGACTAGAAACTTGTCCAACAGTTTCTTTCTGTATTTCGGCCAGTGAGGGACTGATTTCCACTGAGCTACAGCAAACATAAAAATGTATAACTGTCATAAACAGAACTTGGAAAGCATGTAAACTGCTTTAACAAGGAAGGAAATAAAAACTCAATCAGACAAGTAATGAATTTCTATACTCGTTTAAATAAGAATATAATTAGACCAGAACTCCTCAGAAACAACAGAAGGAGGTGGAGGAAGAAGAATAGGTTAAAGAACTAACAAGTGAACTTCAAACATAATTCAGTGAGAAGAGAAGAATTAAGAAAGACAATTAATGACAAAACCAAAAGAACAGCATTAATGTGGAGCACGAGTTCTGTGTGCAGCAGCTTTCTTGGAAAGGAAATAGTAAGCAAAAGAATTAAAAGAACATTGAGACTTACTTCAAATGTTAGATTCCAACAGGTGCTCTCTCACTGGATGCTGTGGCATAAATACAGAATAATATCTAGGCACTCACAGAACATGAACATGAAGTGGACACACCGGCAAACAATTACATATAACTTTCATTACAAAACCTTATTTCAAAATCTATCATCTTTTCATATGGGTTCCTTCTTTTCATTTTTCATTTCATGTTTCATTTCATCAATCCATGTTAAAAACTCATCAGAAGTTCTGGTCTACTTAAATGGAAGACTTCACTATCATAGGATCAGAGTGGCACACAAGAACTGTATCAATTAGAAGTAATGTAATCACATATATTGTTATAAAAATACATGCATATTATGTTCCAAGAAAACAAGTTTCATATTCAAACAAGAAAAGGGGGGAAAAAATCCCAAATAAGTGACGTCTACTTCATGGATATTACTGTTATATCGTAGTAATTACATTGACCAGAGTTACAAGACAAAGGGACCAAACTACTTCATGGAAGTCAATAAACTTACATGTAAGTCATATTGTTGTAAACTCTTTCAGGTGCATTCAACATTATGTAATCCATCACACCCTTCGCACAAGTTCCTGATCCACCACCAATTTCATATATCTGAGTGCACATTATAAAACATAAAACAGCATGAGCAAATTATTAGACTCAATGAATTGAACAAAGATATCTGACTGCTCATGTCAAAAAATTGGAACCAATAGAGATGATATCTGCCAAAGATAATACTGCACTGTTAAACTATTAATTTGTATTCTGGATTTAAAGCTATATGTTCATTCAAGCAGCAAAATCTTAACAGCGCTATAAAATCTAAAAAGTGCTACGAACAATTAAGTTGTTCACACTTTCAGATCACACAATTCAGATACATCTAAAAACTTGTAATGAATGAAATGGATAAGAAGAGATTTTACATTTAGACATTACCAAAATATGCTACAGAGAAGTATACCTTATTGAAAGGAAGCAGCCAGTCAGACAGTAAAAGTATATAGATATGACATTCCAAAACTCTTGCAATGCCATCTAATCCTCTACAACAGAAAAATATAAATCCTAACACACCGTCTGTCAGTACTTAACTTTTTTTATCAAAAGAAAGCATACACGTCTGTCGGTATGTGTGCAGTTATGTATTAGATAGATAAAATTTGAACTTAAGACTTACTTCATTACCAAATCAAACAAGGAGATCTAAAGCTCACAGAGACCCTTCCAACAATAGAAGACTACGAATTTGACACAATATAAAAGGTAAATGATGAAAACGTGCAACTTTCTTTACAAAATACCAGCAGACCCGAGAGAAAAACTATTTGTGCCCCTCTATTGCTTTGGCTTGGCAAAAGGAAATCCCTAGTTCCAAAGCAAGTATCTCAACATGTAAAACATAATTCTTTATAGCTTCATTCCTAGCTCAAGACAGCAAGGTTTCTACACTGTCATGCTGAGTCAAACTAAAGTCAATCATGAAACAAAGCAATATGTTTTACAATATAAGGTCTTGCTTTAAAGCCTAGATACTGATCAATTTAAATCCTAATATGAATTCTAATTAGACAGAGTGATCAGAAAATAAATTTTTCTTTAGATTTTACTGTAAAATATGACGAACAAAAGAGTGAATTATATTTTAAATTTCAGATTACAGTAAAGCACAAGAATTTAACACGGGGTAGCGTAAATTCTAAAGACATTACCAAAAAGAGAAGGTACATACTTTTAGAGGGACAGAAAGGTTAGCAGTGCGCATTATAGCCTCCGCAATCCCATGGGCATACCAAGGCTACAAGGAAGAAAGTTTCACAACACCAAAGAATTAGAAGGCAAAAATTATAATTATACAGCATGAAAAAATTTAGCACTGCTATTACAAATGAAACTTGATTGAATAATTAAGATCATGGTGGAAAATTTATTAAAATTGTGATTATCATAATGCATGGAAAAAAAAATGATAATAATAGTAATGATTAGAGAATACCAATAATGGGTTCAAATTGTGGTTGATGGAACATATGGTAAGGACTCCAATTACTTAGTTCCAAAGCTATCTAAAACCAAGCCAAATGTCTAAAGCTCCACATGGACAAATGGGTAGACAAGTTCAGACAGTACAGAAACATAATCGAGGAAGTTTCTCGCCTCTTCATGTATGCTCAGAAACTTGATACAGCGAAAGTTCCCTAACTCTTAATTAGCAGATAAAATAAAACACTGAATTCTTGATGCACGATTTGCATATTAGATAGATGGAAACTTTCTTTTATCTTAAAGAGATTGAAAGAGAGATTACCTTGAAAAGTTCCACTGGTGTAAACCATGATATTTCACTCTGCTTATATATTTTATCCACATGCTTCATATAAGCTTTCCTGCCTAAAAGAATACCAAAAGTTAGAATAATAAAAGTTAGAATAATAAATCAACTTCAAAAGGAAATAGCAGTATGGTCAAATATTTCAATTTTTTTTTCCAGATTTAAGTTAACATATTAGGCTTAAGCAGGGAAACCATGAATTCAGCAGCATGTAAATCCACTCTTAATAAAGTACACTGATAAGTAGTCAATAGAAATCCGATCAACATATTAAGGGTATGTTTGAGACTGCCATGCTTCTACTTAACTTTGAAAGCATATCAGCGAAAGTACTTCCCAAATGCCATGTTTACTTGGCATCTAAAATTTCACTAAAGACTTTGAACATTATATACGTCAAGCTCTTTCATCATTACAAGCAAACCCCATTATCTTTCCACAAGGTTCATTGAACAGTCATCAGTAATGCGATCAAATTTCAAACTTAAACATAAATTCTACCAAACCCAGATCACAAATTACGAAGTAAACAAACTCTAAAAAGGAAAAGCAACACACACACACCAGACAAATACACACACCTTGAAGCTGATTGAACTTGATGGGAGCGTCAAGCACACCAACGGACCTCGATCTCTGAGAGAAGTAGCCATGTTTGGGGTGGTACAAAGCTGAGTGTATGAAATCACGAACCTGCCCAATTGAAATAATAAATTAGTGATGACAATGAAAATGGAAACGAAACAAAGAAATGGAGTGAATGAGTGAGTGACTTTCAAGAACTGGTTTGTCCCCAACAATGTGTGTAGAGAAGAGAGCTTTCAGTGGAGGCTGACATGGATTAACTGCAATTAAATCAACACCGTTGAAGATAAATGGGAGCGTTTTGGTGGTGAGAGTGCGAGAAAGCATTTGTTTTTGCTGTGCTTACGCTTCGGCTTCTGCTTTTGCTTTGAAGTTTAGGCTTTTGGGAATTTCAAAGCCTTAAACCCCTCCTGGCTGAGGTTTTAAAATGGGTTTTAAATGCAAATAAATTTCGTCTTTCTTTTTTGGCAAGAAGATATTGATTAAAATTTAATTTAAAGATTATCACATCATATTCATTATGTACCTGAATTGGTCCTGCACAGAAATGAAGTTCATTAAAAATTTGACTGAAACATGGGCCTATTCTTGCTATCCAAGCACAAGAGTGAGGGTAAGGTTTGCCAAATGGGTTGGGCCAGGATAGGCATTGCCAAACACAGAAGCAGGCCCTTGAAATTGGGAAAGTCTAGGCCTTTAAAACTTTTTGGCCCTCTCGGCCTGACTTGGCCCGAATTTTTCTTCCAGGAAAATTGAAAATTGAAATTAAAAAAAGGCGGATGCCTACAGAATTAGGGATGGCAAAAATTCCCACGGGAACGGATATTTTTAGGGAATTTTTTCATTTGGGGAGGGTATGGGGATAATTTCATACCCAATTTCTTATTCGGATAAGGGACGGAGAAATTTTTTTACCCAATTTCTTATTCGGGGAGGGGACGGGGATGAGGTGGAATCCCCATCCCCTACCCATTTCCCCATTTTAATTTTTTATTTTATTTTTATTTTTTAAAATTACTAGTAAATAAATAATAAAATTTGAATTATAAAATTATAAATATTGGTAAAAATAACAAATATCAAAATATTTATATTATTAAACTTTTAGGCCTAATTAACTAATTAAAGTCCTAAATTTTTATTTAGGACATTAAAAAAACCGGGTAAATTCTATTAGCCCAAAAATTTTGTTTAAATTTTAATATTCATTAAATGTTTTAAAATTAAATCTATTTTTTATTTATTTTTAGATGTTATAATTGCCCACAGCGAATCACAATTTTAATATCTAATTTAATATAATCTAATCTAATCTAATCTAATATTTGCTCTTGATTTGCTCCGACTTAACTATTGTGTTGTAAAGGGAATAGTCCACATTTATAAAGTGTCCACACCACCATTGAAAAAGTTAATTTTGAATCTAAATTCGATTTTATTTGTAACAATTTTGTATTAGACTATTAATTTATTCACGATAGTTTGTAAAAGAAGTTTGTATCCCTTACATGTCACAATTCTTTACTAATTTAATGTATGTGACTTTTGTAATGGATATTAATGTAAGATATATTTCAAACTTTACTTTTATTTGAATTTTTTTTACTTTAATATGATTAACTCAAAATCGAAAATAAAAAATGTATTAGTTATTCGGGGATCGGGGACCCTTGGGGATCCCCTGTTATTATTCGGAGAGGGGATGAGGATTCTCTCAAGTAATTCTAACGGGGACGGGGAGGGGACATGGACATACGCAAAATATCGGGGATGGGTACGGGGAGATTGGTCCCCTCCCCATTGCCATCCCTATACAGAATTATGTTGCGGCAAACAATGAAAAATGCTTGTGCAAACAAGAAACAAGGAGGTTTTTTTTTTTAAACACCCCTAATTTATTTTATAAACTATAAATACGTATATTGACATTAATCATCTTCACAGAAATTTTACCTTAAAATATTTTTTTAGTTTTTTATTACAAAGTACCTACAAATCTTAAATTCTAAAATTATTTCCTTCTTATTATATGATTTCTAGCTCCAAAGCTCTAAACCATTATATCATTAAAATTTATAATATAATTATAAATTATGAAATGGAGTAGGAGTGAAAAGTTTGTTAATGAAAATTTTACTGAAATGTTTAATTAAATTTTCATTCAAAATAAAGATATTGATTAATTTGTATTTGGTTATTTAAGTAATTTCAATTAAAATTTTCAGGAGTGTCAAAAAGCTAAAGGTGGCAATATGGCTTAGGATTTATTTATTCGATTTGATTTGATACGAATTAAATGGGTTTGGATTTGAAAAAATTGAATCGTTTAATAAATGAGCAAATTTGATTCGATTCACTAATTAAAATGAATCGAATATGAGTTTAACGACATTAATTCGTTTAGAATTCATTTAATAAATAGGTCGTAAACGAATCGAATACGATCCATTTGTGTAAAATTGTTTATTATTCATTTAATTAAACTACTTATTTATCTTTAAATATGTATATATTAAAAAAATTTAATGTTTGAAGGCTAATATAATGATTATAAATTGTAATGAGTTTTTATTTTGTAGGATATTAAATTTATGGTCCTTATATATTTTATATTTTTGTTCATTAATCATATTTTTATAAACAAATTTATATTCAATTTGATTCATTATGGATTCGTTATAGGATAAATGAATAGTAAAGAAATCCAAATTCGATTCGATTTATGTATTAATTGTACTAAACGAATCAAACCGAATATTTGTTTAATAAACAAATTATATCTGAATCCTAAGATATCAATTTATTTAATAAACGAATCAAGTCCGAATCAGTAAAATTTTGACCCAATTCGTTTACGATTTGATTCAATCGCATTTATTTATTTTGTCGCCCCCTACAAAAAGCCTAATGAACAAGGTCTTGATTTTGATGGCACTGGCCCAGGCCCTCGCACAAAGGGCCGAGAAAAGCCTTGCCTTCCTGGGCTAGACTGACCCAAGCCTTTGTTCTAGCCTTAGTGTGCCGAAGGGGAGAATTACATTTTAACACAAATAGGTCTTTTTTTTCTCTGTTTATTATTTCCTTAAAAATGCTTGTTTAGTGATGCACTTATAATGTAGGAGTTATAACGTTCATATTGATGAGTAATAAATATAAATAATTAATTATCACATGAGATTATTCTCAAAAAAAAAAAATAGCACATGAAATAATGCCACAACATCTGCCATTTATTTATAAAAATTATGTATCTCAAATCTGAACTTTGCAAACCACTAACGATCGGGTGGTTAATCACATTTTCTGAGTTTCATATGTTCAAGCACAAAATTGACGAAAGAATATTCTATCGCTTGGACAATGTCACATGTCAATTAGCTCAAGCAGATTTCATGAAAAAAAAAAAAATCAATAAAAGCTCTTTTAAAAAGTTGTTTTTGTAAGAATCTCCTCCTCGCTGTTAATCTTGATGATGAACAAGTAGAAATTATATTGAAATGTTGGAAAAAATTAAAAGTAAAAAATTATTTCTAACTACAACCATTAGACGAAACGTTTAACGCCGTCACTAAACTTATTCATGTCAGGATTACATGCAGCCAAAAATTAAAAAATAATAATAAGAAAAAAAATTAATGCACAATATAAATATAATATGGTGCCAATTATAATTTGTAAACTACAAATATTAATAGTTGTATGCACTACCATATATAAGGCAATACATAATAGTGGTCGGTTCTCTGACTCGATAGGAAAAACTTCGGATGATCAATGTATAAAGTCTACTTTTTTAGTGAATATATAGCAATTAGTAAAGTAAAAATAATAAATATATACTAATAATTTTTTTTCTTATTTTCAATTTAAAACGAACTGCTAATTCACAATAATCTCATACTCATTTAATTAAAATTTATAAGGCAATCTCTAAGTTACATTTATATTGCGTTTACTTACTGGATTAAGGAATCGGAATCCAGAATTGGAATCATTGACAACGTTTACTTCACAAAATAAAGTCGGGAATCGAATCAAAATCGCCCCAACTCTTTGAAAGTTGAGAATGAGGAATGGGAGACTAGGTGTTGGCTAAAGGCAAAGGTGGTACTAATGATAAACAATTAAATTATGCTTAAAATATTGAAGAAAAAAGGACAGCAGGTGCATTCGCACTATTTAGACCATGTCTCCCTTTGGTACAGCTATGTCTGTCTCCCAAGATTATTTTAGCATTAATCTCACCAAAATTTTAAAATACCATATTTTAATCAGAGATTTATTATTAATAATATATTATAATTAATTAATTAATATATTAATAAAAATAACTATTAATAATTATAGTTTTTGAATAAATAATCACAATAATTAATATATAATAATCACAATAACTGGAGCTGTATATAATATATTATTATTAATTAATATATTAATATATTATTAACAATAATTATTAATAATTATAATTTTTAATAAATAATCCAATAATTAATATATTATTATTAATTAATATAATTATTATTATTAATCATTTTTATAATAACAAAAATCACAAATAATAATAATAATAATAAAAATAATAATAATAATAATAATTATAAAATGATCATTTTTAATAACTTTGAAACAATTTCCTTTAAAATTTTGTTCTTGTTTTGAAAATAAAATAAACACATCAATGGCCTTTCAACCATACACTTCAAATGCATTTTTTTCTTCATGCAACAATTTCTTCTTCTTCTTCTCTCTTTCTCATTCACATTCCAACTGGACCATTCTCAAACTTCCAAACCCCCAAATTTGGTATTTTCTTTAACAGTCCCTATTGTTTTCTAAAATAATAAAAACTATAACTTATAAATATTAAAAATAATACAAAAATGAATGATAAGTAATCATTAAGAACCAATTTTTATTTTTACTTTAGTTTCCCTATTGTTTTCTATAAATTATAAAACTAGATGTTTTAATAATTTTAGGACACTCAAAATTATAATTGATAAAGTATTTTATGATTTCCTTCTAAAATTTGAGCTAATGGATTTGGCAATCATCTGTCCGATGAAATTCAATTGACTGATGGAAATTCTTCTAACTGCATAAATTTAGATTAATTTGGTCCACAAAACCTAAAAACATACTACTATTGTTTATCGAATGGTCCATGCCCCAACCCTTTGAAAGTAAAGAAATAGTTATATATTACTTTCTAACTCAAGATCTAATCAAAGCTCTACTAATTATAAACAATTAAATGGGTTTGCTTAAAAAATATTGAAGAAAAAAGGACAGCAGCTAAAAAAGCGACCTACCATTTACTCATGTCTAATGATTTTTTCTTTACCCTATGTCTGTCTGACCAATGAGGTTTTTAGCATTAATCTGGGTGGAGGGGAACCTAAAAATTGGAAATCCATATGAATCAAAAGATTGTTAATTTTAACTTTTTTGCATTTCATTCAATAAATCATTCTTTACAATTAAAAAGTTATTGTTTATATTTTAAATTTAAGTAATACTTAAATTATGGAGTTGGCTCTACAAAACCAATAAATCATTTTTAGCTTCTCATTAGGGGTCAATGGAAATGTGTATTAAGTTTTTCAAATATCTACAATAAAAATATTTATTTATTTTATTATTTTATCACGATATGTTATCATACCAAGTATTTTATTATAAACCAAAATTATTGCATTTTTCTTATAGTATGTATGTATTACACAAAAACAAGATAATATATATAAGAACGTTGAATCAAAGTAAATGAAATGGAGACATAAATAAAATATAAATTATATTAAAAAATATGTAATTAATTAAATTACTTTTGACTCATAAAATGATTTTAATGACTAATTTATTTTTTTGAAATTTTTTCCTTTAAAATTTTTGTTCTTGTTGTTGATTAAGGTATCAAACACGCCTTTGCCTCCATAGCTAATGATCATACACTTCAAATGCATTTTTTGGATCATGCAAAAAGACAAAAATAGTCTTCTTCTCCTCAATTTCTTTTTTTTTTTCCTTCTTAACTTTAGATATTAAAGCAAGCATGCTAATGTAATTTTCAACTATTTCCCAAATTAGAATTTTATGAATCTAGGTAATAAAGTGTTTTTTTTTTTTGAGTTAGAATGATGTCATTGATATTTATTATCTGAAATCTATCAAGATCAACTTATACTATTTCTATTGTGGCACAACCAAATTTATTATTCCTATATTAAGATATAATTGTAGAGTTTTAAACTCGTTTCCTTGAAAGAATGAACTATTGGGCTACAGGCTTAGTAGCATAAATAATATGTTCTTAATAATTAAAAGTTTCTTTGAAGTCGTTTATTGGCCTACCGATTTTTACAATTAGAAATCTTTTAATTAAAACCTTGGATTATTTTTTTTAATGTTATGTTAATACGTTGATATTTACAATTAAAGATGTCACTATCTCATGGATCAACTGAATTACTTGTTAGTTAATTCTTATAACATTCATAAATTATACGAGCACTTTTCCAATCAATAAAATTCTTGTGGAACGAAATTGCTCATGGTAATTATCTGGCAAAAGTTGATCTCCTCTTAAGTTGGATTAAAATCCATTAAAAGTTCCTTTTACTTTTAATTATAAAGTATAGTGACCTATTCTAAGATTTTGAAAGATGTTAAAGAGAAACATCTAGAAAAACATAAAGTCACTTGTCAAAAAACTAAACCTAAGTTAATTAATTAATTTATGGGATTCATCAATATGAATACGAGTCTCTTATTAAAAAAAATTCAAAATTAAAATGAAACCTTATACTAATATAATTTGATGAAATATTTGAGATAAAGAACTCATTGCCTAGATTTGGCATTAATTCAGCTATGACTTTCATTTGATTTTGTCAGCACCATGAAGAGAACAAGAAGCTGAGCTAGGCATTGCGTTGCATGTTGCACAGTAAGAGTGCATTTGGTGATACACTGTGTGTTTAGGGAATTCTAATCCCGCCCAAGATCCCGCAAGTAAAATTATCAAACAAATAATAAGTAAAAATAGATGGAGAATAAAACCTATACTAGGGAAAAACCACGGCTGCCAAAGTCGACGAGAGAAAAATCCACAATGTGAAAATTTATTACGGTGACTCTAATATTTTTCCTCACACCCAAAACCTCAATAACACTCAATCTCTCAATAGACTTATTGTTTCTCTTACACAAAAAACTGTATACTTGGAGAGAACTAATTATTGTGTTATGCAAATAAGTGGACCCAAACTCCCTATATATAGTGATTATTTCTTGTAGGAGAAGTATTCATTTTCTTATACTAGTAGTATTATTACTTGAATAAGTCAAGTCCCAAAGAAAAAATTACTTATTCCTTAAATATGATCATACTAAAAAGGAAAATATCCTAGGAAATCTTTATTGAAAAATAAGGCATATTTCCTAGCAATCTCCACCTTGTCAATTTTTTCAATTAGGCGATAAAACATGATCCGCCATGTAGCCATATAACCATGTCGTCTTCACCTTCTTTACTCCATCAAAACCACACTCGCATAGGGCTTATAAGAATCACTCCACCATGAGTATAATCTTATCCTCTATCCAGCAACCATAATCCTCTACACTGAGAATTATCTACTCCACCTTATCCAGAGTACACATATTAGGCACATGTCGATCACTTTACTAAAAATAGCCATTCTCATGTTTGGTTTCCTTGAGAGTCCTTAGCCATCAACATAAAATTCTACCACACACTTTGCGTAAATGTCAAATCATGTCTTGCGTGCAAATCTTGTAGACCTGCTAATAGTAACACATCCTTTTCTTGGCACTAGTGCCTTGCCATGAGGATGTCTTCTTCATCTATCACAAGGGACCATTGTCTCCCACAATGATGATAGACTTTCCGCTAGCGATACAATCACTATCTTCATATACTGACTTGGAGCCACTCGCCAAACTTAGTCCATTTACTTTCTGACAATCCCTTTTAAGGTATCCTAATTGTCCACATGCCCAGCAGACTCATTTCTTCTTCGAGTTATTTTTCTTCCAATTACCAACTGTCAATGCTGAAGCATTTGAAACTTCATTACTTCCACCACCCGGCCTTCTTTCTTCTGAAAGTAGAGTACTAGTAAATTCTTCAAGATCCACAGTGTCTATCCCATACATTAAAGTAGGCAACAAATACTTGTAGAAAGTTGGAAGAGAACATAATAGCCTAAGCGCCTTGTCTTCGTCTTCAATTTTACTGTAATTGCTTCTAGTTATGTCGTGATGCCATTGAGAACACTAAGATGATCATAAATTTTTGTACATTCAATCATTCTCAGCGTGTGAAACTACTCCTTAAGATACAAGCATTTAGAGAGGATCTTTGTTTGATACAATTTTCTAGCCTCTCTCAAAGTTCTTTTGACGAAGGAATCTTTCCTACATAAGCAAGAACGTTCTTTACTAAACATAATCGTATGGCACTTGCATATCTTTCATCTAATTCTTCCCAATCTTCATTGCTCATAACAAATTTTCCAAAGTCACTGCAAGAAGCAGGGGATGGTTTGCCCTTCAAAGCCTTGTGTAGCCTAAATTGAATCAATAGATTCTTGACTTGAATTAGCCACAAGGCAAAATTGATTTTTCCATCAAACTTTTCAACCTCAATTCTCATATGATTTGAAATTTTTTTTGCAGAGATAATTACTTTGCAGAGCAACCTTTGCTCTGATACCACTTGTTAGGGAATTTTAATCCTGCCTAACGGCTCAAGATCCTGCAAGCAAAAATATTAAACAAATAATAACAAAAAATAGATGGAGAATAAAACCAATCATACAACACAAGAATTTACGTGAAAAACTCTTATATTGGAAAAAAAACCACGGCTGCTAAGGACGACGAGCGAAAAATCTACTATGTGAAAATTTATTATAATCACTCTAATATTTTTCCTCACACCCAAAACCCCAGTAATACCCAATCTCTCAATAGACTTATTGTTTCTCTTACACAAGAAAGAATGTCTACTTGCAGAAAACTAATTGTTGTATTATGCAAATAAGTGAACCCAATCTCCCTATATATTGTGATTATTTCTTGTGGGAAAGGTATTCATTTTCTTATACTAGTAGTATTCTTGCTTGAATAAGTCAAGTCCCAAAGAGAAAATTATTTATTCCTTAAATATGAATCCTACTAAAAATAAAAATATCATTCTTGCTTGAAAAATAAGTCAAGTCCTAAAGAGAAAATTATTTATTCCTTAAATATTTTTGAAGTATAGGTTGTATTATATAAAATAATAAAAATAAAAATTAAATTAATATTATCTAAATTTATTAGTATTTTACATTTTTATTATTAATTTTTATAATATAAGAATGATTTAATAATATACTATTAATAATATAAATATTACAATATTATTTATATAAATAATTTACTGAAATTACAAATATAACTGTATGTTGTTTTATTAAATAAAATATAACTCTTTGTTAATTTTTTTAAAGTTAAAAAATAGTTGGATCTCATCTCCAATTTATAAGAAACTCTGGGGTTGAATAAAATACTATTTTAATTTTTGTTACTTTAATTTATATTTAGTGTTGATTTATTTTTATAAATAAATTATAAATAATATAAATATTTTTTCTAAAATAATATAACATTGAAATAAATTAAAATTAAATTAATATTATCTTTAAATTTATTGAAATAAAGTTTATAAATTTATTTTATTTATTAAATGATAAATGATTAAATAAAATCAAAATACTTTTTATGCATTTATAATTAAAATGATTTTATGTAATGGAAGAAAATTATGATTTAATAATTAAATATTTTTAAGTTTATTAATATTATTATTTAAAATATTTATTTAAACATAAATATAAATTAATATTTAATAAGTTTAAATTTACTATAATTTATTAAATAATAAAAGTTAAATGATTATGTTAAAAATATGAACAATATTTTAATACAATAAAACCTAAACTAATACTCCCTATATATTTATTTTATAGAGCTTTCATAGTGATTGTGTATTAGTATTAGCCACTTCCTTAATGTGATAAAATGCAATTAAAATTTGTAACCAAACTTAGTTTGACATAAGAATAATATTTTAATATATTATAATAAAGTGTAATACAAACTGACAAATGCACTCTAAATACAAAAAGTTCAACAGCAAAGGTTACTCACAAACAATACTACTATTAGCATATCAGAGATGCAGCAAAGCTGTGTAGTAGGGTGGCTTCTGCTTCTTCCTGCATGAAAGCAAAAGCAGAGGGGAATTGGTAAAAAACGATAATAATGAAAAGCGAATTGAAAAGAGGCGAGTCATGTCAACAGACAACAGCAACAACAACTGCAATCACAAGCAACAGCCCCACCACACTGGCCATAACCCACAGGGCCACTATAATTGGGAAAGGAAAATTGGTTCGAGAGCAAAACAGCAGAATGTTTGTCTCTAAGCGCTTTGTCCCTTCTCTCTGCGTGTTTTGATTTTTAATAATTGTTATTTTTTTGCCCTTTTCAATGGAGTCATTTCTTGATCTGCCTCAAACTTGAAAATCAGCCACAACTATTTGATCATGGTGGTAGGGACAAAGAATGGCCGTCCTTGTTTTTCTGGCCTCCTATCCATTCAGTCTCTCCCCTTCTCTCCATTATCCAAATTAACGGCTTAAACAAAATTTTTAATCATACCCAGAAAAAGAAAATAAAAACCATGCAATTTATTATTAAAGATAGTTAATGTATATCGATAATTTAGTGGGTAAGGACAGTCATCTTCTCACGAGTGATATGACATCGTATGCTGCTATCTAATTAATCTATAATTTTAAATTATATTCACTAAAAGTTAAAAAATTATGCCAATAAATCTAGTGCCCGTTAAATTATTTCCTATTTAATGTAATTAAAAATTTAGTATAGAGTAAAAAGGGTGGTGTTATCACGGATTTATGTCACTTTTAAAGAATTTTTGTTAGTTTTTTTTATTAGTTAAGATGTGCATATGGTAATAGAAGAGATTGTAAAATATTCTCTCTATCTTTAGGTTTAGGATGGCTTTGCTCAAGTTGTAGATAATTTGATTGAATGTTCAAGTTGTAGATCACTTTTGAATTTGAAATATTTTTTTTTCATAACAATTATTTTTACATTTCTTTTGATTGAATGTTCAAGTTGTTGATAGTTGTATAATTTGAAATAGTTTGACTTTGCTCGGACTTTAATTGGATTTCTTTTTAATTATAATTGCAAATTGCAGTATAGTTATTTTTTAAAAAAAAAAAATTGTTTCTTCCCCATTTTGTTATTTATGCTTTCTGGTATTTAGGACGATTTACTTCAATAGTTTGTCCCAATCATTTTTAAGTTTACAGGAAATTGTATTTATTTTCGGTTAGATATGATTACAGATAACTCTTTAAAAATTAAAAAGAATTAAATTAAAAAAATCCAAATTAATAGTAACCCTCCATTATTGAAAGAGTTGGTAGACGAATTGACTTATAGTTGTCATAAAAGAAAAATGGAAAAAATTGATGCCTACTATGGTCCACGTAATACCCCCTATAAACCCATAATTTCATTGCTGCTCATGAATGCAATCCCCTACTAAAATTGAGAATATAATAATTATTGATGGGACCAATATTAATAAATAAGAATAGAAAATGTGATCCGAGATTACGAGCTCAAAAATAATAATACTACTGCACATGTATTAGCTCACAATGAAATCATGTTGCATGATATAATTGAAAGAACAAATAACAAACAAAATATATATACAATAAATAAGAATAGAAAATGTGGCGCTAATATATAACCATATATATTTTAATTTTCACTCATTCAACCCCTACAAAGTATCAATAGTTTGTAAATATATTATACTAAAAATTCTCACATATTCAATCTATAATCTAATACGACATGAAAGCAGTGAATCAATGGGATTTAAAAAATAAAAAAAATAATTAAAATAAATGATTTTGTATAAAAAAATCATAAAATTAATTCACGTTAAAAGAAATAGTTTTTTTTTAAAGTAATTTTTTTTTAAAAGGCGGAGCATTGGGTAACAGGGTAAGGTCCAAATGATTTTTTCTTTTTTCTCCTATCTCTCATAGTATTTGAACTTGAATGGTCATCCAAATAAATCTGCGTAAAAATCATTTGGCCTTACTCTTAGAGGTTAAAAAAGAAAATGCTTATAATTTAAGGGTTGTATAAACACATATATCCAAGAGAGATTGTCAGTTTACTCCTATTGAAATCAATAAATTAGTTTATAATATTATTCTTATTTTAAATATATTTTTATTCATATTATTTATAAATTAAATAAATTATAAAATTTAAATTAAAAAAAGGAAGATTTATATTAAAAATTTAACAATATGACATTTTTCTTGCACTCTATGTTATTTTTTTTTAACTTTTTTCTTATATTAACTATAATTTTATATTTCCAAGACAAAATATCAAGTAACTGGTTTATTATCCCTCTTTTTCCTTTCTTTGTGTTAGAGAGTTTTAGATATTATGAAAATAATAGGGGAAAAATGATATATATTAATTTTTAAAAAAAAACTATAATTTTATATTTCCAAGACAAAATATCAAGTTGATAGTATTTTCTTTATTTTTTATTTTAAAAAAAATAATAAGAGAAAATGATATATATGTAAGAAAAAGTTGATAGTTTTTCTATATTTTTATTAAAAAATTATATATATATATATATATATATATATATATATATACATGTGTGCTAACTACTTCATTTGGTCTATTCACATGGTGAAATAAGTACTTTAATATATTATAATTAAAAAAAGATATTTGAACATAATAATGACACGAGAATGATAAAAATGGCAACACTGAAAAAATTACTTCAATATATTATAATTAAAAATTAATATTTAAATGCAGTAATGACACTAAAATAATAGAAACGACAGCACTGAAAATAGTACTTTAACATATTATAATTAAAAAAATGATATTTAAACATATTAATGACACTAAAATGATAGAAACGATAATACTAAAAAAACTAATTTAAAATGTTATAATAAAAAAAAATGATATTTGAACACTATAATAAAACTCCAATGATGGAAACGACAATACTGTAGAAGAACGGTTTGTCGTTTTGGTGGACCGCAAAGTGTTGGTGTTCTAAGCAAAACAATTTGGATTTAAAATTGTTCAGACAAGGAAATCTCAAGACAAGACATAACACAAATACTTTTCATGTTAAATTTATTAATTTTTACTAAGACAATAAAAAAATCGAAGTGCCAACCAGATTTCACAAAAAAAACCCGTACACAGACAGCCACACAGAAAAAGAAGAGAGAGAGAGAGAGACAGAGACAGAGACATTTCACAGAACACATCGCTGTCTCAACCTCTCTGCTTGCAGCTCTACATTGCCGCACACCCCTTTTACTCTCTCTTGTCTTTCTCCTTCACTCTCTCTTTCTAACCTCAGCTCAAAGCCAAAGCTGAAGCTGAATCCTTGCTGCTGAAGCTCAAAGCCCTCCTTGCTCCTCCTTTAATCTTCTCTCTTCGCTCGCTCACTCGTCTTGATTTCTTTTTCGAGATACTGCATTCTTGAGTCTTTGATAGATGTACTCGGCGATTCACTCGCTGCCACTGGACGGTGGCCACCCCGACTTTCAAGGGGGCCCGCTCGACGGCACCAATCTCCCCGGCGACGCCTGCTTGGTCTTAACCACCGATCCCAAGCCCCGCCTCCGCTGGACCGCTGAGCTTCACGACCGCTTCGTCGATGCTGTCACCCAGCTCGGTGGCCCCGACAGTAAGTGGTTTCTCCTTTTTTTTTTTTGGTTTTTTCTGGTTTATAATTTTTTTTTTGAAGTAAAGATTAAATTTACCATTACCAACAAACACACACTTCATTCTATTTTATGTTTGTTTTACTAGTTTCCCTCCTGTCTATTTCTTTATACAGTGCTTTGTTGATTTAATTATTTATTTAATTAATTCACGTTGTTAATTAATAAACTGTTATCTCTTGAATGATTGGATTTATATTAGGTGGGTGGTCGGTTACCAGTTTTGTTCTTCTTCCTTATACAAATTTTACAGATGCAATCATTAAAAACTTAAATTTGTTAAATTTTTTTGGGATTTTCTATATATGATAGTTTCTTGTACTAATTCTTGGTCCTTTATGGAATATTATGGAGTCTTAGAATTCAGCGATTAGGGCAAAAGGGTTCATGATAGATGCAGTATCCATTTGTTGATTCAATTATTGTTAAAGCTGGATTAGAAAAAATATAACCATGGGATTGTTACTCTTCCCTATTTAGTGGGAAATTAATTTAACGCCATTACTTGTTGCTCTTTGTTCTGTGAGGATGATCACTGAATTTAATTTTTTAAATCCTTTTTTAGAAGGTAGAAAAATGTGCGACCAGGGTAATAATATTGCAAAGAACTGCTCTTAGAAATGCAATTGATGTTATTGTCATTATCTTTCTTTTGTGGGGTAGTAACAAATGACCTGCCTTGTTGAACAACTTGGTTCGGTTCGACATCGGGACTATTGTTCAATCCTACGGCTTTGGTAGTTAGGAAACTTATGGGATATAGCATCCCAAATATGTGCCCCCAAGGGATTGGACCCCTATATGTTGGCTAGAAACCGAACCTCTCAACAACCTAACCTGGAGTTTAAGTGCCTTTTTTGTTCAAAAAATGTTTTTAAGGGAATGCACCTACCATTTTATCTCCAAACACATTTGTCTATTTGAGCCAAATGCTAAAAGACAAATATAAAAGCACTTAATCATTTGAAAGGACCTTTGACAATATTAAAAGCATTATCTAATCCACTAAAAGCTGAATTAGTTCCCTAATCCACTATGAGCATTGCCTAATCACTTTGGTGTTTTGCGCTTTCTATTCTTCGAATTTAGGTGTTATTTAATTATTCATGGACTCTTGAGTTCATTGTGTGATTATGTTGTACTTTGACCTCGGAAAAAATATGGCCAACGGGACAAATCATTATTTGGAACCATATAGTTCAATAATGTTTGCGGGCGTGGTTTAGCTGTAGGACAAGGCAGAGGGATCATGGCATTTTGTCTTCGTCTGCGTAAGAATATGCTGTTATTCCTGGTGGATTTGGAGAAAAAATCTGTTTCATCTTCTGCATGAAATATTTTTTTGTGGATCTGCAAGCTTTATGTTTGAAAATTATATCTAGCTTCTAAATTTGGAATAGGAGGACAAATGTTGCAAGCTTTCAGTTTCACTGTTTATTTATTTATTATTCCTCAAAGCTTTAATATGATGTAATATAATTTAATTCTTTGAAATTGCTATTTAATTCTTTGAAATTGCTAGCTTAAGTAGTCTGCAACTCCATGACCTTGTTGGATGATTGTCCCTGATGCGGCTGCATATAATTTAATGGTGAATCTGTGAAACTTTGTTCAGTGAAAATTTGTCAAAACACCGAGCGAATTTGGGTAACCTAACTTTGCACTAAGCTATCATCAGCACCATTGTTAGCAATTGTTCACTGACGCGATCCGTAATAGAAACCATCATTGCTACCATGAGCTTAAACAGTCAATGGTAAGGAATTTTCAAGCTTTCCAAACTTAACTTATCATCTTTAGAAATGACACACAAGGATAGTGGAATAAGGGACTGAAAGATGGGAAGCAAGAAATGGTAAGTTGGAGTTGCCAATGGTGGTGGATAAGAGATACATGTGAATTTTTGTCCCTTTATTTTATCTATCTAGATGATAAAGGACAGTCCCTGTAAAGTTACAGTACACAGGGGTTATTCTTCAATTGATGTTTACCTCCCAAGCTTATTGGAAATCTACTTAAGCAGTAATAAATGCAATTTGCTTCAGCGAATAACGTCAAAATATCTTTGATCACATCCTTGTTATTTGGAGGATATTGTCATTTTGACCAACTGTGAAGAAAATAAAGATGTATAATGTGGTGTCTACTTACTAGGCCTGCTGTTATTTAGAGGGAATTGCTTCAGAAACTTTAATTTTATACAAGCATAAAGACCATGGGAGTTTGCTGAAATAGTGGAAAGTTTCTCTAGTTATTCTTAGTGTGGTGACACTTCCGTGTCTAGATCCTGTCAAAAGGCATGGTAATAGCTGAATGGTTTTAGGCTTATTTACACAAGTTTCAGAGCTTACTGATCCAGAAAGGAGTTGTTTGGATATGACACCTGACTTTTTTTTGGTTGTTGCCAAGGGAAGTTAACCTAAGGGGTATTTAATGTTGATGGAATGGTAATAATGATCAATTATGATGTGAGTATTTGATTTTCAAGGCTGCTTTTATGAGGTCCGCATAAAGCACCTTCCTAAATATGGCGTAGTGAATTATATGTTCTTAAGATTGGATGACTGGAAAATTTAATTAATATTTGCTAACTTTTGCTGAATGTTGTGTCAAATGATGAATTGACAAGATCTTCTAAGTAAGCATTAATAACTTGTCTCAAGATCCTCTGCCTTCTGTCAACCTATTGTAGTGCTGGAAGTCATTGTTCAATTTACCTTGTAATCAATTGTTTCACAAGTTAGGTGAAGTGATAGTCAGTTCCCAATTTTATGAGAAGCCTACAAAATATGATGCGCTATCCGCCTCTTCTACTTATTGCCCTCTGTCAACCCATTGTAGTGCCGGAAGTCATTGTTCAATTTACCTAGTAATCAACTGTTAGGTGAAATGATAGTCAGTTCCCAAGTCTACGAGAAGCCTCTACATATGGTGCGCTATCTGCGCCCTTCTAATTATAGATTGTAGGCAATCAAATAGATTGGTCGAAGCACTATTTGAATGCAAATGGACAAAGATGTTAATGGATTTCAAACGAATATCTTGTATAAAATGGCAGCTGTGAATAGACAGGTTCTGACTTTTCTATTCATAGAAAAGCATGCCCTCAGCTTTCAACATAATTGATGCACTCCTTATAGCCTTAATACTTGCAAGTATTACTAGGGCATTTTCAATTGGAAGCATAAAGCTGTACCAGAAAATTCTCTATAAAAGTTAATGATGCTGCTTGAGATTGGATGTACCACTGGACTCTTTGTAGTTCACTTCTCATGCCACAGATACCTGTATTTCATGGGTATGAAATGGGGACATTTCATCAGAAGCATAAGAGGGGTCTCAACAAGAAGCATAATGTATGGTGCCACGTCGGAAATAAGGGTACAATTAGTTGTTTTTATAGGTAGTGCTGATTTTGTCTTCTTTGTTTACGACCAAATGCAGTTTGTAATTTGTCATGAACATGAACATGAACAGTGCCCCAGCCTTAGGTGGAATTGCTGGAGTTATTTCTAGAATAATGCATGTTAAGTCAAATAGAACTTCTCCGTTGTATGCTTTTCTGTTGTTGACATTTTCATGTTGTGAAGCCCCATGCTCATAGATCTCATTCGAAATAGTAATTCAAAGAGAAAAAAAGAAGTCTTTCTATAGATTTTGCGACGGATTAATGACATCTAAAGTACAAGGTGTGCATGTTTGACTTGTCAAAGCAAAGCAGCCAAAATATACCTTCTGAGGCACCTCCAATGAGCATGCTCATGCTTAGGCCTAACATGGATGATGCGCCTGAAAGCAAGAGGCAAATCTGTGCATGGCCTTAAGAAAACATTGTAATCTCATAGTTAATTCAAGAGGAGTTGTATTCCAGTTGTGTTTACCCAAGTATTGCATATTCAATGGAATTGGTTTTTCTTATACTAGAGATCAAATAATTATTTGACATTAATCTTTTTCTTTCTCCTCATTCTTTTGGATTTGTGTCTCAGAAGCAACACCCAAGACTATCATGAGAACGATGGGAGTGAAAGGCCTTACCCTTTATCATCTCAAATCACATCTTCAGGTTGTTGTTGGCACTTTTTCTTTTAAACAACTCATATAAGTTGTTGCAAATATAATATGCTTTCGTGTATTAACATTTTTTCTCCCCCTTTTGTACTTTCAGAAGTACCGCTTGGGAAAGCAAGCGTGCAAGGAAACGACAGAGAACTCCAAGGATGGTATCTTTCTTGGTCTTTAGAATGAAGAATGATTTTAATATGTTCTGCTATGGTGCATGAAACTTCCTGTTGCATTTTCTCATTTCGTGTAAATCATATGAAAGGACATTTTTAAAAATGCCACATGACTATGTACGTGAGGAACCCATAGATAAGATTCTCCCCAAAACATTCTGGCAGTGTATCTATAGTATCAGCTGTAAGAAAACACCATATTTGTCAGGCTTTAGGGATTCTGGGATTCAAGATAGTTTACTAGAATGATTTTGTTTTCCATTTGTTTTACCTCTTTTCTCATAAAATTTCTTTTCATTCGTTTTCCTCTCTCGGTACTCTTTTTCTTTCTCGGTGGGCCAGATTATGTTGCTCTAGAAGGCAAGAACTGTTAATGACTTTTGAGACAAATAGATGTGCCTGAAATTCTTATTTATGTTGTGTGGTTGGCATTGCAGTTTCTTGTGTTGCTGAAAGTCAGGACACTGGTTCATCAACAACATCGTCAACCAGAATGGTAGCGCAAGATCCAAATGAGTATGTTATCATCCTTGCATATTAATTCCGAAACTTATCCATTTCTGCATGGTAGCTTGAGTGCTGCATTTCGTTTTTCATATAGTGGTTACCAGGTTACTGAGGCTTTGCGAGTACAGATGGAAGTCCAACGAAGGCTTCATGAGCAGCTGGAGGTGAGTTTCCTTTATGTCTTGGTTGGTAGATACATAGCCTTTCTGTTTCTGTCAACCATCTTAATTACTTGTACACTTTTCTTTATACCTCTTCTGTGGATGAGAGAAACAAAACCTCACAAGCCACTTTTTGAGGATATCACTGTAATACCATTGGGGCTTTAACATAATTTGGACAAAATGTGGTAGAACATACTTGGCATACTGTCTGGCAATGGCTTGTTAAGCAATCTTTAGTTATAAACATGAAGCTGAGTTCTTCCTACTAAAAAGATTTATTTTCTATCAATCATTTATCCAGTTTGATCCTATTTAGTTGAATCATTTCCTATGGTTTTATCCCCACCAGGTTCAGCGACGGCTCCAGCTCCGAATTGAAGCGCAAGGCAAATACCTACAGTCAATACTTGAGAAAGCTTGTAAAGCTCTGAATGATCAGGCCATCGTGGCTGCTGGGCTTGAAGCTGCTAGAGAGGAGCTTTCCGAACTTGCCATCAAAGTTTCCAATGATTGTCAAGGGATGGTCCCTCTGGAGAACATAAAAATGCCATCCATATCTGAACTTGCTGCGGCTCTAGAGAGCAAGAATGCTTCCACTATACCAGCTCGAATCGGTGACTGTTCTGTTGAAAGTTGCTTGACTTCAACCAGTAGTCCAGTGTCCCCAATGGGTCTGGGTTCACAGGCTGCTGCCATGAAGAAGAGACCAAGACCCTTGTTTGGTAATGGAGAGTCATTGCCTTTGGAGGGAAACACGAGGCAAGAAGTAGAATGGGTGATGCCTCATATTGGATGAACAACAAATTGGTTGTATCTTAGAAATGGAAACCCATTTTGACTTTTTCTTTTTTCTTTCTCTTGTCTAGTTAATCTAAATGTCTCCTCCTGTGTCAACTGTATCATCAGTGGTCTGTATATTCCTAAAGCAGACGATTTTGAATGTGGGGATGCCTTTAATTTTATGACATGGAATTGCCTCATTCAAAAGTTTTTCAAGTACTTTTCCTTTTGGGGTTAGTGGAAAGAGTTGTTTGAACTTTTGACATCATTATTGGAAAACATAGTGTTTTTCAATGGATTCCCTATTGTGTTCACTGATTTAGAAGATAATCATCCGTTCTTCAAATTGCCTAAGACTGTGTTGTGTCACTGATTTATTTAAGATAATCATCCGGTTCTTCAAATAAATGCCTGGCGAGACTACGTTGCAATAACAGTGATAACAACTAGTTGGCAAATGTCCAAATGGGATAAAAACGTCCTATTTATTTTTTGATGATATATTTATACTCTATGTCGTGAAAAATTTCCATTCTTAGCTCCCACTCTCGTTAAAAATGTCCCAATATTTTTTTTTTATGGACAAAAATATGTCCCAATATCCCAATACATCCCTAATAACAACCCCGGCGGAAATAAAAATAATAATAAACTAATGGAAAAATTTCCATTCTTAATCGGTAATGAGACAGGGATGCAAATTTGTCAATCCACTCGTCCCCGCGTTGTAATATAAAAATGAATAACAAAAATATGTCCCAATCCTGTTGGGATTAATAAACTAATGGAAATAAAAATTAATAAACTAATGGAAATAAAAAATAATAATAAAAAAGAAAAAAAAAATTCTCAAATTTTGCTATTACAAGGTTATCTATCTCACCACTGACATGCGACATCACAGTAGTTACAGCTACGGTTGGCGAAGTTGCATTGAGGGATAGGTACAGTCCAACTGTCCAAGTAAACTATATATTCTTATGAATGTGATGTTATGGTTATTTACTTATTTAGGAAGGAGTGAGGCAAGAGTTGTAAGGATTCTGCTGATGCTTTCTTGTCGTCAAAGGCCATAATGGCATCTCCACTTTTTAGAGAATCCCGTTTTGCTTAATCTTTACCCCCTTTTTCTCCAGCTTTCCACTCGCTAAATTCTCTTTTCGTCCTTCCTCATTATGCCTTTTTTTGGTAACGCTTTTCTTCTTTTGAAAGAACCACTTGCCTCCTCTATCAAACCCCATCTCCCCCAAAGATTTCAATGGGTGAGTTTCAATTTTTTGTGCCTTTCCATTCATTATTTTTGCATTAGTTGAACTTCAATTCTGTAGCTGAATTTGGGTTTCTTTTCTTCTGTTGTTTTAATCATTGGGATGAGTTTTATGTTCGTCTTCCTTGACCTTTTGCTTATTATTTTTTGCTAGTACCGGTAGAAACTTCTCTGTTCATATTTATTTGTTCTTGCAAATATTTATTTGTTCAAGATATATGGATACTCTTGGAACTAGCAATTTGATTGTTTGGTTACCACCATGCATAAATATGATAAGTGTAGTTGTCTACCTTCTTTGTAATTTTTCTTAAGATAGCGGATAATAGGATCTGTTTGGTCAGTATCATTTAAGTTAGTGCAGTCTTCATAGAATTTTTGTTTTGGGTTTATGTTAGGATCTGAGAAGGATATAAAACTGCTCAAGGAATTCCCTTTTGAAATGCTTTTCATACTTTGCCTGGTTGCCTTCTTCAACAGTCTTTGGTTGAACTTTCACCAGTAATCACCACCAGAACATTTGGATTGTTATTTCTGCTTTTTCCATGATGCAACTTCTTTGGCATTAGAATTATCAAACACAATGACTAGAACTGCAATATCCTTCCACTACCATCACTACTAGTACTAACCGGCATATCATGCCTACCATCCCACGGCGCAATCATTTCCTCATCCTATGGATTTCACCGCGTCATTGTCAGTGCCATTTGCTATGACTGCAATTACCTGAGAAGCGGCAGCTTTGCTAGTTCTTAATACTGCCAACTCGTTTCAATATTCCCATTTTAACCATCAATGCATGATGTAAACCATCAGTTTTATGCTTACAGTGTGGTGGAAAAGCTACTTGTATGATGATTTTCTTTATTATTGGTAAACTTGCAGAATTGAAAAAATGGGACCTAATATTCTTTAATATATAAATAGATTATGCTGTTGGGATTGTAGAGGCATGTTGAAGGATTGTTGACTGTTTGATTTCTTATCTTGAATGAGAGATTATGTGTAAGGTGGATTGTGTCCGTTGATGTACCGAAATAACAAATTTCACTATTCTGCTTTGCTGGCCAAACAGTTCAGATATATGCTTTTGAATTTGTTTAAGTTTCATTCTTTTTTAGCCTATTTCTGATTCTGCTTATGTTATCTTTAAGGCACATCTCACCCTTGCCCTCCTCTGAAGTACTTATCCAACAAAGTTAGAGGCATGCTTTGCCATTGCGGTTCACAAAACAAGTACGCAAGGTTGGATGCAAAGCTTGAGAAGAAAATGATTGAAGTTAAGAAGAGTTCATCTGGACATAGCAATTTCAAATCAATTGACAGTGTAATTTTACGATTCCCTCAGTTCAAAGACGGACTGAAAAACATTAAAAGTGTCTTTGAGCAATATGGTGGGTCATAATGAGGTTGCCTTTTTTTATCTTCTGTGATGTTTTAAAGATTTTATTGTAATTTGACTCCCTTTTCCTCTATTATGCCATCTATAGACGAAGACTCCAATGGAACTATTGACCGTGAAGAACTTAAAAAATGCTTAGAGGAATTGCAACTCCATCTTAAAGAGGAGGAAATTGAGGATTTGTTCAAATCTTGTGACATTGATGGGAGTGAAGGCATACAATTCAACGAGTTTATTGTTCTTCTCTGTCTGATCTATCTACTAACAACCCCCTCTTCATCTTCCGTAAATTTATCAACAAATAAACTCAATATTTATTCTTTTACTCCTTTCTCTCTTTGTAGCCCTCCGACTGAACCTGCACTAATCAGTGTCTTTGATGGTCTTGGAATTGTTTCAGATGTCGAAGATGGGCTCACCTCAGCTCAAGGCCACATTTGATGCTATAGTTGAAGTATTTTTGTTTCTTGATAAAAATGGTGACGGAAGGCTGAACAAGAAAGACATGGTCAAGACTTTGAATGAATCTTATCCTCGGGAGAAATCACCTGCACATGTAACCAGGACTCGATTCGGTATTGCCTGATTCACTTTCTATACTTCCAGTTTTTGTTCCGTTCTGTAATTGTGATAAAATCTTTTATTATTTTTTCTTTTGCTAACTCCTTTGACAAATTGCAGAGGAAATGGACTGGGACAGAAATGGGAAGGTCAGCTTCAGGGAATTCCTCTTTGCTTTGATCAGTTGGATTGGGATTGAAAATGATGAAGAAATTGCAGAAATGGAGTGAAGGGATCAGCCAAGACGCATATATTTCAAGAGAAGGAATAAGCCAAGACACATATATGTAAATTGGGTGATGGTCCAAAATGAGGTCAGACTGAAACACCCCAAGTATATTATTTGTATTAACTCATGTCCACTATAATATCTTCCCAAATTGTAGAAACATGAATCTCTTCAATAAATTAACTGATAATTATGGTTAGCTTCTTTCTTCTTCCAGAATTCTTCTTTTTGCTCTGTTGAAACTACAGTGAAAAAAGTTTTGTAAAGTAAATAATCTGTAGCAGAGATTTCACAAGAATTTACTTCATTTAAGTAAAACACACTATACATTCCACACTATAAAATCATAAAAAATAAATCCAAGAACATTCTCCTATAATATTATACACATCTTATACCTCAAACAGTCTACAAAACTTGAATACGGTAGAAGGAAGAAAATTTCTAAATAAAAACCCTGTGAGCATGCTTTCACTGTATTCCAAGAGCTTGGATTCTCTTTATCAATGAAAGAGAACACTCATTTCTTTGTTTCCATTCTTCCAAATTTTCAGTCATTTGGCCATCTTCCATGAAGCGTTTGTCATTTCCGTCAAGTATGCTCAAAATCTGCCTCATACTTGGTCTTAATTCTGGGTTGGAGAGTGTGCATGCAATTCCTAATTTTATGAGTCTCATCAGTTCTTTATGATTGTACTCTCCATTCAAACTTAAATCAACTAGCTCTGCCAACGGTCTTTTCCGTGCTTCAAATTCATGCACCCTCTTCACCAGTAGTCCCTCAGGCAGCCGAAAGTCAACTGCCATCTGTCCAGTAACCACCTCGAGCACTACCACGCCAAAGCTATAAACATCAGCCATTGAGGTTGCTTCACCGGATTCTATATATTCTGGTGACATGTAACCAAAAATGCCACGGACTGATCTGTTTCCACTGGTAGCTTTGCGATGGCCATGGTCATTGCGTGTCAAGAATTCTGCGAGGGCAAAGCTGCCAAGCCGTGGGTTCATGTCCGGATCAAGAGTGATGGCAGAAGAGGTTATGTTTCTGTGAATAACTTGTTCATTCCATTCCTCATGGAGATAAAGAATGGCAGAAGCAAGTGACTTGATGATGTTGTATCTGTGGTGCCATTGCAGGATAGAGTGGCCAATTCTATGATTATTATGGAAAAGGAGGTGACTCAGAATGCGAGTTGCTGAATAATCATAGATAACAAGCA
The DNA here is from genome assembly GCA_030448935.1 of Citrus cavaleriei. Lineage (NCBI taxonomy): Eukaryota > Viridiplantae > Streptophyta > Magnoliopsida > Sapindales > Rutaceae > Citrus > Citrus cavaleriei. The sequence continues at coordinate 828,524 of JAUJEM010000066.1, read as the reverse complement.
TCTCCCCTTGCTCGGTGCACCAACCGCAGAGCTGAACCAGATTGCGGTGGCGAAGCCTGGCTAAGTTTTGGAGTTCATTGGAGAATCGTGTTCGCAATGCAGGGCATTTACTCATGCCAAGCCTCTTCACCAGAACATGCTGGTGGTTGGCAAGGAAGCCCTGGTAGGCTGTTCCAAAGTCCATTTCTGCCACCCTGTGCGACTCTGAGAAGTTGTTTGTGGCAGAAATGATTTCCTTGAACGATATTTCCCGTGGAGTTTCAACCATAAAGAAACTATTTCGTCGTTGACTTCTGCTATTGTTAGATTTAGATTCAGTGTTCCCCCCACACTCAGCTGTTGCATAAATAGTTTCTCCTGCAGCTGTGACATAATTCGAAGAAGGGGATGTGATTGTTGTGTTTGAGGCAGTTGTATTGGTGGACCTGGTGGTTTCTGTGTTGCTTGTACTTGTGTTGGTTGGTGAGGATAAAGAAATGTACAGAGGGTGTGACTGAAATGATGGGAGAGCTGGCAATTTACCAGAATAACTGCCAGAAACAGCTTCTATAACCCATTTCATGCTAGGTCGAAGATGTGGATTGTGAAGCGTACAGAGTAGTGCGAGATGAGTTAGATGCTCCATATCACAAAGCTTGTAAGATCCATCTGAAAGCCGATTATCCCCTGCTTGTAAAACTTTTCCCTCATCAGACAACCTTCTGATCCAATCAAGCAAGATGATCTGATCATCTGGGTATGTGAGATCGACAGCCCTCCTGCCCGAAACCACCTCCAAAACCACAATCCCAAAGCTGAAGACATCCGATTTTGCTGTAGCAACAGAGCCTTTCTGGAAACTCTCCGGTGGCAAGTACCCTATTGTGCCACCAATTCTAGTAGTCTCTGCCAAATGAAACTGGTGATTTCTCGCTGATGATGTCCTTGTTTGGTACTGTAGTTCATGTTCAAGCCACCGCGCCAAGCCAAAGTCACCAAGTCGGGCATTGTATTGGGAATCAAGCATCACATTACTAGTCTTAACATCCCTGTGTATGATCTGAGTTTCCAGCTGCTCATGAAGATAATGCAGTGCAGCTGCTAAGCCTCTGATGATCTTCTTCCTCTGCTCCCAGTTCAAAGGCGCAGCAGCCTCCAAGTTCTCAGGCCTCCGAAACAGTACCCTGTCAAGGCTGCGGTTAGGCATGTAGTCGTAAACCAAAAGCAGCTGGTCTTCGTGCACACACCACCCTCTCAACCGGACAAGGTTCCTGTGGCGAAGATGAGCAACTGCAACCAACTCAGCTGCAAAAGTCTTCTCAAACCGCTCTCCTTTCTCCGCCAAGCATTTCACAGCCACCACGGTTCCATCACTAGGTAAAACCGCTCTGTAAACTTTGCCAAAACCTCCACTTCCAAGAACTTCATCTTCATCGAACCCATTAGATCCTATATAAAGCTCAGCATAGCTAAAAATCCTCGGATTGTCTCCACCAACCTTCTCCGATATTTGCACTCCTTCCATGTCATGAAACAAGCCGGAATGCTCTTTCCTCGGCGTATTATGATGACAGAAACAAACCCATTTGGCTTCATACAACCGCTGTAATTTATCAGCAATGAAACTCAAAATCCGACCCCCGCAGCCGCGTCCATGTTGTTCCTTGACCTCTTGTTTTCTGGATACGACGTTGTGCACTCGAGACTTCTCATACGGCTCGATCTCATCGACGTCTGCCGGTAGAATGAAACAAAGGCGGTTCAGCTGCTGCATGGTGAATTGGTGATTGCTAGGATAAAACGACTAGTTTAGTAAATGAACATGGAGAAAGAAAAAGGTCGGGGAAGAACATGAAACATGAAGGAGGTAGCTAAGCTATAGCTCAGGCTTTTTCGATGTGTTTCAACTCCATATTGGTGGGCATTTATTCAACGCGGTTAGGTGTGCATGGGTTGAATTGTGAACCATCAGCCGTCTAAACAAAGGAGCCTACCATGCATGACGTGTGCATGGAAGTTTCTAATGTTTTCATCTTGGCTGCTCTGAGCCAAATCTTTCTCTCAAGTTATGCTGGGAAGAGGAACAGAGCATTTGAGATACGTAACAAAAATATTGGAATACACATTGAAAAATAATAATAATAATAATAATGCATTCATCGACCCTACGAACTGTAGTTTTGACTCATTCTTCTAGAAATTGTATCAAGAAATTCTTTTGGGAATGATTCCATATGAGAAAATTCTTGGTTTGTCTTTTTAAGCGCGTGAGTCCACGCCGAAGTTTCTTTCTTTTCATTTCTTTGAATGTCCCGCCCTAAAAGGTTGATTGATGAAAACTTGGATTTTGTTTGTTAGGTCAAAATTCATAAAATGCTCATCTTGGATTTTGTCCAAACTTCAAAAGAGTGTTTAGGTGATATATTATTTATTCATATCATGACAACTAATACGCTAACTTAAATAATTCTCTACCTACTTCTGATGTGAGTGAGAGGGAGAATCAAATTTTGAATTTGAACTATATAATTAGGGATGATAAACTTTTAACATGTTAATGTGACTTTAATATGAAACTAATTTACATAGCGGTCTGATATGAAATGACGCTATTATTAATCTTATTAATACTTTATCGCTCATTTATTAATTGACAATAACTATCTTAGAGCTATTCTAAAATAGAGCACAAATCACAGCCACACATATAAAGTAATAAATAATAAAATACATAATATAACTTTGATTGTGTGATTATGAAGACGTATTCTACCTTAAAGCGGTTTCAATATAGCCGGACCCTTATTAATTTTATCAAAACAGAGTTTAAAATTCTAAGCACAACTGTTAATGCCAAGTTAAAGTGCTGCTCTTACCCATGTATAAAGATTTCATATGAGATAAAGGTAAATTAATCGTCATAATTATATAAAAGTTGACAAATAATTTGGAAAAAAAAAATAACCTCAATTCATTCCTAATTAATCATAATTAGGATGATACAATTGGATGAGAGTTTATGGATTAGTCCCTTTATGATGAATCAAGTTTCGATCGCGTAATAATGTCATTTACACGTGGGATTGAAAAGATATTAGTGGATTAGAATTAACACCTTATGCATGACTCCACTAGCCATTGCTTTGCAATTCAATGGCAAGCATAATGACCAATTTGATGATATAACTTGGGATTATCAGCACCGAAGACATTGTTGATGATAAATTTCACTTCCCTACACGATTCTTTCCCAAAATTTCGTCACATCACCTCAAATCACATCACTTCAAACACGTCTAAGCATGTTTTCTTTTTTCTTTTTAATTCTTTTTTAAAAAAAAAAATGTTTAATTGGAATTACATAGTTGCTTAGTAATAATTGGCTTAATGATAAAATAATCATTTCTTTTTTATCATATGAATATTATAAGAGTTTTTTTTTCTTTTTTCAAATTATTCAAAAGCATGTCTAGTGTATTTCAAGATTCCTTTTAGATATCAAATCTGCATCATCAAAGAATTGATTTAAGAAGTTTTTAGATCATAAGTTCTAATTTCTAAATATTAATAAATTATATTATAATTAAAAAAAATTTGAATTCGGTGTTGAGAAGATGTGTGTGCTCAATTCTTCATAATCTTTCGTCACATATGTACGTATAGTAATGAGGGGCGGATTTAGAAAAATAATTTACCGGGACCTAGATTACATGTTAGTAAAATTTTAAAACTAAAACTTTGAGTGTATAAAATATTTGTTAATACATTTATGATTGTTCTTGACGTATTTTCAAGAATAGAAAAATATTTGTGGTGATGACGTATCATTATTTTTAATTATAGTGTAGACTTTTATAATTCTAAAAGTTAAAGTTTAAATTTTGTGAATTTATAAATTTATATGGTCAATTTTAATAGATTTAATGGGACTAATTATAAATCTTAAATATATTTTTTTTTATTCTTAGAACTTTTTTTTTTAGCTAGCAGGAGCTACAGCCCCCACTGGTCACATGGTGCATCCGCCGCTGATAGTAATATAGGATTAAGATTTAATTAATTTTATATTCTTATTTAATAACTAATAATTATATTTTTTTAAAAGATTAACAAAAAAAATTAATTCAGTTCTAAATTTAAATCCATAAAAATACAAATTCAATAATATTGTGATTTCCCTTATAGAAATAAATAAATACCCACATGTTCCCCAGGTGAAATCATCTAATTAAATGTCAAACAAACAAAAAAGTGTCCATTTATCTCATGGACCTATCAACAATCAACGAAGGAAAAAGGGAGGTGTCAAAGCAAATTTGAATTATCTGGGAACGGCCAAAAGGTGCAGAGGGAGTAGATGGATAGGTGTTGCCAAAAGTCAATATGGGGACAGGTGTGTGATTGGGACCTCCGGAACCCTGGCCTTTTTCATTTGCTTTGCAATTAATGGCGGCATAAATTTATGGCATTGATTGTGTTCAATCGCAGATTTAGTGCATTGAGGTGGTTTCTGAGTTGGTCGATCGGTTTGTCTACTTGTGTTTGTTTTATGATCTTTAAAGACAACAAAAAAAAAAAAAGTCACTTTTTGGGTTGGTACTTGAGAAGACGTACACTTATTAGAAAAATTTGTGAGGGTTGGGTACACTCAGATGTTGTTGTTCCCATTAAATTTTGGAAATAATTTGACATTTTAATGTGATGAATTCAAATTTCAATGGAAAAGGAAATTGAGTCATGCTCAAGTGAAATAGTTAGCATTGATATCTTTTAGACTTTTTTTTGTTTTTGTTTTTGTTTTTTCTCCCCCAAAAAGTGTTAATGCATGTGCCATGTGTGTGTGATGGAAAATAGTTGTTACTACTTACTATTAAGCTAATCCAACTACCTCTTGGATTATTATTTTAAGGACCGTTCACATTTTCATCCTTCCTGCCTTATGATCTACGCAATAATGGGGTGGTCGGTGCATTAGCATTATCGTTTATATACAGTGAGTGATTTTTTTGCTCTTTATTTTATCTATCAATAAGAAATCGAAGGCCATTAATATTGATATGATTGAGTAGGTTAGTTGATAAAATGTCCAATAATATTAGTGTTATTTATCGATAATAAGCAACTGAACCCAGTACTCATCTATGGCGGCAAATAGTAGTTGATGGTGGATTGCCATAATTCTTTTATTTTTAATCATAGTTAATAGAAAAAAAAAACATTGGATATTATGTGAATGATTGAAGAAAAACACTAATAAAATATTAAATCTCTTTGAAGAATATTTAAAAATTGAAGGTGAAAATTAAAATATTCAAATTTTAAGGGTACACATTTATTACGTAAATTCAATTGCGGTGAATTTTTCAAAATTTTGAAGTTGTCTAAACAAACTAATAAATATGTAATAACATTATTTTTTATCTACTAAATTCCATTTTCATTCAGAATGAAAATTCAAATGGTAATAGCTAACTCCGTAGCGTCTAGGTTATTGCAAAATTTTTGTTTAAAAAAAAATAATATAATGACGAAAGCATAATTTATTTGATTCAAATATTCTTTTTAATTCCTTAAGATTTAACAATTTTTTTCCTAACAGCCGCACTTCACCAAACCAAAGTTATTAAAAAAAAGGGAAATTATCATTTGTATACCCTTAGTTTACTCCATTATCAAAAATACTACAACACTTTGAGGGTGTATCAATCGTCCACCCTAAGTTGATAAAATGTATCAGCCGACCACCAAACCGTTAGTTGCCGTTTAAATATGATAACTTCAGAAGGGTAATTTGGTCTTTTCATATGATACAAGTGATAATTTAAGGGTATACAAGTGATAAAAAGAGAATTTAAAGGTATACAAGTGATAATTTTCAAGGGTAAAATCGTCAATTCACTGTAATTCCGTTAACTTTCAAACGACAATTAACGGTTTGGTGGTTGGTTGATACATTTTGTCAACTTAGGGTGGACGATTGATACACCATCAAAGTGTTGTAGTATTTTTGATAACAGAGTAAATATAGGGTATACGAATAATAATTTTCCTAAAAAAAAAAAAAAAAAAAAGGATCAGAGGATGACATAATCAGTGATTCAATTACTGCTGCGAGGATTAGGTTACACAAATTATTCTAAAATTTCTACCCAAGTTTTTCTTTTGCCTTGGCGGAGGGTTTTGAATTTTGACAATAGAATTAGTGCTTTTCTTCTTTTCTAAATTAATTTTAAATTACCTACTACAAGTTTGGGGATTTGGGTTAGCGTGTTTTATTAAATAAAAGTATAATAATATATAATGCTGACCTAAGTACACCGCTTTGTTAATGGATTCCAATCCAATTCTACTTTTCAACTTTACTATCTTTCACCAGTTCACATTACGTTGTGGATCAAAGATCTAAAATATGGAAGCAACATGCGTTTATATTATACGGCTCTACCAACTAGTCAATTCTCTCACACGTAATCTTTATTTTATGGTCACATAAGTTTATGGTTAAGTAAGAGAAAACTACTTTTAGTAGAGTAGCATTACGTTTTTCAAATAGAGATTTGATAGTTTATGTAAATCATACATGGTATTAATCCTCTAAAATCACGAAAATTAAAACTTTACGGATTCCTTAAAACATTTTATAATTCTATAAACTGTAAATTGGAAGAAATGAATGACACCGCTGTGCTTTGGTGAAATAGTTATAAAGACTCTTTTAAAACTTAATAATATATAGTATATATAAATTTTAAATAATAAGTTTAACAAAATTATTAAAGATATAATATATTTTTCATTATACAAGTGAAAAATCATTTCAATATAACTTATAAGTTATGGCAGCTAGTGTTTAGCAAACACTTTAGTACTGTAACTTTTAAACTATAACTGTCCAACCTCAATTACAAATACACTCTCAATAGAAGACACTTCAGCTGAACATATTTCTCATATTCATTCATCAACCATTTTAGGGCTTAGGCCATGTAAAGCAAAGACCAATCATCACTCACAATCACATTGATCTAGACTTAAGCTAAGAACAACAAGAGTGTAAAAATTGAAACTTTGCTATTCATATATGCCATATATTCGTTTCATGTCGCAGTGTATACACAAATGCATTCTTGTCTTCTTTCAAGAAATGGTCAGAACAATTATAGCTGTAGCAAATGATTTAAGGGCTGATATCAGCTTAATCTAAAGGTTGATATTCACTGTCCTTAAATAGTGACAGTTACGTCGCATGATTCTTCGTTGCTGCTGACTCTGATTACCTGTCATTGCCTTGTCGGACCATGCTCTTATTCTTGAATTCATAAAACATAATTATGCTAGTGAGTAGAGGCATTTTATCGAACATCTAGTTCATTGCATGGAACCTTCATCAATCTAACTAATACTGAATGATGAAAATTATAGTAACCATGCAACAAGATGGAAGCCTCAATAACAAAGAGTTATATCCCAAGAGCTGGTTGTGGGTGGAATTGTTACCGTCAACAGATTGTCTTCAGCACTGAATTTGAATTCCTCATTTTTTGAGTTTAGTAAAATTGAACTTGGCTTTGTACTTGAATATGCTCCAAAACTCCCTCCTCCTCTTCCCTTGATGTGTATTTTACAACTAGAAGAATCATTAGTCAAGTCAACTGACTCAACAGCTCCTCCAGAATTATACATATTCGTCAGCCCAATAGGAGCAAACTGAATCTTTTGGTTGTAAACCTATAAAAAAATATTCAAAAGTCTCATAATTGGTGTAATGAAAACAAAGAACTAAGAACTTGGGCCACGCCATCTAGAGATGGCCCACGAGTGTGGTGATGCTAGGCATGGCATTCGCATGGGCATGGAACATGCACGGACACAACACGAGTCCGCATGGTAGGGTACGGCACGAACATGATCCGTTAGGGCATGTAGTGCGGCACAACATGGCTCACACGGGGGCCTAGTTAAGTTGAGCCAAACATAAAATTTTAGGCAAGTGGACCACAAAGCATGACATGTGAAAAAATGCGAAGTAAACATATTTTGAATTTTATAACTCAATTTTTAATTAACTAAATTCAATAAAGTTAAATATCATAACATTTTATTTATCACATTCCAATTAAATGATCTTGAACTTTTATATTAACCAACACTCGATTTGAATTTGATAATTTACTTCAAATTTCAATGACTTGTGCATTGTTTTACTTCAATTTAAATAATTAATGATATAGTTGAATTATATTTTAATATTTTTTTTTCAATGTAATTGAATTTATTAACTTTCAATCTAATAAAAAATTGTCAAACTCATATTAAAATTAGAATGCCTATTATTGTTAGGTTTATGTAATGTTTCCCATTCTAATTTGTTCCATTAAAAAAAAAGTTAATATTTTTTGAATTATTAAATTAATTAAAACACTAAAATTTGATTTTTTTTATATATTATTATATTATTATTTAATCAAATTACTTTAGCCAAGTGTTCTAATTTCAAGTCTTAGAAAGCGCCAGAATAAATAAATACATAAATAAATGTTTTAAATTGAAATAGATGCCTAAGGGCCGGCCCACAGCCCATCCATGCCATACTACATTTGGTTAGTGGGCTTGGCATGGGATGACTCACTATGTGGGCATCAGCACTAATAGGCCTCTTTCTTAACGGGCCATGCCATCCATTGGCTATTTCTAAAATTATATGATCTTTTTTTTTTTCCTAACATATGAAACTCAAAAGTGTATTAATAGAGAAAAATCAAAATAGAAAGTGGAGCAGTTGTCTACAAAGTAAGTAAAAATAAAAGCTTTTAAACTCATTGGAGTTGTGGGTCAGTGGTGGGTTGGCAACCTCAACAATGTTAAGGGTACCAGTTCAAGCCCTTATGAGTAATCTATGTTCTCCTTAAATATTGTTAGTGTTAGTAGAATTCCGAATTAAGAAAAGAAAGAACTCAGGACGCTAACCAACCTTTATAGGAGATACAGTGAAGACATCACATTGCATCACCTTTAATGCAATACCAAATGATTCTGCCTTTGCTAACCGGAAAAGAGAACCTGATATTTGAAATGACAGTAGAAAATAATTAAAGAAAAATGGATGAAAAGTTGATCTCATTCCAAATGTTGCATCTTGTGTACCTGTATTGAAGGAAAAAACTGCACAATCTCCGGTCCATTGCTTCCCAGAAACCTCTTCGAGGTACTCAACATCAGCGGGAGAGACCTTCCCAGATATCACAGAATCAACATTTTCCTGAACAGAGCTTTCCTTTTCCGTACAAGGCCAACTGCCTGCTCCTTGGCAGTTGAAGACTCCAATAACGCCCGTACATTTGTTCAAATTCCAAATTTTGAGAAGGCTATACACAAAAGTTCAGGAAAAAGGCAATGAGAAAAACAAGGAAACAACTAAAAGATCAAGAAATTGAAGTCATCAGATGGAGATACCTCTTCCCATCCATAACTGGATCATTGAATAAACAATCGCGCGATGGCCTTCCTGGATATTTAGCTCTAAGCACTGACCCATCAGCAAGAACAAGCCTTTTAAGTATTTTGAAATCATGCTTTCCAGGTTTATCACTGTTGTCAAAGTAGCATACATTATACATTATTCTAGGGCTGAATTATGAACAAGTAGTCAAGCTTCTACCAAGAATAATGCAATTTACCTAACATAGACTCCGCAACCTCCCACAGCTCTAGCAACAGCATGAAACTCAGCAGCACAATGTTGACTCTGAAAGTTGTCAAAGATGTTGATCACTGATCAGTACCAGAATGTAAAAGGAGACACGTAGTTAGATCTATGAGAATGCGTTTGACATACATAGAACATGTCCCAATCTGGGACAACTACTTCACCAAGAAATATGCTGTTGAAAGCCACAGCTGCTATGTGCAATGTCTGTGTCGTTGGATTTTTTGGATAGTAATCATCAGATGCTCGGGTAATAGCACTTCTTTTTGAACTGCAAATCACAGGAGTAAGCAAAATTAATTAAACCTGATTCATGTCTCAAAGGGGAACATAGAGCATTGAAGTGCATGAATCATGTACTGGAAAATGGAATCCGTGTTCTGTGCCATGCAGCAGATTATGCTGTTGTCCTTGAAGTTGGTGGCTATGGACTCCTCCAGTGCTTGTTGAAACTGTCTAGTAAGTGAAACTCTGCTTCCTAAACCCGAGCAAATGGTTTCCAGAATGTTCTGAACATCAACTTTAACCCCATCCACACCCTGTGAAACAAGATACTTGTGTAGATCATCATAAAACTGAGAAATTTTATCAGGATCAATAGCACCAATGCCATACTTCTCCATCTCCATACAATCAATGGATAAGTCCCTCATATTTGCCAAATTCCCAGGTGACTGCACCGGGTATTTCATCTCCGGATTATACATTTTAGTTCCTGAAGAGTTCAGAACAAGGCCTCCCCAGTACCCCATCAGGGCATGCCACACATAGACATACCTGAGAATTCAGAAGTTGAAAGAAACTGGAAAATGTATACAAAAAATTGGAAATACCTAAAGAAAGACGTATATTTTCGAGTATTATAAGTAGCTTACTTGAGGCAAAAGTTTTTCTTAATATCTAAAACAAAATCCTTCAGTCCACTTGTTTCTTTCTGATCATCACCTGTTGTTCCCCGAAATTTATTGTTCTCTTTGATACTCGCTAATCTCCCACCAAATCTGCAATTTAGGGTAACCACAGTTACATATGCCATCACAATCAACGAGTCCCAATATATATATATATGTATATGTATATATACACTTACTGTGACCCTTCAGCAAATGGCTCCCCTTCTATTTGGAACTCATTAGTTGTATCTTGCCACCCATCATCTATAATCAAAAACTTTGCAGGCGTGCCTCCCTCGGATAAACTGATAGAGAAAAGAGTGAGAATGGTCTGAAATAAAGAATCCTCAAAAGCACGAAACACCTATTGAACATACTCATTCTTAAAATATTATTTTGTGACAATTTGTAAAGCATGGCACCATATTTTGATTTTGGAAGAAAAAGATCTATGACTCAATACTAATTAACCTCTTCAGGCCATCTTTGATTCCTTGAGGATTCACTTCTTGATAAAAAGCATCCCATGTGCACCAACCAAACCAATCTAACATTCCTGGCAGCTGCATTCAAAATTTACCGAAGGATCAGCACATTGTTGATCTTTTGTTTCTTCTAAAGATTTATATACTTGCAAGTGTATAATCTGAGAACATTCATTTGATCTGCAAAGATATAAATGAAGCACACCTGTTTGGTTTCTCGGATTGAAAACGTTCCAAGGTGTGTCTCCAGTATTCTGCATATCATCCAAAAACGCATAAGGGTGCTAACAACATTTGGCTTCGTGGGCATGGCCCAGCTAGCTGTGAATGTGCTTTTTTCCCGTAAGTTTGAGTAATAATAAGAGGCAAGAGTTGGTATTTAGAGGATAAGGTTTCTCATTTCCAATCCAAATCTTTTAAAAAAAAAAAAAATTCCTGCCTGTTGTTGTTATCATTACTTACCCAAGCTGCAAGCTTAGCAACATAATTAGTTGACTTAAAAACATTTTCTAAAATTCATTTTACCCTGAAAATTAAAGTTTGCTTAAAGAGCTGACCTACTTCATAGATTCCTTCACCAAATCAAATGGATTGTCTCCGAAATTGACAAAAACTGCTCGAAGGGACTCTGAGGTAACTATATCCGGATTACCTGTGAAAAATGGACAATTAAGTGACAGAAAATGTATGAAATAGACATACGAATATGTGATTGTTTATTTCAAATTATTGAAGTGATCTTACCACTTTCAATACAAAATTCAAGTTCACTGGATGAGTTCCCTTGCAGGCTGCTTCTAAATTCACCATCCAGGACGGGCAAGAAAAGGATATAAGAAGTAGAAGCATCATCAGAAGTTGGTCCCTTTTCTTTTTCACTTGCTTCCAGGAGTAGCATCTGAGTTTCAATAGGAATGTCACTTGCTGAATTTCCCATCCGAGGTATCATCCACCAAATTGTAAATCTAAACAGACTGAGTAATCTCACATCCCTGCATCATACACACCCATTAAACTTCTGAGTCGGATTATAGTGCATCAGGTGCACTGTACATTGCACCAAATTTTTTATCACATCTCAAATTTTTGTTGCACGGCTTAAATTTTTAGAGACTTGAGAGATTAACCCCTTAACACGAGCAGCAGACTAGGCTTATGCTTTGGGTAACCATGGCTCCGAGACTGAAAAAAATAACAAGAAAAATCAAGGTCTAAATTGATTTTATGTATGGCACCCTTTATCTTATTGCCTACATATTTTATGATTTCTCCACTATAACATCGTTATTAATTTTGGTGATATAGTAGTATAGGCTACTTTAGTTTATATTTCCTTTTTTTTCGATTATGACCGTTGTGTCAAACTAAAATCATTACTTGAAACGTACAAAAAGAACAAATTGAGAAATACAATGAAAAACTTAGTCCACATATAATGAAGTGGCATAATCATTTTTAAATTTATTTATCTATCTATGTGTAGAACTCACCTTAAAAAATCGATTTAAAAGGGGAAAGCATCCATGAACACTATATTCCCATTTATTAAATCATTATATTTTTCCTGCGTGGGATATTGGATCCGAACAGGGATATGTATCATTACTCAAACGTAAAACTAAAGGACAAGAAGAGGAGGTGGCATGGCTTACTGAATCACTCCAAGCTTGAAAACATGGCGTGAATCCGCGGAAGTAGCAGTAGCACCCACAAATGCGGATGTGTTGGTGAATGGGGTCACTACCACATTTCCGGGCACACCAGTCAATGCATCTTTTCCATTTATCCTGAGGTTTCCGTCTTTGAGTACAGGCGTTCCGTTTACAAACATAGAATGTCTCCATCCCTCTTTGACTTTGAAAGACAATGATGCTTTTGACAGAAGCCTCTGCCTCTGCCTTTGGCTCGGGTTCGGGTTCGGGGCAATGAAAGGTGATGATGATGATAGTCCTGAATTGATTCTCAGAGAAGCCATCGGTGTACAGAAATTGTTCATACTGGTGGTGGTGGTGGAGCGAGTCATCGGTCTTAGAACCGTTAAAACATTTACAAAAGGAAGTGTCAGAATTCTCTTAATAGGGGCAACGCTTAACTTACATTTGAGAACATGAATCGTTGGATTCCTCAATTTGCAGATCCAACGGGTGTGGTGAAATATAACGTAAAATTAGGTTCAGGTAGTGGTTGGAAATTTATTTTTAAAAATAAAAGAATGGCTACCTGCTAAAACGGTTGTCAAAAAAAGCAAGCGAAGGGATTAGTCGGTAAAGACAATTTTAGATGGAAATGATGAGTGATGAGTGGTCGCTGGAAAATCCAGAAAATTGAAGACAGAAAGTACAGTAATTAGGTTTTGAAAGTGGAAAGCAACAGAAGCAACAAATGAGATAACCAAATTCCTATTTCATTTTTTCATATAAAAAATTAGGGAAACCAAAAAAATTGCAGCCCCATCAAATCGAAGCTACAAGTGCTGGAATGTGGCAGAAATTACGAATTACACAGTGTAGTCCAAGAAGATATTAAAGGAAGTATAATATTTTTAAGTCTTATTTTCGCATTTCATACTTATATAACATTTGAAATAATTATTAAAGCATCTACTCCCTAATTCAATCGAATCGCACCTAAAAACTATTACAATATATATATATATTGTTGATAAATTTCAAGTTACACTAACACATACATTTATAGTTTTATAACACTTCTAATTGACCAAAAAAATTGCTTAAATTAACAGACATAGCATAAGAAGCTCCATGTTTTATTTACATATCGGGTAAAACATAACAAAGCTTTATATACATATACAAGTTCTACAATATACACACATAAACGTAAAAACATCATTTCCCATGCTGCCTTCTTCCATTCTGTGCATCCAGTTCTGCAATTTTTTTTCTCTTTGAATAAATAGTTGCCAACTTTGCCTCCTGGGGCTGGGACGCAACCCACAAACTTCCTAATTGTTGCACTGACACATCTACATTTGACATTAACCAAAAGTTCCGTCAAATTACATATCAACCAAGATAATAACAAAAAAATTTCACGAAATATGCAATGGCCAACGTCATTGTTGGAGTTTTTTTCTCACCTTCTCCAATTCTGCATTTGTTCCAAGATGCACCTCTTCTTTCATTCTTAGGTGTCATAAATGGTGATGGATCATGTAACTTCGGAGCAAAACTAACTAAAGTATCGAAAGATTATTGGCGCTCTGTCAGCACCGCACCCACTCTTGCTTCTTATTGCATCCCTAATCTAAATAAACAAAATATTCTGAAGCTCCATTTCTGTAAATGCTAATAACAAAGTCAAAATTTAAACTTTTCCCTTAATTTAGCAAGGACATCAAGGTTTCAATTTGTTAACTGATTAATATATTCTAGTTTTGAATTACAGATATTGCAGGCATTGAATTGAATTGTACGAACTGCACAAATACAATTACAAAGAATGGCACCGCGAATAAAAGGAAAATATTGTACAGAATAGAATATATTCTATATAACTCCTATATATTCATCGTACTCTGCCAAAACAGAGAGAACAGAATAAAAGGAAAGGAGAAAATTATTAATTCTACAGAACCCAAAAGAAGAGAAAATATTGTTACGGAAAAATGAAATTAAGAAGGTAATTTAGCTTCTTTCCTTCATTCTCAGAGAACTACAACGTAACATGATTCATGGTGGCTCAAAAAACAACTCAAAACAGAGATACTAAACAAACCAAAGTACGTATGCACAAAGAAGCCAAGCTAGCAAACATACAACCCTCATTTATATTAATAAATAAACCAAACTACAAATACTCAGCAGAAGAATCCAACAGCAGCAGAAGAATCAATCACCAACATACAAACCTCACATATATTCATCATATTAACCAAATATATTCATCAATTTTAGCCAAATATTTCCGGGCTAACGCTATTCAGACATTTCATCGAACACTTGATGAATATGGTCCATTTAAGACTTTCAAGCAGGATAAATTAATCGCTGATATTACAAGTTCATTATTCCAACGGAAAAAAATAACGAAATATATTATAAATTTTTCAAACACTCTCTAACCTGTGAAACTGCAGCTCCCCGTCATTTCTCCATGTACTAGTAAATCTTATGTAACTCAAAAACCATTTTTTTCCCCCTCGATTTTCAGCCTTTGTTCAATACAATCAAATATAAAGCTATATGAAATTTTCGCATATTTAGTTGCAGCAACGAGCTGTTGCTTCTTCAATAATCCTCTTTCAAAAGTCGCGTAAATTTTTTTCTCTTTCCAATTTTTCCTTTCTTTTCAAAATTTTCAGTGATTACCGCCTTACCTTCAACCGGCTGTAATGATAAACGCATGGGATTGACTTTACCGTTGACCCATTTTGCAACCGGTTTCCATCCGGTTTCAACAAGTTTTTACTCCCCCCCCCCCAAATTAACACGTGTTGCACTTACATCAATTAAATAGTCATATCAGTTATGTTTCTTACATAAAATGTAACGTAAGCTTACCCACCGTAGGAATATGATAAGGGAGAGGAGATGATAGGCTTAGTTTATTGGCCACGTTTTTCACTTTTTAAATGCTTGATGTTTCTTCTTTATTAATTTATCATTTTCAATCTTAATTGTCATTGGATTTTAGTTTCTAAGTATGTATTGTATCCTGTCATTTGAAGATTGGGTTTTGGAACTTTCTTTGTCACTTGTCAGCAATAAAGAGGTTACCCAGAATGAGACGTCTATTCCAAGATAGCCCACCACCAAGCCAAATTTACGTGTGGACAACCTTTTCTGTGCCTTTCCATTCAATATTTTTGTTGGGGCTGAATCTGGGTTTCTGTTCTTGTGTTGCTTTTACGCATTGAGATGAGTTTCATGTTCGGTTATTTAGTGTAGTATTAGGTGCTGGCTAGAAACCTGAGGCCACCAGGTTAAAATTTAATCAGATAGTGGTCGTGCACCGTATTTTTTTTTCATTTTAGGTGATTGTCACTGGGCTAAAAAGTTAAGCTTATAAAAATTATCCGACGTAATATTAGTTAAATTACGTAATAATGATACTTAGACATAGGTTACAGTTTTCTAAATATCTCACTATTCATCCTATGATGTAGATTAAACTATTAGTTCATTAAAATTTAAAATCTTGAAGATTTTTAATTTTAGCTCTAACATAAGGCTGCAGATGTAGTTTGTCGATGGATTTGGTATTGATGATAATTTCTTTAACAATTAAAAGAGAATAACAGAAAGAAACTATCATAAATTATCTTAATTTGACAAGAAAATTAACAAAGAAGAGAGAATCTATTGCAACACATAAATGATAAATTTTAAATTTTCAGAGAAGAAACGAGCAAAGAAAGAACTAAGAAGAGATAACTTTTGTATTTTAAAAATTCCATAAACTTAGAAAGGGTTTTTAGAGCAACTAATACTAAATAGATCATTAGAGCAATTAATACCCCTGCTCGCACCCTTTGACAATGCCCTTGACTCTACGTACACCAGAAATTTAACCAACTAAATTAATTACAACCTATGTAAAAATTATATTTGTAGACTAAGGTGGAGTGACCTGTCAAAGTAATAGGTTTAAGGTAGATGTAGTACTAAGACACGGGTTTGCATTTCTGATTGGTTCCATCTTGTTTCACCTCATATTTTTTGGTTGTTATTATCATTGACTTGATATAGTTGTAATCCAGAACTGGCCATGTCACTCTTTAAAAGGGAGATTTTTATTCAATTTAAATGAAAAAAAAACTGACAATAAAATATATTTAAAATACTAGAGATTCTGGAAGTGTAATTGATAAATAATTTTGGGAAACCATTTGGCACCAGCCTTCCTTCTGAGACTCGGCGGCGGGGTCGCTATAAAGACCCTCTTGCTTAGTCTCGAGTTCGAGGGGCTACTTGACTGAACTGGACCTTTTTCTAATCCTAAATAAGGTATTCTAAAATACCTTTCTTTTTTTTTTTTTTTCCGTTTAAGTTAAACTTTTTAAGATGATAACTATATTTGACTTTGTGTGGGATACAAAAAAAAGAAAAAAAAAAAAGAAACAAAAGTGTATAATGTAAGCTAGCTATAGATAAGTCGAGAAAAATCAGTCAAAATAGAAATTTTCTTTGTCCTTCTATAATTTCTTTCGGCTACTTGATTGACTTGTCTAAGTTGTCCAAACATGTTCAACTGGAGACAAGTACTAAAAAAGAGTCGTGCTAAATGAATAAAGGGTGCGTTTGGTACATGTATTGTATTATGTTGTATTGCATTATTTTAATACCTACAGATTGTATTATATCAGTATTGCATTAACACCAGTATTATAATAATATTGTCATGAATGTTTGATTCTACATTGTACTGTAATAAATTTTTTAATTAATTTAAATTAAATATTATATTATATTAATATACTTAAATTATACTAATATTTTATATTATTATTAATTTTAAATTAATATTATTTAAATTTATTCATATTTAATTATTTATTATTAGTTATAATAAATTATAAATTTATTAATAAATTATAATGTAAAAAATAATATAATATAATAATATTGAATAATAAATTACATGTTTATTAATCAATATTAATAATTATAATATAAAAATAATATTAAATTAAAAGTTATATTTAATAATAATAATTATTATTATTATTTTAATAAAGCAAAAGACAAAAAGCAAAAGTCAAAAAGCAAAACTAAAAAAGGGGCTCCAGCGACAGTTACAAAAGCAAGGGAGAGAGAGAAAAAAAAAAAAAACAAAACGGCAGCTGTTGCCGCATTAAGTTAAACCCGATTGTGAGTCGGGTTTAACTTAATGCGGCAACAGCAGAATTAGTTGGGCTTTTAATGCGGTGATTCTGTAGTTTTTTATTTGCCAAACATGGATTTGTGTTAAATTAATACAATGAGGTGTTTTAATACAACATCCAAACAAGCCCAAAGGGAAGAGTCGTGCTAAATGAACGAAGGGACGACAGAAACGGGGTCCTTTGTCTTTTTTTTTTTATTTAAAAATTAAAATAATGAAAAAATATTAAAATAAAATTAAAAAAAAAAACCAAAAGTAACGAAAAGGAAATGATAAAATAAAAAAGTAATGACAAAAAGTTAAAATTGCCGTTATCCCTCAAATTGGACGAAGTCAAACTGACGAACTCATATATGCATTTGCATTAACATAAGAAAACTGAAGTAAAATCAGCGGCCATTATCAGAATATCTGCATTCAGAGATCAGAATGTGGTACCAAAGACTACACCAACAACGTTGATGAAATTGTAGTCGGATAATTGGTAACTTTCACTTTCCCATTACATTAAAATAAAATTAACTTTTGGTTGTTTTCTACCTATTTAAATTGTTAGAATTTTTTTCAGTTTTAATTGTTAGAAAGTGAAGGATTAAATTTGTAAAAATTCTTGGATGCGTGCGTTTTATATGTTTAAATTGTTATGAATTGTTATGATTTTTTTTAGTTTGAATAGATAAAAAGTAATGGATTAAATTTATAACAATTTCTGGATGTGTTTTCTATATTTAAATTGTTACAAACTTTTTAATTTTAATTGCTGGAAATAATGAAATAAATTATAAAATTTTTGGATGCGTTTATATATTTAAATTGTTAGAAAGTAATGGATTAAATTTATAACAATTTCTGGATGTGTTTTATATGTTTAAATTGTTAGAATTTTTTTAATTTAGATAGCTGGAAATAATGAAATAAATTTATAAAAATTAGGGATGTGTTTTGTATATTTAAATTGTTAGGATTTTTGTTATTGGACAAAAATGTAATAAAAATTTATAATCACTTATTCTTAATACAAATGTTAATTATTTTGTAGAAATGAAGAATTTGGAAAATTGGCATGCATTTGAAGAGTTACAAGAAACAGGAGCAGACAATGCAGTTGGAATTGTGCAACCGAAAAAATATGAGCCAATAGTTGGAATGTTATTTGATAGTAATGAAGAAATGTTTGCATTTTACAAAGCCTATGGTAAACAAGAGGGGTTTCCAGTGAATGTTCAAAGTACTAAGAAAGAGATTGAAGGGATTGTCAAATATGCGACACTTGCGACTGATGGAATCGTCAAATATGCGACATTTACATGTGGCCATAACGGCAAGTCATAAAGTAAATATGCTAATGCATCTTTTCCCTTTTCAATTGTTTCCATAATAAATTTTGTACTTTCTAACGTATTGAATGTCTCTAGCAATTTTTCATGCATTTGTTTGTGCTCATTGTATGCTGTTTCGGCATCCAACAAAGATTTATAAGATTGATAAGCATTCCCTTTGAATTTATTTACTTGCTTCTAGCATCCAGGCCCAGAATTATAAATGCTCGGCTTTCGTCATTTGAAAACAACATAACAGCTTTGAGTAGCCATTTGGTTTCTACATTGAAAAAATTCAGATCAAATATAATATGCCCAAATTACTTCTTGCATTCCTAATCCTAATTATATGCAAAATGCAAAATATTAGTAAGAACTGTGTTCCTTAAAATTAGTAATAAATTTAAATTTCTAAGCATGCATCTCAGGATCCTATTAATATAGAATTGCTAGAGTGAAAAGTTCATTAACTATTCTCTTAATATGTATAAACAAAAACAAATCATCACTAATTACTTCTTAATAGGTATAAATTGATCAATATCGACATTTAAATTAAACATTATGCAAAATGCAAAACTAATATTGAACTCAAATATTATGCAAAAATTTGGTGCATTTTAGAGCAAAAAATTCAATGCATTTAAGCATTAATACAATATTTCCCAAATCAACTTATCACACAAAAAATATCACAAATCACGTAATTAATATATGTATATATATATATATATATATATTATTCCTTTCATACAATTATCGTACACAAATAAAATATGTCACAGAATTCAAATCACAAAATATTATTATTTTTAATTATTTGACAAAAAATTAATACAAAAAAATTGATTATGTACGAGACCTTCACGATGACTCAAACGAAGAAGTAGCGATGACTCTATTGATTGTTTTGCTGGTGCCGACTCCGTTGTAGATTGATCATTAGCAGGCGTTGGGGACGAAAAAAGATATTTTCTGCGGATGGTGAAGAGAACGAGTGGAGAAAGTAACGCGCGAAGAACAAGTGGAGAGGCCGAAGTGAGTGGAAAACTTTTTATTGTTTATTTTACTATTTATTGTCGGTCCCACTAAATGAACTACATTAGATGAAGGAACGCATAGTGCTGCCGTTACTGACTTCCCTTTCTCTTCCCTTTGTTCCTTCATCATTTCTCACACAAAAAAATTTCCATTAATTAACTTGCGTTCTCCCATCGGAAAGGAAATGATTACCGCTGACGCTGGTTATTCTGATGCTCAGAGTGCGCCCAAATACGATCGGAAAAGCGAATTAAAGGCGTTTGATGACACAAAAGCCGGCGTAAAGGGACTTGTTGATGCCGGGATAACTAAGATCCCTCGGATATTCATCCATGATCAACTTAAGCTTAGTAATTCAAGGTCTGGTGACTCCGAATTCATTATCCCAATCATTGACTTGGATGGTGTCAATAAAGATGCCATTTCACGGGCCAAGATAGTCAAGCAAGTTCAAAATGCATGCCAGAACTGGGGGTTCTTTCAAATTGTCAATCATGGAATTCCAGTCAGCATATTGGATGAAATGATTGATGGGGTAATTGGATTTCATGAGCAAGATACTGAGGTGAAAAAGAAGTTCTATACGCGAGATTACCAGAAAAGGAAGGTGCTTTATAATACAAATTTTGACTTTTATGTAGCACCAGCAGCTAATTGGAGAGATACCCTCAGTTGCGTTATGGCTCCTAATCCACCTGATCCTGAAGAATTGCCCGAGGTATGTAGGTACGTGATAAAAATTTATACCTAATTCTGGCTTTGTGCTGAATTTTGTCTGTTCTTTAAATTTTTTTTTTTCTAATCTCTTCAAACTTCTGACATGAGTTTATGGTTTTAATTTGCAGAGATATAATCGTTGACTACGCTAAGAAGACAACAGAATTAGCACTCACTCTATTTGAACTTATGTCGGAAGCTCTTGGCCTTAACGCCAATCACCTGAAAGACATGGATTGCGCAGAGGGACTGTTCTTGTTAGGCCATTACTACCCAGCATGCCCTGAACCAGAGTTGACTATGGGAACTGACAGCCATGCTGATAGTAGCTTCCTTACTGTGCTCCTACAAGACAAACTTGGTGGCCTCCAAGTCCTCCATGAAAATGAATGGGTCGATGTTGCACCAATTCATGGAGCTCTAGTGGTAAATCTCGGAGACATGATGCAGGCAAGTTGATTTTAGAGTAAAGCAGGTCATTATCAATTTATTATTGCATCAATCATGTAATAAACAAACTTAATAACTTCTGTTTCTTTGTGTAGCTTATTTCCAATGACAAGTTTAAGAGCGTGAATCACAGAGTTCTTGCGAAAGATGTTGGTCCACGAGTGTCTGTGGCATGTTTCTTCAGATCACATTTTCAATCAGAGAAAGCAAGGCGTTATGGGCCAATCAACGAGTTACTCTCAGAAGAGAACCCACCAATATACAAGGAAATCACTGTGAAAGAGTACCTGTCACACAGTTACTCAATAGGGCTTGACGGTACCTCTCCACTCGACCATTTTAAACTGTGAAGTATTCGACATGCCTGCATAATTCCAGTTAATAACTTTTGCTTGAGATTTGAAATTGAATGATTGGTTGAAATGCATAAGAAGTTTTAGAATAATCCTGTTCAATATACAGGGCTTAAAGGCAAGTCGGCACTTAGTGCTTGAGCTCGGCACTTGTGTGTTTGTGCTTTAAGTTATCTACCTCATGATTTGGGATATGTAAACTTTGTATCTCAAACTTTGTAGGCATGATGTTATTGAAAGTTTTAGTCTTCCTTGACTTGGAATAACATGAAATCATGCTTAACTCATGCATTTTATATCTTAAGAAGTTAAGAATAAAGGTATATCACACTTCAATGACTATGGAGAGTATTTTTACCAGCCTGAATCATTCCTCACTTTATTACATTACCTTATCATCTAAAACTAATATCAAAGACTCACAATGCATTACATTACAATACAATATACTAGTAACTAGATTGTTACATTACCTTATCATCTAAAACTAATATCAAAGACTCATTACATTACAATACAATATACTAGTAACTAGTATCACACGTTATTTGTCTTATCACATAAGACCCAGCAACCTTATCACTAACAACCTAGAATGTTCTAGCTCTTCATGTCATACCCTCGAAGAAATCATGACCCTTGGTTCTATTCATGCGTGATGTGCATCCGGTCTTCACTTCACAGCTTGCTAACTTCAACCTATTTGCTTCCCTCCATCTATGTTTCTTTGAAGCATTTAATCAAACAGCTGTAGCTTCAACTTAAGACCTGTCTTAAGTACTTTTATTCAGCGTTCACTTATTTCTTTAAACTTTTGGGTCAAACAATGTCTTTAACCTGCTATCAGAACTAACATTACATACTATTAGAGCCAATGTCCAAAATTCGATTTTCTCTATGTGTAAACTCTTTTAGATCTATCAGTTTAAGTGTTAATATTATATCTACTTGTAAACTCTTTTAATAAGAAATGAAACAAATAAGAAAGAAGGAAATTGTTTTTTTTTTTTCTGTTAAAGACCTGAAATCATTATGTATCCGCATGTTAAATCTCTCTTAAATACATGACAGGGTCAATGTTCAGTTGGATTTTATCAGCAAATGATGTTCAACTATAGGCTTGCACCTAATTCAACTGAGGCTTAACTATAGTCAATTTTAGGCGTACAACTGTTATAAGAGTAAAATATTATGTCTGCTTGTTATATATCCAAACTTCAACAGAGATAAAAGTAATTAAATAGCCCAAAACCGATAAAATTCCTGCTGCGGTTTGGAGCTTGTTTACCAGTGCAGTACCTATCATGTGAATATCTCATTTAATGACAAAAAGTTGGTTGCGTTCGCTTCCACTTTCCCCTTTTTTAATCTTTGTTTGATTTTTGAAATTGAAGAATCTTGTTCTGTCTAGTCACAATCCATTGAATCATATTATCATTATAGCAAGAGAATGGTGATGATAAGCTCAGCAGAAATTCAGGCAAAAAACAATTCCTGAGGATGGCTTTTTTTGCCTGAATTTCTGTCATAACTCTATGTCCTATAAGCCCGAAGAACTTATACATGAAGAAACTGCCATGGAGATTATCTGTCCATAGGATGGCTTTTTTGTAATTTAGTTATTACCACAAAAGCCATTAATTGTGGGCATTAGTTAATTAGTGCTTAAAACCTAACAGTGTTGACATTGGTAGAGTCAAAGTGTTTAAAATATGCTAATTGTGTGGTTAGGCGTGTGGATTCTACTTTGAAGTTCCAAGTGGCGGCATGAAATTGGGCTTATAATGGCTTTTCTCTGCTAAACAACTCAGATTCTGTGGGTTAGATTAGGATTCACAATCAATTTACAGGTTATAAAATTTCGGTCCAATTTAATTCATAAATTAATGAAATTCAATCAATAGTCAATCCATACGTTTGTACATGAGACGTGAATTTTGATCAAAATTCACATCTAATCTACAATTTTACGGATTAGCTCATTTTAATTTTTTTTTTTTATTTTGATCCAATCCATAGAAGTAAATAAACAGAAATGAGATCTAAAATAAATATAATTTTTAATAGAGATCAAATTTGGTAGCACATTAACTATCAAGCAAGCCCTGAACCAAAGTTGATTTCAGTCTTTTCAGATCCTTGCCAGCACATCGATAGTAGATCCCTCACTGTGGTTCTTCAAGATCAAATGGGCGGCCTTCAAGTCCTAAATGAGGATCAATTGATTGTTGTTGATCCTGTTCCTGGAGCTGCAATAGTTATCATTGGAGATCAGACACAGGCAACTTTACTAAACAGTTAATAAACATGATTTATTGTCCAATGAATTAATATTTGGATAATATAGATTAGGTTATCTTTAGTGCTTTTAATAATTAAAGTTCAGTTAAAAATTTGTTTGATATGTAGTGTTTGGGGAAGAAGCGAAAGGCCCGGTAACAAAGTACCACGTGTCAATATAAAATTTAATAATGGGTAATTTTTAAAAACCTCCCCTGAGGTTTGGGCTTGTTGCAAGTAGATGACGAGAATTTGTTTATTTGTAAAAAACCCCATACCGTCAGTTAACTTTAACATTGACCGTTAGTTGACTGTGCAAAGATAATATTACCCTTAACAACAGTTTGTAGATGGAAATAACTAAAAAAAAATTAAAATTGTTGGATATTTTACCCTCTTTAAATTATTGATATTTTCTTAAAGTTCCTACAAGAAAGATAAAATTAAAAATTTGAAAAATTCTCTTTAAATTATTGATATTTTCTTAAAGTTCCTACAAAAAAGATAAAATTAAAAACTTGAAAATGAAATAGTTATAATCTTTACCTATGATATTGTAAATCTTTGGAATTGATAAGGATAAAATTGTCAAAAAATAGGGTTTGTGCTTTTATCCCAACAATTTTAATTTTTTTTTTAGTTATTTCCGTCTATAAACTGTTGTTAAGGGTAATATTGTCTTTGCACAGTCAACTAACGGTCACTGTTAAAGTTAACTGACGGTAGGGGGTTGTTTATAAATAAACAAATTCTCGCCATCTACTTGCAACAAGCCCAAACCTCAGGGGAGGTTTTTAAAAATTACCCATTTAATAATAGAAGTTATCAAAAGGATCTTGGGTTATGTCGGGTACCATAGGTATTCTAAAGAGTAGTTGGGGTGCAATACGAAGGGGTAGAAATGTTAGAAATATATTCATAAAAAGTGTAAGGTGATAAAAGAAGTCTAATCCTAAAAAGATTGGCTGATTCTCTTAAAAAAAAAAAGAATCAACAAAAAGAATATTGTGTTGAAAAAGAGGGGACAATGACATGTTACTCCTACAAAAAGACTAAAAAAAATTGTTACTAGGATAGTTGGGACCACCTGTCCTCTCCTGCCGCGCCTGCAAATCCCCAACAGGCTTAACAGAGGTATACGAGACTAGCTCTCTACGCTCAACAAGTGTATACGTCTCAAACTTATTTTCAGCGCATGTCTTGACATACCCAAATGGTCACGCGTGTAAAGGACAAAAATATCTTTGACATGCCAACAAGGAACGCATGATAAAAAAGTCAGTGGCATGTCAACCCAAGTACTCTTTATAAAATAATCGGGTTTTATTTTTATCGATATAGCCACATGCACACCATAGGGGCGATATTTCTTCCGCCTCCAGCCACTATTATTAAGAGCTTGCAGGCTCTCTAACCTAAGATAACCCAACTTCGACTTGAGCATTGGAGTGTGGTCGTCAGCCATCTCTAACATCTTTCTCGTTATTTTGCAGGTCTAAGGCGACTTGGCGAGCTCTCTGAGTCTAGATTCAAACCTCTCACCATATCCAGTATCCTCTCACTCTTTCTTCACTCCATAACAACCAAAATAATCCATACACCCCGACCAAGTGAGGCACTCTACGTCCCAAAAAATAAATAAATTCATTGTTCTCAATTAAGTTTTGTAGCTTTCATTCGCACACCCAAAATCTACTAAAAATATGTAGAATCAAATTCATATACTAAGTTTTCTTCAGAATTTTATTTGTTCAGACAATCTTTGATAATAATTAGAATTTTATTTATATCTAATGACCTCAATTTAAGCTGGTTATATTTTATTATTCACTTAAAAGATATAATTGATTTTGAGTGGGATAAAGGATTCAGTCACTACAAAACAACAAAGAAATAAAAGTCTATAGTGTGTGACATAGGAAAGTTGAGAACAAACATTTGTCAAAATGAGAAATTTTCTTTGCTTTTCCTTCTAGTTTCTTTCGACAACTTGGTTGACTAGGTCATAAGTTGAATTTTTCTAAACCTAATAAAATTGCCACGAACAAATTAGGCTTTTATTTTTTTTATTTTTTTAGGGGGTTAATTGTTTTAACTTGTAAAATCTCTTGATTGATACAAAGAAGACTAGAACTCAAACCCTACTCCTTTTGTTATTGATAGAAAAAAGTGATAAGCTCGAACCTAGCTCACAAAGGTGAGAACGAGATATAGTTTCTAGAACGAGTTTCTAGTCATAAATTGTATTAAAAAAATTGTTTATTCTAATAAAATATTAGATTCTTAAAAAAAAAAAAATACATGCGAATACACACTCACACACAAATTAATTAATTGAGTGAGTGTGCGCGAGGTATAATTCAGTGTCTATGAAATTTTTATAATTGCAATATAATATATACTCTAAACATCCTTGTTATAAAAAAATATGTATGGTAATAATATATTCATGATGTAATTTACTATTAAGGTCTATCTAATATGATCAAATAAAAAACTTGGCTTGCGATATCCATTTAGCACACTCATGGAATAAATTTAAAACCTTAATCAACTTTTTAGTTATTTCTAGCAAACATTCATCTATTGAGAAGCAAATCACTAATTTAAAAAAAAAAATAATAGTAAGTTGTGTGTTTAAGAACCCTATTTTTATATACAAATTTTGACGTAATATCTAAGCTACTAAAACATGAAATAAGATGTTCTTTCGATGTGAGCTCTACTGATTTTTTAAATATTTTCTATCATGTGATTTTTTAGTGATAGTGTAGGGCTAAAATTTAACTTCTTTATTTTTTATTTATTAACTACTAATTAATATGTGAATTGTTTATTTAATACATGACCATATGCATAGAAGTTCATTAACCTTTAAGGTTTGTGCATGCTTTTTTGCTCAGTGGTTGGTTCAATTAATTATGATAGAACCATCAAAATTCCATTTTCATTAATGGAATGACGGTTATTGCTCATAATTAGTTGAGCCAACATCAAAATTCCAATTAACTTGGCTCATCAATTACAATTTAACATGTTAAAAGTACATTTAAAACAAAACAATCCAAATTTGCAGATAAAATTAAAACAAATTCTCATATTTTCAACTAATTAATGGAATGACAGTTTCACCTAATTGTAATACTTAGCCTGAGGGCAAGTTAGCTCTTTTGATTTCTGATTCTCTTGTTTGACAAATTGACTTTCCGGCGAAACTATTGTGTGTATAATTTTTTAAAAAAATGTATATCTACGTGTAGTTGTCATACATAACAATTGACTAAGTATTTTTTTTAAACGATTTATTTTGATTTTCATGTTAAAAAATAAAAATAAAAATAAAATATTTGGGAAAAACGGAGTATAGATTATTTGGTCATGAATCATGTTGGTTTTATTGGGAAAGAAACTGACACAAGCAGTTGAAACAAAACTCTTTCATTCTTTCTGTGATTAAAATAAGATGTGTATCACAAATAAATAGGTAAAAAAATAAACTAACAAAATTCAAAGCAAAAACCAACCGCAAAAAACATATTTTTACGTAGAAAACCTAAAGTAGGAAAAAATCATGGGACCGTAGTCCGATATAATCTTCTACTATATTAATAAAATTACAACACAAATTCTTCTCTAGATAATATTATAGGTTAACAACATCAAGAATCTCAGTATTCTTATCTTACAGTAACAGCCTAATAACAAGTGGGTATCTCAAATAACAGTCAATGAGAGAATAAAATAAAAATCAAGACTAATAAGATTATAGAGGACGATATCAAAAACTTACCCTTATAATTTGAGAGAAAATGAAATTAATTTCACATTCCGATCATCCAATTAAATATTGAAACATATTCCCAAATTTAATATTACGTCACTATTCCCTCTTCTCTCTCACGTCTTTTTCTTCTCCACAAAAAGCTACCGCCGCTTGCTTTTTATTCTTCTTTATTTGAAAACGTAATTTCATGATAAAGTTCATCCAAATCCAAATTTCATGTTAATTACATTTTAAGTAAGTCTTTTTGAATTTGAGATTTTAGGTCCCCAAATGAGATTGACCCAACAAGTTTAAAATGAAACCAGGTCTCTAAGTGCTACTCGGTATGAACTCAGACAAATTATTGTACAATCCCATGGGTATGTCAAGTAAAAGTGATGATACAACCACAAATTCTTGTACAAATTTTTTTTGTACAAATTGATATGACATTAATTCATTAGTTGAATGAAAATATAAAATAATAAAAATAAATTATGTGGGTCAAGAGATATTTAATTCAACCAATGAATTAACGCCACATTAATTTGTACAAAATAAATTTATACAAGAATTTGTAACTATATCATTACCCGTCAAGTAATCCAAAAGAAATTAATCAGAGATAATATAAAAAACTTTGGTTAGTCCAAGAAAAACTTATCTGAAATAATATCAAATAACTACCCATATCTAAGTCATAAAGGCAATTTTTCAATAGAATCAATAATAGTACGGACTATTATTATTCCTAGATTATCTCAGAGAAACTAGTAATGTTCGTTTAGTCGTGGAGAGAATTTTCAATAGAATCTCGTCATTTAATGATTCAAACTTGGGTGACATGAATATACCTTCATTGATTTTAACAACCTTCTTTTCAATAATTTTTTACTTTTAGTTCTCTCCGGTATTTTATCATTTTTTTTTTGTTAAAAATATCGTTTAGTTGAACATATATGAGCACTCAATTTTTAAGTAATAAGAAATGACTGTTATGGAAACGAATGTTTGGAATAAGAAACTTTTAATTATTTTTGTTTCATGCGTTTTCTGTTAGAGATATTGAAATGCAACATTTTAATATTTAGGGATAAAATATCTCATCAATTTTATGCATGCATTCGTAATATGAACTTCATGACATATGATTATGACTTAACAAAAATTCCATGAAAAAGTAATCTATTTTTTTTTTAATTTTTAATGAGTATTTAATATATATTGAACAAAAATAAATATTAATATTTCATATTAATATAAATAATTCTACAGTTTGTGACCAATATTCTCTTGGGTGTCGAATACAGATTTTTATTTTTGGACTTCTCAAATAATAAGATTTTTTTTTTCTACAGTTTGAAACTACTTCCTTCTTTTTTTTTTTAATGAATGAAATTTTAGTAGCATTTACATAAGAAATTAAGAATAAGTTATGAAAATCATGCAATCAAAACCTAATGTTAAGGGATGAGTATGTTTGCACAACAACCTCAATGCGGCACTTAAACAATTTCTAACACAAAGGTTACTTAAACAATTTCTAACACAAAGGTTAATGAACTTACTAAGCATTTACATAAGAAATTAAGAATAAGTTATGAAAATCATGCAATCAAAACCTAATGTTAACGGATGAGTATGTTGCACAACAACCTGTGCGGCACTTAAACAATTTCTAACACAAAGGTTACTTAAACAATTTCTAACACAAAGGTTAATGAACTTACTAAGCATTTACATAAGAAATTAAGAATAAGTTATGAAAATCATGCAATCAAACCTTAATGTCAAGGGATGAGTATGTTGCACAACAACCCATGCGACACTTAAACAACTTCTAGCACAAAAGTGGTTTACTAAGCCTAATGAACTTTTCAAGCTTGTTAGAAAGGATGCTTGAGAAAGTATATGGCCAAGCGAATTTTATTACTCGCAATAGAGAATACAAGAGAGCTTTATAAGGATGCTTGAATTGCTAGGTGTGTGGTGTGGTGTTGGACAAAATGGTGGGTAGAGATGGCAAAAAGCCTGCTCACCTAGCCCATAAAGGGCACCATTTAGGCCCACCGGCTTTAGGCCCGACCCACAGCGAATGGGCCTTGCCATGGGTTGAAAATTTAAAAACCCACAACAGAAGAGCTTGGATATGGGCTCATAGGAAAAGCTCGGGCTTTATATTTTATAAATAAATTTTTTTATTTTATAGCTTATGGACTTTATATTTTAAATATTTAAATATTTTATATTTAGTGTATTTGATTGTTTAATCTATTATATATTGTATTATCAATTAATCATCTTTAATTAAAGTGTTCCTTTATTTTTTTTCTAATTTTATACTCTATTAAAAATTCATTTTAAAAAATTTATCTAAGCCTAGGCCTGGCCCAAGCACGACCTGTTTAAGTATGGATGGATTTTTGCAAGGCCTACTGTCAATAGCTTGGGTCTGGGCCTGGACTTGAAAAAGCCTGGCCCAAGCCCTTAAATTGTTATCCCTAACGGTGGATGCCTTGCTCTATTGATAGAGTGGCTTGCTTAGGTCTACATATTTCCATGCAACTTGCACAAAAATCTAGAGAGGTCTAGTTATACACAATTGTGGAATTGCCTAGACATTTACAAGTGCTAGTCAATTGTAAAGAATTCTAGAATCGAGTTGTGCTTGTTCATTTTAGCTTGCGGATTTGGGCTTGATCTTGGGTTGTCGCTCTTCACTCTCTCGAGGCGCACCATGGCTCGCTAATTGTACTAGATGACCCACCGTTGAGCGCAACCCTGTTCTTTGGCGTACCCTAGCGCACCTTACCTTTGGGTAGACCTTTACTAAAAGCGAACCTATGCGCGCAAATTGAGCCTCCGTTGGTACCAAATTGTAAATTTGAGCAGCCCGTGACACTAAGGTATACAAACTAGTTGTACTTCAAAAATAAGATATGGTGGTAAATAACACTATAATAGTGTAACATGGCACTTGCCAGTTGCTAATAATTTCAAGGCAGCTTTCGCATTAGGTCAATTGCAAAGTTTAAATCACAATATTCTATATCGTGGAAAATATTCCTAAACTGCCAATTACAAATCTATTGAGATTCTACTTAAATTATAGAATCTCCTAAATATTTTCTTGAAATATTAAACTTGTGATTCTTTATAGAGAAATTTTTTTTTATAGAATTTTCTTTATATAATTTTAAATAGATAAATATAATCTAATATATCATTCTAAATTTGAAGCCAAACCCAATGCCTGCCAGCTCACGGGTATTTGATTTATCAAACTTGAAGCCATCCAAAAATACCAAAAAATAATTTTTTTTATGACTAATGTATTACAATCAGAAGACAACTAATATCTATAATAAGATAATTATTGAGAATAGTCTATATTAATTTATGAAGCCTAAATTTTCTACCCTTACTTATATTCAATGGATTTCCACTCTCACTTATATTTCAAAAGGGAGAAAATTGTCTCCAATCAAATATTTTTTTCAATTGAGAGATAATCGAACTGATAAATTTGTGAGAGTAGCAACTAAAGGTCGAGTGGTTGAAAATGAAAAATGTTCCTACACACATTAAAGTAAACTCAAATCCTCAAACTCAAAATGAGATTAAATTAAAGAGGTACCCACAAACTCAACTAATATTTATTTAATTAAAGAGTGTTGTATGAACTAAATTATATCATACTAAACTTTATTTTCATGTTTGAGAGAACTGAATTAAAAATCTAGTGTGTCTGTAATTTTTTTTTGGTAATTCAATAAAATTATACTCTAATAATAATTTGGTTATTTAAAACTTTGATTTTTTTTTGAATAAATGCAGGGACTTTATTTTAGAGTTCAACTTACAGATAACATTCTAAAAAACTAGGATAATCTTCGAGCCAAACTAAAGACTCTGAGCACTGAAGAGAAAATTTAGCTAATACATCAGCAACATAATTACAACATCTAGGGATATGTCGAATTTTAAACTTCTCCGGTGCTGAGGTTAGCATTTGTATCTTTGAAATAATCCAAAATAACTCAGTACATGTACGACATTTACTGTTGACAAACTAAGTAACCCGCAATGAATCCGACTCCACCACCAACGGAGAAAAACTAATCTCACTAGCGAGTCATACACCAAAGCGAAAGGCTTCAACCTCTGCAATATCCACATCATCAGAAAAACACCCTGATAAGCCCCCACAGCTATAACATGACCATCACTATTACGCATTACAACACCATAACCCACCCTATCATTCACCTTATCAATAGCTACATCCACATTTAATTTATACCAACCCACTAGAGGCACCTCCCACTTCATAATAGCTAAAATCCTATTAGACTGTTCAGAACCTCCACTAATAGATTTCACACAAAACAAAGGATTGGAACAGGCCTTCAATTTGTTCAACAACATGTGACGGCACCATTTTAACATTCTGATACAAACACTTATTTTGAGCTTCCCAAATACCCCACAAAGTCGGCACAAATAAAGACAATTCCTCATTTGTAAGCACATAACTTGCATATTTAAATAGCCCCCACAAATCATAATTAATTTCGTGCACACTTAACTCCCAAAAACTTTGTTATTTTCCACAACTCTTGGGCCCAATCACACTCTACCAAAGCATGCATGACTAATTCCTCCACATATTCACAAACATGACAACTTGAAACATTTACAACTCGTTTTAACTCCTCACAAGGCTGATACAGTAGTTTAATCTTCAAAAGGATCTTTTCAAGAGTTTCAATATCGTGTAATGAAGAAGTTGAGTGGGTGGTCTACAAAATGTTTTTCTAGAGGCGGCAAAGAAGTGCTAATTAAAGTGGTTGCCCAAGCAATTCCTTCCTATACAATGGGGGTCTTCCGGTTACCAGTGGGATTTTGTAATGAACTTCAAAGAAAATTTACAGCATTTTGGTGGGGAACGACGAGTCAGCAACGAAATATTCACTAGTTAGAGTAGGATCGTTTGAGTCGCTCGAAAAAATTAAGTGGACTTGGTTTTATAGATTTAGGATGTTTTAATCAGGGGATATTGGCTAAGCAAGAATGGCTGTTGTTATTGTATGACAATTCTCTAGTGGTGCAGGTTCTAAAGGCTCGCTGTTCTTTTTTAAAGGCAGAATTGAGACGTAAAACTTTGATATTTAAGTGGTTGTAAAGTAAAATTTTAATTTTTCAAATTTAACGGTGAATAATGCAGTGAATAAATCATAAATGAGAATAAAACGACACCACATCTCCCCTCGGGAAATGTAACCGAAGTAGTTTAATGGGTTAATTCCACCTTGCCCCCAGATGTTTCAACATTTTCTACCGTACTCCTAAATGTTTCAATGATGTCCACCCCGCACCTAAATTCGTTAATTTGACAGTTTATTCTAACGGTCAAAGGGTAAAATTGAAAGTTCATACCCTAAATATTATTTGATGATGATAAATTAAATTTATTTGATAAGTTAATTGATGAAATTATTGTGTAATTACTTTTAATTAAGAATTTTTAATATAAATATCAATTATTGGATTAGTATTTTATATTATTTAATTCTCTTCTAATTCAAGATAAGGGGCATTTCTGATATTTATTTAAATTTCAAACAGCTCCGTTAAACATAATGGTCAAATTAACGGAAATGGGGGTGGAGTGAAAATTATTGAAACATTTGGATGCATAGTGGAAAATATCAAAACATTTTGGGGCTTGTTGTAAATAACCCTAGTTTAAACGAACAAGAACGATCAAAATCAAATCAAATCAAATCCAAAATAAGAAACTCTTCAGCATCTGTTAACTCTTTGGAATATCAACTCCAACATCTACACATAACTGCCCAGATATTTACATCAGGGTTTTTAATTCAAACAAACGTTAACAGAATAGATCGAGACAGCTTTGATTGAGTCGACTCATTCACAGCTCGGTAAATTCTTTATTTTTGATTTACCTATATATGTAATGTCATCTGTAAGTTAATGGGCGAGTCTTAAATTTTGATGTTATGAGTTATTTTTGTTGTATATTCTCAGCAACCAAACTGAATAGAGTGAAATAGTAACTTAATGTGTTTCCTTTCATTTTCTCACAGTTTTCTTGGCTACCAGAAGAGGATTTTGGTCGATTATTTCATAATTGGTTTGATCAATATGCGTAAAGATTAAGTGGAAGATTGTTAAAATGGGAAAGACAACGATGTGTCAAGCGATCGATGTATGGACATTTAGTGAGCTAGTGGGTGCATTCCTCAATCTTGCTATAGCTTATTTTCTCTTATGCGGATCAGCACTTGCCTATTTTGCGTCGAAGTTTCTTGGTTTGTTCGGATTGTCTTTGCCTTGCCCGTGCAATGGACATTTTGGTAAACCCAATAAGATTAGTTATGGCAACTGCTGGCAAGGTTTTCTTGTTGATTGCCCCACAGAGAAAATATCTAATATTCAATTTTTAGCTAAGACTAAGTTCCCTTTCGATTCAATATTGGCCAGTAACATGAATCCTCAATCGAACGAGAGAGAGTTTGATAAGGGCCATGTTGCTTCGGAGGGTGAAACATCATGTGCTTCGTCTTCACGAGAAATAATTGGAAGAGATTCTTCGATGAAAGAAGGAAGGTTTGACTTTAAAGGGAAGGTGGTTAAGAGCCAGAGGCCAAGATATGGTATCAGGCGACATCGAAAAAGTGCTTTTCATAATGAAAAGTCTCTGTCATTTTCATCGTTTGATCAGTTAGTATCAGATTGGCAATCTGTTTTGCCATCCCCTAGCAGTTTCAGTAACATAGGAACTGAAATTAGTGAAGGCAGCTCTGTTCCTGTTCATCGAGGAAGTGAAACCATTGAAGGTAAGTGCAAATAATGTGATCCAAAAGATGAGTTTTCAGTATGTGTTTATTGCTGATGAATGTATTTTATCTTTAGTTCTGATAATTTTTCTTTTTGCATGATATTGTAGCCGTGGTTGATAATGCATCACTTTGTCTGTGGTGTCATTTGTAGTGAGAATAATTACCTTTCATTCAAAATTAAGAGAAATAATTGAATAAAAATGTTTGTTGTGGGCTCAGAAAATAATTTTTTCTCACATAAGGAATCATGATGTCCTTTTATGGGATCACGGGTCTCTTTATTAGTTCTTATTTGTGGTGCACGGTTACATGGAATTTGGGTAGCATTTATGATCGATTTGATATTAAAGAATAGAACTTTTATAGTTCTAGAGTGAACCACAAGCTCATCTTATTTTGAAGAAACTATTAACCACCTGTGGTAGAGATGAGTTTGCGCTGGGCATAAATAATCTTATATGCAAATAAAAGAGTGCAAGAAGTTTTTTTGGCTTACTATCCTGTATCTCAATGCGACTGAATGATTCCCAAATATCTCTTGTGATATAACTCTTATTGGCTGAGGCTTTACTACATCTTCTATGTCAGGGTTGAAGAATAGCATGCTTGATATGAGCCTTAAATTACTTTCCGAATCTATTCATTTTTTTTTTTTTTTTGGGAAGTGCAAGAGGTATGCTTAGTAAATAGATCAACCCCATAAACCTTTTGATAAGTGAATGGTTGCACCCTTTGAATTAGGCAGTAATTTATGTTTAGGAATGTTTCACTTTGAGGTGGTAACGTTTAAGTTTTGACATTTTTTCTTCAGTCATAAGCCTCGCATGGCTTCATAATGGTTTTGTGCATACATTACATCCTTTGCATTTTAATCGATTGTTTCTTCACGTGCTGATGCTGCTTGTTGTGGGTGGTTATGCTGTTTTCAGATAGCAGAGGAGCTTTGAAAGAAGATGTAACTATGACTTCTGAATCTAATGAACCTGTTGACAAAAATAATACTGTTGAGAAGGACGCATCATCTGTTGAAGTGTTAAATTGTGATCTGCCAGGGGAGCTAGGTTTAGATGGAAATGATATAAGTACAATCAGAAGTTTGGAAGAAGCACTAGAAGAAGAACATGCTGCTCGTTCAGCTCTGTATCTTGAACTTGAGAAAGAAAGAAGTGCTGCTGCAACAGCTGCAGATGAGGCAATGGCAATGATTCTTCGGTTACAAGAGGAGAAGGCGTCAATAGAAATGGAAGCTAGGCAATACCAGAGGATGATAGAAGAAAAATCTGCATATGATGCTGAAGAAATGAACATTCTCAAAGAGATCATAATAAGGAGAGAGAGGGAAAAACATTTTCTGGAGAGGGAAGTTGAAACATTAAGGCAAATGTTTTTTGATGCTGAGACAGATGATACAGCAACTACACAGGAGCAAACTGCAACTTCTTCATCATATTCCTGTGAGGATCCCCTGATGATGCTGCAGAAGATTAGCAAATCCGTTGTTGAGAAGCAAAGGTTAAAAGTGAAAACGATTTTCCCGGATTATGAGGTCACTTCTATTGGATCACAGAACTATTCTGTTACTTCAGGAAAAGGATTACTAAACCCAGAATTAGATGAAGTTGACTCTTCAAAACCAGGATACATCCATAGACATCCAAGTTTACAAGAGAAGGGGATGGAGTCTATGGAAAAGAATCCAATACAACAAACAAGGGAGGAGCAAATACCAGCTGAAAGTTCACAGTTCAACCGTTCAACTACTCAGGTACGTAATGTCCATGAGAAAATCATCACGCTGGAAGCGGAAAAGCAGAAGCCAGCTGAGGAACTCAAAAAAGCTATGGAGGCTTGCGACGAAACGAAGATAATTGTCAAATATAGCAATGATAAAGTGGAGAAGCATGGAAAAGGTTCACAAAGCTCAGTTCCCGTAAGAGATCTCTGTGTTTATGATGTTCATGTCATTGGTGATGAACTTACTACATGTAATGAAGATAGTGGAAACAATCACGGAGACCTATCAAAGAATCTTACTTTGGACATTCCTACCAGATGTGACAGTCCAGTTATAGATAGGTCAGACACGGAGGTGGACATGAAAAGAAGCATTTCAGACTTAGTTAGTAGACAGAGGAGTTTCTCACAAGGAAAAACTTTGCTAACTGATTTGCGGCGAAATTCTATGTCGGCTTTTGATTATGAAAGGTTAAAAATTGACAATGAAGTTGGTTGTCTTAGAGAAAGGCTTAAGATTGTGCAAGAGGGAAGAGAGAAGCTCAACTTCTCTAAAGGGCATAAGGAAGGGAAAAGATCCAGTTGCAGCTTTTGGAGGACATAGCAAGCCAACTTCGAGAGATTCGGCAATTAACTGAACCTGGAAAGGCAGCACGGCAGGCCTCTTTGCCACCTTTGTCAACCAAGGTCTGTGTTAAA
Source organism: Citrus cavaleriei (assembly GCA_030448935.1). Taxonomy (NCBI): domain Eukaryota; kingdom Viridiplantae; phylum Streptophyta; class Magnoliopsida; order Sapindales; family Rutaceae; genus Citrus; species Citrus cavaleriei. The sequence goes on along the minus strand of JAUJEM010000066.1, from coordinate 791,390 downwards.
GCTTCCATTCACTAAGCTCCAGTTGATTATTTTCTGATATTATCACTTTTTTGTTTTCCTGATGATCAAATTCTTCCATTAGTGGAAATTACTTGTGTACTATTACTTAATGTCATACACACAGTGGATACGTGCATAATAAGCTTTCAATAAATCCCTACAATTGGTAATGTGTAAACATAAGTTTTTTTTTTTAAAGTTAACTTAAATTTTTATTCATTAATTTTATTAAACCAATGGAGTGGATCTTAAAAAATATAGCTTTTAATGTTGTCAACACATCAACTATATCTACCATTGGATTGAATGCAATTGATAGTTAAAATTTAAATAGTCCTTTTAAGTGAAGAATTAATGGAATCTCGTTGTATGTAAATATGTATTTTGGCCTGCAATTCAAAAGATTTTGGAATGTCACTCTTGTCTGATATTGTGTTGGGGAGTGATGGTTATTTGGTTCCATGGTCAGCAAATGATACTGTAAGGGTAAAATAAAGCGAAAAGGCGGGAAAAAAAGAAACCTATTTCTGATCCTGTATTCGATCTGACGTTTGGTTTGCTGAGCCGTAAATATGATCTCCTCACAGAATTTATTGGTTATTTTTAATTGTATTCACTATTTTGGAGCACTGCTCCTGCTTATAACATGCAAGTCCTTTTTCACTGATTGTGAGCTTAATATTGTCAGGCTGTTTCAAAGAAAAGGCGATCAAGAAGTATTTCTTTAGTAACACAAAACCTCTTGAACAACGCAATTTGATTTTGGTTATTCGACTGGAGCTAACTGTGGCTCAGTGTGCATTAAGGAATCTTTAGTGAAAGAATCCTTAATTAAAGTTCCTTTCAGTTGGATGCTTGGTCAGTCAAACCGTTTTTCTGCTAGAGTTTTGCATGTACCTTAACTGTACAGAGGGCTAAATCGACAAACCAGATCCCTTTAGTTTTGAAGCCTCATGATCAAAGCCTCTGAAAGCTTGCAATTAATATCTTTATCGTGGACTTCTATGGAAGCTGCTAGCTGCATCTGTCCTGGAGAAGGGAATGGAGGTATGCTAAATTTCTTTTAACAGGTGTAGAAGTCTGTCTTCTTGATAAAAAGAGAAAGTAAAGAGTTGTAGAAATCTGATTTTTGACTATGTGTTAGCCTTATCGGTACTGCTTGGGAATCAAATTTTTGTTAATAAAATTTCTCTGTTATTCCCACACAAGTACTGAATCTCTACTGTTTTATTTTTCTGTTTCAGGCTTCCTGTACTTCTGGGTTAACATATTGGATTATAGCTGTAATAAATATGGACTATGTTATTGTCTTCTTGGTTACTTGTGTTGTGTCGTCGTTGATTTTTGTCATTTTCTACAGGAATCTCGGAAATAACTTTTCAGGGATGGAAATATAGTTGGAATTATGAAATATGCATTCACTTTGAAGTATGAAATTTATTTCAACAAAGGAATAAGAGAAAATTAACATTCAGTTTTGTTGTCTGTAGCTTGGTGTATCTGTATAGCTTTTGTTCCATTTTTTCAATCATCGGAGCTGCTTCATTTCATGACTGGGATTGCATTTTTGTTCACATATATAATTTGTTACGTTTCTGTTTCACAACACATTTCAACTTGTGTCCCCCTTGTACTAAATTTCATTAACTTTTATTAGAATCCCACTGAATTTCATGTTGACAGTGTAAAATCTCTACTCAAACTATAAACTGGAAGCAATTAGAACATTCAAATTTAGAATAGAAACCAACTGTACTTAGTGTAACGGTGATGAGCTAGAGAAAACACCTTGTAGCTAGGCTGTGGAACCTTTTTGAATATGGCCAACATAAGATCAACATATAGAGGAAGTTGTATGAGAGCGAAATAGGCCATGGGCAAGCATGTTGCTGCATACATTGGAAGTGCCATTGACCTCAACATGTCTCGAATAACAAGGTAATGCCCTGCACAGAATGAGATCCATACAGAAACAACAGATACGTGTAGGGATGTTAAGCCGATAAGAAGCTTTCTGGGCAAGGCCATGGCAAAATCTTTTCTTGGTATCGAGAGGTGAGAATCGCTAGGCAAACAATCAAGGCTGTAACTGAGAAGCACAAAGAAACTAGTGAAGAGATGGCAAAGATGCGAAATGCGATCTCTTCTAATAAAATTGGTTTGCCATTATCTTCATTGAGACCACCTGGTACAGTTGCTGATGCTGCAAATGCAACAGTTGCTATGAGTGCTGCAACAACAGAGCAAGCCTCAGAGGTTTTGATGAGCCATTTACTACCCTCTTTAACAAGGTTTTTGTGTGTTTCTGTGAAGAGCTCCTTCGGAGTTTGGCCATTATTGTTATATCGAACAAAGAAATTTTGTGGCATAGATTCCTTAACGTACTGCATGGCGTAGGTGGAAAAATTCAATTCAGTATGGAGAAAATAACAGAGAATTTTAACGACATTATGCTAACTGCAGGTTTGTTGGAGCTTTTCTCAAATTGAACGTACCTTATACCACTTGATTTCCCATTGCATTTGCAGTGCAGCTCCTGGAATTAGTGAAGAAGGCCGATGGTTTTCAAACATAGCAGCATAGTGCAATGCACTGTTCCCTTGGTTATCCAGTTTCCGGAAGGCATTCTCCATTATCATTTTTTTCTTCAACAAGAGTTCATAGATATGAGTTTGCCTGTGCTCAACTGCCAAGAGGACGACATTTTTCCCATTAGCATCCTCGTCTTGGATGGCCACTGGAAATGCATCTAAAATTTTCTCCACGATTTCCAACACTCCAGTCTTTGTTGCAATCAATAATGGTGTCTCTTTTCTTCTCGATTGTTGAGTGTTTTTCTTCTCAGGAGTTGAAAGCACAATATTCTTCTGAGATGTCTCTGTATTTTCAGGAACTGGTCGGGCTCCTGGAACTAAGAAAGGCTCTCCATGTTTATTGTCAAGTCGAGAATTCTCAGGATTCTGTCCATTATCGTCATACTTGTACAAAGAAGCACATTGAACTAGTTCCTTCATCACCAGATAAGCCCATTTGTGTCTCACTTTCTTTTCTTTGATCCTGCTTATCCTCCAAATTCCTAAGTGCCATAACATGTAAAAATTGTTTGATTCTAAGATATGGACGAACCTCAACGAATGTAAACAAGAAAGTCTTAAATGAGCTCGTAAAACCTTCGAACCTAAGCAATCAGACAAATGAATGAATACATACCTATGCCCAGAACAATTAGCAAGGCCTTCATCATCAGCTTGGAAAACAGAACAAATGTGGTGCAATTTGGAGGACAGAAATGATCTTCTTTATCTTCCTTCTCTGATGTTTTATATCATAACATCATTATTATGTAGCTCATCTTGATTAATATTAGATACTATGATGTAAGATAACGTCATAATGATGCTTAATTACCTCGAGAAATGACATTCTGTTGAGGATCTTCTTCATCTAGTTCATCCTTTGGTTTAGCTAGTGAAAAGATAGTGAACAAGAGCCAAAAAAAAAATTGATGAAACTAAGAAATATAGTACTAGTGCTAGATAGAAAAAATTGTAAGATCTGTCAAATTGGCATACTGAGTAATCCGCTAAGTATTCGGAGAGAAGTCCATATGAATCTAAAGAAGTTGATGCATGTTCTATAGTTTTCTGGAAATTTAGCAGTGCTATCGGCTCCCCAATTCTTTGAGTAGTCGTATCTTTCTTCCCTCAACTCATCAACCGACACACCTTGCAAGTAAAATAAAACAGTTTTAAGGACAAAAATAATGAATAGTGCTTGCATACTGAAAGCTGCTAAAATGATGAATGTGTCATCCTTACAGTCATAGAGCATAAGATCAAACAGCCCAAGACAGCTACTGCTCCTGAATGCATTAGGCTTGCCGGCTAGGATATGCAGAGGAGATAGTGCATTCTCATTCACACAGTTTACAAGATCAGGGTAACAGCGTATAATATGAAATGCCAAGCCTGTAAAACTAACGGATCATCAACATTTAAAATTTTTCCAGAATTGAAAAACAATAGCATAATGGAAAATGGGTTACTTACTAAAGTAATCTCCGGATATGGCAGCGTGAAGAATAGTGTCCCCATTACTTTTCTGCCCAAAGAACTGTCTTTATCATGGCTGAGAAAGTGGAGGCAAAGAAATGCAGCCTTCTTGCCATGAAGAGCTGCCAAGAACAGAGGAGTCTCGCTATCTTTGTTTCTAGCAGCGACAAGTTTGGGGTCTTTTGATGCCATGCAACGGCACATTTCTACGTTCCCAAGTGCTGCAGCAAGATGAAGAGCCGTGTTGCCTCTATTATTTTGTATTTTCAGAATGTTTGATGCATTTTCTCCCATGGTTTCCACCAGTCTGCATACGACGTCGCCATTCCCAGATGCAGCAGCAACATGCAGAGCTGTATCTTCTGATTTTGTGATTTTGGCCTCTTGAGACATGGGATTACTCTCATAAGCCTGCACAATGTGATCCCAGTGGCCTCTCATGGCAGATTCAAACAAGTTGTCCTTCTCCATCTGCATCGATTTCTGCAAACGGATTATAATATTGTTAACTAAGCAGCCAAGCAAAGATTTGGTTTGCATCATATCATTTCTGACAGCACAACCTTTTAAAGTAACACTTCAATCTTTTAGTTCCACAGAACTAAAACAGTCATCCACGTAGGGATGGCAATGGGCACCGCCACAGGCCGGGTTTCTTATTCTAAACCCAAACCCGCACAAAATTTAAATTACTAAACTCCACCCGCAACCCATGCCACGGGTTTTAATTTTTAAAAACCCACCCGCAGTGGTTTTTAACAATTACCAAACCCGCAATGGTATCCGTGGATTTTTTTTGCGGGTTTCCGTATTTAAAAACACAAATATTTAATATATAAATTTATAATAATAACCTCAAATTCCATATAGCATACTCAATTTTATATTTAAACAATGTCAATGAAAAATTAAAATTTCCACATCAATTCAATACAAATTCTCAAATTTAAGTATAAATTACACAAATCTATTTAAAAAACACAAACTAGTATCTAAAAATAATAATTACATTTCATATTATCATTTAAAACAAGATCCAAGAGAAGATATTCATTTCATTCACCACCATAAGCACCCATCCAACACAATGCCTATAATAATAATTAAGATTAGTATTTTCAAATACTAATTCGAAGGGAAATGCCTTTAGTTTTCTTTTTTAGTTATGACTTTAGAATAAGAGATGGGCCACATACACACATACACAACTTTGAGCCTTTGTCTATTTGGTAATTTGATTAATGACATTATTTTCTTTATACATTTTTATATTCAAATTAAATAAAAAATATTTGAAAAAAAATATTGCGGGTTTGGTGGATATCCATGGGTATCCACCGGATATAAAGTTATCTGGCCCACCCGCATCCATGTGCGGGTTTTAATTTATAATACTAAACCCGCATAGAATTGGTAAAATTACCACATAACGGCGGGTTTTGGCGGGTGGGTTTGGGCGGGTTTGCGGGTACAATTGCCATCCCTACATCCACGTTCTCCTAGTTTTATAACTTGGGGATATCATGTGTTTTTGTATCGGTTTTCTTTTTTCCTCTTTAGTTTTTGTTCCTACTATTTTCGAGATTGCATAAAGAAAAAGAACATTGACACCAAATGATTTGTTAAAATGGTCATTCTTCTTTCGGAGAGTTCTTTATTTTAAAAATAGTCACACAATTTTTTTGATACTCACAAACTCATTTTGTGCTAAGAAATAGTGAAGACAAAACTTCTAATGTTTGTTTAAAAAGAAGATTTGAATGTTGCGGAAAGAATCTGTGTGATCATTTTTTAAAAGAAGGACATCTCCGTGATCATTTTATTAAATTATAGAAATGTTATTGTCAAGTTTTCCATTATATAGTATATTAAACATTGTCTTCTATAAAATATTGGACAATAGTACTGGTATCCACACAGAACCGTGATTTTTAATTTAATACTTAAATGAAAAAAAATGAAAAAAACTAACAAAGTGTTGGAACTTCCACTTGTGATGGAGTCCCCTTAAGTGGTTTGATTTGGGTTTCTTTCCCCGGCCCGAGTCGCAGAAGTCGCTGTTGGGAGAACACAGGCCTCTCGGTTCGAGCGGGGACTTCTAGTGCAGGTTGTGGACGAGGCAAAGGTCTCTCTGATTGAGCCCCTCCAGGATACCTCGTGGTAAACCAAATGAAAAAATGAAAAAAAAACCTTAAATGGGGGCCCATAATATAATCCATCAAACTTGAGAGGGTTATAGCATAAAAATATTAATTAGAAGGGTCAAACAATGAACATAGTAATCCCCAACACAGTTACGCACCCCAACCAAATCCGAAGCAATCCATGCAAAAATCCAAACAAAAAATTTCTCCTCAACGTTGGGGAAAGGAAAATCGATCTCCTGGCCTCTTGTTTGCTTTCACTGCGATGTCAAATCAGTTCACCATCATTTTCATAAATAATTTACTTAAAAAGCTTTGTCATCAATCTGAGCATGCAATTATTCTTGGCTTTGGCACAAAAAAGTTGGACAAACGGCACTACTTTACAATCTGAGGGTTCCTTAGGTATTTCAGTGCAATACATTCATTATACATGTTTTCAGTATATCGTTGTCATTACAGGTGTACAGTGTTTAATCGAAAGAATAAAAATATCCGGAATCAATGAGACTCTGAAATTTTTCTCTAGTGGGCCTTGGAATGGAAATGAATCTACTTGCAGTCGAGCACAAAGCATTTCTTTAGACTTTAGTAACGACATCGAATTTCTTTCTTTTAATTATTTTATATTATTAACACGTTTGTTTTCTTCATAACGTGCGACTAGTTTCATTTTAAAGACATGGCGATTGCTTTGTTGCTTCTCTGCTTAAAAAATTCACTCTATATGACCTTTTGTATTCTTTTAAAGCAATTTAAAATATTTATTTATGGAAAAAGGGTCAAATATTGCCGCTTAATTAATTAGTAGTGTCGTTCCCCTTTCAATAATAATTTAATTTCTTCAACGTGAAGAGATTCATTTCTTCTATAGGCAACTTAGCCCTATGCATAGACAATATTTAATATTTCTTTTCTTTTTCAAAGACTAGCCTTTAAAGAAAGACTTATATGAGATCCTATAAATTATGACATTGTTTTAGACCGTATCATGAAGGTGCAGATTATTGTTCTCGTAATGAAGTAAGGTGGGCACTTAATGAGATTCGTACATTTAATAACATAGTCAGGTTTTCAATCAATTTTATTTACTTAACATCTGAATTAAAATTATCAATCAATTTTATTTAATTAACATCTGAATTAAAATTATCAATCAATTTTATTTAATTAGCATCTGAATTAAAATTATGGGAGGCAAAAAGTGAAAAAATAGATTTAGAGTTTGGTCATCCATTTACTTTCTAAAAAACAATATAAATAGAAAATTTCGTCTAATAATATTAAAACACCTACTTTAATTTTTTCTTTCATTGCCGCTACCATATTTTCTCGGGTTTTTTAAATTTAATTTAGATTAATATACTCACCCCATTGCTAAACCGCTCTTTCCACCCATATAAAAAAAAATATTTTTTTTATAAAAAAAATGTAAGAACTTGGTCTAGATAGAGTTCAAGTGGTGTTTAACGGTGGGGTGAATATCATTTTTGCTAGATTTATTACAAACTCTAAAGGTTATCTAATCTTATCTAATCCCAAGAAATTGATGAATTACTAATTGACAAAACCCTATCCAAGTTTGCTCAAAGCTCAACCACTAAGCCCAAGTGGCTAGAGCCACTCCCTCACAAATGTGAAGGAAGTGGTTCGAGCCTCCGCAGACGCATTGCAGGGGTTTAATTTAAATGTCCTTCCTTGGAGCTCCAGAGCTTGAGTGAAGACAGTTTTTCTCCCAGGCTGGGAGTTGACGTCCCTCGAATATTTGAGAGGGTTAAAAATTTGAGCGGTGCCATATCAGCATTAATGTCAACAGGTCTCAGTATATATATATATGATTGTACATATCAGTTATACTCTCATGCAATATGAGTTGTAATTTAAACAATAGTCTCATGTCATCAAAAAAGTTTACTCAAAGCTCACACCCTAGCCTAGAGGTTTATGTTTCCCCAGCCTCCCCCAAAACAACAAAAAGGGTGAGGGGTGGGGAAAGTCCAATTATCTAAATCAATTTTTTTAACCCCTACCTCCTTTAAATTTGAACTTAGGTGGCCAATCAAATAAAGTTATTTGAAAAGCAATCGTCCATACACAGTAGCCCAAAAGTTGATTTAAAGAAACAAATCCAACGCAAAAAGAGCATGAAAAAGAACATAGCAATAAACTTAACACAAACTAGCACTAATGATGATCCGACAAAAAGCTTCTAACTCTTCTTTATTGAAAATAAAGAATCCAAATGATCCCAGAGAGAGCTTCTTGACCTTGACATTTATCAATAAGGTCACACTCGAACTATTCATGCTAGTGACAAGTATCCTCAGGTTGAGGAATTGGCTCATTTTGATTGGCTTGGTCTCGATGCATCTTGTCTCTAGGGCAGATTGTGTCAACGTCTTCAGGATTATGAAGGAAAATAATGCCGTTGAGTCCTTTAAGTGGTTGTCTGGGAGAATTTCAAGAGTCATAGTAAAATGACTTGTTGTTCTAAGATCTCTAGAGACAGCGCCAACTATTGATACCAAAATTTCGCTCAACAATGTGGTCAAGATTTAAAAGGTTCAAATTGTGAAAACTCATCATCGCAGCGCCGCGTGACTTTGGTATTTAGATGTTTCTGTTGTGGAAGAGTGGGTTGAGCAATTACCAATATTATGGTGACTGTGATTTCTAGAGAAATGCAAATGTGGTGATACAAAGAAAATATGACAAAATAATTTACGTGGTTGGGCTTAAAACCTACATCCACGAGCAAAAAGCTAGAAGATAATTTTACTAACAAATGAAAATTTACAAAATTTGGCAACTACTCTCAAAACCCAATACCCAATACACCCAAATGGATACTCTTAAAGAACTCACTTGCAATGCTTTTAGATCTCACAATTTTTGGATGCACAATAAATAAGATTTTTTTTTCTGTATTTATAGTGGAGCTTCACTATTTAATGCACTTAAAAGTTTTCAAAGAATTGGCAACCAAAGTCCTTAAAAAATCGGCATTGAAATCTTCACGCATGCACGGCTTCAACTTGTCAAAATATTTATGCCACATAATTTGAATTTCAAGCCATCCATGTTTGAAAAGTAATCCATGTTGCAATCGAATTTAACTTTACAACAATTCTCCACCTTGGCGAAGATTTGTCCAAATCTAAACTGATTACAAAACTCTCCATATATTAAATTATCCTCCAATCTCTGGTTTCTTAATAATTTCAAACTTGTAGGATATTGATCAAATTTAGACAATTCTCAAACTTGATCGCTATCACCACCTTAGTCAACATATCTGCATGATTCCCTGCAGTTTTAATTTTCTAAAGAAGAATCTTTCCCTCATCAATAATTTCCATACAAAGTGAAATCATTCATCGATATGCTTTGTATGTGCACGATAAACTTAGTTCTTTACCAAGTAAATAGCATTTTGACTATCGTAATACATGTTAACATGTTCTTGGACCAATCTTAAGTTTTTAAGTAAGTCTTGTAACCGAATAGCCTCTTTAATAGCCTTTTTAATTGCCATGTACTCGAACTTTTGTGGTTGACAATGCAACTATAGACTATAGTGTGGACTTCCAACTGATTGGCCCTCCGGCAAAAGTAAATACATAGCCGGTGGTTGACCGTCATTTGTCCAAATCACCAGCATAATCAGAATCAAAGTATCCAATCACACTTTGACCAAGTGTATTATCCTGCTTAAACAGTAAACCAACATCCGCGGTTTTCTGAATGTACTGTCAAATCCATTTTACAGCTTGCTAATGTCCTTTGCTAGGATTATGCATATACCTGCTCACTATACTAACTGCTTGTGAAATGTCATACCTTGTACACACTATTGCATGCATCAAGCTACCAACTGCATTTGAAAAGGAACTTGCAACATGTATTCTCGTTCTGCATCTGTCGAAGGAGATAATTATATAGAAAGTTTGAAATGAGAAGCCAATAGGGTAATCACAGTTTTTTCTACTCATTATGCCAAATTATTGTAGTAATTTCTTTAAATATTGTTTATAAGATAAGCCGACTATGCCACGAGCTTTATCTCTGCATATCTCTATGCGAATAATCTTCTTAACTTCACTTAGATCTTTCATCTCAAACTCTTGATTGAGTTGCGTCTTCAACTTCTCAATCTCATCTTTGCTCTTAGATGCTATTAACATATCATCAACATACAAGAGCAAATATGTGAAGCATCCCTCTTGTAGCTTGCAAAAATATACATAATGATATAAATTTATTTCTTGTGCACTTTTTCATGAACCGATCAAATCGCTTGTACCACTACCTTGGAGATTGTTTCAATCCATGAAGTGACTTTGTCAACTTGTAAACCTAATTTTCTTTTCAAGCAACTTTTAATCCATCTAGCTGAGTCATGTAAATTTCTTTTTCCAAATCATCATATAACAATGCGGTTTTCACATCAAGTTGAACTAATTCAAGAGAAAATCGCGCAACTAGCTAGCAAAATTCGAATAGACAAATGTTTCATAGCTGGAGAAAACATCTCATTGTAGTCTATTCCTTCATTCTGAGCGTAAACCTTCATTATCAATCTAGCCTTGTATCGAATTTTATTCTTATTAGGAAATCCTTCTTTTTTTGCATATATCTATTTGCACCGTATTACCTTCTTTTGCTTAGGCAGTGTAACTAACTTCCAAGTTCTATTTTATAAAGAGACTATATTTCTTCATTTATTACTAGTTTCCACTGTACACTTTCAATGTTACTTACTGTTTCTCTATAAGTAGAAGGAACATCATCATCTACAACTGGAAGTGCACAACATTTCATATCAATAAAGCGCGTAGGTCTACGAATATTTTTTTATAGCCTGCTATATGCAATTAAATCTTATTGCGGTGAAGGTTCCTGGGTCAAAACCTCTTCTTCATCCTCGGTCGATAGAGAATTACTATCCATCTCCTCAACACCAGATATATCATCTTTAACCTTTTCAAACTTCACTTGCTGCGAAGTACCACTAGTTTTGTCATCCTTTTGTGAATCTTTTCGTTTCAATATGGCTGAATTATCAAAAGTTATATCTCTACTGCAAACAATCTTCTTTGTAATGGGACACTCGAGACGATATCCTTTTACTTTACTAGTTATACCTATGAACATTGTTTTCTTTTCTCTTAGGTGTAACTTAGATTTTTTTACATGATAATAAGCAGTTGAACCAAAAACATGTAAAGAATCATAATCAATTGCAAATGATGGCAAATGGTTGATCAGATGGCACGCATATGTAACTGCCTCAGCGCAAAACTCCTTGCCCAATCCTGTATTGGACAACATATATCGACCTTTCTCCAATATAGTTCGATTCATGTGTTCTACCACCCCATTTTGTTGTGGTGTATCTCGAACAATGAAGTGTCGTACAATGCCCTCATCTCGACATATTGTATAAACAAATAATTCTCGTACTCACCACTATTGTCTGAATGAAATCTTTTGACCTTTGACCAGTCTGAGTCTCACCCATCTTCTTCCATTTTAGATGTACCTAAACTTATTTTTGTTCTTCATCAAATACACCCACACTTTTCTTGAATAATCATAAAGAAAAGTAACAAAATAGTGCATACCTCTCAAAGAAACTGTTTTAGTAGGTTCTCACATATCATTGTGAACATAGTCCAAAATCCTTTTTGTATTGTGAATTGGTGAACCAAACTTTACCTTTGTCTGCTTGCCTAGAACACAATGTTCACAAAATTCTATTTTGCAAGAATTTGTACATTTTAATAAGCCTTGGTTCAACAAAGTCTGCAAGAATCTGCATCTTTTCCGTAAAACGGTTAATGTTGATCCAATAACTGTATTCCCTTAGAAATAGTACAAGCTATTTTTTCTTGTGCCTTTCATCATTGTTAGTGCACTAGTTACTACCTTCAAGAATCCATCTCTTAGAGTGATTGTAAGTCCTTTGGATTCTAAGATTCGTAATGAGATGAGATTTTTTTTTTCAAACTTGGTACATAACGAACATTTGTCAAGAGTTGCTTTGAGCCGTCATAACTTTTCAATTAGATTGAACCTATTCTCATGGTTTTACATGCATTATCGCTGCCCATAAAAATAACTCCACTATTTAGCTCATTGAAGGTAGAAAACTAGCCCTGTTAGAACATATAAGATAAGTATAACTCAAATCTAAAATCCACTCATATGAGTGACATATTAACGTTATGCCAACTAAACTAAAGTTTGACTCATCATTATGCTTTGCTATACATGCACTAGAAATAGCCTTGTCCTTTTGTAATTTAGGATAATTTTTTTTCCAATACCCTTTTCTGCGACATAAAGCACATTCGTCTTTAGTAGGCCTCTCTTTAGGCATGCTCTTTTTTTTTTTTTTCAGGTTTACGACTTTGTGAATGACCTCTTACTGAAAATACTTCTGCAATTGTATTTTTGTGATCCTTTTTGTTTTTCTTTCTCCAGAGTTATACAATACACTGCATATATGACACTGTCTTTCCCATGAAGTAAAGTGGTGGTGAGATAATCATATTCGTCAGGAAGGGAATTCAACAATAATAATGCCTTATCTTCATCTTTAAATTTCTCATCCAAATTTAGCAAATCCACCCATATCTTGTTGAATAAGTTCACATGGTCATTCATCGACATGCTAGGTGCATACTTGAATCAATAGAGTTTTTTTTTTTATCATACAAAGCTTATTTTCAAGACTTTTCTTCATGTACTTTTCTTTAGTGTCTTTTAGAATTTCTTCACTAAAGTCCCCCGCATGACAAAGTATTTTTGATCTTTAGCCGCATTACTGCAGAATAATACCACATGCCTATTTATTGATATTTATCCACTCCTTGTCATCCATCTTTCCAAGCTTTTCTTCAAGGGCAAGGTCCAACTCTTACTGACATAAGACATTCAACACCTCACATTGCCACATACTAAAATTATTAGTACCGAAAAATTTCTTTACTTCAAATTTCGCATTTGACATAGTAGTCCTTGTTGAGGAAAGTGACAATGACGCCTCTCCCATCTTTTTTTTTTTAATTATTTAACTCGAACAAAAATGTTTACGCGTCTACTTGTATAGATAATGCACCAGAAAAGTTTCCAAGAGAATAAATGGGTCACAACGGTCTCAATTTAAAATCCAAACTCCTTAGACTTTTATCGTCTTATTAACAAAATTTTTCTGTACATGCATTTATCCACACAACTACACCGTAGGCTCTTGATACTCCCAAGTTTGAACTGTTGACTCCACTATATTCGTGAATGCTGTCATATACCCCAAGCACGAACCATATGCTCTAATACCACTTGTTGCGAAAAGACAAATTGAACAATTACCAAGATTATGGTAATCGTGACTTCAAAAAATATAAATGTGGTGATACAAAGAAAATAAGGCATAATAATTTATGTGGTTCGACTTAAAACCTATGTTCACAGGCAAATATTAGAAGATAATTTTACTAACAAATGACAATTTACAAAATTTAAGAACTACTCTGAAAACCTAGCACCTAATACACCAAAATGGATCCCCTTAGCACCTAAGGAAAATCTCTTTCTACACTCTTGAAGAGCTTATTTGCAATGATCTTAGATCTCACAATTTTTGGATGCACAACAAATGAGATTTTCTTTTCTATTTATAGTGGAGCTTCATTATTTAATGCAATTAAAAGTCTTCAAAGAATTGGCAGCCAAAGTCTTTAAAATCGGCACTGAAATCATCATGCATGCATGGCTTCGACTTGTTAAAATATTTGTGCCATCGAATTTGAATTTCAAGCCATCCATGTTTGAAAAGCAATCCATGTTGCCATCGCATTTGATTTTGCAATAGTTTCAATCTACAAATAAGAAAACAAATACAGTAGGGGTGCCAAGGTTGATACTAAGAAAGACCCTTTGATGCTTAAATTAGAAATTGAGAATCTCGTCAATAACATCTTAAAAGAGTTTAAGGGAAAAGAAGATCTCTAGTCTTTTCTTTTTTGTTTGGGAATAGAATGTTTTATCTTGTGGGCAAGAGCCCTTTTTATTGAGGTGCCTATAGAGTTCGTGTCGTATTTAGATTGTTTCGTGTTAGGTCAGGTGAAAATGTGGTACCACACTTTCACTTAGTTTGCTACGTATACAAAACCAAAAGGCATAGTTAAGTTTTTGTGTTTTTGTTAAAGTGGGTAGAAGAGGAAAGTTAAAAGTGAATCCTGTGATCTCAGAGCAAATCCAAAAGCCAAAGGCGTGGGCTTTGTTTGATCATTTTTTTGTTGTCCACTTAATTTTTGACAAGTGGTGCTGATCGGTAATAGTAAATCCAACGCGTCACACTAATTGACAAGTCTAAATCATAAGTCAACAGCACAAAGCAAAATTACCAAAATATCTTTTAACCCATCCAATCTAACGGAAGAGATGTCCGCGTACATTCCAGATACCAAGGGCTATGCGTGGGGTGTTCGTGGCTTTTCCCTATAATAAAATGGTGGTGTTATTTTCATTCAAAATTTTTGTAAACCCACCCCATTTTTAAAAAATAATTGTAAAAAATTCACATTATTTTAAAATTTTTTTAGATAAAGAAGAATTTTACAGAATCAATTAATTAAATATATCATAATTCATTTTTTGTGACTTAGATTTTTTTATTATAGTTGACTACTATTGCTTTAGCCTAAACGTAAATTAACTATTTTATTCTTATGAGGTAAAAAGTACTAAAATTTTATTTAACTTCACCATTTTTTATTTACACAAAATTCATTATTTCTAAATGGTGTCTATAAATCTTTAACTTAAGACATAATATTTTTATGCTACAATACTCATATAAATTATTAAATTGTCAAATTTATTTCATTTACAACTAAGGTAATGAAAATTATTAGATTTTATTTAAAAGAGTTAGTTTATAGGTCACAAAATTAAATACATAACTATCAAGTACAATAACATATATTTATTAGGAATATGTCACAAGGATAAAATAATCAAGTAAAATTTATGTTAAGGTAACTCTAATAGTCAAACATCGTTAAAGAAACCTAAGTACAAAAAAATTATAAGAAGGATTTAATCGATTAATTATATAAATTTTTTCCTTGATTCATATTTATTAAAAATAATGTGAAGTTATTGTAAATATTTTTTAAAATATGGTGCATGGGTTCAAATAAATAGGAGGGTGAAAATATCCCTGCCTATATTAAAATATTCTAAAGCCTTGTTCTTTGAAAAGAAGTGGCCACTCTTATTTTAAAAGTTTATATATTTGTCTTAGAAAACATCTTTGTTTTATTATTTGGATTTCTCTATAACATTATATAAATTTTTACAGTATTAATGAGTCATTATAGACCATTGGACTTAAAATGTTTTAATTTTCACCATTAATTTAATTTAGTGAATAAATAACTAATTACTTAATAATTAATAAAAAATACTCAACTTCATGGATATAATTTTATTTTTTATAATTCCATAAATTTTTCTAATCACCAACAAAATTAAAAATTAAACATGCAAATATATAAATGAATTTAGATGTGTAAATAATAAATACGGAATTCAATAACAACACACGTTAATACAGACCCATTTTTTCATTTATAATTGGGACAATATAATTTTGAATTCTTAGTTTTATTCATTGTCTTTTTTTTTTTGAATTACTCATTGGTGAAGATTAAGTTGAATTAACTGTTGATATATTTATTAACCTAGTATTTTTTTTTGAAAATGAGAAAATAATAAAAATATAAACTAAGATTGAGTCGTGTTAATATTAAAATACATATGTTTTAAAAGAAATTATAAAAGTATTAGTAGACTATATTTATTTCTTTTTATTATTTAATCTTTACAAAACATCTATAACAATTTTGATAATTAGTAAATTTAAATTTTTAATAATTGGAATTAAAATATTATCCTAACTAACTTTTAATTTTATTAACTGTTGATTAAATCTAATGATAAATATTTATACCATTATTGATGTTGTAATTTTTATAACAGCATCATAGAGTGACCCTTTTAGAATAAGAAAAGTTTTACTTTAATAAAATAAAAAAATTACAAAATATAATATATTTTATTTTGTAATATATTGAAATTAGTGTCTTTTTCATCATTTAGTTTATCCCTTACTTTATTAAAATAAAGAATTCCCTTATTGTAAGAATCTCTATTAGTAATAGCTTTTTCTATTATAAATTGAATTTATTTTAGTGTGCCGTCACACAAACTTGGTACTTGCATTGACAAAACAGAAACAAAATTAAATCAAAACATTTCACCAAAAATGAGTGCTTCAAATCCAAACAAGGGAAAAAGCAAACATAGGCATTAACTGAGGAATCACACTTTCCCTACGCTTTGGAACCTTTTTGAAGATGGCCTAAATAAGATCCAAGTAAAGAGGAATGTGTGCAAGGGAAAAAAATATCATTGGGAAGCACGTTGCTGCATACAATGGATATACTGTTGATCTCATCTCATCTCTTAAAACAAAGAAATGCCCTGAACAGAACGAGATCATTACAGCAGCAATTGATGTAAATAGCAGACTGTAGTGAATTGGGTGCTTTAGAAAACGATTAACAACCCAATACACTGCCCAAGATCACAAACCAGACCAATCAAGATGCTAAGAACCTAATCAATCTAACTTTAAGAGTTCACAGAACCTTTAACGTAAATGGATATAATCAGAAAGTACCAAGAACCAGAATTAGAAGCTAATCAAACTCAGAACAAGAAAGTGTTTTACGTGGTTCGAATGTGCAGAAGAGCACAATCTACATCCACGGGAGAAGACAACAGAACAAGCTTTATTGATGATTCAAGCAATCTTTACACCGTAATACAAGAGTTAACTACTAGGATCAAGACTAAGCTTTCTTTGTATCTTAACTCTCTCTATCACGCTCTTAGATAGCTTTTCAAGCTGCTCCGTTAACCAGCTTACATAACAGCTGATATCAATTCCAGAATGCACAGATTCTTGCCACCTGTACTAACAGCTTCGCAACTAACTTGATTCCCCTCTTCACGTGCATTCCACATGTTCCACTTAAGTCTTTGTTCAAAACGTCACAAGCCCCTGCCGTTTCAGACTTAAGTAATCCACATGCCAAGCTCGTGATACCTGAACTCATTAAACACAAACAAAACGTTGCCGTTTAATATGCTCAAGTTTTGGATTCACCATTTTAGTCCACACAGACGTTAAAGCAAGGGGAAATTTTCTTGGCAAGGCCATGGGGAAATCTTTTTCTCGGTATCTAGAAGTGAGAATTGAGAGGAAAAATAAAAAGGCTGTAACAGAGAAGCACAGAGCAACAAATGATGAAATGGCAGAGATTTTGAAAGCAGGCTCATTTTCCAGGATTGGTTTACAACTTTGTCGGTTGAGGCCACCTGGCACAGTAACTGAAGTTGCGAATGCACTATGAATGCTACCACAACTAAGCATGATTCGGAGATTCTTGAGTCTTGGCAGCCATTCCTGGCCATTTTTGACGAGTTCTTTGTGTGCTTTTGTGAAGATTTCCTTTGGTGTTTTGCCTCCTTTGTTGCATCCAAGAAACAAATATCGCGGCATTGATTCATTGACAAACTGCAATGTCCTTAAAATATAACAATGACGGACAAGAGTAGAACAAAAGCCTGCAACTGTGATGAATTAGAATCAACAATCGAACCTATATACCTTGTAGCAATTGATTTCCCATTGCATTTGCAATGCAGCTCCTGGAGTACGCCAAGGTCCATACTCTCCAAATTTCGCTGCAAGATGCAATGCATTGTTTCCTTTGATGTCTACATGTCGAAAAATGCTCCTATCTATTGACTATGTTCTCTTGTCAGCATTGTTA
Source organism: Citrus cavaleriei (assembly GCA_030448935.1). Lineage (NCBI taxonomy): Eukaryota > Viridiplantae > Streptophyta > Magnoliopsida > Sapindales > Rutaceae > Citrus > Citrus cavaleriei. The sequence goes on along the minus strand of JAUJEM010000066.1, from coordinate 773,282 downwards.
AGTGTGTACGTGGGTGGAACATTTGCTGGAGACTAAACTTGATTGTGTCATCTTCCCATCTAAGATTATTCCGGCATTTTAAACCTCCTCTAATTTCTTTTATAGTTAGTGCATTGAAGGCTGAGAATGGCAGTTTTGTCAGTTTAGGCAATTGTAACCTTCAATTTTCTCCAAAATTGGCCATGCTATTTTCCTCGAACAAATAATCCTCAAGTTTTCCAAGTCCCTCAGCTCTATGACTCTTAATTTTGTGAGCATTTCATAAGAAAATTTTCCTGCAAAGATACATTTTATCCTTCTGGGGTTATAACCCTGATCTCTTCAAGGTTCTGGACCTCTTTAAGAAAAGCATAGGATATGAGGTTTCTCAGTCTTGGACAATTAACCACTTTTATGATTTTTTAATCTGAAAAAGCGACATCTTTGAGCCGTCATTTCTTCCAAAATGTTTTCCAAATTTCTCAAATGCCTTAGCTCCAAATGCTCTATCTTTGGTAACATATTTCTATGAATATTCTCCCCACTTGCCAAAGTTGAAAGGGAGTTACACTTGATATGGTGAGAGACTTTGACATTGGGAGACCCACAAGTAATTCTTTGAAATTAGTTCAGATATCACACTTATGCCTCCGTATATTATTAGGTCCAGCGAACTTGCATTGGTTAATAATCCTTCAAGACCTCCAAAAGAAAGAATGGAGCTCCTCTAGATCAGGCAAATGAGGCAGGAAAGTTATCTATGTGCTGCTTAGATCAGAACTCTTAAGTGCTCTAACTTCTCAAAAGAAGTTCTCGGGGAGTTTCTTTAGGGAATTATCTTGGAGGAGCAACACAATCAGCTCAGAACATCCAATCAATTGACTAGGCAACCTGGTAATCTTGTTGTTCAAAAATGAAATCCTTGCGAAAGAATTCTAAAACTTTTGCGGCATTTCATACAGTAAAATACCAGATTGACAGAAAAATCCACAATTCTTTGATATACTTATAGCCACGTCTCTCACAATGTAATGCATCCTTATAGTCTCACTGCATTAACCTGTTCTAACAAGCAAGGGTCCTTCAATTTTTCAATAAAAGCAATCCCTTTATTGAAACATTCCTTTAGAGTTTGGTTTTCATGTTGGAGAATTTACGAAATGGAGACAAAAATCAAAGAAATTACTTAGGATTTGAGACGTGTTTATATACTTTCCTTTAAAGTTTTATTTGTCCTCACCATTCTTGGTTTGCTATAGAGTTTAATGGCAAATTACCCCCAAGATATAACAAATCTTGAATTTAATCTCTAGCAAATAATATTAAATTCCAAGAACATATATGAAATCTGAAAAAAAATCTAGGTTTATATTGATATATGAGTGTCTATATGATGAAGAAGACGTTTTTTCATCTTAAAATTATAACCATTTAAAATGGTACTTCTTCAAAGACACACCATTTGGTTTGAAATTATCATTTGTTCACAACCAGTTTGCCGTATACAAAAATCTAGATATTCATTTTTTGTTCAGAGAGCATTATGTAAAAATTCGGTTTACCGATTATTAAATCTAACTAGCCGTTTCTTGTTCAGAGAACTCACTGGAATTAACCGGTCTTCTGGATTTTAAAATCCAGCTAGCCGGTTTTGTAGAAGTAAGAAAACATGCTTACTGGACGAAAAAGGTTAGCCGTTTTCTCCTTAAATTTCAAACTACAAAATATTATAATCTCTCTTACAATCCCCCACTAGATTGTAATATTTTCTAGATTTATCAATGATAAACTTATACATAAAAAAATATATCTTTCGATTTTAACATTTAATTAGTGAATGTATTTCAAAGCATTTATAAGACAATAGTGTGCTAAGCATTAAACTTTGTCTTTTAAGTAGATACCAGAGATACATCACATATAAGCTATCTTAGATTTCAAAGTTATGTTCCAATATTTAGCACTATTCCAGACTTGTGCTCTATCTTGGATTCATGAACATTTATAAGATTAAACCACGATCTTGTTAGAAACGGCACCATTTCTTATGTTCACTTAGGTGAAGCTTCAAATTATGTTTTTAGCTACTATAAGACTTAAACTTCATTAAGAGTAAATACTCAACCTTAACTTCATAGATATTTGCACCGAACATCTCAAATGTGATTACTTATTTTCGATGCCAAACCAGTCACATAATAACAACTTGTTATTACCCATTTAATTATGGTATAGCTGTATAACTATTATATAGTTAGGTTACCGTAGTTGGTGACTTTATCAAAGAAAGGTTTCAATCTCATTCCAAATGATGTATCCTTAACTAAGTCTCTTGAAAGACCTTTTATTAAAGGATCCGCTAGATTTTTATTAGTCCTAATGTAAACAATATTAATAACACCATCTGCTATTAATTGTTTCACATATTCATATCTTAAGCTAATATGTCTAGACTTTCCATTATACACTTTATTATAAGCTCTAGACAATGTAACTTCACTATTGCAGTATAAAGAAATAGATGGCATCGGTTGTGGCCACAACTTAATATCAAATAACAAATTTCTCAGCCATTATGCTTCCTTGCCTGTAACTGCAAGTGCTATAAACTCACTTTCCATTGTTGAGTGAGTTATGCATGTTTGTTTCTTTGAAGCCCAAGACAAGGCTCCTTCAACAATTGTGAAAATCCAACCAGAAGTGGATTTATTATCACTTGTATTGGTTATCCAACTAGCATATGAATATCCTTCTAGTACTTCAGGATAATCATTATAAAACAAATCCAAATTAATAGTCCTTGTAAGATAACCAAGTATCCTTCTAATTGCTTTCCAGTGTTCAACACTATGATTACTTGTGAATCTTGACATTTTGCAAACCGCAAAAGCTATATCTGGTCTCGTACAATGCATAGCATACATCAAGCTACCAATAACACTGGCATATTCTAGTTGAGCTACTGCTTGGCTTGAACTTTCTAGTAATTTAATAGTAGAATCATATGGGGTGTTAACTTTTTTAAAATTTCAAATAATTGAATATAAGAAACACTTTCTCTATATAATGAGATTGACACAACGAGTAACCCCCACTATGTTTTTTCACTTTGACACCTAAGATAGTATCTACTTCACCAATATCTTTCATCTTGAATTGTGAAGTTAAATACGTTTTTGTATCATTTACTCCTTGTATGTTTGTTCCAAAGATAAGTAGGTCATCAACATATAAGCATATAATCACATCAAAATCATTCGTAAACTTAGAATATATACATTTATCAGCATTATTATGCTTAAAACCATGAGATAAGATTACCGAATCAAACTTTTCATGCCATTGTTTTGGTGCTTGCTTTAAACCATAAAGTGACTAAACTAACTTGCATACCTTTGTCTCATTTCCAGGCAAAACAAATCCTTCGGGTTGTTCCATATAGATTTCTTCATCAAGATCACTAGTAAGAAAAGCGATCTTAACATCCATTTGATGCACATGCAAATTGCCATCGGAGCGTATGTATCAAAATAATCAATACCATTTCTTTACTTAAACCCTTTGGCTACTAATCTAGCCTTAAAAGTTTGTAAAAACCATCACTGTTGTACTTTCTTCTAAACACCCATTTGTTGCTAATTGGTTTAGATCATGGAGGAAGATCAACCAAGATCCATGTTTGATTCGATATAATCGAATCCATTTCATCATTCACCGCCTCTCTCCAAAAGGAAGCATCTCTAGAAGACATAGTTTCGCTAAATGTCTTTGGAGTCTCTTCAACATTTAACAACAATGGTACTTTGTTAAGTATATTTTTCCTATCCTGTTCAACTAAGAAGAGTAATGCTTGTGATGAAATAAAATCCGGAGCTAAACTCTTTCTTTCTTTTCACGTTGACTTCTCCTGGGTTCGAAAAATGTCATAGACTCTTTCCTTTTATTGTTATTAGTGGAGGTACTAGGAGTATTATCACATGGTTAACAATAATTGATTCTAATTCCATATTAGAATCATGTTGAAATTTATCTTCAATAAATTCAACATCTCTAGATTCCACAATCACATTAGAATATAAATTTAACAATCTATAAGCCTTGGAATTTTCAGCATATCCTATGAAAACACTTCTTGTACCTCTGGCACTTAACTTTGATGATTTAGGATCAAGTATTTTATAAAAAGCTAAACAATCCCAGACCCTTAAATACATCAAGTTTGATTTTCTTCCTTTCCAAATTTCATAAGGAGATACATGTGTTTTCAAAGATGTGATTCTATTATGAATATGATATGTAATGAGTAATGTTTCCCCCTACAAATTATTTGGTAGTCTTGCATTTAATGATCATGGAATTTATCATATCCATAAAAATCCTATTTTTCCGTTTAGCTAAACCATTTTGTTGAGAAGTAAATGGAGCTGATTTTTGGTGAATAATTCCAAATTTTTCACAATAATTATTAAACTCAATTAAGAAATATTCACCACCTTTATCACTTTGAATCATTTTGATTTTCTTATCTTTTTGGTTCTCAACTTCAGCTTTGAAAATTTTAAATTTATCAAAAGCTTCATCTTTTGTTCTAAGTAAATACACATAAGTGTATCTACAACAATCATCAATAAAAGTCATAAAGTACCTCTTACCTCCTCTTTTTAAAATGCCACTATACTCACAAATATCGGTATGTATTAAATGTAATATTAAGTATTTCGTTGGGCTTTAGGAAAAGGTTTCTTACACTTATGACTTTTAACACCATTACAATTAATCAAACCATGCTTAGACATGTACTACAAAGATCTAAAATTCAAATGCGCTAATCTACCATGCCAAACATTACAAGACTTAACAATATAAGCTAAGTTGATATCATTATTATTAATGCTGAGTTTGTACATTCCATCACAAGAATAACATTTCCCAACAAACATCCCATTCTTTGAAATAATACAAGTATTACCCTTAAGCACAATCTTAAGCACATGCTTACACATACAACTAGCAGAAACAAGATTGTTCCTAATGGAAGGTACATGAAAGACATTATACAATGTAACTTTCTTTCCAAAAGTAAAGTTGAGCTCGACTACTCCTTTTCCTGCTTCCATGGCTATATTATTATTCCCCATGAGAACATGTTGTCTTACAAACATGAATGGTAGCACCTAAATCGAGGCACGAATCGCAGGATTTAGTTTCAACCATATTGGTTTCGGTAATCATGCTAATTTGCATCTCAGAAACCCTAGCACAATACTCTTCAGATTTCTCTTCAATAATATTAGCTTTATGGGAATTCACTTATTTTTTTCTTCTTGAATCTGTAATCACTTTGGCGATGGCATTTCTTGCCACAAAAGAAACAATTTGTAGAAAATTTTTGTGTGTTGGACTTCTTGAATTTCTTGTCATTCTTGACCTTGAAATTCTTTGAAAATTTACTAGCTTCAACAACATTAACCTTAGAAGAATCATGCTTGTACTTGGAATCTCGAGACCTTATCTCTTCTTCGATTACCAAGTGTTTTTGTAATTCTTCTAAAGTTATGTTCTCTCTACTATGAAAAAGTTTCTTTCTATAATCATTCTAACTTTGGAGGCAACTTAGCAATAATAGCCCCAACTTGAAATGATTCAGAAATTTCAACTTTTAATTCCTGAAGCTTAGTAACTATAATATGTAATTCATGTATTTGATCAAGAATGGATTTTGTGTCTACCATAACAAATTTAAAATATTTTGAGATAAGGAATTTTTCAGTACCTTCCTTCTCCATTTTATATTTGTACTCAAGAACCTTCTAAATTTCCAGCGGAGAAGTCATGAAATTGTAAAGATCATAGAGTCTGTCAGAAAGCGTATTGAATATGTGACCCCGACACATCAATTCATCATCTTCACGTTTTTTCCTTGCAACCTTAACAACTTCGGTCTCATCTTCTTTTGGCTTTGGAAATGGTTCCAATTTTGGATCAAGAACATATGCAATTTTCAGAACAGTGAGAATGAAGAACAATTTTCCCTTCCAGCGAGTACAATTAGTGCCATAAAAAAGATCGAGAAATGAAGTTAGATTCTTCTCAGCCTCCATTTGCGAACAAAATAAAACCTTAAAGATTGTTGGAGAATTTACGAAATGGAGACAAAAATCAAAGAAATTACTTAGGATTTGAGACATGTTTATACACTTTCCTTTAAGGTTTTATTTGCCCTCACCACTCTTGGTTTGCTATAGAGTTTAATGGCAAATTACCCCTAAAATATAACAAATCCTGAATATAATATCTAGCAAATTAGATTTTATTCCTAGAACATATATGAAATCTGTAAAAAATCTAGCTTTATATTGATATGTGAGTGTCTATATGATGAAGAAGACGTTTTTTCATCTTAAAATTACAACCATTTAAAATGGTACTTCTTCAAAGACACACCATTTGGTTTGAAATTAGCATATGTTCAATACCGGTTAGCCGGATACAAAAATTTAGATATCCGTTTTTTGTCCAGAGAGCATTATGTAAAAATTTAATTTACCGGCTATTAAATCCGGCTGTCCAGAGAACTCACTAGAATTAACCGGGTTTTTTAATTTTAAAATCCAAATAGCTTGGTTTGTACAAGCAAGAAAACATGCTTACTGACGAAAAATGGTTAGCCGTTTTCTTCACAATAGGCTGCCGTTTTCTCCTTAAATTTCAAACTACAAAATATTATAATCTCTCTTACATTTCATCTATTATTCCATCAAATTTGTCCAAAGATTAAATAAGTTCACATGTTAGGATAGAATAGTTTTCTGGATATAAAGAACAATGTAAAAAGCATCACCGAAGAAACTTACTTGGCATGGGTAGCAACTCTACTTTAAGGGGCTGATAAACATCCTTCTTGATGCTTTCAAATTGGGGTGCCGAGAGTCACAATTGTAGAGTACATTCTTCCACCGCTCTTTCATCCTTTTGTTACTCGTGGACTTCCCCACGGTTGCAATAGCTAACGGTAAACCACAAATTTCCTCGGCAATTGCCTTTGCTATTGGATTTATTTTTTTCTACCGGACGACATCTCCGTATATTCAAAAAAAAATTCCAAGCTACTTTTTCATTCAAAAGGTTCATCTTGACTTCCTCATCACCATCATGTTTCTACCCACATCAAGGGATCGAGTTGTCCGAAGGATCTTACGCTTAGCTTGGTCTTCATCTTGTGGAATGCCCACAATGTCCAAATCGATTTTAATTTCTCCCAAACATTATCCGTAATAAGAAGGAACCTTTTCTTCGTCATTAATCTTTCATGCAGTCTCCTAGCTCTTCTTGTCAATGGTCTCTTCCGCATCAAATTCTAACCTCAATCTTTTTGCAATTTGTGATTGAATATCTCTCAAATCGAGATCTTTGAGACTCTAACCCGAGATGACAATATTCAAGGATTCCATAAGAGAAGAGGTCTTTAACTACTTGTTCAAGGTTTCTCACCAAGTTAGTCTTCCCCACTCATCCCCTACCCTAAACGGCAACTCTTTTGATTCCACCATCATTCGTATACCCTTCAAGCCGCTCTAAAATTTCCTCCGCCGCTTTCTGACCAAAGAGACATGGCCCTTGCATCCTCTCAACAGCTTTTACGGGAGACTTTTTATCAGTTACAACATTCTGAAAATTGCGCATGTCAAGGAGCTAGTTGCTCACCTCTTTCTCTTCTTTCCAACAATTCTACTAAGCTGATAGTGTGAGTGCAAGTTGCAGCAAGGTCATAGCGTTGCATAGCAAGTCTGTTGCCCTCCTCGACCATATGTTGCACTTCTCGTGCAGTCTCCTCTACCTTTCTGAGCCACACCCTGACTCGTGTATTAGGACACTTTCCTTCACTTTCGGCTAATCTGATATCTTCTTCAATTTCATTTTTCCTTTCTGTGAGTTCTTCTTGAAAAATATTTGAGATGCTTGAATATGGTGAAAATAGTAATTGTTTTTGTTACTTATTCAATTCTTGAATTTTACAAATATATAAAGACGTTCAAGATGCTGTACAAGGAAAGACAATATTTACAATAATTATAATAATCAACTAGCCGTTGTGATGAATCCACCATGACATGTGCTGCTATATTTTCCATCAATTATGGCTTAGACGAGATGTTGGAAATCCTCTTGCCATGGCGGTACAAGCTACCATATTTGTTGCTAGTGACTTGTCCTTATCAGCCCCCCTCAAGCTAGGCAGTGACATGCGATGAACGCCTAGCTTGGTTCGTAGCGTGAGAAATTGATGCTTCCCCAAAGGTTTTGTAAGAGTGTCTGCAATCTGAAGATGAGAAGGCACATATCGTGTAAATAATGACCCTTTAGCAACCTTCTCACGAACAAAATGCACGTCAAGCTCAATATGTTTCATTCTAGCATGAAACACTGGGTTCTTAGTCATATGAATTGCACTCAAATTGTCACAGAGAAGTGTGGGTGCTTTCGGAATACAGAACCCAATGTCATTAAGTAGATATGTGAGCCATGTTAACTCGGCAGCGGCAGAGGCCATGGACCTATATTCGGCTTCGGCACTTGAGCGAGAGACTGTGTGTTGTTTCTTGGAGCTCCAAGAGATACAATTGCTTCCAAGATAAATGCAAAATCCTGTTGTACTTCGTCTTGTTATCGGACATCCAGCCCAATCGGAATCGGAAAAGGCATAGAGCTTGAGAGAGCTTTGAGACAAAAATCTAAGGCCAAAGTCAAGGGTACCTTTAAGGTAACGAAGGATCCTTTTCACGTCCTTGAGGTTGGCTTGTGTTGGCGCTTGGAAGTGTTGAGAGACTCGATTGACAGCAAATGTGATATCGGGCCTTGTGTAGGTGAGATATTGAAGGCTTCCAACAAGGCCTCTATATTCGGTCGCATCCACAGGTTCATTATCATCTGAACACGGTATTGATCGTATAGCCATCGGCGTGTTGATAGGAGAACAATCCTGCATTCTTGCCTTGGAAAGAAGGTCTTTAGTGTACTTCGCTTGAGAGAGGAAGATGCCATGCGTGAATTGTTGAACTTCAATGCCTAGGAAGTAATGTAGGTTGCCAAGATCTTTTAAAGCAAACTTTGAGCTCAGATTGTTGATGATTGATTGAATTTCCTTCTCATTATTTCCTGTAATGATCACATCATCAACATAAATTAATATAAGTATAAGAATGGATTTGTTATTAAATATAAATAAAGAGCTATCAGCTTTGCTACTAGAAAATCCAAGAGAAATTAAGGCTTGAGAAAGACACTCGAACCACGCTCTAGGTGCCTGTTTTAGGCCATAGAGCGATTTTTGAAGCTTGCAAACATATGTTGGATGACATGAATTGCGAAACCCAGGAGGCTGCTCCATGTAGACAATCTCCTTTAATAGTCCATGAAGAAAAGCATTGCGAACATCCAGCTGCTTGATAAGCCATTTTGAGCTCACAGCAATTGCAAGGATAAGGCGAATAGTTGTGGCCTTTATAACGGACAAGGTTTCATCAAGTCGACTCACGAACCTGTGTGAATCCCTTGGCAACTAATCGAGCTTTATAGCGATCAATGGTTCCATCTTCTCTGTATTTGATACGATATACCCACTTCGATCCGATGACATTAACATTGTTAGGCCGCGGCACAAGGACCCATGTCTGATTTTGATGCAATGCCTGAAGCTCTTCTTTCATAGCTTGAGTCCAAAGTGGATTCTTTAAGGCAGTTTTGAGTGTTTTGGGTTCAATTTCTCTACTGTGGCTGGCTTGAAGGGCTAATTTAGGATTTTGTTTGAGTTTATTGCGTGTCATCATGGGATGAGTATTTAGGCTTTGCGGTTCTGCAGCTGTGTTTGGTATCTTAAGTTCCACAAATAAGCGATTGGATATGTCAGGATAACTGCTGTGAATTTGTGGTGGTCTTGTTGTCCGTATTTCTGGACAAATTAGGTGGTTCAGTTGCATGTGAACTACTAGAATTTGAATCATTTGTAGTCAAAGGTTGCATTGCATGTGGAGACTCCAAAATATTTGGAATTGCTTCTGACTTGTCGTGTGGAGTTGCTGAATTCAAATTGTCCTCTAAATTGTCTTGTGGGAAATCTGAAATAATTGGAGAAGTGGCATTTGAGTTGTTGTCCAAGTTCACGTCCGTGTGGGGCATGAATTGCACATGTGGTGTTGATATTGTAGCGCCTTTACAATTGTTTACTTTGACAGCACGTGAATCATTAAGATTCTCACAATTGGGAGAATTCTTTGGGAGCCACTCATCTTGTTGAGGGAAGGTGGTCAATGTACTATGTTCCTGCACATTAAAAAATGATGTTAATTTTTTGAATGGTAAATAATTTTCATCAAATACAACATGCCTTGATATATATACACGATTAGTCTCAGGTTGTAGACAACGATATCCTTTATGGAGGGGACTATAGCCTATGAAAACACATGGGTATGATTTTTTATCAAATTTTGTTTTACTGTAATCCCGAAGATAAGGAAAACATCTACAACCTAGGACTTTTAACCCTCTATAGTCCGGTAATTTTTTGAAAAGAATTTCATAAGGGCTTTTATTTTTTAAAGGTGAAAGAGGCAGCCTGTTAATGATATAAGTGGCTGCAAGAAAAGAATCCACCCATAATTTGAGTGGCAAAGAAGCATGAAACATCATCGTCAAGGCTGTCTCATTGATGTGCCTATGCTTTCTCTCAGCAACACCATTTTGCTCCGGAGTGTATGGACAAGAAATTTGTCTTGTGATGCCGCAATTTTCAAGATGTTTGATGAAGGCCGTAGAGTTAAATTCCCCTCCTCCATCGCTTTGAAATATTGTGATCTTTTTGTCCAATTGCTTTTCAACTTGTTTCTGAAATTTCAAGAAGCACTCCAAGAAATCAGATTTTTGTTTTAAGGGATATAACCAACTAAAACGTGAGTAATCATCTACAAATAATACATAGTAACGAAAATGTTGAGTAGAAGTAATGGGAGCTGGACCCCATATATCACAATGCACTTTTTGTAAAGGAAAATCTGCTTTATTATTAGATAAATTAAAAGATTTCCTACAACTCTTGCCTAATTGGCAAGAAACACAAAGACGGGGTGCTTTAGACCAACTAGAAAAGTCAATAAAATTATTGCGTTTTAAGGCCTCCAAGATTTTAGGATTGGCATGGCCAAGCCTCTTGTGCCATAAACTAAAACCGCTAGATTCTCCTTGAATTGCGTTGAAGGCAAAGATGAAAGTCTCCTTCCAATGTGTATAGCTTCCTTGCTTACTCCCCTTTGCCAGAACCTTGTTTTCCTTGCTCTTCACAATAAAACCATCAGTGTTAAATTCAAAAACACATTTAATATCATCAATGAGTTGTCCAACTGATAAGAGATTCTTTTTGAGTTTTGGAACAACTAAAATATTATTTAAGTGTAAAGAACCATGATTTGTATTTAAAGAAGCAGAACCAATATGTGAAATATTTAAATCTTGACCATTGCCGACAATTATTTTGTCATTACCTCTATACGGCCTTACATGATCAAGATTACCTGTGTTATTTGTCATGTGTGATGTTGCTCCAGAATCCACATAAAATCATGATCATTATTTTCTTGAAGATTCATCGCAGTTTAGGCACCGTGGATCCTCTTCATTGTCATAGTCAGATCTCGTACCAACATTCAAGAAGACTATGTTTGCGTTTGTGATGATTTGGCAAATAACTTCTTCATCTCGAGGTATTATTTTCTTTATTTGGTTTTTGAGGCTGCTGTTGTGGTTTACGGTTGTTGCCATTGTTGTAGTTGTTGGGGTAATTTCTACCACCTGAGTTGCGTTGAGATCCTCTGCCTCGGTATGGAGGTCTTCCACCTCTTTGATTTCTGCCTCTTCCACGTTGACCAAAGAAGGCTTGGTTTTGATTTGTGCCAAGTCTAGCTTCTTCATCTTTTTCTACGATCACGCGATGTTCATGGTTTTGGAGAGCATTGATGAATTGTTTAAGGTCGATATGGAGGTTTAGTGAGCATTGCAGTTTTGAAGTCAGCATATTTGGAACCTAAGGCTCTTGCAATTTGAAAAATCTTGTCATCATCGTTCATTGGTTTTCCAATGGCTGCCAACTTGTCGCAAAGGCCCTTGAATTTCTTAAGAAATTCATCAAGCTTGGAAGATCCTTTCTTTAGAGAATAAAGGCTATCTTTTAGCCATGTTTCTTGCTCCTTAGTTGCAGGCAGCATGTTTTCTTCAACAGTGAGCCAGATTTCTCGAGCCGTTTGCAAGCCGATAACCATGCTCAACACGTCTTCGTTCATCATACTTCTTAGCCAAGTTGTGAGAAGTCCATCATTATTTTTCCACATGAGAAAATCTGGATTGTTTATCTCCTTCCCATCTTGCTCTATCATCTTCGGTGGAGTCTTAACATCAACTATATGGTGATTTAGCCCAAGGGTAAATATAAGTGGTTGAACTTGAGAACTCCAAATAAGATAATTTTCAGTGTTGAGTTTTATTGGAACCAAACTCGAACACTGATGGAAAGATTGAAGGGATAGGGATGGTTCTGAATTTGAACTTGAAGCCATTAGGCTCTGATACCATGAAAAATATTTGAGATGCTTGAATATGGTGAAAATAGTAATTGTTTTTGTTACTTCTTCAATTCTTGAATTTTACAAATATATAAAGACGTTCAAGATGCTGTACAAGGAAAGACAATATTTACAATAATTATAATAATCAACTAGCCGTTGTGATGAATCCACCATGACATGTGCTGCTATATTTTCCATCAATTATGGCTTAGACGAGATGTTGGAAATCCTCTTGCCATGGCGGTACAAGCTACCATATTTGTTGCTAGTGACTTGTCCTTATCACTTCTAGTTACTTAAATTCATTAAGAATTGCTTATTGATGCAAGCAGAGCATAAACCACAGGCACTTCCATTAATATTAATAACTCGAATGAATAAAAGTTTACAAGCATTGGCTTATTTATACACAAGCTATGAAAAACGACAACAAGCCAAAGGACAACACTTGGAAATAAGTAAAAAAATTGATCCGTGAATATAGCTATCATTAACCAATGATGTAGAGCTTCTCGAATCTCCATCCTTCCATGCTCATGTGCTGATATTCCTCAGCATAACCATTTTGCCACCTCATTAAATCCAGCTCATTTCTCTCATTAGCTGGATGCAGATAGGTGTAGCTTAGGTGACATGCCAACGTGTCTCTGAGGTCAACCGTTGACTGTCCACTGCTGCTGCTTTCAACATAGTTATTTCTGAAGAGCTTTCATGTTACCATGGAGTTTTCTATTGACGGCAATTTTCGAGCAGAAGAAGACGGTAACGAACTTACCAACTTCAATAAAAATTGCATCCAGGGTTTCCATGGCCGGGAAGTTCAAGAGATCCACTGGTAGTGTTTTCATAGCTAACATACTGACAAAACAAAAGTGGATAAATGAGAAACCTGACAAGCAACAAGAACAAGATCTGTCAAGCATTTTTTGTCATTAATGAGACAATAGTCTAATCGAGGAAGTTGCCATTGATATTCTTATATCATTATCTCTCTGATTGGTTTTTGTCTACCGTGCAATGCATAGAAACTTTAACAAACTCATTGAATTTGGAGCAACCAAAATCTTCTGGGAACTCCAAGAATTGGTGGTGCTATGACGATTTAAATCAATAATAGATGAGTCAAAGCCATAGTTCTTCCAGATTGACTAAGAATGTATATTAGGTTAAATAGGGTTGCGCGACCCTCAATTCTTGAGGTGGCCGTAATCCGATAAAAGGAAAAAAGAAATTTAATTCTTTTTTTTTTAAGTTGTCGGACATTTCTATTAAACTTTTAATTAGCTGATATTCACAATTTTTTTTTTATTGGATTATTTGCTTACATATTACAAGGTTAGAGGGCATGGTTCATCTTGATCTAATTTTTTTGAAGCATCTAAAGTTATTGTGACGCATGGCATTTAAATCATTCTAAAAGCAAGAATTATTATTTGTAAATTTCTTTTAATCATGCACCAACAAATTAATATATAATAATAAGGTCAAAAAACGGCCTCCTATAAATGTGAAAATAAAATACTTTGCAGGTGGCAAACTTGCACCAATAAATTAATATATAAACAGATAATGAATATTATTTAGATTGGAGGAAAAGTTTCGTCCTTGAAAGATCCATTTTTAATTATTTACATTCCAACTAGATTTGCAATTACTTGTTTCCTCCCCATAGATAAAGGGTAATAAAAAACCTAATAAGTTTTCATTTACTATTATACGCTTCTTGATACATTGATATGAAATTATTGTTAATTTATCAATAAAATAAAAAAAATCAAGAATAACTAAATAAAATTAATGTTAATTTAGCAATAAAATTAAAAAAATCAAGAATAACTGAAATAAATAATTAAGCAAATAATTTTAATTAATAAATAAAAATATAATAAATGTCATAAATTGATAATTTTTAATTTAATCCTTTAAATTGAGATTGCTAATTCAATGGTTATATGACCAAAATTTCAATTGGGAGATTGCCAATTTCCCCCTATTGAAATTAATATATACCACTAACCCGTTATTGTTTTCTTAATAATCAATAATCCGCCGGCAGTATAATTTTACAGTATCATTCTTATTTTCAAACACACTTTTATTCATATTTATTATAAATTAAATAAAGCATATAAATAGAAATTACAATAAAAATTTAATATTATAAATAAGATATATATACACATATATATGTTTTGATGTGAATAAAAATTAATAATAAGATATCTTTCTTGTGCTTTTTATATTTTATATTGTATATTTATTATAAGAAAATGTTTATAAAATAATAAAGAAATTAGAAGAAAAATATTTTATTATTAATTTTTTAACTAAAAGGACCACAATTTGAAACCATATTATTTGGCGACACATTTATTAGCCAGGCATGAGTAGCTAGCTAAATAGCCAGCGCGACCTTCATTTATTACAACTGCTCAAATATATCCGATGGAAAATCAATAGCATGACGTTAATCTTCAGATCGCAAGGGGTTCCGTCAGCAACAAGGCAACTTGGCGTTTCATCATCAATGAATGGGTGTAGCGATCATGACCATCGTCGTAGATAAAATGGCCTGAACGTGCGAAATAAAGAAGCCGTTGAAGCATAGGTAACGGGACAGTCGTTGGGTTGAGAAGCTCCTCATTTATATCTTTCCAACTGTTAGCAACTTCTAACAACAACTCTTTAACTGCCTCTTCCTCGGAGACGCCATGTTGATTCTTGTAGCACTCAACTGCTGAGGGATTATGTCCTCTCTTCTGCTCAAACTACATCACGGATGCATATGAATTGGTTATAAGAGAACCAAAAAAAAAAAAAAATCATCAGTTAGCTAATTTTTTTTTGTTTTTTTCGTTGGGCATATATGTTATGTTATGTTATGTTATGTTTTGTGTTGTTATGTGTTAAAGAGAGTTGAAAAGAAATGCACCCTCAAAGGCGGAATGGTTTTCAACAATCTTTATTTTATTGACAATTTCTAAGTTTGAATCTGGAGAAGCTAGGTGTTAGAAAAATTGATGTGGGCTTCACCCGCATTTCTACCTTTAAAATAGATAAAGAAATTGTATACTATGGTGACACGCCTTAAGATATGTTACAAAATTTCTCTTGGAGATTAGTGGTGAATATAGTCTTATTGAATTGAATTATAATGTAGAATGAAGAGTATTATTTACCTTATAACCTGCTATGTCATCCATGAGCCTGCCAATGGTTTCTGTCGCTTTAAGACTCTTAGCGTTTTTAAGAATGCATTCAAAATTGTCCTTCGTTGCAATAAAATCACCCAAATCAACGAAGGAAGCGACCGCTAGCGTACGTAAACCGATACTTCTTAATGCAACTGATTTGTATTCATCGAAGGTTGGAACATAACCTTTATATAACCACTTGGCTTCGGTAAAGTACAAAATAATTAATTCTTGCATCTGAGCAACATAGCCCAAGTCAATAATAACCACCTTGCAAAATCAAATAACATGAAATTGATTATTAATAAAGTAATTGCTAACCATCTGTTTTGCATATGGTATGCCGTACGATCTTCCTTCCTTTGCCAATTCTTCCTCAGCTTCTCTATAAATATCTAAGAGTGCCTTGACAATAAATTTCATGTATTCTGGCAGTGTATCTATGAGGCCAATGTCCCATCTGAAAAAATCAAATATAATCGATATATTTGCACGTTCTTAAGAAAATATATAAGCGATACAATTAATTTGTTTCTAATAAAAGTATATTATGAATTAAATATCCAATCAAAGAATTACATTATAGGGTTATTATTGTTTCACCACTTCAAGAGTTGTAAAATATCAAATGACTATAAGAAGTATTATCTCCTATCATTTTACTATTTTTTCGTTAAAACCATTAGTTAATTACTAAAATATCAATTTTTCCTTTTATGATAAAATACACAAATAGAGGTATCAAATAATAGACAAAAATTATTGGCATGCCCTTTAATTTTAAAATAATGGTTTTAACCATGACTTTATGAATAACCCTAAATTTATCATAACTATAAAAATGGTGCATTAACAAAATACTCCTGGATATTTTTCATAAAAAAACACACAATTTATTCTTTAAAAAAAACACTTAAAGCTTATTTACAGAATCAACACTTCCATATTTAATTTTTTTTCTAGAATAGATTGTGAATTTTTTTTGGGCAAAAAATTCTAGGGGTATTTTTGTCAATTCACTACTTTTATGCTCGCAATAAATCAAGTGTTATTCAAAAAATTATGGTTAAAACTATTATTTAACAATTCATGTTTAAAACTAATATTCATAATTTTATGTATACTATTGGATACCTCTTTTGTGCATTTTAT
This sequence comes from Citrus cavaleriei, assembly GCA_030448935.1. Lineage (NCBI taxonomy): Eukaryota > Viridiplantae > Streptophyta > Magnoliopsida > Sapindales > Rutaceae > Citrus > Citrus cavaleriei. The sequence goes on along the minus strand of JAUJEM010000066.1, from coordinate 756,343 downwards.
CTTAAAGGGTAAAATTACTATTTTATTAGTCAGCTAACGATTCTAACAAAAAAGTAGTAAAATAAAAGGTTTTACAAAGTTATAGTAGTAAAACGGTGGAAAATAATACTTCTTGTACTTATCTAATATTTTATAATTCTTGAAGTAATGAAACGATAATAATCTTTTATTATATAGGGATGGGGTCTTACTAAGTTACATCATGTATAACCTGCAGCAACCCTAATAGTCACTCATGATGTCCCCATTATTTAGGTTATTGTAACCTATAGAATACAGATAATGCAACTTAACAACTGCTGTGTAGGGATGTATATGGTTTTATAACCTTGCGACTGCTTCAGTAAAAAGTGTGAGCTCTTCAAAAGTACCGTAAGCATCAAATGTGTCGTCTATTGTGGTTATCATGCAAACCACTTTGGATGCAAAAATTCTACCAAATGCCAAATTGGGCTCATAGGACACTCCCAGCAACATCCAGATATATGTCTCTATTATTCTATCTCTTGCATAAGGCACCTTTTTAGGGAAGCCTAAATCGTTCCACCACCTGAAATTCAATTTTAAATCTAATTAGATAGATATTTTGCTACATTATAAAGTTGTCACTATAACAATCGTTAGTTCTGTAGTATATAAGAAATACAAAGAAGAACACAATTTGGTTTCATCTTTTAAGGAGGTAGCAAGCGAATTATGAAAACTCGAGGGATGAGTGACAAAAGCTAAAAATTTTAAAGAGAAGTTGGAAATCTTCCATATTATATTTGGAAAATTTGTTTCATTAAAAAGAGAGAGAGAGAAATTTACTTAATTTATTTTTATTATTTTGTATTTTCATCTAATCTATGAATTTATATCACATCCGTTCTTAAAAAAAATTATAATTGTATCATTACTCTTTCATTATACACAATATCCTCCAAACACTATAACTTATTATTATTATTATTAGCAACAAGCACATAATATACAAAAACTACAACCACTACCACTGTTGACAAATCTAGAATACATAAAAATTTTACTGCAAACTAAAAATCTTGGTTTGGTGTTAATAAATAAATAATAATAATAACTATTATAAGATATTTTGCCTTGAGCCTTTGATTATACAAGGGGGCAACTGGTAAAATATGATTTCTCTTTCTAGGGAAAGTGACAATCTCCCATTTCAAAACAACACCAATAATAGGCTTTTCCACGTTGAAAGAATATATATAAAGTTACCTGGTCATGATACTTGCTTCCTTCTGGTGTGCTGCTTGTAATATATTAAAGTCTAACTTTGCAAACTTGAGCAAAGTTTCATCATGCAAATCATCCCTTGAATAGATATCCAAAAAATACCTTGCCTCTAACCTTGCTGCGGCTTTACGGAGAGGAATTTGCAGAGAATGACGTATTTGTTCAGCAAGATTAGAGTTTACATGAGAATGATCAGATATAGATATTACTGACTTAAGGTGAGTGGTAGTGAAAACAATGGCTTCATCTAAAATGTCTTCCCCCCGAATTGCTAGGTATGCTGCCTCGTACAAACTCAACATGCCTCGTATATCGTTGATCAATGATTCCTTGAATTTACCTTCATCATCTTTGAACTTATCAAACACATCTAATGACCATGTTCAAAAGAGGCGAGCTAGTCTCGATTAGTGTACATGCTTAAATTTAATTTGATAATCAACAATAATCTTGTAATTAACATAAATAGTTTAATTAACAAAATGAGAAACTATTACATACCACATGAAATCTTAACTCCTTGCTGTCTAAAAAGTCGAAAACGAAGAGAAACAACGTATAGATCATCACTGTCAAGATCATGAGATACCTTTCCCAATTCATCTTCAATCTCTTTTTCAAAATGATAAGCGACACCTAATCGTTGTACTGCATCAATCATGTGTAGTTTTTGGGCAAGCTTATTGGCAGTAGTGGTTATCATCCTCCTGACCTCTTGCTTCAGTGCTGCGTGCTGTTCTTGAGTTGCAGCGTCAATTGTCTGCAAACGCAAGAAATTACTTAATATTAATGCATTACGTATGTCTAACAAACGATTACATATGACATATGATTGTACATCGATTGGGCTTGCTTCTCTGATAATTAATGAGATATTTTGATATTGCAATTTTTTAATTACCTCGACATCGGCAGCGGATTTCAGGAAATGGTTTCCCCATAAAGTAGGATGAAAATCTGCAATGGGACGAACAGTTTCTTCAGTTGAACTGGAAACTGCTGCTAGAAGTGGAATAGACATATCTTTCATTCCGTTTCAGACAAACCAAATACAACTATATAGTTTGTTTTTAGGAATAGGAGTTGCAAAAACCTCAAGACACAAATGCTCTATTTATAGAGAGAAACGATGAGGCAGTGGAACACTTTCGTTGGTACTTTGTCATGTGCTCAGTAGTGATCCTACATTGGGATCATTAATTTTAATATTAAAAAAGTCAATGGATCTTAACGACTGTAAATTATTTTGAAAACCTATCTCTCTTTTAATTTCACAATAATAATATTCCAAGAAGGCCATAATTATTTAACTTACATTTATTTTAATTACCCCTACCAAGCAAAATATTTCAGTTATTTTAACTAAATAAATATATTTTAGTTATTCTTAAAGCCAAAGTCTATTTCTGGTTAGTAAATTATCCAAACATTTTATTGGGGCTGTTTCTAATAACTCCAATGATGTTATAAATATAAAAGTTTACTTTCTGTAGGACTTATCTCAAATAAATTCTTTAATTCATTTTGAAGATGAAACTAAAAAAAATGAATCATTGAGGCTTAATTAAAATCTTCAAATATTATTTTAAATTGTAGTAAGAGTTATAGTAAAAAAAATAAAAATAAGGGCATGAATATCACATATTCAAAAAAAAGGATTAGGTATTTTTCAAAATATAGACACTAAACAAGTTTTAATACAAAATATAAGGACTAAACGAACATTTACCCTCGTCTTTAGTCTATTTCACTTCATCTTTTAAGAAGACCAAAGAAGCAAGAAAAATGTGGGTAACACTAAGAGGTTTTTTTTTTTTTTGAATATTGACATTAGGATACTGTATTACACATATATTTATAAGTGTTATTACAACAGATCATTACACTTATATTTACAATCAGATATATAATTGAGACACACATTATTACATTAAATTTTATGAAGTACATGTCCAGATAAATAACCCTCACAGACGAGAGATGTCTCTGCTCCACTTGCATTTCGCCTAGGACTTACATCATTACATTAATGTTGCGTTTATTAAACTGGAATTGGAATGAGCTGGAATCGGAATGGGTAGGAATCAGAATGGGCTGGAATAGGAATAGGGAATGGGAATCAAAATAAGTTGTTTACTTGAACTGTAGAAATCGAAATTGGAATGAGTTGGATTGCCATTAATGTGTTTACTTTGTCTTGGAATCGGAATCGGAATGAATTAGATTGTAACAAATTACTAAAAAGTACTTAATGGATTATTGTCATAATAATTATTAACTTATATATTAATTAATTGTAAATTTTTTTAATTAATTATAATAACTATAATAAAAATTATTATAAAAATATATTAACTAATAATATTAATATTAATCACTTAATTAAAATAATATATTAATTATTGTGATTATTTCTTCAAAAATTATAATTATTAATAATTATTGTTAATAATATATTAATATATTAATTAGTAGTAATAATTATATTATTTATTTAATAATATTAATTTAATTAATTAATTAATTATTAATATATGAATTAATTATAATAATTATTGTTAATCATTATTATAATAGTATATTAATTAATTAATTAATTAATAATATATTAATTATTGTGACTATTTATTCAAAAAATATATATATTAATAATTATTGTTAATAATATATTAATTAAGCACAACTACATGAGAAATGTGAAAAGTGAAATAACTACAAGAGAGCATGATAAGCATGAGAATATGAGAGAATGAGAGTACAAAAGCATGAGAACGCAGTAGCAGGAAGCGTAATAAGTCAAATAAGCACAACTACATGAGAAATGTGAAAAGTGAAATAACTACAAGAGAGCATGATAAGCATGAGAGTATGAGAGAATGAGAGTACAAAAGCATGAGAACGCAGTAGCAGGAAGCGTAATAAGTCAAATAAGCACAACTTCATGAGAGCATGAGAGCTTAGTTGCAGGAAGCTTATAAATCCAATAAGCACAACTACGTGAATGTATGAAAGCATGATACCTCAGTAGTAGGAAGCTTAATAAGGGAAATAAGCACAAACGCATACGATCGTGGAAACGTGGGAGCTTGAAAGTTCAGTAATAAGAAACTTAATAAATCAAATAAGCATAGCAACATGAGAGCATGATAGGATGAGAGCTCAGTAATAGGAAACTTAACAAGTCAAATAAGCATAGCTATATGAGAGTATGAGGGCATGAAAGCATGAAAATGTGATAGCTTAGTACGTAGTATGAAGCTTAATAAGTCAAAAAAGCACAACTACGTAAGAGCATAAGAACACAGGAGCATGAAAACATGGGAGAGCAAGAGCTCAGTAGCAGGAAGCTTAGTAAGTCAAATAAGCCTAGCTACATGAGAGCACGAGCACGAGCTCATGAGAGCCTACTAGCAAGAAACTTGGTAAGTCAAATAAATATGTGAAATGACCCCCCTCCCCAAATCGCCAGGGCGAATATATCTAATCTCGTCCAAAGGAATTGATAATTTATCTAATATCTAAGAATTCTACCAAAAATTCAGCAGAGTCTCCTCTACAATTATGACTTTCCTAAACCTGCAATTTATAAAATTAACACTCCAAAAAATAATTCAATATTTAATCAACCTCCGCAACCAACTTCCTCAATCCCATACCAAATATCCTCCAGACGTATAATGTCAAAAATACAATATATTATCTTTAATCACGAATATGCAATAATTTATGCAATCCAAAATATCCTAACAAACATTTGTGATTCCTAACACCATCACGTGGCCATAATTTCCAATCTAACTATCGTTGCTGGGTCGACTGATGTACCTACAAATTTCCCGTAGAGGGGAGGGGGCTAGGGGAAATATAATAAAAACGAGGTGAGTATAAAACTTAATGAGCTCAGTGAGTGGATAGTAGTTTTTGAAAAATAAATTTACTTCAAAATAATTATATCATTTCAAAAAATCCTTTTAGCAAAATTTTCATAAGAACTTAAATAACTTATTTGAGTATAAAACATACAATCACATAAACATAATATATAATATCATATAAAATCAAAGAAGTCATGATACACTATAATCTCAACATCTGAATCATGAAATTTGTCACTAAACAAGTACCCAGGAGAATAATCTCATGATATCTGAATCTCGACAGACGGGCAATTAGGGAACCACCATGCCCCGAAGCTACAACTGTTAGACAGGGAAATGCCATCTCATATCTCATATATCGCATCATATCTATGCATGCATAAACTGATCCCCATGTCAGTAGGATTATCTTCTATATGCACTTTCATCATACTAATCACACCTTTCGAGATTACATTTCTAATGAAATGTAATTTGATATCTATGTGTTTAGTTTTTTCATGATGGGCTGGGTTCTTACTCAAGTAAATTGCACTTGAGCTGTCACAATGAACTTCAACAGTCTCCTACTTCATTCCCAGTTCTATTATCAACCCTCTCAGCCACAGAGCCTCTTTGACAGCTTCTGTTGCAACAGTGTATTCAGCCTCTGTTGTTGACAAGGCAACAACATGCTGCAAACTTGCCTTCCAGTTAACAAGGCAACCATCCAAGAATTACAGATAACCTATTAGAGATCTTCTCCTATCTAAGTCCCCAGCAAAGTCTGAGTCAACATAACCACAGAGACCTGTAACCTTTCCAGCTGATTTTCCATATACCAGGCCATACTCTTGTGTACCTTTCAAATACCTCAGCACCCATTTAACGGCCTTCCATTGTTCCTTTCTAGGTGTAGCCATAAACCTACTTACAACACTTAAAGCATGAGCTAAGTCTAGTCTTGTAAGTACCATTGCATACATCATGCAACCAACAACATTTGCATAAGGAACTTTTGTCATTTCACTTCTTTCTTCATCTGTACTGGGACATTGTGAATAAGACAGCTTAAAGTGAGATGCTAGAGGGGTTACTATTGACTTGCTGCTAGTCATTCCAAAAGTTCCAAGTACCTTCTCTAGATACTTCCTTTGTGACAGAATCATAGTGCCCTTCTTTTTGTTCCTTATTATTTCCATACCCAAAATCTTCTTAACTGGACCCAAATCTTTCATATCGAATTCTGAATTGAGCAGCTGGTTCAAGGCCTCAATCTCTTCTCTTTCACTACAAGCAATCAACATATCATCTACATATAACATCAGATATATGTAGTTTCCTGATTTTATTATCTTGTAGTAAAAACATACATCATAGCTGCACCTTAGATATCCATGAGTGACCATAAACTCATCAAATCTAAGATACCACTACCTGGGTGATTGTTTCAGTCCATACAGTGATCTCTTCAGCAGACACACACAGTCAGCAGATTCTGGATTTGTGTACCCTTCAGGCTGTGTCATCAAGATATCCTCATGTAATCTTCCATGCAGAAAGGCTGTCTTGACATCGAGTTGATCAAGCTCCATGTCTTTTATAGCTGTTAAAACCAGTAGTACTCTGATTGATGTATGCCTGACTATTGGTGAGAAAACCTCTTTGAAATCCACTCCAGCCCTCTGAATGTAACCCTTAGCTACTAACCTAGCTTTGAATCTTTTAGGTTCAGTAGCTGTTAATCCATCTTTGACTCTGTAGATCCATTTACATCCTACTGTTCTGCTGTTTACAGGTCTTTTAACCAACTCCTATGTATTGTTTTTCTTCAGTGAGTAGATTTCTTCATCCATAGCCTTTTTCCATTTATCTTTGTATGGACCTTGGATAGCCTCCTTGTAGTTCTTGGGTTCATTATCATCAATTTGGTGAGATACTGTCAATGCATAGGCTATCAGATTTGCATATCCATGTATGAGTGGTGCTTTTACTTTCCTTTTTTCTCTATCTCTTGTCAATTGGTATTCCTGATGCTGAGCTTCAGTATGTCTTCCTCAATCATTTTCATGACCATCTATAAATATATTCTTTTTGTAAATAATTATATATATATGTAGTGTTTTTGAGTGACAGATTATTGTACAATCAACTCGAAGCACTTCCCAAGATCGCAAATCACACAATCAAGATGCACCAAGAACTAATCCAGAAGAAAAACAAAGAACTAGAACTATAAGGACTTAGAATAAGAACAAGAGAAATAACGTGGTTTAGCTAGCTTCAATCCAGCTTACATCCATGGGAGAAACAGAACCAAATTTATTGATTGTTCAAAGACAACTACAGAGAATTTATCAAACTAATTACAGAGTCTTTCAAGAAGCTTTCTCGTTAATCTTCTCAACTCACAATAGCTCTCTCACACACCCTCTCTGCTGTTACTAGAATCCGCTGTTTATAACAACTTGTTAACTAATCAGAAATGAACCCAGAAACCACGTGATTGGCATGTGAAATAACTGACTCTAACAATCTTGAAAGCAACTTATTCGAGCACGTGAATCTCTCGTGCATCACTTAAACCAAAACGACCTTCATTCATGTCGTTCTAGTGAAGAAGAGTGTTGCTTTCCAAAACGCGACATCAGCTGGTCGTTTCATCAACTGATTTGCTTCATAACACAACAATATATATATGTATATTCTAAATGATTACCATCTACAAATGTATTATAATTTGAGATATACTAAAACTTTATTTACATAGATTTATAATACAGCGATTTGTGCTCTTCATGATCGGTTATTAATGGTCATAAATTCACATATGACAATAATTTACTGAAACTCTATATTTATAGATTTTTGTTTGGAGAGAACATATATTTATAGTTACAATCTGAAGTCTCCCGCAACTCTAGATAAATGTATTTATAGAAAAATTAAAATCTGCTGAGTCTGGTTCAGAAATCTAGCTACTACCATACTAGTGAAAGATCTCCTCCTACTCCACAATTCCTTTTAGTGAAAAGTGGAAAGAATTTATTACTAAAGACTCAAATTTTTAACTTCATTGTTTATAGCACCATCCCACCATTGGGCATCTCATGTACTTGGGTAAGAGTGACAAAGAAAAACAAACATTAAATAAGTTTGGCCAGTTAGAACAAGTACAATGGATTCCTTTAGACTTTGGTAATGGGGTCCAGCTATGGTGCCACAGTTGTATGGTACCACAGCTGGATCCAGCCTTTGGATCTAATTTTGATGACAACTGTGGGTTAGATCCAATGGTTGGATCCAGCTGTGATACCATACAACTATGATACCATAGGTTTGCCCTTGGTAATGACCAGCAATTCCTTAATTATCATATCCCGTCTGAGTTAACGTTTCTTTTTTTTCAAAATTAGGTAGGGACGGCAATGGCGTGGGGCTGGGGGTGGAGAATCTTACCTCACTCCTTACTCTATTAAAAATTTCGTCTTTATTCCACCTTATTCTTTAATAAATTTAGTTGGGTGACTGCATTTATTTATTTTATAATAAATATACATACATGATTTCAATAAATTAAAAATTAAAGAATTAAATAAAATTATTACCATATTATAAAGTATTTAAATTATTTTAAAAAATCTCTAAATGTTTGAAATAATACCTTGAAATGATATTAAAGTTGAAAAATGTTTGAAGAGGGCAGCATCTTAAGAGAGAAAAGAAAACATAACAATATTTTAGGGTTGAATTAAAATTATATTGTAGGGTTTTCTTTTAATTATAGCCCATTTATATCATGTAAAAATAAAAAGAAAATTTATTAACTAACATTGTAATTGATAAAATAAAAATTAGAAAAAATATTTACATATAATGGGTATTGGGGTGGGGGTGGGGTGTGGAGTACAAAACCAAACCCTACTCTATGAAGAATTTAGATATTATTTTTTTCCCGTTCCCCGCTCATTCCGCAAAAAATATTTAAAATTCATCCTATTTGGAGTGAAGCCTCATGAGACCCCAAACTCATGGAAGATTTTATCATCCCTAACTCTTTCACTATGATAGATTGTGAAGAATGAATAAGAAAATGACCTAATGAATGAAGGGAAAAAAAGGTAAATTTTGAAAATTACGGTGTCCTTTTTTTTTTTAATGAAGAAAATCTATTAACAATTGATCCTAAGAACTGAAGGACAATTTAGTTAAAATGTATAAAAAATAATATATAACACAGAACAAAGGTACATCTTAGGAATGCATTTATGCTTTTCTCTACATTGGCACTCGAGATAACTACGCCTCCAATGTTTTTTTAACGCTATATCATTGATATTTCTTAATGGGAAAGGTCAAAATTTGCTGCTGAGTTATCCTCAACTGCTCTTCAACATGAAGTGATTCGTTACTTCTACTGTGGTGCTTTTACCGAAGGCAATTACTCCCTCTTTTTTTCCTTTGTTTCTCAGATCTTAAAGGTGATAGTTAACTATTGGGAGACGTGTGGTAAATTTCAAATCGAAAATATTGTTGTTAATATAATATTTCAAGAACATTGTGTGGCTTTCAAATTGGCATCAAATTGGCATGATCTATTAGATAATGTGACAATAACGTTCATTCTATAATGTCATCATTAAAATCACAGCATTAATTTTATAATTAAATATAAATTATGTAAATAAATTATAAAACATATAAATTTAATATAAAACTTATACATCAACATAAAATATAAAACAAATATAAATTATGTAAATGAAATTTAAAACTTGTAAATAGAAGATAAAACAAATAAATTAACATACGAGTAGTAAATTAGTGTGCTATTAGTAAACAAAACATGAACTCACAGATGTAACGTAAAACTTATAATTCAATAATTAAGTGTAAAATAGAACATAAATTAAGTAAATAAGGATCCGTCAAAGGTGGGAACAAGGATCACCAGATGGACAGTAAAGATCTCTTGAGGGAAGAAACAAGGAACTTTGGATCTAGGCTATGAGTTGGTCAAAACCACTGAGCCAACAGGGCGAAAATATAGAGATAACACTTGACAGTAGAAAGAACTGTTGAAACACAATCAAAGTAGTTGACTATAAAACCACCGAGCACACAAAAGTAGGGGCAGAACCCCCAATCCTAAAACCATACTCCACTCTCTTGTCAAAAGGTACTTGAAGAGGAAATAAGGGCGGAGATCGATATGAGAACTTATCACCCAAGGGGTCAGATTAAGCTAGTTGAGCCACCACCCCATGATCTCTTAAAATAGAGGAGATGGAGTTGTAACCACCACTCGTCACTTCATTCTCATGAACAAAAAGTCTACTACAAGTTAATAACTCCCTACATTCACCAAAATAAAGGAATGCCTAAAGATGTGGTGTGGTGTAGTGTAAGTACTCAATTACTCTCTAAAAAAGAGCTAAGTTCACCATAACTCTAATTTTATAATTCAATTCAAATTATCCAATCATTTGCTTAAGCACTGGAGTAAGAGCGTCGGGAAACCCCTTTTCCGATCCCATTTCAACTTTTTTTTTTTGTTACTATATGTGCAGGTATAACTCTATCTGTTGCACTTGGTTCTACCCAGATAAGGAAAAATCAAGTATCAACAACCGGTAAACAAAACAAAAACTTATAAATGTAACATAAAACTTGTAAATCAATAATTAGTGTAAACTAAAATATAAATTGTGCAAATGGAACATAGGACTTATAAATGAAAGTTAAAACAAGTAAATCAACATAAGAATGGTTAGCTAATGTGTTATTGGCAAATAAAACGTAAATGATATAAATGAAACATAAGACTTGTAAATAACAGGTAAAATAAGTAAATTAATCATCTATCATTGGTAAATAAAATAAAAACTTATCGATATAACATAAAACTTATAAATCAACATTAAGTGTAAAATAAAATATAAATTAAGTAATAAAACATAAGACCTGTAAATAGAAGATAAAATAAGTAAATTAACATAACAATGATAAAATGATGTATTATTGGTAAACAAAATATAAACTTACAGATGTAACATAAAACTTGTAAATCAACATTAAATATCAAATAACATATAAAATATGTAAATGAAATAGAAGACTTGTAAATGAAATATAAAACAAGTAGATATTATAAGAGTTATTAAAACAATAAAAACTTACAAATGTAAAATAAAAACTCATTATGATAATGATTATTTTATATATTTACTATTTTTATTTCTAAACCAAATAATGAAAATTTTGGGTTTATGTAATAGATGTGAGGATTTGTGAGAAATTTTATCAAGGATAAAACTTATTCTTAAAATAAAATTTAAAAAAATTTTCTTTTTCCTATTTTTTAAAATTGTTTGTAAGATGAATGATTTTGTATCCTTCAAACCCTTCTCGATAGTAACCTCAAATGATCTTTTAGTATAAGTAAGAAGTAAAGTTTGAAATTACATTAAATATGTATAAAACTAAGAGTTAAATCCAATTTTATTGACATTTCGTATATGTCTAGTAATATAAGAATGTCTTTTAATTTTATTTTGGCTTGTTCCACATCGAGAAAAATATTTTTGTTTAATTAACTTGTATAGTAAACAAATACTATGATAGGAAATAAAAAAAAAGGATTATAAATGTCTTAGCATGAATATAGAATTTATGGTTAAACTAATTTAATAAAACTTATTTCAATTGCTTTCAATACAAATTTTTTGTTTTAAATTGATAAGTTATTTTTCTTTAATTAAATAAATAAACTACTTTTTAAATTAAAGTTGAAATTGATTTACAAGTTTTGTGTTATTTTTATAAGTGCTTGTTTTCTTTGCAATTTTAAAAAACTAATTTACCACTCTTATTTTAATTTACTTATTTTATATTTTATTTATTAATCTTATGTGTAATTTATAAAATTTATGTTTATTATGGTATTGATGCCATAATTTTAATGATGGTATCATGGAATTTTCCGTGACAATATACTACGAAGAACGGACAATTTCTCAGAAAGTGGAGAAGGAAAAATAATACTAGAGAAGGAATCCCCTGCAATTCACTGGTGAATAGTAATATTTGACCTCTGAATTTATCTCACCAATCCTTACTAATCAATAAGTTCTACCAAAAATTTTAAAATAAATTCTCTTTCTATGTACCCCATCTAATTCCCATATTACCTCTACTTTAGTGCTTTTACCCAAGGAATTATTCTCTCTCTTTATTTACTTTGTTTCTCTCTCCATTAGCAAACACGTTCAAAACTTCAAATCAAAATTATTATTAATATCAATATTTCAAGCACATTGTGTGGGTTTCAAATTGCTATATTCTATTGGACAATGTAACAATGAACCATGGAAGGTGGACAAGTTTGGAAGAGAAGTGAGCAAAAATAATACTAGAAGTTATCCCTTGCAACTCACTAGCGGTGTATCCCACCAATCCTCACTTATCAATAAATCCTACTAAAAGAGTTAAATTATTTTCTCTCTTTATGTACCCTATTTAATTCCACACACTATTGTTTTATACACGTGCGCACGTGTACACACATACACATATATATGAAATTCATAATTCGTTCAAATAAATGCTTATAATATCTATGTTCTTATGTTAATTTTTTACCGAAGATATTACGAAAGTGTTTTAAAATTTTTGTAAAAAGCCAAAACCGCCGTAGTAATAATAATAATAATAATAATAATAAAACACCACAACCTCACTGGAGTCTTGTTGATAGTGAACAAATTCGCAGGGTAGGGAACGAATGAATTCGTCCACAGCGCCAGGTGAATGATAGAGCAGTAGTTGTAAATTCGGGAAATTTGTTCCTTTTCAGTAATTCCATACAAGGACAGAATGAATATTAGAATAAAAGTAAGGGTGGTGTTGATGCCGAAATCTGCTCGCCCTTTCGACCGACCAGATCCTTTCACCAACGTTTATGATCTCGACTGTTGCTCGAACCACTAAGGCTTGAATCACCCTCCTTTCTCTTACTAGACCTCGTTCTCACCAAAACGGATCGTAGACGCCGGTGGTTTTGCCGGCGTAAACCCTCCGATGCCTAAGTTAGCACAAGGTGTTTACGGGAAAACAATACAGTTTGGATTCAAGAAGTTTGTTCGAAATCTGTAAGAAAATGGCCTGGTTGCAATTTGGCAGAGTTTTCCCTTCTCTCAGTTTTTCTATCCCCTTTCTTCGTCGATTTCTTCTTCTTTTATAGCCGTTGTCCCCACGTTCCCGTTTGCCCTTCATCCCACCTTTTTCGGGTAGTGGCACTTTCCTCATGGGACTCTAATCTGCTTTGATTATGGGCAAACGTGGGATCTCGCGTCTCCGCAACGGTTGCGGGAAAGTGCAACCGCTAGTGATTCTCCGCGAGATCGTGTTTCCGCTTTTGGGGGCGGGCACCGCCTCGATATGGCTCGGCCGTATTCGTCTCGATCGGCTCATGTTACCCCTATTGCTCGCTGTACCATTTGGCTGAGGTGATCCATGCCGGGGTGGAAATAGTAGCATGGCCGACCTGGTGCTTTTATTTGCTTAACACCAGTCCCCCAGTTTCTGGTCTTGTGAGTGAAATGAGTCAAGAGTAGAAACTGATAGTCACATCTTACCAATCCGGGGGCTTCTCCTCTGGTCTTCCGTCTACCGGGATGGACCTGAGGTATCATTTTTCTTCTGGGGGGGGGCTCCCGACCTGAGCATGGGCCTGAATGAGTGTATCCATTGCGTATCTGGGCTTGCATCTAGCCTGGCCTCTTATAACGATTGGTGACGTGGCATCTCCCGACTCTTCGTATTTGAAATTTGAAACGACGGTTTATATTATCTTGATGTACGGTGAGTGAAGAATTAGGGGATTCAGGCCTCAACGTGTCAATACCCACAGATTTCTTAGGTCCCTCTAGTAGTGTAGGTCCTTCTTATGGGAGGGATACCCTTGAATACCCACGACCCATGGTTGTCTCTCCCTCTCCCGAACTAGAGCTTGTAGGGAATAGAGGTGGACCTGCGTCGGGCTCTGGTGAGAACCCACGCATGGTGGGGTTAAACTCAGTAGTGAATTGGATAAAGCTGGAGCAGAGCATGATGTTCTTTGTATAGCCGGAGCGAGATGCATTGTTCTTTGTGTAGAAGTTATGTGAATCAACTCACCGAGCCGACTTGTCAAAGGCTGGGCGGAGCGGACGGATAAAGGCTGAGCAGAAAGGCGAGAAAGCATGATGTTGTTGTATAAGCCGAGCGAGAGCAGAGCGGATAAAGGCGAGCAGAAGCGAGCATGATGTTCTTTGTATAGGCATGGAAGCAGAGCATCTTTATTCTTGTAGTAGGTTGTAGCAGAATCAACTGTTGAGTGACCCACAAAGTTAGTTAATTGTTGATGATATGTAAAAGTTAGTTATGCAGCAAATGGTTATGTGATGTAACAAACTCGTGTGTGTAGTGAAGATTGTAGCTTAGTATAAATGTCAATCAATATTCATTAAGTTGACATATCTGAGAATAATAAAAAGGTTCTTTAGAGTTCTCTTTCATTTTCTTTTACTTTCTTGCTTGCCAAACAATATAGAACTAAGTTTCTTTCATGGTATCAGAGCCATAAATGGCAAATACAGTTCAAAACAACAACTCTTTTAGTTTTGTTACGCCTGTAAAGCTAGATCAAACAACTATATTTTTGTATTTACAAATTCTAGCTTCGATCAAAGGAAATGGTTTGGAAGGGTTTATCAATGGTGATCGAGAATGTCCTGAGCAATTTCTTTCTTCTGGAAACAACAATGGAGCTGAAATCTTAATCAACTGGATCCAGATTCATATCAACGAATCCGATCTCGGTAATCCGAGTTCATAGCTTGGATGAAGACTGACTAACTTTTGCTGAGTTGGATGATGTCATCGATACAACAAAATCTGCTTGCTACTGTGATTGACTCTACAACTTCAAAACAGCTTTGGGAGACTCTTGCTAGTATGTTTATCTCTCAATCACAAGCTAGAATTCAAACACTTGGAATGCAGATTCAAACTATTAAGAAAGGTGCAATGCATATGTCTGATTACTTTGTAGAAGTAAAACGTATAGCTGATACTTTAGCTCTAGCTGGAAAACCTGTTGAGTTAAATGATCTTGTGATGCATGTGTAAACTGGTCTTGATTCATCAGATTATGAATTTTTAGTCACAGTTGTGTTAGCTCGAGGTGAAAAGATAACATTAGATGAACTATATTCTTTGTTGTTGAATCATGAAAATAGAGTTGAGCAAAAGAAAGAAAATTCTTGATGTGATGTGATAACATGACAAAGAAATATTGTTCAAGAACTCATATCTTTGGAAAGAATAATGGAAATTTTCGAAACAAGGGAAATAACTCTGGAGGTGGTAATAATTCTGGATATGGAGGCTTTAATGGATATGGATATGGTCAGTTTAATAATAATAGTAATTTCTCTGAAGTTGTTTGCCAAATTTGCTTCATACCTGGTCATGCAGCCTATAAATGCAGAAATAGGTACAACTCATCTTTTGTTCCACAGAGGAACCATGGTAGAGGTAATATGAATGGTGGCAGAGGTTTTAATCAAGGGCAATATGGTCGAGGAAGAGCCTTTAATGGTAATAGTGGAAGAGGTTTTGGAGGTTTTGGTTCAAATGCTGGTTTTGGACAAAATGTTGGTTTTGGTAATGCCCCCAGGGGTTTTGGCTATCAAGGAAATATAGTATATCCAGAGAGCAACCCATCTGCTTATTTCTCATTCAACCCTGGATCATCTAATTTTGTTTCTGGTCAAGGACATAATAATCTTGGACAGTCAAGTGCTTCCTCCTCCTCTGCTATGTCTTCTTCACTTCCACCAGAACACATTGAAGATCCTTCCTGGTATATTGATAGTGGAGCAACAAATCATATTACCAATGATCTAGGTAAGCTTCTGGATTCAAAAGTTTACACTGGTACTGAAAGGTTATTTGTTGGAGATGGAAATGCATTAGCTATTACACATGTAGGGTCAGTTGTGCTAAATACTTCAGCTTCTCAATCCTTATTTCTTAACCATGTTCTTCATGTCCCTTTTATTACTAAGAATTTGCTTAGCATCTCAAAATTGTTGGCTGACAATCCAGTTACTGTTGAATTTCTTGGTGATTTGTGTTTTATAAAGGCCAGGAACACAGGGAAAATTTTACTTGAAGGTGTTGCTAAAGGTGGCTTGTATAGAGTCTCTTCTCATGCTGCTGTTCATTCAGTTTTTCTCAGTTCAGTTGGTCAAAACAAAATTCAGTCTCTTTTTGCTTGTTCTCCTGTTTTTAATTCTGCTCAGCTCTCTACTGTTAGCTCTTATGAGTTGAATAAAAAGTCATGTCTGTCAGGTGTTGCAAAGGGTTTTATTGATGTAAATCTTCTTCATAGAAGATTAGGACACCCAGCATCTTATACTCTCAAAACCATTCTCAAAACTTGTAACAACTCTACTGCTTTTAATAAAGTTGACAGTTTGAAATTTTGTTCAGCATGCCAATATGGTAAAAATCACATGCTGCATTTTGATTCAGTAGAAACAAAAACTTCAGCACCTTTACAACTGATATATGCAGATCTTTGGGGCCCTTCTCATGTTTGTTCTACCCAAGGATATAATTACTACTTGTCAATCCTAGATGATTACAAGAGTTTACCTGGATTTTTCCCTTATCAGCAAAATCTGATGCTCTTGAAGTTTTTACCAATTTCAAAATATTCATTGAGAAGCATCTTCAACTTTCCATCAAAACTGTCCAAACTGACTGGGGAGGGGAGTTCAGAACATTTTCATCATTACTCACTACTTCTGGCATCCATTTTCGACATCCTTGCCCCCACATTCATCATCAAAATGGAAAAATTGAGAGGAAACATAGACACATAGTTGATGTAGGACTGACTTTATTAGCTCAAGCACATTTACCACTCAAATTTTGGTGGAATGCATTCCATACAGCTGTCTACTTGATAAACAGACTTCCAACTCCAGTTCTAAACAGCATTTCTCCTTTTCAAAAGTTGTTTCATTCCCAACCAGATTATTCAACACTTAAAATTTTCGGCTGTGCTTGTTATCCAACACTCAGACCATACAATAGACATAAGTTTGATTTCAGGACAGCTAGATGTATATTCATTGGCTACAGTTCACAACACAAGGGATATCAGTGTCTTCACTCTTCTGGGAGGGTCTATATTTCAAATCATGTAACCTTTGATGAAAGTTCTTTTCCTTATGTGCCGCTCGTTGACATCTAGTTTCCATTACCCACTTACTTATAGGTGTGAGAGATCTTCCTTCGGTTCTAGTCAAGTATGGCAGCTCTTTCCCCATCATTCTAATATCCACCTATCACCCACCAGGCGCCTATTTCACAACAAATCTTTGAATATCAAGACCATCGTCGATATCATCAATAAGAAAACCTTTAGGCTTGTTATCCAGGAACTTGTTCGGAAATACCATAATGAAAGGAAGTCTCGAATGCTCCGCCCTCCCAAGCTAGCTTTATAGGGAAGGCACATAAAGGATGAACAACCTTGTATTTTGATTGAATTTCGACCTAAAACTGAAAAGTAAACCTGTTGAAGAGTTCGTTCGTCTGCAAGACTCGAGAAAGTGGGTCGTCTTAAACCTTAAATCCCGGATGGCACTTAATCACGGATGGCCTTTCTTGTAGGTTACCAATCTCAAAGGTGGCAGCTTCAACTTAGACTAGAGCATTAGATTGGGCACCTTCTATTTCCCTTTCTTTGTTGCACATTTCGGATCTTGACTTTAGTGCAGAGGCTTTGGCACCTTTGATAGCGGTGGCGGCTCGGCTTGCTTTCAAGGAGCAATCCGTCTTGGTTTCAATGGAGTTCAAGGTGCAGTCCTCATCACGAAAGATCGATTCTACGGTGAGGGTTTAAGCGCATAAACCGCTTGGAGAAGGACTTTTACAAGGCTAAAAGTAATTCTCTTTTGAAACACAAATACGCCCGGCGAGGAACGAAATGAGAATATCTTGAGTAGATGACGTAGTTAACTTGTGCACGAGAAAGCGGCTAACATAGATGCTAGGGAAGGCGGTGAAGGAGAAGAGTGGATCGGTAAGAGAGGTGTTCGAGTGTTTGAAGCGCAGAAGAATCTTATCAAAATGGATGGACTAGTTAGGTATATTCGTAGGAGTCGGCGCACAAAGATTCTATACCAAAGAGAATACACAATGATTCTCGAGCAACTATTCTCATAGAATATACAAGGATTCTCTACAAAAAAAAAAAAAGGACTCTTGAATAAGTCATAATTGCATAACCTATCTCCGTCCTGTGAGAAAGACCTCCTTAAGAAGACGGGGGCAGACCACACATAAGAAGAAGTAATCGAAGAAGTGGGGTAGGAAGAGGTAAACTAACCCTATTGCTAGTCTTTGTCCAATTTCAATTATGTGCCGCTCGTTGACATCTAGTTTCCATTACCCACTTACTTATAGGTGTGAGAGATTTTCTTCAGTTTCTTCAAACTGTCAGTCATCAACTCATTCTGAGTCTTCTTTTAATTCTTCTACTCCTTTTGTTACTCAGTTACAAGCACCTTTAGCAGCATCATCAGAATATCATCTTAATGATTCTCAGTCACATGCTTCTATTTCCTTCCCAAATTCTACTCCAGTTTACTTTTCTGATAATTTCAATTCCACTTCTTCTTCTCCTTCTTCACCATCCCATCATTCACCTCCACATACCTTGTCACAACCTGCATCATCTGGTCATCCAATGATAACCAGGTCAAAAGCAGGTATCTTCAAGCCCAAGATCTACTTGTCAGCTTTACTAGCTCAGAAATCAGAACCAACCTCTGTTTCCAAAGCACTTTCTGATCCTATGTGGTATAAAGCTATGCAAGAAGAGTATCTAGCTCTTAAAACCAATCACACCTGGGATTTAGTCTTACCTGCTACTCCAGTGAAGATAGTTGGCAACAAGTGGGTATTTCGAGTAAAATATAACTCAGATGGTTCAGTTTCAAGGTATAAAGCCAGACTTGTGGCTAAAGGGTTTCATCAGACACATGGGATTGACTACACAGAAACCTTCAGTCCAGTGGTTAAGTCCTCCACTGTTAGAGTTATTCTTAGCTTAGCAGTATTGAGTCACTGGGTTGTAAGGCAGGTGGATGTTAACAATGCATTTCTAAATGGCATTTTAATTGAAGATGTGTACATGGCTCAACCTCAAGGTTTTGTTGATTCAACTAAACCTAATCATATCTGCAAGCTGAATAAGGCTTTGTATGGCTTAAAACAGGCTCCTAGAGCCTGGTTTGATAGGTTTAAGGATGCAATGATCTCCAAGTGGCATTTTCAGCATTCCAGGTCTGATAACTCTCTCTTTTATGCCTGGAACAGTGGTCATCTAACTGTTGTTTTGGTATATGTTGATGATATTATCATCACTGGTTCCAGTCCATCCATAATTCAACAAGTTATCCAGAATATGCATCAAGCTTTTGCTTTAAAAGACCTGGGGGAACTTCACTATTTTCTGGGGATTGAAGTCAGCAAATCTTCACAAGGGGTTTCCTTGACACAAGCAAAGTACATTGCTGATATTCTGGATAAACATGGCATGACAGACTGCAGTCCTGTGCCAACTCCAATGTCTACAGGCTTTTATCTCACCAAAGACTCAGGAGAGCCACTTGAAAATGTTTCTCAATATCGAAGTGTTATAGGAGCTCTTCAATATGTTACTCTTACCAGACCTGACATTGCCTTCTCTGTAAACAAGTTAAGTCAGTTCCTTTCCAGTCCTAGAACTCAACATTGGGAAGCATGTAAAAGGTTATTGAGGTACTTAAAAGGCACTATCCATTTGGGGCTGCATTTCTACAATCAAGGAGCTCTGCAATTACATTGTTTTTCAGATTCTGATTGGGCTTGTGATCATGATGATAGGAAGTCAGTGGCTGGCTTTGCTGTTTATCTAGGTCCTAATCTTGTTTCCTGGTCGTCAAAGAAACAAGTCAATTGTTGTTTCCAATCCGACAGAGCGAGTATGCATCTCTTGCTCATCTTTGCTTGAGGTTACCCGGATTAAATCCTTTACTTGGTGAACTTAGTATCACATTAAGCTCCACTCACCTGATGTGGTGTGATAATCAAGGAGCAATTGCTTTAGCTTATAATCCGATTTTTATCATGCTAAGACTAAGCATGTTGAATTGGATATACATTTTATCCGAGATAAGGTCACTTCTTAAAGAGGTTGCGATGCTATGTGGCTAGTCCGAGATCAAATGAATAGAGATGTGTTGACTAAGGCTCTTACTTTCAAACAATTGATTACTTGAGAAAGCAAGTCAATGTTCATCCTAAACATTTCCAGCTTGAGGGGGATGTTAGTGAATTGGATAAAGGCGGAGAGCGAGCATGATGTTCTTTGTATATAGCCGAGCATCTTTATCTTTGTGTAGTACCGGTTAAAGGAATCAACTCACCGAGACACATCAAAAGCCCCAGCGCGAGCGGAGCGGATAAAGCCGGAGCGACGAGCATGATGTTCTTTGTATGTATAGCTGGAGAGAAGCGAGCCGGATAAAGGCTGGAGCGAAACGAGCATGATGTTCTTTGTATACCGGAGCGAAGATCTTTATTCTTTGTGTAGTCAGTTATGTGAATCAACTTCACCGGTGACCACATCAAAGTTAGCTGGTTGAGCTGATGTGTAAAGTTAGTTATGCAGCAAATGGTTATGTGATGTAACAAACTCGTGTGTGTAGTGAAGATTGTAGCTTAGTATAAATGTCAATCTGTATTCATTAAGTTTAGATATCTGAGAATAATAAAAAGGTTCTTTAGAGTTCTCTTTCATTTTCTTTTACTTTCTTGCTTGCCAAACAATATAGAACTAAGTTTCTTTCAGGGTCCCTGAAGGAGTTGGTGATGGTGAGGGGAGTAGTTCCGGACCGAGCAGACCCCCTCAGAGAAGGCACCTTGGTCATAGGGTGGAGGCGGATTCTTACCCTATTGACTTCACGAGCCTTGTGCGACCACCCAAACCGATCTATTCAAGCCGAGGAACCTTTACAACATTCCCCGGAGGTTCTCACGGTAGTTCCCGAAAGGCGACATTCCCATCGGCCTCCATGGGTATGTGACGATGATCCTGAGAGCTTTATTGGGAGCTCTTTGCCCTTCAACGCTATTTTGCTAAGATACTTTGTGGTATGCACTGCCCCAGTCAAACCATCCCAACGGATGGAGGGTTCTCTCGGCTATGTATGTGTTGTGGGAGAGGTGTGGATCGTAGAGCCCTCCCTTGTCTGGGTCAAGCACCTATACCACCGAGGAGTAGCCCGGCGGAAGCGGTGGGTATTATTTCATGTCGAGCTCAAGAGGAAACCAATCACCGACTTCCCTCTTCGTGCAAAAATTGGAAGAACAAATTCTTCTTTGGGGGGAAATTGGTGTCAATGACTCACTCGTTGGGTGGTGATATTTACCTTCCAACGAATTTTGTCACCCTGTGTCGCCATCATTTTGCCTATGTTTTTAGTCAAATTGTCACTTATTAAGTTCTTTAACCTCTTTTCTTTCGCTTTAGTCGTCGGGTTTGATCGGGGGCTTGAAGATCGACCTTTGCTTCGGTGGAAACTGCTCTGGTGGAACGCTTCTACTGCCAAGATCTTCACACCCAACAAACCTGGCCTGATGGGGCCTAGTAGACTAAATGCTGGAATGGATAACACGATCCTTAGCGCGATGAGCAGAAGCGTGGTCGGGCTCCCGCAGCCTCTAACAACCCCCTCCTCCTCCAAAGAAGTCCAAATATTCGGCCCTTCCAAAGCTCCTGTCCCGGCTTTCTCGCCTCCTCCACCCCGCAAGAGTGGGGAGAAAACTTCGATAAGAGTCCCGAGGTCATTCTACGATCCGGGGACCGACCTTTTCCTCTACCCTCTCGACCAGGCGGACTACCGAGGCCCAGATCGGGAAGGATTACAAGAGATCGGTGGGGCCCACATATGGTGAAGGACATCGAGTATGAATCTCTCCGAAAGGCTAAGCTTCATTAGAAGAGTGTCCTTGGTGGCCACCGTGGTTTCGTGCTACTGCTTCCGTCCATGGCCATGAGAAGAAGCTCAAGGTGACATTCGAATTGAAGAAGAAAGTCGACTCTGTGATCGTTCCCAGGAGAAGGCCGAGGTGGAAGAAGCGGACTATGGAGCTAGAGGAGAAAGTTGCGATTCACCCCAATCCACTTCCTCCCAAACTCGAGGGCAGAGTTGGGTGACCCGAGATCGATCTTCGTGCTACTGAGCTGAAAGGGATACTTTGAGGCCGCCCTTGGGGAAATCAAATCCTTGGGCGGCAGTAGGCGAGAGAAAATCAAATCCAGCGATGTGGATGATGGTGGATGCCGAGTATGATTGCAGGGTTGCCTTCTCCTACAAGTGCATCATGTCTGTGCTTAAGACAGAATATCCCGAGATGGACATGAGCAAGCTGGAGGCCGGAGTGCAGCGGTATATGGCGGAGGTCGACCCAGCGAGATAAGGCGAGGTGGCGGAGAGCGGTGGAGGCTCACTGGATGGGGTGCAGAGGGAGCCGGGGGGCGACTTTCGAAGTGGGTCGGGGGTCCATGCCTCTCCTCCCCAAGCATTCTTCGATCTCCCCACCTCCCGATGTTGCTGATCCTTACTTCCCGAGCTCGCCGATCCTTCACAACTTTGAGTCAGCCGACTCTGCTAAGCTTTGAGCCTATTTTTTGTATAAACTCTAGATTTGCATTTGTTTTGTAAACAATTGAACATTTATAAATTTTTAGATGCTCCTTATTTGCTTTCTTGTCCGGTTTTTGTTCATAGATTGTTTCTGAAAAACAATTGGACAACTTATCTGATTTTGCCTGCTGGTTCCTTAGTGGACTGAGCAGGAGTAGGCATTTACTTGCCTTAGTAAAATTTTCGTAAAACTGGTTGCTAGTCTTCCTTGACCGAGCCGAACTAGGCACTTACCTGCCTTAGTAGGATTTTTTGTAGAATTAGCTGCTGGTCTTTCGTGGACCGAGCCGAACTAGGCACTTACCTGCCTTAGTAGGATTTTTTGTAGAATTAGCTGCTGGTCTTTCGTGGACCGAGCAGAAGCAGGCACTTACTTGCCTTAGTAGAATCTTCGTAAATTTAGCTGCTGGTCTTTCGTGGACCGAGAAGGGTAGGCACTTACTTGCCTTTGCAAAATTTCAGAGATTTAGTCAGCTGGTCTTTCGTGGACCGAGCTGAAGCAGGCACTTACTTGCCTTGGTAGAATCTTCGTGGATTTAGTCTGCGGGTCTTCGTGGACCGAAAGTAAGAAGGCACTTACTTGCCTTGGTAGACTTTTCGAGATTTAGGGTCACGTCTTTCGTGACCGAAAGGCCAGTAAGCACTTACTTGCCTTGGTAGAATCTTCGATGGATTAAGCGCTGGTCTTTCGTGGACCGAAAGGTAAGTAAACACTTACTTGCCTTGGTAGACTCTTTTTCGTAGATTTAGCTCTTTGGTCTTTCGTGGACCGAGCGGTATGTGAGCACGTACTTGCCTTAGCAGATTTTTGTAGAATTAAACTTTGTCTTTAAATCGACCGAAGCGTGACGCACTTACTTGCCTTAGCAGATTTTTTTTGCACTCTTTAGTCTTTCGTTGACCCCGAGCGTAAAAACCTTTGCCTTAGTAGAATCTTCGTAAATTTAGCTGCTAGTCTTTCGTTGACCGAAAGGTAAGAAGGGCACTTACTTGCCTTAACAGATTTACGATGGGCTTATTAGCCGGGATTTCATCTTTGAATTCATCTTTATTGAAATTCGAATGCGTTACAAAAATACAAAATATATGCATGTGCACTAAGCCACCATGCATTTGACAAATATAACTTATCAAATCAAGATTTAGTAGAGTATTTTGCTTACTGAAATACTTTTAAGTGCTCGCGTTCCACGACCTCTTCACGTCTCGCCCATCTGGGTATGCTAGCTTATAAGCTCTCGGTCCCGTTGCTCGTATTACTCATACGGAGGCCTTCCCATTTTCGGGGCCAAGAGCACCATGGTTGGCAAGCTACCCCGCGATCGATTCCGGGCATATCTTCATGAGACCAGGCGAATATATCCGCATGAGACTGTAGGCAATTTATCAGCTCGCCTTTTACTGCCTCAACCAATCCTGACCCGATCTTCACTACTCTGCTCGGGTTGCTTTTGCTTACCGCAACTTCCTCCGCTTTCAACAGTGCTTGGCGCCACTTTTCGAGACTCTCCTCGATTATCTGTAGAAAGTAACTGCGCAGTGTCTCCTTGGTCGCCGTAGCATAACAACTCCTTGCCATCCTCTGGTCGCCTCTGACTACGCCAACCACCCCATTTACTCTGTATTTCAGTGCCAAGTAATGCGTGGATACAACGCATTGGCTTACCCTCATGAATGGTCTCCCCAGTATCATCTGGTAAGGGCTTCTTTCTTCTACCACGACAAAATCCAAAGATCATAGTTCTTTCAAATGGCTTTGTCCCCATAGTAATTGGGAGTTCGATGATCCCGTAGGAGTTAACCGTCCCTCCAAATCCCTTTTTAAGGATGTATTTGTCCGCTCCATTTCAAGTCTCGCAATCCCCATATCATCTGTGAGCCGACTTAAACAGATGTCAACCGAGTCGTCGTGTTCCTACTAGTATTCGCTGCACTTAAACCGCCACCATTGCCTTGATCACCAATGCATCCTCATGCGGATATAAGATACCCTCCTCATCGTCATCTGTCCACATAATGGAACTTGCCGCACTTTTGCCTTCTCAAGTTGCCGCAAATTGAAAAGCACTTTTTTTAGTCGGGCATATCTCCCATAGTTCTTCCGTGCCTGTTCAAATCCCCGGCCAATGTTGGCCCTCCCTCGCTATCACACGGATGGTCGGCATTCACGCGTTCGATCCCTCTCAACTCTTCATCTCGTGTGTACTTTGTGATTCCATGATGTGGGACATTCCATCTACATACTCGTCAAGTATCGGTTCTCACTAAATCCTCCACTCCGAATGCGGTCACGGCGATTGG
Source organism: Citrus cavaleriei (assembly GCA_030448935.1). Lineage (NCBI taxonomy): Eukaryota > Viridiplantae > Streptophyta > Magnoliopsida > Sapindales > Rutaceae > Citrus > Citrus cavaleriei. The sequence goes on along the minus strand of JAUJEM010000066.1, from coordinate 731,124 downwards.
CCCGATAGTGGTGACCGTGAGTGTCGTGGAACTTGAGAATACTGCTCTCATCCCGCTCGGTGAGTCGGTTTTTTTGTTATTGGGGGCCGGAGGGGCAATAACAGCCTCGTCCTTCGATCCTCTCATACAATTCTTCCATGGAGATCTTTAATGGAGTGTGCCGCCTATATGCCGAGCTGCAGTCTGCTAGGCCGAACCGCCATTTATCATGAATGTCACCTCGGCCGGTATAGCTTCTGTAGGCGCTCGGGTCGTCTAGACTCGTAATTAGTTGCACTAACCCTGCGGGAGTCTTTGTGATAAGGGTGGGCAGCCATCTGCTGGACTCCTGCCGCCGCCTCGGGGATCGGGGCGCGGAGGTTGAGCCGGGCCGTGTTGGGAATCATGGTGCTCTCTCGGAGCTAGGGGCATGGGCGGACCGGAAACGATATTCCGCCCATCACCGAAGATTCTCCGGGGCCGCTTTCCCGACCCGCTCCTTTCAGGGCTCTCTCCGCCCTTCGCCTCTTCTTCCAAATTGCTCACTTTTAATTCTTGCCGATTTCTCTTCTTTTTGATTTCTATATCTCGCCCGCCCGCCATACCCCGACGAGTAATTTCATGCACGAGGGAGCTTCTAAGTATACCACACCGGCCGATTTACACCTTCTTTAATCCCCTCAACGCTGCGCGGTGATTAAAAGCTCCCGATTCCAAAGACGGCTCGGTGATATCGCTTTTACAAAATCTCAAAGGATTCATGCTCCTCTCGCTTCATCCCCATCAGTTCCATCATGTCGCCCTCTCCTGGGCCACCGCCTCTCGGGCGCCGGCAACTCTCGCACATCTGCCATACCCTTTATACTTCCTCGTGGCACTCGCGTACCACTCTCGCTGCGTCCTCTAGCGCCAATCGGAACACCTCGCATCTCTCGAGCCGGTGTCACCCCCGCACGCCCACATGTCGTTGAAACGCTCAATGTGCACCCGGTCACTCACCGAGAGTATTTGAGGTCGGGGAAGGGAAATCTCTTGGGATTATAGAACTCATGATCTCAGTTGATAACGGAGATTCTTCGTCTAGCATTATCCTCCAGCTCGGGGGCTTTCTCTTGCCCTGTATCTCCTCTATCACCTGCGCCAATCTGCGCACCTCCTCCACGATTCTATAGCACGGTCGGGATCACGTGCAGGCTATCTCGGTCTCTCTCGCTCGGCGGGTCTCGCAACCGCCTGCCTCGAGCTCCCCTTCATCAACACCGGCCCTCGGCCATTATTTTCCGATCCGTCCGGGCGAGGCTGGTCTCTCCTCATCCACGTGTTCTCCCGGGGCCCGACCGGTGCCACGTGGGGATGCACCCATTAGGTTGGTCTCGCGGCGGAGGGATTTCCTCGACTCTACGCCTCCGAGGTCAGGTTCTCCTCCAACTTCATCTCTTCCCACGAGGGTTTCACCATCCCTTCTCCGCTCGTCCCCTCAACTTCAAACAATACGGCCGCGAGAGTCTCCATTTGTTTCTCCATCCGCTCCAGTCCTATCTTGCATCATCCTCTCTCGGGCCATTTGCAATTTCCCGAGAGTGATTGTCTCCACCGTTTCATTGTCCTCCTTAGAGTATCCTTTCTTGACACATCCATATCTAATCGTTCATTTGCTTCTCCGATAATTACTAGTTTGGTGGTAGCTTTTATTCGACTCCCCACGAGACGGGCGCCAAAATGTTGATGCCAAATCTGCCGCCTTTTCGACCACTGCGGATCCTTTCACCAACGTTTATGATCTCGATCGCCGCTTCTAACCACTAAGGCTTGAATCACCCTCCTTTCTTTACTAGACTGCGTTCACCAAAAACGGATCGGAGACGCCGGTGGTTTTGCCACGTAAAACCCTCCGATGCCTAAGTTAGCACAAGGTGTTTACGGGAAAACAATACAGTTTGGATTCAAGAAGTTTGTTCGGAATCTGTAAGAAAATGGCCTGGTTGCAATTTGGCAGAGTTTTCCCTTCTCTCAGTTTTTCTATCCCCTTTCTTCGTCGATTTCTTCTTCTTTTATAGCCGCTGTCCCCACGTTCCCGTTTGCCCTTCATCCCACCTTTTTCAGGTAGTGGCAGCCCCTCATGGGACTCTAACTGCTGCATTATGGGCAAACGTGGGATCTCGCGTCTCCCGCAACGGTTCTGGGAAAGTGCAACTGCCGTGATTCTGCGAGATCGTGTTTCCGCTTTTTGGGGGACGGGTACCGGCTCGGTATATGGCTCTGGTCAGTATTCGTCTCTGATCGGCTCATGTTACCCCCTGTTCTGCTCGTACCATTTGGCTGAGGTGATCCATGTCGGGGTGGAAATAGTAGCATGGCCGACCTGGTGCTTTTATTTGCTTAACAGGTGGGTTATTTGAACCCACCAGAATACTTTGTCCACCCATTTGCTAAACTCACCCACACTAAAATTTAAAAATTAAAAATTTACTATACAAACCCTCTTAAATGTCGAACATACCTTTGTTTAAATAAATTATTATGATTGCATTTTCTTAATAAATAAAAAAAGCTCTCAAGGAAGCCATTTGCCTGAAGGGAATGGTTACTGAACTTGAGCCGAGCAAGACTCGATTGAAGTTTATTGTGATAGTCAAAGTGTAATTCACCTCAAAGAAAAACCCCGAGACACACCATGAAAAACTAAACATATTGATGTGAAGCTCTATTTTCTAAGGCTTGAAGTTTCCGGAGGAGTTGTAAAGCTTCTAAAGATAAATACAAAGGAGAATCCAGTTGACATGCTAACCAAGCGGTACCTCTCATAAGTTCAATCTATGCATGAATTTAGCAAGGATTTGTAGAAACCGACGCCGCAAATCATGAGGAAGAAAGCACTTTGAGTAACTTGACGTATTGAGTTCAAGGTGGAGATTGTGAAATGTGAACTGAATACTCGGTCCGACATGTTATATGTTGATTCTGTTAGCACGAAATGTCGCCTCGACAAGGGTTTGGAACGAAACCGACATGAGCCAAAATGTCGTTATGTGTTATAAGTAGCTCACATGTATGACACGTGAGTCAAGGAAATGCTTAGTCTCCTAAAACGACTAAGTAAGAAGCCGTTTCAAGCCTGCTTATTAGAGAAACGCTGCAAGCACGTGATTGAGGTGGATAATTCTGTTACACTAGCGGAAAAGCCGAGAGGAAGTTAGATCCAGAATCGAGTTGATAAAAGGGCTGGAGTTCGGGGTTTGTAATGCATCAAATCGAGAGAGGACATTGATAAGGGAATGTGAGAGAGAGTTCTGAATAGGCTTGTAATCTCCATTATTGTTAATGCTCTCTGTAACTCTTGGAATCAATAAAGTGAAATCACGGAGCTTGTTTCCATGGAAGTAGGCATTATTAAGTTGGTGCTGAACCACTTTAATTCGTGTGTGTTTTGTTCTTGATCTGCTTCTTATTCTTGATCCTTAATGTATTGACTGATTCTTGGTAGGTTCTTGGGTCAAGTTATGTGAGTTAAGTGTTCTTGGGGTGAGGTTGATCTCGTTAGGTTGGGTCTAAATCACAATAGATCAAAATAGCAGCAATTGATGTGAAGAGTATCGTTAAGCCAAGCAAAAGCTGAGTCTTTTGAGTTAGTGATTTTGGCCACTTGAATTATGGGGTTCTCATAGGCCTCCAAAACTTTATTCCATCGGCCTTTCATGGCATTTTCAAACAAATCATTCACCGCCTCAATTTGCGAAGCCATATTGATCTCTTCTAACTTGGCGTTGTCAATTTAAATAAGCCATTAGCCTTGATAATGAATCTACTTGTAGTATAACTTTAGACTTTAGTAATGAATCCACATTTTATCTTCCTCTTGTTGATTTTTTTCCCCAAATATTCGAAAGTAAATCTAACTAACTTTACGTTTAGATGTTCAAATTGTATCTCTATGGAACTAATTTAAAAAATTTATGTGAACTTTTTATTATAAATATCGATACTAAATTATAAAGTCATTAAAAAATATTATTTTCATGATATTTTATTAATGTATAACTTTCACTTTAGAAGAATATGATAAAGAAGGAAAATGATAGAAATCTAAATAAGAGAATGAATAAACATTGATATGCTCCAACACTTATGAGTGCATCGTAGCTTTTCTTTATTCTCTCTATGTACCTTTGCCTTCCATATTTTTTGAAAGAGTCAATTGAAACTATTTCTTTCTGGAAAAGATCATAAGATGGTGCTGGTAAATATTCTTTCAAACTATTTTCTTCTCCACGAAGGACATTCATTTCTTCTGCCTCTTGCTGCTTTACTAAAGACAACGATTCCTTTTCTTTTATTTATTTTTACTTTCTTTCTTGGATACCATGTAAATTTGCCAACATTGCAATATTAAAACGAGTGGGCAGCCACTTCACAAGAATATAATTTTTGTTATGAAATCTATTAATTAAGAGCACAATCATATAGCAAGAGAAAGAAAGAAAGCAAATAAGAGATATAATGTGTGTAGAGAGGAATCTTATGTGTTATTCACACTTCCAAGTATATACAAATAAGGAGTAAAAATCTCCTTTTATAGTGATACAACACATAATACTTATGAGAGACAACAATCCTTAAATTAAGGAGATAATGAGAGTTATAAGAGATGAAAAGTTGCTTGTGAGGAGATAAAAGAATGATTTGATAAACATCCACATAAATTATTATTATTTCATAACACTCTCCCTTGGAAGTTCATCTTTCAAAGAATATGTCTCATTAAAACTTTTGTTAATAAAAACCCTATGGGAAAGAAAAAAAAAAGAGAGTACATTATTCATTTGTATTTTATGAAGGTGCAAACTGCCTCATTAAAACCTTACTAGGAAAAACCCAATGAGACAAAAGCCTAGTAAAAGAAAAAGAGTACAGTGCATGTAGTCCTCCATATAAATATGCACCCCCTCAAAATGACATGGATGCTTCAAATATCAACAATAATTTTTTATAATTAACAATATTTTGGTGAAATAATCTGCAGGATCAACACCATCCTTTCGAAGCTTGAAAAGATGTAATAAATTATAGATACAATCATTTTGAATTTGAAGAATATTGCTATGAATATATCTTCATAATCTTGTTGATTTTCTTTAAAAAAAAAACTAAAGTTTTGCATCCATATCATGGAAAGAGTGTGATATACTTTTCACACTATTTTGAAATTTTCAAGTATATGCTAAGCATAATTTAATTTACAATTATGCAACTTTCTAATGTCTTTATAAGCACAATTTTGAGTAAAGTATGGTTCTTCAGGACCAAAACATATACAACATATTTTAAAGTAGAATAATTTTGAATATGAAATACTTCTAGTATTTCTATACATCAACATTCTACTTCATAAACTTCAATTCATAAATTGAGAGAATTCTTTTATTGCAAGATCTTTAATCTTGAATTGTATTCTTAAAAGAAATAAGTTCATAACCTCTTCAAGAGTCTTTTCATGATGAAATCATCAACACACTGTGCAAAGATTGCAAATTTAATTTTCAATTACATAGCAAAGTAGATAATGACATATCCCACTTATAATAAATTCACTCAAGTGATTGTACTTTTGTAAGTTTATATTGCTATAATATACACAACTATAATTATAGCTTTATCAAGAACATATAAACTGCAAGCTTTTTCATTTAGTACTTTTAGTTGTCCTTCAAGGATAAATGCATAGATTCTTCAATTTGATTTTGACACACTATAGTTCATATTCATATTTTATCAATAATGTTTACGACTTTAGGCGTATGGACTATAAGTCCAAAATTCTTTATGTCTTGTTAATTAATTATACATCTTCTGGCATATGGACTACAGGTCCAAATTTTTGCCAATCATATAAATTGACATTCTTTCATAATTTTGTGATTCAGGATCCTGGATATTTTATCATGATAACTAAACTTTTACTGACAACAATTTTATGTCAATTTCAATTTTTCTCTTGCACCAAGTACCAACATACTATTGATCAAATACCTTTTTATTTTGCAATATGTATGCCCAATGAGATCTTTCAAAACTTCTAATATATATGCCTCTGCAAGAGCTAAAGATATCTCTTTCTTAATTTTCACGCGTGTTTTTTTTATAAGACAATATGAATCTCTCTTTATTTCTCACAATTTACCTCTTCAAGGGTATTTGAGACTCATCTTGTAGTTGGTACATTATGCTCCTCTAAGGGCAATATGTTCAATAATTTAATATAGATCAAATATTTTGCTATACATGCAAACATAGTCTCTTCAAGAGCACTGAATTATTTAACTTCAACTTCCCAAGAATTAAACATTTGCACCGATTGATCTACTACAAGCTTCAAGCATTCACAGATTTATTTGTCTCACCATTTCATCCTTCAAGGACATCATATCAACCAACAATTATATTTTATTTGTGATTTTTCACTTTCACATGTCAATAAATTCATTCAATAATTGATCAATAATGTGCATTGCGCAATAATCTTGTTGAACTTCAAGTTCAAATAAATTAACTCATGTAAAGATCAAAATTGGATAAAGGTGAAACAAATTATATTGTCTATCAAATGTATATCACTTTACTCCCCTAATCATAGGAGAATTTTCACGAAAATTATTAAGCTTGCATAGAGACTTTACTAAGTCAAATTATTGAAGATTTTGGATTGAACTTCTGGTCCGTCTCAATATTAATTCAATTTTAGACCACTTCTGGTGATACAATATTCACATGTTGATTTCTTACAATAAGACCTATGACCATTATAATTTTGAATAGTTATTTGATAATCATGACATCCATTACTACTCTCAAAAGAGTAGGAATCCATTAAGGATTTGAATTAGTCATGATTTTCTTTTAATCAAAAGCTCATATTTTATTTTTAACAAAACAAAACATAGTATCAATTTATATTAGTACTCTTAATTTGCTACTACAAGAGCATATTTGTGCTATAAAATCATGTGCCCTATAATATGTTTCCTTTTATATTATTCTCTCCATATAATTTCAAATGAGAGAATTAATTGAGCCTTTGAAATTATCGACAAGCTTATATATGAATTTTTAGCTCCTTCAAAGAGAAGATCATAAAAGAAAATCGTAACCTTTTACAATCCTTTAGGGATTAAATTATTCCACAAAATATTTTATAACTATTCATGATTTCAAACATGTAAATATTAATGAAACTTTAGTAATTCAAGACAATAATAGAAGAATCATTTATCTAGAATTCAATAAAACATATAGATCAATTAAAAAGATCAAATACGCTTATATATTATTTATAACTCATTCCTATATTTTATTCTATCAAACTGTTCTTAGAAATTATAAAATAAGTATTCAAAAATTTGTCATTAAAAGTTTAGATGATTGAAAATAAAGCAACAAGCCAATGAAGTCAAGAAATTATTCATACCATAAATGCATTTACTCAAACACTTTTGATTGTCATGTTTTTCCTCCAAAATAGTTTCAAAGAAACAATTATGTCATGTTTATCTCTTCATTTTATAACTCCTTCTATGAGATATTAAGAAGGAAATTCGTATATAGCCTTACATGACAACATGAACTCGTAATATTTGTGTAGTCCTTCATGGACGTAAAATATACACTTATATAGTCAATCCTTCATAAACAAGATGGTGATGAATGACATCATAATTTTGTAATAGTTCTTCAGGAACCTATTTTGAAAGAAAATCTTCATTATATGCAATGTAATCCCCCAAGGATGCATTCTCAATTTTCTTTCATTGTATATTATAGTATTCACACTTCAGGATGAACTTTTTGAATTTCAAGAATGGAAAATATATAATAGCAATTGAATATTAGAATAAGAAATGTCAAATAATAACAATATAAGTAATGATGATATAAAAGTATGAATTCATTGATGCATTATTCTAGATTATCAAAATACATATGCGAATGTAAATATCATCTTAGGCAAAATCAAGATTGTTACTTCATACTTTTATGAGTAAGATTAAAGAAGAGATATTACCATATTTTAAAGAGGATGAAAATTGATCTCTTGTGGCTAGAGACTCGTGCTGATAACGTGTTATAAAATCTATTAATTAAGAGCACAATCATATAGCAAGAGAAAGAAAGAAAGCAAATAAGAGATATAATGTGTGTAGAGAGGAATTTTATTCAATCTCTTGTGTGTTATTCACACTTCCAAATATATACAAATAAGGAGTAAAAATCTCCTTTTATAGTGATACAACCATAAAGTAGTAAATAATACATCATAATTATGAGAGACAACAACCCTTAAATTAAGGAGATAATGGGAGTTATAAGAGATGAAAAGTTGCTTGTGAGGAGATAAAAGAATGCTTTGATGAACATCCACATAAATTATAATTATTTCATAACAATTTTATAATTTTATTTTATTTTGGGTATAATTATATAACATTGCAATAGCTTTTATTTATTCTCGCTATTAGTTGTTTATAATTAGTTATCCATCTAATTTGTCTGTATGAAAGTATATAACTACACACAATATGCCATTAAAAAAAAAAAAAAAAGGAACCCCGACTAGCAAGGCGGATTATTAAATTAAAAACCCTTCGAATAGCTAAAAATTTGAAAGAATGAAAACAGAACGCACAATATACATCTTAATTAATACAACTTAAATAAAATTTCACTAACATGTTGTGGACCTGCACGAACTGCAACTTTGTGAAATACCATAATTGGTTTGATTTGATTTTATTTTTTCATACATGCCGAATTTTCTTCAAAACAGAATACGATACAATACACTGAGTACAACATCATATTAGATCGAGTACAAATAACCATCGTAATCCTACTGAAGTACAGGGAGATAAAAGTGCGCCAAATATAATAGAAAACATCTCCATCAATCTTTGACGAGATAGTTTACTAATAGATTGAGGGCTAAGTAATTCGAATAATTCACATCGAGATCATGTACGGTCACAGAATATGTTAGAACTATACCACATTAGTAGCTCTTTTGAAAAATCTTCCACCGCTGAATATGGTCCTTCCAACTGATGTAATAATAGATTCTCTGCACCGATCTATCTTCTATGGATTTAAATATTATTAACTTCATTTAATTCTTTTTTTTTTTTACAATTTTAGCAATTATTTTTACTATTCTATAAAAAAAGACTATTTTTTGTGATTGTTGAATTCAGTCAAAACAAAGGAAATGCCACTGTAAATGTGTTTTTTTAACGGTTGTAGGCAGTTGCTTGACGTCGATAATATTTAGGGTAGAAATACTTTTTTTTCCAACTAATTGACGTAAATATGCTTTTTTTCAAGCAACATTAGCCATGGAAAAATGATAAATGCACATCAGAAATAATATGGACCCACAACTAATGAGTAATTTTTATGATCACTTTTAGCCATCAAAAATACTATTTTCGATTGGCTATAGCAGTAGCTTTTGTAATAACAATTCACCATCAAAAATACAATTTTCGATTCGCTATAGCGGTAGCTTTTGTAATAGCAACTTCAATTAAATATGACCATTGAAAATACATTAATTTTGAGGGGAAAAAATAGCCTAACTAACTAACTTGTAGTTAGAAAAACGTATTGTTCTAATTGATGTTGCAATCGAAAATACTACATATAAGTCGAAATAAGTAAATTTGTAATTGAGTTGTTCCGCTATAAATAGGAGTAGTAAAACTTAAAAAAAAATTCTACTAAAAACTTTAAAAAAAATTCTACTAAAATCTTTTCTAACATTATTTTATTAATAATTTCAACATGTACATGAATTGAGTACAACAATATACATATTCACTAAGCTTTACAATTCAGACTACTACTATGAAACATTTCGTAAGAATATTACAACACTTGGTATTGTTAAAAAACAAAACCAACATCAGTATTTGACAGAGTGCGCATTTCAATCTTGTACAATGGAAATTTGGTGAGAGCTCTTAATTCCCTGCATATGAATATATATAAACTTTAGATGGAATGAAATTCGATATATATATAAAACTAAGATACAAGGCAGTGCATGAATTAAACAAAACAAGAAAAATGAATTAACCGTTAGAATTTATTCATTTCACGCCAAATATTGAAATTCATCTCTGCATCTTGTTTTTCCATTAATTATATGCTGCAGTAATTCAAGCCAAATGGTTTTTATATCCAAATTTACAAACTAACATACCAAACGAGGGAATTTTAATATACTAAAACATAAGCTAACTCTGAAGAGAGAAGATAAAAAGATGAGGAGAATTTAGAACATGAGAAGATGAATTCTACTATGATTATGGTGGCGTCAAGAGATGGGTTAAAGACAGAATGGAGAACGTGGGGTATAACCCAAACTGTAATTCTATTTAATGATTAAATAATATATTTTAGCCTAATTAAGTGTGTTTTGCGATGATAAGTACTAGAATTTTGCTAATAAAGATAAACAAGATGGATGACAATGTATCTTTTTAAATTATTAGATGAGATCAATATTCGACAAAAAAATGTTAGATTAGATTAGATAAAATTAGAAAACTATTAGACAAATAAAATATTTTTATTTTTGAATAGTAAAGAAAATATCACTAAAATTCAATAAGTTAAAAAAATGATTTATTTATGTTATGATATATAAATAAATTCTTGCAATAATTCTTATTATATAGTGCAGTTATATGTATGATCATTCTAAGCTAATTATCATTATATGGTGAAATTAATTGTATCATCATTCTTAGACTAATATCCTAAATAATATCTTCAAATATCAACTATGAAGAGCATGATCCAATTATGAAATTTAATACAAAAAATTATTATTAAATATTTCACTATACAATTTCATAAAAATTTAGTCTTTAAATTGATGTGATAATAGGGATCAATCATATGATATTATTTCTTAGAGTGCTTTACTATAAAATACGTTTGAATATTTTCTTAAATATTTAGTACTAATAAATAATAGTATTGGTGTAATCTTTTCCCCCAAACTATTCTTTTTAATTTCAAACTTTTTTTAAATTTTTAATACTAATAAAAATAATAGTATTGGCGCAAGTTTCCACCCTAAACTTAGGGGTAGGCAAATCGGGTTTCAGTTCGGGTTGTTCGGGTTTCAGTTTGGGTTGCAACCCGATCGGATTAGAGAATTCAACCTATTCGAGTTCAAAACGTGAACCCACACCAAACTGAACCGAAATTATGTTGGTTCGGTTTGGTTTGGGTTCACATTTCGAATTGGTTCGATTTGAAAATTCGGGTCTCAATTTCGGGTTTGGGTTCAATTTGGGTTACAACAGTTCCATTCTTTATGAATTACTAGTAACCAGTCACTTATAGTTCCAAAATCTCAAATCCCAGGACAGATCAATGAAGAATAAGACAAATATCAACTGCATCCTCAACATTTCAACAACTCTTGATTGTTTATTTTTCAATTTACAGTCTCTAGATGTCCTTGCACTACTGTGCCCGATTAAGTTCCAAAATAAAAATAGCCAATATGATCCCAAAAAACATTACTGAATTAAATTAACAATCTCCCCCGTCTTATTCATCACCAAATCGCAAACATAACCTGAAGGTCACCACGTTGTGCGGCTAACGACAACGAATGGAGGAGAAGGCAACGAGCCAGCGACGACAGTAGCTAGATCGAAACTGACAGTGGTGCATTTGAACGAAATTGACAGCAGCTCAAGGAACGGCTAGAAGCTGCAACCCCGGTGCACGTGAATGTAACTGACAACAGTGGCTTCGTGTGGCTGTGTGAGTAAGATTCACTGTGTCTATGCTCTATAGTGCGTTGGGTTTGCCGATTCAGGGTTGTCCGTGGCTGCTGCAAGCGGCGTGGAGTAGAAGAAGGGGTTCTGCGTGGCTGTTGCAGGCAGTGTTGAGCAGAAGAAGGGGTTGTTCGTGGATGCTGCAGGCGGCGTGGAACAGAAGAGGAATTTAGGATTTAGGAATTTTGTTTAATCTTCTGATATTGTCGTTCTGTCCTTTCATACATATATACATAATTTCTTTTATTTATTTATTTATTTATTGCTAATCTGATTGGGTTTCAATTTCGGTTTGGGTTCAACCCGAACCGAAATCAAAATCGATTGGGTTCTAATTTTGAACCTGTTCAGATTTTAAGGGCCAACCCAAACTGAACTAAACCCAAATAAATTTTGGGTTCGGTTCGATTCGGGTTGACCCGATCCAAATGCCTACCCTACCTAAACTATTCTTATTAATTTCATACTATTAGCAATAAATTATCTAGCATAGCTATAAATATTAATGTATTTTTTATAATGGCTAAAAGTCATCGAAAATAGTAATTTATTTCTACCACAAGTTTGATAAGTTGAAAATGTTCATAACTCAAAATTTACCACCTTATTAATTGCAATACTCGTTTGTGACTACCTTGGTATTTAGTAAAAACGATACCGTATTTTCGATTGCCAAAATCTTGCCATTGCAAATAATAGTGTCACCAATGCCTACTGCCAAACATTTCAAAATTTAACTACTTATTTTCATCCAATTTTATATTTGATCGAAATTAAACTTCTATTATCAATTGTAAAATAGTGTGGTCACCAATAATCATTCATTTCTAACGAATTTAATAAAGCTATTGAAAACATTGTTACATTTTCAAAAGTAACTTCCTATTATTGAAAAATGCATTGACACCATTGATTTCCCCAGAAAAATAAGCATTAATGATTACTTATTAAGTTATTTCTTACCGTTTTTCCCCATAAAAAATATGGGACATTACTTGATTTTTTTTACTTGTAGTTTAATTACCTATTTGTTGGCTTTTACATAATGTTGCAAGCATAGACATCAGTTGCAAGCGACATGGTGTCTACTCTAGCATTGATTGTGACGAAATGAAAATGTAAAAGGTTGAAAGATAGATGAAACACAAGTTAGTAAATAACAAGGTTTTATTAAATAAGTCTAAATCAATAAACTACGGTTTTGGGTCACTTTATATAATAATCCTAAATATCATGAATTTATTAAAATAAGAAAATCCAAAATATTAATTGATAATAAATTTCTCCTAATCCAAATAAAAAAGTAAAACAAACAGTGTTTAAATTTGATATAAAAAAAAAAGACAAAACATAGGAAAAAATCTTAAAACTGAAAAATGACTAGGAAAGAAATAGATTTTCGGGGTCAAGCACGAGGTAAAAAGGCACAAGCCATATTGGTTTGATTCATGCCATATTGATTTGATTCATCTCGTCGCAAGTTTCGAAAAAGTATATTATACGCCTAAAATGGACACTTGTATGTCAAGTTATTCCCTTCGAAAGGTATCTTGCTCGTGACATGCAACTATCCTATATGAGTCCCTTTCACTTAGAAAAGAATTCATCCTCGAGTTTGGTTCATACAACGCCTCATCATCTGGATGATATTTTTGAACAAATTTCCACATTAAATATGTGAGATATTCCAGTTAGTTGGTAGCTGGAGCACATAAGCATGATCATTAATCTCCTGCGCCATACAAAACGATCCATAATTGTGCTTCTCCAATTTAGCGCGAATACCAGGAAAATGACTTCGCTGCAAATGCGTCATCACCAAATCACCTTCTTAGAAACATTTCTTGCATCGATGTTTTTCCGCATCAATTTTGTTCCATCCATGAGTCATGAAAGATTTATTGCAATAGCTCTCATATAGCCTCCCCATTGCCTGGCCTACTGCAGGGTGGGAACCATGACAATTTAGGTAGGATGAAATTTAGTGATGGAATTTCCCTTAACGAGATATATAAATCTTGTTTGTCATAGTTTAGTTTTGTAATGGAGGTAGCTATTATGTAATTCCAATTATGAGTTTTAGGTAGAGCTTTTTCGCCACCTCATCCATGCTATGGTTGCTCCAGTTGACTATTCGTTGCCACAAATAAAGTTGTGCTTTATGGTTTCTTTATTATTCTTCCTTTTTCTAATTAGGAAGTATCTTATCTTTATAGTGCAGCCTGCTGGCTTTTACTTAGATGAGGGACGTTATTTGTACTTGTGATTTTTCCACCCCTTAATAGTGGAAGATCATTCTATTAAGCAAACGTCATACTTACTTAACTTTAATTTTTTTTTTCTGTCCTCAATCGATGCTTAACATTGAGCTTAATTAATATCGAGATGAGTTAGCATGCTTTTAGGTGCACAAATAAAGTTCTAACGTTCCTTCTTTAATGGTCTCGTGATAGATGCACAACGGCAATGATATATATGTCAATTGGAGATCTTAAAATTTTAATCAAAAGATTAATACTCTTTTGCAATGAAATTTTCTGACTAGAAGCTATATAATACAAGTGGCAAGCATTTTAGTGTATATTATATATATAAATAAAGTGCATACATTTACGCACGTGTACTCATTTCAAGTGTTCTTGTGAATTAGTGATGGTTTCTTTAGTTTAATTCCTCTTCTTTAGCAATTCCTTGATTAATAGTGTGTCCTTGAGTTAGGCTTGTGAACCAGTTGACCAAGTGTTGATTTCCAAGCTTCTTTTTGTTTTATTTATGTTTCGATATATTTCTTAAGGTAAAAACACTGAAGTTTCTTGTTGGATTTGTCTCTCTTTTCTATAGGGCTTGCATGTATGAAAGCTGCTTGAAATATGGCTTGTTCTTTATTCATATACATGGTTCGTTCTTGTGGAGTGTTCAACACTGCTTGTTGCATGAAGCATGTTTTAATAATGACTAGAGTTTGGCTCTGATAGCCTTTGATAACTTCTCCCCTGGTTTGTACGATTCCATGCCAAATTTTCCTATCTTATGTAGTATGAGGATTTCTGCTTCATCTTCGATGAAAGGTGATTTGTATTCACCTAGTGTCTCATATCTTCTAATCGTGCAAGTTCTATTCATTTCACGAATCCATTCTTTCCTTTGAGCCTGTTGCTTATAGTGAGGTCAAATGACCTAATCCCACTTGTTCTTAGGGACATTCAATAAGTTATTCAGGACTTATCAAAATGTCAATATGTCGTTGCTTTATCTCGCTTGGAGATTCATATTTAGTGCTTCCATATTAGCTCTAATACATAGGCTTGCTTCAATTTCAAAATTTAAGTTCTAGTAGTTTTAAGAAAAACCTGGAGACCACTAAAGTGGTCGCTATACTTAGCTTTCCATGGGAAAGCTTGGCCATGTGCCAAAGTTTCATGGTTGGTGTACTTTTGTTCCCCATTGAAGTTAGGGTTTGCCAAGTCATATGCTCTTGGGTAGTTGCAGGTGTGCCTTTTTGCTTTCCTAGATATTTTTGTTGAAATCCCATGTTGTCTTTGAGCTTTTGCTTTTTCCAGTTTGATGTTTATTTTCCACGTTTTTGTACTATAGAGTTTGTCTAAGAAAGGATGCTTTCCAGCCCTTTAGATTAACAATCTCTCCTTTTAGCCTTGTTGGAAGTTGGTGAATTTTAAAACGACTTGTGTCTCAGAAGATAAGTTAGTCAGAGGAGAATAACTGTGGTGAAATTGACGATTGATGTGACTTTTATCGCACCATCATAATCAACAACTATGTTGGTAGAAGCCTTCCTTCTAGCACCAAATGTTGATACCTAATTTTTTTGCCTAGGTTAAACCAAGTGCAACAGACAATGGTATGCTTGCACATACAATAACAAACAAACAATAGTGAAATGGGGTTGAAAAAGGGTTTCCAGCAATCACTCCAATGCTTAATTCAATGACTATAGAATTCAAGTTAAATGATAAAATCGGAGTTTTAGTGAAGTCACCTCTCTTTGAGAAAGTAATTGAGTATTTATATTATACCACATCTTTAGGTGAATGATTCTTTTTATTTTGGAGAATGTGGAGAGTTGTTGACTAGCAGTAGACTTTTTCCTTCATGGGAATGAAGTGATGCATGGCACTTATGATTCCATCTCTTGTATTTTAGGAGGTCATGGGGTGGTGACACTACTATCCTAATTGAAACCCTAGGGTGACATGTTTTCATATATCTCTCTATCCTTGTTTCCTCTTTAAATACCTTTTGAAAAGTGAGTGGAGCATGTTTTTAGGAGTGGGGGTTTTGTGCATACTTTTTCCCGTTTGGTGGTTGTAAGTAACTTCTTCAATAGTTCTTTCTATTGCTAAGCCTTATCCCTATATTTTTGTCTTATTGTCTTAGTGGTTTTACCAATCTATAGTCTCAATTTAAGATTTCTCATTTTCTTACGCAAGGAATCCTTATTGCCCATCTGGTGGTTTTTATTCCTACCTTTAAGGGATATTTATTTTCCATTTACTGGTCGTCACCCCTCGAGGTAATGTGTTTACAAATTTCATTATTAACAAGGGCCATATAAAATGTGTTGTCTCGTTAATGGTTAACTGTGGGAAAAAAAGATTTTTTTTAAAAAGGAGTGTTACTGGATTTGAAAATCTTTGGACTTTAGAATTAGTTAACATTCATAAAGTTCCAAGTATGGGATCAACATTCTTATACCCACCCCCGACACACAATTTATATTCTTATAGCCTCCCTATCCCATCATAATTACTTGACGGAAGAGGATGGAGATCTTTGAATGATAAAGGAATCTCAAAAGTGTTTGATCCTCGAATAACTGACAATTTAATTTTTAATCTTTATACTATAAATCATACTACTAACATAGAAATATCAAAACAAGCTAAAATAACTAAAAATATTTTTATCAAACTTAGTCAATGCCCTTAACATTAGGACACAATCAGAAGTAAAGACAAATTTTTTTTAAAAAATTCATTAAAATGACAATATCTTTTACATTAATCAAGTAAATCACACTGTATAAATTAGCAATAAAATTATCTTTGTTAATCATTAGAACCCTTATAACAAAAGAAATAGAAATTACCTCCATAAATAATGAAATGAATGCATTTTAATTGCACATTATAATTGTTGCACTTCTATTTGTAATTTGTCCATATAATAATTGTGTTAATTGTCCATATATTTGAGGTAAATTTAATTCAACTCTTTATATTATCTCTTATTTGAATTATTTTTATAAACATTCTTACTATTACAATTTAAAAGTTTTCATTAAAAAATTTAGAAAAAAGTAATTAACAATTAAAAGTAGAAGTGATGATGTAGGACAAGTAGAGTCATAATATGAGTATATGTTTAATTCCTTTTTCTAGTTTAATTAGGATTTACTCTATATTTTCTTTTTTAAATCATATTCTTTTTCTTATAAGGAATCATACGTTTATCATGAATTGGATCAATTACAACTAGTGTAATAGGTTTGTTATGCTTATTTCTTTTCAACAGCTTCGTCAATAATATCTAGCTGATTTTCTTCATTGAGATCTTTTCCTCTTTCAGGAGAGCTCTTTTTCTTGAGTTTTAAAAATATAGTCTAGAACGATATCTAGTATCGCTTCCTCATTGCGTCAAGTGGTATCAAAGCATTTCTCTGTGCCAGGTAAAGCTTTCCAGACTGTGAACCACCTTGCATACATATAGTCTTTACCACATCCCCACTTCATCGATTTCACCAATTAAAAAAAAATCAGTATTTTGAAAACTCCAACAACTGCGTCAAGCCGTCAACCACCAATTATAGCTAACCACCGTCTCTTATCTTTTTTTTTTTTGTTTTTTTTACAATCTCCTGTACCAACAGAACGAAAACAAGCTATCCGTCATTCCCAAACCCATATCCCCACCAATTCGATGCCATACATAGCCAAACAAGCAATAAAACTGCCACTCAATTCGCTACCCTTTACCACAATTTACTAGCCACCGCCATAACCAAATTACTCCCCATTATAATGCAGCGTGGTTTTGTAAAAGAACACTCTACAATGAAACTAATGCAGTAGAAAGATAAAAGATGCAGGCTAATGGATAGATATGGGTATTTTTAGTACTTAATTGATTCTTGAGAATACCGAAATAAAGAAATAAGTTAAATCCACGTTGGTTCTAAAAATACTCGCGAATCTAGGTGATAGAATTCATTGATTCTGCAGAATGCCAAGAAATAACAAGATAGAACTCAAACCAAGAGTTCACATCTTCTAGATCCACCCATCCTCATCCAATTTCCTAATCACCATCATATACGGGTGGGCATTATACGGTTTGATTTGGTTTTGAGCCAAAATCGAATCAAACCAAAACTACCAGCCGCTGCTTCATTCGCTGGAATAAAAACAAACATCCAACTGCTACTTTAATTTTTGGATCCACTGTCATGACCCGAGTTAAGCTATTGCCACCATCCCAATCACTAACCTTAAATCTTCTAGATCCACTCATCCTTATCTAATTTCCCGATCGTCGTCATTGGCAATAAGGGTGGGCGTTATACGGTTCGGTTTGGTTATGGACCAAAACCAAATCGAACCAAAACTGAATAGTTTGGAAGAAATAGAACTGAACACAAACTAAATTTCAAAACCAAATTCAACTGAATCGAAGATTTCGGTTTGGTTGTGGAATTTCACAGTTTATAAATAAAGAAGTTTTAAATTTTACCAATACATTGAACGCACCAATAATCATGCATGAAATTTAATTTGCAATTTTGCATTATTAAAATGCCCAAGGGAAAGGAGTGTGCAAAATTGACATGGTCTTTTATACAATCTGATTCATAATCATTTAACCATGAAAATTTTGAGAGGCAAATTGACAATATCAAACAGGACTAAATTTATAATTACAATTCAGTATTAAAAAAAAAACACCACGCATGATGAAAATTTAAGGGGAAAAACGTACATATGCACACATATAAAAATGAATTAAGTTGTGGTATCATCCAAGCTAATTATCAAAAAAATTAAATTTTAAAAAAAAGTCTACAAAATTGTTTTATGCCCCAGATCGACATATCCTCGAATTATGCACAATAAAAATCTCTCAATTGGCAACTTAATCTTAGACCAATGTAAAAGCTAAAACCAATAGCATTAACCTCCCAACTGAACGAGGTGACTAGCAAAGGTTGGCGAAGATAAGGCGGATGAGCTGCGGCTGAGAGTGATGGGTGCTGGCAAAGATGACCGTAAGAGAGTGAGACCGTGAGCAAAGACAGTTCTGGAACAAAGAGAGTGAGATCGTGAGTGATGGAGAAAGTTTGTGACTATGATCGTGATTGCCAGCGTGGGGCCATTAGCGTCACCGTCAGAGTCTGTGTGAGAGAGATTGCTATTTGCTGACTTTACATGTCCGCCGTCTGTGCGAGACTTGAGAGAAAGAGAGATTTTGCCCATCTACGGTTAGATTCATTTAGGAATTGATTAAATTGGTTTTTTCCTTTTGCTTTTATATTTTAATTAATTTTTTAATTAAATCAAAGCGAACCAATTGGTTTGTCGATTTGATTCGGTTTTGAGCCGAACCAAACGCAAGCTAATTAGTTTGCTAGTTTTTGAACTATTCATTTTTGCCCCGTGAACTTAACTAAACGAAGTGGAATTTTTTGGTTCGGTTTGGTAAAATCAGAACCATTTACCCACCCCTAGTTGATAGCCCCATCTTTTATTTATTTATAATTTTACCCAGTTAATTTTCTATTCGTATTTAAACCAAAAAGAAAAGTGAGAGATGATTTTTGGAGAAAGTTGTACTCAATTTGAAAATCGAACAACAAAGAGCCTAGAGCAAGTCCAGCATCACAAGATCATACTATAGAGGCATTAAAAGAATCATTGAAAGGTTTGCAGTCAATGCAAATCTCAATTTAGGCAATGAAAGGTTTGATGGGAGCATTCCAAGACATATTACTTGGTATACAACTAGAGTTGAACGAGCTTAGACTTGGCTAAGGTTGTTGATGATGTTGATCCAAGCAATAATTTTAACAGCCAAGAAAAGACCAACAAAGCTAAAAAAACAGAAGCTCTAGTAAAAATGCCAAAACTACTTCGCCTTTTCAAAGTTCAAACAATTCAAATGAAGGCTAAATGAAGAGAAATGCATCTGAATGACTATCGTATCAAAAATGACCTATAATTCAATAGACAGCTAGGCATTGAAGAGTTCTTTGATTGGTTGTCTGATGTTGAACTGTTATTTGAAATAATGGACTTTCAGAATAAAAGAAGGCCAAGGTAGTAACAAATAAACTCAAAAGAGTTGTTGCAATTTGGTAGGACAATCTATAAACTTCTCATGTGCTACTGGGAAAGGAAAAGATTAAGACAGGGCATTGCATGCATCATTTGCTAGGAGAACGATTTTTGCCTCTTGACTAAGTACATACCTCGTTTCGCAAGTACAACAACGATTGTCAAGTAGTCAAGACAGTCTAAGACTACGCCTTCGAATTTCGAAGGCTTATGGAACATAACAATTTTTATGAGACGAGGCCCAATTGATTGGTAGATTCTTGATGGTTTATGCCCTAAAATAGTAGATCAAGGTATGTTGTAATCGATCACACACTGCAAAATGCCATTTGACTAGCTAAAAGGGTGGCAATGCAGCTTGATAAACAAAAGGCTCGTAACCAAGCCACTCTTTGCTCATCCACTGCTAGTGTGCAAGAAAAGTAGTAGTATGAAATTAACAAGGAAAAAGCTGAAGCCAACACAGAATCGTAATAGATAAAACACACAACCAATAAAAGATCAACAAAATAGTAATAATCCTTGAGCATTTCCTTGAGGTGATAAATGTTTTTGTTGTTCAAAATCAGGCCATACATCAAACCAATGTCTACAATGAAGGCACTAAACAATCAATTTGACAACTCGTACATGAGAGAATGAAGAGCTTGAGGAAGAGCCTTATGTTGATAATGAGGAAAATAAAGAAAAAGAAGAGAAAGAATAGACATATCTAGATGATAACTCTATGAAATAAGAGTTATCATGAAACTTTTAGACTTGAATCAATAATACTTATAGAATAAATGACATGTTTTTATTGCATTTTAATTATATTTTGCATGAACATCCATTTTAGTTTTTTTTAATAAATTTAGTTTGTTTTACATTAATTCGTGTTTAGATCACATGCATAATTATAGGTAATCGGAAGCTTAAATTTTAAGTAACATGGTGACCGGAAGCTTAAATTTTAAGTAACATGCAATAGCCATTCTTTGTAACACTTTATTCTTTATAACAATCTTGGAGCATTGATAGATAAGATGTTGCACGAGATACTTAGAAGATTGTGATATGGAGTTTCCAAAAATAGAAGATACGCGCCTTAGACTTTCAATTGCCCTAATTTTAACCTATAAAAGAAGCACATACGCAAAGAAAAAAGGAGAGTCGTCACCCAAAAAATAAACCAGAGAGAAAAACAAAAGAAAAACATAAATCAAGAGAAAGATTGAAGGTTGCAGAGGAGAAATCATAGAGATCAATTAGAAATCAGTTCTTCTTATTCTTTTCTTATTTTCTATTTATTCATGGGGATATATTTGATGGCTAAAACTCTTTTGTTTATTTTCTATCGCAAATCATGAACTGAATTTAATTGTAGCTGAGTAATAAATGATCTTAATGGATGCTTAACTGATATAAGTGTGTTGCTTTGTATTTGCTATATCATTTTGTCTTAATTGTATTTATTTTATTCTCTATTTTGGTTGACCATCCATTTAGGGATACTAGCTAAGAAAGAGCCTAAAAAAGTTGACTTAGTGGATCTCATTAAGACAATACTTGGTTTTAGATTGAGTTTCCCAAGTTGACTAAATCTCAATTTGAATAGGGTCATACTTGATCTAAAATTAGTGATGAACTAGACATAAGGATTCATCTTGTAAGGTAAATGGAACATAGATCGATTAATACTACATTTAATATTAGCGTAATAATTGGTCATTGTTAAGTTGTATTAGATATAAGATATCGAACAAGTGACAACTGAGGGTGCAAGAGGGATTTTGCCCAGTACTATAATAGATGTTGTAGTAACGGTACTGTAATTAAAAAATAGTTAATGCCATTAAGTGAGTTTATTCAATCAACTACTCCATTCCCATTGGTTTTATCCTTGTGTTTGATGTAAGAATTTTCTTATTTGCATTTTTTATTAGTTAATCAATTTTATTAGTTGTGTTATTTTCAATTAAAACAAAACTACCTGTTAAGGTTGTTGTAGTAAATTTGATAACATCAATCCCTGTGGAAACGATCTGAATATTCATCAGTATATTATTTGTTGTGTACATTTATAAATTGACACCCGTAGCATTAGAGATTACACACACCACTAGACAAAGGAGCATAACTAATAATACAATGTTTACTATCCACATTAAAGAAGGAATAAGAGGCTCAAAGACGTGGCATTTTCAAGATAAAATGGATAGTCAACGAAAGGATATGTGATCTAATTATTGACAGTGGTAACATCAACAATATAGTTTTCAAGACCATGATTAACAAATTTCAACTCAAAAGCATCCTTCTTTTAATCATATTAGATGGATAAAAGATGTTGGAGAGACTAAAGTAACAGAAAAATATTGCATTCCTTTCTCCATTCAAAGATTAGAAAAAAAGAAGCAACTTGTGATGTTGTCGACATGAATGCTTGTCATATGCTACTTAGAAGACCTTGGCAGTTTAATCTTAACATAGTACATATGGAAAAAATAATATAAATAGGTTTTACAAAGACAATATGAAGGTTATTCTAGCTCTAATGAAGTCAAAAATCAAAAGAACTTGTCTTCTAATATCGAAAAAGGTAGATGAAGTAGAAATGGTGGCCACAATTGATATTCTCATAATTTCAAAGAATTAGTTCAAAAAGGCGTAATCCGTGAAAGTATAAGCCCATTTATTGTACCTACTTTTCTGACCCTAAAGAAAGATGGAAATTCGAGTGTGTGTCGATAATAGAGCTATTAATAAAATCAGGATAAAATATTGATTTCTAATTCCTTAGTTGGATGATACAGAGTGGGTGTTATATGCTCTAATGATTAATGGAATATAGCCTTTAAGAATCACGAAGGTTTATATGAATGGTTAATTATGCGCTTTGGACAATCCAATGCACCAAATACCTTTACGAGGATTATGAACCAAGTACTCTGACCTTTCATAGACAAATTTTTTTGTTGCTCATTTTAAATATATTTTGATTTATAGCCATAACAAAAAATAACATTTACAAATATTTATGAAAGTCTTCACAGCATTATGGGAGAATAGCTTGTACATCAACTTGAAAAAGTGCAACTTTATAACTAATAGTTTGATATTCTTAGGCTATATTGTAAGTTTTGAAGGCATTAAAGTATAAAGAGAAAAAACCACTCGGCTCAGTCCGAGTGGCCAGGGCTGCTGCCCTCCAACTTGGAGGGCAGCAGTTCGAACCCCCACAAAAGCATTGTGGGGGTATTTCCTTCCTCAATTAATTTGAGTGAAGGTAGTCTTCTCCCTTACCCATGAGTGAGGAATAGACATCCCTCGAATATTTGTGAGGGTTAAAATATGGGCAGAGCTCCATTAGCATTGATATAAGTTGGTCCCAATAATAGTCTGATTTGTAAATATCAGTTATAGTCTCATGTATATGAGTTGTAATCTGAGCAATAGTCTCATGTAATAAAAAAAAAAGTATAAAGAGAAAGTAAATGTCATACAAGAGTAGCAAACACCTACAACTATCGGCGAAGCATGAACTTTTCATGGGCTAGATATATTCCTTACTGTTTTATTAAAGACTTCAGTAACATCGCTGCTCATCTCACTCATTGTCTAATGCAAAGGCAACTAGTTTGAATAGACATGGAAGAACAGAGCTTTGTAACGTAGAAAAAAGGCTAATTACTGCATAATCCTTGCACTCCCAAATTTTAATAAGTTATTTGAAGTTGACTGTGAAGGATGGACAAATTGGGAAGAGAAGTGGAGAAGGAAAAATAATACTAGAGAAACAAGCCCCTGCAACTCGCTGGTGAGTGGTGATATTTGACCTTGCATTTATCTCACCAGTCCCCATTTATCAATAACTCATTGGCACTAATGGCTAGTAGCAAATCTGACTCATCACACCAATCAGCAATTCTTTTTTGTCTGGTTTATCCTTTCGTGTAGCTAGTGAAAAGACAGTGAACAAGAATAAAAAATGATAAAACTAAGAAACTATAGTACTAGTGCTAGATAGAAAATTGGAAGATTCGTCAAAACATACTAAGTAATCTACCAAGTATTCGGATAGAAGTCTATCTGAATAAAAAAAAAAAAAGGTCCGACGAAAGCCTTTAGAAGTTGTTCCTTGACAATTCCAAAACATTATAGAGAAACATATGAGATAATGAACTGAGGGTGAGGGAATTTGACAGGGCAAAGGCCTCACGGTAGCGACCTTAAAGCCTCCAGCTCCTTTTCCATGTCTTACTCATTAACCAAGGATGTTTCATCATCTGATGTTCCCGAGCCCTCCTCCACGCTAGTGCCCAGGTAGTCACTATCATCACTATCTTCTATTATGTTATCATTCATTTTCAAACTTCACAAATCAAGTGGCTTCCTTATAGGATCATGTTATTGGTCTTGATAGTTGTGTAACATTGTTGCAGGAGCAGAATTTGCAGAGGTAGGGGAATGGCCAATATGAGCAGTTCTGGTAGCAACGAAAGAGATTGCCGAATGGTGCTACGGGTCTAAAATTGTGGGAACCAAGGCCGAGATCATAGGGGTTTGTGAAGCATGGTGTTGAGGTTGGGTACGTGAGAGGTCAGGGGTTTACATAGGAGTGGTTTGTGACATTCTGGGAAGAAGAATTGTGTTATGGGCATTTTTTTTGTTATGGGTTTTTTGGTGTTGGGCTCGTGAAGGCTGTTTGGCAACTATCTTGAGAGTAAGAGATTTCTTTCTCGCAGCAATATTTTTGCTTCCATTTAACACATGAGGATCTATATTTATGGGCACCATGCTGCTCAAAATGGCAACTGAGGATTCATTACCCTCATTTTGATTATTCCCTCCATCATCATTATCAAAGAGAACCCCGAATCTAGATCCTTTATTCGAGTTACCATTTTCGTGGTTGGTAGAATCTTGTATTTTCTCCTTTCCTTTCCCATTTTGATTTCTTCCCTTTCGGGCTACCACCATCCAGGGACAATAGCGAGGGTTGCTTGAGGCATCCTTCTCAACTGTCGGAATCGATGGTACTGTGGCATTGGACATTTTATCTGAATTCGGTGATTCAACATCAACATTTTAGGCCTCAACATTCACCGTTCAGGACAGGACGAATTCGTGTGGCCATACCTTCCACAGCCAAAGCAAATAGTTGGGAGGGATTCATACCAACTTTCTAAATTTTCCCATCCAACCAAATTTGCGAGACTAAGGGTCGATCAAGATAGACTTCGACAGCAATCCGAGAAAACTTTCCCCGAGTTGCTTGTTCCGTATTATAATCAATTTTTATAACTTTCCCAACTACATGTCCCAGCATCCTAATAATTTGCTTATGATAGTAGTGTAATGGCATTCCAAGAAGACGGAAATGTAAACATAGGTGGATTATCTCCATCTTCCCTTGCTGTCGGAACTTTGCTTTTGTTGAATGATCATTCTCAAGAGGAGGGGGCTGGACTTGTTGAGAGGATTTTCTAGGGACATCGTGCTTTTTTTTTTGCAATCTATTTAAGTATTAATATTAAGATTATTTTATAATGGGCGTTGGCAAAAAAAAAAGACCTAATATTTAAGAAAGTACAAGCATACCAATGACACAACTTAAAAGTAATTTTAACTTTTATCTAAAAACTTAAAATTAAAACTTAAAAAGATTTATAATTTTATTTTATCTAAAAATTAAAATTAAAACTTAAATATAAACAACTTAATTTAATTGAAACTATGGAATTGAACTAGTTAGGGTTATGGATCCACTCTTAGAAATAAATAAGACTTAATAAATTCTTTTTGCCAATTGTTTTAGATTTGTTACCCAAAAGATTAATTATACAAATTATTATTATTTTCCTTTAATTTTATGATGGATTAAGTATTTATTGTGCCAAAATTTAATTTGTCTACAATAAGTCAAAATACCATTTCACCATGCCTTATATTAAGATTTTAAGAATTTATTGTGCCAAATTCATTTGTTTGTCTACAATAAATCAAAATTACCAAATATAAAACATGTATAAAATTAAATAGAAAATAATTTAATTTATAAAATTAAAAATAGAATTTGATTAAATCATATTTATTTCTTAAGAGTTTCACGTTCCCCTAACTAATATTATTTAGTTAAGCATAATTAAAATAAAAAGAAGTAGTAGAATTGAATTACTTATAATTAAAAGAAATAAAAACAACTAAAATTGGAAATAAAACTAATTTTATTAATGAAAATAATTATACAAAATATTAAAAACACACCTGGAAATCAAGATTACAAGGAGATGGAGAGAATTTGAGAAGAAGAGAGTTGTAGAGAGATGATTAAAACATAAAAATGAGGCCCTATTTATAGAAAAATAAATTCATAATCTAGTGCTTTGCGGTCCATCATAGGCTTCATGCATGTGCTCCTCACAACCCTTAGATCAAGATCCAATGGCTGGTCAAACTTCAAAAGTAAACATCACACATGGCATCATTTGACTCGTCCGATTTGCCCAAAGAACGGTTGAGATTTGGCGGGTTAATGGGTGGATCGGGTCGACCCGAATACAAAGATTTGGATCCTCCAACTTGCTTCACCAACCATTGCCACGTGGCACAATCATGGCCATTGAATCATGAACGGTTGAGATTTAGTCAAAATTGCCAGCTATCCCATGCACTCATATCTATTGTAAGCTCATTTCATCATCCAATCAGTGCTCGGTCAACAGGAAAAGTCAACTTTTTTTACACAAGCCCAATTTTAAGCCGATCTTGACTGATCTTAAGGTTTTCGGACCTCCGGAATCCAAATTTGGCCTCCGTTTATTTGTTTGGAGCCTCGAAGTACGTGAATTTGATATTTTTCCTAATAAACACATAAAAATACACAAAATTAAATATATTTAAAACATAATTCATAATTCATAATATATTACATAAACACAAATATAAATTAAAACATAAGCATAAAATAACATGTTATCGCTTGATAATTAAACAATTTTTAATACTAATCACACCCCCCAACCAGCTTATTGCTAGCCCTCTAGCAATTAAAGCGTTATATTAAATTAAGATTTATAAAATTCACATGCAAGTTAATAGTTGTTCATCTATCCTCTAAATTACCAAATAAATGAACTCTCCCAAATTCCTTTACCACATTGATGTTCACTCATTATCCAGAATATCATCAAACCTTCTTTTGTGCTCAAGTAATTAACACAATACTTATGGGGCTTCATTAAAAGAAAAACAACATTTTCGTTCCAAAATTCATTAGAAATTATATCTTTAGGCAATAGATTATTCACACTTTTTTTTTTTAAATATTACATTTCTAACCCGTGTAGCGAGCTTTAGGTCAGTGACTCCCAGACCAATTGGCCTTAGGGCACTAGGTGTTGAAGCACCCCTTCGGACTTAATTACTCGGGTTTCTAATAAACAAACAATATATCTATTACCCATGTAGCGAGCTTTAGGTCAGTGACTCCCAGACCAGTTGACCTTAGGGCACTAGGTGTTGAAACACCCCTACGGACTTAATTACTCGGGTTTCTAGTTATAACAAAATTAAAAACATTTTTTTCTTTTTTTTTTTTTGTTTGGGAATATACACTTTCTACTACCTTCGATACTATTCCTAATAAATTAAAAGAACTAAATGCTGTCAAACTTTAACTTACAACCCACTAGTATGTGTCATAGTGTGTGTGTGAAGAATGATTCAATAATACCTGTTAAATGAGTAAACAATTAAATAACTTAATAACCAAGTGGAGAGTTCACAAATTTGAGTAATTCAAAGAAAAGGGAACAAAAAAACAACTTACTATGAATCTCAAAATCAAAATATAATACAACAAGACTATTAGGATGCGTCTCAAAAGTCGTGACTCTTTACACGGCCATCCTAGACAAAAAAAAAAATATTTTTTTTTTTTTGGTTTTTTTTTTTTTTAACAAAGAGAAAAAAAAAAGAAAAGAGAAAAACAACACACATATTTAAAACATACGTTAATTATCCCCACCCCACAACCTAATCTAAACATTATCTTAACATTTTATAATTTTATAGATATGCAAAAAGAAAAAAAAATAAAAATAAAAGAGAATAATAAAAGAAGAAGAAGAGAAGATCTCACCTGAACTTGATGCAGAAGCTTAAAAGTGGATAACAAAGATGAAGAAAAAATCAAATTTTTTTTGTTTTTTTGTTTTTTTTTTTTTTTAACAACACCCTTAAGATTAAGAAGATGCGTTTCTAGAGAGACTACATTCTCTATATCCTGCCATCTTCGACTCAAATTTGTCCTAAGTTAGTCTTTACAGAAAAAAAAAAAATTTACATTCTTAATACCACACAATTTTTTTTTTTTTTTTTTTTTTTTGTAAACACATCACCAGGACAAAGACATTCCACAATTCTCAACTATTCCCTCCCCCAACCTGAAAAAGACATTGTCCTCAATGTTTTAAAAGGAAAGAGAAAGAGTTTAGAAGACAGCACATGAACACTACAACAGAAAATATTTACAGACGGAGAGTTAAATCTAAATCGCACTTCTTATCACTGCTACTGTTACCGCTACCATCATCAGTCGACCAATTCAGTGCAAAAGTCTTTGGATCAGGCTCTGGTGTATAACCTTGTAAAAGATCAAGTAACTCATTAGCAAAGTAGGCTAATGATAAAGAGTTTTTTTACAGAATATGGAACAAAATGATTCTTTATTGCATGGTTAATAAAAGTTAGCAAGCCGTCATAAAAATTATTAACATTTAACAAACCGATGGGTTTTTGATGAATGTTCAAGTGGGCCCAAGATGCAAATGTAATCAGTGCCTCAAAAGTTGCAAGATCTCCTGGTAAGAAAACAAAAGCATCAGCATGATTCATCATTTCGTATATTCTCTCTTGCATACTTGATACCACTAATTCTTCTCCAATTGGTGGGCCAGACATGCACACTAGCGGTTTCATGGGTTTTGGGATAATGCCGAGTACTTGGCTTCCTCTGGTAAAAACAGCTTCTGAGACAAGTCTTGATAACCCTCGTTCACCTCCTCCATATACAAGATGCAGTTTCCTCTCCGCTATGACACGACCAAGATCTACAAATGCACTGAACGAACTCTTTGTACTTTCCATAGTGAAACCCGTAAAGCACACAAATGTTTTTGAATTGTTTACTCAAGATGATGCCATTGGACTAATTTTTCAAAAACAAGTTGTGAGTGTTTGAAAAAACGAGCTCATATTTAAAGATCTTGGTAACATAAATAATGAGAAACAGCTGTAAATGGGTTGGCATATTTGTCAAATGATGAGTAAAGCTCGTGGCTCAATAATTCAAAAACAAACAGTAAAAAGAAAGTAATGATTAGAAAAAGCAAACAGTAAAAGAAACCAAATATTTATTAAATATAAAATCACATCGCTAAATGCAATAATGCAAATGATAAAATAACAGTAAAGTAAAATAACAGTGAAGTGAAAGGATATTTACTGGTAGTTGTGATTGTGGCTCACATCTTCCTCTGGTTTTACGTCCAGTAACGGCTTGAACACCCTCTATGGGTCGAGGATCGGCTTCCCATCCAGTTTTCTTATAAACTGGCAAACAGGGTCTTTTTGAGTCAGATTCCCAAGACTTAACTGTGCACTTTGTTTTTGGAATAGTATCCACAAATTGTAAATCTCACGTTGCACAAATCCGCTTCGATGCGTCTCAAGAGATCGTAAGATGTCATCCAACGATTCTTTACTCATGCCACCTTTAACGAATTTAATTTTATCTTCACGAGTATCAGAAACCATTCCTAAAGATTTACAATCCTATTCGATTGCAACCAAGTCTTACACAGTTATGACATTTTGAGCCAAGTCGTTTAGCTCTTCTTTTCTTAGCAAACGTACTTTTACCAAAACCAGGCATGTAAGAAACAAATTGATCAGAAAACTCACCTGCTAATCGGACCTTTGCTTCAATTAACCAACGAATGTCGGAAGGAATGCCATTGATCATTAACAAACGCAATGTTCACAACGAGCTTTGTAAATTTTCCCGAGGGCATTTTGAGGGAGAGAGGAAAATGCTTGTGGAGTTTATGTTGTATTTCTTCCATGTTTGATTTTGGGGTTTCGATTATTGTGGGAAACTCAAGATACCGACTTAAGAAGTCACGAGTACCGTTATCCGCCATTTATACGGGAAAATAAATCAAAACACACCAAAATCAAATCTGCAAAATCAAATCAAGAGTGAAAGCGAGCAAAAAGAAGCACACAATATAAAAGGAAAATGAACTTACATTCGTCCTCTCATTGAGTTAACCTCAAGCTCCATTTGAAATTCATATATGCCACTCTCTACCGCTTACGAGTTGTCCCTCTAGATCCTCAACATAGGACACGACTCTGTGGTTGCAGATCCCAAAGTGGATGTGATTTACAGCTTTGTATCGCACCTCTTAAGTGAAATTTTATACGCCAAATCTTTTAAGATGTGCGAATGTGGTATTTTCTCATTGAGGTGCTCATGATGTAAAATGAAAATTGATGAGAGAATGTACAACTGTCAAACAAACACGCTTACACAAGAAAAACAATGTTAAAAAAAAACTATGTACAGGGCATCAATCAAATAAAATAAATCATTAAAGACTTAATCAAGAATCGTGGGTCACCCAAATTAATTTCGGTGTCCTCGTCACGTGGGTGATATTCCAGATATGGTTTTAATCTTTGACCATTAACTTTAAATGTGACACCGTTATTTGGATTCTTAATTTCTATGGCCCCATGTGAATATACATTTTTTACAACAAATGGGCCACTCCATTTTGACTTTAACTTCCCTGGAAATAAATGAAGACGAGAATTATAAAGCAACAATTTTTGACCAATCTCAAATGTTTTTCGAATAATTCTTTTATCATTTAATGATTTTGTTCTTGCTTTAATAATTCTTGAATTTTCATATGCATCATTCCTTAATTCCTCAAGTTCATTCAATTGCAATTTCCGCACATTACCAGTATCATCCAAATTTGAATTAAAAGCTTTAATAGCCCAAAATGATTTATGTTCAAGTTCAACAGGTAAATGACAAGGTTTACCATAAACTAACCGATAGGGTGACATTCCTAATGATGTTTTAAATGCAGTACGGTAAGCCCAAAGTGCATCATTAAGTCTAAGAGACCAATCTTTTCGGTTTGGGTTAACTGTTTTTTTCAAAATTTGTTTTATCTCCCTATTTGCTAATTCAACTTGACCATTTGTTTGAGGATGATAAGGGGTAGCAATTTTATGTGTAATTCCATATTTCTTCATTAAAGACTCAAATGACTTATTACAAAAATGCTTACCTCCATCACTGATAATGGCCCGAGGGATTCCAAATCGACTTAAAATGTTTTCTCTTAAAAATTTAATCACGCTTTACTATCATTATTTCGACAAGAAATTGCTTCAATCCATTTTGAGACATAATCAACTGCAACTAATATATACACAAATCCAAAAGATGATGGAAATGGACCCATGAAATCAATTCCCCAACAGTCAAATATTTCAATTTCAAGTATGGGATTTAAGGGCATCATGTTTCTTTTTGTAATTGATCCCAATTTTTGACATTTTTCACAACTTTTGCAAAATTCATATGTGTCTTTAAACATAGTAGGCCAATAAAATCCACACTGCAAAATTTTAGCAGTAGTTTTTCTTGAAGAAAAGTGACCACCACATGCTTCAGAATGACAAAAATTAATGACACTACTGACCTCATTATCAGGAATACATCGCCGAAAAATTTGATCTGGGCAATATTTGAACAAATAAGGGTCATCCCAATAAAATTTCTTTACTTCAACAAAAAATTTCTTCTTCTCTTGAGCATTCCATTGCAAAGGCATTTTACCTGTAACAAGAAAATTAACAATGTTAGCATACCATGGCATTGAAGTAACAGAAAATAAAAATTCATCAGGGAAAGAATCATTTATGGGTGTTAGATCATTGCACTGGATGTGAGTCTTAATAGATGATCAAAGAACAACATTTTCAAACCCTTTTTATCTTTGATGGTAAGGTCAAATTCTTGTAGTAACAAAATCCAACGAATTAGTCTCGGTTTGGCATCCTGTTTACTCATCAAATATCTCACAAAGAAAAATGGGTCAAAAACACAACAGATTTAAAGCCAAGTAAATATGAACGAAATTTGTTTAATGCAAATACCACAGCAAGTAATTCTTTTTCAGTTGTAGAATAATTCATTTGAGCACTATCTAAAGTCTTACTCGCATAATAAATCACAAAAGGCTTACCATCCCTTCTTTGTCCTAAAACAAAGACCAACAAAGAAAATCACTTGCATCACACATTAATTCAAATGGCAAAGACCAATCGGAGATTGCATAATAGGTGCGGATGTTAAAAGACAAATTATTTTTTCAAAAGATTTTTGGCAATCATCATTCCATTCAAACGGCATCTTTTAATAAGAGGTTACAAAGTGGTTTAGATATGACACTAAAGTTTTTATAAACCTCCTATAAAATCCTGCATGTCCTAAAAAGGATCGCACATCTCTAACTCATTTTTGGTTGTGGCAATTTAGATATGACTTCGATTTGTGCTTTGTCAACTTCAATTCCTTTAATAGAAACAATATGACCCAAAACAATTCCAGAAGTAACCATGTAGTGACATTTTTCCCAATTCAACACGAGTTCTTTTTCAATACATCTTTTAAAACTTTCTCCAAATTATCAAGGCAATCATCAAAAGAATTCCCAAACACAAAATAAATCATCCATAAAGACCTCTAAACAATGTTCAACCATATCACAAAAAATGCTTAGCATACATCTGTGAAATGTTGCAGGAGCATTACAAAGCCCGAATGGCATTCTTTTAAATGCAACTGTTCCAAAAGGCCATGTAAATGTGGTCTTTTCTTGGTCCTCAAGTGATATAGGAATTTGATAATAACTCAATATCCATCTAAAAAAAATTAGTATGGATGTCCTGCTACTTTTTTTCTAAGATTTGGTCCAGAATGGTAATGGAAAATGATCTTTTCTAGTGGCTTCATTTAATTTTCTATAATCAATGCACATGCGCCAACTAGATGTAATTCGTGTTGGAATTAATTCTCCTTTTTCATTTTTAACAACAAAGTGATTCCAGATTTTTAGGCACTACTTGTGTAGGACTTACCCACTTACTATCGAAATAGGGTAGATAATTCCCACATCAAGCAATTTAAGGACTTGTTTTGACTACCTCTTTCATGTGTGGGTTTAATCTTCTTTGAGGTTGTTGACATGTTTTAGCATTTTCTTCCAAATTAATTCTATGTGTGCAGATTAAGGGATTAATGCCTTTAATATCATTTAAAGTCCATCCAATTGCATTTTTATGCTTTTTTAAGAATAAAGAAGTAACTTACCTTCTTGGTCGCTTGTTAAAGTAGACGAAATCACAACAGATAAGTTTGTTCTTCTCCAAGGAAAGCATATTTCAATCCTTCAGCAAAGGTTTTAACTCCATTTTAGGTGCTTCTTGTTGTTCTATCTTTTCAATACTTCCAAGCTCCTCAAATTTCACTCGTCATCATAATTTTGTGAAGTCTCAGATTTAATCAAGCAACGAATTTATATTAGAAATATCAAGTTCAAGTTGCTTATTTGACTCAATTGAATTAACTAAACAAACATTAGAAAGTTCAGAAAAATCCCCTTTTGAATATTTTCCTCGATACAAGATTCAAACAATTCCTTTTGTTCATCAAGATCATCTTCATTCTCATTTTCTTCATTAGGTTTTACTTTGCACATGTTGAAAACATTTAATTCCAAAGTCATATTCCCAAAGGATAAATTCATTAAACCATTCCTACAATTAATCAAAGCATTAGCAGTTGCTAAAAATGGTCGACCTAAAATTACAGGAATTGGCTTGTAATTATTCACAACAGGTTCAGTTTCCAAGACAATAAAATCCACAGGATAAATGAATTTATCAACTTGTACTAAAACATCTTCCACTATTCCTTTTGGTACTTTAACTGATCTATCGGCAAGCAAAAGTGTAGTTGAAGTTGATTTTAACTCACCAAGATTAAGTTGAAGATAAACAGAATATGGAAGCAAATTAACACTAGCACCAAGATCTAGTAAAGCATGCTCAATTCTGTGGTTACCAATAATACAAGAAATGGTAGGACAACCAGGATCTTTATATTTCAACTTATTATTAGTAGACAGAATTGTACTTACCTGTTCGGCCATGAAAGCACTCTTTCTTACCTTCAATTTCCTCTTAACAGTGCACAAGTCCTTTAAAAATTTGGCATATGAAGGAACCTGCTTGATTGCATCTAATAGAGGAATGTTAACTTTCACTTGCTTAAAGATTTCATAAATTTCAGAAGAGTGGTTTGATTTCCTTGGTTTATTCAATGCATGCGGAAATGGTGGTTCAGGTGGCACAGTAGTTATTTCTTCACTAGGTGTAAGTTCATTTAGTCCTTCCTTACCCTTTGAATTTTCATCATTTTCATAAGGTTCAGGCATAGGTCTATCAACAACCTTACCACTACGAAGAGTTATAACTGACTTGACTTGGTCTCAGGGGTTGATTTTGTTGAGTTTTAGGATTTGGTTGTGGTTGGGCTGGAAATTTTCCTTTTTCTTGAATGGTGAGTGCGGAAAAATTTTAGCAAGAGTATCTTTCAAATCAGAAAAAGTTTGTGCATTTTGATTGTTAATAGCATCTTGCTTTCTAATGAATGAATGCATTGTGTCTTCCAGATTTTTCCAGGGTGGTGGAACATATGCTGCATAAGGCTGAGGATTTTGAAAATTTTGTGGAGGTGGTGCTTGTGAAGATTGTGCATTATTGTTATTCCTCCAACCGAAATTCGGATGATTTCTCCAACCGGATTATAAGTCTGTGAATATGGGTTTGGTTTATTGAAAGTGTTAATGGCATTAGCTTGATCATTTAGACATTCTTTAAGTGCAGTAAAGTGGGACACTCTTGAGTGAAATGATCATTCGAATTACATATGTTACATGCAATTTCTTGAACAGATTTTACTTGATCATTCTTTTTATGTTCCAAAGCTTCAACTTTCCTAACTAGGGATGCAAATTTTGCTTGTAAATCATGATCTTCCCTAAGGTTATGGATTCCTCCACTAGATGGAGATGATTGTTGCTTATTTGTTAATTCAAAAGTTCCAACAAAGATCCCAATGTTGTGCATTTTCAGCTAATCGGTCAAGATAATCTAGTGCATCTTCGTGATTTTTATCCCTAAATTCACCATTACACATCATTTCAACAACCTGTCTACTTTGGGGTATTAAGCCCTCGTAGAAATAAGTGACCAATCGCCAAGTTTCAAAACCATGATGTGGGCATATGTTAAGCAACTCTTTAAACCTATCCCAACATTGGTATAATGTTTCTCCATTTTTGAGTGAAAGAAGTGATTTGCCTTTTAAAAGAATTTGTTCTATGAGGTGGAAAGAATTTTTTTCAAAAACTGTTCTTGCATGTTATTCCAAGTTCTTACCGATCCAGATCTAAGGTTTTAGCCAAGTTTTAGCTTTATCTTTTAATGAAAAAGGAAAAAGCTTTAATCTAATTATGTTCATGCTACAATTTTGGTCCGTGTATGTATTACAAACTTCCTCAAAATCTCTTAGATGCAAAGTACGGATTCTCGATTCTAAACCATGAAATGTTGGTAAAAGTTGGATAATACCTGGTTTAAAGTTGAATCGAGATGCTTCGGAGGAAATACTATACACGATGGCGCTCCGGTTACGATTGGATTCATGTAGTCTCTCGTGAGTCCTTGGTTGATTCTCGATCATGCCCATCTTTGAGATTGGTTGTCTCCCGATCAATTTGAGGATTAAGTTCGCCCAAAACGTTTTCGCCTTCATTCTCGTCCATGATTGGTGGTGGAGATTGGGATCGACGAATTAACCTGCCACTTGAAGATCGAGACCAACGTCTCATGCAATGGTTATATTATAAATATAATATTTACACAAATTGATAATAAAAAAAAAACAAACAATATTAGTATACAAAAGAAAATTAAGTAACAATTTTGGTGGTTGAACCCACCAATTAACAATAAATTAAGTATAAAATAAATGCAAAAGAAAGAAAAAGAAAAAAAAATGGTGGTTGAACCCACCAATTAAAAAATAAATGCAAAAAGAAAAAAATGGTGGTTGAACCCACCAATAAAAAAAATACAAAAATTAAATAAATACAAAAATTAAATAACAGAAAATAAAAGTTAAGAGTTAGTAGTTAGTTTGGTGGTTAAACCCACCAATAAAGCAAAAATAAATGCGAAATAAAATAAAATGCAGAAAATTAAATAACTGAAATTAAAAAAATTAGGAGTTAGCAAGTTAGTAAGTTAAGAGTTAGTAATTAGAGTTAGTAGTTAAAGTTAGTTTTGTCCAAATTAAGTCCAAAATATGTCCAAATATGTCCAAGTCTTGATTATTTTGAGGAATTTCGTCCAGGGATTTTATTACAAATTATTTTTAATTTTATGGTCAAACTGTAATTTTTAGAAGTTTAGAATAGGAATTTGGGATGAAAGTGAAACGACTGAAAGATATTGGGGTCCGAGTGTAATTACCAGAAGATTGGCTAGAAACGGGAAGTGTTGGGGTGAAACGATAAATATGAAAGATATGAGGACACAAGAGAATTTAAGAAAAGAAAAAGGGGGCAAACGAAATTTTACATATAAGAGAAAAATAAAAACGGAAAAACAAACCAAATAAAAAAACTTTTCCCCGGCAACGGCGCCAAAAACTTGACACAACTTAAAAGTAATTTTTAACTCTCAAGTATAAGAGTGTCTTGTTGTATTATAACTCGGTGAGTCCGAGGTCGATCCACAGAGAAAAGATTTAATTAGTTTATTTTATTTTATCTAAAAATTAAAATTAAAACTTAAATATAAACAACTTAATTTAATTGAAACTATGGAATTGAACTAGTTAGGGTTATGGATCCACTCTTAGAAATAAATAAGACTTAATAAATTCTTTTTGCCAATTGTTTTAGATTTGTTACCCAAAAGATTAATTATACAAATTATTATTATTTTCCTTTAATTTTATGATGGATTAAGTATTTATTGTGCCAAAATTTAATTTGTCTACAATAAGTCAAAATACCATTTCACCATGCCTTATATTAAGATTTTAAGAATTTATTGTGCCAAATTCATTTGTTTGTCTACAATAAATCAAAATTACCAAATATAAAACATGTATAAAATTAAATAGAAAATAATTTAATTTATAAAATTAAAAATAGAATTTGATTAAATCATATTTATTTATTAAGAGTTTCACGTTCCCCTAACTAATATTATTTAGTTAAGCATAATTAAAATAAAAGAAGTAGTAGAATTGAATTACTTATAATTAAAAGAAATAAAAACAACTAAAATTGGAAATAAAACTAATTTTATTAATGAAAATAATTATACAAAATATTAAAAACACACCTGGAAATCAAGATTACAAGGAGATGGAGAGAATTTGAGAAGAAGAGAGTTGTAGAGAGATGATTAAAACATAAAAATGAGGCCCTATTTATAGAAAAATAAATTCATAATCTAGTGCTTTGCGGTCCATCATAGGCTTCATGCATGTGCTCCTCACAACCCTTAGATCAAGATCCAATGGCTGGTCAAACTTCAAAAGTAAACATCACACATGGCATCATTTGACTCGTCCGATTTGCCCAAAGAATGGTTGAGATTTGGCGGGTTAATGGGTGGATCGGGTCGACCGAATACAAAGATTTGGATCCTCCAACTTGCTTCACCAACCATTGCCACGTGGCACAATCATGGCCATTGAATCATGAACGGTTGAGATTTAGTCAAAATTGCCAGCTATCCCATGCACTCATATCTATTGTAAGCTCATTTCATCATCCAATCAGTGCTCATTCAACATCAACTTTTTTACACAAGCAATCCACTGATCTTAAGGTTTTCGGACTCCTAATCCAAATTTGGCCTCCGTTTATTTGTTTGGAGCTTTTTTGATATTTTCCTAATAAACACATAAAAATACACAAAATTAAATATATTTAAAACATAATTCATAATTCATAATATATTACATAAACACAAATATAAATTAAAACATAAGCATAAAATAACATGTTATCGCTTGATAATTAAACAATTTTTAATACTAATCAACCAACAATCTTTTATACGACAATAATTAATTGCAAGTCGACTTTACCGTCTATGTATTCTAAATTATTACGATCTACAAATGTATTATAATTGAGATATAATATAACTTTATATACATAGATTTATAATACAGCGATTTGTGCTTTTCATTATCGGTTATTAATGGCCATAAATTCACATATGACAATAATTTACTGAAACTCTATATGTATAGATTTTTTCTTGGAGACAATATATATTTAAAGTTACAATTTGAAAACTCTAGACATATGTATTTATAGAAAATTTAAAATCTACTAAGACTAGTTCAAAATCTAACTACTACCATATTGGATAAAGATCTGCTCCTTTACAATTCTTTTTAGTGAAAAGTGGAAAGAGTTTATTACTAAAGACTCAAATTTCTAACTTCGTTGTTTATAACACCAGCCGCCCATTGGGCTTCTCATGTACTTGGGTAAGAGTGAGAAAGAAAAACAAACAGTAAATAAGTCTTGGCCGCCGGAATAAGTACAATGCATTCCTTTAGACTTTGTAGTGACAAACAATTCCTTAATTATCATATCCCATATGAGTTAACATTTCTTTTCTTCAAAATTATGCTCCTTCTCTAAGAAAGATTGTGAAGAATAACAAGAAAATGGACTGATGAATGAAGGAAAAAAGGGTAAATTTTGAGAATCAGGGTGTTCGTTTCTTTTCCTTTTTTTTTTTCCTTAATGAAGAAAATCTATTAAGAGTTGATCCTAAGAACAGAAGGAGAATTTACTTAACATGTATGAAAAAAAAGAAATAATACAGAACAAAGGTACATCTTAGGAATGCATTTATGCTTTTCTATACATTTTCACTCTAGATAATGAATGCCTCCAATGTTTTTTTAACGCTATATCATTGACAAAGTGGGAAGGGTCAAAATTTGCTACTGAGTTATCCTCAACTCATCTTCAACGTTATATGATTCATTACATCTACTTTGGTGTTTTTACCAAAGACAATTATTCTCTCTCTTAATTTACTTTCTTTCTTAGATCTTAAAGGTGATAGTTAACTATTAGCAGACATGTTCAAAACTTCAAATAGAAATTATTATTAATATTGATATTTCAAGCACATTGTGTGGTTTTCAAATTGGCATATTCCATTAGATAATGCCACAATAAAGTTTATTCTATAATGCCGTGATTAAAATCACAGTATTAATATTGTAATTAAATATAAATTGTGTAAATGAAACATAAGACATGTAAATTTAACATAAAATTTGTAAATTAATATTAAGCGTAAAACAAAACATAAATTATGTAAATGGAACATGAGAGTGGTAAATGGAAGGTAAAACAAGTAAGAGTGGTAAATTAGTGTATTATTGATAAATAAGACATAAATTTACAAACATAACATAAAATTGTAAATCAACATTAAGTGCAAAATAAAACATAAATTAAGTAAATAAGGATCCCTCGGCCCTGATAATAAGGACCACCAAATAAGAAATAAAGATCCCTTGAGGGAGAAAATGAGGAATCCTGGATGTAGGCTATAAATTGGTTAAAATCACAAAGCCAACAGGGCAAAAATATAGAGACAAGGCTTAGCAATAGAAAGAACCGTTGAAACACAATCAAAGTAGTTAAAGAAGTTGACTGCAAAACTACCAAGCGCATGAAAGTAGGGGCACGACTCCCACTCCTAAAAACATGCTCCACTCTTTTCTTAAAGTGTATTTGAAGGGGAAATATGGGTGGAGATGGGTATGAGAACCTATCACCCCTAGGATTAGGCCAGCTATTCCATCATCCTATGATCTCCTAAAGTAAAGAAGACGGAGTTGTAACCACCACGCATCACTTCATTTCTACAAAAGACAAAGTCTACCACAAGTCAATAACTTCCTACATTCACTAAAAATAAAAGGACACACTCACCTAAAGATGTGGTATAGTATAAATACTCAATTATTCTTCAAAGAGAGGTAAGTTCATCAGAATTCTAACTTTGTAATTCAACTCGATTCTCCTATTATTGACTTATGCATCGAAGTGGGATCGCCAAACCCCTTTTCTTGGATCCATTTCACCATTTTTGTTTATTACTATGTGTGCAGACATACCTCCATCTATTGCACTTGTATCGACCCAAGTGGGAAAAAAATCAAGTATTTACAATTGGTAAAAAAAAAAAAAAAATTATAGATGTAACATAATAGTTGTAAATTAATATTAAGTGTAAAATAAAACATAAATTGTGCAAATGTAATATAAGACCGCTAAATAGATAGTAAAACAAGTAAATCAATATAAGAGCGGTAAATTGATATATTATTGGTAAATAAAAAAACTTATAAATATAATATAAAACTTGCAAATCAACATTAAGTATAAAATAAAACATAAACGATGTAAAAGGAATATAAGACATGTAAGGGAAAGGTAAAATAAGTAAATTAAAATAAGAGTAGTAAATTGATATGTGATAGGTAAATAAAACAAAAACTTATCAATATAATATGAAACTTGTAAATCAACATTAAGTGTAACATAAAATATAAATTAAGTAAATAAAACATAAGATCTGTAAATAGAAGATAAAACAAGTAAATTAACATAGAAGCAGTAAAATGATGTACTATTGGTAAACAAAACATAAATTTATAGATGTAATATAAAACTTGTAAATCAACATTAAGAATCAAATAATATATGAATTATGCAAATGAAATAGAAGACTTGTAAATAAAATGTAAACCGAGTAAATATTATAAGAATTATTGAAAAAAAATAAAAACTTACAAATGTAAAACAAAAACTCATTATAATAATGATTGCTTTATATATTTACTATTTTTATTTCTAAATTGAATAATAATAATTTTGGGTTTATGTAATATATGTGATGATATATGTGAAATTTTACTTAGTATAAAACTTATTCTCAAAATCAAATTTTGAATAACTTTTTCTTTTTCATATTTTTTAAAATTGTTTGCAAGATATGTGATTTTACATCCCTCTAAATCTCCTCAACAACAATCCCAATTGATCTTTTTGTACAAGTAAGAAACAAGGTTTGAAACTATATGAAATATGTATTAGAACTAAGAGTTAGATCCAACTTTATCGACATTTCATCTATAACTAGTAATATAAGAATGTCTTTTTATTTTGTTTTGGTTTGATCCATATCAAGAAAAATAATTTTTCGTGATTCACTTGTACAAGAACAAATATTATGATAGAAAATTAAAAAAAAAGATTATAAATGTTCTAGAATGAATATATAATTTATGGTTAAATCAATTTAATAAAACTTATTCTAATTGTTTTCAAAACAATTTTTTTTTGTTTTCAATCAATGAGTAATTGTTTCTTTAATTAAATAAATTAAATAAGCAAACTACTTTTTTAAATTAAAGTTTAATGTTGATTTATAAGTTTTATGTTATTTCTCTCACTATTTGTTTTGTTTGCAATTTTAAAATACCAATTTGTCACTCCTATATTAATTTATTTTTTTATTTTTTATTTACTAGTCTTATTTATAATTTACAAAATTTATATTTATCACTGCATTGATACCGTAATTTTAATTACGACATCATAGAATTTTCATGACAATAAAATATGAAGGACAGACAAAATTAGAAAAGAAAGGAAGAAATAATCCCCTACAATTTGCTAGTGAGTAGGAAGATTTGACCCCTAAATTTATCTCACCAATCT
Source organism: Citrus cavaleriei (assembly GCA_030448935.1). Taxonomy (NCBI): domain Eukaryota; kingdom Viridiplantae; phylum Streptophyta; class Magnoliopsida; order Sapindales; family Rutaceae; genus Citrus; species Citrus cavaleriei. The sequence goes on along the minus strand of JAUJEM010000066.1, from coordinate 688,971 downwards.
TCTCTTATCAATAAATTCCACTAAAAATTTCAAAATAAATTTTTTCTCTATGTACCCCATCTAATCCCCAGTTCCCCACATTACTTCCACTTTGGTGCTTTTGCCGAAGGCAATTATTTTATTCTCTCTCTTTATTTACTTTGTTTCTCTCTCCATTAGCAAACATGTGCAAAACTTCAAATGAAAATTATAATTAATATTAATATTTCAGCACACTCTGTCGGTTTCAAATTGGCATATTCTATTAGACAATGTGATAATAAACTATGGAAGGACGAACAAAATCGGCAGAGAAGTGGAGAAACAAAAATAATATTAGAGAAGTTATCCCCTGTAACTAACTACTGGCGAATCCTGCCAATCCCCAATTATCAATAAATCCCACTAAAAGATTTAAAATAATTTTCTCTCTCTATGTACCCTATCGAATCCCACATTATTCTTGTTTTATAAATAAATCCCACTAAAAGATTTAAAAATTTTCTCTCTCTATGCACACTATCTAATCCCATTATTCTTTATTATATATGTATGTGTGCGTGTGGGTATATGAAATTCATAATTTGTTCAAATATAAGCTTGTATTATCTACGTTCTTATGATAATTTTTTATCGAAGATATTACGAAAATGTTTTAAAAAATTTGTAAAAAGCCAAAACGTCAGTAATAATAATAATAAAACACCACAACTTTACTTGAGTCCTGTTGATGGTGAAGAAATTCGTGGGGTGGGGAATGAATGAATTTGTCCAGAGCGTGAGGTGAATGATAGAGCAGTGGTTGTAAATTCTGGAAATTTGTCATTTCATGAAAGTTGTGTTCCTTTTCCGTAATTTCAGAAAAGGACAGAGTGAATATTAGATTAAAAATAATTATTAGGATTGATGAGAAAATTTAACGGGACAAATATCACTACTCCTCGCTGCCAGTGCAGTGCTCACCTTTGGACAAGGCCGGCCCATGTGTAGGTTGTTTTGGCCCGTTTCTCTTTTTTTCTCTTTTTGATTGGCTTGCCTTTATCATAAAATAATAATTAAGTTTAGTCAACAATGGACATCTATGATCCAACTGTACTCTTAGTAATAATTTTAGTTTAAGCTAGGGAAGGTAAAATCATTTATGGGTTTAGGGCTGCACGAGGGTCCACCCTAAATGAGGTGAATTTTAAATAATTTTTGGAGAATAAGATGAGAAATGAGAGAAAAATAATAATTAAATTTTTAATGGGGTGGGTTTTGGTTTTTTATTCCCCACCCCACCCCACCCCAATCTACATTATATATATACTTTTTCTTATTTTTATTTAATAATATTTGTTTCATCAGTTACAATATTGTTAATAAATTTTCTATCTTAAATGAGCTATAATTAAAAGAAAACCCTATAATATAATTTTTATTCAACCTAAAACATTATTATATTTTCTTTTCTATCTTAAGATATTGTTCTCTTCAAATATTTTTCAATTTTGATATCATTTCAAGATATTATTTCAAACATTTGGAGATTTTTTAAAAATAATTTAAATACTTTATAATATGATAATAATTTTATTTAAATCTTTAATTTTTAATTTATTAAAATCATGTATCTATATCTACTATAAAATAAATAAATAGGGACTAGGGTGTGGATGAAAAATCATTCCCCATGTGTAGGATTCCCATCCTCATCCCACTAAATTATTGGGGAATGAGGTGGGAATGGAGGCGAAACTTTTAATAGGATGGGGAATGGTGTAGTCTCCACCCCCACCCCATCCCATTGACATCCCTAGTTCAAGCCTTCGACTGATGAACCAAATATTTAATTATTTATTACAGTAAACATAAATTCAAATTGAAACCTAGCAAGCAACATACCACTAAATAATAGTACAAATTCAATTCAAATTTGATTAAGACTTAACATTAATTTATAATTTAAAATAACATAACGTTATCTAATAATAAAAAAGTAGTTCAATTGAAATGGAAGGTAACATTATTAGATTTAATATTGTTCTTTCAAATTTATTTATTTAAATAATATACATGTTGCAGTATAATTCATTTAAATTAAGTCACAAAATTTCAAAGCATGCTTTTTGTAAGTTTTTTCACGCTTGTCTCAAATGGTGGCATGTTTCTATGGACCATGAACTACGACAAAATGTGTCTGTGTCCTGTTGTGTTGTATGGGCATGTCATGTGCCTAGTGTTGTGCTTAAGAACTCGATCGATTCTTTGGACATCTCTAATCTTGTTAAAATCTTCTTGGACAAAACAATTCTGATACATTCTTTTAATAGAAACATGTCATATATTTCAGATTTAACTCTCATGCATGTATTTTATTTCTTATCATGATCATTAGTTAATTTCAATGGAATTTAAATTCAATGCCGATCTAATTAATTATAAGAAATTTTTAAAGATTTAGTGTTAGTGCCACCTGAGGTTAAAATTTGATTCCATACTTATCATTATCCAATAACTATGCATCGCAGCCTCATAAAATATTAGCACGGATTTGCACTGAATTTCAATATTCCTTCTGTCACCACCTTAGGCCGCATGGGCCGAATGCCATGGCTTGGCTTGTGGCCTTGTGCCAAGTCTTGGCAGCAACATGGGCGCGCTTGTGGCAAGCATGAAAGCAAGGCAAGTCTGACACGTAGGCTGGGGCGCAGCAGCATGCTGTGGGACAAGCGCAGGGGAGTGCAATGACAGCGGGCGCAAGAGAGTGCAGCGCATGCAACATCTAGCGAGCACGAGGCATGTGGGCACATGAGTGCGAGTTGCATGGGCGTTAAGCGTGGGGCACAGCAGCGCGCGAGCATGGGCCGCAAGAGCGCGCGAGGCTAGCCTGCTGGCCAAGTTTAGGCAGTAAGAGAGATGGCATGAAACTAAGCCAAGGTTTGCGAAAATGGGCCCTAACAACAAGAATGAGTGAGTGGTTGTTGGCGCAACTAATGGGAAACATGGCATTGGAATGCGTAGTTAGAAATGTGGGAACAAGAAAAGTGGGTAGCGGCGGTTATACCCCACAACTTCCTTATTTTTAGGCTAGTTGGTAGCGGTTGCCTTATTCCTTGGGGCAGTAGAGATATGCTCCCTAGATCATGCTTAGTGATGCTTAGTGTTGCCTAGTTTTGTGGGAAATGAATTGAGGTGGCGCGCACCTTAGCAAATGGGGGTGTCATTTGCAATGTGTATATGTAGTGATGGGTGAGTGTGTTTTGGGATGGAGATTTTGGGAGAGAGTGAGATCCTCTAAGCACACATAACCTCTCGCTAGGCTGTAAACTTTTCTTATTGAGGGAAATAGAAAAGTTGGGGATGGTGCCTCCTTAAAAACAATCTCATGTGTGTTTGTTTCTGATGGGGAATAATCAGGTTTTTAAATTTTTTATAAAACCTTTTGAAGATCGCTCTCATATAATATATAAGAATTTGTATTCTAGAAATCGTATTTGAAAATCCGAGTTGGCTTTTTTTCTTTGAAGTGATTTAGGCTCCTAGATCACGATCCGCCACCACCACTTTTGTTAGATCACGATCCGTCACCACCACGCTTGTTAGATCACGAACTGTCACCAATGATCTTCCAGGTTATGACTCAGTTTCGATCTGCACTTGACGTGTGGGCGCCTTTATCACTACCAAAGCAACTAGCACGAGAAAATTTTTCTCTCAACAATAGAGAGAAAAATCTTATTCTCCGATTTGTATAAAGTGGCTTCTCCCTTTAGTGAAAACCCTAGGCTCCAAATAATGCCCTCAATAAAACTCACGTTTCTTTTCATTTAATAGGAGACCCACCATGTAAAATAACATAAGGCCCCTTACACATAAGCTTATTAAATGGAGCCTCCCACTAAATGATATATTTAGGCTTTTGACCCAAATAGCTAGTTATCTTGCTTATTAGTCCAGTAGTGGTGCAGTCAATTAAATGTGCTAACCCGAGGATCATTTGGGAACATACAATAGTGGCTATAACAATTAGGTTTGTAATTAAATTAGCCTAATTATTTAATTCCAAATCTACTCCACTAAAAGATTGGAACTGACTTCCATAATTGTATGCTCGAATAATAATTCGTCCCAAGCCACATTGATTTCTTTACTGCACAATCCTTTGTACCACATCGTTAATTAAATTGATATCTCAACTGTCCAATCAATTTAATAACATCTTATTCCTTGATCCTTACTGGTTTTCTCTAATGATCATTTTCAACATACTAAATATGTTGAGACACTCTGGCCAGAGAATTCTATGATCAAGTGCCGAAAACCCATCAAGAGATGTGTTGTACAAATTCTATATTGTTAATCCATAACTCCAATACTCATAATTGCTCCCACCAAGATACCGGGTAATCTTGACCAAAAGGATGTGTCGTGCCCATTGGTAACTCAAATGAAATGACAATTACAATCATGAAATCATAATTAACTCAAGATTAAGATTACAGTAAAATCAACGCCTATGAGATTTAATAAGTCTGACAGTTATTACAAAGTTAATTAAATCTCATATGTGATCCTGTTCAATGTAGTCGTACTACATCAATAAATTCATACATGATTAAGACAAACCATTCAATGAATTTATTACAGTCTATACCTAAATAAAGTGCCCAACTTTATTCATCAACTGCGAACTGAATTTATTTAATCATAAGATAACTTGTATTTATGTCTTCTGTGAATCCACATGGTGATCACATAAATACATATAATATGATTAAATGGATTTTAATACAAATATTAATGTAATTAAGATATTTGAGTAAAATACCTCATTTATTTTATTAATCAGAAAAATTGTTTATTACAATTAAATAAACACATATGCTTTTAAAGAGCATATTTTCCCAACAATCTCCCACTAGCTCTCAAAGCATATCTGGCATATTGCACATACTCTAGGGCTCTAAGTGCAGGTTATAAAGGTTTCCCACTAATGGCCATTGTAATAAGATCTGCCATTTAGCATCTAATGCCATTTGGGGTACTGTCATATAACATTTCTACACTGTTCCCTTATAAGATGATACTTCCTTTCAATATGTTTTGTTTCTTGTGGTTCCTTGGTTCCTCAGATTAAGTTACCGCACCACCATTATCACAAAATAGTTTAAGGGGTGCAGTTACAACAGGTACCACCTCAAGATTTCATAGGAACTTGTGGAGCCATATAGCTTCTTTTGCAGCTTCAAATGTAGCCACATATTCAGCTTTAGTTGTTGAGTCTGTGATACAAGATTGTTTCACACTCATCCAACTAATAGCTCCACTTCCCAATGTAAACACATAGCTGGAAGTTGATTTTTTAAAATCCTTATATGACAAAAAATCAGAATTAGTATAACCTACTAGAATAAGTTCATCACCAGAATACACATGCATATAATTTTAAGTTCTTTTCAGATACTTCATTATATGTGACCATAATCCGGTGTTCGAGTCGAGATTATATTAATATCTACTAACCATCCCTACCGCAAAACAGATGTCTGGCCTAGTGCAAAGCATGGCATACATGAAACTTCCCACAGCTTCTACATAGGGAACTCGTCTCATTCTCTGTATCTCTTCCATGTCTGAATGGTAATAAACCAGTCTTGGAATTTTCCATGCTAAATCTAGCCAATATCTTATCGATATAGACTGCTTGAGACAAGGCTAAAGTTTTATTCTTCTGGTCTCGTAGTAACTTGATACCAAAAATATAACTTGCCTCCCCCAGGTCTTTCATATCAAATTGTTTTGCTAACCAAATCTTTATCGTAGTCAATACTCCTATATCGTTTCCAATCAGGAGAATATTGTCTACACAAAGAACTAGGAAGGCTACAAATTTTCCCTGAATTTTCTTGTACACACATGGTTCATCAATGTTCTAAATGAATCCAAACGATTTAATCGCTTGATTGAATCTGATGTTCCATGACCGAGATGCTTGCTTCAATCCATAAATGGATCTCTGCAACTTACATACCATGTGTTTTTGGCCTTTTGTATAAATCCATCTAGTTGCTGCATGTAGATGTTTTCTTCAAGATGCCTGTTAAGAAAGGCAGTCTTGACATCCATTTGCCAAATTTCATAATCTAGCACTGCAACAATGGAGAGCAGAATCCTGATGGATTTAAGCATAGCAACCGGAGAAAAAGTTTCCTCATAATCGATTCCTTCTTTATGAGTAAACCCTTCGGCTACTAATCTTGCTTTAAATATTTCCACCCTTCTGTCTACTCCTCTTTTTCTCTTGTAGATCCACTTGCACCCTATAGGTTTTACCCCATTTGGTGCCTCTACAAATTCCCAGACTTTATTGGAATACATAGATTCCATTTCTTGATTCATGGCCTTTTTTCAAAATTCAACATCTCTATCTATTAGAGCTTCGTTGTAACTAGTGGGATCTTGTACATGTTCATCTGAGATAGCCATATAGGTTTCTCCCAAAAGCATGTATCTTGCAGATAACCTAGTTACCCTCCCACTACGACGAGGTTCTAAAAGTGATGGTTGTTCAAGGATAATCTTGTCTTTGATCATTTTTGGTTGTTCTTTTCTTTCTGTTCTATAACAGGTATTGAAAGCTGAGCATCAACCTGATCTCTTTTATTTCTCTAGTTTTACCTTACTCTTAGGTTATAAGTCATTATATAGTCTTCCTCAAAGAAAGTAAAGAATACATTCCTATTTTGAGGACTACAATTCAGACTTTCCCTTATTCCTTTAAGATACCTAAAACATGTAAGCTTCTGAACACGAATCCATCTTCTCTATCTCTGATTCTAGTAGAAATACTAGTAAACTCCAAATACGAATGTGTCTCAAACCATGTTTGTGACTTTTTCATAATTTCTTGGAGTAGTAGACACCGAGGTAGATGAAACTAAGTTCAATAAACTTTGTAGTTTTAAATACTAGTATCTGGAATCAAAAAAGGTAAATGATAAACCACTTAGTATATATCTTGTCTTATCCAAAAGAATCTTGTTTCTCCATTTAATTACACTATTGTATCATAGTGTTCATTGACAACCAAATATTGCTTGAATTCTCCATAGAGATATTCTTTGTTTCGATCATATCGAAGTTCTTTTATGTTCCTATCTAATTGCTTCTGTCTTATCCACGTACTCTGAAAAAACAATGGAATCATGACGCATTTAGACAAACATAAATAAAATGAATATTCATCAACTAAATTGATAGAATACTCATAACCTCTTTTAACATGTAAACTGATTAGTCCGTATACATTTGTATGCGCTAAATCATCAAATACAATGTTATGCTTTTAGCTCAAAAAGAGCATCCTTGTCATATTACTTTTCTAAATAAGATTTATAGAGTTACAATGATCAATCTTAATAGGCCAACAAGTCTATCATTAATCATTTTCTTAAAATCTTATTATAGTTTATATGACTTAAGCATAAATATCAGAGGTGATTTTTGGTTAGAAGAAACATTTCTTTTCTTAGATAAATACATATACTTTTTATCATTATATCTTACTTTGAATAGATCAATGTACTTCTATGATATAACTTGTCTTTATAAATAACCAAAATAAGTAATAAATGAGAGATCCAAAAATAACAGTGTACTCTGTTTATTAAAACAAGCCACCAAATTAAATTCCTCTAATATTTGGAAAAATAAAGACAAATATCAAAACTAAAGTCTTGTAAAATTGATCTAGTCTTTCAATTGATATAAACCAAGATGTCCTCAATCTGCTTTTTTGAAGCTTTCTTCACTTAATCTCTTGGTTTCCTGAAAACCAAATAAATGAATTACAAAATAAGATTAGTTATCTCAGAATTCAATATTGTATGAATCAATAGAAATCTGAACTAATTAGGAAGCTTAAAGATTTCCTATACCTGATTTTAATAATCTTAGGACAATCTTTCTTCCAGTGACCCTTTTGTCCACATTTGTAACACTTGCCTTTTGGCTTGCCACTTATTTTAGTGGACAGTTTGCCGATCCCAACTCTTGCTTGCTCATTCTTGTCTTTCGACTTAAGCCTTGAAGAGAATTCTTTTTCAGGAAGTTTTCTGCTATGATAAAATTCTTCTATAGCGTGTAGTTCGTGCATTAATTCAATTAAGGTCATATCTTTATTGTTTAAGATATAGCTGACCTTAAACTCTTTGAATGTATCAGGTAAAGATTCAATCACCATGTTAATCTTTGATTTATCATTGATTTGAACACCATGAATCTCTACCTCATTCAAATAGTCCATCATTTTGAGGACATGATCACGAACTTTTGTGCCCTCTTCCATCTTAGTATCCGTAATACGTTTTAATGCTGCTTCTCTGGCAAAATGGGTATTTTGCCCAAACATCTGATGAAGACTAGCCATTATTTCAGTGACTGTTTCCATGCTCCGATGTTTGTTATGCAGTTCCACAGAAATCGAAGCCAATATATAGCACTTAGCCATTTTGTTAGCTTCGCACCATTTCTCATAAGGCTCCCTCTGATTTCTATAATCGTATAACGATGGTTCAGGAGGGCAAGGCTGGGTCAACACATATTTGCTTCCCTTAGCAGTGAGAATATTAAATAGATTGTGTTTCCAATCTAAATAATTTTCGCCAGTGAGTTCATTTTTAACAAGGATAATTAATAATGGGTTGATGGAAGACATTTTCTGAAAAAAAAATAAAATAAAATAAACATGCATAAATACTTTGAAACAATATTCACAATAAATGACAAAAATGCAAAAAATCATAAATGCATTTTAATTTATTGTAACGATAATCTAGTACTGCTTTGACAAGCTATCCGTTGGGGAAGTCATATCTACACTTACTAGACCCAATTATCCATTAGATTATTTACTTTCATGTAGAGACATGATAAATAATTATCGTTATCCTTTTGGGCCTAAATTTGTTAACAGAGCTTCGTTGGGAAGGTTAATAACAAATTTTAGTTGAGTGTATAACCATTGTTTCAATCTACATATTTTTCATATCAATAGTCACCGTTGGGGCGAACAATCGATTGAAAAATATTTCAATTTTATCTTTGAAGAAGTTCATCAAATAAAATATCTAATATATATACCCTCCGTAGGGAGCATCACCGTATCATGAAGTCAAGGTATATATATAATTTTATTATTGAACTAACAATGGAGCCCGTGGGAAAATTATCTTGAATTTTCCCTCTCCCACTCAATATTTTAAAATTGATTTTTCCTTTTTAAAACATACATATTGTTAATTGCATGCTTCCTATAATATTATCTAGATGATATCCAATATTATTAAACATAGGCAAATTACAAACAATATAATGAAATTCATTATTAATGAATGACATGTATCATTATGCATAGAGTTGCACTACCTATTCTATATGACATGTTATCGTGGCATGTTATCATCCATAATAAAACATATAGAAAAACAATTAAATAATCTTAATTCATGGTTTTCCTAATAATGAAAAATACATTAACCCTAAGCCTAATCTTCATTGGGCTTCTTGTCAATGTTCATCTTCCATAATCTTGTCTTTGTTAATGGACTAGGGGAAATTGGGCTTTTAAATTTATAATTGGTCCAATTTTAATTTTTGGAAGGAAATAAATAAATAATTAAAATTTTTATTTAAAATAAAACTTTTGGACCAAAAATAAATTTAATGTGCTCAATTTTATCTATGCATTTTAATCCATTAAGCCCAAATTTCAATTGGGCCTAAAACTAGGATTCTTTAAGCCCAAAACTGTTTTTGGACTTAAATGCAAAACATTGAAACATATCTGCCCAAAGAGAAAAACTATGGAACTATAGGGATCGTAATGATAAAATCCATTAAAACCCTAAATCCATCTTTTTCTCTCCCCAGCCGCCATCACCACAAAGGGCAGCCACTGTTCACAATTTCCAGCCATCTCCGACGCCGAGTTTGCCCGCCGCCACACACCTAAACGTGCCAACACCTCCTCCCTTGCGCCGCACGAAAGCTCGCCGCGCTTCGCCTGCGTGTCTTTGGTTGTTGCACGCGGAAGTCAGGCGCTTAGCTCTTTACGCACGCACGCAGTGCGTTCTTCTCGCCGCTTGGCTTGCGTGCAGCGCGCTTTGGCGGCATGTCTTTCGGCCGGCCGCTATTTGCCTTCTTTGTTTCTTGCGCTGTCAAAATTTCCGACCTCAAATCGCTCCGATCTTGAAAATCCGTGATTGATTTACAAATTTCCTAGGCCAATTTTGGCTTACAAAAATTCTATAACAATAAAATAAATCAAGAGGGAAACATGGTGATAAAAAACCACCCCTCTTGTTACAGATCCAAAGAAAAAATACAACGGAAAATCTATCCATGAATTAAGACAAACCAAAACATGCTTTATTCATATATTAAAAAATAATATATATCTGAATAAATTGTGCCACTCTAATACATAAATTTCAAGATTAATTTCATACAAAATTCTTATATATTAATATGAGATGGCTCTGATACCAATTGATGGGGAATAATCAGGTTTTTAAATTTTTTATAAAACCTTTTGAAGATCGCTCTCATATAATATATAAGAATTTGTATTCTAGAAATCGTACCTTGAAAATCCGAGTTGGCTTTTTCCGCTGAAGTGATTTAGGCTCCTAGATCACGATCCGCCACCACCACTTTTGTTAGATCATGATCCGTCACCACCACGCTTGTTAGATCACGAACTGTCACCAATGATCTTCCAGGTTATGACTCAGGTTCGATCTGCACTTGACATGTGGGCGCCTTTATCACTACCAAAGCAACTAGCACGAGAAAATTTTTCTCTCAACAATAGAGAGAAAAATCTTATTCTCCGATTTGTATAAAGTGGCTTCACCCTTTTTCTTTTGAGAAAATAAGCCTTATATATCTCCCTTTAGTGAAAACCCTAGGCTCCAAATAATGCCCTAAATAAAACTCACGTTTTTTTTCATTTAATAGGAGACCCACCATGTAAAATAACATAAGGCCCCTTACACATAAGCTTATTAAATGGAGCCTCCCACTAAATGATATATTTAGGCTTTTGACCTAAATAGCTAGTTATCTTGCTTATTAGTCCAGTAGTGGTGCAGTCAATTAAATGAGCTAACCCGGGGATCATTTGGGAACATACAATAGTGGATATAACAATTAGGCCTGTAATTAAACTAGCCTAATTATTTAATTCCAAATCTACTCCACTAAAAGATTGGAACTGACTTCCATAATTGTATGCTCGAATAATAATTCGTCCCAAGCCACATTGATTTCTTTCTTTGCAATTCTTTGTACCACATCGTTAATTAAATTGATATCTCAACCGGTCCAATCAATTTAATAACATCTTATTCCTTGATCTCTTCTGGGTTTTCTCTAATGATCATTTTCAACATACTAAATATGTTGACACACTCTGGCAAGAGAATTCTATGATCAAGTGCCGAAAACCCATCAAGAGATGTGTTGTACAAATTCTATATTGTTAATCCATAACTCCAATACTCATAATTGCTCCCACCAAGATACCGGGTAATCTTGACCACAAGGATGTGTCGTGCCCATTGGTAACTCAAATGGAATGACAATTACAATCATGAAATCATAATTAACTCAAGATTAAGATTACAGTAAAATCAACGCCTATGAGATTTAATAAGTCTGACAGTTATTACAAAGTTAATTAAATCTCATATGTGATCCTGTTCAATGTAGTCGTACTACATCAATAAATTCATACATGATTAAGACAAATCATTCAATGAATTTATTACAGTCTATACCTAAATAAAGTGTCCAACTTTATTTATCAACTGCGAACTGAATTTATTTAATCATAAGATAACTTGTATTTATGTCTTCTGTGAATCCACATGGTGATCACATAAATACATATAATATGATTAAATGGATTTTAATACAAATATTAATGCAATTAAGATATTTGAGTAAAATACCTCATTTATTTTATTAATCAGAAAAATTATTTATTACAATTAAATAAACACATATGCTTTTAAAGAGCATATTTTTCCAACAGTTTCTCCTTTGTTAAAGCTAAAAATCGTAGGGTGCACATTAACACATAACCTCCGTTGGCGTTGTTGAGTGGCTGGTCGAACGAGGTTTGACGCCATCACAGGCTTGCTGCATCATAAGAAAAGCCGTGTGACACCTTGTATCATTGATGTGCACTTAGACAAACACTCATTAAGGAGCCGAGCGTAGCATGATGGGTCCAAGGTTTTTTTTTTTCCTGATGGCATGTTTCAGCTAACATTAATCTAGCAATCGGACGGATATCAGCTAGCTCAACATGCCATGACAAAAAAACATTTGCATTCAATCTTCAGATCCAGAAATTCCTTAATATATGACATACCAAGATATAGAACACTTCAATCCAAACAGCTACAAATGAGCAAATGAAGACACTAACTTTTAACTAATCAGAAATCACTTTGTAGCTACGCTGAGGAACCTTTTTGAAGATGGCCCATATAAGATCGAAGTAAAGAGGAAGCTGAGCAAGAGCAAAAAATGTCATTGGCAAGCATGTGGCTGCATAAATTGGATATGCTGCGGACCTCATCTCATCTTTTAACATAAAGGAATGCCCTGAACAGAATGAGATCAAAATAGCAGCAATTGATGTGAAGAGTGTCGTTAAACCAAGCAAAAGCTTTCTTGGCAAATCCTTGGCAAAATCTTTTTCTTGGTAACGAGAAGTGAGAATTGTAAGGAAAAAAACCAAGGCTGTAACAGAGAAGCATAGAGCAACAAGTGATGAAATGGAAAATATGTTGAATACAGGCTCATTTTCAAAAATTGGTTTACCACTCTCTTGGTCTACGCCGCCTGGCACGGTTGCCGAAGTTGCGAATGCTACTGTTGCTATGAGTGCCGCCACGACGGAGCATGATTCGGAGGTTTTGGTCAGCCATTCCTTTCCTTCTTTCACAAGGTCTTTGTGTGTTTCCGTGAAGACTTCCTTTGGAGTTTTGCCATTGTCGTTGAATCGAGTAAAGAAATGTCGTGGCATGGATTTCTTGACAAACTGCATGCATTAGTCGAATAAAGCGTACAATTGAGATTTTATGACTTTTACAAACTTTTTTTAATCACTGCAAAACTCAATCTTGAACTGTATTTAACTCAAGCGACACAGATCTAATAAAAACATTGATGATCATGTATGATTGAGGTGTAATTACTTTTATATTGTTTTAAAATCATTATCAATCTCAATCTTATATGTTGTTTTTTTTTTTGTTTAAAGAACGAAAACCAATCACGAGAGAATCTTAATCTCGAAAAAAAAAAAAGGTTAGATTTAGCCTCCATACCTGATACCACTTGATTTCCCATTGCATCTGCAATGCAGCTCCAGGAATAAGCCAAGGTCGATGGTCTCCAAACTTAGCAGCAAGATGCAATGCACTATTTCCTTGGCTGTCTACTTGCCGGAAAATGCTTTCTCCCAATATTTTCCGATTGAGCAAGAGCTTGTAGATACTGGTTTGCCTGTTCTCAATGGCCAAGAGGACAACATTTTTCCTGTCAGAATCCAAGTCGTGGATGGCCACTGGAAATGTATCTAAAATTTGCTCCACCATCTCTGTCACTCCCATTCTTGCGGCAATCAGTATCGGGGCCTCTTTTCTCCCTGATTGTTGAGCATTCTTCTTCTCAAATGTAAGCAACACAAGATTCTTTTCTGACGTGTTCAACTCTTGGATGACAGCTGGATATGAGTTGAGAAATCTATCTACCATTTCTGTCACTCCAATCTTTGCAGCAAGTAAAATTTTGTTGTCCATTTTCTCTGTTCCACTTTGAGCACTACCATTTTCAATCTTTTTATGATTTGTACTTTTGTTCTGGTGGGATATCTCACCAGTATCTGGAACAGGCAGAGTTTCTGAAACTGAGAAAGCTTCTTTATCCTTTTTAGGTTCAGAATTTCGAGGCTTTCGACCATTATCTTCATACTTATACGAAGATGCACGCTGAACTAGTTCACACATAACCTGAATAGCCCATGTATGTCTTTCTTTCTTCTCTGTGATATGGTTAATCCTCCAAATTCCTTCATATATAGCATACAATATCACATGAACACTTTAGCAGCAGCATATATCACAAGAGAAATCATTGGTACAATTGTATGAATAGCAATTATATACAGATAAAAAGTTTCATAAAACGCTGATAGAAACAAGGTAAAACCGGCACCGGTTGTACCTTGTTTCTGTCAATGCTTTGTCTGCACAATTCTTTGGCATTTTTCTTGTATGAATACTTACCTAGTCCAAGAACAATGAGCATTGCCTTCATCATGACCCTGAAAAGCAGAACACATGTTGCGTAATTTGGTGGAAATAATTGATCTTCTCCATCATCCTTTTTTGATAGGTCTATGCCTTCAGAAACAGTCACAAGAACAATCAAAGATCAGCTTCAAACACAAAGGAAATTAAACATAAAGGATTTTCACCGACTACAAATGTGACAATCAATACCATCTGTTGATCCTTTTCTTGCATCCGATGATCCAGTTACTTGGTCCTTTGATTCCGAATCTGTTGCTGATGAAGATGATCCCAAAATTGTGTCTCCTATAATAATAAGAACTTCTTGATAACCTTTCCCAAGATTTTGGGATAAAGAAATTTGGAGCTTAAGTAATTAATTGCTGTTACCAAGTGGTTTGCTGCTCTTATGTTGAGGATTTTCTTCATCATCTGCCTCACCCTGTGCTGTTGCTGGGAAAACAAACAAAATGATGATCAAAATCCAATTGTTAAATACAAAAATATGTAAAGTGTTAGATTAATTAACCCACTAAGAACTCTGATTGAAATCTTGATCAGCTTGAGGAAGTTGATGCATGCTTCATAGTTTTGTGGAAACTTGAGACCACTATTGGCTCTGGAATCATTTGAGCAAGCTTCATGATCATATTTCTCCTCCTTTAGTTTGTCGACGAGTACACCTTTACAGGCAGAATTGAATAGCTTTAAATCACAATAGAAGCAGCTATAATGCTAAATGAACAATAATTATGTGCTAATATGATTTTTGTACCGACTTTTTTAGAAAAAAACATGACGAGTTATTAGATAAGAATGTATAAGTAATTAAATTTCAATTGCAGATTGAGAATATTAAAAGATAAATACAAAAAATATCAGCACTAAATCCAAGTTTCAAAGATATTTGCTTACAACAGTAGATGATACTATCAAACAGCCCAAGGCGACTACTGCTCTCGAATGCATTAGGCTTGCTGGCTAAAATATGAAGAGGAGTTAATCCATTTTCATTCACAGAGTTTATAAGTTCGGGATAGCCACGTATAATCTGAAATGCCAAACCTGTAAGAAGAAAAAGACCGTTAAAATTTTAAAATTTACATATAACTTATTAGAAGTTACGATTAATCCTGAAGAAAATTAATGTTACATACTAAAGTGTTCTCCAAAAATGGCAGAGTGAAGAATGGTATCCCCATTATTTTTTCTACAAGAAGCTGTTCTGTCCATTTCTTGATTAAAGAAATGGAGGCACAGAAATGCATCCTTCTTGCCATGAAGAGCTGCCAAGAAGAGAGGAGTCTCACTGTCTTTATTGCGAGCAGCGACAAGTTTAGGATCTTTCAAGGCCATACAATGGCACAATGCTGCATTGCCGAGAGCTGCAGCTAGATGAAGAGCAGTGTTGCCTTTCTCATTTTGTAATTGTGAAGATATGTGTATATGGACTGAAATGAAGAAACTGAAAAAATAGAGAGCTGTTGTGTAGATTGACTTCAGTTGATGGGGTCTATTTGATATTTTGTGCTGACGTGGCACGGATTCATTATAATCTGTTATAACGAGCCCAGCACACTGATATAAAACAGAGGCTGATGGGTAGTGCCAGTTAGAGAGTTAATATCGTCTTCATTTGTTCATCATTTTGCATAGAATCTGTTCCATTGTGATCTGTGCATAATCTTCTGTAAATCACTTGTGATTGGGTTAGTTCTTGATCAATAATAATGAGTAAATTTTCCTTCTAAGTTGGCTGGTCTGTGTCTTTGTTTTGTTTCTGGTATAGCTTCTTTGTTCTGGCTTTCTTGATTCGATTGTGTTCTTGGTGTTTCTACTCACCAAGATTCGTGAGTCTTGCTGTGATTTAGGCTTAAAAGTCTTAACAAGTGGTATCAGAGCCTGGTGAATCTCAGCCATGTCTTTACCAAAGCATGAAATTGAATAATTCACCATTGGTGGTGATTTCTCGCTTTGGAAACTAAAAATGAGGGCTCTCCTTGTGCATCAAGGGCTTGAATCTGCCCTGGAAGAAGAAGATCCAAAGTCTTCTACAGGTTCTGTGACTGATGATAAGAAGAGACAAATATAGAATCGAGCTCATAGCACTCTAATTTTGAGTCTTGGTGACTCAATCTTGAGAGAGATTTCTGAAGAGAAGACAACCTTAGGGATTTGGAACAAGGTTGAAACCCTGTGTATGAAGAAGTCTCTAGCTCACATATTGTTCTTGAAGAAAAGGTTGTACACATTCTCAATGAGAGAAGGGGTTACAATACAAGATCACATTGACACTTTTAACAAGATCATTCTTGATCTTGAAGGGGTGGAAAATGTAAAAATCTGTGATGAAGATAAGGCATTCTTCTTGCTGAGCTCTCTACCAAAGTCTTATGAAGGCTTTGTAGATACAATGCTCTATGGAAGGACCACTTTGACTCTTGAAGATGTTAAAGCATCCCTGAGTTCAAAAGAGATTCAGAAGAACAATGGGCTTGAAACAAGTAATGGTGAGGGGCTTATTGCAAGAACAGAAAAGAAGAAAGATCAGAAGAACAAAAATCAAGGAAAAGGGCATGGAAAGAACCAAGAAACTGCAGATAAAAAGAAAAAGAAAAGAAAGTGCTTCTACTGCAAAAAGGAAGGGCATTACATAAGGGATTGCTTTGAGAAGAAGAAGAAGGAAAGTCAAGAGAAGTCAGGGGATGCAGCAATAGCCTCTGATGATGGTTCTGATGGATATCAAAGTGCTGATTTACTTGTGGCCTCTAACAGCAATACTAAAGGTCAGTGGGTCATAGACTCTGGATGCTCTTTTCACTTATGTCCTGACAAAACCCTATTTTACAAGTATGAAGCTGTTGATGGTGGTAGAGTCTTAATGGGAAACAATAATGTGTGTAATATTGTTGGTATTGGTTCTGTAAAGATCAAGATGTTTGATGGAACTATAAGATCTCTACATGAGGTGAGGCATGCTCCTAGGCTAAAGAGAAATTTAATCTCTTTAGGCATGCTAGACAACTTAGGGTATTTCTTTAAATCAAGAAGTGGTGGTTTAGAGATAAGAAAGGGGACTGAGATAATGATGAAGGGGGTTAAAGAGAATGGCTTATATGTATTGCAAGGCTCATCAGTGCCTGTTCTAGAAGGAGTTTCTGCTGTTTCTGAGGAAGATAGAACCAAGTTATGGCACCTTAGGCTTGGTCATATGAGTATCAAGGGGCTGCAAGAGCTTAGTAAACAAGGGCTACTTGGTGGGGATAAAATCCAGCAGCTGGAGTTTTGTGAAAACTGCATTTTTGGCAAATCACACAGGTCCAAGTTTAACAAGGGGGAGCATATGTCTAAACAAGTGTTGGACTATGCACATACTGACCTTTGGGGGCCTGCTCAAGTCCCTTCCTTGAGTGGTGGCAGGTATTTCATGTCACTTATTGATGATTACTCAAAAAAAGGTATGCATCTACATACTCAAGACCAAAGATCAAGCCTTGGAAAAATTCAAGGTGTGGAAATCATTGGTTGAAAATCAGTCTGGCTTCAAGCTGAAATGCTTGAGGACTGATAATAGCTTGGAATTTTGTAGCAAAGAATTTGAGGAATATTGCCAAAAGCATGGCATAAAGAGGCACAAAACAGTAAGGTTCGCACCCCAGCAGAATGGCTTGGCTGAGAGGATGAACAGGACCTTAGTGGATAAAACCATATGTATGCTGATAAATTCAAAGCTTCCAATAAGCTTTTGGGCAGAAGCTGTCAATACAACAAGTTATTTAGTTAACAGAAGCCCATCTTTTGCAATTGGCTTCAAAACACCAGAAGAATTGTGGAAGGGAAAACCTGCAAACTACCAAAATCTCAGAGTTTTTGGGTGTCCTGCTTACTTTCACTTCAAACAAGGCAATCTGGATGCAAGGGCCTTGAAAGGAGTCTTTGTTGGGTATCCTGATGGGGTTAAGGGGTACAAAATCTGGTGTAAGGATCAAGGGAAGTGCATAGTCAGCAGGGATGTTGTGTTTCATGAATTTGTATTGCTGAAAGAAAGTGCAGAACATAATACTGAACTACAAGATAATCCAGCAGCTAACAAACAACCTAGAACCTCCAAGGTTAAGGTGGAGTTATTGACAGATAAAGACAGTGAAAAAGAGGCAGCTTCTGATGATGAGAGGGCCACAACTGAAAGTGAGGAACATGAGGTATCAGAATTGCCACAAGCTGACTTGCAGAGCTATCAGTTAGCTAGAGATAGAGTTAGAAGGGAAGTCAGAGCACCAGTGAGGTATGGCTATGCTGACTTAATTGCCTATGCACTATTGTGTGCTGATGAAGTGACAATAGAAGAGCCTGCTAACTTCTCTGAAGCTATGGAAAGTGTGCACTGTGACAAGTGGCTTGAGGCAATGCAAGATGAAATGGAGTCACTTCAAAGAAATCAGACCTGGACACTTATACCAAATCCAGGAAACAAGAGGTTAATAAGTTGTAAGTGGATTTTCAAGAGGAAGGAAGGAATTCCAGATGTTGAACCTCCCAAATATAAAGCAAGGCTAGTGGCTAGGGGTTTTACACAGAGGGAAGGTGTAGATTTCAATGAAATTTTTTCTCCTGTAATGAAGCACAGTTCAATAAGAATCTTATTAGCCATGGTAGCTTTACTTGACTTGGAGCTGGAGCAGATGGATGTAAAAACAGCCTTCCTTCATGGTAATCTTGAAGAACAGATATTGATGGCACAACCTGAAGGTTTTGAGTGTAAGGGAAAGGAGGATTATGTTTGTCTGCTGCATAAGTCCTTGTATGGACTCAAACAATCCCCTCGACAGTGGTACAGAAGGTTTGATGATTTTATGGTCTCAAAGGGCTATCACAGAAGCAGATATGACAGCTGTGTTTACTTTGGTGGATCAGATCAAGGTGGAGTTGCTTATTTGCTTCTGTATGTTGACGATATGTTAATTGCAAGCAAATACAAGTCAGAGATAGAGAGGTTAAAGAATATGTTAAAGGCTGAGTTTGAAATGAAGGATCTTGGCAATGCCAAAAGAATCCTTGGGATGGACATTATCAGAGATAGATCTGCTGGCACTTTATTCTTGAGTCAAGAGAAATATATCAAGAAAGTTCTGGAGAGGTTTGAGATGCAAGACTGTAAACCTGTTCAGACTCCACTTGGTTCACAATTCAAGTTGTCAGCAGCTCCAACATCAGAAGATGAGTCTCAGATGAATGAATTCCCATATGCACATATACAGGCTGTGGGGAGCCTGATGTATGCAATGGTATGCACCAGGTCAGACATAGCTTATGCAGTAAGTGTTGTCAGCAGATATCTCAGTTGTCCAGGCAAGGTTCACTGGAATGCTGTCAAATGGATAATGAGGTATCTAAAGGGTTCTTCTACTTGTGGTTTGCTGTATGGGAAGACTAAGAGTGACAAAATTGAAGTCATGGGGTTTGTAGACTCTGACTTTGCTGGAGATCTTGACAGAAGAAAGTCTACATCAGGATATATGTTTGTGTTAAATAGTTGCCTGATCAGCTGGAAGTCATCTCTTCAGTCTGTTGTTGCTTTATCCTCAACTGAAGCTGAGTTCATTGCAACTACAGAGGCAGTAAAAGAGGCCATGTGGCTAAGGGGCTTGCTTAATGAGCTATGGTTAAATCAGAAAACTGTTCAGGTTTTTTGTGATAACCAAAGTGCCATACACCTGGTAAAGAATCAGATGTATCATGAAAGAACCAAGCACATTGATGTGAAGCTCCAGTTTATCAGAGATGAAGTTGGAAAGGGTACAGTGATTGTGTCCAAGATCCATACCAGTGTAAATCCAGCTGATGCTCTTACAAAATCACTTCCCACTGCAAAATTTGAGTTCTGTGTGAATCTAATGGGCATCTTGCCCAAATCTAACTAAATTCAAAGGAAGAATTGTAGTTGAATGAAGGTTTTTAGGTGCTGTATTATTGGAGGGATCAACTAAATCAACTGCAAGTTGGAGATTGTGAAGATATGTGTATATGGACTGAAATGAAGAAACTGAAAAATTAGAGAGCTATTGTGCAGATTGACTTCAGTTGATGGGGTCTATTTGATATTTTGTGCTGACGTGGCATGGATTCGTTATAATCTATTATAACGAGCCCAGCACACTGATATAAAACAGAGGCTGATGGGTAGTGCCAGTCAGAGAGTTAATATCGTCTTCATTTGTTCATCATTTTGCATAGAATCTGTTCCATTGTGATCTGTGCATAATCTTCTGTAAATCACTTGTGATTGGGTTAGTTCTTGATCAATAATAATGAGTAAATTTTCCTTCTAAGTTGGCTGGTCTGTGTCTTTGTTTTGTTTCTGGTATAGCTTCTTTGTTCTAGCTTTCTTGATTCGATTGTGTTCTTGGTGTTTCTACTCACCAAGATTCGTGAGTCTTGCTGTGATTTAGGCTTAAAAGTCTTAACAGTAATTTTAAGACATTTGATGCATTTTGTCCCATGCTTTCCACTAGTTTCAGCACAATGTCACTTCTTCCATCACTCACAGCAATATGCAAAGCTGTGTCTTCTGAGTTTGTGATTTTGGCTGCTTGAATCATGGGGTTGTTCTCATAGGCCTCCGCAACTTTGTTCCATCGGCCTTTCATGGCGTTTTCGAACAAATCATTCACCGCCTCTATTTGCGAAGCCATATTGATCTCTTCTAACTTGGAGTTGTCAATTTAAATAAGCCATAGGCCATGATAAATTGATAATGAATCTACTTGTGGTTCACTGTATAACTTTAGACTTTGGTAACGAATCCTCATTTTGTCCTCCTCCCGTTCATTTTTTTTTTCAAATATTTAAAATTAAATCTAACTTATTTTAAGTTTAGATATATATTCGAACTGCCTCATTAGAGAACTAATTTAAAAAATTTATGTGGACTACTGATTGTAAATATCGATACTAAATTATGAAGCAACTGAAAAATATTATTTTTCGTTAATAATGTATTACTTCCACTTTAGAAAGATATGATAAAGAAGGAAAATGATAGAAATCTAAATAAGAGAATGAAATAACATTAATATATATGCTTCAACACCTATTTGAGGCTTCAACACCAATTTGTGCATCGTAGCTTTTCTTTATTCTCTCTATGTACCTTTGCTTCCCATATTTTTTGAAAGAGCCAATTAAAAATATTTCTTTCTGGAAAAGATCATAAATTGATGCTGGGCAGATATATTTTCAAACTCTTTTCTTCTCCATGACAGACATTCATTTCTTCAGCCACTAGCTGCTTTACTAAAGACAACTAATCCTTTTCTTTTATTTATTTTTACTTTTCTTTTACTTATTTTTACTTTCTTTCTTGGATACCACGTAAAATTTGGCAACATTGCTATATTAAAATGAGTGGGCAGCCACTTGACAGGAATATATTTTTATATTTTTATCTTGGGTATAATGGTATAACATTGCAATAGCTTTTCTTTATTCTCTCTATTAGTTGTTTCTAATTTGTCTGTATGAAGGTATATAAGTACACACAATTAACATACCTTAAAAAAATTGAACCCCGACCAGCAACGCTGATTATTAAATTAAAAACCCTTCAAATAGCTAAAAATTTGAAAAGTAAATACAGAACGCACAATAATCATCTTAATTAATACAACTTTAATAAAATTTCATTAACATGTTGTGGAAATTAATATAAAGATAAGGATCTCCTTAAGTTACAGTTTGTGTAAGTTACTATCCATATTTCATCTACCAATCTTTCCTAATTCACATCTTTGGTGAAAAAATTTATTTTGTAATTCCTTACATAAGGATTCCGAAAATACCGGATCTCCGCCTACACAAGCAAATTGTTGACAAAACTCCAAAATGGCATTTTCTTTTGATCCAATTTTTTTTCCTCCTTATTTGTCAGGAAAGACAAGAAAATTTCAAGGTAGCAAATATTCTCTAGAATTTCTTGTAAATTCGAATCTATAGCTGCTAATAGAACTAGAATAGATACTTTCTATTTCCTACTCACACGAGCCCATAGCCTTGCTTTTCTATCAATCTCTAATTCTAATCTTCCCCCCAATTAGATATTATGGTGCCTATATAGACTGAAATTCCGTTATGGCCCAATTCTGACTAATAATAAATGCCGAACTTTTGCAATATTTGATTGATGACAATTCTATATATTCCGTTTACTATAGAAGTTCCCAAAGAATTCATTAGAGGAATGTTTCCAATAAAATAGTTTGTTCCTGCATGTCCCCTCGACTTTTCCAAATTAATCCTGCAGACACATAATTCCATTGGAAGAAACCGATTTTATTTTATTATATAACAAGAGAAGTGTAAATACTCATTTAGTCCTTATATTTTAACTTAAGAATTTGTTTACCCTTAATTTTTTTCTTTTTACAATAATATCCTTACAACAGTATTCTTGGAATATTAATAAGAGTCTTATTTTTGCATGATTTTAGAACATTACAGACCTTTATGCATGATTTATGACGTGTTTACATTGTGTTTAGTAAGTTAGTTTACTGTTGAATCTTGTTAGTTAACCCATGACACAATAAGCACACTGAATAGTTTTCTGGATAACATGAACGTCTCGTAATAAAATATATATTTTATAAATGATTTTGAGAAGAACCTCATCTTTCCATAATCTAACATGTAGGCTTATTGAATAAATTTTATTTCATAAGATTTGACCTTATTTTCGCTTTTATATGAATTTTCAAAATAGACAATGTTGCACTGAAAAACTGTGATTTCAAAGAGAACAACCAAATTTCTAAAATTATTTGGAGTGCTAAATGAAATCATAAATTTCTGAAATTTTAAATTATCATTATTATGTGTGTCTAGTATTCCTAATTTTAATTTCATAATTTTCTGATTAATATATAATTTTACAAAAATCTCAGAACCTATACTATTTAGTTAAGGCAGTATAAGACAATTTTGAACTTGTCAATAAACAAATAGCTTTGAATTGTTTTTGGTATTGGATCATCCTAAAAATTCTATGGGAGATACCCATGGATGTGTCCAGAATAGTTCTGTATAATATTATTTCACTCTTATTATTAGATTAAGAGTAATTATTCAAAGAATCAAACTTGCATAGTATGAGTTAGAAAATCAGAATGTTGGAATAAGTTGTTAATAGTTATATCTTGTATTTGTTTAAGGTGCTTGAGGCTGTTGGAGACTTAAAGGTTTGTTTTGATCATTGCTTTTGTCGAGGTAAGTAGCTTCATCCCTAGTGTACTGGATATGTATAATTATTTTGGTACTACTATAAGAACATGTGTTTTTATAGTTCTTTAAAAATTCATTGATTTTCATTAAAAAAAATTAGTTTATGTAAATCTTTTCAAATCTGAAAATTATGTTATTTTTATGGTTTCAACAAAATATTCTAAATGCTTTTAAATGTGTAATTTATTTTGCTAAATGATTATCTTTGATGAAATTGTCTATAAAATACTAGAATGGAATTTGTTTTGCAAGTGTAAATCATTGTTATGATCTTTAATGAATCCGATATGAATATTTTGTTGACATATACAATTAAGATTATTTATGAAAATTTATGCAGAGACCACCTTTTGAGGCTGTATAGGGGTCACCTCTTGAGGATCAGAGTGCCACAAAGTGCCATATATAATACAAAGTGTCACGTGCAAGTCATTACATATGAAAAATGAATTTAAATGTGTTGGCTTATTGTTCCTAATCATTTTGATTTTGATCATATTATACGATATATATGTTCGAGACCAATACTAGGTTTCTGCTCTGCGTATGCGCACAATATTTTGATTCTGATTATGTTTTTGGCTCGGTCACCAGGAATATAGGCGATACTATGTGAAATGTGCTAACCTTTCTGTTTTTTGTGTATATATGTTATACAATTTGTTTTCATGGTTAATTATGCTTTTGATATTCTGAATCACCCATGAACTTATATCCTTTTGTTATAATAAGTCATTTTGTAAAACTTATGATTTCTAATATATGTTTTGATAAAAAAAAAAAAGCTTGCAATACTTTTAGTACTCGATAACCCTATGTGTTGGGGATGGTTTTACTTACAAAGTTGACGGCTCACGTCTCATCACTATTTTTGGTAAATTGAGTAACTTGTAGAGAGGTGTGTTTTTTTGGAGCTAGAGATTCATTTACTGTTGCTGTTGCTAGTTGAATAAGAGAAGGATGAACTTTTTTTTTTTTTAAGTTTGTTTATCTTATAAACTTGTAATTAGAGAGTTTTGGGACTTTTCTTATATTTGTGTTACCGAGAGAAAATGTTTAGTATTAGACTTGTGGTTTTATTGATTTGTTCAATAAAACTAAGATATTTCAGTTTGACGTTTATGTGTATGTATTACGATTTATAAGTAATCTCCTTTACCACGTGTTCTCCACGTGCTAGATTTAGGGTGTTATAATTAATTTGGTAAATTAAATTTTTATAAAAATTATAAGTAAGATTGTTGCAAAGATACAAAAAATAATATTTCTCTCATACAAATATATATTGGTTAATTTGCTAATAAATAATTATTAGTTAATTTACTAATTAATTTTTTTATAAATAAAAATAATTAATGTCAAGAATATTGTTAATAAAATGTGATTGTAAGATGTAAAAAAGAGCAGGGAAAGAATGTAAAATATTTAATAATAGGAGTATATTGAGATATTGTTTAAAAGATAAGAACAAAATGAACACTTAATTCAAAAAATAAAGACCAATCAAACATTTACTTGCAAGAGAATGTGGCTTGATATGGTAAATGGGCTCATCATATTCCTCAAAACACAAGGGTAAAAAATCCAAGTATATCCCCATAAATTAATGTTAAAAATCATTCAAGGGGAGAACACGAAGGTTAATAACAGTAGGAGGGCAAAAAGCACTGTACCCTCCATAAGATAGCACATTGTTCCCCCATAAAGTGCGAATATATTTTCCTGAGCCATTTTTAAAGAAAAAATGTTCAACCAAGAATCTGAAAAAATCTCTAAACTAGGGGCTAAGCATAGACTTTTTTTTAGGGTGAGCTAAAATTTTATTTTTATTGAAGGTATTAACTATAAATTTTTTTTTAAAAAAAATTATTGATGGTTAATTCTGGGGCCTACAATGAAATGTTACGTATCACAAAAGAAAGAAACATTAGGAACCCTTTTTATGGGAAACAACAATGTCGCTCATTTCTTAAGACCCTAAGGCTCTTTAGGGATCTTGAAAACACCTAAGGAAGCATTGGACAAGTAATGAAGGAGAGTGGGGACCAAAAAGCCATCCTATGTCATACTAAGTTTTAGAATTGTTGGGAAAGGGACTCACACAAGCAGCTGTAAATTAAGCGGAAACAAAACTCTTTCCATCTTTGTGTGATTAAAATAAGACGTGTACCACAAATAAATAGGCAGAAAAATAAACCAACAAAAACCAACCATACGAGACATATTTTTACGTGGAAAACCCAAGGTGGGAAAAACCACGGGACTGTAATCCGATAAAATCTTCCACTATTTTAATGGGATTACAATACAAATTCTTCTCTAGATGACATCAGAGGCTAACAACATCAAGAATCTCAATGCTCTTGCTTATAGTAACAACATAATAACTGTCTCTCTAACAAGTGAGTACCTGAAATAATAGCCAATAAGAGAACATAATAAAAATTAAGACTAGTAGGATTGTATACGGAGATGCCAGGAATTTACCCTCAAATTTTGGGAGAAAATGGAGTTAAAATCGCTTTCTGATCATCCAATCAAAGATTGAAAATCTTGCCCTCAAATTGTAATAGCCAGCCACTGTCTTCTTCTCTCTTTTCCCACTTATCTTTTTACGATTGTGAAACTAGGGCTGCCACTTGCTTTTTAAAGCCAAATTTCATGAAAAAATTCATCCAAGTCCAAAGCTTAATATTGATTGCACATCAAGCAAGCCTTTTGGACTTTGGGCTTTTGGGTCCCAAATGAGATGGACCCAACAAATCTCCCCCTCCAGATCATTTGAGGGGCACCGCCAAGCCCGCTTTCTACATACAACTTTTCAGCTTCTCCTTGGACAATGGCTTTGTCATCATATATGATCTATTCTCCATTGTGTGTATCCCAAAATTTGATGGGTGTCGAAGCCAACAAAAATAAATTCCTACTCTAAATAAATTATGTATAGTGATTGAGCAGGGTCGTGTCCACAGAGATCGGTAATTATTTAAATCCTTTTAAAACGTAAAACATAAAATAGGGGTTTTGTTGACAATAATAAAAATAAAATTAAAATAACAAGAATGCAAATTAAAGTTGTGATTCAAATTGGAGAAAGCTCTGGTTGAAGGAATTAACTCAGCTTGATTCGACTACTGATCATTGATTCAAATATAGATTATTATTACTTATGAATAGACCTGTTATAGCTATTGAGACCCTCTAATAGCCAATCTCTCCTTAACTAGTCGATAACCAAGGTACGACCGTTGGATATTTCCCTAATCAATAGACAACCCTAGATACGATCATAGGATTTAATCAATTGACAGCCTGAAAAACCAGAGAGACCCAAATCCTAATCAACACATATGATGATTCATTTAAATTAGATTGTTTATTCTCACAACACAACTCTCTGCTATGTTATTTGTCACAAACATTAAATTCTTCATACGATGAATCCTTTAATTGACAATAGATTAAGTTGATAATTAAATAGTGGCCAATTACCTAATTAACAAACATAATCATGAAACTAATTCAGAGAATAAACAAATACCCAAAAAGTAATAAAACAATTAAAGCATAAGAAAGATCTCACAGTAGTGATGAATCAAAGCTTCATTATCCTTCAACCAGAAAAATAGGTTTAGTTCTTCATAGAGAGAAGAGAAAAATTAGATCTAGGGTTTCTTTCTTTTTCTCCAATCCAAAAAAATCCCCCTTTTTCACAATAGATTCCTCCCTTAAATACTCTCTCTCTCTTCTCTTTTAGAATTCTATTTAAAATAAAATCCTAATATCTGAAATATTAAATTCGTAATTACAAAAATAACCAAAAATACAAAACACGTTAAACTAAAAACTGCAGGTCCATGAGCTGACAAAGACGCCCACGCCTTATCAACAAAGTTCTTCTGACGCTCATAATTTCTCCAAGAGAACAATCATCCTTAAACATCATCTTATAGCTCAATTTTATCATCAATCAATAGAATTGTACCTACAAAAGTAAAACACAAGTAAATCACTATTATTAAGTGCAAAACATTGATATTAAGGGAAGTAAATAATGCAAAACTAGTGCATAAATTGCACTCTAACAATCTTCTTAACCTGCTATTGTTTCTTTCCAAGCACGTCTTGTATCTAATGATACCTCACATCAATATGCTTGAATTTTGAATGGTATATCAAATTTTTTGCAAGTGAATGGCATTTTGACTATCGTAGTATTCAATAAAGCTGTCTTGGTTCGCATCCAACTCTTGTAGGAAATTCTTCATCCATAAGGTTTCTTTGCAACCTTCAGTGATTGCAATATACTCTGCTTTGTGGTAGACAGAGCAATACATTGCTGAAGTCAGGACTGCCATGAGACTGCTCCCTTGTAAAGGTGAGCAAATATCTTAATAGAAATTTTCTAAAGTCAACATCTCTTGCCATATCTGCATCAGTGTACACTTGTAACACAGGTTTGTCACTACCAAAGCATAAACATGCCTTGGAAGTGCCTCTAAGATATTTGAGAATCCATTTTACTGTTGTCCAATGTTCTTTGCCCAGATTGGAGAAAAACCGACTGACTACACCAACTGCATGAACAATATCTGGTCTTGTACAAACCGTGGCGTCTATGAAACTATCAACTCCTGAAGCATAAAGAACTCCTCTCATCTCTTTCTTCTCTTTCTCACTTGTAGGATAATACTAGGAACTATGCTTGAAATGGCCCGCAAGTGGAGAACAAACAGATTTTGCCTTGCTCATATTAAACCTTTTAAGAACTCTTTCAACATATGCTTCTTGAGATAACCATAACTTCCTAGATTTTTTATCGCGGGAAATCTTCATACCAAGAATTTGTTTCGTCGGTCCTCATTACAAAAGACTTGCTAAGCTCTCTTTTCAAATTATCAATCTTATTAGCGTCGCGACCAACAATCAACATGTCATCTACATAAAGCAAAAGAATAATGAAATCATCATCACCAAACTTCTTCACAAAAACACAATGGTCACACATAGTCTTGCTGAAACTATAGTTCCCCATGAAAGAATCAAACTTATTGTACCACTGCTTTTTTTCCCTTAAGAAGCTGTCTTTAACATCAAGTTATTCAATCTCCAAGTTCAAGCTAGCTACTAATCCCAAAACAACTCGGATAGAAGACATCTTCACTACAAGAGAAAATATTTCTTCAAAATCAACACATTTCTTCTGACCGAAACTCTTTGCAACCAATCTAACCTTGTACTGCTGTTGTGAGTTATTTTCAGTCTTCAACCTATAAACTCATTTGTTCTTAAATGCCCTGTTTCCCTTAAGAAGCTTTACTAAGTTATAAGTGTGGTTTTCATTCAAGGATTTCATCTCTTCTTGCATGGCTTTAACCCACTCATTTTTATACTGATAAGACATAAATTCTTCAAAACATTCTGGCTCCCCTCCATTTGCAAGCATCACATATTCATGTGGAAGATACCTAGTGGAAGTTTATGGTTCTCTAGTGGATCTTCTCAATTCTGGCTTAACTGGTGGTGCTTGTGGTTTTGGAGGTGCCTGGTCAATTGGTTCTGCTAGACCATCATTATTATCATCTTCAACTTTCAACTTCCTCATAATCATCATGAACTATAGGTGGAGAAACTGAAGTTGGAATAATAGGAATCTCTAAAGATGACTGAGATTCATCACTCTTCTCTGTATTACCAACTATCTGATCTTCAAAGAACATAACATCTCTACTTCTGATCAATTTCTTTACCACTAGATCCCATAATTTGTACCCAGATTCTTAAAGCCCATAGCCTAAGAAAATACATTTTTTGGCTTTACCATCAAGTTTTGATCTTTCATCCTTAAGAATGTAAACATATGCTTTGTAGCCAAACACTCTCAAATGTTTATAAGAAACATCTTTCCCAATCCAAACTCTCTCAGGCACATCGCCATCTAATGGAGCTAAAGGAGAAAGGTTAATTAAGTCAACTGCAGTATGCATAGCCTCTGTCCAAAAAGATTTGGGAAGTTTGGCGTCAGAAAGCATACACCTGACCCTCTCTTCAGTTGTTCTATTCATCCTTTCTGCAACACCATTCTATTGCGGTGTTTTTGGTATAGTCTTCTCAAGTCTGATTCCATGAGATCGACAATATTGCTCAAATGGTCCTCCATACTCACCACCATTGTCAGCCCTGACACATTTTAGTTTTCTTCTCATCTCTCTCTCAACATAAGCATGAAAGAACTTAAATATATCAAGTACCTAGTCTTTAGATTTCAAAGTAAAAGCCCACATTTTCCTAGAATAATCATTAATAAAAGTCGCAAAGTAAAGTGCACCTCATATTGATCTACTTTGCATTATGCAAACATTAGTGTGAATCAAATTAAGGGTTTACTACTTTCTAGATGGAGAAAAGCTTTTATAAGCTACTCTGTACGTCTTTCCAGCTAAGTAATGAACACAAGTCTTGAGGGACATATTTGCAAAGCTGGGTAGAAATCTTTTTCTAGCAAGAGTTTCTAACCCTTTCTCACCAATTGAACAAGTCTTTTGTGCCACATCTTAATGTCAAAATCTTTTACAACCACATTCACATTTTCTTTCTTGATCTTGGCTTCTATCACATAGAGAGTGTTTGCTTTCCTCCCCTTAGCTAATATTAGGGAGCCTTTGGTGAGCTTCGATTTCATTCACCAAATTGGTTAGTATAACCATCATCATCAAGCTTGCATGTAGAGATCAAATTAAGGCGAATATTCAATATATGTCTGACATCTTTAAGCAATAACTTATAGTCAATTCTGGTTTCCTAGAAAATATCTCTTGTGCCCACATTCTTGG
This sequence comes from Citrus cavaleriei, assembly GCA_030448935.1. Taxonomy (NCBI): domain Eukaryota; kingdom Viridiplantae; phylum Streptophyta; class Magnoliopsida; order Sapindales; family Rutaceae; genus Citrus; species Citrus cavaleriei. The sequence continues at coordinate 658,532 of JAUJEM010000066.1, read as the reverse complement.
ATGCCCTCTCATTTCCCATCTGAACATGGCCATAATCACCATTAATATAGGATATGAAGTAATCACGATGTGCAGTAACATGAAACGAAGCACTCGAATCAATCACCCAATCATTGGTATGGCAAGTGAGATTTACAGAGCTCTCATCATAAACAATACCCATATTACCATTAACTACGGCTGCATTGTTCTCTTTGTCATTTTTCTGAGCATCACCTTTTTCTTTCGCCTGTTCTTTTTTCCACAATCTACACTTTCTTTTAACATGACCCATTTTCTGACAATAAAAACACTTCATGTTTCTCCTCTAGGACTTCGATCTTCCTCTGGGGTTATTATTATTCTACTAGCGGAAATTTTTACTCTTACTTCTCCCCCGCCTTTCTTGCTTTTATGAAACAAGTGCATTTGACTCAGAGGGAAGTCCTTCAATACTCTTTCTTCTAGATTCTTCATTCCGCAACCTATTTGTAACCATATCCAAGTTTAATTTCCCATTCGGCACTGAATTATTCACTGACACCAATAATTCTCCCAACCGTCAGGCAAAGAACTAAGCAATAACAATGCTTGTAACTAATCCTCTAAAATAATTTTCATAGTAGTCAACTGATCAACCAAGCCCTAAAACTCACTAATGTGTTTAATTATATTGCGCCTCTATTTGTATTTCAAGTTAACAAGCTTTTTCATCACATTGGCTTTATTTTGTGTTGTTGGCTGCTCATTTCTCCAAAGAACATCAGCTCTGGATTTCTTTAGCGACATGGTGGTACACACTCTGATCAATCCATGATCCAATAGTACCCACGACCTTCTAGTTTAATTGAGCCCATTTCTTATCACCTAAATCGACGGGTCTAGCTTCTTTACCTTTAATGGGGTCATGTAAGTCTTTCATGTATAACAAATCTTCCATCCTAGACTTCCAAATACCATAATTCCCTGATTTTAATTTAATCATGCATGTCAAGGACTCCTCCATCTCAACCACACAAGTAATAAAAAACAAAAAAACAAAACCTGACGCTTTGATACCACTCTGTTGGGAAAAGGACTTACACAAGCAGCTGCAAATTAAGCAAAAACAAAACACTTTCCCTCTTTGTGTGATTAAAATATGATGTATACCACAAATGAATAAGCAAAAAAAATAAACTAACAAAATGCAAAGTAAAAACCAACCACAAGAGACACATAATTTTACGTGGAAAACCTAAAGTGGGAAAAATCATGGGACCGTAGTCTGATAAAATCTTCCACTATTTTAATGGAATTACAGCACAAATTCTTCTCTAGATGACATTAAAGGCTAACAACATCAGGAATCTCAATGTTCTTGGCTTTCAGTAACAGCCTAATAACTCTCTCTAGCAAGTGAGCATCTCAAATAATAGCCAATGAAAGGATAAAATAAAAATCAAGACTAGTAGGATTGTAGAGGGCGATGCCAGGAACTTACGCTCAAAATTTGGGAGAAAACGAAATTAAAACCGTCTTCCGATCGTCCGATCAAAGATTGAAAATTTTGCCCCCAAATTGTAATAGCCAACCGCTGTCTTCTTCTCTCTTTTCCCACTAGTCTTTTTGTGATTGTGAAACTAGGGCTGCCGCTTGCTTTTTAAAGCCAAATTTCTTATCAAATTTCATCCAAGTCCAAAGTTTAATATTAATTGCACATCAAGTAAATTTTTTTGGACTTTAGCTTTTAGGCCACAAATGACAAGCCTTCTTCTCTCTTTCTAAAACTAATTCCTAATTGTTAATTGTCCCATATCCATGTCACAAGCCTTCCGCTACATTTTTATCGACTCACCTGTGGACTAATGGGATTGCTCCAACTGATCACTATCATCTCCAAGCAAGCCCCAAAAGGTACCCTGCCAGTGAAAGGAACGGCACCTTAGTTGGTGGTGTCAAGGGCATTGGTGTGACCAGCCCCAAGGAAACAAAGATCACCAACATGATCTCCTCCCTGAATTTCTTGGTTACTTTTTACTTGTATTTACTATTTTTTGAGCCCTGCTCATTCTTGTAACATGCAAGTCCTTTTTCACTGATTGTTAGAGCTTAATATTGTCAGGTTATTTCAATGAAAAGGCGCTAAAGAAGTATTTCTCTAGTAACAGAAAAAACGTCTTGAACAACGCACTTTGATTTCGGTTATTCGACTGGAGCTAACTGTGGCTCACTGTGGATTAGGGAATCTTTTATGAAAGAATCTTTAATTATAGTTCCTTTGGGTTGGATGCTTGGTCACCCATACCGGTTTTCTGCAAGAGTTTTGCATGTGCCTTAACTCTACAGAGGGCTAAAATCGACAGCCAGATCTCTTTAGTTTTGAAGCCTCAAGATCAAAGCCTCTGAAAACATGCAATTGATATCTTTATCCTGGACTTTTCTGGAAGCTGCTAGCTGCATCCGTGCTTGAGAAGGGAATGGAGGCATGCTATGTTCCTTTTAATAGGTGTATAAGTCCGTCTTATTAATAAAAAGGAGAAAATAAAGAGTTGTAGAAATCTGATTTTGACTATGTGTTAGCCCTATCGGTACTGCTTGGGAATCAAATTTTTGTTGATAAAATTTCTCTGCTACTCCCACACAAGTACTAAATCTCTACTGTTTTATTTTCCGTTTCTGACTTTCTGTACTTCTGGGCAAATGTATGGGATTATAGCTGTAATAAATATGGATTATCTTGTTGTCTACTTCGTTGCTTGTGCCGTTGTTGATTTTTGTCATTTTCTACGGGAATCTCAGAAATAACTTTTCAAGGATGGAAATATAGTTGGAATTGCAAAACACGCATTAACTTCGAAGTATGAAATTTATTTCAACAAATGAATAACAGAAAATTAGCATTCAGTTTTCCTGTCTGTAGCTTGGTGTATCTGTATAGCTGTCCTCAGTTTTTTTAATCATTGGCGCTGCTTCATTTCATGACTGGGATTGCTTTTTTATTGGCATATATGATTTGCAACACTTTATGTATTTTATTTCACGACTGGGATTGCTTTTTTATTCGCATATATGATTTGTAACACTTTATGTTTTGCAACAAATTAACTTATGCCCTATTGTACTAAACTTCATTAACTTTTACTAGAATGCCACTGAATTTCATGTTGATTGTTAGGAAAATATGCTCTTTAAAAGTATATGTGTTTATTTAATTGTAATAAATAATTTTTCTGATTAATAAAATAAATGAGGTATTTTATTCAAATATCTTAATTGCATTAATATTTTGATTAAAGTCAATTTAATCATATTATATGTATTTATGTGATCACCATGTGGATTCACAGAAGACATAAATACAAGTTATTTTATGATTAAATAAATTTAGTTCGTAGTTGATAAATAAAGTTGAGCACTTTATTTAGGTATAGACTGTAATAAATTCATTGAATGATTTGTCTTAATCATGTATGAATTTATTGATGTAGTACGACTACATTGAACAGGATCATATATGAGATTTAATTAACTTTGTAATAACTGTCAGACTTATTAAATCTCATAGGTATTGATTTTACTGTAATTTTAATCTTGAGTTAATTATGATTTCATGATTGTAATTGTTATTCAATTTGAGTTACCAATGGGCACGACACACAATTGTGGTCAAGATTACCCGGTATCTTGGTGAGAGCAATTATGAGTATTGGATTTATAGATTAACAATATAGAATTTGTATAACACATCTCTTGATGGGTTTTCGGCACTTGATCATAGAATTCTCTGGCCAGAGTGTGTCAACATATTTAGTATGTTGAAAATGATTATTAGAGAAAACCAGTAAATATCAAGGAATAAGATGTAATTAAATCGATTGGACAGTTGAGATATCGATTTAATTAACGATGTGGTACAAATGATTATGCAGTAAAGAAATCAATGTGGCTTGGGACGAATTATTATTCGAACATACAATTATGGATGTCAGTTCCAATCTTATAGCGGAGTAGAGTTGGAATTAAATGATTAGGCTTGTTTAATTACATGCTTAATTGTTGTAGCCACCATTGTATGTTCCCAAATGATCCCCGGGTTAACTCTTTTAATTGACTGCACCACTACTGGATTAATAAGCAAGATAATTAGTTATTTGGGTCAAAAGCCTAAATATATCATTTAGTGGGAGGCTCTATTTAATATACTTATGTGTAATGGGATTTATGTTATTTTACAAGATGGGCCCCCTATGGAAAAAGTAAGTAACGTGACTTTTATTTTTTATTATTTGGAGCCTAGGGTTTTCACTAAAAGGAGCTATAAAATCTTATTTTCTTTAAAGAAAATAAAGAGCACCCAATTTATACAGATCAGAGAATAAGATTTTTCTATCTAATTTTGAGAGAAAAATTTTCTTGTGCTAGTTGTTTTAATGGTGAAAAAGGTGCCCACACGTCAAGTACAGATCAAACCTGAGTCATAATTTGAAAGATCATTGGTACAGTTCGTGATCTAATAAGCGTGGTGGTGACGGATCGTGATCTAACAGGAGTGGTGGTGACGGATCGTGATCTGGGAGCCTAAATCACTTCAGCGGAAAAAGACAAATCGGATTTTCAAGGTACAATTTCTAAATTACAAATTCTTATATATTGCATGAGAGCGATCTTAAAACATTTTATAAAAATTTAAAAAACTGTATTTTTCTCCAACAGTTGACAATGTAAAATCTCTACTCAAACTACAAACTGGAAGCAATTAGAGCATTCGATTTTTTTCTTCTTTTTTGATGCCTAGAACATTCGAAATTTAAATAGAAACCAACCATTATTTAGTGTATCGGTGATGAGCTACAGAGAAAACACCTTGTAGCTAGGCTGTGGAACCATTTTGAATATGGCCAATATAAGATCAACATATGAGAGCGAAATAGGCCATGGGCAAGCATGTTGCTGCGTACATTGGAAGTGCCATTGCTCTTAACATGTCTCGAATAACAAGGTAATGTCCTGCACAGAATGAGATCCATACAGAAACAACAGATATGTGTAGGGATGTTAAGCCCATAAGAAGCTTTCTGGGCAAGGCCGTGGCAAAATCTTTTTCTTGGCGAAAAATGGGGCACAACACATTCACTTAGTTTGCTACCCCTATACAAAACCAAAAATTGTTGGTTAAGTTTTTGTGCTTTTGTTAAAGAGTTGAAAAGAACAAAGTTAAAAGTGGATTCTATGATGTCGGTTCAAATCCAAAAGTCAAAGGCGTGTGCTTTGTTTGATAATTTTTATATTGTCCACGTAATTTTTGACAAATGGTGCTGATTGCTAATAGTAGATCCAATTCATCACACCGGTCAACAATTCTAAATCACAAGTCAGCAACACAAAGCAAAAGTACTAAAATGTCCTTTAACCCAGTCAATCTAACGGAAGGGGTATTAGTGTAAGTTTCTGAAACTGAGGGGGCTTGCATGAGGTGTTGGTGGCTCTTTCTCTGTAATAAAGTGTTGTGCTATTTACAGTTAGAATTTTTGTAAGGACAACTCACTTCTAGAAAATAAATACAAAGAATTCACATTATTTTAAAAATTTTCAAATAAAAAAGAATTTTAGAGAACTAATTAATTAAATTTATTATAATTTTTTTTGGTGACTTAGAATTTTTTTTCTTTTATAGTTGACTACTAAGATTGCTTTAACTAAAACTTAAATTGACTATTTTACCTTATGAGTTGAAAGTATTAAAAATTTACTTTAAGTTCAGGATTTTTTTTATTTTATACAAAATTCATTATTTCTAAATGATGTGCCAATTTTACTTAAGTGGTATTATTATTAATCTTTAATTTAACTAACATATGATACAATACACATGTAAATTATCGGACTGTCAAATTTATTTCATTTCTATGTAAAGTATTGAAAATTATTAGATTTCATTTTAAAAAGTTAGATTATAGGTCACAAAAATAAATACATAAACTATTAAATACAACAACACATATTTATTAGGTAATTGTTCATTTTATTTCACAAGGGTAAAATAGTCAAGTAAAACTTATGTTAAAGCAATCTTAATAATGAAACATGGTCAAAGAAACCTAAGTAAGAGAAAAATTATAAGAAAGATTTGATTGATTAAATGAAGAAATTTGTTTGTTGATTCACATTTATTAAAAACAATGTGAAGTTGTTGTAAATATTTTTTTTTAGAGGTGGGGTAGTTTACAAAAATTATAGGTGTAAATATCCCTACCCATAATAAAATATTGTAAAGCTTTCATCTTTAAAATTATTATATTTCTCTTAAACAAATCTCCTTTTTTCCCCACTTCTACCCACTTTTAACTATAGAATAAAACATTATGTTGTACTTTATAATTAAAATTTTAAATAAATGTTTGGTGGATTAAAAAGGGGAGAACGATTAGATGTCCCATTGTACAAATCGTGCTTCCCTCGATTTAATGTGAAAAGCAGCAAGAAGTTTCTCAAGGAGGGATGCTGCAAGGAGAGACTCAAAGCAAGTCAACCAAAAGACTTGATCAAAAGTCAACCTGCGGATTTCCTTTGAAAAATCAGGATATGAACCTAATTCACTAACAGTTATGCCACAATTCAAGGGGTGTGGGACTCTGACCTTTATAAAGGTTTCTAAAAATAAGTTATCTTTATCTTTGTGCCTCAAAACTCACTGTGGAGAAATAACATTGAGAGTGGATTCTTTTTTCTTTTTTTCTTCTTTCTTTAATTTTTTGAAAGCTTTTTCTGTAAAAGTCTTTCATTATTCAATACTCTAGAACTTATTTCTCTAAAGAACTGACTTGAGCGTCGCAGGGCTAATCCTATAAATTTTTTTGGTATTCCCCTAACCGTTCTTTGTGAACACAATTGTTTTTTCTAGCCTCTGAAAATTAGGACATGAACCTAATCCATTAATAGTTATGCCATAGTTCAAGGGGCATGAGACTCTGACCTTTATAAAGGTTTCTAAAAATTTGAACCAGTTAAGTTATCTTTCTCTCTGTTCCTCAAAACTCACTGTGGAGAAATATCATCGAGAGTGGATTCTTTCTTCTTTCATTAATTTTCTAAAAGCTTTTTCTGTAAAAGTCTTTCATTATTTAATACTCCAGTACTTATTTTTCCAAAAATTTGACTTGAGAGTTGCAGGGCTAATGCTGGAAATATTTTTGGCATTCCCCTAATTATTCTTTGTGAACAAAGTTGTTTTCTAGTCTTTGAAAAATCAAGACATGAACCTAATCCACTAATAGTTATGCCACAGTTCAAGGAGCGTGGGACTCTCACGTTTATAAAGGTTTTTAAAAATTAAAACCAATTAAGTTATTTTTCTCTATGTGCCTCAAAACTCACTGTGGAGAAATATCGTGGAGTGGATTCTTTTTTCTTTCTTTAATTTTCTGAAAGCTTTTTCTGTAAAAGTCTTTTATTATTCAATACTCTAGTACTTATTTTTCTAGAGAACTGACTGAAGTGTCGCAGGGCTAATGCTAGAAAATTTTTTGGTATTCTCGTAATCGTTCTTTGTGAATGCAATTGTTTCCTAGCCTCTGAAAAATCAGGACATGAACCTGATCCATTAACAGTTATGCCATAGTTCAAGGGGCATGGGACTCTGACCTTTATAAAGGTTTCTAAAAATTTGAACTAGTTAAGTTATCTTTCTCTCTGTGCCTCAAAATTCACTGTGGAGAAATAGCATCGAGAGTGGATTCTTTTTTCTTTCTTTCTTCTTTCTTTAATTTTCTAAAAGCTTTTTCTATAAAAGTCTTTCATTATTCAATGCTGCAGTACTTATTTTTCCAAAGAACTGACTTGAGAGTCGCAGGGTTAATGCTGGAAAACTTTTTGGCATTCCCCTAATTATTCTTTGTGAACAAAGTTGTTTTCTAGCCTTTAAAAAATTAGGACATGAACCTAATCCACTAACAGTTATGCCACAGTTCAAGGGGTGTGGGACTCTAACGTTTATAAAGGTTTTTAAAAATTTGAACAAATTAAGTTATCTTTCTCTTTGTGCCTTAAAACTCACTGTGGAGAAATTGCATCAAGAGTGGATTTTTTATTCTTTCTTTCTTCTTTCTTTAATTTTCTAAAAGCTTTTTCTGTGAAAGTCTTTCATTATTCAACACTCTAGTACTTATTTTTCCAAAGAACTGACTTAAGCATCACAGAGAAAATACTGGAAATTTTTTTGGCATTCCCTTAATCGTTCTTTGTCAATACAATTGTTTTCTAGGAAAGTAATCATGGTCATTCATGTCAACACAAGGGAGAAGCTGCTGGTCAAAACTATCTCCCTAATTATTACAAATTTAAGCATTAGCGTAGGCATCTGGCCTTTTCTTAACTCGACCAGATTTCTGCATAAACATTTTGGCACTGTTTATAAGGATGGTACCAAAAACCATTCCACCTTAGTAGCTATGACCAAGACCATAACTAGAAGAATGACTAATCACTGTAAAAAATAATAATAATAAAAATAAGCATACATACTGGAGGCATCGAAGCTGAAAGAATTAGACAAGTGATGAACGAAATAACCACTTTACGAGAAATTATAAATGAAGTCAGAGATAGACAGTTAATGAGATGATAGAGTGAATGGAGAAGGAGATAGAGAATCTGTCAGAGATAATACATAAGCTGACAGAAAGTCAAAGGAGGTTGAATGAGAGAAACTCCGGGAAGAACATAAACGTTCCTGAATGCAGCAATAAAATGCAGATAGCAGCAATACTAGGAGATGACAATTTAACGCCACCTAGAGTAGGGGATCTGTTTTGTAGCGAACATGACAAAGTAAGCCCTAGAATAGGGGAAAATATCGAAGAAAGGAAGCTGAGATAGCACTTGCAAAATGCTGAACGCGAGTGTGAGCAGATGGCAATATAGAACCCAAGACATGTTGGGGAATTGAAAGATGAAGTACGAAGGCTCACACAGATTGTTGGGGAAATACAAGGTCATGGAAGAGCACTGAGTTAGAAAATAATGCTAGATAGCGAGTCTCCACTCTCAACTAAGATCACGAAGCATAACAATACCGAGGGATTTTTGTTTCTAGGATCCTAAATACTCAGGAAAGATCGACCCCTTGATACATATAGAGTGATTCAATGAGGTGATTGGAGTACAAGGTTTGACACCTCTACAAAGGTGTAGAGCATTTTCGTTGACACTGGAGGGGTAAGCAAATTATTAGTACCGCAGATTGCTGTAAAGAAGTATAAAAACTTTTGATCAATTATGTAGGGACTTTACAGAGCATTTTTGAGAAGCAATGACATAAGAAAATGAAATGATAGAGCTAATGGGGCTTAAGTAAGGGGAGGATAAAACCCTTAGAGATTATGTTAGAAGATATAATCGAACAGTCCTTCAGCTCGGAGCCTTCAACCACCTTCAGGCCTTAAGAGCATTAAAGGAGGAAGTGAAGATAAGGTACTTGTAGTACAACTTGAAAAACCAAAAACCCAACAATTAGCTTTTATTCCACTGCTAGGTGAAGGTAGATATTGAAATCGAGAAGGAAAAAGTAGCAAGGGTTAGAAGCGTGCAACTAAAAGAGTTTAAGTGAAGGGAAATGAGACCTCATAAAGAAAGTGGACTAGTTAGGCACATCGATGAGCAAAGCGACTGCAATGAGGATAACTCCTTACTTCTGTTACTAAAAACCATCCCCATATTACCCAAAAAAAAATCAACCTCACCACTCCTCAAATAGGGGCCACCCAAAAGAAAGTAGCAAGCCAGCCGAATAACCAACTCTACCATAGTAACTCAAGTTAATCCAACACAAAACACCATACCAAATAGGCCAAACTAACCGCCACCAATCCATGTTCGCCATAATGTCTCGAGGGACAGAACAATATAGATGATCAAGCACCGCTTACGAGCAGTACACAACTCTGAAGATCTCACTAGAGGAGTTATATTACGCTATTAGGGATAATGGCTTACTGTATACTCCTACACCTCTTACAAGATGAGTAAATAAAAGAAGCATAAATAGATTCTATGAGTTCCATACTACTCACGGCCAGCACAATGTCGTGACTTAAAAAATAAGGTGGAGGATCTAGTAAAGAATCGTACTTGGATGAGTATATTAATGGTACTTACCCAATGGCAGATCAACAGTATAAACCAGAGGAAGATAATGCTGGATGCGTGATTCACAAGGAGCCAACTACCAGAGTCACCCTACTGTAGAAGACTTCAATAGAGCCCAAAAAACTATAGGAGATATACAATGACTAGCCACGACATTCTTTTCAATGTGCATCAGCAAAGTGATAAGAATTAGATAAGTCCAAATAATGTGGATAGAAGATGATGATGAGTGGATATTATACCCAGATGAGGATGCTTTGATAATAAAAGCTAACGTGGCAGGCAAAGACTTCAGCGTGATTCTTGTAGATTTGGGCAGCTTAGTTGATATCCTGTTCAAATCCATCTTGGATGAAATGAAGATCACAAACTTAAATTTGGAGCACACCAGCACTTCTTTGAACAGATTTGGGGGGAAGAATGATGCCTCTAGGAGTAGTGATGTTACCAATAACAATCAACTTGAGGCCATTCGAGAAGACTATGATACTGGACTTTGAGGTGGTCGAAGACAGCCCGTATCAGATGATGTTTGGAAGACCCTTTCTAAAGATTAGCAAATCCATCATGCCTAACCATTACCTAGAACTTAAGTATTGGGAAAGAGTGTGGTAGGAGTCGTAAAGGGAAACCAAAGAATTGTTAAGGGTTGTTACGCAACTGCGGCTAAGGAAGTCATGCAAATAACTTCGTTCAATACTGGAGGAGATTCAAAGAAGGGAAGATAAGAGTAGGCTGAAAATCTTGAGGCAATAAGTGTAAAAAAGACAACCCTAAAAACATTTATGAAGATCGAGTTGAGATTGGGGAAAATTTTGAGAGCAAAATTAGTAGAGTATTTGGGACCACGTTTTGATATGCTTGCCTAGTCGCATGAAGATATGCTAGGAATTGATCCCAAGTTGGCTTGCCACAAGTTAGTAATAAGTTGGAATGCAAGGCCTGTGAAGTAAAAAAGGAGATGTTTCAATTAGGAGAGACATGACACTATTAATAAATAGGTGGACAAACCTTTAAGTACAGGTTTTATCAGAGAAGTGAACTACCCCGAGTGGATTTCTGACATAGTCCTAGTAAATAAAGTAAATGAAAAGTAGAGAATGTGTGTGGACTTCATGGACCTTAACAAGGCATGCCCTAAAGATAATTTTCTATTGGCCGACTTTACCATTGGGCACGGTCTTCTTAGCTTTACATATGTTTTCTTAGGTAACAACCAGATACTTATGTTAAAAAAGGATGAGGAACACACCTCTTTTATTACTAATTAGAGGCTATACTATAATAAGGTGATGCCCTTTCGTGTAAAAAATACAGGTACAACATACGAGAGATTGGTGAGCAATATTTTTAAGTCACTGATAGGGAACATAATATAGATGTATGTGCACGATATGATCACCAAGTCCAGGAACTTAGTCAAGCATGTGCTGTATTTGGAGGAAACCTTTAATCTGCTGAAAAAGTACCAGATGAAGCTTTATCTAGAGAAGTGTATGTTTAGAGTAAGCTCAAGCAAGTTTCTAGAGTATATGGTAAGTCACAAAAGGCTAGATAAATACCCCGAGAAGATTCAACCAATCTTAAAAATGATGAAGCCCCCTCATATGTTAAAAGAGATCCAAACCTTAATGGGGAAATTGATAGCATTGAACATGTTTATTTTCAAAATAAATGTCATATCTCCTTCCAAGTCATGAAGAAATGAAAGAAAATGGATTGACAAAGGAGTGCGATGAGGCATTTCACTAGCTGAAGAAATATCTAGTTAAAGCCCAGCTACTATCAATCCTGTGAGGATGAGATAGATTGTATTTATATTTGCCAGTATCTGAAAGAAATGAAGAAACAAGGACTCAACATCCAGACTACTATACCAACAAAGCTTTGCTCGACGTGCAAGCTACTTCTACACATATACGATTGTTATTATGATAGATTAACCACTTTGGCAAATGCTACACAAGTCAGAAGCTTTTAGACGCTTTGTGAAATGGTCAGTAGACCTGAGTGAATATGACATAAATTACAAGCCTCGATCAACGATCACAGTGCAGACATTAGCTGATTTTGTAGCAGAAGTACAGAAGCAGACAGAGATATTCAAGGTGGCTAATAGTGTATGGATTTTTTTAGAGACCACAGAGCAAGAGCAGAGGTAATCTTGTTTAGCCTAAAAGGAGACGAGATTTTCTATGCTTTAAGGTTTAAGTTCAAGACAACTAATAACCAAGTAGAATACGAAGCACTCATTGTAGGATTGAAATTAGCCCATGCAGTAAGAGTAGATAAAGTTAAGATTCGAACAGATTCTCAACTCAAAGTCACACCTTGATGAGAGTTTTTAGGCCAAAAGGGAGAAGATGAAATTATACTTAAAGAAGGCTAAACAGATGATAGCAAATTTTCAGGGGATTGATTTTGGACAGGTCTCAAGAGCTAAAAACTTTCGAGCAGATATCCTTGCCAAATGGGCTACCACATCGAATGCAAAGATGCCCAAGTCTTTCCAGTCGAAGTTAAAATTGTGCCAAGTATCGAGCATGAATTTGATGTGATGAACATTGACAAAGAAGAAAATTGGATGGATCCAGTAATCTAATATATTCGAGATAGGATTCTACCAGCAGATAAAGTGCGAGCAAAAAAGCTCAAATGTAAGGCATCTAGTGTGCATTGATTCATAGAGTGTTATATCAAAGAGGTTACACGCTACTTTTCCTGCGATGCTTGGATTGGTATGAAGCATGTGCTAAAGGAGATACATGAAGGGATTTGCAGAAATCACTCAGATGCAAGATCCTTGGCTTTCAAAGCCTTAAGATAAATGTACTTTTGGCCAATGATGCACTAGGATATACAAGAGAATATCAGAAGTTGCAAAAGCTGTTAGAACTTCTTTAACTATCCATCAGAGCCACCATAAAAACTTACCATAATGTGTTTACCTTGGCTATTTGCACTATAGAGAATCAACCTGATCATGCCATTACTAAAAGGACAAAGAATAACCATTCATTCAATCTTGGTAATTGACTACTTTATAATCAAACCTCTGAGCAAGATAAAAGAGAAAAAGGGAACATATTTCATGTGGAGGAATGTCATCTGTAGATATGGTGTTTTACATGCCCTCATAATATACAATAGTAAGCAATTCGATAATCGCAACTTTTAGGAGTTTTGTGAGAAGCAGTTCGAATTAAGGTTTTACTTGCCTACACATCCAAAAGCCAATGGGTAGGTCGAAGCAACAAACAAAATCATTAAGAGAATCTTGAAGACTCGATTGAGAGAGAGAAAATGGCCATGGGTTGACAAGTTATCTGGTGTGTTATGGGCCTACAGAACCACCTATAAGATTGTCATAGGAGAAGTGTTGTTTTCCATAGCATTTGGTCATGAGATAGTAATACTCACAAAGATTAGGATGACCATGTATCAAATAAAAATTTTTTGTGGAGGAAAGGAAGAGAGATATTCAGGCCAGCCAAACTCAAAACCGAACCCAAAACATAACTCGGACGTCGTTTTTTATTCTGGCCAAATCACCACAATGAAAGGCATCAACCGAAGTCCCAGATGATGCTAGTCATTCTTAACAATCACTACTGTCAAAAATAGCTTAAGGCCTCCCTATGAACCTACGTTTATATGAAGAAATGCCACCACGATCGGCTTGTTGTTCATGGGATTTCAGCCACGCCATCACCTGGATCTTATCTCTCATGGAACCCTCTTTAAAACCCGACTGTCAACCATTATAAAAAATAGCCAATTCACCGCCAATCAACCATTGCATTTTTCATGGCTATCAAAGCTTAATCTGCTTCTATCATTGCGCGTCGATACTATCGTCTCCACTATTGGTTTTACCACGCCTTGAAGCTTTTATCCCAACCATCTCAATCGCCATCACTGGATTTCCAACCACCATTGACTGAAGAGGGCATTTTGGTAATTTCTAACTTCAACGGTATTTTTTATAATTTTTGACTTGAGATTATTACAATTAACCTTGAGATTATAACCTCATTAAAAAAAACTAGAACCTATATATTATATTTTTCTATAAACCCATAAATTGACTTGATCGTTGGCGGGTTAATACCAAAAACAATTCTAGCACCTCTTACTTTCTTTTGTGATTTCAAATGTTCGTGGATTATCTGCTAGAAGTCACAGGGTGTCTTTGACGATTGGCAAGCCGATTCCCCAATAAATAAATTTAATGCTGGCGCAGAGGTCTAGTATCTAACCGTTATCTGACTCGACTAGATTTCGGCATCAACAATAGAAATATGAAAAAGGAAAATGGGAGAAGGAGAAATGGCCCTATACTTCCTCTTTGAAATTATTTTTACCATTTAAGACTCTTATAACATTTTAATATCTTGTTTGATCTTTGATATCATGAAGCTAAGAAGTTAAATCAAATTTTAAGAGGGATGAAATTGTCATTCTTCCATTAGAAAATTTGTGAAAAATAAGAGAGAAATAAGAGAAAGGGAGAAAATAAAAAGGAATAATCCACAATTCTTTAACAAAAAAAATGTCATTTTAAAAAAAAATGCAAAATACTTCATTTATTTTTAGCCAACTGATTTTCATATAGTTTTATTTAGTTGTCTGTTTGAATACAAAACTTAGGGAGGTAGAGGAACAAAAAATCAATTTGGGTTTTGCCCATCACCTACCTCTAAAAGAAATAAATATTGAAAAATCGAATCATTTGGAATTTGAGGGACAATAGGGGAATGGAAAAGATAATTTAGAAACTTAGAGGTAAGAGTAATAATAGACCATACTTGAGGGGTTTATGTAAAATTAAACTTAACAGAAAAATTAGCTTGATAGGTCCCAATAAAAAACGTTCAACAATGGCTAAGTTTACGTTGTTCTACTTACGGTGAGAACGACCAAGAATAGTACTTTGAGATAATTTTCTGCATAATCCTTTTATTAATTGCTGGAGCTTATTTATAGTAGTTAATACAAACACTACTAAGGATTTGTAGCCACAATACACGGCTAAAATCAATTTAAATAAGTGAGCAATCTTAAATAACAAACTAGAAATAGAAATAGAATCCCACTTAATTTGATTCTCCACACGATCCGCAACGTGGCTTGACGTGGTAATTTCCTTGCCTTGCTCCAACAAACAACTACTCTTTAATCCATACGTAAATAAGTCTTGCATGGTATTGCATGCAACATGCATGACCACATGCATGGCTGCATGAGACTTACGAATGTTCAAACAAAGCCCTCATATCTGTAGTTAGGCTTATGAACCTTTGTTGACCTCCGTGGCTCCCTTTCCTTATCATAGCTCTCATTCAGTGTGCGAGTGTGAGAGCCCAGTTGAATTTGAGCGTGAAGGTTGTTCGCTTAAACTAGACCGAAGAATTTCTACTTGACTCTCTTGAGTTAATTTAAAATTATATTAAAACGTAGTTTGGGCGGCGTTCCGATTATTATTTTGACTAAATTTAGTATGTTTAACGGAATTTCTTATATTGATAAAATAAGAGACAGTTTAAAAAATAGAAAAATATTTATTTCAATACAATATATTTTGTCTTTCAGAATAAATATTTGATCTCTTGATTTGTATGCAAGTCATTTCAAAATTGACAATTTGGATTATGAAATTGTGAAACATATTTTTCTTTTTTAATTGGTTCTATACCTTAAATTTTTTAAGTAATGGATCCGTAGATAAAAATAGAAAAGTCTAGTTCAAATGATAACTAAAGTTTTTTTTATAGGTTAGATTAAAGTAAAATAACTATTAAATGATTACTTTAATTTATTAGAGACATCAACATATTCATATTCCATTTTTTTAGTTTTGCACGGGGGAAACAAAAAAAAAATTCTAAGGATTCTCTTAAATAGAAATATAGAATGAAGTAAGTAGAAAGATTGGTATTGTTATAATCCTACTCCTCTAGAGGGATAATCTAGAAAGCAAATTATACATAATGTTATTATATTAAAATTCGTATCTTTTTTGCCTTTTAATTTATCACTTACTTTATATAATAATACTTTAATAGTAACAATTTTTTTATTATATATGTAATTTATTTTTGGTGTAATGTTGCGGAAACTTACAAAACAGAAACAGAATTCAATCAAAACATTTCATCAGAAATGAGTGCTTCAAATCCAAACAAGAAGGAAAAGAGCGAATATAGGCAGTAATTTAGTGAGCAATCTCACTTTTCCTACGCTATGGAACCTTTTTGAAGATAGCCCAAATAAGATCTAAGTAAAGAGGAATGTGTGCAAGAACAAAAAATGTCATTGGGAAGCATGTTGCTGCATATAATGGATATACTGCTGATCTCATCTCATCTCTTAAAACAAAGAAATTTCCTGAACAGAGTGAGATCATTATACCAACAATTGATGTAAATAACAACGTTAAACCAAGGATAAGTTTTCTTGGCAAGGTCATGGCGAAATCTTTTTCTCGTTATCTAGAAGTGAGAATTGAGAGGAAAAATGACAAGGCTGTAACAGAGAAGCACAAAGCAACAAATGATGAAATGGCAAAGATTTTTAACGCATGCTCATTTTCCAGGATTGGTTTACTACTTTGTTCGTTGAGGCCACCTGGCACAGTAGCTGAAGTTGCGAATGCAGCAGTTGCTATAAGTGCTGCCACAACTAAGCATGATTCGGAGGTTCTTGACAGCCATTCCTGGTCATCTTTGACAAGTTCTTTGTGTGCTTTTGTGAAAATTTCCTTTGGTGTTTTGCTATTGTTGTCGCATCCAAGAGACAAATATCGCGGCATTGATTCCTTCACAGACTGTAATGTCCATAATATAAAATAATGAGGGACAAAAATAGAACAGGAGCCTGTGGCTGTATTGAATTAGAATCAACAATGGAACATATATACCTTATACCACTTGATTTCCATTGCATTTGCAATGCAGCTCCTTGAATATGCCAAGGTCCATACTCTCCTAGTTTCGCAGCAAGATGCAATGCACTGTTTCCTTTGATGTTTACACGTCGAAAAATGCTTTCTCCCAATATCTTCCGATCCAACAGGACCTTGTAGATGCTGGTTTGCCTGTTCTCAACAGCTAAGAGGACTAAATTCTTCTTCTTCGAATCCATGTCCTGCATGGCCACTGGAAATGTTTCGAAAATTTTCTCCACCATCTCTGTCACTCCCATATATGTTTGCTGCAACCAATATCGGCGTCTCTTTTTTCCCCGACTGTTGATCTTTTTTCCCCATAAATTTTAACTCTTGGACTGCAGTTGGATAGGAGTCAAGAAATCTGTCAACCATTTTACGTAAGTAATGATAGAGATTCCAAATTTTTTATACCAAATTTCATCTAATATGATGTGTCGCTTATTGAGTGGTTGATAATTCCTTAACAAGATACAAGTGAATTAATTGTATTATCGCTTCAATCAATTGATGAATGCCACAGCATTGAAGATAAAATTTTTTGGGATATGTAGCACTAATCTTAATTGTAGCAAGTAGCATTGGTTTGTATACAGTTTCTGTGATCATTTTTGGACTAATAATCTTGTTAAATGCCTCCTCGTCCTGATAATTTTAAACTATTTTACAGATTCTCTTCGAGTACATTAATACAATTTCCTATTTTGTACAAAAGCAGTAAGCCTAATTGCTTTGATCCTAATAAGTTAATACAAGTAGAATATTACCTGTTCCCTTCATATCTCTTCCATTGCCATCCTTGTCATGAACTGCAATCGCAGATTCTAAGCTGATGTTTCTGCTTTGGAATATCTGATTATTTTCCGAAATAGGTGGAGTTTCTGGAACCGGAAAAGTATCTCCATATTGACCCAGTCTAGAATCTCGAGGATTTTTACCATTATCTTCATACTTATACAACGAAGTACGCTGAACCAGTTCATTCATTACTTGATAAGCCCATGGGTGTCTCTTTTTTCTCTGTGATACTCTTGATCCTCCAAATCCCTGAAAATCATTCCATATGGAAAAATGAACAATTAAACTAAGCAATGTGGCAACTGTATGGATATGGATACTAACCTAGTCCAAGAACAATTAGCAAGGCCTTCATCAGCAGCCTGAAAAACAGAACACACGCAGCATAGTTTGGTTGAAAAAACTGACCATCTTTGTCATCATTCTTTGATAAGTTTATGCTTCTATTACATTCAGGACTTTCTTCGTCATCTGCCTCACCTTTGTTTTAGCTGACAAAATAAAATTGAAAGCTTAAAAAATTATAAATAAACAAGGAAATTAATTAGGAAGCTGCTCTGTTGAATTAGTAGCAAACTCCTGTTTGGAAAAGAAAAAAATAAAAACATGTAATGTGTCAAATTAACCCGCTAATTAGCACTCCGATTTGAATTCTTTATAAGCTTGAAGAATTTGATGCTTGTTTCATACTTTTCTTGGTGATTGTGACAATTCTTTGCCCCGGAATATGTTCAGTAAGTTTCATGATCATGTTTGACCACATTCAGCTCGATGACAGGTATACCTTACAAGTAAAATTTGGTCAGGTTAATGCTCATATGAATATTTTCATAGTAACATAACTTTCTTTAATGGTACTGTGATTTTGACCCACCATTTAGAAGATTAAACACTAACTCATTGAAGCAGAGTTGTGTATAGGAGATGAGAGATTTTGACCAGATCAATATGCTTACAGTAATAGATGATACGATCAATGAGCCCAAGGCGGCTACCGCTCTTGAATGCATTAGGCTTGCTAGCTAGAATATGAAGTGGAGTTAGTCCATTCTCACTCACAAAGTTTACAAGATCTGGGTAGGCGCGCATTATCTGAAATGCTATACCTGTAAGAATTAGCGAAAGGAAAATAAAAAATAAAAAACACATTAGATTTTAACTATTAATGTTCCCAAAAAGGATAAAAAATTACAAATTAAGGTAACAAACTAAAGTATTCTCCACATAAGGCAGAATGAAGAATGGTCTCCCCATTATTTTTTCTCCATTTTTTCTCCATGGACGGTTGTCTTTTTCTTGGTTAAAAGAATGGAGGCAAAGAAATGCAGCCATATTGCCATGAAGGGGCTGCCAAAAAGAGTGGAGTCTCACTGTCATTGTTGCGAACAGAGATGAGTTCGCGATCTTTTGAGGCCATGCAGTGGCACATTGCTTCATTCCCAAGAGCTGCAGCTAGATGAAGAGCAGTGTTGCCTCTATCATTTTGTATTTTAAGAATGTTTGATGTATTTTCTCCCATTGTTTCTACCAAGTCTAATACAATATTGGTTTGCCCAGCTGCAGCTGTAATGCGTAAAGCTGTGTCTCCAGATTTTGTTAATTTGGCCTCTCGAGACATGGGATTGTTCTCATAGGCCTGCACAATGTTATCCCATTGGCCTCTCATGGAAAATTTGGACAAGCTGTTCACCTCCATTGATTTTTCTACAAGTTTACTGTAATTGGTTTGCAATATATGTATAATTTCTAGCCGCATAGAATCTTTTATTAAAAGCAATTTTTTCTGTAGCTTCAGTGCATGGCAATATTTAATTCCTAGTATCGGCTTGGAATATTTTGCACTTTCGTTTTTTTTTAAATATTGAAAAATAATAAGAGGTTTCCAAACTAGTATTTTTTTTGTTGATTACATTAATTACCTCAGATATACCAAAACATTTTCTATCCTAATGGTATTATGTCATATTTATGTTTATTTGTTGTACTAAGAGCATTGACAATCTTCAAAATAAATGGAAAACAATTGCAATCTATTTAAGTATTACTATTAAGATAATTTTTTAATGGCTGTTGGCATAGAACAATGACCTAATATTTAAGAAAGTACAAACATACGAACAATTTTTTATATGACAATAATTAATTGCAAGGTCGACTTTACCATCTACAAATGTATTAGAATTTGAGATATACTAAAACTTTATATATATATATATATAGATTTATAATACAGTGATCTATGCTTTTCATGATCCGTTATTAATGGTCATAATAACAAGGGATTTTCGAGGGTCTCCAATCCTTGAACAACTATTGAATAACTGATATAATTTTAGTTTTCGAATTTGATTTAATCTATTAAAATAAAAAATTTAAATAAAAGTAAAGTTTACAGTGTATCCAAGTAAAGTTTGGATGTTATAACTTTAGCTTTGCATTAGTTTTGTTTTCTAAGATAAAAGTTCAAATAAAAAATTTTGGATCAAAGGCTTTTGGAATAAGACATGATCGAATAGTAATAAAGGATTTCATAGTATATTTGTATAAATATTTTGATATTTTTTATTTATAATAATATTAATAATTAATATTTGGTTCGATGGTTGATGGCTTGAACTATAATTATTACAATTTAAAGTGCAGTTCAATGTGTCCACTGTGGACTAAATTTAATTTTTATTTTATGATAAAGGCAAGCCAATCAAAAAAAGAGAAAAAGAGAAACGGGTCAATACAACCAACTCATGGGCCGGCCTTGCCCCAAGGGGACCAAAACATTGCCAGCGAGGAGTAGTGTTATTTGTACCCTCAATTTTCTCATCAATCCTAAAAATTATTTTGGTGGGGTTATTTGAAGCAAACTACTATCACACCTATTTACTAGATAAACTCATTTCTAAATTTTAAAATTTAAAATTTTACTCTATAAACCTACTTAAATACCTAATATATCCTTACTAAACTCAATTTTTATAATAATAATATTTTTACTCACTAAACCCATTAAATTCATTAATAAATCTTCATTAAATTTATTTATTTTAACAGCAATGGAGATGGTAATGTAATCAAAATGAAATCGTTAGCATAGGTGTCACTTGAGCTTGTGATGATAATCAGATAATTGAGAATCAGCCATGCCTATTGTTAGTGGCTAGGCTAAGCTACCATTGGTGAATGGTGATGTGGCTTAGCTTGATTCAGCTCCACTAATTGGCCAAATTGAAAAGAAAAGAAATTTAACCCGTTAATTAAAATCAAATCTGCTTTTGATTAATGATAATTAAAGTTTTCAGTAAATTCAATGATTAATATTATAATCAGAGCACAGGACTCAATGATCGATGATGAGCTCTATTTGAATGTGCAGCAAACCGTAGGAAGATAATTGAAAGTAAAAGATTGTCACTCGTAATTCATGTCTCTAGGCGATTAGGGTTTAATGAAAATATGATTAGAATTTAACAACATTATATTGAATTTAAAGATGTGTTCAAAAAGTAAAAATTCTATTTTTTTTTTTATTATATTTTAATATCCATAATTGTAATTTAACTTATGAGTATTTTAATCATAAAAAATTATTCTCAAAAATAGATTTAGTGAGTAGTTTGATGGGTTCAAATAACCACACCCTAATTATTTTTGTTATAATACTCATTCTGTTTTTATATGAAATTACTGAAAAGTAACATAACTTTCATCAAATGACAAATTCCCAGAATTTACAACCACTACTCTATCATTCACCTCACGCTCTGGACAAATTCATTCATTCCCTACCCCCACGAATTTCTCCACCATCAACAAGACTCAAGTAAAGTTGTGGTGTTTTATTATTATTATTTCTGTCGTTTTGGCATTTTACAAAAATTTTAAAACACTTTCGTAATATCTTCGATAAGAAATTATCATAAGAGCATAGATCATACAAGCTTATATTTGAACGAATTATGAATTTCATATACATGCATATATGTGTGTGTATATATATATATATAAAACAAGAGTAATGTGGGATTAGATAGGGTACATAGAGAGAGAAAATTATTTTAAATTTTTTTAGTGGGATTTATTGATAAGTGGGGATTGGTGGGATTCACCGATAGTGAGTTGCAGGGAATAACTTCGCTAGTATTATTTTTGCTTCTCCTCTTCTCTTCTGAACTTGTCCATCCTTCCATAGTTTATTGTCACATTATCTAATAGAATATGCCAATTTGAAACCCTCACAATGTTCTTGAAATATTAATTCTAATAATAATTTTCATTTGAAGTTTGAACACGTCTACTAATGGAGAGAGAAACAAAGTAAATAAAGAGAGAGAATAATTGCCTTCGGTAAAAGCATCAAAGTAGAGGTAATGTGGGGATTAGATGGGGTGCATAGAGAGAGAAATTTTATTTTAAAATTTTTAGTGGAATTCATTGATAAGTTGGGATTGGTGAGATAAATTCAGGGGTCAAATATCACTATCACCAAAAAATTGTAGGGGATTACTTCCCCAGTATTATTTTTCCTTCTCCACTTCTTTTTCGAATTTGTCCGACCTTCATAGTTTATTGTCACAGAAAATTCAATGATATTTTGATTAAAATTACGGCATCAATACCATGATAAACATAAATTTTGTAAATTACACTTAAGATTAGTAAATAAAAGATAAAACAAGTAAATTAATATAAGAGTGGTAAATTGGTGTTTTAAAATTGCAAAGAAAACAAACACTTATAAAATTAATATAAAGCTTGTAAAATTGACATTAAAGTTTAATTTAAAAAAGTATTTTATTTATTTAATTTATTTAATTAAAGAAAAAATTACTCATCAATTGAAAACAAAAAATTTGTATGGAAAATAATTGGAATAAGTTTTATTAAATTGGTTTAACCATAAGTTCTATATTCATGTTAGGACATTTATAAACTTTTTTTTTAAAATTTTCTATTATAGTATTTGTTTACCATACAAGTTAAGCAAAAGTATTTTTCTTGATATGGATCAAGCCAAAACAAAATAAAAAGACATTCTTATATTACTAGACATATATGAAATGTTAATAAAATTGGATCAAACTCTTAGTTTTATTCATATTTCATGTAGATTCAAACTTTGGCTCTTACTTATACTAAAAGATCATTTGACATTACTATCGGGAAGGTTTAGAAGAATGTAAAATCACTTATCTGACACAATTTTGAAAAATATAAAAAAAAAATTTTAATTTAATTTTGAGAATAAGTTTTATTGCAGTATAATTTTAATTAAAATTAAGTCACAAAAATTCAAAGCGTGGTTTTTGTAGGTTCTTTCATACTTGTCTTAAATGGTGGCATGTTTTCATGGCCCATAGGCCCTGACAAACTTGTTGTATGGGCATGTCTCCTGCCTAGTGTTGTGCTAATGAACTTGTTCGATCCTTTGAACATTTCTAATCTTGTTAAAATCTTCTTGGACAAAATGGTTCTAATGCATTCTTTTAATAGAAACATGTCATGTATTTCAAATTTAACTCTCATGCATGTATTCTAGTTCTTACCGTGATCGTCAGTTAATTTCAATGGAATTTAAATTCAATGCTGATCTAATTAATTATAAGAAATTTAAAAGATTTAGTACTAGTATCACCTACGATTAAAATTTAATTCCATACATATTATTATCCAATAACAATCCATCACAGCCTCATAAAATATTAGCATAGATTTGCACTGAATTTCAATATTCCCTCGTGTCATCGATGTGCACTTAGACAAACACTCATTAAGGAGCCAAGCATGGCATGATGGGTCCAAGGTTTTTTTCTCATGGTGCGTTTAAGCTAACATTAATCCATCAATTGGACTGATATCAGCTAGCTTAACATGGCATGACATAAAAACATTTACATTCAATCTTCAGATCTAGAAATTAATTAATAGATAACAAACCAAGATATAGATCACTTCAATCCAAACAGCTACAAATGAGCAAATGAAGTCAGTAACTTTTAACTAATCAGAAATCACTTTGTAGCTACGCTGAGGAGCCTTTTTGAAGATCGAAGTAAAGAGGAAGCTGAGCAAGAGCAAAAAAAGTCATTGGCAAGCATGTGGCTGCATAAATTGGATATGTTGCGGAACTCATCTCATCTTTTAAAATAAAGGAATGCCCTGAATAGAATGAGATTAAAATAGCAGCAATTGATAGCATAAAACGTTTGGTCGTAAGTAGACTACTTCTATCATGCTTCGTTCAACTTCTCACTCATACACTCAATTGGTTGTCCTTCTTGGGAAAGAAAACCCCCAACACCTTTGCCAGAAGCGTCACACTTGACCTCAAACTACTTGTCGATATTTGGCAAGGGTAGCACGAGGGCAGTAGACAACTTCTTTAATAAAGCAAAACTTGCTTCTTGCTCTTCTCCTTATTTAAACTTCCTTTTCTTCAAACACTCCGTAATAGGTATAGCTATAGTGTTAAATCCGTGAATAAACCTCCTATAAAACGTTGCCAGCCTATGAAAACTCCAAACTTTACCCATTGCCTTGGGAATAGGCCATTATGTAATGGCTTGTATCTTTCAATCAATAGCTCAAATCCCATCTACACGAACTATGAAACTTAGAAACTCTACATTACTCTACAAAAAGCCATGCTTCTTTAGATTAATGTAAACTTTGTTTCTCCGCTATGCCTCCATAACTATTCTCAAGTGCTCTAGGTGTCTCACCACATTAATGGAATAAACCAAAATATCATTAAAATGCACCACAATAGATTTGCAAGAAAAAGATTTAAGAACTTAATTCATTAAGCACATAAAAGTGCTTGGTGCATTAGACAGCTCGAGCACCATCCAATTGGTCTAATCAATCTCGAAAGTTGGAATAGAAAATTGATACTTCACTATAATCTAGTTAATCCACCTACTGTCCACACACATATGCCAACTTCTATCCTTTTTTGGCACCAACAAAACTGGTATAGCACATAGATTCATACTCTCACGACTGAACCCCTTCTACAACAACTATCAACATGTCCTTGTAAAATTCCAAGCTCCTGAAGACTCATACGATAATGGAGTAAGTTAGGTAAACTAGCACCAGGAACTAGGTCTATATGACATTGTATATCTCATAAATGAGGTAGCCCATCTAGCATCTCTGATTATGTAATATCAGCGAACTCAGTTAACAATGGCTACACTTCTTCGGGAATAATCTTCACCTCGATATTTTCTTCTTTCTCCAATTTTATGCAACCATCACAATCCTCCTCTACATGACCCTTCACAATATTAGAAATTCTTTCCTTTAGCCTTAAAATTCTTCTTTTTATTTGTTAAAGGCACCAAACAAACCTTCTTACTATTCCATTATAGATCATACACATTATCCTTTCCTTTGTGGATTGTATCAACATTGAACTGCCAAGGTCTGCCCAATAATAGATGGCATGCATCCATATCCACTACATCACAAACCACATCACTCTTATAAATCTTCCCAATAAAGAAAGGGGCACGACATACCTCTGTCACTTACTTTTCAATCGCTTTCTTTATCCACCATATTTTGTAAGGTGATGGAGGTTTTTCTATTGAAAGCCCTATCATGTGGACCAGTGCCTTTGAAACTATGTTTGCGCTACTGCCAGTATCAATTATCATGTTGCACACCTTATCGTTGATGGTGCCACTATTTTGAAAATCTTATTGTGTTGATTATTCTATTCAAATTTCAGTGTTAATAAAATTTTCTACACAATATAATTCAGTATCTAGCCTTTGTCTACCTCCAACTCCAAAGCTTCTTCGTCAACCTTATCCTCAATAACATCTGCCTCTGTCTTGTTGACTTCGGCCTCTGTTGTGCAAATTTTATTGAACTTGCAAGTGCACGAATTTATTGTAGAATAGATTAATGGTGACGAGTGTCGATCCCACGAGGAGGTTGATTCTAATTGTGTGTAGAATTAATTTTTTTCTAAATGGATGTTTGGATTTGTGGTGAAAGTGACTTAGATTATCTTAAAATTGGAATTGAAATGGCAAGAATAAATTGAAGAGAAATATATTGAAATGAAACACTTGGGTATCTGGATTCGTATCAACATGCACCATGGGCTAAATATTCCTTATTAGTGCCAATTAAATCATGAGGGGAGATCTACACCTCATGAACCACACTCTAATCAATATGGTGCTAAGGGCTTATCGTGCCAAATAATAATAACCTTGTACTAGGAAGCCGGTGAAACCAGGGCGGTATCTAGACAAGATTATTATTATTTGTCGACGAGAAGTCAAAACATCCACAAAAACTAGAGGGAAAGAGAAAGTAAATTTACCAATTAAAGCCCGTGACACATATAAAGACTTCACCTTTAACCCAAGCTTGAAAGAAAATTAGCTACTCATAATTGAACTAGGGGCAAAATGGGAATTTATTAAAATACGTAGAAAATATAAGATGGAGAGGGAATTATAGAAAATAGAGCCCAAAAATGGATTCAGAGATATCAAATTAGGGGGGGAGAGCCCCTTTTTTATAAATACATTGAGTAACTCATGACCATTGGATCAAAAACATTTCGGACGCTCAGGATTGCGCCACGTCATCAGTCAACAGTATGCGGTTTGACCACGCGGTTTGAACAGTAACACGGTTTGACCCGGCTTGAACAGTGACGCGGTTTGGTTGAAAATAATCATGTGTAATGCATGTACCGTACGCGAGATTTTTGGTCCACTGATATGCTGCCACGTCATCGATCAACAATACATAAGAATTTTAGTCCAACAGGATCGTGACACATCATCAGTCAATGCCACATCATCGGTCAATGCCACGTCATCATTCCGTCTATGTGAATAGTGTCGTGAACAGTAACATAGACAATACCGTACATGTGAATAGTACCGTATATGTGAACAGTGACATGTGAATTGTACCGTACAGAGTTTCTCTGGAACTTCTGTTTCTTCACAAAGTGATGCATTTCACTTTTGTACAGTTTCTAGGTCCTCTTCTTTTTACTGTGGAATTTTTTCGAACATGAACATGAATTGCCTAAGTCATGGAACCCAAATTTATTGGATTTGTCATTTCAGTATTTGGACAGAAAAGTTTTCTTTATCTGCTTCATGTACTTTTTTAGGTCTTCATTCCTACAATGGTTTTGGATCAATTCTGTAGCCATCTAATACAACTACACCAAGCTAAAGTTTGTTAAATCCATAATTGCTTCAGCTTTGAACTTGGCTTCCAGCATTTCTACTATTGGTCATTCGGTGAATTGTATCCATAGGCTTTTGGAAGAGGAAACACAGTCTTTCTTGCTCCATATCGTACTCCTCAAGTTATCGGACATCACAACACTTATTTTGGAGGAACTATTTTTCTGCTAATTCTACTTCTCTTACTCAGTATATATGAAATCTAGAGTAAGGTTGTCTAGAATAGTAGTACAAGGATCATCTTCATTCAGCATATACTCCTTTTGGGTTGATGTCAAAATCTTGGACTACTATCTTCTCAATGATCCAATAAAGCTTACTATCAGTCTTTGCATGGCAACTCGTCTGGATAGTTATGGTGCTCGTTGGCATTCTCCTTCGTACCAAGCCATCATCTATTCAATGCAAGGATATTTATCTTTAGGCTTGATATTATCAATATTCCAGAATGTTTTTCCCGTATGAGCATGTGGGATCTGTATTCGTGCTTTCCACTCTTGACCTTATTCTTATTGTAAGTCTTCTTGTTGTTGGGGTTGTTACCGTTCCTAGTGACGCTGTCTTTCTTAAGGATCTGCTGATGAAGCCATTCCTGAGTGTTGGCCTGTTTCAATTGTAGACGGTTGGGAGTATCTCTTTCTTATGTCTACATATATTAGATTAGTAGGAAAATGAGGTCTTGCTTCCATCATGATTCACCTCCTTGGGGCTGAAAAGGACATTGTTGACTGACTAGAATAAAAAATCTTTGACCCCCCATCCTATAACTATAACTGGCCATGGTTGTACTGGTGTCATCTCATAACTTTCCCAGAAGGCTTTGGTGTTATTTTCAATAGAGCTTTTTTCCCATACATGAGCTGGTTTGGAAGGCTTGTCTTTTCCCCAAGAGATCTCATTTTGTCTATTATATGCTTGTTCGTAATACTGCAGGGTCCTTATTCTTTCTTTATCATTGTCTGCTCCAATTTTTGCAAACATCGTTATCTTCTAAATTGATCATGCCATTCCGGCTGTTGTTTGCTTGTGAATCTCTGGACTTTTCGGGTCTTTTTAATATGCTTATGTAATTTGTGTATTTGGATTGTAAGTTGCTGTTGCTTAGCAATAATTTCTTCTAATGCTTTATTTTGTTCTAAAGCATTGATATTACTCCACTTGATAGCCTTTTCTATGGGTCCAAATTCCGTCGGATCTGTTTATTGGATTATCCATTTAATTGTAGCATAATCATCAGAGATTCATATGAGAGATTCTTCTCTAATTTATAGGGTATTGATTACGCTGAATGGTCCCATAAATATGGTTGAGTAGGATCTATGTGGCATGCGCGAGTAGGACATTGGAGGCTTTCCCTCCTCTTGGCATCTTTCATATGAATACATTGGCCTGGTTTCCTTAGGAAAAGAAACTGATGTTCTGCCATCTCTCATTCGATCTACCTTTAGAGCCTCATGGACCTACAAAGGCCTATTGTTGTGCTCATACTCGTTTATCTATTGTGGTGGAAAACTCAATTGATTTTGTCTGAATGTTTTGAGTTGGATGATTCTTCCTTCTCCAACAATAAATATGGTGATAGGAAGGTTATTATGGCTCATGGAAAACATGTGGGTTTAAACTTTATAGGTCATGGTAATGCTACAACTTCTACCCATTTGGAGACATAATCCACAGCAACAAGGATGTATAAGTTCCCAAAGGATGGTGGAAAAGGCCCCATGAAGTCTATTCCCCATACATCGAAAACCTCCACTTCCAGAATATTTGTTAATGGCATCTCATGTCTATGAGTTATGTTTCCTGTCCTTTGACACCTGTCACAATATTTAGCAAATTCATAAGTATCTTTAAAAATAGAAGGCCAGTAATAACCTGATTGCATAACTTGTGACCACCAAAATGTCCTCCATATGCTGTAGCATGGCATGATTCCAGTATGTGTGGAATCTCTCCCTTTGAAGCACATCTTCGTATTATTTTATATGAACATAACTTATATAAATATGGGTCATCCCACTGGTAGCTTCTAACATCATGAAGAAATTTTTTTTTCTCCTGAAACTTCAACTCAGATGGTAGCAATCCACTTACTAAGTAGTTCTCAAAATCGGCATACCATGGAGGTCCTGACTGCTGCAACATCGGTGCTTGTTGTACTACTAATAGTTGTTCATCAGGAAAAGTTTCAGTGATGTCTTTTCTTCTCAATGTACTTGTGTCTGCTACCAGCCTCGATAGGTGGTCTGCTACTTGATTCTCAGTCCCCTTTCTATCTTTAATTTCTAGATCAAACTCCTGAAGCAATAAGATCCATCTTATTAATCTTGGTTTAGTATCCTTCTTTGAGATTAAGTACTTGATGGCTACATGGTCTGTGTATATTGTCACTTTAGTACTTGTCAAGTAAGCTCTGAATTTATCGAAGGCAAATACTACTGCTAGCAACTATTTCTCTGTAGTGGTGTAGTTAATCTGGGGTTGAGTAAGAGTCTTGCTGGCATAGTATATAGAGTGGAAAATCTTATCCTTCCTCTACCCCAACACAGCCCCAATAGTCTTATAACATAATTTTATGCATACATATGGATGGACTTATCCCTTTTATGTCTGCCATTGTCCATCCAATCGCTCTTCTGTATTTCCCAAGCACATCTACTAGGCTCTGTTCTTGACCTGCATCCAAAGTAGAGGAAATGATTACAGTGAGTGTGTTGTTTTGACCAAGATAATCATATTTCAAATGTGAGGGTAACAATTTTAGTTCAAGACTAGGAGGTGATTCAATAGATGGTAAAGTTATTTTTACTTCCCTGTCTGAAAGATTCAGATGCTCAACAAATCTATTATGTCTATTAGATTGCCTTCCTTCTATTCAATCTATTTGGTTTGCTGCAACATCTTCTTCTTCAAATTCTTCAAAAGTAGTAACTTTGATGACCTCATTACTGCAGCATTTGTCGATTCTGTCTGCTACAACAAAATCCACAACACTCAGGAAATTACAATCTTATACCTCATCAGGGTTCTTTATAGCTTCTAAAATATTAAATGTGACTTGCTGATCATTCACTCTCATTGTTAGCTCTCCTTTTTGCACATCTATCAGAGTCTTCCTAGTTGGTAGGAAAAGTTTTCCAAGTATAATGAGTACCTCTTTATCAGCCTCGAAGTCTAGTACAATGAAGTCCACTGGAAATATGAATTTTTCAACCTTCACCAGTACATCCTCAATTTTTCCTTCAAGATATGCATGAGATCTGTCAGCTAATTGCAGAGTGACTGTTGTTGGCATGCATTCTCCCACTCCCAACTACTTAAATACTGATAATGACATTAGATTAATACTGGCTCCCAAATCACAGAGTGCTCTGCCATTGTACCTAGTTTCAATGGAACATGGTATTGTGAAGCTTCCTGGATCCTTCCATTTTTTAGGAATCTTACTTTGGAGCATATGACTGCTTTCCTGTGTTAAAGCAACATTTTCAAATTCTCCCAACCTTCTCTTCCTTGCCAAGATGTCTTTTAAAAATTTCACATAATTAGGCATTTGCTCTAGAGCTTCCACAAAAGGTATGTTGATGTGTAATTGCTTTAGTACTTCCAGGAATTTGCTGAACTGCTTGTCTTATTTTTGCTTCTGGAATCTCTATGGGAAATGAGGTGGATGCTTAAACTGCTAGGTAGCTTCAGGAGGTACCAAACTCTGCTTGTTTAGTTTGTTGTAGGTTGTGGCTACTGGTGTTGTTACTTCTTTCTCAGCATGTTTTGGTTGATCTCCTTCCATAGTTGCTGCAGCTTGACCCCTAACATCAATGTCTTGTTGGCTGGGTTGTTGTAACATACTCTCTTCTAGAGGTGGTTTTTGTGAGGAATTAAATTTCAGCCCCTTTTTAGTCACATCAATAGGGATATCAACATTCTTTCCAGATCTTAAGTTAATTACCTTGCAGTGTTCATTCCCCTTTCTTCTTGGATCTTCTGTGTTGCTGGGTAGGCTTCCTTGAGTTCTGCTACTCATTACTGTGGCAAGCTGTCCCATTTGGTTTTCTAGGTTTCTCAAAGACACAGCCTGACTCTGCACAATTGCTTCATTCTTTGCAATGTATTCCTTAATTAGTGTTTCCAATGAAGTGATTGGATCTTGGCTGGTGTGTTTTTGTCCTTGACTCTGTTGATGAAAACCAGGTGGTTGAGTGTTCCTGTTCTGTCCATTCAATGCGAGAGCATTTCTATTTTGACAGCTGCATGAAAAATTTGGATGTTGCTTCCATCATGGGTTGTAAGTATTTGAATATGGATTGTTCTAAAGCTGTCGGTTGAAATTACCCACATAATTCACTGATGCTGGATTTCCAAGGCAGTTATCAAAGTCATGTTCTTCACCACAATACACGCAAGACAGTTCAGCAACTTGCTTTACTGCTGCTGGAGCAGATGTCATAGCTTTTATCATGTTAGTCAAGGAGGTTACTTGTGCTGATAAAGCTATAATTACATCTATATTATGCACCCCTATTGCTCATCTTGCTGCTGGTTGTCTAGTTGCTGGCCACTGATAATTATTGTTGGCAATTCTCTTCAAAATTTAATAAGCTTCAGTGTAAGATTTAGATAATAAAACTCCATTTGCTGAAGCATCTACCATCAATCTTGTACTAGGATTCAATCTATTATAGAAAGTCTTCAATTGTATGCAACAAGGAATGCCATGATGAGGACATCTTCTAAGCAGCTCTTTGAATCTCTCCCAAGTCTCATACAAACTTTCATCTTTAAGTTAATGAAATGAAGTGATCTCATTTCGCAATTTGGCATTCTTGGTTGGTGGAAAATATTTCATTAGGAATTTATCAGCCAACTCATTCCATGTTGTGATGGAATCAGATGGTAATGAATTTAACCATGCTCTTACTCGATCTCTTAGGGAGTAAGGAAAAAATCTTAATCTTAAAGCATCTTGTGTTGCTCCAGCAATTTTAAAAGCATCACTTACTTCCAGAAACAACTTAAGATGGAGATGAGGATCTTCATTTGGTAGTCCATTGAATTGTCCCACTGTTTGCAACATTTGAAACATTACTGGCTTCAATTCAAAGTTTGCGGCTTCCACTTCAGGTCTGATTATCCCAGGGTATACAACTTGAGGAGTTAACACAATATAATCTATGATAGCTTTGTCCCTGTCATCAGCCATGTAAATGATATTGTTGTTACCTGGTTGTCTCTGGTTAGCATGCTCATTCTGCTCCTCTTGAATGTTGACTGGTTGTAATGGCCCGTGAGGGTCCAAATTTCCCACATCTTGCAAATTATCCATGTCTGAAACAGTTTTTGAAATCTTTTTTTCTCTTCGCAGTCTTCTTGCAGTCCTTTCAATTTCATGATCAAATTGAAATACAACAGATTTGTCTTTGCGCATGCAATTGTTGATCTGTCAATAAAATAAACTAAATCAGATTGGCACTATCAAGATTTACTTCACACTTTGAAAATAAACAATCAATCCCCGGCAACGGCGCCAAAAACTTGTTGGTCAATTTTAACTCAATTGCTATTGATGTCAATGTGCAAGTGTACACAACAAGTAATAAAGTAATGAGTATTCAAGATCGTCTCCACAGAGATTGATGTTACTAGAAATGCTACAGCAATCACAATCTATTTTAATTCCAAGATGAACAAGTTCAAAGTTGTCTATTACCGAAATAGACAATGATAAGGAAATAAAACAAATAAACGTAATGATAAAATAAACTAAGTAAATTGTGTGTAATAATCAATTGAGAATAAGGTAGTTGAATGATCAAACTCTCTTAATGGGCTGACTGTTTTAAATCAAGTTATCACCAGTTGCTATAACAATTACTACAGCACTGGGCGGAATTGTCTCGCATCCTCAGCTGTCGCGTGTTGGATTTCTCATACCTTTAAGTATCCTAACAATGACCAGTTGCTATTCTACATGAGGCATGGCATTGTGAACATCCATTCTATCAACCCTACAAGGTGAATGACTATTTCTAGTTCTTCACAAGTCTTAACTTCAAGTATAGCCCTTATGGGATTCAAGGTAAACTTAATCCAGGAAACTCAAATTAAGATCAAGCATTACTCTAATATTATCCACTAAGACAGGCCATTTTGCGGCTCTATCTTAACTTGAACCATTAAATGGGTGGTCAACCAAAATAACAGTTATAATGACAGCTACTAGTGTAAAATACTATAGCAATTATATAGCAACTCATAAGAACAGTCAAAAACCCATTCAGTTTGTTTGTTACTCAACTACAGGCAAGTTTAGTTCATACTTAGAAAAACATAAACAAATAGCAAACTAATGGTCACGAAATATATTGGTTCAATCAAAGAGTAGAGAAAAGAACAAGTAAAGAACAATGAAGACTGAATCCAAATAACTCTGCTGGATTCTTTACTGGTGCAGACTCCGTTCTCTTGACTTCTACTTGTTTTCTTCTTTTCCTTTTTAATTTTCCTCAATGTTACTCTTTGCCGCCGTTCTATGTGTTACGCGCCTCCTTTTATAATGACAATTAGGGTAAACGAGAGCCTAGGGCGTGCATGAGTCAGATTAGGAAACTGCAGATCACAATCCTACAGGTTTCCCGTGCTAAATTTTATCTATCGTTGTTCCAGAATTACTACAGCAATAGTTACCCCAGCAACTGCTCTAGCACTGTACTGTTCTAGATTTTATTTTACTTCTTTTGTGGCCATATTCTTCTTTATTTGTGCCAGCCTATTGCTTTAACATTCTCTCCCTGAATCCTATGCTTCTGAAAACCTGCGATTATTCACACAATTTGATCATAAATTAGTTAAATCAAGCAAAACTTATTATGACAAAACTAAAATGAATGTGTATGCAAAATGTAACAAAAATGCAATAAAAACACATCATTTACTCTCTAAGTGCTCTTAATTGAAGTCTAAAATTACCGTAATAACTCTCATTTCATAGAGTTATCAGTTTGTCATCTTGTATCAAGAATAGCAAGAAAGCAAGTAACATTTTTGCTTGCAAGAAATAAAGGTTGGATCTCAATCCTAATTGCACCCAAGTGTAACCCCTTGTATCTTTCATTCTTATACTTTTTGACATGTTGTGGGGAGAGAATAGGAAAACAAGTTTCTTTAGAGCTAAATGAAATAGGTTCTACAAGGACTTCAGAAGATTTATACACGAACTTGAGCTTTGGCTGCCTAAAAGGAATGATAAACCTTATGGGGGAAATTTGGGTATTTACATCATAGAACTTATTAAGATTTAGAGGATCTAATCTAAGAGGTTGGATGGCTTTCTGGTTGGTTTTTTCTTGAGTTTCAAATTGAAAATTTATAATATGAGATTTATTGCTTAGAAAAGGAGAACATGAGGCTTCCATACTAGAAGCTTATACCTCAGACTTGGTTACACCTTGGCTGTCCATGGTCTTAAACTGCCCTGATAGCAGTTCTTGATATCCAAGAGGATACACAGTAGACTTCTTTTACAAGTGATAAGCCCAACACATTTATGGCTCTCCTTGGCCTAATAGTAAGGCGCCATACTTCTTAAAGAAATATTTTCTATGTACCTCTTGACCACATAATCTATCTTTGGGAACAAAGGCTTTCTAGTTCTTCTATAACGTTTTTGGTGTGGAACTTGAAAAATATGTTTGCGCAAAATAATCATTCTATCATTGAGATTGTTCTTTTATAGAGATTTACAGCACACATAAAACCATTAAATCAGGAAACTAAATCACTGATTTAAAGAAAGAATAATTTCTAGGTAGATTTTCCTAAAATACATAGATTTGCACCTAAATAACTATGTTACAGCTAATGACTAATTTACAACTAATATATAATTACAGCACATATATATTTTTTCTAATTTTCTAACACTCCCCCTCAAGCTGGTTTGAAGATATCCTCCATAGCCAGCTTGCCAACTAGAAAATCGAACTGTTTTGTGTGTAGTCCTTTGGTAAAGACATCAGCCACTTGTTCTCTAGTAGGAATGTGCTCCATATGAACCAATCCATTATCTATCTTCTCCTTAATGAAATGCTTGTCAACCTCCACATGTTTTGTGCAGTCATGAAGGACTGGATTGTGTGCTATTGAGATTGTTGCCTTGTTGTCACAGTACAACTTCATAGGAGATGATTTTGTCACTTTTAACTCTTCCAACAACCTCCTAATCCACATAATCTCACAAATACCATGGGATACAGCTCTAAATTCAGCCTCAGCACTACTCATAACGACCACATTCTATTTCTTGCTTCTCCATGTAATCAAGTTACCACCTACAAATGAACAGTATCCAGAAGTGGATCTTCGGTCTACTATGCTTCTAGCCCAATCTGCGTCTATGTAGGCTTCAATCTGCTCGTGTCCTTGTGGCTTAAACAGAAGTCCTTTGTCCTGTATCCCTTTTAAATACCTTAAAATTTTGTAGACAACTTCAAAGTGTGCCGATCTTGGGGCATTCATAAACTGGCTAATCATACTAACAGAGAATGATATATCTGGGCGTGTATGGGATAGATAAATCAATCTCCCAACAAGTCTTTGATAATGCTCCATATTCTTCACATTCTCAGCTTCTGCAGGTTGCAGTTTCACATTAGGTTCTATAGGTGTTTCAGCAGGTTTACACCCTAGCATACCTGTCTCGTTTAACAAGTCAATAACATACTTCTTCTAATTTACAAAAAATGCCTTCTTTAGATCTAGCAAACTCCATCCCAAGAAAGTTTTTTAATGCCCCGAGATCTTTAATCTCAAACTCCTCAGCCAGTTTCTTTTTTAACTTTGCTAGCTCATTACAATCATCCCCAGTTAACACGATATCATCCACGTATACTATCAAGATAGCTATTTTACCATCATTTGAATGCTTGTAAAACATTGTATGATCAGCTTGACTTTGAATATATCCATAGCGCTTTATCACCTTGCTAAAGCACTCAAACCAAGCTCTTGGTGACTGTTTAAGTCCATACAAGGACTTATTCAATCTGTACACTCTCTTATTTCCACACCTTTCTTCAAAGCCTGGTGGGGAACTCATATATACCTCCTCCTCAAGGTCTCCATTAAGGAAAGAATTATTAACGTCCACTTGGTGTAAGGGCTAATTAGAGTTAACAGCAAGAGATAACAGGACCCTAATTGAGTTGATTTTAGCTACCGAAGCAAAAGTCTCTTGGTAGTCTATCCCATAGGTTTGAGTAAAACCTTTTGCAACAAGACGGGCTTTGTATCTTTCGACACTCCCATCTGCCTTACTCTTAATAGTAAACACCCATTTGCACCCCCACAACCTTTTTTCCCTTCGGTAATTCTACCATCTCCCAAGTATCATTCTTCTTCAAGGCATTCATCTCTTCAAACACAACCAACCTCTAATTCGGATCACCAAGTGCTTCCTGAATATTTCTAGG
The DNA here is from genome assembly GCA_030448935.1 of Citrus cavaleriei. Classification (NCBI taxonomy): domain Eukaryota; kingdom Viridiplantae; phylum Streptophyta; class Magnoliopsida; order Sapindales; family Rutaceae; genus Citrus; species Citrus cavaleriei. The sequence continues at coordinate 621,990 of JAUJEM010000066.1, read as the reverse complement.
CACAACAAGTTTTGAAATGTTTGTAGTGAAAGCTCTATAATTGTCAGAAAGGTTTTGATAGGAAATATATTTGGCAATATGATGTTTGGTATAGGTTCGGGTTCCCTTTCTAAGGGCAATGGGGAGGTCAAGATCAAGATTTTGTTCAAGGATAACACGGGCTGGTTGTTGATTGTTAGAAAATGCATATTTATAAAGGAGAAAACCGTCATTTTACATTTCAAGTCTTACTAACAACCCTTACTTTTATGTATTTAACCGTCTTGTGATTTAATTACATGTGTTTTATTTTAATTAAGTATTTTATGTATTTTAGGGGCATTATAGTCATTTCACAATAAAGGAGAGATCAGACGGCAAAACGGACATCACTTTTGAACTCAGGACGGTCGAAAACCTTAGGAGGAGCATAAAAGGAAAAATGGCACTATTCACATGTACGGTACTATTCACGTGTGCGATCTTTGTCTCACGTTCTTCGTTCACGCGACATTGTTTACATAGACGGATCGATGATGTGGCATTGACCGATGATGTGGCATTGACTGATGAGGTGTCACGATCCTGTTGGGCTAAAATTCTTATGTACTGTTGATGATGACGTGGCAGCATATCAGTGGACGAAAAATCTCGCGTGGGTACATGCATCACACACGGATTATTTTCAACCAAACCGTGTATTCTGTTCATCCGGGTCAAATCAACGTATTCTGTTTCATCCGCGTGGTCAAACCGCATCATCTTTGTTGATCGATGACGTGGCGTAATCTGAAGCGTCAAATCTGTTTTAATCCGATGGCCATGATTTACTCCATGTATCTATAAAAAGGGCCTTTCCCCTAATTTGATAGCTCTGAATCCATTTTGGACTCCATTTTCTGTAATTCCCTCTCCATCTTGTATTTTCTACGTATTTTAATAAATTCCCATTTTGCCCCTAGTTCAATTATGAGTGGCTAATTTTCTTTCAAGCTTGGGTTGAAGGTGAAGTCTCAACATGTGTCATGTGCTTTATTTGGTAAATTTACTTTCTCTTCCCCTCTAGTTTTTGTGGATGATTTGACTTTTCGTCGACAAATAATACTGATCTTGTCTAGATACCGCCTTGGTTACACCGGCTCTCTAGTATAAGGTTATTATTATTTGGCACGATAAGCCCTTAGCACCATATTGATTAGAGTGTGGTTCATGAGTTGTGGATTCCCCCCTCATGATTTAATTGGCATTAATAAGGATTATTTAGCCCATGATGCATGTTGATACGGATCCAGATACCCAAGTACGTCATTTCAATATAATTCTCTTCAATTTATTCTCGTCATTTCAATTCCAAAATTAGAATTTATTCTCGCCATTTTAATTTAAGTTTTAGTATATTCCAAATCATTTCCACCACAATTCCAACCACCCATTTACAAAATTAATTCTACATATAATTAAAATCCACCTCCTCGTGAGATCAACATTCGTCACCATTAGTCTATACTACAATAGATTCGTGCACTTGCGAGTACATTAAAATTTGCACAACAAGTTTTTGGCGCCGTTGCCGGGGAGGTAAGTAATTTTAATTCATAGAATTAATTTTTGTGAATAATTCCATTTAATTGTTTTCTTGTAATTTTTTTTTTTAAAAAAAGAACAAAAAAAAAAGTGAATCTGCATTTAAAGGTTAGTATTTTTTTCTTTCTCTATTCTTTACAATTCTGCAATTTAATTTTTAAGTTATTTTTCTTTGTAATTTTTTTTTATTAAGTTATTTTTAGTTAATTTATTTCACGTATTTGTTTTTGTGTATTTTTATAGTAAAGTTGTAATAGCGCAATAAGGTTAGTATCGTAATTTCTCCCTCTTCTTTATTTTTATTTGTTTTGTTCCCATCTTTATTTTTATTTTATTTGTTTTGCATGCATGGTCGTAGGTCATTATTTCCTAATCTTGAACCTATAGACCTTGAATTAGAAAAAACACTTCGCACACACAGGCACGTTAAAAATAAATTTGGAATGGATTTACAAGCACCACAGGAGAGGCCATTTAAGGACTATTTTAGTCCCTTAGCTAATTTGAGCACATCATGTATAAGATACCCAAATGTAGCTGCTAGGAGTTTTGAATTAAAACCTAGTGTGCTAAATTGTCTCCCCACATTTTATGGCCTAGAAAATGAGGACCCATATAATCATCTGAATGATTTTCATGCCATTTGTCAAACTTTTAAATATGAAAATTTTTCAAACGATGATGTTAAACTTAGATTATTCCCATTTTCTTTGAAGGATAGAGCTCGTTCATGGTTAAATACTTTACCTGCTAATAGCATTTCATCATGGGAACAAATGGTAACAAAATTTCTAAATAAATATTTCCCAGTGCATAAAACCAATGCTATTCGCAGGGAAATCTCAGAGTTTACTCAAAGAAAGGACGAGCAGTTTTTCGAAACTTGGGAGCGATTCAATGGGCTACTCTTGAAGTGTTCACATCATGGGTACAAGAAATGACACCAATGCCAATACGTTTTGGAGGGGTTATTGCCGAACGTGCAAGAATGACTAATGGCAACAAGTGGAGGAGAGCTAATGTCAAAAAGCGCATCAGAGATTTGGGAATTCTTCCAGCGACAAGCGGATAATTCCCAACAACGGAGTCGGTCACTCAGGAATACCAGAAGAATTAAAGGAGTAAATGAGGTTCAAATTGGCGAATCCAGTTCAGAAATTAAAGAAGTCAAAGCAATAATTGAAGGTCTCTCTCGACAAATAGCATCGTTATCGACTGCTAAATCAACAGAACCACATGACCCTGACTCATATCCAGATCAAGCCAATACCATAGGTGTAATAAGAAAGCCATCAAATTACAACCCATACTCCAACACATATAACCCTGGATGGAGAGACCACCCCAATTTTTCATGGTCTCAAGGATTCCAATGTAATGGACCGGCGACTCCCGGCTCCGCCCACCAATGCAACAAATTCCTCAAGTTTCTCAAGCCTCTCAGCCACCATTTAGACCATACAATCAGAACCAGAACTACTCTCAACCCAGACCATGGGAGGATTCATTCCAGAATCTCAAGAATCTTACTCACTCCACGATTGAGCAACAGAACCGCACCATTGATGGACTACGAAATGAGTTGAGAGCGGGTTTCAACTCACAAGCTCAATCAGTTTCAAGCCTCGAGAAGATGGTGGGACAACTTGCTTCTTCAGTTCAGACCTTGGCAATGACCGTTGAGAAAGGTAAGTTTCCAAGTCAACCAGTGCCTAATCCTAAAGGAGTGCATGAAGCAAGTACCAGTTCACCACAGCAGCATGGAGAGGTCAAAGCAGTCATGACCTTGCGAAAAGGAAAAGAAGTCGACAACAAAGTGGAGATGTCGGTGGCAAAAGAAAATCAAATTGTACTTGTAAGTGTTGAGGACTCATCACCGGAGGAGAAAGAAGAAACCAACCCACGAGAATACGTTCCGAAAGCTCCATTTCCTCAGAGGTTAGCGAAAGGAAAGAAGGGAAAATCCACAGGTGAGATTCTCGAAATCTTCAAACAGGTAAGTGTTAACATCCCTTTACTTGATGCTATAAAGCAAGTTCCATCTTATGCCAAGTTTCTTAAAGACCTTTGTACTAAAAAGAGAAATATGCATGTTCAAAAGAAGGCATTTTTAACAGAAAACATTAGTTCTATACTCCAACACAAAATTCCTTTAAAATGCAAAGACACAGGCTCCCCCACTATCTCATGTAGCATAGGGAACCACACAATTGAGAATGCTTTGTTGGATTTAGGAGCTAGTGTAAATTTGTTGCCTTACTCTGTATTTTTGAAACTTGGACTTGGAGAATTACACCCAACTCCAGTGGTGTTACAGCTTGCAGATCGGTCCACGAAAATACCTCGTGGCATTGTGGAGGACGTGCTTATCCAGGTAGACAAGTTTTATTTTCCTGTTGATTTCATTGTAATTGACACTCAACCAATACAGGATTCAAGGAAGCATATCCCCATTATCTTAGGCCGACCTTTCTTGGCAACTGCGGATGCTCACATTCAATGCAGGACTGGAAATATGCAGTTGTCCTTCGGCAACATGACTATGGAGCTAAACATTTTCAACATTGCCAAACAACCTCACAGTGCAGATGATGGAATTGTTGATGTGGATTTAATAGAAACAATAGTTGATAATACTTTTCTTTCAAACCTTAGTGATGATCCTTTACAAACATGTTTAACTCACTTTGGTTTGGATTTTGATATTGACAGATCAGTCGATGAGGTCAACGCCCTACTTGACTCAGCACCATCTATGGACACTAATAAATGGAAGTCAAGAGTTTAACAACTAGCACCATCAGAAAAGAAACTCATCTCATCATCAGAATCACCACCAAAACTCGAGCTCAAACCATTACCCAACACATTGGAATATGCATTTTTGGGAGAAGAAAGCACTCTACCGGTAATCATCTCATCATCCCTAAATGACGAACAAAAAGGTAAGTTGTTGGATATTTTGAAAGAGCACAAAGGAGCATTAGGATGGACCATAGCGGACATAAAAGGTATAAACCCAAGATGATCGCATGCATTACATTCACCTTGATGAAAATGCTAAATCTACTAGGGAAATGCAACGTCGGTTAAATCCTAATATGAAAGAAGTTGTTAGAACTGAAGTCCTTAAGCTATTAGATGCAGGTATCATTTACCCAATTTCTGATAGTTCATGGGTCAGTCTTGTACAAGTTGTCCCCAAAAAGTCAGGAGTCACAGTAGTTACGAATGCTGATAATGAATTGATACCCACTAGAGTGACTACAGGATGGCGTGTATGCATTGATTATAGAAAGTTGAATTCTGTCACACGTAAAGACCATTTTCCTTTACCATTTATCGATCAAATGCTTGATAGATTAGCAGGCCATGAATTTTATTGCTTTCTAAATGGCTACTCAGGATACAATCAGATCCCCATAGCACCAAAAGATCAGGAGAAAACCACTTTCACTTGCCCTTTTGGCACATTTGCATATAGGAGAATGCCATTTGGATTATGTAATGCACCTGCTACATTTCAACGATGCATGTTAAGCATTTTTTCTGATATGGTTGAACGATTCCTTGAAGTCTTTATGGATGACTTTTCTGTTTTTGGTGACTCGTTTGATCAATGTTTACATCATCTAACGCTAGTTCTGCAGAGATGTATCGAGAAGAATTTAGTCTTAAATTGGGAGAAGTGCCATTTTATGGTAAAACAAGGTATTGTTCTCGGTCACATCATTTCAAGCAAAGGTATTGAGGTTGACAAAGCCAAGGTGGATCTCATTTCTAATCTTCATCCACCTAAAACAGTCAGAGAAGTAAGATCTTTCCTTGGGCATGCTGGTTTTTATAGACGTTTCATTAAAGATTTTAGCAAAGTTTCTAGACCCTTATGCAATCTACTTGCTAAGGATGTACCTTTTGTCTTTGATGATTCATGTCTTGTGGCATTTGGAAAATTAAAACAGTTGTTGACATCATCACCCATCATTCAGCCCCCAAATTGGAGTTTACCATTTGAGCTCATGTGTGATGCATCTGATTATGCAATAGGAGCGAGATTAGGACAAAGAGTTGATCGAGTTCCCATGTTATTTACTATGCTAGTATGACATTGAATGATGCACAGTTGAACTATTCAACTACCAAAAGAAATGCTAGCAGTAGTGTTTGCATTAGAAAAATTCCGATCTTATCTCATTGGTTGTAAAATAATTGTATTCACAGATCATGCTGCTCTTAAATATCTTCTCACAAAGAAAGATGCAAAAGCTAGATTAATTCGTTGGGTGTTACTTTTGCAGGAATTTGACTTGGAATTCAAAGATAAGAAAGGCACAGAAAATGTTGTGGCGGACCATCTCTCTCGTCTCCATTTTGACACAATTACAGAGCCATTAATATTGAATGAGTCATTTCCAGATGAACAATTAATGAATGTGGAAGTATTACCTTGGTATGCTGATATAGTTAATTATCTTGTTACATGTAAACTTCCAGAGCATTGGACCAAGCAAGACAAGGCTAAATTCTTTGCAGAAATAAAGAATTTCTTTTGGGATGACCCATATTTGTTCAAGTATTGTGCAGACCAAATTGTTAGACGATGTGTCCCAGAAAGTGAAATTCAGAATATCCTTTCATTCTGCCATGAACAAGCTTGTGGAGGCCATTTCAGTGCTAAGAAAACAGCAACTAAAGTTTTACAATGTGGTTTCTATTGGCCAACTATATTTCGAGATGCTTACACTTTTTGTTCTTCATGTGATAGGTGTCAACGAATGGGGAGCATTACACGAAGGAACATGATGCCACTAAATCCAATTTTAGTGGTTGAGATTTTTGATATATGGGGTATCGACTTCATGGGACCCTTTCCCCCTTCTTTTGGCCATCAATACATATTGGTTGCTGTTGACTATGTATCGAAATGGGTAGAAGCAATTCCATGCAGAACCAATGATCACAAGGTAGTGATAGGATTTTTGAAAAGCAATATTGTCTCACGCTTTGGATTCCCTCGAGCAATAATCAGTGATGGTGGTGCCCACTTTTGTAACAAAGCATTCAAAGCTCTTTTGACAAAGTATTCAATCACACACAAAGTGGCGACTCCGTATCATCCGCAAACCAGTGGCCAAGTTGAGATCTCCAATCGAGAAATAAAGCACATATTAGAAAAAACTGTGAGGCCGGACAAAAAAGATTGGTCATTAAGACTTGATGATGCATTATGGGCATATAGAACGACTTTCAAGACCCCGATTGGGATGTCACCCTACAGGCTAGTGTATGGAAAAGCTTGCCACCTACCTGTGGAACTCGAGCATCGTGCATATTGGGCCATCAAGAAATTCAACTTTGACATGCAGCAAGCCAGCTCAGAAAGAAGATTACAACTGGCAGAACTTGAAGAAATTCGCAATGATGCATACGAAAATGCCAAAATTTACAAGCAACAAATGAAAGTCTTTCATGACAAGCACATTATGAGAAAATCTTTCACTCTAGGTCAGAAAGTGCTTTTATTCAATTCTCGCTTGCACCTATTCCCCGGTAAGTTACGCTCTCGATGGTCTGGCCCATTTATTGTACATACTGTTTTTCCACATGGGGCAATTGAAATTAAGGACCCAAAGAACGGTATCACGTTTAAAGTTAATGGTCAAAGATTAAAGCCATATCTAGAGTACCAACCACATGGAGAAGACACCGAAATAAATTTGAGTGACCCACCAGATTTGAATTGATTTTTTTCTTTTCTTTTCGTTGATTTGATTTTTTTTTCTTTCTTTATATTATTCTTCTGCTAATTGAAATTATTTTTGCATAAGTGTGTTTGTTTAACTATTAAGTTTTCTTTTATCATTTTTAATCATGAGTACCTTACTAAGACCGTTCCTCCTGAACATTCTTAAACCACTTCAACGTGTCAAAACTCATCTCAAAAGGCAGATTCAATTTTGTAAAACACATCGCATTTGGGCTCTACAACCACCAGAGTTAGTAGCCTATGTTGAGGGTTTAGAACGCCAACTCAGAGACATTGAGAGAAGTGTTTACGACATCCAGTTGGAGCTTGAGATAAATTCAATAAGAGGACGATTTTAATTTTCTTTGTGTGTTTTAATTTTTTTTTCTGTTTGTGTGCTTTAGTTTGTTACCCCGGTGAAGTGGCGGATAACGGTACTCCGTGACAATCAAGTCGGTTACTTCAGTTTCCCATAATAACTGACATTCTGAGGCGAAAGTATGGACAGAAACGAGATTCTAGCGAAGCTTCACAAGCGATTCCCTTCACTTCCTCAGAATGCCCTCCTTACGATCTATAAAGTTCGGTCCGAACGCATGCGATTACTCATGAGGAATAACATACCTGCTGACATCCGTTGGTTAATCGAGGCTAAAGTACGATCGGCAGGTGAGTTACCTCCAAAATTTATTGCATACATGCCTGGTTGTGGTAAAGGAAATTATGCAAGAAAATGACGAGCTCGAAGAATTTCTGTTGTTTGTCATAAGTGTGCCAGAATGAGTTGCAATAAAAACCCATGTTCTTTAGGAATGGTGTCTGATAACAGGGAATATAAGATTCAATTCATTAGGGATGGCTTGAATAAGGAGTCATTGGATGACATCCTTCTGTCTCTTGAAACGCATCCCAGTGGATATGTGCAAGGAGCGATTCTCCAGTTATGGCCATTATTCCAGAAAGAGCATGCACGATATAGTCTCGGGAATCTGACTATAAACGACCCTGTTTGCCAGTTTATAAGAAAACTGGATAGGAAGCCTATCCTCGACCCATAGAGGGCGTTCAAGCCGTTTCTGGACGTAAAACCAGAGGAAGATGTGAGCCACAGTCGCAACTACGTGTAAATATCCTTTTACTTTACTGTTATTTTATTTCATTTCACTGTTGATTTATTGTGTGCATTATTGTCTTTAATAATTTTATTACTGTTTGCTTTTTTCCTTATTACTATTTGCTTTTTCCTTTTTACTGTTTCCTTTTTGACTCGCGAGCCATATGCTTTACGCGTTATTTGACACTGACATGTTACCTCCTACACAACTGTGACCCACTGTCACCAAGACTCTTAAATGTGATTTCTTTTTGTCAAGCACTCACAAATTGTTTTTGAGAAGTATCGCAATGGCAGCTACTCCCAATAGACAATTCAAGAACATTTGTGTGCTTTCCGGATTTACCTATGGCAAACATAAAGAGTTCGTTGAGGCAGCCATAGATCTTGGCCGAAGCATAGCAGCGAGAAAATTACACTTGGTGTATGGAGGAGGTAACAGAGGTTATCAAAAATGGTCTCGAAGCGGCTTTTATCGAGGGAAGTCAAGTGTTAGGCATCATCCCAAGAGTCTTAAAACCATTGGGCGCTTCGTCTCGACTCATCAACTGGAGAAGAGTTAGTCGTCTCGGGTATGCAAGAAAGAATAATCTGAAATGCTTAATCATCTTTGATGCTTTTATTTTCCTTCCAGGAGATCTTGCAACACTAGAGGCACTTATCACACTAGCATCTTGGGCCCATCTGCACATCCACCAGAAACCCATCGGTTTGTTAAATGTCAATAACTTTTATGATGGCTTTATCGCATTTCTTAACCATGCAATAAAAAACTATTTCATTCCTTCTCATGTGAAAAAACTCTTTATTTGTGCTCACACTACTAATGAGCTACTTGATCTGTTACAAGCTTATAAACCGGAGCCAGACCCCTGGACCTTTGTGTTGGAGCACCCAAATAATGATGGTAACAATGAGCAGCGGTATAAAGTACAAATTAGATTTAACTCTCCGCTTGTAAATATTTTCTTACATGTTGCACCACCCGGTGATGTCTTCTAAACTCTACTTCTTTCCTTTCAAACATTGAGGACAATGTTTGGTTGCAGTTGGGGAGAGGAATAGTCGACAATTGTGGACTTTTGGTTAAGTTTTTACTAATTTTTTGTTGTAGAAACTAACTGTTGCTAACTTTTTGTGTTGAAGATGGCTGAATATGGAGTATAGTGACTCTAGAAACGTATCTTCATCGTTAAAAAATAAAAAATAAAAAAAATAAAAATTCAGACATTTTCTTTTTCTTTATTATGTTTTGATGTTCATTTTTCTTCTTCTTTTTAATTTCTCCTTATAAATATACATTTTCCAACTTTTGAGTCGAAGATGACTGAATATGGAGTGTAGTGCCTCTAGAAACGCATCTTCTTAAAAAAAAAAAAAAAAACCATTTTCGTTTTCTATCATTTTACGTGTAACTTTCCTAATTAGTTTTTTATGCATCATTTTCACATTTCTGCATGCATATTTTCCTTTCATGTTTAGAATAGGTTGGGGGGTAGAATGTTGTTTACAAAAAAAAAAAAAATTGTGTGATTTGTTTTAACATTGGATGACATGATTAATTTCAAATTTTAGTATTTGTATTATCTTTGGTCTTAAGTGATGTTACGCTATGTTTGCTACTTTACATGTTGATGTCGGAGACAAATATAAGTTGCTTGAAGGAATGAACATGTCATAAATAAGTGCCAAGTGAGTTGTTGAGCCTATCATTTTCTTGAAGAGTAACCTTTTTGCCCATTATCTATACAGTTTAGCAGTTTATTATTTTATACACGATCTCTAGATTTCTTTTGAGTTAACCCTTAAAAAAAATGGTAAAATAAACAAAAAAAAGAAAAAAAAAAGAAAAAAAGAAAAAAAAATGTGTGTTGCTACATTGGGAGGCCCGTCTAACTAGTAGATATGGATGATTATTTAGAGCCCTAAAAGACGATGGAAAGACCATCTTTGATCCGTTTGAGCCTTTCTAGTCATCCCTTTTATTAAATATCCATAGTTAACCCTTTTGAGCCTTTAAAAAAAAAAAAAACATTTTCTTTGTCAACTTATCATCTTGACCCACTCCGATTTGGAGTATTACCCGATGTCTTATAAGTTCCATCACCTATTTATGTTTGAGAAAATGTAAATAATTATGTTGTTCAGTGAAGTTATGCAAAAAAAAACAAAAAACAAAAGTTGTTGTTTCAAAAGAATAAAAATAACAATAATAGGTGAAATCCACCTTGCAACTTCCAAAAAAAAAAAAAAAATTCTCTGCATTTTTCTCAAACATACACTTTGTTTTCCTTATTTCCTTTCTTTGTTAGCCATATCCCTAGCCTACGTTACGTCCTAATAAAAATCCTTCTTGATTTTAGGGAACTATAGTTTGAAGTAGAAGCTAATTATATGGGCTAAAAAGATGTAGTGGTGCATAAAAAATAATAATAATAATAAATAAATTGGGTTGACTAACATTTTTATTTGACTTGAGATCGTATTATTTCTAAGCTGAGGGCATATTTATTTCATCTTGGTGAGAGCGTGTGATATCACTTCTTTATTATTTTCTCTCAATTACCATTAATTGGAGTGACTATTTTTATTGGTTTTAATTTCTTTGTGAGAGTGTCACTACTTCCAGTGAGATTTTGGGGTTTGACATGTCATTCTTGAAAGTAGTTATGACAAAGTCTACTGGGCTGATTCATGTGGATGGTTGATGTGGGTGTGATGTTGCTTTAGACTGGAGATAATGCTTATACTTTTATTTGATTGTTATCATTAATTTGATTGAATAAACACGAGTGTTTCTAAAAAAAAAAAAATCATTTTGAATTTGAATTTTGTTTTCGCTTTATTTGCTAGGGACTAGCAATAAGCTGGTTGGGGGGTGTGTTGAGTGTTAGAAAATGCATATTTATAAAGGAGAAACCCGTCATTTTACATTTCAAGTCTTACTAACAACCCTTACTTTTATGTATTTAACCGTCTTGTGATTTAATTACATGTGTTTTATTTTAATTAAGTATTTTATGTATTTTAGGGGCATTATAGTCATTTCACAATAAAGGAGAGATCAGACGGCAAAACGGACATCACTTTTGAACTCAGGACGGTCGAAAACCTTAGGATGAGCATAAAAGGAAAAATGACACTATTCACATGTACGGTACTATTCACGTGTACGGTACTATTCACGTGTACGGTACTGTCTACGTTACTGTTCACGACATTGTTTACATAGACGGATCGATGATGTGGCATTGACCGATGATGTGGCATTGACTGATGAGGTGTCACGATCCTGTTGGGCTAAAATTCTTATGTACTGTTGATGATGACGTGGCAGCATATCAGTGGACGAAAAATCTCGCGTACGGTACATGCATCACACAGGATTATTTTCAACCAAACTGCGTTACTGTTCATCCGGGTCAAACTGTGTTACTGTTCATCCGCGTGGTCAAACCGCGTACTGTTGACTGATGACGTGGCGTAATCCTGAGCGTCCAAACTGTTTTTAATCCGATGGCCATGATTTACTCCATGTATCTATAAAAAGGGGGCCTTTCCCCCCTAATTTGATAGCTCTGAATCCATTTTTGGACTCCATTTTCTGTAATTCCCTCTCCATCTTGTATTTTCTACGTATTTTAATAAATTCTCATTTTGCCCCTAGTTCAATTATGAGTGGCTAATTTTCGTTCAAGCTTGGGTTGAAGGTGAAGTCTCAACATGTGTCATAGGCTTTATTTGGTAAATTTACTTTCTCTTCCCCTCTAGTTTTTGTGGATGATTTGACTTTTCGTCGACAAATAATACTGATCTTGTCTAGATACCGCCTTGGTTACACCGGCTCTCTAGTAGAAGGTTATTATTATTTGGCACGATAAGCTCTTAGCACCATATTGATTAGAGCGTGGATCATGAGGTGTGGATTCCCCCCTCATGATTTAATTGGCATTAATAAGGATTATTTAGCCCATGATGCATGTTGATACGGATCCAGATACCCAAGTACGTCATTTCAATAGAATTCTCTTCAATTTATTCTCGTCATTTCAATTCCAAAATTAGAATTTATTCTCGCCATTTTAATTTAAGTTTTAGTATATTCCAAATCATTTCCACCACAATTCCAACCACCCATTTACAAAATTAATTCTACATATAATTAAAATCCACCTCCTCGTAGGATCGACACTCGTTACCATTAGTCTATACTACAATAGATTCGTGCACTTGCGAGTACATTAAAATTTGCACAACACTGGTTCCAAAATAGATTCAGGTACAGAGTTCTCTTCCCTAGAATCTGATCATAATGGTAAGTTTAAGTCAGTAATAGGAAAGGAAGAGGAATGAACAGAAGAAGGATTACTTGAGACATTTGGATGACCATTGCTTAGGGCTTCCGGTTGACCACGTGCTAGGATAATGGCCTGGTCTCTACCACCTCTAAGGACACCTTTCCTAGAATAAACCACAGGCTCAAGATTGTTTATATTTTTTTCCATTCGTAGTATTTCTTTTTCTGTTAGACCAATGTCAGATTTGATTTCTTTAGACTTAGTTTTCAAGGTTTCTTTTTCAAAAAAGGTATCAAGTAGTGTGCTAGGTAAGGGTTCAGCAATTTCCCAAAAATTTGGTTCAACTATCTTCTCCCCCTGAAGCAAATTTTTGGTAAAGTATGATGTATTTTCCATGAAAGAAACATCCATAGTGACAAAAAAACGTTTTGTAATGGGATTAAAGCATTTGTAAAATTTTTTATTGAGTGCATACCCTATAAAAACACATCTTTCAACTCTTGGATCTAATTTAGACCTTAGCCTCTTTGGAGTGTGCACATATGTTGTGCAGCCAAATATTTTCAAAGGTAAGTCAGAATTGATTCTAGATTCTGGGAATACATTTTTTAAGCAATCCAATGAGGTGATATATTGTAAAACTTTGGTAGGCATCCTGTTAACAAGATACGAAGCTGTCAGTATAGCATCACCCCATAGATATTTTGGAACATTCATATAAAATATCATGACTCTAGCTACTTCTAACAAGTGCTTGTTCTTACGCTCAGCAATGCCATTTTGTTCAAGTGAGTCGGAACAAGAGGATTGGTGTAAAATTCCTTGTTCATTTAAAAAAGTTTCCAAAACTTTATTAAAATACTCTGTTCCATTGTCAGGTCTCAAAATATTAATTTTTGTTTGAAACTGAGTTTCAATCATCCTATAAAATTCTTTAAAAATTTGTTCTACATCAGATTTTTCTCTCATTAAGTAAACCCAACATAGACGTGTATGATCGTCAATAAAAGTCACAAACCATTTTTTTTTTCAGAAATTGTGGTCACTTTTAAAGGACCCCAAACATCACTGTGGAATAGATAAAACCGTCTTGAAGCCTGATAGGGTTTTGGAATATAAGATTTTCTTTGACTTTTTGCCATTAAACAACTCTCACATTGAAATGATGAAGGATCAATCCCTTTAAATAGCACTGGAAATAAATGTTTTAAATAAGGAAAACTTGGGTTGCCTAAATGACAATGCCAAACCATTATTTGATCACGAACAGATAAAGAACTAATACTACTTAGCCCTTGAACTATTTTATTACTAAGAAATTTATCCTCGAAATAATAGAGACCATTAATCATCCTAGCACTGCCAATCGTCTTTCCCGAGCTCCGGTCCTGAAAAATGCAATAGGATTCATAGAAAATAACAGAACAGTTAGAATCTCTAGATATTTTGCTAACTGACAAGAGATTACAAGCAAGTTTAGGGACATAGAGAACAGATTTAAGATCTACTCCCTCAGAAAGTTAATATAAGGCGTTTTCCTACAATTGGTGAGAAATTACCATCGGCTATCCTAACCTTCTTATTTTCGGGACATGGTGAAAATGTCTCAAACAAATGTAAGGAATTGGTCATATGGTCGGATGCTCCTGAATCTATTATCCATGGAGTAGATTTAAATTGACAAGATAAAGCATAGAATTTATTACCTATGTGTGCCATAGAAACACTAGGAACATTGGGTACCGAATTAAATTTTAATAGTGCAAGAAGATGCTCTATCTGCTCTTTGGTGAAGGGGCTGGTCTCAACCTCATTGGCAGTAGGGTTGGCTCGGCCAGCTTTCCCTTTCCAATTTGCAAGTTTCCCATGAATTTTCCAGTAGGTCTCACGGGTATGGCGAGGCTTATTACAAAAACCACACTAAACTTACTGCTTTTCATCAGATTTGCGTTGCATAATAGGAGCCTTGCTTCCAGTCATGGAGACCAGGGCAAAACCTTCAGCAACCCCAGTTCCCTTCTTGCCAAGCATCACATTCCTCCGACTCTCCTCTCTTCTGACCTCTGAATTCACAAGCCACGTCATCACCATGGAATTCTCGGCATCCCATGTAACATAGGCCGGATCATCCACTGCAGGAGCCTTCTTTTCACCAGTCAAATAGCCCATTTTTCCACGCCCTCTAATATACATCCTAATCGACTGAGACCATCTCAGAAAATTGTCACCATTCAAACGAATTGTGGTGATTTGTACAGAATGAGATTCTGAGGAGGTAGCACTGATTTTTGAAACATCCGTGCTACTAGGATTGTTCATGGAGGATTGAGGAACAATACTGGAATTGGACGAAGAGTCAGACATGGTTTTAGGGTGCATGGATCAAAAGGAAGGAAAAAAAAAGGAATTCCGGCAAGATATTCTTCTTACTTTGATACCAACTTGAAAAATAGGTTTGCACAGAATAATCATTATGTCATTGAGATTGTTCTTTTATAGAGATTTACAGCACACATAAAACCATTAAATCAGGAAACTAAATCACTGATTTAAAGAAAGAATAATTTCTAGGTAGATTTTCCTAAAATACATAGATTTGCACCTAAATAGCTATGTTACAGCTAATGACTAATTTACAGCTAATATATAATTACAACACATATATATTTTTTCTAATTTTCTAACAGTGGAAGATCCACTTCAACGGTAATCACAGAGCATACTTTATTATAGAAGGTTTTGGAAGACTCCTTTTGGAAGTACTAGCTCTGATACTAATTTAAAAAGATGTTTGGCTCTGATACCAACTTAAAAAGATGTTTGGCTCTAATACCAATTTAAAAATATGTTTGGCTTTGATACCAAAATAAGATTATTACAGAGAAGAAAGGAATACAAGATTTCACCCAAGACTCTTATTACGAGACTGAATACTAGACTCCAGACTCTCTGCCTCTCACACTACTAGGGAGTCCCTTTTATAGCTACCAAGGGAATCTCCTTTTACTGTTTACATCATTACATCTTATCCTAAAGGAATCTGCTTTATAACCCATCACTTCTTTATGTTACATCACACAATACATCCTTATTACTAAAGAATCTACTTTACAACTCAACGCATGTGACTTCACACTCTTGTCAAACTTGTTGGCGAAAAGTACTCTTTCATCATCCTTTGCATTATGGGCCACGATTTGATAAATTGTTTTCCCACAACTCTTCTTCGATTCTGTATGTGTTGCCACCATGCAAAAGCTACACCCTTAAATCTAAATGCCACAAGCTTAACCCGCTTCTCTTCAGAATCTCCATAAACTCGAAGAAATTATCCACTGTTGATATCCAATCTAAAAATTCTTCGACATGCATCCCACCATAGAAATCTAAAATATCAACATTAATCTTATAATCTAAATTCTTTTCGCACCTCCTATCATTCTCCACGTCTTCTTCTTCTTTTAAATCACTTCCTAACTCTTCATGCTTGCACACTGGCATTCATCTCGCAGGGCTTAAATTCCGAGGAACTACTGCACGATTGATGCCTTGTGGCTCTATTTCGCGATTGACCCCCTCAGACATCTTCACATGGTTGTAGTGCTCAAGTTGTTCACCATTATTAACCTTTTGAAGTTCTTCCTTGCGATTAACTCCTTGCTATTGACCTCTCTCTCTATTTTCATTCAAGGAAACCTAAGACTCTCGATTGCCCACTCTACTACCACCAATCTCGGGTTATAAGTATCCTCAATCGCTTGCAAGGCTGCTTCTCTGGTCACCTGTCTGACAGCCCCCACAGTCTGTGCCTGCATCCCTTGATCATCGTCTTTAGAATGGCTGCTCCTTTGCTCGTGTGGTTGAACCAAGATGACAAGCAAACTTGCTCTGATACCAAATGATGAAATAAAAATGTAAAAGGTTGAAAGATAGCCTTTGAGAACAATGTTATTAAATAGGTACAAAAAATGATCAAATAAAATTTAGATTATGACTTGTATAATTGACCAAATTATAATATTTATAATAAAGGGAGAAAGTTACCAATACCTCTAAGGTTTATGCAAATAGTTATGCAATTCCTTAAACTAGTTTAAAAAATGTACACCAATACCACCCTTTCATTAAATTTTCCTGTTAGAATGGATAAAAAACGTTAAATTTTATACTCCCCGATGTCATCATGGGCTACAATATATCGAAAATAATTTGAAATTTTTTGCTAATCAGATTAGTAAATTGCCATTTGAATTTATTAATTTAATAAATATATGGAAACTTGACTCAAATTTGTGAATGAGTTTATAAAAATAGGAAAAATGATAGCTACACTACCGTACTTTGAGAAATAGTTGCAGAGATTCCTAAGATTTTAACAAAGGACATCAGGGTCCCCTTTCGTAATATTTTACAATTAGTTTGGATAGAGAATGTTAAATTTACTATTATGCTTTTATGATGCACATACTGAATAAACAAATATCTAGAAAATGTCACCTAACACAATAACATTGATTTACACATTAATTTTTGGACTGGTAAAATATTTTATATCAACATAATTTTGAAAGAAAATAAATTTATCTACTTCACCTTCTTTTTATTTTTCTTAATATTTTTCTACCACTACCACCAAATCCAAATATTAAACCCTAACCCATTTTTCAATAAATACCCAAATCAATCAAAGTATGCAAAATCATAAGATAAAATTGATCATAAACATTTAAAAAAAAGGACAACCCAAAAACATTTGCCAAAGCCCCCGAAAACTCGCAACTTACCCACCACAAATTCTAGTGTATCATAATTTTCTTGGTTGAAAATAAACCAAATAAGTTTAAAAAAATAATAAAGAGTAAGTTTATTCTTACTTTCATTCTTAATTTCTTTCCTTGCGTCACTAGGCAAATAATTGTGTGTTAGTATATTTTTAACTTCAATAGTACACTAGTCATTGCAAAATAGGAAAAGAATACCTACACTCCTGAAGTTTGGAGAAATAGTCATGTAAACTCTTAAGTTTTCAATAAGGGACACCATAACCCCTTTTTAACTTTAATACCCTTAGTAGATAATAACTAAAAAAATTAACTTTAAATTTTTTAATAAATCTAAATATAATTTAAATTGTTTAATTTATTTAGTAGACTAACACTATTATAATATTATAATATATAAATAATTTTTAAAATGTAAATTATTATATCTATTTTAATAATAAATTTGCATTTATCATAAAAATTTTAAATAAATCTTTAAGTTAGATAGATTTTACAATTAATAAAATATATATCATGTGTTAATAATAATGAAAATAATTTAAATTTTCATATATTTATTTTAACATTATGTTTCTATTTATTATAAAATTTAGTCTAATATTATATAAGATTGTAAAATATAATATATTTTTTTAAATATTGAAATTATTTTAAAATGTATATGTTGTTACATTTATTTTTATATTATATTTCTATTTATTATATTATAAAACATTGCAATCAATTTTTTTGAGTTAATAAAACCGAAGGGTATATTAGTTAGAAAGAAGTTTTGGTGTCCTTTATTAAAAATGTAGGATTTACATGACCATTTCTCTTAACCTCAGGGGTGTAGATATTCTTTTCCCTTAATTAATAAAAAGACAATTACTTCGTCTAACTGTAGTTCAAGAAAAATAACTAGACATATTTGATTGAAGAGCAACAAAATAAATATAACCAGCCATGGAGAATTGGATCTGCAATCGACGGCAGCTCCTCCATCTCACGTCAACATCTCTTGCACTGTGAGAAGTAACAAAATTGAAGAATTGGATAATATTGAAACCGCGTTGGAAAAACAACGATGATTCTTCAATTTTTCAATCGTTTCCAATTGTCAATCTTTTCTGCAATTTTTTTCCAAAATCTTCAATTACTTCCCTGTTCAATAAAATAAATAAATTAATTAAAAACAACAAAAAATATAAAATTATGTGGTTAATGTATGCTCAATTGCTCATCAATCAGCTGCTGACACGGTACTGACAATGTGCCCTTCTGTAGTGAAACAAGATATCGATACCTTCTCTGATGAAGCAGAGCTCGTAGAATGATCTATGAGCTCAATAGCAAATAATTGGCAACCAGTTGCCGGTTCAGTTTTCCTCTGTACTTCAACTCGTTCAGGCATTGGATCATTCTTTGGCTTCTTTGAGCGTGCAGTTGAATAGTCTGAGTGAGCAGGCCCTGCGGAGATGTTCTTATTGTCGTTCGTGGCACCCTGAAAAGATTGCTGGGAAAAACAGATGTGGGGAGAAGCAAGCCACTCCCCATTAGAGTGATTCCCAGACATAGAGTTGCTGCTGCTGCTAAAAGCAATATGCTTGTGATGCCATGCAACCTGATTATTACTTTCTCTGTCTTCGGCAGCCGAAGAAATAAAGGGTTCTATTTCCCATGGTGAGACTGCATCAGGTCTTGTTATACATGCAGGTTCATGCCATTGAACCTAGGAAAGAAATACAAACAAATTAATTTCTTAGTTGTTTACAATAGTAGGTAACAGAACCGTGCAGATCTAAGGAAGTTACTTTCAGTGATCGCCATCTTGAATCTTTCCAGTAAGGAGAGGAGTCTTCCGTTGCAACAACTGTCCCCAGAAACCTAATCACACAAAATATTTGAGCAAATATTTATCAAAATGTTCGAACAACAAACAAATTTGAAATGACTCCACAAAGGAAATTTATCACCTTCTCTCAGAAGAGTCCTTCCCTTCAAACCTCATCATCTATCTCATGCCAACTGTAAATTTATTATTAACAGCCTCTAAATATTTGTTCAAGCTGATGATGAACTGACTTGTCCTCCTGATAATACCGAAACATCTTCAGTAGGTATTTCGATGGAAAGTTCAGGCTCAATTTACAGGCCGTTAAAATTTAATACCTTGGCCAGTAATAGACAACAAATATTGCTCGGGTTGCAAGAGCCTGGGATGCAGTTGCAAGCACTCCATTTACCATGCTCTGAGTTGAAATTTGCATGCTGCACTGTTGATGAGTAAGACGCCTTACTCCAACATTCAACTCCCCGTTCTCCCCCCTGGATATATGACTTATACTCTATATCAGTATAGGAACATCAATTGAAAAAAAAAAGTTTATATGGAGATATAGATCAAACAACAAAATAGATACCTCAAGAATACAAAGGTATCCCCCGAGACTAATCTCTTTGCAGCAACAAACACACTCCAGCCTGCTTCAAGCAAGTGCCTTCTGGGTTTACCTGTTCGTTCAGTAATAGATAGATGGATCTTGAGTGGGTTTGATTCTATATGAATTTGTTTCTTTCTTTTTTTTTTTTTTGGGGCTAAGACACAAAGATCCTATATGAAACAATCGTCTCACTTTTTCCAAAATATAAATAAACCTCGTCACAAGCACAAGATTCCAAGAACACAAAGGTTATTACCTCTGTAAGTATGCTTAAATTGCCACTCATTTCCATGAATATCTTTGGTACCCAATTCCTGAGCTGGGGTTGACTGATTCATGTCCTGAAGAAAATCCATGAATGGAAATCAACAAAAGGGATATGTTGAGGTCAAAATGATAAAATTTCAGCAACTAATACATTAAGAAAAAAATAGTTCCCTACCAGAGGAGGAAGGCACTCAGTAGCATGTTTTGGGAGAACCAAAAACCCTCCATCGGTACTTGTATTAGAGGCGGTTACAACATGACAGAATGAGTGAACTGCCACTCTGGGAAGATCAACAGGGCATGGATCAGGTGTCGTAGGCTCATCTTGCTGAAATATATGTATGTTGTTTTTCCCAGCAAGATATAAAAGAATGTAAAACCCAGTAACTGTGCAATAAAACAGTAGCATATATGTTCAATAATATAGTAAATTTGGAAAGTGACTCAATTACTTCTTACACTTAGTTCTGGCAGCAAAGTAATCTGGGCAAAAACCTCATCAGTTTCTTGCTCTGCCTACAGGTGGACAAAATCAACATCAGTTTTACTCAAATCAACCTATCTGACACTTCAATTTGTTGGTCTATTGGGTTACTGCAGAAATATCAAAATCAGGAAAATCCCCCAATAAACAAAAAATAACAAAATAGCCAAAAGATCATACTACAAAAGTACAGTATGTCTTCCTCATTTTCCCGCCAACCAAACAAAAGCAGGAACAAGTACTTTTAGGGGAAAAAAAAATTGAACTAAGAAATACCTGGAGTTGAATGTTAATAACACGACATAGAATCTTCGATGGAAGATGAGACAACGGAGCCCAGATCTGACTCAGTTCCTGATTTGTAGGTGCCTCTAACTATACGCACCCAAAAACAGTAATATTTCAATTTCTCAGCAAAATTAAACCAAACACACAAAATGAAAAATTGTACTTCATTGTTGATCTAAAATAAAAGTTAAAAAAAAGAAAAAAGAAACTCACTAGCTCCACATGTCCTTGAGGAAAATAATAGGCTCTATCTCCTTCCTTCGGCATGTCTACTAGTGGACCTGCACAAGCCTCCCATAGCTCTCTGTACAAAACACCTGCGAAAAAACAAACAGAAATTTTTTTTCGGGCAAATGAAAGAAAATAAAAATCAACGGTCAATTTTATTTTCCGTTTTCACCTGCATACCGACTCACCGGCTCCAACGAGCTCGCCATCACAATGAAATAAACCGAAAGTCAAACAAACAATCTACCTCTCTCTAGCTAAACTTAAAGATGCGGAGGCGGCACGGCCCGGCCATCAATTTAGTAGCCATGTCAAACCGTGCCTAAATTTTGTTGAGTGGAGCTATTGACACCCCTACATTATTCTTACAAAATCCCACTTTAAATAAAATTATAATTAAAGAAAATTAAAAAATTAAACACATATAAATTTTTTTCCAGCAAATTACTTAATTCATAATCAATCCTTTTCAAAAAAAAAATTATATATGTTACTTCTTATTTAACTAAAATAAATTGTACAAATTTAAAATAATCTATTGTTCTCTTTTAATTTCTTATTGATTAAATATTTTTATACTTAAATTTGCTTTAAAATTATAATTTTAAATATGTGTTATTTTAGCCAATGATTAACACTAAAAAACTTATCATCCATATAACTTTTTAATTTAATTTGTGTGTAGATTAATAATAAAATTGAAAATAATTAAAAAATAGTACAATAATGCTTTGAGTTTCAACAATAAAACAAATCAAATGAAAATTGAGAATTTAGAAAAATGTATCTAAAAAAATGGCATTTTCGAAAATAAAATGAATATAACTAAAAAGAGGGTTTTATGAGGAGATGAGAGGGGTGCCAATAATTCAACTAAATTTTTTTTTATAAGGGTTCGACATGACCCACAGCATAAGTCCACTCATACCCTACTTGGGCCGTATCGTAAACCAATGCTAAAAAAAGTTCTATCAATTTTTTTCTTCTCAAGTTTACAGGGTTAGTATGCTTAAAAAAATTCACCTGTCTAACGAATTTTATTTAAACCCAAATGATTGGCGTGTTTTTTTAAATCCATCAGCTTAATAACACCAACAACAACGACATCAACAATAATAATTTTTATGAAGAGAGTAATTAATATTTTATTATTAATTTATTATAATTTCACAATTATAGATTTAATTTCACAATAATCGATCATAACACAACAATATATAAATTTAATTCTATAGATTACAGTAATGATTAATGAAAAATATTTCATTTACAAATGAAATATATCTCTAGTAACTAAGTTATGATTTCATAAATAAAATATTAATGTCGTAAAATTTTTTATTTATTATTTATAAAATCATGATATTTATAATTTTATTTATTAAAATCATGATATTTATTTATTCATTTAATAAATTATAAAAAAACAATTAGAATATTTATTTAAACTAAGAATTAAATTAATTTTTAAAAGTCTATGTTAAAAAAATATTAAAAATATTTAATTTCAAGATATTTATTAAATCATAATATTTTATATTTATTTTTCAATAAAATATTTTATTTTGATGTACTTTGGCCTACGTGCTATTGATGACTCACGGTCCGCGCGCTAGCCTACCAATGAAACATACTTATTATGTGCCTTTTCGTGTGCCGTGTTTTTGCCAATCTCTAATCGTGTCGTGCTTTTAAGGCTCGCGTGCCTAAAATTCTAGGCCCGGCCAAGCCCGCGTGCCGCCCAGCCTATTGGCCATCTTTAGCTAAACTTGCCTCGGTATATACATTTAATCACTACAATAATTATGATTAATAAGGAGCAGTTAATTAAAATAAATTCTCTCTGTGTCTACCCCATGTAATTCCCACATTACGTCTACTTTGGTGCTTTTACCCAAGGAATTATTCTCTCTCTTTATTTACTTTGTGTCTCTCTCCATTAGCAGACCTGTTCAAAACTTCAAATCAAAATTATTATTAATATCAATATTTCAAGCGCATTGTGTGGGTTTCAAATTGCCACATTCTATTAGACAATGTGACAATAAACTATGGAAGGGTGGACAAGTTCGGAAGAGAAGTGAAGAAGCAAAAATAATACTAGAGAAGTTATCCCCTGCAACTCACTGCCAGTGAATCCCACCAATCCCCACTTATCAATAAATCCTACTAAAAGATGTAAATTATTTTCTCTCTTTATGCACCCTATCTAATTCCACATTACTATTATTTTATACACGTACGTGCACACACATACATATACATATACATACATATACATATACAGACAATACATATATATATATATATATATATATATATGAAATTCATAATTCGTTCAAATAAATGCTTATATGATCTATGTTCTTATGATAATTTTTTACCGAAGATAGTATGAAAGTGTTTTAAAATTTTTGTAAAATGCCAATAAAACACCACGACTTTACTTGACTCTTGTTGATGGTGAAGAAATTCGCGGGATAGGGAATGAATGAATTCGTCCACAGCGTGAGGTGAATGATAGAGCAGTACTTGTAAATTTTGGAAATATGTCATTTGATGAAAGTTATGTTCATTTTCAGTAATTTCATACAAGGATAAAATGAATATTAGAATAAAAATAAGGGTGGAATTATTTGAACCCATCAAAATAGTCGCTCCACCCATTTTCTAAACTCATCCATCACTGAAATTTAAAAATTAATATTTTACCATACCAACCCTCTTAAATGTCAGACATACCCTTGTTTAAATAAATTATTATGATAGTAGTTTCTTAATAAATAAAAAAGAAAACCGGAAGAAAGCGCAAGCTTGCTCTTTCTCTCACTTCCTGGATCTCTCCCTCTCAATTAAAATCACAAGAACTCGACTGCAGATGCATTGGTGAGAGAATAATTTGGCATTTAATCGAGCATTATAAAAGCATATACAAACATTTATTTTCTCCAATGATCAAACCAATTCGTAGAACTCGAAAGAATATAAGAATTACAAGTAGAGGTTCAACTCATGTCTCTTGTTGTTGTTTATTCAATTACAACATCATGAACAAAAATATAAATAATAGAAACCGCAAAAAATTGCAATCATTACTCATTGAGAGGTTGGCGAAGAATAGTAAAAAAAAATCTTGAAGCATACTAAACATTTTTTTTTCCCAAAGGAGTAAACTTTTTAGCAAGTATTTTCTTCTTATTTTTATGGTTTGAGTTCTAATTTTGTGATTAAATTCTTTTTGATAAATGTGTTTTGTTTCTCTATGATGATAAATTACATGTAATGTTGCAAAAATTAGTGTTAGGGAAAGATGAACATGTCGGCTCTTGGCAAAGATTTGTGCAAATACTAACTACAATATTTCATTTAATGATATTATCATGTCCATTTTGGTAAATTACTAAATGAGTATTATGGTAATAGAATTGATTTCGAAAAAATGGGTGCTGAGAGTATTTAGATGAGTTAAAATAACTTCACCCTAAAAATAATTGTTAAGATTGATGAGAAAATTTGAGGGGACAAATATCATTACTCCTTGCTGGCATTACTGTACTCACCTTGGGGCATGGCCGGCCTATGGGGAGGTTGTATTGGCCCGTTTCTCTTTGTATCTTTTCCGTTTGATTGGCTTGCCTGTATCATAAAATAAAAATTAAATTTAGCCAATGATGGATTTTAAAGTGTACTTAAAATTTTAATAATTTTAGTTCAAGCCTTCAACTATTAAACCAAATATTAATTATTAATTACGGTAAACATAAATTCAAGTAGAAACCTAGCAAACAACGTACCACTAAATAATAGCACAAATCACCAATAAGTGCGTAAATCAGCTGGCATGGGGCTATTGTAACTTAACCAAGATTCTCGGTTCGAAACTTGAGAATGCACTTGCGTTAAATACTTGTTGGGAAAGTTTTGCCACTTTACTGGTCCTACCTGGCTTGAATATGGATTAGTTGGGGTCCAATGCGGTCTTCGGACACTAGATGGTTTAATATACCAAAAAAAAATACAAATCCTATTCAAATTTGATTAATGACTTAAAATTAATTTATGATTTTAAATAACATAATGTTATAAAAACAACAATTTAATTCAATTGAAATGGATGGTAACATCATTAGATTTAATATTGTTCTTTCAAATTTATTTCTTTAAATAATATAAATGTTGCAGTATAATTCAATTAAAATTAAGTCACAAAAATTCAAAGCGTGCTTTTTTGTAGGTTTTTTCACGCTTGCCTCAAATGAGGGCATGCTTTTATGGATCATGAACTATGAAAAGACATGTTTGTGTCATGTCGTGCTGTATGGGTGTGTCATGTGCCTAGTGTTGTACTCAGATACTCGGTCGATCCTTTGGACATCTCCAATCTTGTTAAAATCTTCTTGGACAAAACTGTTCTAATGCATTCTTTTAATAGAAACACATCATATATTTCATATTTAACTCTCATGGATGTATTTTAATTCTTATCATGATCATTAGTCAATTTCAATGGAATTTAAATTCAATGCTAATCTAATTAATTATAAGAAATTTTTAAAGATTCAATGTTAGTGTCACGTGAGGTTAAAATTTGATTCCATACATATTATTATTCAATAACTATCCATCGCAGCCTCATAAAACATTAGCAAGGATTTGCACTGAATTTTAATATTCCCTTGTATCATCGATGTGTGCTTAGACAAATACTCATTAAGGAGCCAAGCGCGGCATGATGGGTCCAAGTTTTTTTTCCTCATGCCGTGTTTCAGCTAACATTAATCCAGCAATTGGACTGATATAAGCTAGCTCAACATGCCATGACATAAATTTTGAGAAAATATGTTCTTCAAAAGCATATTTGTTTATTTAATTGTAATAAATATTTTTTTTTATTAATAAAATAAATGAGGTATTTTATTCAAGTATCTTAGTTGCATTAATATTTTGAGTAAAGTCCATTTAATCATATTGTATGTATTTATGTGATCACCATGTAGATTCACAGAAGACATAAATACAAGTTATATTATAATTAAATAAATTTAGTTCGCAGTTGATAAATAAGGTTGGACACTTTATTTAGGTATAAACTGTAATAAATTCATTAAATGATTTGTCTTAATCATGTATGAATTTATTGATGTAGTACGACTACGTTGAACAGGATCACATATGAGATTTAATTAACTTTATAATAACTGTCAGACTTACTAAATCTCATAGACATTGATTTTACTGTAATCTTAATCTTAAGTTAGTTATAATTTCATGATTGTAATTGTTATTCCATTTGAGTTACCAAATGACACGACACACAATCGTAGTCAAGATTACCCGTTATCTTGGTAGGAGCAATTATGAGTATTGAAGTTATAAATTAACAATATAGAATTTTTACAACACATCTCTTGATGGGTTTTCAGCATTTGATCATAGAATTCTCTGGCCAGAGTGTGTCAACATATTTAGTATGTTCAAAACAATCATTAGAAAAACCAGTAAGTATCAAGGAGTAAGATGTAATTAAATTGATTGGACAGTTGAGATATCAATTTAATTAACGATGTGGTATAAAGGATTATGCAGTAAAGAAATCAATGTGGCATGGGTCAAATTATAATTCGAGAATACTATCTTAGATAGCATACAATTATGGAGGTCAATTCCAAATCTACTCCACTTGGAATTAGATAGTTGGTCTTTGGGGTGGCGGCGGCTGGGGAAGAAAAATATGGATTTTAGGGTTTTCATGGTTTTTATCATTGAATTCCCTATAGTTCTATAGTTTTATCTTTTGGGTAGAAAGTTTGAATTTTATGCATTTAAGTCCAAAAATAGTTTTGGGCTTAATGAATCTTAGTTTTAGGTCCAATTGAAATTGGGCTTAATTGATTAAAATGCGTAGATAAAATTTAAAACATTAAATTTATTTTTGGTTCAAAATTTTTATTTAAAAAAAGATTTTTATTTATTTTCTTTCAAAATTAAAATTGGACCAATAATAAATTTAAAAGCCCAATTTCCCTTAATCCATTAACAAAGATAAGTTTATGGAAGATTGACATTGACAAGAAACTCAATAAAGATTATTTAATTAGACCAATAATAAATTTAATGTATTTTTTCATTTTAGGAAAACCATGAATTAAGACTATTTAATTATTTTTTTCTATATGTTATGTTTTGGATGATAACATGCCATGATAACATGTTATATAGAATAGGTAGTGTCATTCTATGCATAATAATACATGTCATTCATACTACAAGAAAATAGCCAATAGATAACAAATAATTTATGACAGATTATAGGTATATCATAAAATTACGACAGAATTGTGATAGAATTCTCAATCTAACATAGATTTATTATGTTACATGTCATTCATACTACAAGAAAATAGCCAATAGATAATAATACATGTCATTCATACTATGCATAATAATACATGTCATTCATACTACAAGAAAATAGCCAATAGATAACAAATAATTTATGACAGATTATAGGTATATCATAAAATTACGACAGAATTGTGATAGAATTCTCAATCTAACATAGATTTATTATGGGCTTGTGATAGAAATATTTATGATCATGAAATTATGATGGTTTTATGATATGATTATTTTTTATCATGAAATGATGATAGAATTGTGATAGAAATTTATTCGATCAAAAAGTATGGTAGAAAAATGATTTTGACCACATTTGACCCAAACTTGATGTACCATTCACACACTGTCATTGCCACACTGTCATTGCCGTCATACAAAATTCAGCCTCCCCCCTTTTAAGCCATCAACCTCTTCAGTTTTGCTTTGGCTCCTAATACTGTCAATTTCTTTCATTTCGTTTCAATTTTTCCTAATTAAACCGTTGTCTCTTCGTTTTGAAACCGTACGTCAATGCCTTCGCAACGTAGAGAGCACTAGCCAAGCAAACAAAATTCAGCCAATTCCTAAGGTAACCCTAACCCTCATTTGGGGAATCTTTGGTAATATATGTGTTGGATATTGGAGCATAGATAGATCCATGTGGGTAAAATTGAAGCTGCATGTTCTTCTAATTTTTTTATTAACGGTAATATTTGTCTTGTAGCGTGAATCTTTGGTTAAACATATGGTTTTGATTCTTTTTGCCTTATCCTCTTTATATAAATATATGTAAAGACTTGACTATGTTGTAAATATTTCTATAAGATGAACTTTGGTAGGGTTGGCAAAACCCCGGGCCGGGTCCGGGTATCACAATGACTGGACCCTACTCGGATGCAATTTTGCCTGGGCCGGGTTTTAATTTGGGTACCCGAATTTTATATTTTTTAATATTATGTGTATATATTTTTATTTTTTGGTAATTTTATAAGTTTTAAATTTATTTCAATAAAATTTGACATGAAAATATAAACTTTAAGTATTTAAAACTTAATATATGTGTAATAAATGAGTCAAATAAATATAAATATTTAAAATAATATATATTTGATAATATTTTTTTAATAAAATTCAGTTTCCGAGTTTATCAAGTGATCCCCAAGACCGGCCCGGCTTCACACCCGGCCCGGGAAATACCTGGCCCATAACACCCGGCCCGGGAAATACCTGGCCCATAACACCCGGGTGTGGTCCGAGTCCAGACTGGGTGGGTATTTTTGCCACCTCTACACTTTGGTTTCTTCACTTAATTATTTGTTCATCGATCTAGTATTATCATGCTTTACGAGGTAGGTGTATATACCCCATATGCTTATGTGTTTGCTCTTTGTAATAAGTTTGTTTGCTTCTTCAGTATTTTATACCAAATGCTTTGTTGTTGGGTTTAAATTATTAATTGTTTCATTTATATTTGTTTAATAACAGATTGTATCTATTTTGATGCATTTTGTTTGTTTTTGGAAATTGTGTGGGTACAATTTTAGATCAAACTTAGATAAATGTTTGTGCACTGAATGTGACTTGCTTGGAACATAAATAGATTTTTAAGGATTCACTGTATAGAGGCGGGAAACCAGCAACATACATTCTGATGGTCAACCCGAATGGGGACTATATCAGTTTGCACTGCTGGAGTAACAAGCCACGTACAAGTGTTCCCCTAGCATAACCTAGTCATATGTTTGGCACAAGGCACCCATACATAATACCAGCTAAGGCTTACCTCACACAACAATAATTATTCCAGAAACATGGTACGCTCACTCAAAATGTCATATAATTGCGATATCATTGAGCTAGTGTTTCATAAGATCAAAATTAAGACAACACCTCTGTCAAAGGGGCTTACAATTGAAGCAGCAAAGTTTGAAAAATCATAAAAAATAAATCACAAGTTCAATTACCATGAAATTTTTCATATTTGAAAGACATATTGAAGTTTAATGTATCAAAATTTCAGCTCATTTATATACCATTAGTGGTATGTGGCTGGAATTAGAGTACTGTTGGAAGATGGTGGGTTGCTGGGTAGGGGTTGGAGTGTTGCTCAGTGTCTGCATTGGAGTGTTGGAGTGTGGCTGTTGGAGTATTACCACTGGAAGAGGGCATTACTACTGGAAGTCAAGCTTAAAGTCTTACTGTTGGAATATTTCCATTAATATTTGGAAGTTTTGTTGGGTAACTTGGCTTGGTTTCTGGGGTTATAACTTAACTGTGTTGTTTAATATTTGGGGTTTTTTTTTTTAATTTAAGATGTTTTATTATGTATTCATGGTGATTACATTGGATACTATATGTATCTCTTTTGAATTTGTTGGATTGAATGGATTTTAATTAATATTATTTGTTTTTAGTTTTTGTTCTCATATTCATTTTATCAATTAATTAAATATGTAAACAGGAATTAATTAATAAATTATAATTATAATATAATTTTTTTAAAAAAAATATAACTCTATGATGGGAAATAGTCATCATAAAGTTTGTCATAAAAAATTTCCCTCCAAAATTATAGATATATATTAACAAATGATAATTGAACTTCCCACCAAAAATTAAAAAAAAAAAGGTGCGAAATTTAAATAAATTCAAATTTTAATTAAATTATTTTTTATATTAAAATATTGTGTGATGGATATATGGCCGTGAAATACCATCATAAATTCATGATGGAAAAATATTCTGTCATAAATTAATGACAGTGACATAGATGACAGATGAACTGTCTGTCATGCACTCCCTTTTATGACAGTTATTTCCCGTCATCTATTACCTGTTTTCTTGTAGTGATTAGACCATTTGTTTATAACACCAAACATGGTATATACAAAGTTTCTGATAACTTTAGACAGCAGCTGACCAATTTGATGAATTAATTAAAAATCAACTATTAGTTCCAAAATCTGCAAACTTGAAACATACATATTCAGCTTTAATTGCTCAAAATTTCAAGTCAATCAAGTATAGTTTAGTCACATTTTAAAACAATAAAACTTGCCATAATAGTCCAACAATTCTCAAATTTTCTAGAGAACCATAATTATCATCCTTTCACTTCTATAATCAATTTTCCAGCAACTTAAACATCACCAAACCACATGCTTAAAGCAATATTAGACATGTAAAACAAACAACAACCTTGCTTTTGAGTTTTGAAACAAAAAACATCACCAAATCATATAGCTTGAGATAATTAGATCACTCTTAAAACTTTAACCATGTTTGCATTGGCAAAGAATATTAGTAGAACATTTTTTTTTAATAATATAAAGTTATAGATCTCAAATAGTCTATCTGTTCTTTGCTGGACCAAACATGTGATCATGATATTTCTTGGACTTAAGTCTTATTTATATCAGAACAAAATTTAGATAAGCATGTGCCAAGAAAAATTCAGTTAATGTATTCTTCCATGTGTTTTTCATTTGTTTTTGGATTTTTTTCATCTTAATTTGTTTATGTTGCAGCAAAGGTATTTAAGTCATTGTTAATTTGTACCTTGCATACATGTATTGGTAATATATTCTGATTTTTTATTTATATTCTACCTCCTTAGTGTATCAGGATCAAATCTAATTGAAATTAAAAATGGATAAGTCATGGATGCATTGTAGTAAAATGACAAAAGAGTATGAAGATGGGGTTGAAAAATTTATGAGATTTGTTATTGCTAATGCCGAAGGTAGTAGCGTTATTAGATGTCCATGTACTAAATGTATGAATCTATCCTTTCGTACACATAAGGTTGTTCGTGAACATTTGTATTTTCATGGTTTTGATGTTTCTTACACAACCTGGAGTTGGCATGGGGAAGATGTCCATGACACAGCACTTCCTAATATAGAACTAGATGTTCCATTTGAGTTTATGGACTACGATAATGGTAACACAGTAGATATGGTTAACGATGCTTATAAGGATTATGCTGCAGATCCTAAAGCATTTAAAGAACTTCTAGAACAGGCTGAGAAGCCTTTATACCCGAGATGCACAAATTTCACTAAGTTAGGCATTTTGATTTACTTGTTCAATATAAAAGGTAAATTTGGGTGGTCTGACACAAGTTTTACTGAGTTGTTAGGTCTTCTAGCCAAGTTGCTGCCTGAAAGTAATGAAATCCATGTGTCTATGTATGAGGTCAAAAA
Organism: Citrus cavaleriei; assembly: GCA_030448935.1. Taxonomy (NCBI): domain Eukaryota; kingdom Viridiplantae; phylum Streptophyta; class Magnoliopsida; order Sapindales; family Rutaceae; genus Citrus; species Citrus cavaleriei. Next base: position 590,212 of record JAUJEM010000066.1, on the reverse strand, counting down.
GACAATGTCCGTTTTAGGTTTAAAATATGTGAAAATATGTTCTTGCCCAAATGACTGCATACTCTACAGAAATGAGTATGAAGGCCTCTTTGAATGTCCTAGTTGTGGTTTATCTAGATGGAAAAAAAAGGATGGTAGTGCTAACCAGTATAGGAAAGGGGTTCCTGCGAAGCGTTTATGGTATTTTCCGCCTATACCTAGTTTTAAGCGCATGTTTCAGTCCTCACAAACTGCCAAAGACTTGACTTAGCATGCAAATGAGAGAGTCGATGATGGTAAGCTTCGACATCCGGCAGACTCACCATTATAGAAATTAGTAGATAACAAATGGTCGACTTTTACATTAGATCCTAGAAATCTTCACCTTGCCTTATCAGTTGATGGAATAAATCCACATAGCTCTCTTAGTAATACATATAGTTGCTAGCCAATTATTCTAGTAACATACAATCTTCCTCCATGGTTGTGTATGAAATAGAAATTCATGATGTTGTCCCTATTGATTTCTGGTCTTCAACAAACGGGCAATGACATTAATGTGTACTTGCCTCCTTTGATAGAAGATTTGCGAACTTTGTGGGAAGTTGGGGTGGAGGCTTATGATGCCTATAGAAAGGAGTTTTCTAATATGCGGGCTATGTTATTATGGACTATAAATGACTTTCCGGCATAAGAAAATATAGCTGATTGCACTGTTAAAGGATATAATGCTTGTCCATATTGTGGTGTAGACACTACTAAATGTAGACTTAAATACAGTGGAAAAAATGCATATATCGGTTACCGTTGTTGGCTTCCTCATGATCACGAATTCCGTGACTATTATAAAGCTTTTGACAACACAATAGAGAGAGAGTTTGCTCTGAAACCATTAAATGGTGAGGGTGTTTTATGGCTGGTTGATTCTATTGATTATAAATGGGGGAAGAACAAGTTATTAAAACGTAAAAGTTCTGACAATGATGACCACATATGGTGGAAAAAATATCTATATTTTATAATTTAGAGTATTAGAAGCATTTACTTGTGCATCATCAATTAGATGTTATGCACATTGAAAAGAATGTATGCGAGATGTTCTTAAGTCAATGAATGATCTTGTGGACATGAAAATTAAGGATGAACTAGCACCAACTTTAAAAAAGAACAAGCGCACCTTCCTTCTTGCAGCTTGTTACACATTAACTAGAGATCAAAAGACAAGGTTCTGCAAAGATTTGAAAAGTATTAAAGTTCATGCTCGATATTCCTCAAAGATTAGAAATCTTGTGTCAATGAAAGACCTTAAACTTCAGGGCCTTAAGTCACATGACTGTCATGTTCTTATGCAACAACTTCTCCCTATTGCCATTAAGTGTGTCTTGCCAAAGCATGTGAAAAGAACGTTGATCAGGCTGTGTTGTTTCTTCAATTCGTTATGTTCCAATGTGGTTGATGTGACAACATTGGATAAATTACAGGCAGACCATGTGGTGACTTTATGCTTATTAGAAAATTATTTTCCTTCCCTTTTCTTTGACACTATGTCGTACTTGACTGTGCATTTAGTTAATGAAGTTAGATTATGTGGCCCGGTTTATCTTTGGTGGATTTATCCCTTTGAGAGATACATGAAAACTCTTAAAAGTTATGTCCGAAACCACAACTGTCCTGAGGGTTGTATAGCGGAGAGTTATATTGCGGAAGAAGCATTAGAATTTTGTGCAGAATGCACGTTAAATGTGAGTACAGTTGGGGTTCCATCTGGACATGTGCAAAAGCTATCAAAAAATAAGCTACTGTGTGATGGGAAAGTGGTGCAAATTCCAGCAAATTTGCTAGATCAAGCACATCTGTACATCTTGCATAACACACAAAAAGTGGTACCATACATTAGGTAATTTACTTCAATTATTCTAATCACATCTATGTGTTTTATTTTCTAATATGAAAAACTAATTTTTCATGTTCTAAATCTTTGGTGACCACATGGATTGGCTTAAAACATGTTATCCACATCAAAATAACAAATGGTTGCAAGAGGAACACAACCATACATTTGCCGATTGGCTAGTTGATAAGATTGAAACATGTATATATTATTAATTTTTACAAAGTTTGTTAACCCCATTTTTCCCCCCACCTAGCGATATAAATCTGCTTATCCTTTTTCTCTTGCTAGGTATATGACTTAATTAAAAAAGGTGATCACATATCGGATACCTTACGTTGGTTATCACAATGGCCTCTTCCTTTTGTAACTAAACATAATGGTTACGACATCAATAGTTTTCACGTTGTTACACGTGACCGAGACTCAAGTCGTGTAACTCAAAATAGTGGAGTTAGTGTAGTTGATTATGAAATATGTGACATGACATATTATAAAGTTATAGATGAGATTTGTGTACTTGACTATCATTTGTTAACAATTCCTGTGTTAAAGTGTGATTGGTTTCAAAATAGTTGCGTCAAGAAAGATGAGTTTGGATTCATCTTAATAGACTTAAACAGATTAGGATATAAATATGATTCATTAATATTGGCTTCTCAAACCAAACAAGTATTTTATGTAAATGATCAAATTCAAACAAAATAGTCTATTGTATGTCATATGCCTATTAGAAGTAATCCCAATCAAATAAATGAAGATGAATTTAATAATGTAATAGAATATCCTCCATTCACAAGAGAATTACCAACTAATGATTTGTTATATTCCACTAATGACGATCGAGCGATCTCTGCACGTAACAACAAAGAGGGAATTTGGGTTATATAGGTTGATAAAATCATTTAACTAATGTTCTTCATTTGTTTATTTCAGGGGCAGTAATATGGCTAAGGGAAAACATATTGTGGTTGATGGTGCTTCTGATCAGGATTGTAATTTAAAAGATGATTACTACGACTTATTTGCCCATAACGTTGATTTAGAAGGTGTAAAAGATGAGGCTGATTTGGATGGTGTTGCTGAGTTGGATGCTGCTGAGATAGATAGAATTGAGTTTGATGGAGGAGATTTTCATGGTGCTGGTTTGGAAGGAGATGATTTAGATAGTATTGAGAGAGATGGTACTAATTTGGTTGCTCTTAATGTTGATGTTCCTGAAAGTAGTAACTCTAGGAGAGGTGTGAATATGGGTGCTAGGCAAAATAAAAGACTTAAAAAAAAAGATTATGGTGCAATACAATGAAATGGGTGTTCCTGCAGGGGATGAAGCAACTGAGTTGGCTTCTTTTCTTGGCGTATTGGCTCGTACATCAGTTTTTATTTTTTATTTCGATTGGCGTAAAGTTCCTCCAGAGACAAAGGAGCATTTGTGGAAATCTGTTATGATAATTCTTGAAAAACTTATTGCATTCTACTTAAACCTTTTCTTGTCATTTGTCACCTATTAGTTATATGATTTGGATTTTTATTAACTGACACTTTAACAATCTTCTTCCATATTTAGGGTTGTTTCATTGTTCATCCTAGAAGTAGGAAGTAGGTAATACAATCAATCGGAACAGCATTTCAAAAATTCAAGTATATGCTGACGAAAAACTATATTTGGAGGTTCAAAAATGATAAAAAGAAATTGTATACACCGCCAATTGATTACCCTAAAATAAAGTGGCCTGTTTGGATAAAGTTTGTCGACAAACATTTGTCCAAATGATTTGAAGTAAGTATTTTAAAGTTATGATAAATAATATGCTAATAGTTACTTAACAATTACGTTGTGTTAAAAAGATGTTTTTTCTTATGTAGAAAATCAGTCGTATCAACAAGAATCGGAGAGCTTTGAACAAGTGTAATCACCGTCTTAGTCGAAAATGATACGTTGGATTAATGAAAGAAATTGTAAGTGTGTATATATCGGTATAAAGGGTATTTTTAACTATTACATTTTTTTAATAGTTTACTAATCTAATTACTTTTATCGAAATAGTGTGCAGAATCGGGTCTTTCTGAAGACTTAATTGATAGAAGTAAGCTATGGAAGAGAGCTCGAATGCTAAAGAATGGAGGATACGACCTTAACACTAAGCAAGTTATTAAGAAATTGGTAATTAAGTTTAACTAGAACAAAAACTGTTATGATATTAGATCTATGCTCATTTGATAATATTAGTTTCCTTACAATGTGGTGTTAGGAAAAGCTAAAGGAGGACCAAAAAGACTTATTCACTTCAGATGCAAGAAATAACTTACTTACACAAGCATTGAAAAAGCTTCCTCGAATTGGTCATATGCAAGGCTTGGGCAAATTTATATCTGCTTCTACGTACTTTCATGCCATTCATGGACCCATCCGAAGTGAGAGAGAAAGGGATCTAGATGCTTGGAAAAACTCAGTTGATGCTTAGTTGCAAGAAATTTCTAAAGAATTGAAGAGGACACCTCACCATTCAGATATGGGAAGTTCCACTTTCCCACAAAATAAAGGCACTGATAATGATAGTGAGGGAGATGCACATCAGGTTACTTCATTTATAAAATTAGATGAATTTTTCCTGGTTTATTTTTCCTTGTATATCTGCCATTCAATACAGTTTAATTTACTTTTTGCCAATAATGCTGACATGAGCCAGAAAATTTGGGCAAGTTATCTAAGAAGAAGAGAAAATGGATGTCCAGTCAGAAAGTATAGCAACCTAAAGTATCAACACTGAGAAAGAATGAAGAAACCAGGAAGAATGAAGAGACGCCAAAAAACATATTGTTGCCATTCCGATGAAGTCAGCCAGAAAAGATGATTACGATGATGACAATGAACTCCATGCACAGAAGGTTAATTTATTTAAAAAATTAGTTGTATTTTTCTTGGCTTAATATACTTACTGCCTTGTATATTTACTATTCAATCTAGTTTAATAATCTTATTAGTTCATATAATTAATATTCACAGGAGCCAGATAATTTAGGCAACTCGCCAAGAAATGCTACTGCAGCCATTTCGATGAAAAGTCCAAGACTCAATTCCAAAGGATTGTGCAAATGATGAGAGGAAAAGTGTTGAAAGCAGTGAAAACCAATTGGACTTTGACTATGTTGATGGTATACGTGAGATTCATCCTGACAGCCCAACAAAAAAGGCACTTTTGAAAAAGGATAAAGCCAAAAACAATTGTAGTGCAACCTATGAGGAACACAAGGAGTGCGACACTCAAGCACCAGAACAGTCATCCGAAGTTTTAATTATTTAGGAAGTTGTGTGAGAAATACATGCTTGGTGAAAATAATGGTGTTTTGACATATCTGATTAGTGATAATGTATTCCAAAAAGAGGCTTGTGCTTATATTGGGAAGAAAGATTGCAATGATCTGCTGTCAATGCAAGCGTTAGGAGTGAATGCTATTCAAGTATATATGGCGTAAGTGGTTTTATGATTTTCCCTTACACTATTTAATATCAATTTGGTATACTTTTTTATTGATGCACTGATTTTCTGTTAAGGATGTTGGATTCTACCATTCCACCAACCAGAAAAGGAACAAAACCATTCAGATTCATGTGTCTTAGTTTGGTTTGCCCAACAGATCCAAAGGCTGCAGAATGATTTCGCTCTAAAAGAGTTGAGCATATTCATGACCACTTGAAAAAGGCCAAAAACGGACAACTTATTTTCATGCCATACAATCCTTCATAAGTTTTAATTTTATTTAAAACTTTTACAGCTGTTAAATTCATATTACGTTCACAATTGTTTCTTAATTAATAGTTATGCTTTTGGCTTTTGTAGCTACCATTGGGTATTAGTTGTGTTTGATGTGGTAAAAAAGGAAGTATTTTATGTAGATCCTATGCAATTCAGTCCTGAAAATGATTTAGAACAACTCCTTAAAATGTATGTATGCTAGTCTATTTCTAGCAATTGATAGTTTAAGTTTCTTCAATATGATTAAGAGATAACAATATAGTTTTGTTTCCAGCGCCATGACACTCTTCACATCAGAGGATGGTAAGGAAAAATGGAATTATAATACTAAGATGAGAATTGTGAAGGTAAAAAAAAAAGTATCTTTATAAGCCTATTGATTACGTACCTTAACTAAAATGGATGAGTTTTGTAAGAAAGTTTTTCATCTTTTTTTTTTCATGAACAGGCTCCGAAACAAAATATCACAAAATTGGAGTGTGGCTATTTTAAGGTACATGAAGGAAATAATAGCAAATGTTAGTTTGCTAACGAACATTGTAAGTTGATGATTAGATATGCTAACTTTCTTTTATTTCCTGCATATGACATTATTTTTAAAGTTTGACAATATTATTTCTTATGATTAACAGTTTAATGGAAAGAAATCATACACTCAAGATGAATTAGATGAGGTTCGTTTGGAGTGGGCTAACCATTTTTTTGATATTCTCATTGCATCAGCATAATGGTTAGTATGAGTATGAAATTTGTAACAAAATGGTTAGCTGTTACAAATTGTTGAAATTGAATTTGTAGTATCAAATTATAATGGTTGCTGTTAAGGATTGTACTGTAGATGCTATGCATTTGATAACTTTGGGTATTTTAATTGATTTTGCATAGACTGGTTTGCTGGGTTTGGGTTGGATTGTTGCTGGATATATGGCTGGAAGTGCTGTTAGAAGATGGTTGGTTTCTGGATATATGGTTGGAAGTTCTGTTAGAAGGTGGTGGGTTGCTGGATATGCTTGGAGTATTGCTAGCGTGGCTGGAATTGGAATGTTGAGAAACCTGGCTTTGTGGCTAGAGTTAAGAGTGCTAGAACTCCTGGAAGTCTTGCATTAATCTTTGCAAGTTTTGTTGAGAAACTTGGCTTGATGGTTGGAATTTTAGTTGATTTTGTTGTACATGCAATGGAATTTAATAGTTGTTTTATATTTTGAGATGTTTTTTAAATTTTGAGATGCTTTATTATATGTATCACATTGGACCTTTTATATATGTATTTTTTTTAAATTAATTTATTAGATTGAATGAATGTCAGCAATGTTAATTGTTTTCTAGTTTTTTTAATGGTATTCATTTTATTAATAAACAAGAATTTATCAACAAATTGGAATTATAAAATGTTTTTTTTTAAATTATAATTTTATGACGGGAACTATCTGTCACAAATTCTGTCATAAATAATTTTCCGCGAAATTGAATAATAAATTAACAAATGACAATCGAATTTCCCACCAAAACTTCAAAAAATGGTGAGAAAATTTAAATTTAAATTTAAATTATTTTTCACATTAAAATATTGTGTGATAGATGTATGACAAAAAAAACCATCATAAATTCGTAACGGATAAATTTCCGTCATGAATTAATTACAGTGACATAGATGATAGAAGAATTATCTATCATTCACCCATTTTTATGACAGTTATTTCCCGTTATCTATTGCATGTTTTCTTGTAGTGTTATATATTATGAATCTCATTATATTGTTTGCAATTTGCAAATGCTTTATAATATTGGATATCATCTAGATAATATTATAGAAAACATGCAATTAACAATATATAATCAATGTATGTTTCAAAAAGGAAAAACCAATTTTAAAATATTGAGTGGGGAGGGAAAAATTCAAGATAATTTTTCCCACGGGCTCCATTGTTAGTTGAATAATAAAATTATATATGATAATTTTTCCCACGGGCTCCATTGTTAGTTCAATAATAAAATTATATATATACCTCGACTTCATGATACGGTGATGCTCCCTTCAGAGGGTATATATATTAGATATTTTATTTGATGAAATTTCTCAAAGATCAAATTGAAATATTTTTCAATAAGTTGATCACTCCAACGGTGACTATTGATATGAAAAGTACGTAGATTGAAACAATGGTTATACACCCAACTAAAATTTGTTACTAACCTTCCCAATGAAGTTCTGTTCACAAATTTAGGCTTAAAAGAATAACGATAATTATTTATCATGTATTTACATAAAAGTAAATAATCCAATGAGAACAAGTGGAACTTCTTTCTCTTTTATATGATATGAGAGGACTGCTGCCACTTCCTTATTACCATTTAGACAATCTCCGATCTACACCTGGGTCACGAGATTCGAATTAGTGGAAAATCGCCCTAGCTAGATTCACTCCCGGTGAAATAGCAGCTACGCCCCTTGGTCTCGACCTAGGATCCGATAAATCAATCAATTTTGCTCTCCATTTTCTGTAAAAAGGGGAGACAAAGAGTAGGATCTAATTCCCAACAGAGAGGGCAGTGACATATGCAGAGTGAAAATAATAGACTTCTCGAGGTTTAGTCTTCTCTTCTATTCAAGTGGGGCTTTGTGCTAGGTAATTTCACTCAAGAAGACTTAATAGATAGTATCTAAGTATGATTGAGTATTTTTCAGAAAATGTCTTCCTTGAGCCCACCTACCATTATTCTGAATCAAAACAAACTCACTGGCGAGAACTATATAGATTGGAAAAGAAATCTATTTATTGTCCTGAGAGCTGAAAATTATAAATATGTCTTAACCCAGCCATGCCCTCCATTTCCAGCAGAAGATGCTCATAGAAATCAGAGGAGGCTTTATGAGGAATGGCAAAAGGCCAATGAAATGGAAAAATGCTACATTTTAGCCTCGAATTCTAATATTATGCAGACCAAACATCAGAACTTGGAGATTGCCACTTAAATAATGGATAGTCTCCAAGATGTTTGGGCAAAGTACTTGCTTTGTGAGACAAGCAACGATGAAAGATATTATGAACACCAAAATGGGGAAAGGCACAAGAGTTCGTGATCATGTCCTCAAAATGACGGACTATTTGAATGAGACTGAGATTTAGAGAGCACAAATTGATGATAACTCAAAGATTGACATGGTGCTAGAATCTCTGCCAAAAACATTCAAGGAGTTTAAGGTCAATTATAAAATAAACAAAAGAAACATGACCTTAACTGAGTTGATGAACGAACTTCATTCTACTGAAGAGATCTATCGTGCTGAGAAATTTCTGGGAAGCATAAATATTGCAGAAAAAGATTCTTCTTCTAGACCTAAGCCGAAAGGCAAATGTAAGAAGAAAGTTGGGAAAAAAGACTGTCTACCAAGAAAGATGGCAAGCCAAAAGGAAAATGGTTCAAGTGTGGATAGAAAGGTCACTAGAAAAAGGATTGCCCTAAGATTGTGAAACCAGATATGGGAAATTTTTTTTTAATTGTAATTCAGGACACCAAGAAACTAAGTGAAGGAAGCGTCAAGTTGTAGTTAGGGACATGACAGTTCGTGTCAGCAGTGAAGACTGGGTCTGTTTTATTATCTTTCAATAATGAGACTTTAGTTTTGAATAATTATCTTTATATTCCAGACATTAAGAGGAATTTAATTTCAGTATACTGTAAATTTTAGATCCTCTGTTTCAATTTTTTTTATAATAAGAGATTTATTTGTTCTGGTACATTGGAAGATAATTTATATTATTTAAGTCCTATAATCCATTTTATGCATGACATAGTGATCACTAATGATGAGCATACACATTTATCTAAGAAAAGAAATATTTCTTCCAACCAATGTTACCTTTGGCATTTACGTTTGGGTCATATAAACCAAAATATGATATAGAAATTATCAAAGATGAATGAATCATTGCCACTCTGTGAATCCTGTTTAGAAGGAAAAATGACCAAAAAGCCATTCTCGGCCAAAGGAGTGTGTGCAACAGTACCACTTGGATTCGTACATACAGATGTATGCAGACTAATCAATGTACAAGCTCGAGGAGGTTATGATTATTTCATCACTTTCACTGATGATTACCCGAGATACGGTTATGTTTATTTGATGTGTCATAAGTTTGAAGCTCTTGAGAAATTCAAAGAGTATAGGGCTAAGACAGAAAAGTAATTAGATAAGAACGTAAAGAAACTTCGATCTAATCGGGGTGGTGAATTTCTCTCAGGAGATTTCAAATAGTATCTAGTTGAAAATGAGATTATATCTCAGTTAACTGGCCCGGAGACACCACAACAAAATGGGTTAACTGAAAAGAGAAATAGAACTCTTTTGGATATGGTGAGATATATGCTTAATTATTCGTCATTACCAATCTCTTTTTGGGGACTAGCACTGGAAACTGCAATTTACCTCTTGAACTTAGTTCCATCTAAGTCAATGCCTAAAACCCCAATAGAATTATGGTCAGGTTGCAAACCAAGTTTATGACATGTTCGTATTTGGGGATCACCAGCACATGTGCTGAAACCAAATGCAGACAAAATGGATTCACATTCTGAGGTTTGTACATTTGTGGGGTATCCTAAAGGAACAAGGGGAGGTTTATTTTATAGTCTCAAGATAGGAAAGTGATCGTGAGCACACATTTCACTTCCCTCGAGGAAGACTATATGAATAACTTCAAACTTCAGAGTAAGATAATGCTTGAAGAACTGTCAGGTGATCAGGTTGATGCTCAGCTTTCAACACCTGTTGTAGAACATGAAGAAGAACAACAACCAACTGATGAACACAAGATTATCCATGAACAACCATCACTTTTAGAACCTTGTCATAGTGGGAGGGTAACTAGGTTACCTGCGAGATACATGTTATTGGGAGAAACCTATACGGCTATCTTAGATGAACATGTACAAAATCCCACTAGCTACAACGAAGCTCTAATAGATAGAGATGTTGAACTTTGAAAAAAGGCTATGAATCAAGAAATGGAATCTATGTATTCTAATAAAGTCTGGGTACTTGTAGAGGCACCAAATGGGGTAAAACCTATAGGGTGCAAGTGGATTTGCAAGAGAAAAAGAGGAGTAGATGGAAGGGTGGAAACATTTAAAGCAAGATTAGTAGCTAAAGGGTTTACTCAGAAAAAGGGAATCGATTATGAGGAAACCTTTTCTCCGGTTGCTATGCTTAAATCCATTAGGATTATGCTCTCCATTACTGCAATGCTAGACTATGAAATTTGGCAAATGGATGTCAAGATCGCCTTTCTTAATAGGCATCTTGAAGAAGACATCTACATGCAGCAACCAAATGGATTCATACGAAAAAGCCAAGAACACATGGTATGTAAGTTGCAGAGATCCATTTATGGATTAAAGCAAGCATCCCGGTCATGGAACATCAGATTTGATCAAGCAATTAAATCGTTTGGATTCATTCAGAATATTAATGAACCATGTGTGTACAAGAAAATTCAAGGAAAATCTATAACCTTCCTAGTTCTTTATGTAGACGATATTCTCCTAATTGGAAATGATATAGGAGTATTGGTTACAATAAAGAGTTGGTTAGCAAAACAATTTGATATAAAAGACTAGGGAGAGGCAAGTTATATTTTTGGTACCAAATTACCACGAAAACTTTAGTCTCAAGCGGTCTATATCGGCAAGATATTGACTAGATTTAGCATAGAAATTTTCAAGATTAGTATGTTACCATTCAGACATGGAATTACATTCTCTAAGAATCTATCACCTAAAACATCTGAAAAGATAGAGAAAATTAGACGAGTTCTATATGCAGAAACTGTGGGAAGTCTCATGTATGTCATACTTTGCATTAGACCAGACATCCGTTTTGCGGTATGAATGGTTAGCAAATATTAATCTAATCCTGGATCTGAACACTGGACTGCAGTCAAGCATATAATGAAGTATCTAAAAAGAACTAAAAATTATATGCTTATTTATTTTGGTGATGAACTCATTCTAGTGGGTTATATTAATTCTGACTTTATGTCAGATAAGGATTCCAAAAAATTAACTTCCGGCTATGTGTTTACATTATGAAGTGGAGCTATTAGTTGGAGAGTGTGAAACAATCTTGTATTACAAACTCCACAACTGAAGCTGAATATGTGGCTGCGTCCGAAGCTGCAAAAGAAGTTGTATGGGTCCGTAAGTTCCTACAAGATCTTGAGGTGGTACCTGTTGTAACTGCACCTCTGAAGCTATTTTGTAATAATAGTGGTACGGTAGCTCAATCTAAGGAACCAAGGAATCACAAGAAACAAAAACATATTAAGAGGAAGTATAATCTTATAAGGGATATAGTGTAGAGAGGTACTGTTGAGGTTACTCAGATTGCATCACAGCAAAACTTGGCAGATCCTTTTACTAAGGCCATACCTAGGAAACCTTTTAACTTGTACTTAGAATCCATGTGCAAGCGTGAGATGCCAAATATGCTTTGAGAGCTAGTGGGAGATTGTTGGGAAAATATGCTCTTCAAAAGCATATGTGTTTATTTAATTGTAATAAATAATTTTTCTGATTAATAAAATAAATGAGGTATTTTATTCAAGTATCTTAGTTGCATTAATATTTTGAGTAAAATCCATTTAATCATATTATATGTATTTATGTGATCACTATGTGGATTCACAGAAAACATAAACACAAGTTATTTTATGATTAAATAAAGGGAAATTATCATTTGTATACCCTTAGTTTACTCCATTATCAAAAATACTACAACACTTTGAGGGTGTATCAATCGTCCACCCTAAGTTGACAAAATGTATCAATGGGACCACCAAACCAGTTCTTTGCCGCTAAGTATGATGACGTCAGAAGGGTAATTTGGTCTTTTCATATGATACAAGTGATAATTTAAGGGTATACAAGTGATAAAAAGAGAATTTAAGGGTATACAAGTGATAATTTTCAAGGGTAAAATCGTCAATTCACTGTAACTCCGTTAACTTTCAAACGGCAACTAACGGTTTGGTGGTCGGCTGATACATTTTATCAACTAAGGGTGGACGATTGATACACCTTCAAAGTGTTGTAGTATTTTTGATAACAGAGCAAATATAGGGTATATGAATGATAATTTCCCTTAAATAAATTTAGTTCGCAGTTGATAAATAAAGTTGGACACTTTATTTAGATATAGACTGTAATAAATTCATTGAATGATTTGTCTTAATTATGTATGAATTTATTGATGTAGTAAGACTACATTGAATAGGATCACATATGAGATTTAATTAACTTTGTAATAACTGTAAGACTTATTAAATCCCATAGGCATTGATTTTACTGTAATCTTAATCTTGAGTTAGTTATAATTTCATGATTGTAATTGTTATTCCATTTGAGTTACAAATGGGCATGACACACACTTGTAGTCAAGATTACCCAGTATCTTAGTGAGAGCAATTAAGAGTATTGAAGTTATAGATTAACAATATAGAATTTGTACAACACATCTCTTGCTGGGTTTTCGGCACTTGATCATAGAATTCTCTGGTTAGAGTGTGTCAACATATTTGTATGTTGAAAATGATCATTAGAGAAAACCAGTAAGTATCAAGGAACAAAATGTACTTAAATTGATTGAACAATTAAGATATCGATTTAATCAATAATGTGGTACAAAAGATTATGCAGTAAAGAAATCAATGTGACATGGGTCGAATTATTATTCGAGAACACTATTCTAGATAGCATACAATTATGGAGGTCAATTCCAATATTTTAGTGAAATAGATTTGGAATTAGATAATTGTGCTAGTTTAATTACAAGCCTAATTATTGTAGCCACTATTGTGTGTACCCATATAATCCTCGAGTTATCTCATTTAATTGACTTCGCTGCTACTGGATTAATAAGTAAGATAACTAGTTATTTGGGTTAAAAGCCCAAATATATTATTTAGTGGGAGACTCCATTTAATATGCTTGTGTATAAGGGGCCCTGTGTTATTTTATAAGGTGGGCCCTTATAACAAGAACAAGTAATGCCACTTTTTGGTTTTATTTTTTTTATTTAAATCAAATTTGATTTAATAGAATTAAAAAAATATAAATATGGAGCCTAGGGTTACCACCAAATAAAAATATAAAAGGGCTTGTTTTCTCTAAAAAGAGAGCAGCCACAATATACAGATCAGAGAAAAGAATATTTTGTCTCTTATTTGGAGAGAAATATTTTCTCTTTCTAGTTGCTTTTACTTGGTGATAAAGGCGCCCACATATCAAACTTGAGTCATAACCTGAAAGATCATCGGTGACGGATCGTGATCTGAGAGCTTATATTACTTCAGCGAAAAAGAAAAGTCGGAATGTTAAAGTATGATTTTCTAGATTACAAATTCTTATATATTGTATGAGATCGGTCCTAAAATTTTTATAATAAAAAAAAAACTGATTTTTTCCCCAACAATAAAAACATTTACATTCAATCTTCAGATCCAGGAATTAATTAATACATGACATACCAAGATATAGATCACTTCAATCCACACAGTTACAAATGAGCAAATGAAGTCAGTAACTTTTAAGTAATCAGAAATTATTTTGTGGCTACGTTGAGGAACCCTTTTTAAGATGGCCCATGTAAGATCGAAATAAAGAGGAAGCTAAGCAAGAGCAAAAAGTGTGATTGGCAAGCATGTGGCTGCATAAATTAGATATGCTGCGGACCTCATCTCATCTTTTAAAATAAAGGAATGCCCTGAGCAGAATGAGATCAAAATAGCAGCAATTGATGTGAAGAGTGTCATTAAACCAAGCAAAAACTTTCTTGGCAAAATCATTTTCTTGGTAACAAGAAGTGAGAATTGTAAAGAAAAAAACCAAGGCTGTAACAGAGAAGCATAGAGCAATAAGTGATGAAATGAAAATTGATAGGTCCCAGTTAGAATTAGTAGGAAATAATTGAAATATAAGTGTGCAACCCAAGAGGGGGGTGAATTGGTATTTTAAAAATTATCCTAGCAAATCCACACAACAAACAATCTAACGTCTTAATAGAATTGAAACCAATAAGTTCAATAAAAACACAATAATAAATGAGTAAGGGAGAAGAGAAACAAACACACGAATTTTTACGTGGTTCGGCAATCCCTGCCTACGTCCACGCTTCCAAGCGATCCAAGCTTGAGGATTTCACTATCCCATCCTTTCCAAGGCTTCAACCGTTTACAATTGACTTCAAGGTGTCAATGAACCTTTACAACAAAGAGATTATCTACCAATCTCTTCACTCAAGTGTCTCACACACTCAAACTCTTACAATTGAGATGAAGAAATGAAAGTTACAATAAAACTCACTCAAAGAGTAGATATTCAAAGATGAAGAACAAGAAATGATTCAATGTTTTGTGTTTTGCAAATTGAAAGCTCAAGATATCTAGTGTGCTTTTTGTTTATGCTTGTTGGAGAGCTTGAAAATGAGTTGGATTTGAGTTCTTATGGTTTGAGCTCAAAAACTAGCCGTTATGCACATTTTGGTCGTAACCGGCTTGCCGTTTATGGACATCTGGTTAGCCGCTTAATGTTACCGTTACAGTCACAATTTTGAATTTCTGAACATCCGGTATGCCGCTTGTGAAATCCGGTAAGCCGTTTAAGTTCCAGAAACATTCTGCCCGAATCCGGTCTACCGTTTGTCAGGATCCGGTTAGCCGCTTGCTACAGTGAAATATTTTCCAAATTTACAGTTTGACCCAAAAACTTTATAAAACTGTGTTATGGCCCAAAACGTTATAAAACTTTTCAAATAGGTCCAATTTCAGAATTTCTAAATATTGCGTTATTAATCCTAAAACTTTCTGAAATTAAGATATGACCCAAAATATGTGTAATTATAGAATGACCCAAAATATTTAAAGATTTTCAAATAGGTCCAAATCTGAAATTCCAAACAATATCAAAGGTTTTAAAATACATTCATTTTAGTCCAAAACACTTTGATTCCATAACATCATTTTCTTATTATAAAAACACAATTCATAAATCTTTGTTTAATCAATACATGTGGTTTGTTATCATCAAAATCAATATCTATAGCCATATACGCTAACAATCTCTCCCTTTTTTATGATGACAAAACACATTATAAAAATTTAATCTAGTTATGAAAAGCTCCCCCTTAATCAATGCAAGGTTAAAAAATTGATTTGAAAATTATTTAAAACAGACTCCCCATGCATACATGCATACTCCCCCTGGATACATGCATATTTTTATAACACTTTTTATGGCACATATTAAATTATTCTCCCCCTTCATCATCAAAAATAATAAAAGAATAAAAGAATAAGAGCTCCCCCTTATCAATCATTAAAATCGCAATATAAGCACATTAGTTCAAAAATATCCATAAGCATAAGGAAATCCATATAATCCATAACAAACAATAAAAACAAATCCATATTATCCAAAACAAATCCATATCATCCAAAACAAATACATAATCCAAAAGCATAATAACCATCCATAAAGTCGAAAATAAAAGAACATAATGTAGTAAATGAAATGTATGTGTGTCCAAATACAAGCATAAGAAAACTACTCAGGTGGTGAGGATGGAGGTGATGGAGGTGGATACGGATATGGAATGCCGAAGTGCTCAAAGAGAAGGCGCTGTCCATGAATGAGCTGCTGCTGCTGAAACTCAGTCTGCCGCACCGAGAGTGTCCGCACCTCATCCATAAGCTACTGAAGAGTAACATCTTCAGAGGTGGGAGGTTGTGGAGGTGATGAAGCAGATGCAGTGACACCAGGAGCTAGAGCAATCACGGGAGGATCTCGGCGTCTACGTTGCCCCCGAAATGAGAGTGAGAAAATGGGTAACTGATCGGCTGGAACCACAACATTAAGTGGCCGATCATCACTTAGAGCAAGAAAGGTAAACTTGTTCTCAGTGTATTTGACCCAAGTGCCATTTTTCCACTCAAAGCCTAAGCCGAAAATAGCATCATCCCCGATACCCTTAGACGGTCTACACGACGGTTCTTTAATCGGTACATCAAAAAATTTCAGGATTCAGGTAATGAAATGACCATATGGAAGGGAGCGGGTAATCAACTTAGGTATACTGAGCATGTTTCGGACAATGGTATATCCTAAGTCGACTGGACGATGTCTAAGAATACAATCAATCAAGGCAACATCCATATGAGAGACCTCATCCAAATGGCCTGATCTAGGAAGGACAATACTCTGAATAAAACGAAGTAATATCCGAGTTTGAAGACAAAGACATTGGGTGCGAAAATGGATAGTACAATTTTCATCGGAAAGGTCGATACGACGACATATATTCTTAACAGCATCAATATAAACATAGTCATCAATATCAGGAGGTTTCCTAGGTGAAAAAATTTCTAGGCCATCATCTGAAGATCCTAGGATGGAGTTCAACTCCGAATCATCAAACTCAATCAAAACTCCTCCAACTGTGGTGATTACTCGATTCTCTTTCTCCGTGGAACAATCCATATTCGAGTAAAACACTTTCACCAAGTCAGGATATACATTTTCCTCAACAACAAGTGCATTAAGCCAACCAACATCTTCCAACAATTGCAATAAAGTTCTATTGCTAATACTAAGATGATTTAACCAATCCGGTAAAACAAAAAAGGTTTGGAGTACCTCACGAGTCATGAACTGTTGGTGAAATCGTTTGGCTAGATGTTTCTTGTTCTGAAAGTGTGTGGACTCAAATTTGGATTGATCGGAGGTGCCCCCTGCTTGCCGTGACCGGTTGGTTGGTTGAACCGGTTCTTTGTCTTTTCTTCGAACCGCCGAGAGCTTGACATGTTGATTTGGAGTGATTTGAAGTGAAATGAGTCAATGAGAAGGGAGATAATGAGGATTGAAAGAGATTTTGAGAAGCAATTTGGATAAAAAATGACTTGAGGGGAAGAATTTTAGAGAGAGAAAAGTTCGGTTAAACCCTAGGTTGAATTTCGGATCTAGAGATTTATTTGTTGAAAATGGATTTTGAGTGTGATTTTAGGCATAAGAACGGATGGGGATTAGGAATGATGGACTGATTTGCATTAAAACCGAGTAGAAATGGTGGATTTTGGAGTGAAAAATGAGAGAGAGGAACCGGTTTTTAGAGAAAGAACAAGAACTGGATTACCGAATGAAGAAGGAAGAAGAACAGTTTAAAAAACCCTCGAATCCGGCTTGCCGGATGTCACTAACCGGCTAACCGGTTAGTGTCCAGAAGCTAGAAAGCCGAAAACGGCTTGCCGGATGTGTTTAACCGGAAATCCGGTTATGTTCTAGCAAGTCCTTCACTCGAATCCGGTTTTCTGGATATCACGAACCGGCTTGCCGGTTGGATCCAGAAGATAGCAAGTTAAAATTGGCTTACCGGTTTCCCTAACCGGTTGGCTGAATGAATCCAGAATGCTGCCAAAGTGCAGCTCGAATCCGGATTTCTGGATTTACATAACCGGCTATCCGGTTAAATCCAGTGAAGGCCATACGCAAATCCGATTAGCCGGATTTAATAACCGGTTTATCCGGTTGTGTGGCAGAACCAAGCAAATCATAACCGGTCTTCTAGATTTGGAGAACCGGCTGTCCGGTTTTGAGGCAGAGAAGAGGTTTAGCAAATCCGGTTTTTCGGATTGATAATCCGGTTATCCGAATGTTGACCCGAGAGCAGCCAAAGATAATTCGGCTTATCGGTTTGATAAATCCGGTTATCCGGAATTTGTTCCAAGAGAAATCAACAAGAATGAGGTTTTCCGGAAGAGAAAAAGTGGTATACCGGTTTAGACTTGGAAATCTATTTGGCTCTAATTGATTTTTGGCAAGCTCTTATACTTGTATTACAGACACCATTTTACTTTTGGCTTTTAAAATTGATTAATTTTAAATCATTTTGAGATTTAAAACTTTTCAATAAGCCATTTAATGCAATGAAACATAAAATCATAAAATTACAAGCATATCAAGCTATCTAATACATGAAGCGTAAATCCATATAATAACAAACATATCAAGCCATGTAGTAAAACATAAGTCAAGATGCAACATTCATCATTCCAAGCTCATGTCTTATCTTTATAAAATGCTATTCGCTAAGAGGTTTTGTAAGATATCCGCAAGCTGATTTTCAGTAGAAAAAAATTTAATTACAACATCTCCTTTTTTAACATGATCTCTAAGAAAATGATATCTAATTTCTATATGCTTAGTCCTAGAATGTTGAATGGGATTCTTGGAAAGATTTATAGCACTAGTATTGTCACACAAGATAGGTATTTGATCAAGTTTAATACCATAGTCTCTAAGGGTTTGTTTCATCCAAAGAATTTGTGCACAACAACTACCTGCGGCAATATATTTTGCCTCGGTGGTTGATAGCGCAACCGAGTTTTGTTTCTTACTAAACCAAGAGACAAGTGAATGGCCTAGGAAGTGACAAGTTTCACTAGTACTTTTTCTATCAACCTTATATCCGGTAAAATCGGCATCCGAATAATAAGTTAAATCAATATGAGTTCCCCTAGGATACCAAAGGCCAAGATTAATAGTGCCAATCAAATATCGAAAAATGCGTTTGACAGCAAGCATGTGTGACTCTTTAGGACAAGATTGAAATCTAGCACACAAGCATACACTGAACATAATATTAGGCCTACTAGCAGTCAAGTAGAGTAAGGATCCGATCATACCTCGATATGTCTTGATATCAACTTCTTTACCTTTCTCATCTTTGTCCAGCTTGATGGTAGTACTCATAGGAGTGCTTTTTGCCGTTCCATTATCATAGCCAAATCTTTTGAGTAGATCTTTCACGTACTTGGCTTGATTTATGAACATTCCTTCCTCGTTTTGTCTAATTTGAAGTCCAAGGAAGTACTTCAACTCTCCCATCATACTCATCTCAAATTCTTTGCTCATACATGATGAAAAATCTTTACACAACAACTTATTAGTAGAACCAAAAATAATATCATCAACATAAATTTGAAAAATAAGTATATCTTGGTTCTTATGCTTAACAAATAGAGTTGTGTCCGTTTTTCCCATCGAAAAATCGTTATCCAACAAGAAGTTTTTAAGCCTATCATACCAAGCTCTAGGTGCTTGTTTTAGACCATACAAAGCCTTAGATAACTTATACACATGATCTGGAAATTTTTCATTTTCAAAACTAGGAGGTTGTTTCACATAAACTTCCTCCATAATATAACCATTTAAGAAAGCACTCTTGACATCCATTTGATATAAAATAAAATCCTTATGACATGCATATGCTAACAACATCCTAATGGATTCTAACCTTGCTACAGGTGCAAAAGTTTCATCAAAATAAATTCCTTCTTCTTGGTTGTAACCTTGAACCACTAATCTAGCTTTATTTCTTACAACCACGCCAGATTCATCCATTTTGTTTCTAAATACCCATTTAGTGCCTATAATGGATTGATGTTCTGGATTAGGAACTAACTCCCACACATTGTTTCTTTTAAATTGATTCAACTCCTCTTGCATTGCTATAATCCAAGATTCATCAGTTTCCGCATCCGCAAAGGATTTTGGTTCAATTTGAGAAATAAATGCAGCATGCTCACATGTGTTCCTAAGAGATGATCTAGTGGTAACACCTCGCGAGGGATCTCCTAAAATTACATCCTTAGGGTGAGAGGAAACATACCTCCACTCCTTGGGGAGTGTTTGAGAAGTACCTCCATTTTGCTCTACATTTGTTTCTTCATGATGTTCCTCTTGAATTCCATGTGGTGCGTCTTTTTGGTTGTCATTTGATCCTTCATCTTGTTGTTCTTCTTCTGCATTATCATCAACAACCACTTTCTCCGTAGAGGAGGGGTTAGACTCATCGAATGTAACATGTATAGATTCTTCCACAACTAAAGTTCTTTTATTATAAACTCTATAAGCTTTGCTTGAATTTGAATAACCAAGAAAAATACCAACATCAGATTTTGGATCAAATTTACCAAGATTATCTTTTGTGTTCAAAACAAAATATTTGCATCCAAAAACTTTAAAATAACCAATGTTGGGTTTTCTATCTTTCCAAAGTTCATATGGAGTTTTATTAAGATTAGGTCTAATCAACACACGATTTAAAACATAACAAGCGGTGTTGACGGCTTCAGCCCAAAAATACTTAGGCATAGAGTTTTCATTCAACATGGTCCTAGCCATTTCTTGAATAGACCTATTCTTTCTCTCTACTACTCCATTTTGTTGTGGAATCCTAGGTGATGAAAATTAATGTTCAATGCCAAAGTCATTACAAAAATTTTCGAATGCATGATTTTCAAATTCTCCACCATGATCACTTCTAATACAAGTAATAGAATAACATTTTTCATTTTGAACCTTTTTATAGAAAATTCGAAATGCATCAATGGCATCATCCTTATTAGCTAAGAGCAATACCCATGTGAATCTAGAATAATCATCCACAATTACAAATGCATAAAATTTGCCACTTAAACTAGCATATCTAGAAGGTCCAAACAAATCTATGTGAAGTAATTGAAGTGGTTTTGAAGTAGAGACATGATTCTTGCTTTTGAAGGAAGTTTTGATTTGTTTTCCAAATTGGCATGCTTCATAAATTCTATCTTTCTGAAAACTGATTTTTGGAAGACCTTTAACTAAATCATTTTTCACGATTTTTGAAATCAAATCCATGCTTGCATGACCGAATCTTCTATGCCACAACCAACCATCATCATGCAATGAGGAGAGACATTTATCATTTGTTGATACACAATCTATATTAATGGTATAGACATTAACACATCTATTTCCTACAAACAAAACTTTCCCATCACATGCATTCTCAATAACACATTTTGATTCATCAAAGATAACTCTATATCATTTATCACATAATTGACTAATACTAAGCAAGTTGTGTTTCAAGTTTTCAACCAAACACACATTTTCAATGAGAATAGAGGATACATTACCGACATTTCCAATCCCAATGATTTGCCCTTTTGAATTATCTCCAAACGATACATCTCCACCATTTTCGATCTTAGTAAAACTTAAAAACCAAGAATAATTCCCTATCATGTGTCTTGAACAACCGTTGTCCAAGTACCACTTATTCTTCTTCTTCTTCAAGCCCTGTAGAGAGAATCTCAAGTTTTAGGTACCCAAACCTTTTTGGGTCCTTGAGAGTTAGCAATGGTTCCTTTCGGAACCCAAACACATTTCACACCATAATATGCATTTCTTTTCACTGCACATCTATTTTTCATATGACCATCTTGATTACAATAATGACATACAATTTAATTGTTACTAGATGTATTCTTCACAAAATAACTCTTGTAAAATTTTTGTTTCAAATTTGGTTTATAACCAATGCCACTTTTGTCAAATACACATTTTTGTGAGTTTAGCAAATTGTCCAACATCTTTTGCCCATTTGTGAATTTTAGCACAATTTCATTTAGTTCATTACTCTTCTTTCTAAGCATTTCATTTTCATTTTTCAAGTCATTCATGTGTGACTCTAAGTGCTCATGTGGAGTGCTAGAATTCTCAAATAATGCAATGCTATCATGCAATGTTTTATTCTCTAATTCTAAGCATGTAATCTTTGCACTAAATGATTCATTTTCATTTTTAAGCTTTATCATCTTCTTTTTAAGACATATATTCTTTTTACCAATCTTCATCAACTCATCATGCAAATCCTTAAAGGCATCATGTAATTCATCATATGTAGGAAGAATACTTACCTCATCAAGTTCATCACATGATTCTTCCCCAAAGGCCATGAGAGCTAAATTTGTCATTTCTTGTTGCTCTTCATCATCACTTGTTTCCTCTTCGCTATCATCCCATGTTGCCACCATAGCTTTCTTCTTGAGTTTGTTGAGGAGAGGACATTCCGGTCGTATGTGTCCGGGCTTCTTGCATTCATAGCAAGTGATTGGCTCTTTCTTCTCCTTCTTATTCTTATAGCATCTGAACTTTCTTTGCTCATTATTCTTCTTGTAAAATTTTCTGAATCTTCTAGCCAACATTGCCAACTCCTCATCATCCATTTCGCTTTCCTCATCACTCTCACGTTTTGAAGCCTTGAGAGCAATGTTTTTCTTCTTTTCCTCATGCCCTTTTTCAGCTGCCAAATCTTCTTCATATGAAATGAGAGAACTAATTAAATCATCAATAGGTAATACATTTAAATCTTTGGCTTCCTCAATGGCAGTCCTTTTTGGTCTCCATTCCTTAGGTAGCGACCTAATAATTTTCTTAACTTTCTCGCTATTTGAAAAGGTCTTTCCTAGGGCTCCTAGAGTGTTCACTATGTCCGTAAATCCAGTATACATAGAGTACACATTCTCATTTTATTCCATTTAGAACAATTCATATTGTCGAGTGTACCTACTTATTTTATATTCTTTCACTTGGTTCGTGCCTTCATAGACGACTTCAAGTTTGTGCCAAATCTCATTAGCACTTTCGCAACTAGACACTCTATGAAACTCTTTCTTATCTAGTGCACAAAACAAGGCATTCATGGCCTTGGAATTTAGAGAAGCTTTTCTCTTTTCGAATTCATTCCATTCCCGTGAAGGTTTTGGAATATCTTCCCCGACTTCATTTTTAGTCAAAGGCATGAAAGGATCATCATTAACGATTTCCCAAATTTCATAATCTAAGGCTTGCAAGTGAATTCTCATCCTAGTTTTCCAATATGGGTAATCGTTTCCATCAAAGTAAGGTGGTCTAGTGGTGGACTGTCCTTCCCTAAATGTGGAATCATTTTGAGTTGTCATTGATCTTTAGCTCTAGACGGTTAAGTCTAAATAAGAGCACCTTGCTCTGATACCAAATGAAATATAAGTGTGCAACCCAAGAGGGGGGGTGAATTGGTATTTTAAAAATTATCCTAGCAAATCCACACAACAAACAATCTAACGTCTTAATAGAATTGAAACCAATAAGTGCAATAAAAACACAATAATAAATTAGTAAGGGAGAAGAGAAACAAACACACAAATTTTTACGTGGTTCGGCAATCTCCGCCTACGTCTACGCCTCCAAGCAATCCAAGCTTGAGGATTTCACTATCCAAGCCTTTCCAAGGCTTCAACCGTTTACAATTGACTTCAAGGTGTCAATGAACCTTTACAACAAAGAGATTATCTACCAATCTCTTCACTCAAGTGTCTCACACACTCAAACTCTTACAATTGAGATGAAGAAATGAAAGTTACAATAAAACTCACTCAAAGAGTAGATATTCAAAGATGAAGAACAAGAAATGATTCAATGTTTTGTGTTTTGCAAATTGAAAGCTCAAGATATCTCGTGTGCTTTTTGTTTATGCTTGTTGGAGAGCTTGAAAATGAGTTGGATTTGAGTTCTTATAGTTTGAGCTCAAAAACTAGCCGTTATGCACATTTTGGTCGTAACCGGCTTGCCGTTTATGGACATTCGGTTAGCCGCTTAATGTTACCGTTACAATCACAATTTTGAATTTCTGAACATCCGGTATGCCGCTTGTGAAATCCGGTAAGCCGTTTAAGTTCCAGAAACATTCTACCCGAATCCGGTCTACCGTTTGTCAGGATCCGGTTAGCCGCTTGCTACAGTAACTACTACAGTGAAATATTTTTTAAATTTATAGTTTGACCCAAAAACTTTATAAAACTGTGTTATGGCCCAAAACGTTATAAAACTTTTCAAATAGGTCCATTTTCAGAATTTCTAAATATTGCGTTATTAATCCTAAAACTTTCTGAAATTAAGATATGACCCAAAATATGTGTAATTATAGAATGACCTAAAATATTTAAAGATTTTCAAATAGGTCCAAATCCGAAATTCCAAACAATATCAAAGGTTTTAAAATACATTCATTTTAGTTCAAAACACTTTGATTCCATAACATCATTTTCTTATTATAAAAACACAATTCATAAATCTTTGTTTAATCAATACATGTGGTTTGTTATCATCAAAATCAATATCTATAGTCATATAGGCTAACAATAACAAGTAAATAATTTGTTCTTCTTAGCGTGAGAACTACCACAATTGCTAATAGCATTGGATAAAAGTCTAATCTCCTTTATTGAGATATTAGAGCTTATTTATAGTTTCATACATAACAAACTACTTTGCTTTGTAACCGTGAAAGAAGGCTTAAACAAAGCTAATGAGATAAAGTAGCTAATATCAACTAAACTACTTAGCTATAAATTCGAAGCAAATAACAATCTTAAAGGAAACATCTTTAAATAAGAATTCTCCACCAAATCAGTAACAGTTTGACGTGGTAAACCACTTGTTGCATCCTTGAAGAAGTCAGCTCTAATATTCTCATTTAAACGACACACTCTCACGTAATGCATGCCTCGTGCATGATTTGCATGCCTTCTTGCATGTGCCCATGCATACTCCTCATACTTGCTATTGGGTTTAGGTGCTCGCTTGGACCTGCGTAGCTCCTTATCATCACTCCCTCCTCGAAGAGAACCCTTTGTCCCCAAGGGTTAGTAAAGGAAACCGTTGACTGATCACGGCTGTATCTTCCTAAGTAGCTTCCTCCAGCGGAAGCTTCTTCCAACGGATCAAACTTTGTTCGATGATGGTACCCCCACGTTTAAGCCAACAAGTGTCCACAACTGAATCAAGTTTTAACTCTATCACACCTTCATCATTAATTGGAGGCAATTCGGTGCTACTCTTGGGCAAGTCACCTACAGTTTTTTTTAACAAAGATACATGGAAGATGGGATGAATCCGAGCCCCTTCCGGTAGTTGAAGTTTGTAGGCGACAAGACTAATTTTTTGGAGGACTTGATACGGCCCAAAGAATTTGCTAGCCAGCTTATGGTGTGCACGTTTGAAGACCAAGGATTGCCTGTATGGATGCAGCTTTAAATACACCATATCACCCTCTTGGAATTCAACTTCTCTCCGATTCTTGTCAACTGTTTGTTTCATTCTATTAGCTGTAGCCGCCAAATTTATTTTTAATTGAATCAATAATTCATCACAAGTCTTCAATGCTTGGTCGACTTCATGAACCGGTGAAGACCCGATTGGATACATAGGGACAGGAGGAGGTGGTCGGCCATATAAAGCTTGGAAGGGAGTCATTCCGGTTGAAATATGATAGGTCGTATTATACCAAAATTTTGCCCATGGTAAATACGAATTCCACTTTCGCGGCCATTGATGAACAAAGCTCCTCATGTACTGTTCTAAGCACCGATTAACGACCTCCGTTTGTCCATCCGTTTGGGGGTGATAAGCTGAACTCATTTTCAATTTGGTTTCTGACATTGTAAAGAATTCTTGCCAGAATTTACTAATAAATATGGGATCCCGATCACTTACAATTGTTTTAGGCATGCCATGCAACGTTACAACTCCTTCAACAAATTTTTCGACAACCGATTTTGCTGTAAACGGGTGAGATAAGGACATGAAGTGTGCATACTTGCTGAGCCTGTCAACTACCACTAATATCGTATCTCGGCCTTGTGAATTCGGGAGTCCTTCAATGAAATCTAAAATGATGTCCTCTCATACTTGGCAAGGAATGGGCAGCGGCTGAAGAAGTCCCACTGGTTGAAGTGTTTCAATTTTAGTCTTCTGGCACGTTTTACATTTGCTGACATACTCCTGAACTGAGTGAAACATTGAGGGCCAATAAAATTGTTGCGCCAAGTATTTGTAAGTGCGAAGAACTCCCGAGTGTCCTCCCATCTTGGTGTCGTAGGCCTCAAATAATAATAACTCTCGTAATTGCCGTGGAATTACCACCCTGCCTTTAAAAAAATCAATCCATTGCGTGATGTGTAAGGGCTGTCAGGTTGAGTTGTAGCTACCTGTGTAATTTATCATATAATCATCCGCAAGTGCAGTATTTTTAATCTCCCCCCATAATGCTACCTGCGGTACAAATAGATGGTTAAGAGTTGGACCATCCAGTCGTCGTGACAGGGCATCTGCAGCAACATTTTCTTTGCTGGGACGGTACCGAATTTTGAAGTTGTATCCCATTAATTTAATCATCCATTGTTGCTGTTCTGGCGTGGCTATTTTCTGCTCCAAGAGATAATTTAAACTACACTGATCCGTCTGAATCACGAATCGATGCTCCAATAAATAGGGTCTTCACATTCGCACGGCCTCTACCACTGCTAACATTTCCTTCGCATACGTCGACTAGGCCTTTTTTTAGACACCCAAAGCTCGGCTCATGAAGGCTATGGACTTTCCTTTTTGCTGTAGTACTGCCCCAATGCCGTCTCCTGACGCATCTGTTTCTATGATAAAAATATCATTAAAATTTGGCATGGAAAGGACCGGTGTCTTGGTCATGGCTTGCTTGAGTTTTACAAAGGCTTATTCAGCATCCTTGTTCCAGCCGAATTGCCATTTCTTAAGGAGGTTGGTTAGAGGCCTTGCTAATAAGCTGTAGCCTCATACGAACTTGCGGTAATATCTGGTTAAGCCCAAAAATCCCCTCAACTCTGAAATATTTTGTGGTTGTGGCCATGATACCATTGCTGTAATTTTCTTTTCGTCCACTTTCACACCGTGACAAGTGACGATGTGCCCCAAGTATTCTAGCTCCTGTTGGCCGAAATTGCATTTACTGCCTTTGACAAAAAATTGTTGTTGCTTGAGGATCTCTAACGTCTGTCTAACATGTTTAAGATGACAACTCCAAGTGGGGCTATATATTAAAATATCATCAAAGAGAACAAGTATAAATTTCCTAAGATGAGGTCTGAAAATTGCATTCATTATAGCCTGAAAAGTGGAGGGTGCGTTGCATAATCCGAACGGCATCACCAAATATTCATAATGGCCATTGTGTGTGTGGAAGGCCGTTTTATGTATATCTAATGGGTATACCCGTACCTGGTGATACCCGGCCCTGAGGTCAAGTTTGGTGAAGTAAGCAGCCCCGTGTAATTCGTCTAACATATCTTCAACCGTAGGAATTGGAAATCTGTCTTTCACCGTTACTTCGTTGAGTGATCGGTAATCGGTGCAGAACCTCCAACTGCCATTTTTTTTTAATAAGTAGTACCGGTGAAGAAAATGGACTGGTGCTTGGCCGAATAAGCCCAGAATTCAGCATCTCATGTACTTGTTTTTCAATCTCGGCCTTTTGAAAATAAGTGTATCGGTATGGTCTTACATTGATTGGTTCTGCCCCTTCTTTAAGTGTGATGCGGTGGTCAATTTCTCGCGTTGGTGGCAGTCGCTTGGGTTCTTGAAATAATTCGGCATATTCCTCCAACAATTTTTGCATGTTGGCTGGCGCTACATTGAAGAAATCTTCCTTATTTATTTGAAGGCATATTGCGAAGACGGAATGCCCTTGCCTCATTTCCTTCGTGATTTCAGTCAAGGAAATGGCTTGAATTGTTTGTGGTCCCATCCCTTGCAGCCGTCATCTTTCGTTGTTCCACTTGAAATCCATTGTTCAAGTTTTCCAATTGCAAACAACCGATCCCAAATTTTCAATCCATTGTTCAGTTTACCGTCGATCAATGCCATAATTTCGTACGGCCCGATTTTAGCCATCACTCGCATAGTTTGTGGAGCAGCCCAACCTAGAATTAATTTTCTGTAAGGGTGGTTGTATTTGTGGTGGAAATGATTTGGAATATTCTAAAATTTAAATTAGAATCGCGGGAATAAATTAAGGCGAAATCTATTGAAATAAAGCACTTGGGTATCTAGATCTGCATCAACATGCACTATAGGCTAATATTCCTTATTAATACCAATTAAATCATGAGGGGGGTTTCCACTCCTAATAAACCACACTCTAATCAATATGGTGGTAAGGGCTTATCGTGCCAAATAGTAATAACCATGTACTAGGGAGCCGGTTAAACCAGTGCGGTATCTAGACAAGAATATTACTATAATTAGAGGGGAAGAGAAAGTAAATTTACCAAATAAAGCCCATGGCACATGTTGAGACTTCACCTTCAACCCAAGCTTGAAAGAAAATTAGCTACTCATAATTGAACTAAGGGTAAAATAGGAATTTATTAAAATACGTAGAAAATACAAAATGGAGAAAGAATTACAAAAAATAGAGCTAAAAAATGAATTAAGGGATGCCAAATTAGAGGGGAGCCCCCTTTTTATATATACACTGAGTAAATCATGGCCATCGGATTAAAAACATTTTGGACGCTCAGGATTGCGCCACGTCATCAATCAACAGTACGCGATTTGACCATGCGGTTTGAATAGTGACACAGTTTGACCACGCGATTTGAACAGTCAGGTAGCTTGAATAGTGACGCTGTTTGGTTGTAAATAATCTCGCGTATATGTATATACCATACGCGCGATTTTTGGTCTACTAACATGCTGCGACGTCACCGATCAATAGTGCATAAGAATTTTAGTCCAATGGAATCATGACACCTCATCAGTCAATGTCACATCATCGGTCAATGCAACATCATCATTCCGTATGTGTGAACATTGTCGTGAACAGTAACATGGACAGTACCATACATGTGAATAGTACTGTACATGTGAACAATTTCATTTTTCCTTTTATTGAACTCGCAAGTGCACGAATCTATTGTAAAATAGATTAATAATGACGAGTGTCGATCCCACGAGGAGATGGATTTTAATTATGTGCAGAATTAATTTTCTGTAAGGGTGGTTGGATTTGTGGTGGAAATGATTTGGAATATTCTAAAATTTAAATTAGAATCGCGGGAATAAATTAAGGCTAAATCTATTGAAATAAATCACTTGGGTATCTGGATCTGCATCAACATGCACTATGGGCTAAATATTCCTTATTAATACCAATTAAATCATGAGGGGGGTTTCCACTCCTAATAAACCACACTCTAATCAATATGGTGGTAAGGGCTTATCGTGTCAAATAGTAATAACCTTGTACTAGGAAGCCGGTTAAACCAGTACGGTATCCAAACAAGAATATTATTATCTGTCGACGAAAACTCAAAATATCCACCATAATTAGAGGGGAAGAGAAAATAAATTTACCAAATAAAGTTCATGGCACATGTTGAGATTTCACCTTCAACTCAAGCTTGAAAGAAAATTAGCTACTCATAATTGAATTAAGGGTAAAATAGAAATTTATTAAAATACGTAGAAAATACAAGATGGAGAAAGAATTATAGAAAATGGAGCTCAAAAATGAATTAAGGGATGTCAAATTAGGGGGGAGCCCCCTTTTTATAGATACACTGAGTAAATCGTGGCCATGGGATTAAAAATATTTTGGACGCTCAGGATTGCGTCACGTCATTAGTCAACAGTACGCGATTTGACCACGCGGTTTGAATAGTGGCACGGTTTGACCACGCGATTTAAACAGTCAGGCAGCTTGAATAGTGACGCGGTTTGGTTGTAAATAATCCCGTGTATATGCATGTACCGTATGCGCGATTTTTGGTCCACAACATGCTGCCATGTTACCGATCAACAGTGCATAAGAATTTTAGTCCAATGGAATCATGACACCTCATCAGTCAATGCCACATCATCAGTCAATGTCATGTCATCGTTTCGTATGTGTGAACAGTGTCGTGAACAGTAACATGGACAGTATTGTACATGTGAACAATGTCATCTTTCCTTTTATGCTCCTCCTAAGGTTTTCGACTGTCCTGAGTTCAAAAGTGATGTCTGTTTTGCTGTCTAATCTCTCGTTCATTGTGAAATGACCATGATGCCCTTAAAATACATAAAATACTTAATTAAAATAAAACACACATAATTAAATCACAAGAGGCTTAAATACATAAAAGTAAGGGTGTTAGTAAGACTTGAAAAGTAAAATAACGATTTTCTTCTTTATAAATATACACTTTCTAACACTCAACAGAGCACACAAATGTTTTTGAATTGTCTACTTGAAGATGTTGCCATTAGAATAATCTTCAAAAACAAGTTATGAGTGGTTCAAAAAAGAGCTTATATTTAAATATCTTAGTGATAGACAAAATGAGAAACAACTGTAAATGGGTTGGTGCATTTGTCAGATGACGCGTAAAGCTCATGTCTCAATAATTCAAAGCAAACAGTAAAAGTGAAAAGAAAAAAAAAAGAAACAAATAGTGACTAAATACAAAATCACACCACTAAACGCAATAATGCAATTGATAAAATAATAGCAAAAGAAAAGGATATTTACTAGTAGTTGTGATTGTAGTTCACATTTTCCTTTGGTTTTACGTCCAGTAACGGTTTGAACGCCCTCTATGGGTTGAGGATAGCTTCCCATCCAATTTTCTTATAAACTGGCAAACATGGTCTTTTTGAGTCATATTCCCAAGACTAAACTGTGCACTTTCTTTTTGGAATAGTCTCCATAACTTGTGTATCTCATATTGCACATGTTCGCTTCGGTGCGCCTCAAGATATCGTAAGATATCATCCAACGATTCTTTACTCATGCCATCTTTAACAAATTTAATTTTATCTTCTCGATTATCAGAAATCATTCCTAAAGATTTACAAAATTCTAGTTTGCAACTAAGTTGTACACATTGACACTCTGAGCCAAGTCTTTTAGCTCTCCGTTTTTTAACAAATGTGCTTTTACCAAAACTAGGCATATAAGAAATAAACGGATCAGGAAACTCACCAGCTAATCAGACTTTTGTTTCAATTAACCAACGAATATCAGAAGGAATTCCGTTGATCATTAATAAACGTAATCTTTCACAACGAGCTTTGTAAAATTTTTTGAGTGCATTTTGAGGGAGAGAAAGAAAACGCTTATGCAATTTATGTTGTATTTGTTCCGTGCTTGATTTTGAGATCTCATTTATTGTGGGAAACTAATGACACCAACTTAAGAAGTCACGGGGTACCGTTATTTGCCATTTATACGGGAAAATAAATCAAAACACACCAAAATCAAATCTGCAAAATCAAATCAAACGTGAAAGCGAACAACAAAAAAAAAACACAATGTAAAAAGGAAAATGAACTTACATTCGTCCTCTCATTGAGTTAATCTGAAGCTCCAATTGAAATTCATATATACTATGCTCTATTTCTCTGAGTTGTCTTTCTAGATCCTCAACGGTAGGCCACTAATATTGGTGGTTGTCGTTCACAAATTGGTCTCTCAAGTGAAATTTTATTCGCAAAAGGTTTTTAAAATATCTGAACAAAATCTTCCTTATTAAGGTGCTCATAATGTATAATGATAAAAAAAAACACAATTATTAATTACACCTTAAGCAAGAGACATCACAACGCGTATCATTCAAGACAGTCAAATAATTCAAATGGTAAAGCAACAGTGAAAAGTTAAAACACTCATTAGAAACTTAATCAAGATTTGGTGGATCACTCAAATTTATGTCGATACTTGCTTTACGTGGTTGGTATTCTAGATAGGACTTTATTCTTTGTCCATTAACTTAAAATGTGACACTATTTTTTAGATTCTCAATTTATACAGCCCCATGTGGATATATATTTTTTACAACAAATGGGCCACTCCACTTTGACTTTAACTTTCCTGGAAATAAATGAAGACGAGTATTATAAAGCAACATTTTTTGACCAATTTCGAATGATTTTCGAAAAAATCTTTTATCATGAAAAAATTTTGTTCTTGCCTTAATAATCCTTTAATTTTTATATGCATCATTTCTTAATTCCTCAAGTTCATTCAATTGCAATTTTCGCACATTACCAGCATCATTCAAATTTAAATTAAAAGCTTTAATAGCCCAAAATGATTTATGCTCAAGCTCAACAGGTAAGTGGCACGGTTCACCATAAACTAGCCGATAGGGTGACATTCCTAAAGACGTTTTAAATGCAGTACGGTAGGCCCAAAGTGCAGCAGTCAGTCGAAGAGACCAATCTTTTCGGTTTTGGTTAACTGTTTTTTCTAAAATTTATTTTATCTCTCTATTTGCTAATTCAATTTGACTATTTGTTTGAGGATGATAAGGGGTAGCAATTTTATGTGTAATTCCATATTTTTTCATTAAAGACTCAAATGAATTATTCGACAATTGAAAAAGAATTACTTGTTGTAGTGTTTGCATTAAATAAATTTCGCTCATATTTGCTTGGTTCTAAAACTTCTGTTTTTACTTATCACGCTGCTGTGAGATATTTGATGACTAAACAGGATGCCAAACCAAGACTAATTCGTTAGATTTTGTTACTTCAAGAATTTGACCTCATCATCAAAGATAAAAAGGGTGCCGAAAATGTCGTTGCTGATCATTTATCAAGACTTACATCTGAAATCTGCACTGATATAACACCCATCAATGATTCATTTCCTCATAAATTTTTAATATTTGTTACTTCATATCATGGTATGCTAACATTGTTAATTTCTTTGTTACAGTTAAAATGCCTTCGCAATGGAATACTCAGGAGAAGAAATTTTTTTTGGTTGAAGTAAAGAAATTTTATTGGGATGATCCTTACTTGTTCAAATATTGCCCTGATCAGATTTTTCGACGATGCATTCCTGATAATGAGGTAAGTAGTGTCATTAATTATTGTCATTCTGAAGTATGTGGTGGACACTTTTCTTCAAGAAAAACTGCGGCTAAAATTTTATAATGGGGATTTTATTGGCCTACCATATTCAAAGACACATAAATTTTGCAAAACTTGTGAAAACTGTCAAAAATTAGGATCAATTACTAAAAAAAAATGATGTCCTTAAATCCCATACTTGAGATTAAAATATTTGACTATTGGGGAATTGATTTCATGGGTCCATTTCCACCATCTTTTGGATTTGTGTACATATTAGTTGCAGTTGATTATATCTCAAAATGGATTGAAGCAATGTCTTGTCAAAATAATGATAGTAAAACCGTCGTTAAATTTTTAAGAGGAAACATTCTAAGTCGATTTGGAATCCCTCGAGCCATTATCAGTGATGGAGGCCAAAAACTTGACACGACTTAAAAATGATTTCTAACTCCCAAGTATAAAAGTGTCTTGTTATATTATAACTCAGTGAGTCTAAGGTCGATAAAAAAAATGAAATAATTTATTTGTTTAAGTTTATAAAAAAATTAAAATTAAAATTAAAAATATGCAATTTAGTTCAAGAAAAACTATGAAATTGAATTAGTTAGGGTTATGGATCCACTCCTAGTAATAAATAAATTTAACAAATTCTTTTTATTTTATTTCCCAAAAGATTAATTGTATAAATTAAAATAATTTTCCCATTAATTTTATTATGGATTAAGAACTTAATGTGTCAAAACTCAACTTGTCTACAATAAATCAAAATATCATTTTTCCATATTTTATACTAAGATATTAAAAATTTATTGTGCCAAACTCCCATTTTTGCCTACAATAAATCAAAATTTCAAAATATAAAATATGGATAAAATTAAATGGAAAATAATTCAATTTGTGCAATTAAAAATAGAATTTGATTAAATCATATTTTTTTACTAAGAGTTTCACCTTCCCCTAACTATGAATATTTAGCTAAATATTGATTGAAAATATATTACAAAGAGAGATGAGAAGAAGAATTTGAGGGGAAAGAAGAGAAGAGAAGAGAAGGTGTAAAGAGGTATGTTCCCCCCTTTCTATTTATACTAATACATGGTAAATCCACACCACACAAATAAATAAATCTAATTACATCTTAACCTTACATTTGTCCCGCTAATAAAACATAAACCTAACTTAATCCACTCACGCATATTCAACACAATCCACTAACAATTATCATACCTAACATGATAAAAACTTATAATTTTACAATTACCACATTTACCGTGGTAAAAACTTAAAAATTTACAACATCCTTCTCGACAATGACATAATTTCTCAGACTTCCAGAATCCAAATTTAACATCTGTACATTTGTTTGGAGCCTTAAATTGCATGAAATTATTATTTTTACCTAATAAACACACAAAAATACACAAAATCAAATATTTCAAAAAATAATTAGAAATTCACAATATGTTACACAATTACAAATATAAATTACATTAATAGCACAAAATAACATTTTTACCCCTTAACAAACATATATTTTTTAACACTAATCAACTCCTCTGTAATATAAAGCTGGTTCACCAGCTCATTTTCGAGGTGATTCGAGAGTATTCCAGTAGAGAGAAAGTGATTCTTGTGCTTTGTAATCTCCTTGTAATTTTCTTCGTCAATCAATCAAAAACAAGCTCTTATGTTTTAACTTATGGATGTAGGTCTTGAAAAAGACTTAACCACGTTATCTCTTGTTCTCTCTGTGATTCTGTTTCTGGTTCATCATTTTTCTTTCGTTTCGAGTCTAGTTCTTGAGTGTTTAAGTTTGTTAATTGAATATTGAATTGGTTCGGATCCAATTCTATGCTTGAGCAACTTGAGTCGATCTTAATCAAGATCTTGGGCAGAGTTTCTGGTTTGACAAGGTTATTAAAACAATCAAAGCTCCACAATTTTATTTATTATTTTATTTTAATTTTTAAACTTAATAAATTGTGAGAAGGTTTTCTAAAAATTATTATTTTTGTATGGAATTTAATTTCATTTTGATCAAAATTATAATAATAAAAGATAAAATGTATAAATAAATTGAAGAAAATTATTTTATAAAAAAAATTCTATATTTTCAAACAAATAGCTAAACGCATTTTTATTATCTTTTTCATTTAAAAAAAACAACCAAAATCATTTTTATTGTTTTCATTTTTCATATAGTGTTTTAAAAACAAACTATCAAACAAATTTTCATTTTAAAAAACATCACATCAAAATCATCATTCTCATTCCCTAAAATAAGAGCCAAAGATACTCGTTAAAAAACATTACCAAACGCATCATAAATTACAAATAATTATACCATTAACTGGGAAAGCTAACTTAGCTAAGTAATAAAGAGGTAAGAAATTTAAATTACGAGAAATAAGTTGAACCCGAAAAAGATGGCTCGGTGTCATAAGCCAGAAGATTTCCTAAATCACATGGAAGATCTCTTTTTGAGGGCCACATTTCCGTTACAGCAGCCACACAACATAGAGTCATTCCCAACAATCAATGGGCATCTTTAGGAAAAGCAACGTCGCTCCAAAAAGAGTTTAGCATAATGGACATCTTTAGGAAAAGCAAAAGTATCCACAGCCATAAGCGATCACAACTCACAAGCTACAAAGTAGTGGATAATCTTGTTCTTACATTTTGCTGTAGTATTAGTAGTATAATTTGTATTTGGTATTTTGTTCAAGGCTGGTCTATGTTACATATAGTACGACATACAATAAATTTATGAGTTTTCACTCATAACAACTCAATTAGTTCACATACTACAATTTTTTTATTTTTTGTGACAATTCAAGGAGTTGCTGTAATGTGCGGTGGCACGACACTTTTGAACTATTTCTGTTGTCCCACTGGCATTTGTGATGATGTGCCACACAGCGCGAGGCCTATGCACAATATAACACGAATGGGCTAGGATTTGCCGCACTTCCATGCGGTATTGGGCCTGTTAATTTTGGATTGTGCGGGGCTCACATGATGCGACTCTTTTGTGCTTAACTGGGCCAGTTTGGTAGACAAATGATTAGGCCGTTAATTTTGGACTGGGTTAGAACAACACAACCCCCTATTTTTCGAGTTAGTGTTTTTCATTTCCCTCTTTTTTCAAAGGTAGGAGTAGGTAAAAATTAAACCACTTTATTAATCACTTGCTAACTCCAAGATATGATCAGGTGGCCAACTAAATAAAACAACTTAAAAGGTATTTAAACAAATCTCTGAAGGTAAATTAGTGAAGTGCATAAAAAGGGTGAAAAAATGAGCAATATGACCCTTAATGCCTAAAACTCAAGTCTTGGTTAGAACAACACCTAATAACAAACACCCACGCCAATCACTATAAATTTTCTTAAAAGCAAAATAAGAATAAATGGCTGCACACACTAAAGTCTAAGGACGTACAAGAGGACCTTCACTAATGTAGGCAAAGTGCACATTTCAAAGGAGAAAAAAAAAAGAGAAATTATCAACCAACCACCTTTTTTTTAGTTTTTTTAAAAATACACATATCTTTTTTTTTGGGCTGAATTCCACTTGAAATTATATTTTATTGCTCTCATCCACTTCCGTTATTACACTGTTAAGACCTTGCTGATGTCGCAGTGATAAAATTGTCATTTGACTTGAGCAACAAGAACGACATCGTTTTTAGCTCATTTTCAGCTTCTTCCTACCTCTCAAAAAGCTTTGTTTTTATCTTCTTTTTGTTTTTTCCTTTCGTGGTAAGTCTCTTCTCCTTTCTCTTCTTCACCTCAAAAAGCCCTGACAAATCCAACCCTGATGATAGTGATATAATATCAAACACATTCATTGATACTATCTCTAATATCTTCTCCTTAAGCATATATTTATTATTATCAGCTACTCCTAATTCAAAAAGGTTGCTTTCTTGCCCTGTCTTTCTCTGTTACAATGATTTCAAGAACTAAGAAATGTTCATAATCTTCTCTATGCTCATTCTTGTCTTCGGATTTGGATCAAGGAGTTAATAAATAAGCGATCTTGCTGGCTTTGACACAAAAGACAGGAATTGATAATCTCTCCAATTAATCTTCTTATACATAGCCAGAAGATTGTTATCATCAAACGGCAAGTAACCTAAAACCAACACAAACAATATCACCCCACAGAACCACGCATCGGCCACGACTCCGTTGTACCCGCACCAAGCCACCACTAGCTTCCCCAATCCCACAACATCTCCCTTTCCTTTCTCCACTATGTAACCCACCTCTCACCAATAATCTCCTTCACTTTCTCTGCCACCAGTAGCTTGATCTCAGTCAAAGACCACACCACCAGCAGTAGAGCCTTAAAGATCCACTGTCCATCATCGAGCCACAATCGCCCAACCGCGACTTAGGATTTTCCTTTTTTTTCATTTATTCTGGGTGAATTTGTAATTCTCTGTTTGAGGGCAAAAAAGTCATTTAGTTAATTTACCGTTAATTCTCTTTAATAGCGTGCAGATGGAAGCGGATAGATGTAAAAAAAAAAAATACTTTAAATGGAGTTTAGCAAAAAAAAATGAGATATGTATTTTTTAAAAAAGATTAAAAAAACAAGTGGTTGAATGTACCATCACCAGATCTGAACAAAGAAATTCATATCCATTGAACAAAATATTTAATAAAAAAGATAAATTCACACATTAAAAAAAAACACTCGTACAAATCGATTCATCAGATAATCTCTACGATGAGCTCCCACATCGTCAATGTCCCACTATTAGAGCCACCACCATACAATTTCATCACATGCATATCCTTCTAATTCACCATCTAAGGCCATGGAACAACCCAAAAGCAGTAGAAAAAATAACAACACAAAGATAGATGTAATTAGAGTTTTCAAAAGGAAAATGATGTTCGAGGGAGCTTGAACTAAACTCCGACTAGTTAATATAAAAATATATTTTTAAATTTTTTTCCAATTTTTTTTGGTAAAATCTTTGTCAGCCCAAATCGGAGCTCCTTTTGGGTGAATGTACCATCACTCTATCAAAAAATGAACGAGAACGAGGTTATTAAACTCTAAGATATATGTAAAAAAATTGTTTTCCAAATGATCACAAGAAACAACATCATTGTTGTTGCTTTATTCATAATTTAATTATTGATAGTTAATATTAAATTACAAGTAAAATCTCTCTATACTAATATTCTATATAAGAATAAGTTCTATGCAGTTATAAAAAAATTCGATCCTAATTTAGGCCCATAATAAATAAGAAAAACTCCATTTTATGATAAGTTATAACTTTTTCAAATCTCATCTTAAAGAACTTGTTACTACATAGTATTAATTATTTGCTTATTAAAAAAATATGTGTTATATTACATTAAAAAATTTAGATAAAATAAAAAATTTTTAAAATTATTTGAGATAATAATTTATTCTTTATAATTTTAGTAAGATGACTTGGATATAATAATATTGCATAGATGATAGGTATATGTAATAGATTTTTGAAAGTATGTCAATTTCTTTTGTCAACATCTATACATTAGATTTGACATGCTTCATTAATCAATTATCAGTGTAACATGTATTTTATTTCTATAACGCTTGCACTAATGATAATTAAGTCAAAACAATAATTTTTGAAACTATACCTCTAATAAATTATAATCTTTTATAGTAATAAAACTAATTGGTCCCAACAATAAGACTACATAGATATTTTATTATATTAGTGTCATACTTTATTACTAAAATAAGGTTATCCCTTATAAATATGTAATTACATAATTTATCCCTATACATATTATATACCATAAGCAAATTTATATTTTCATAGCAAATATAGAAAAAACAGTGGTGGTTTGGTGATGGAAATAAGAATGGGTATTAAATATACTATAAATAAAGAGGTTAAGAGTTTTTAGGGTGATTGGTTGGGACTTGTTCTTTATAGTGTTTTTAAACGCCCTTCATTAATTTCTGGAGCTGCCGCTACGGCACTCATATCTCTTCATTTTTTTCTTCTTATCTCTCCCTCTTTTACTTTTGATTTTTGATTTTTAGATTTTGCCGTTTCAAACGGGGAAGTCAATCGGACACGTTAAGCTTTTGCTATTATTATTTTTTATTTTTTTCACCCCACTTCCACAATTACACATATGATATCTGTAAAATATTGAATATTTTCTCTTGGGCAACTCATAAATTTTGACTGCCAACCCTTCACATATTGTGAAAAACCCAAACTACCCTCCTTGAATTTCGAACTGAAGCAAAGTTTATTGAGGGTTTAATTGTCTTTTCGCATTTGGCATGTAATCTAGGGTTATGTGATATGTCATCACCTTCTAAAAATAACAAAAACAATACACCATTTTTTTTTTAATAATCAGTGTTTAGCCATAAGCTTCAAATTCAGGGTTAATGTCATTTCATTTTCCATGCTCAATCCTCCTTCTCACTGTTGGTAAGTTTTTTTTTTTATTATATTTGCTTATTTTAGTGTTATTTTGTCTGTTGATTCTTCTTTATCTGCGTTTCTATATAATAATAATAGCAATACTTATAACAATAATATTACAAACAAAACAAACTTTATAAGTAAAAAGATATAATGAATAGTCCTTGTACATATTATTTTATTATATCTACCGTGGGTAATTGTTATTTCTTTATTCATAATCTTTTAAATATAATTTTCTATCTAGTCCTCCTCGAAAGAAGAAGGACAAACAACAGACGGCTTCTTTTCATTATTTGAATTGAAAAGTCAATGTTAGTGGGTCTTTTAAGCAAAGGTATGTTTTGGTTTCTATTGAAAATTTCTCTCTTATGGTGTGTTTACTTCATGGAATGGGAATGTGATGGAATGAGAATGAACTGGGAATGGGCCGGGAATGGGAATGAGATTTCAATGTTTACTTAACAAAAATAAATGGGAATGAGAATGTGCTGAAATGTCATTTATGTGTTTACTTGGCAAAATAAATGGGAATGAGAATTAATTTACCAAAATACCCATAGTACTAATAATTAATTAAAATAATTAATTTATCATTATTAACAATATTATCATTATTGTTGTTATTATTTCTATTATTATTATTATTTATTGTTAATATTATTTTTATTAATATTATCATTATTACATTTATTATTATTATTATTAAATTTTATTAACTTTATTATTTTAGTTATTATTAATTATTGTTATTATTATTTTTATTAATATTATCATTATTAACATTTATTATTATTACTTTAGTTATTATTAATTATTGTTATTAATATTATCATTATTAAAATTTATTATTATTATTATTATTATTATTATATTTTATTAACTTTATTATTTTAGTTATCGTTAATTCTTCATTAATATTATTTTTATTAATATTATCATTATTAACATTTATTATTATTATTATTAAATTTTATTAACTTTATTATTTTAGTTACTATTAATTATTGTTATTATTATTTTTATTAATATTATCATTATTAACATTTATTATCATTTTTAATTAATATCATTTTTATATCTAGATAATGAAGATTACATTAGTATTATTATTATTAAATTTTATTAACTTTATTATTTTAGTTATTATTAATTATTGTTATTATTATTTTTATTAATAATAATAATAATAACAACAATAATGATAATATTGTTAATAATGATAATATTAATAAAAATAATAATAATAATTAATAATAACTAAAATAATAAAGTTAATAATAATAATTATTATTATTATTATTATTATCATGTCAGGAGACAGTGATCCCTACCAAGTAGATGAGCTATTTGATTCTGATGACTCTGCATCTAGCAGTAGCGAATCTGAATCTGATTCATTTTTAAAGAAAATCAATGTTTTGACTAAAGACCAAGAAACTTTTCTTGAACTTGTAAAGCATATTTCTGATCCAAATCTTCAAAAGGAGTATCTTGATAGACTTTTGAAAACATTGGATTTCAATAAAGCCGAGACTTCTAAAGTCCCAATTGTCAAAAAGAATTCTTATGATCTTACACAGATTTTGGATAAAAAGAAAACAAAGAAGACGATTCCTAATATCCAAGATCTTCAAAAAGAGATAAAAGAAATCAAAAGTGAAATCAAGGATTTAAAAGAAAAACAAAAGAGTGATTCTGATATTATTCAGCTTCTTTTACAAAAACAATTACAGGATAATTCAGACAATGAATCTAGTCCTGATATTGATGGTGATGATATTAAAGTAGAAAACATTGAGTCAGTACCCAATGATTTTCTATTTGTTTTAAAACAGATCACCACAAGAAAGTATTTGATTAAAGTTTCTTT
Source organism: Citrus cavaleriei (assembly GCA_030448935.1). Lineage (NCBI taxonomy): Eukaryota > Viridiplantae > Streptophyta > Magnoliopsida > Sapindales > Rutaceae > Citrus > Citrus cavaleriei. The sequence goes on along the minus strand of JAUJEM010000066.1, from coordinate 548,681 downwards.
AATCTTTTCTGATGATTTTGCAATAGACGCCATTGCCCTTTTTGATACTGGCGCCGATTTAAATTGTATCAGAGAAGAAATCGTCCCCAAAAGGTTTCATGAAAAGACAAAAGAAAGACTTTCTGCCGCTAACAATTCAAAATTGAATGTTAGTTCCAAAGTTGAAGCTTCGATTTATAACAATAAAATTGAATTTAAAACTTCTTTTGTTCTTACAAATGATATACACCATGCTATCATTTTAGGAACCCTTTTATAAATCTCATAACCCCATATCTTTGTCAATTATGATGGTATATATTTCAAAGCAAAATCTAAAGAGCTTGTCTTCTCATTTATTGAAAAACCAAAGACAAGGAATTTAAACATAGTCAAAGCTTGTTCTATTCATCAAAACAAAATCAATGCCATACTTAAATCCAAACAAGATGATTTGTTTTGTTTACAAAAGGATTTAAGTTTTCAAAGAATTGAAAGTCAATTACAAAGTGATTTTATTCAAAGAAAAATTTCTGGTTTTAAAGCCCTTATTGAAAAAGAAATATGTGCTGATTTACCATCTGCTTTTTGGAACCGATAACAGCATTTAGTCGATTTGCCTTATGAATATTCTTTTGTTGAAAAACAAATACCCACTAAAGCTCGTCCAATTCAAATGAATATGGAATTGGAACAACATTGTAAAGAAGAGATAAGGGGATCTTGAATCTAAAGGTCTCATTGTAAAGTCCAGATCACCTTGGTCATGTCTTTGCCTTTTATGTAAATAAAAATTCTGAAATTGAAAGAGGTGTTCCGAGACTTGTGATAAATTATAAGCCTTTGAATAAAGCTTTAAAATGGATTAGGTACCCAATACCTAATAAAAAGATTTGCTTCAAAACTTTGCTCATTTCATTTTTTCAAAATTTGATATGAAGTCTGGTTTTGGCAAATTCAAATTCATCCTAAAGACCGTTATAAAACAAAGATTTACCGCCTTTTGGTCAATATGAATGGACAATGAATGCCCTTTGGTTTGAAAAAAATGCACCCTCAGAATTTCAAAGAATCATGAATGACATTTATAATCCTTATTCTGAGTTTTGCATTGTCTACATTGATGATGTGTTGATTTTTTCTCAATCAATTGATCAACATTTCAAACATTTAAAAACTTTCCATCTTGTCACCAGACAAGCTGGTCTTGCCCTTTCAAGTACAAAGATTTCGTTATTTCAAACTAAAGTCAGATTTCTTGGCCACTATATTTCCAAAGGAACTATCACTCCCATTGAAAGGTCACTTTTGTTTGCGGACAAATTCCCAGACAAAATTTTAGACAAAACCCAATTACAAAGATTTCTTGGTAGTTTAAATTATGTTCTTGATTTCTGTCCTAACATCAATAGGATGTCAAAACCTTTGCATGATAGGTTAAAAAAGAATCCTGTTGCATGGTCAGAAGAACATACAAAAGTCGTGAAATTAATAAAACAATGCTAAAAGCATTCCATGTTTACATCTTGCAAATCCTCGCATTTCCTAAAATTGTTGAGACCGATGCATCGATTTTTAGATATGGAGGAATTTTAAAGCAAAAAGAAAATGATAAAGAAATGATAGTGCAATATGTTTACGCTCATTGGAACGATTGTCGAGAAACTATTCTACTATCAAAAAGAAATTCTTTCCATTGTTTTATGCATTACAAAATTCCAAAGTGATTTGTTAAATCAAAAATTTTTACTTAGAATTGATTGCAAGGTCAAAGAAAACATGTTTTAGAAAAAGATGTACAAAACATTGCATCAAAACAGATTTTTGCACGTTGGCAAGCTATTCTCGATGTCTTTGATTTTGATATAGAGTTTATTAAAGGTGATAAAAATTCTGTTCCCGATTTTCTAACTCGGGAATTTCTTCAAAATGTAATGGCCCCAAAAAGAAGATTGACAAAGGGAAAGCTCCGCTTCCCAAGAACCTTCCAAAGAACCTCTCTCACAACCCCTTCCAAAGAAAAATTACTTTCTTCACTTTTACCTATCAAATCTTGGATAGAATCACAAGAACATGAAGCCAAATTCAAACCCATTTCCTCTCAAGACCAAGTAAAGCAATGGATGAGTTCCATTACAAAGTCACCCGAGCTCATGATAGCTCTCCAAAGCCTTTCCCAAGTCCAACCTAAAGAGGAAGAAAACCCACTTCTAAAGAAATCTCAAAGCCTTCCTCTCAAAACATTGTTGTTTTTACGGTGAGAGCTCATCTTCCCAAATTGTGCTCTCTCACCAACACCTTCAAAGAAAACCTCCGATTGGTTTGATAAAACCCATTTCCAAAACATTATTTCAATGGAAGATGGATTTTACCATTCTGATCCTTTTCAAAGTATTTCAAAGTTTTTTCCCAAGGTCAGGTTTTTCAAACCATGGGATTTGACAAAACCCCGTCTTACTACCAAAGCATTTTGGAAATTACTTGATTGTAAAATTCAAACATTTCTTTTTGAGCAAACTCATTCTGAGCCGGCCTATTCTACGGCCACAATTTTAAAAGTTTTAAGTCCAAACCAAACAAGGGTGACCTACTCCACAATTTTAAAACTTTCCTCTTGATTTTCAGACACATTTACCACACTGTCGGTCTTTCTCCTACTGGGATTACCAACAGGCTTGGTATAACACCTTCTTCATACAAAACCCTAAAAAATCCCATTCATGGTTATTCTTCTTTAATTCGAAAATAACCGTCCAAAGCCTTCCCAATTGGTTTCACCAATGGTGGAATTATTTTGGCCCAACTTCTGAAATCCTTACCCCAAATGCCTTACAATGCCTAAACCTTTTCAAAGCCAACTACAAACCTACGGAGTCTGAGAAAAGATTTCCTCCTTTTCTCTGTTTCTGTACCAATTTCTTCCTTCCATGGGTCTGGATGTGGAGTCTTCGACATCACACTCAGGATTCCCATTTTATTCTTCAAAGAACCTTTAGAGTCAAATGGTGGTCCAAATTTGATGAGCAGACCAAATTGACTACCAACCAAGTACAAAACTGGCTTTCTGCCCAAGGCCATCTTCATCCAGCCATCAAAGACATTAAAGCCCAAGGCACTTTCCTCACTCAAAAATCCAAAGCCCAAGCCCTCCTAGCAAGTGCCAAAACCGAAGAGGAATACTTCAAAGCAATGGAACAGCTCCTCGCTTCCCGATCCAAGTCCTCAGTTGCAGATTCTACTGAAGATGACGACGACGATGATGATGAGCCAACCGTCTCTCTTGGAGATGAAAACGAAGATGACTGTTTCGGCATTTTCTCTCCAGTAAAGCATTGTAAATAATTATTTGATTATTTACTTAATAAAAAAAAAAAAAAAAAAAAATGTGTAATTATTCTTTTCGGGTGGTCCCTTGGACACAAGTGAGAGCGCACATGTCTCTTCACCCATATTATATTTCATTTTGTATTTATACAAAGTAGACTACTATTCAAAGCTACGATCCAAAGGTTACTGTGCACTTAAAGACCCGCTACAGTGAACAGTTCCAGCTTCCAAAGATTACTGTGCACTTATAGCTCCGCTACAGTGAACAGTTTACAAAGTTTTGTATATAACTCAAGAGGAAGACTTAGACTCCTCACGGGTTTTTATTTTGAGTTTTCATTTCTCTCTCTTCTCCTCCTTCTCTCTAAAAATTCTCTCCAAAGCACGAAGAGTTCAAAGAAATTTTCTCACATGCAATAGTTCTAAATCGTAACTTTGAGTAATGAGAATTGTTCTTTACCTTCAACCTTCCCGTCTTTCAATCTTCCCTTCTGGAAAGATTTGAAAATTGTAAAGCAACAACAACAACAAAGAAAAGTGTATGTCTAGATCTTTGATCTAATTTTATTTACAAAGCAATTTCAATTCATGTAATTTAAATTTAAAGCAATTTACTTTTCTCGCAATTTCATTTCAAGAATTTACTTTAAAGCAATTTACTTTTCCGCAATTTAATTAAAAGCAATTTTCTTTACAAAGCATGATTGCAGACTGGTTTTTATCAGATCTGCCATAAAATCTGTACATTCCTCTGAGGCAAAGAGACCAGATCTCGATCCTCAGTTGTAAATCTTCTTTTCTCCCTCCATTCCTTCAGAGCACCATTTCCGGGATCCGGATCTGGTACTGTGTATGTACCCAAGCCCTTAAAAAGAAATCTAAGCTAAATGCGAATTAGCCCACTAAAAAGAATCAACCACGTTTAAAGCAATTTAATTTTATCTGGTAAATATATTAAAGTATATAGGTCGAAACCCGAACGTGCGGACTATTGATCTGTTTCTAAGTCGATCTCGTCCAAAGGCGATTAACTTCGCATCGATCCGGTAGAACAACGCCACGCACTTTAAATATTCTAAAATTTGACCAGCCGCGTTCAAATTTGTTTGATCATTGTATGTTCCAAAGCAATTCCATTTTCATTTAAAGAATTTAATTATTATTCGGTAAAGCACTCCGTTTGATAAAAAGAACCAACTCCGATTATATTTATTTAAAGTCTTCAATAAAGAAGTATTTTGAAAACACATCCACCTTTCGATCCTATTTCCTTCTGGTATCAGAGCCAAGGGGAGGATTGTGTAAAGCAGTTTAGAATTTTGTGTTTAATGACTTGTGTTTTATTTTGAAGTTTTGTTTTGTGGTGAATTTTTACTGGTAGTAAGTCCCGTCCAAGGATAAGTTTTCCGTTTAGGGCTGTAAAACCATACCTGTAGCCATTCTGACCGAACCAAAGATAGATCATAGGTTTTTACCCATGAATCCTCTACACTGTAGAACATCGTCCTTTTCTAGCTCTTCTTCCGGGAAGACTAGTGATTCAAAGCATGTTGTGAGTTCAGAAGAATTCGTTATTGAGAACTTTGATAAAGCAATTGATTGTTGGGAACTTCCAAAAATTTCCAAAGAAAAGATTTACAAAACAAAAATGCTCGATCTTTTAAAACATGATTATATTATAAAAACTGAAGAAAGAGACATAACTCTTTCGAAGCCTTTTGAAACAATTCATTTGTTTTCAGAAAAATCTTTAAAGAAGTTAATAGAAAAGAATTTCAAATACATTCATATTGGTTTGATCCAAGTAGGAATAAAACCATTGACCAAAGAAGGCTTGGATACTTCTATCCTTGCTGTCCTTAGAGATGGTCGATTCATCTCTTTTGACGATTCTTTACTAAGCAGTATCGAATCTAGTCTTTGTAAAGGTCCCATATCTTTTGATTGTTATCCAAATATAACAATTTCTCTTAAAGACAAGAATATTTTAAAAAGTATGATTTTGCAAATCCAAACCCATAATTACAATATGATTGAAGGGTCTATCCCAGTTGCATTAATTTTTAAAATTTCTTACAAAGCCATGATTTCTGCATTTAGCACACAGCATAAATATCAGTCAAAAAGAGATGAAACCCTTCTCTTGCAGACTGACCTATCCAAAGCAAACATGGTCATTCCAAAACCAATCCGATGGAAAGATGTCAATCTTCCAGAAGAATGGATCCTTGAGGGAGCCGCTCCACCAGCGATTCCAAAACAACTTGAGCCAAATACAGAGTTGCAAAATGTGACTCATTCGATGGTAAAGTCAAACTATCATTCAGAAGATCTGCCTCACATAGATTTTCTGATAAAGAGTCGTGCTCAAGCATTCCTTCACTAGAAAGGAAATTCACAAAAATACCTTCTGTTATAAATCTTCCATATCAAAGTCAACCTAGGTTTTCTACTTCAGATGTACCTAGCTCCTCCATCCGTTCTGTTGACTATGCCACAAGTGTTCCCCATCCTATATACACTAGTAGTCAACAAGTACAAAGACAGGAAGAGAAGGAACCTTCTCCTCCAACATCTCCTACGTTTTTTAACGCACAAAAATGTCATCAACGTCATTGAAAAAGAATTTGAATTAGATAAAGCTTTTCTGCATAATGATTTTTATTCAGAAATAAATAAAGAAAAAAGAACTTGGTTTTTTAAACATTTTTTAAACCAAAGAAAAGAAATCCAACAAACTTATTATGAATTTGTGAATTTTCATAAAGTTCATATATTGTTTTTTGATTGGTTCGAAATATATTCTTCTGAGAACAATATTGATTATCCTTTTAAAGAGTCAAACCCTATCACTATTAGGAAGAAAATTCCTGAATGGAAACTTTCTGATAATGATAGAACCATAGAGTCTGATCATCCACCTCTTAGGAGTATAACCATAGATCATGGTGAACCTCCTGTAGAGATAAAAGCTTCCCCTTACAAAATCCCAAGACCAAATGATTCTGATGCAAATTTAAGTAGTATTATCCAATGAATAATTTCGTAATACTAACTTAAATACAATTGGAAAGCAATTGGCTCGTATAGAAAACCAATTTCAAAATCATCCATCACTATTTCTTCCACTACTATCCAACCAAAATCGATGTTGACAAAAGCTTAAGAACCTATTTTCAAACCTTTTCAGTTTCAAAACTAGTCAAAAGCTTGTTCAAGAGTCAAAATCAGATTTTGCTAAAGCCATTGTGAGAACAACTAGATAGGATGAGTCGCTTTCTTCCTCATCTAGCAAAGTTCAGATTGCCCCAGATACTCCCCAATCTAGCAAGATTGGAGTATTAGAAAAAGATGACCAAACTTCTATAGCCTCCTCGGATATAGAAGCCTTCAAAGAAGAACCTTCTACTCCCAAAGCCAACAAAATCCATTGGGAATTAGCACTTCCCACTGTCAAAACTCCACCAGATCTAGCAATAGATAATAGACCTAGTGCATTAAATCAATCCAGATATAATGCATCCTCAGTCTATGAGTGGAATATTGACGGCATGTCAGAGTACAATATCCTCGGATTGTTGCAACAAATGACTATGGCAGCCAATGCCTATAAGACCCAAGCAGGAACTTCTGATCGTGCCATATCAGAAATCCTAATTGCCGGTTTTACTGGTCAATTAAAGGGATGGTGGGATCATCTTCTCACTATTCAGCAACAATTTGACATTCTAAATTCCGTTCAAAAAGATGAAAATGGAGCCTCTATTCTTGATGAGTTCAACAACCCTATTCAGGATGCTGTTGCTACTCTCATTCTAACCATTTCCCTCCATTTCATCGGTGACCCTTCACATCTTCGTGACAAAAACGCTGAGTTACTACATAATCTGAGATGTAGGAAACTTAGTGAATTCCAAAGCTACAAAACCTCTTTCCTTACCAGACTATTTCTAAGGGATGATGCAAATCATACTACTTGGAAAGAAAAATTTCTTGCTGGTTTACCTACCCTTTTAGGTGAAAAGGTAAGAAATTCCATCAAAGCCCTTTATGATAACCGTATTCCCTATGATGAACTAACCTATGGTGAGCTTGTCAGTTTTGTCAATAAGGAAGGTTTAAAGATTTGTCAAGATTTGAAATTACAGAAACGTCTTAAGTGGGAGCTTAAGAAGTCTAAACAGGAATTAGGCGGTTTCTGTAAACAATTCAATTATGACCCCTTTAAAACTTCCTATTCCAAAGATTGTAATGGAGAGTGTTCTACAAAACCTCGAAAGAAACATTACAAATCTAAACATTTCAGGAAACCCTTTCGTGATTTTAGAAAACTTCCTTATAAGAAACCTTCGAGGCCTTATAAGAGACCCAGTTTTTCTAAAAAGAAAGAGTTTAAAGCCAAACCAAATACTCCTTTCAACTTCAAAGAAGCCACATGTTTCAAATGTGGTATGAAAGGTCATACTGCAAAATTTTGCAGAATGAACAAAAGACTTCATGAGCTTGACCTCAACGAAGACATCCTTTCCAAAATAGCCCCTCTCCTTATCGAAACTTCTGATTCTGAGTCTTCTATGTCAGGAGACAGTGATCCCTACCAAGTAGATGAGCTATTTGATTCTGATGACTCTGCATCTAGCAGTAGCGAATCTGAATCTGATTCATTTTTAAAGAAAATCAATGTTTTGACTAAAGACCAAGAAACTTTTCTTGAACTTGTAAAGCATATTTCTGATCCAAATCTTCAAAAGGAGTATCTTGATAGACTTTTGAAAACATTGGATTTCAATAAAGCCGAGACTTCTAAAGTCCCAATTGTCAAAAAGAATTCTTATGATCTTACACAGATTTTGGATAAAAAGAAAACAAAAAAGACGATTCCTAATATCCAAGATCTTCAAAAAGAGATAAAAGAAATCAAAAGTGAAATCAAGGATTTAAAAGAAAAACAAAAGAGTGATTCTGATATTATTCAGCTTCTTTTACAAAAACAATTACAGGGATAATTCAGGACAATGAATCTAGTCCTGATATTGATGGTGATGATATTAAAGTAGAAAACATTGAGTCAGTACCCAATGATTTTCTATTTGTTTTAAAACAGATCACCACAAGAAAGTATTTGATTAAAGTTTCTTTAATCTTTTCTGATGATTTTGCAATAGACGCCATTGCCCTTTTTGATACTGGCGCCGATTTAAATTGTATCAGAGAAGAAATCGTCCCCAAAAGGTTTCATGAAAAGACAAAAGAAAGACTTTCTGCCGCTAACAATTCAAAATTGAATGTTAGTTCCAAAGTTGAAGCTTCGATTTATAACAATAAAATTGAATTTAAAACTTCTTTTGTTCTTACAAATGATATACACCATGCTATCATTTTAGGAACCCCTTTTATAAATCTCATAACCCCATATGCTGTCAATTATGATGGTATATATTTCAAAGCAAAATCTAAAGAGCTTGTCTTCTCATTTATTGAAAAACCAAAGACAAGGAATTTAAACATAGTCAAAGCTTGTTCTATTCATCAAAACAAAATCAATGCCATACTTAAATCCAAACAAGATGATTTGTTTTGTTTACAAAAGGATTTAAGTTTTCAAAGAATTGAAAGTCAATTACAAAGTGATTTTATTCAAAGAAAAATTTCTGGTTTTAAAGCCCTTATTGAAAAAGAAATATGTGCTGATTTACCATCTGCTTTTTGGAACCGAAAACAGCATTTAGTCGATTTGCCTTATGAAAATTCTTTTGATGAAAAACAAATACCCACTAAAGCTCGTCCAATTCAAATGAATATGGAATTGGAACAACATTGTAAAGAAGAGATAAGGGATCTTGAAACTAAAGGTCTCATTGTAAAGTCCAGATCACCTTGGTCATGTGCTGCCTTTTATGTAAATAAAAATTCTGAAATTGAAAGAGGTGTTCCGAGACTTGTGATAAATTATAAGCCTTTGAATAAAGCTTTAAAATGGATTAGGTACCCAATACCTAATAAGAAAGATTTGCTTCAAAAACTTTGCTCAGCTTTCATTTTTTCAAAATTTGATATGAAGTCTGGTTTTTGGCAAATTCAAATTCATCCTAAAGACCGTTATAAAACAAATTTCTTTTCCTTCCTTTTGGTCAATATGAATGACAAGAATGCCCTTTGGTTTGAAAAATGCACCCTCGTAATTTCAAAGAATCATGAATGACATTTATAATCCTTATTCTCGAGTTTTGCATTGTCTACATTGATGATGTGTTGATTTTTTTCAATCAATTGATCAACATTTCAAACATTTAAAAACTTTCCATCTTGTCACCGCATGTTGTCTTGCCCTTTCAAGTACAAAGATTTCGTTATTTCAAACTAAAGTCGATTTCTTGGCCACTATATTTCCAAAGGGACTATCACTCCCATTGAAAGGTCACTTTTGTTTGCGGACAAATTCCCAGACAAAATTTTAGACAAAACCCAATTACAAAGATTTCTTGGTAGTTTAAATTATGTTCTTGATTTCTGTCCTAACATCAATAGGATGTCAAAACCTTTGCATGATAGGTTAAAAGAATCTGTTGCATGGTCAAGAACATACAAAAGTCGTGAAATTAATAAAACAATCTGCATAAAAGCATTCCATGTTTACATCTTGCAAATCCTGCATTTCCTAAAATTGTTGAGACTGATGCATCAGATTTAGGATATGGAGGAATTTTAAAGCAAAAAGAAAATGATAGAGAACAGATAGTGCAATATGTTTCTGCTCATTGGAACGATTGTCAGAGAAACTATTCTACTATCAAAAAGAAATTCTTTCCATTGTTTTATGCATTACAAAATTCCAAAGTGATTTGTTAAATCAAAATTTTTACTTAGAATTGATTGCAAGGCCGCAAAACATGTTTTAGAAAAAGATGTACAAAACATTGCATCAAAACAGATTTTTGCACGTTGGCAAGCTATTCTCGGTGTCTTTGATTTTGATATAGAGTTTATTAAAGGTGATAAAATTCTGTTCCCGATTTTCTAACTCGAATTTCTTCAAAACAGTAATGGCCCCAAAAAGAAGATTGACAAAGGAAAGCTCCTGCTTCCCAAGAACCTTCCAAAGAACCTCACAACCCCTTCCAAAGAAAAATTACTTTCTTGACCTTTACCTATCAAATCTTGGATAGAATCTGGTTGAAGAACATGAAGCCAAATTCAAACCCATTTCCTCCGAAGACCAAGTAAAGCAATGGATGAGTTCCATTACAAAGTCACCCGAGCTCATGATAGCTCTCCAAAGCCTTTCCCAAGTCCAACCTAAAGAGGAAGAAAACCCACTTCTAAAGAAATCTCAAAGCCTTCCTCTCAAAACATTGTTGTTTTTGGTGAGAGCTCATCTTCCCAAATTGTGCTCTCTCAGCCAACACCTTCAAAGAAAACCTCCGATTGGTTTGATAAAACCCATTTCCAAAACATTATTTCAATGGAAGATGGATTTTACCATCCTGATCCTTTTCAAAGTATTTCAAAGTTTTTTCCCCAAGGTCAAGTTTTCAAACCATGGGATTTGACAAAACCCCAGTCTTACTACCAAAGCATTTTGGAAATTACTGATTCAGTAAAATTCAAACATTTCTTTTTGAGCAAAACTCATTCTGAGCCGGCCTATTCTACGGCCACAATTTTAAAAGTTTTAAGTCCAAACCAGTGGGGTGACCTACTCCACAATTTTAAAACTTTCCCTCTTGATTTTGAGACCTGTTTACCACACTGTCGGTCTTTCTCCTACTGGGATTACCAACAGGCTTGGTATAACACCTTCTTCATACAAAACCCTAAAAAATCCCATTCATGGTTATTCTTCTTTAATTCGAAAATAACCGTCCAAAGCCTTCCCAATTGGTTTCACCAATGGTGGAATTATTTTGGCCCAACTTCTGAAATCCTTACCCCAAATGCCTTACAATGCCTAAACCTTTTCAAAGCCAACTACAAACCTACGGAGTCTGAGAAAAGATTTCCTCCTTTTCTCTGTTCAAGCTTCTGTAATTTCTTCCTTCCATGGGTCTGGATGTGGAGTCTTCGACATCACACTCTCGATTCCCATTTTATTCTTCAAAGAACCTTTAGAGTCAAATGGTGGTCCAAATTTGATGAGCGAGACCAAATTGACTACCAACTAAGTACAAAATCGGCGCCAAGGCCATCTTCATCTTCATCCAGCCATCAAAGACATTAAAGCCCAAGGCACTTTCCTCACTCAAAAATCCAAAGCCCAAGCCCTCCTAGCAAGTGCCAAAACCGAAGAGGAATACTTCAAAGCAATGGAACAGCTCCTCGCTTCCCGATCCAAGTCCTCGCTTGCAGATTCTACCATCAAGATGACGATTTGACGATGATGATGAGCCAACCGTCTCTCTTGTTTATTAAAACGAAGATTAATTTTTCGGCATTTTCTCTCAAGTAAAGAATTGTAAATAATTATTTGATTATTTACTTAATAAAAAAAAAAAAAAAAAAAAAATGTGTAATTATTCTTTTCGGGTGGTCCCTTGGACACAAGTGAGAGCGCACATGTCTCTTCACCCATATTATATTTCATTTTGTATTTATACAAAGTAGACTACTATTCAAAGCTACGATCCAAAGGTTACTGTGCACTTAAAGACCCGCTACACAAAGGAATGGGCCCCGGCTTCCAAAGATTACTGTGCACTTATAGCTCCGCTACAGTGAACAGTTTACAAAGTTTTGTATATAACTCAAGAGGAAGACTTAGACTCCTCACGGGTTTTTATTTTGAGTTTTCATTTCTCTCTCTTCTCCTCCTTCTCTCTAAAAATTCTCTCCAAAGCACGAAGAGTTCAAAGAAATTTTCTGTTTATGCAATAGTTCTAAATCAGAACTTTGAGTAATCAGACTAGTTCTTTACCTTCAACCTTCCCGTCTTTCAATCTTCCCTTCTGGAAAGATTTGAAAATTGTAAAGCAACAACAACAACAAAGAAAAGTGTATGTCTAGATCTTTGATCTAATTTTATTTACAAAGCAATTTCAATTCATGTAATTTAAATTTAAAGCAATTTACTTTTCTGCAATTTCATTTCAGTAATTTACTTTAAAGCAATTTACTTTTCCGCAATTTAATTAAAAGCAATTTTCTTTACAAAGCATGTTTGCAGACTGGTTTTTATCAGATCTGCCATAAAATCTGTACATTCCTCTGAGGCAAAGAGACCAGATCTCGATCCTCAGTTGTAAATCTTCTCTTCTCCCTCCATTCCTTCAGAGCACCATTTCCGGGATCCGGATCTGGTACTGTGTATGTACCCAAGCCCTTAAAAAGAAATCTAAGCTAAATCTGGAATTAGCCCACTAAAAAGAATCAACCACGTTTAAAGCAATTTAATTTTATCTGGTAAATATATTAAAGTATATAGGCTGGAAACCCGAACGTGCGGACTATTGATCTGTTCTAAGTCAGATCTGGGTCCAAAGGCAGATTAACTTCTGCATCGATCTGGTAGAACAACGCCACGTACTTTAAATATTCTAAAATTTGACCAGCCGCGTTCAAATTTGTTTGATCATTGTATGTTCCAAAGCAATTCCATTTCCATTTAAAGAATTTAATTATTATTCGGTAAAGCACTCCGTTTGATAAAAGGAACCAACTCCGATTATATTTATTTAAAGTCTTCAATAAAGAAGTATTTTGAAAACACATCCACCTTTCGATCCTATTTCCTTCTGGTATCATATTATTATTATTATTATTAATGGCATTTAAAATAATTGGAAAATATGAAAAAAATTAGAGGGATAGAAAAGTAAACATATATTCCATTCTCATTCCCAACCCCCCATGGGAATGGGATTCACATTCCTTATTCTCAGATTGTGTGGAACCCATACATTTTATTCTCATTCCCAAATTACATTTTGTCAAGTAAACATGAGTTTCATTCTCATTCCCCATTCCATGAAGCAAACACACCATTAATAATTTTTATTAGTTGATTGATGGACGGTTCCTTTACTACCCCAGATTGGTACCTTCTTCAAAATCTTTAAAATCTTTTTTTCCCTTTGAAACATTGTGAGAAAAAGAATAGAAAAAGAGTTGTTGTTGGAACTTTGTTAATGAATGAAAATGAATATTGGATGGATAAAAAATTGAATTTGTTTTATTTATTCAATTGGCACACATTTTCTTTTGTGTGATTTTGTTTATACTTTATAGTAACCCCAATAGGTACAAAAGCGTATCTTTTTTTTTTTAATAAGAAAGTGTAACTTTCACAGATAAAACTAAGAGAACAAATACAGAAGGTGGGTTGGGCAAGTTTCCAACCAAATAACAGGTTATACAACTTTTAAAGCTAAACCAACTCAAGTATGAGCAATGTGTTAACATAATTATGTTAATAATATTGATTTTGATGATAACAAATTTTAAATGTATTTTTGACAAAAATATTGGAGCTATTTCTTAATAAACGAAAACTCTTTTAATCATTGCCTTATTTCTTCATAAAAGATGGATTTTCAAATTAGAAAGAAATTCTCTGCAAAAACTTGTTTAAAATTGCAAATTCTGGTCATAAACGGTGAACCGTTTATTTTAAACGGTTAACCGATTAAAGGCAGAGAGTAACACTTTTCCTAAACCTCTAACCGTTTATGGAAAATGGAAAACACAATACATAGGGAGGTTACTGGAAATTAACGGTCAACCGTTTTCTTTTAAACGGTTAACCGATTATCACCAGAGAGCAACATATTTGCCTAAGCTCTAGCCGATTATGCTTAACGGAAAACACCCAAGATGAGAAGGCTACTGGAAACTAACGGTGAACCGTTTATTTTAAACGGTTAACCGACAACATCCAGAATTGAAGGTTGTCCTCCTCTGGCATTGATTAACGAAAACTGATAAGGCTAAATTGTTGTGCAGGTTACTGAAGACAAACGGCGAACCGTTTATTTCAAACGGTTAACCGATAATATCCAGAGAAGCCACTTCACGCAAGTCCTTAACCGTTTAGCGTAAACGGATAACAAATGCTCATCTTGCAGGTCTCTGGAAGTTAACGGCGAAAGGGCAATCCTAAACGGCAAACCGTTTATTTGAAATCTGGCCCAACGGTAACTTTGACCAAGCGAAACGGTTAACCGTTTATGGTTAACGGCGAACCGTTTTACATCCGGCGCTTGTAACGGCTAGATTTTCAGCTCCAAATATAAATAAGCTCATTCAAATTCAAAGAAGATTGATCACAACACAACCATTTGAGCTAATATTCGAGAATACAATCTTCATAGAGCTTAGAACACATTCTTGCTTCATCTATTCACATATTAAGCATCATTGAGTAATCTTATATATTGTGAGAGGCAAAACAATTTGTAATCTTTTACTTTGAGTGATTGTAAGTGTTGGGATACACTTGGGTTAAGAGATTGGGGATAATCTCTTGTTGTAAAGGTCCATTGACACCTTGGAAGTCAAGTGTAAGCATTTGAAGCCTTGGAGGCTTGCTTAGTGGAATCCTCAAGCCCGGAAAGCTTGGAGGCGTGGACGTAGGCGAGGTTGGCCGAACCACGTAAAAATCTCGTGTTTGAATCTCTCTTCCCTTATCTTTTTATATTGTGATCATCTTAATTGTTATTGCTTTGAATTTGAGTTATAATTGCATTAAGTTTTTCTTTAATATTGAATAATTTTTTAGAATCCCAATTCACCCCCCCTCTTGGGTTGCTTACTTGTA
Organism: Citrus cavaleriei; assembly: GCA_030448935.1. Taxonomy (NCBI): domain Eukaryota; kingdom Viridiplantae; phylum Streptophyta; class Magnoliopsida; order Sapindales; family Rutaceae; genus Citrus; species Citrus cavaleriei. The sequence goes on along the minus strand of JAUJEM010000066.1, from coordinate 533,626 downwards.
TTTCAATTGGTATCAGAGCCTCGTTCTCTTGTTAAGACTTAATCGTCTAGAGTAAAAGATCCATGGCAACCCTAAATGACTCAACCTTTAGAAGGGCAATCCACAACTAGACCACCATTTTTTGATGGTAATGATTATGCTTATTGGAAAACTAGAATGAGAATCTATTTGCAAGCCTTAGATTATGAAATTTGGGAAGTTGTTTGTGATGGTCCATTCATGCCTACGTTCAAAGATGAAGTAGGAGATGATATTCCTAAACCATCGAGTCAATGGAGTGAGTTAGAAAAGAGAAAGATGTCTCTAAACTCCAAGGCTATGAATGCTTTGTTTTGTGCCCTTGATAAGAAAGAATTCCATAGAGTATCTAGTTGTGAAAGTGCACAAGAGATATGGAACAAACTTGAAGTTGTCTATGAAGGGACAAATCAAGTGAAAGAGTCTAAAATCAGTAGATACACTCGCCAATATGAGTTGTTCCAAATTGAACAAAATGAAAATGTGTATTCTATGTACACTAGATTCACGGACATAGTGAACACCCTAGGTGCCTTAGGAAAACCTTCTCAAATAGTGAGAAAGTTAAGAAAATCATTAGGTCACTTCAAAAGAATGGAGACCTAAAAGAACCGCTATTGAAGAGGCCAAAGATTTAAATACTTTACCTCTTGATGATTTAATTGGTTCTCTTATTTCGTATGAAGAGGATTTAGCTGCAGAAAAAGGACATGAGGAGAAGAAGAAAAGCATTGCTCTCAAAGCTTCAAAATATGAGAGTGATGAGGAGAGTGAACCGGATGATGAAGAACTAGCCATGCTAGCAGGAGAGTTCAGAAAAATTCTTCAAGAAAACCGGAGAGCGAAGAAATTTCAGAAACTTCAAGAACTATAGGGGAGAGAAGAAGGAGGCAATCACTTGCTATGAATGCAAGAAGCCTGGACATATAAGATCGGAGTGCCCACTTATCAACAAACTCAAGAAGAAAGCAATGGTTGCAACTTGGGATGATAGTGAGGAAGAATCAAATGATGAAGAAGGATCGCAAGAAGTATCAAACCTAGCACTCATGGCAATAGGAGGGGATGATGATCTCAATGAGGTAAGTGATCCTACCTATGATGAATTATATGATGCTTTTCAAGATTTGCATAATGAGTTAATGAAAATTGGTAAAAGAATGTATGTCTTAAAAGGAAATGGCAAAGCTTAAAAATGAAAATGAATCTCTAAATGCAAGAATTGTATGCCTAGAAGTAGGAAACAAAACATTGCATGATGAAATTGCATTATCAAATGAGAAACCTAGCATCTTACATGAGCATTTGAAATCACACATAGATGAGTTGAAAAATGAGAACGAATTGCTCAAGAAAAAGAATAATGAATTAAATGAAATTGTTTTGAAATTTACAAATGGGCAAAAGATGTTGGATAATATGCTTAACTCACAAAAATGTGTTTTTGATAAAGGAGGACTTGGATATAAGCCAAACTTGAAGCAAAAGTATTATAAGAATTATTTTGTTAAAGCTACCTCCACAAATGATCATAAGATTGTATGTCATTATTGTAATCAAAATGGTCACATGAAATTTAGATGTCCGTGAAAAGGAATGCATATTATGGTGTCAAGTGCATTTGGGTTCCAAAAGGAACCGTTGCTAACTCTCAAGGACCCAAAAGCTTTGGGTACCTAAAACTTGAGACTTTTTCTTGTAGGGCTTGAAGAAGAAGAAGAATAAATGGTACTTGGACAGCGGTTGTTCAAGGCACATGACCGGAAACTATGCATGGTTCTCAAGCTTTACCAAAATTGAAAATGGTGGAGACGTATTCTTTGGAGACAACTCAAAAGGAAAAATCCTTGGAATTGGAAATGTTGGTAAAGTTTCTTCAACTCTAATTGAGAATGTATGTTTGGTTGAAAACTTGAAACACAACTTAATTAGCATTAGTCAATTATGTGACAAAGGTTATAAAGTTATCTTTGATAAATTTAGTTGTGTTATTGAGAACTCATGTGATGGCAAAACCTTATTTGTTGGAAATAGATGTGGTAATGTTTATATCATTGACATAGAATGTGCATCTACTCTTGATAAATGTTTTTCGGCATTGCATGATGATTGTTGGTTGTGGCATAGAAGGTTAGGACATGCAAGTATGGATTTGATTTCAAAAATTTCGAAAGATGATTTAGTTAAAGGTCTTCCGAAAATTGGCTTTCAAAAGGATAAGATTTGTGAAGCTTGTCAATTTGGAAAACAAATTAAAACTTCTTTCAAGAATAAAAACCATATTTCTACTTCAAAACCACTTGAACGTCTTCACATAGATCTTTTTGGGCCATCTAGATATGCAAGTCTAAATGGCAAATATTATGCTTTTGTGATAGTGGATGATTATTCTAGATATACATGGGTATTATTCTTAGCCAATAAGGATGATGCTCTTGATGCATTTAAAGTGATTTGTAAGAAATTACAAAATGAAAAAGGGCATGGTATTGTATGCATTAGGAGTGATCATGGAGGAGAATTTGAAAATCATGCATTTGAGAGTTTTTGCAATAATCTAGGCATTGAGCATCAATTTTCTTCACCTAGAACTCCACAACAAAATGGAGTTGTTGAGAGAAAGAATAGGTCTATTCAAGAAATGGCTAGGACCATGTTAAATGAAAATGCATTACCAAAATATTTTTGGCGAAGCCGCCAACACCGCTTGTTATGTTTTAAATCGGGTGTTGATTAGACCTAATCTTAATAAAACTCCATATGAGCTTTGGAAAGATAGAAAACCCAACATTGGCTATTTTAAAGTTTTTGGATGCAAATGTTTTGTTTTGAACACAAAAGACAATCTTGGTAAATTTGATTCAAAATCCGATGTTGGTATTTTTCTTGGTTATTCAAATTCAAGCAAAGCTTATAGAGTCTATAACAAAAGAACTTTAGTTGTGGAAGAATCTATGCATGTCACATTTGATGAGTCTAACCCCTCCTCTACGGAGAAAGTCGTTGTTGATGATGATGCAGGAGAAGAAGAACAAGAAGAAGAAGCATCAAATGACAATCAAGAGGATGCACCACATGGAATTCAAGAGGAACATCATGAAGAACCAAATGTGGAGCAAAATGAAGGTACTTCTCAAACACTCCCCAAGGAATGGAGGTATGTCTCTTCTCACCCTAAAGATGTAATTTTAGGAGATCCCTCACGAGGTATAACAACTATATCATCACTTAGAAATACTTGTGAGCATAATGCATTCATCTCTCAAATTGAACCAAAATCCTTTGAGGATGCAGAAAATGATGAATCTTGGATTATGGCAATGCAAGAGGAGTTAAATCAATTTGAAAGAAACAATGTGTGGGAATTAGTTCCTAAACCTGAACATCAATCTGTAATAGGTACTAAATGGGTGTTTAGGAATAAGATGGATGAATTCGGTGTGGTTGTAAGAAATAAAGCTAGATTAGTGGCTCAAGGCTACAACCAAGAAGAAAGAATTGATTTTGATGAAACCTTTGCTCCTGTAGCAAGGTTAGAATCCATTAGGATGTTGTTAGCATATGCATGTCATAAAGATTTTATTTTATTTCAAATGGATGTGAAAAGTGCTTTCCTAAATGGGTATATTATGGAAGAAGTGTTTGTAAAACAACCCCCTGGTTTTGAAAATGAAAAATTTCCAAATCATGTTTATAAGTTGCTTAAAGCTTTGTATGGTTTAAAACAAGCACCTAGAGCATGGTATGATAGACTTAAGAATTTTCTGTTGGAAAATAATTTTTCAATGGGTAAAGCGGATACTACTCTTTTTGTTAAGCATAAGAACCAAGACATACTTATTGTTCAAATTTATGTTGATGATATCATTTTTGGTTCTACTAATGAGTTGTTGTGTAAAGAATTTTCATCATGTATGAGCAAGGAATTTGAGATGAGTATGATGGGAGAGTTGAAATACTTCCTTGGACTTCAAATCAAACAAAACGAGGAAGGAATCTTTATAAATCAAGCCGAGTACGTAAAGGATCTACTCAAACGATTCGGCATTGATGATTCAAAGACCAAGAATACACCAATGAGCACAACAACCAAGCTAGACAAAGATGAAAAAGGTAAAGAAGTGGATATCAAAATGTATCGAGGTATGATCGGATCTCTACTTTACTTGACTGCAAGTAGACCCGATATCATGTTTAGTGTATGTTTGTGTGCAAGATTTCAGTCATGTCCCAAGGAATCTCATTTGCTCGCTGTTAAAAGAATTTTCCGTTATTTGAGTGGAACCATAGATATTGGCCTTTGGTATCCTAGGGAACTCATATAGATTTAACATGTTTTTTCGGATGCGGATTTCTTTGGCTATAAAGTGGATAGGAAGAGCACTAGTGGAACTTGCTATATTCTAGGACACTCTCTTGTTTCATGGTTTAGCAAGAAACAAAAATGCTGTCGCACTTTCAACTCACCGAGGCTGAATATATAGTGCTGGAGGAAGTTGTTGTGCACAAGCACTTTGGATGAAACAAACACTTAGAGATTATGGCATTAATCTTGAACAAATTCCTATTAAGTGTGATAATACTAGTGCTATAAACCTTTCAAAGAATCCCATTCAACACTCTCGAACCAAGCATATAGAAATAAGACATCATTTCTTGAGAGATCATGTTCAAAAGGGAGATATTGCATTAGAGTTTATTTCCACGGAAAAGCAACTTGCCAATATTTTCACAAAACCGCTTTGAAGAACAATTTTCAAAAATTCGGCATGAACTTGGGATGATGAAATTTTTGCATTAACATCTCTATTCATGCTATTGAGTGTACTAAATTGATTGATTACTACTTATGAAATGCTTGAGCTTGGTAGACAAATGATGAATTTGCATTGATAACTCTTGAGTATATGTATTGATTGGTTGAAAACATGTTCATGAATCATGCATTAAAATGGCTCATAAAATATTTTCAGATCGATTAAATGATCTTGGAATATATTATTTGCTGGCAAAAAAAAAATTAAATCAAATGTGCGAAATTACAGATAAAATAAACGGTTAGCCGTTTCCTGTAAACGGATCACCGTTTAATTCCAGAAACGAGATTGTGTGTCTGTCCAGTTACCCTTTCACCGTTTGCCACAATCGGTGAACCGTTTTTGAACAGAGAGTCCTCTAACAGCTTACCCTTAGCCGTTAAGCGATTAGGCTTACACCGCTTCTGTTTTTTAGCCCTTGGAGTTACCTTTTTAACTGCTTCAATAAACGGTTAACTGCTTTCATAAGTATAAAAAAACTGTTCAAAGGTTTTCTTCTCCTTCTCCAGTTACCCTCTCACCGTTTCTTCCATTGTTGCGCAGCCGAAGGTCTCTTTGTCCTCAAATCCTCATTTTTCTTGCTTTCCGTGCCAAATCAAACCATCAAAATCATTTCTCATCACCTTTAGAACAATTCTACCGATTCAAAACTTCAAATCGAGCCCAAAATTCAAAAATCCCAAATTGAAACCCTAACTGCCGCGGGTCGGATTTCTTCATTTTCAATCCGATTCTTCCCCTTCTTCAACCAAATTAAGCATCACAATCACATCCTCTACTCATTCCTATACTAATCATCGATTCGCTGTGCTTCTCCATGGCTGAACCCCCTCGGAGAAATCTCAGGCGTAAATCCGTGCCTCCAAGGAATCCTATAACACCATGGGAGTCTCTCGAATTTGCAAGGATTCACTTCCCCACCTTCTTTGGCCAAGCGGTTTGAAGAACGCTTTGATGGACGAAAGGTACTTGACTCCTTCTTTGTCGACATTGATGTTTTCCGTCATTTAGTTGTATGTGGTAGAAGTATTCGGGATATGCTTCAGCCTTGGGAGTCTGGTATTGATTTTGATGACCGGGTTTATCCTAATCTAGTGCGAGTCTTTTACTCCAACATGGAAATCTCCGATACTCGCCCAAATAGGATAGTTACTCAAGTCGGCCGTGTGCCAATAGAATTTGATGATGCGGACTTAGCTGACTTTCTAGGTATCTCTTGTGAGGGGATTGACATTTACACCTCTAGGAAAGCCCTCTCCTTTGATACTTTTTCTCATACTCATGGCGTCCGGAATATATGTCGTCGTAGAGACTTATCGGATGAGATTTGTATGCTTCCGTTTCGGTCTCAACTTTTACCTCTCCAAGTTCGTATTCTTCACTCTATTTTACAGCACATAGTGACTCCTAGGAAGGGTCACTCGGATGAGGTTACGAGGTTGGACGTTGCCCTCCTGGATAGCCTTCTTTACTGATCGTCCCCCATTAACCTCGGGTATATTATTGTGCGACATATGTTGAGTACTCCAGCGGTCAACAACCGCTTGCTTCCTTATGACAGTATCATCACTAAAATACTGCGACGCTTTGAGGTGCCACTTCTTGATACTGGACATATGGAGACTCGACGGATTGGTCCCGAGGCCATGACTAGTATCGGTTTCTCTAGGAAGAATGGAGTGTGGATAAAGACAAGCAACTCCAAAAACCGGGATACCTTGATTGCTGCAGAGGACGATCGGATGCTCAATGATATCTATCCTCCCGATCAGCTTTCTAACTTTAGATTAGGAGCTCATCCTCCTCCTCCGAGTCGTCGTTTTGTCCCTCGGCCTCCAGCTGACTCAGACTCTGAGGAGCGTGCGATGGATGCTGACATTCCCTCCTCTTCCGAGCCGCCTCCTGCTCCTGAGCCTTGTTGTTCCCAGCAGCCATTCGCCTCTGCCGCCTCCAGCTCGATTCAGCCCCACGCTTGACACGCAGTGCGGCAATCGACACGATGTTCAATGATTTCGGCGGCAAAGAGACTGATTCTTGATCGGTTGGACATCATTTCCCGTGATCACCAAAGAGCTCCGCTCGACTTTCGAGATTTTCCAAGAAAGCAGAAAGACCGGACCAAAGATCTTGAGCTTATCGCTGGACAGCGCACTCTTCTCGGCTATGATCCGGGGAGCACATCTTCTCCGCCTCCGTAGTTTCTGAGCTTTGTCTTCGCACATACATTTTACATTTTGATTGCTAGCATTTTTATTATTATTTTGATTTTGATGCATATGTGTGTGATGTTCTTGATGATTAGATTATTGATGCTTTGTGACTGCCTAATTGGTTGGATATTGTAAATGTGGTTTAATTGTGGATATTGGAGTATTGGTATGTTTGTGGTTCTTGAAGTGTTCTTTTGATGTGTTTATGGAGTTGTTGGCCTGTTGAAAGAAGAAGTTGATGTTCATATATTTTTGGAAGTGTTCTATCTCATTTTGTATAATTGGTTTTACTCATTTTTAAGGGGAAACTCTGCCAAAATTTTCGCTTGCCAAAACCGGCTTTGTGTTTTTCTTATTTCCTCTTTTCTTTTTGATGATGAAGGGGGAGATAATTATGGCCTTTAAGATATTTTTTTTAATGGGGAGATGGTTTTAAAATGGGAAGATTTAAAGCAAAAATCCTTTTATTCACATTTCTCAATTTGGCCATACATATAGGGGGAGCACATATTAAGGGGGAGCTAAACATTGAATGAAATTTGTCATCATCAAAAAGGGGGAGATTGTTAACATAATTATGTTAATAATATTGATTTTGATGATAACAAATTTTAAATGTATTTTTGACAAAAATATTGGAGCTATTTCTTAATAAACGAAAACTCTTTTAATCATTGCCTTATTTCTTCATAAAAGATGGATTTTCAAATTAGAAAGAAATTCTCTGCAAAAAACTTGTTTAAAATTGCAAATTACGGTCATAAACGGTGAACCGTTTATTTTAAACTTTAACCGATTAAAGGCAGAGAGTAACACTTTTCCTAAACCTCTAACCGTTTATGGAAAACGGAAAACACAATACATAGGAGGTTACTTTGAAATTAACGGTCAACCGTTTTCTTTTTTAAACGGTTAACCGATTATCACCGTGAGAGCAACATATTTGCCTAAGCTCTGGCCGATTATGCTTAACGGAAAACACCCAAGATGAGAAGGCTGGAAATTAACGGTGAACCGTTTATTTTAAACAGTTAACCGACAACATCCGTAATCAAGGTTGTCCTCCTCTCGCATTGATTAACGAAAATCATAAGGCTAAATTGTTGTGCAGTTATCAAGACAAACGGGCAACCGTTTATTTCAAACGGTTAACCGATAATATCCAGAGAAGCCACTTCACGCAAGTCCTTAACCGTTTAGCGTAAACGGATAACAAATGCTCATCTTGCAGGTCTCTGGAAGTTAACGGCGAAAGGGCAATCCTAAACGGCAAACCGTTTATTTGAAATCTGGCCCAACGGTAACTTTGACCAAGCGAAACGGTTAACCGTTTATGGTTAACGGCGAACCGTTTTCTGTCCGACAGTTTGTAACGGCTAGATTTTCAGCTCCAAATATAAATAAGCTCATTCAAATTCAAAGAAGATTGATCACAACACAACCATTTGAGCTAATATTCGAGAATACAATCTTCATAGAGTTTAGAACACATTCTTGCTTCATCTATTCACATATTAAGCATCATTGAGTAATCCTATATATTGTGAGAGGCAAAACAATTTGTAATCTTTTACTTTGAGTGATTGTAAGTGTTGGGATACACTTGGGTTAAGAGATTGGGGATAATCTCTTGTTGTAAAGGTCCATTGACACATTGGAAGTCAAGTGTAAGCATTTGAAGCCTTGGAAGCTTGCTTAGTGGAATCCTCAAGCCCGGAAAGCTTGGAGGCGTGGACGTAGGCGAGGTTGGCCGAACCACGTAAAAATCTCGTGTTTGAATCTCTCTTCCCTTATCTTTTTATATTGTGATCATCTTAATTGTTATTGCTTTGAATTTGAGTTATAATTGCATTAAGTTTTTCTTTAATATTGAATAATTTTTTAGAATCCCAATTCACCCCCCCTCTTAGGTTGCTTACTTGTATTTCACAATGCTATTATAGCTTCTAGGGGTATGTTGACAAATGACCTGGTTCAATCTTTTCAGCCTTTCATGAACTTTCAAGATGGTCCAATAAATCTCCACCTTGCTACTCTTCTTTTTTGTGATTAAATTCACCACGTCTTGGCAATCTAATTCAATAATCAGTGGCATGCATGCTGTATTTTCTACAATTTCCAGCCCCCAATTTGCTGCTTCAGCTACTGCAGATGCTAAACTGCCATAATATCTAGACTTCTTCATAGCAACAGCTATAAACTCTCCTTTGTGGTTTCTGATGGCAATTCCCAGTCCAACCAATTGGTCTTTCGTCTTGATGGCTGCATCCACATTCATTTTAAACCAGCCTTCAGGAGGTGGTTTCCAACTTGGCTGAGTAAAGGCCGCCTGATGAGGATTATCTTGCCTTTGAGGGGCTTTGACTCTTCTATACGATTCCACAGTTGCTTCAACTTTAGCTATTGATATCTGACCATTTTCTTTCTTTTTTTTCAAAAAACAAAAAGGTTCCTTGAATGCCAAATAGCCCAGCATATTGCCACAATTAACTCTATGTCTCTTATAGTTATTCTTTCCGTCAACCCATGCAGTACACTCAACATATCTTGATTGGCAATGTGTTCTAAATCTTCTTTAAAATCAGTAAGCTTCCACATTTTCTGAGATGCTTTGTACACGAACAGAGCATGGAAGACATTCTCCCCTTTGTTGCCACATCTTGGACACTAGGGATCTTGCACAATTTTCCTCTTCCATAAATTCTCAGCAGTTGGCAACAAATCCTGAGCTGCTCTCCACATGAAGATTTTTATCTTTGCTGGGATTTCAAGCTTCCATATCACATTCCACTCAGTTAGTCTGGAATTTGAAGTACTAGGAAAGTTTGGAAACTTGAGGTGAAGGGCTACTTGATAACCGCTCTTAACAGAGTATATACCCTGCTTGTCATAAGCCCACAAAAGCTCATCAGGTTCAGGGCATCTTGGGAGAGGAATCTGCATTATTCTTTCCATATCCTCAGGCATAAAGTGCTGTCTAATCATGTTTTCATTCCATTTGTGCTCTTCATTAATCAAGCAAGATACTGTAGCTCCTTTAGGCAGGATTGATTGAGATAAAATCTTAAACGTCACAGGTCTAAGAATCCAGTTGGTATTGTAAATTTGCACATTCTCCCTATTTATAATTCTCCATCTTAAGCCTCTGTGCATTACCTGTTTTCCCCATAGAATACTCCTCCAAATGAACGAAGGTTTATATCCCAACTTAGCCTTTAGAAAATCAGAATGCTTATAGTATTTTGCTTGCTAAACTTTAGCCAACAGTGAATTTGGGAACTGAATAATCCTTCAACTTTGCTTTGCCACCAATGCTTGGTTGAAGGGCGACAAATCTTTGAAACCCATACCTCCTTTTTCCTTTTGTACTGCACAGTATTTCCCATCTTACCCAATGGATATGCCTTTGATCTCTTTTCGAGCCCCACCAGTAACCTGCAATTGCTTGCTGAATGTCTGCATATAAGCACAACGGAAGCTTGAAAACACTTATAGTATACGTAAGGACAGCCTAAACCACGACTTTAATAAACACTTCCTTTCCCCCACTTGGAAAAAGCTTGTTGTTCCAATTTGATATCTTACTAAGAACTTTTAGTTTGATATCATTGAAAAAAATTATCTTCTTTCTTCCCACCATAGATGGCAGTCCCAAATACTTTTCATGTCTCGAAACCACATGGAGCTAAAAAATATTCTTTATTGTTTCCATCTGACCAGCTGAGGTGTTCCCGCTGAAAAACATTAAAGACTTCTCAAAGTTAAAAATATGTCCCGAAGCTGCAGCATAACAGTCAAAAATAGCCTTGAGATTGGTGTAATCCTCCGTAGTAGCTTTGGTGAAAATAAGACTATCGTCTGCAAAGAGGAGATGTGTAATCAACAAGTCTTTACTAAATTTTAGCCCATGAATTAATTGCTGGGATTCAGCCTGCAACAACAAATTAGAGAACACTTCTGCACACAAAATGAACAAGTACGGGGACAGCAGACACCCTTGTCTCAGCCCTCTTTAAGGGTGGATCAAGCCTTTTGCTACACCATTTATCAACACAGAGAATGATGATGTTGTAATGCACCCCATGATTAAATCAACCCATTTTTCAGAAAAGCCTAATCTTCTCAAAGTGCTCTCTAAGAACCTCCATTCTACCCTATCATAAGCTTTGCTTATATCCAGCTTTAGTGCGACTAAATTGTCTTTTTTACTTTTGCTGGATCTGATTTTATGGAGACATTCGTAGCCTATGATGATATTATCAGTAGTAAGCCTATTAGGGACAAAAGCACTCTAAGTTGGAGCTATGATGAGATGCAAGATTTGCTTAAGCCTATTAGCTATGGTTTTGGCTACAATTCTGTATATAACATTACATAAACTAATAGGCCTATATTCAGTCACTTTTCTAGGCTTTTTAACTTTTAGGATTAGGGAAATAGAGTATGATTTAAGGGAGCGATACTACCTCCATCAGTGAGAATGTGCATGCATGTTGTCAACACTCCTTTGCCCACTGATTTCCAATGCTTCTAAAAAAATATTGTCGGGAGTCCATTTGGGCCTAGTGCCTTTGTTAGGCACATCTGAGATAGGGCAGCTGAAATTTCATCTTCTGAAAATGGCTAGTCTAGAATCTCATTCATCTCCTCTGTTAATTTAATTGGAATCCCCTGTAGTGCAGCTTTTACTTGGGCTTGGGTGGGATATGTTGATGTGAACATATTTACAAAGTAATAAAAAATATTCTTTCTACGTCCTCTGCTTCCTCTGTCCACTTATCTTCATCATTCAGAATTCACCAAATCTTGTTCTTCTTTTTTCTTGCAGAAGCCTTTGCATGAAAAAAATTTGTGTTTCGATCCTCTTCTTTAAGTCAATCTGCTCTAGACCTCTGCTTCGAGTAGATTTCTTCCTCCATCAGAATGACATCAATCTGTTTCTCAATGCTCTTGATTTTGGCTCCATCTACATACTGAAGATGATTCTGCTTTATTTTCAACACTTCCATAAGCATGTCAACTTGCTTTTTCCTATCTCCCAACTCGTTTATACTCCATAGCTTCAGCTGCGCTAGGGATTCTTTTGCTGCTTTTTGAAAAGTCTGAATAGCATTGTCTCTACACCAGCTTCTTTGATCCAACCACTCTCATTTCACTATTTCTTTGCATTCTTCGTACGAGCTCCACAAATCCTCATAATGGACACGAGGAGTGGTTTTTTTGTGGTACCTAATACCTCTTACTTTCTCCTCAATATTCATTAGAATAGGATTATGGTCTGATGTCCAAGTAACTAATGTCTCTGCTGCTGTTTGCTGAAAAAAGTTACCCTAGCTTCTATTGCACAAAAAACGTCTAGTCTTTCTTCAATCAAATAAGGTCCATAACGCTGATTAAACCACGTGAAGGGCTGCCCCTTCCATCCTAAATCCACCAATTCACATTCTCTCATCGCTTCCCTAAATTCGAACATCATTCTCACGTCTCTATCATTTCCTCCCAACTTCTCAAAAGGCATCAAAATCTCATTGAAATCCCCAAAACACAGCCAAGGTAGGGAAGAAAAAGTAGCTAACCTTTTCATTAAAGTCCACGTGTGATGCTTTTGCCAATAACTTCCATTTTCAATATGCACCATTGTATCGATATGGTGCTTACTGTATGACTTCACTTCCACCATCACATCTTTGTCCCACATCATTGCTAGTCCACCCCCTAATTCATTTCTCCCTACTTCAAAACAATTTTCGTAGCCCAAATCGAAACATCTCTTCTGCATTTGCTTAGGCTTCAGCTTTGTTTCACAAAGAAATAAAATATGAGGCCTATATAATTGGAGAATTCTCTTGGCTTCATGGAATGTCAGGTCATTCCCCAAGCCCCTGACATTCCAGCTTATGATTTTCATGGTTGTCGGCGGGGTTGATAACCAGCCTCCTCCGATATTTCTTCCATATTTTCCACTGCCATATTATTACTTCCAACATCTTACTCTTTGTCTACCTCCCACATGAGCATCTGTTTTGCTTTTGGTGAGACAAAGGGTAACACAAGTGTCGGGCTACCTATTTTCTTCTTTTTTGTCTCTAGGCTTGCCCAATTCGCCTCGCTGGCCAACCTCTTCATAGATGTAGGCACTTTTTTTAACTCCACTCCCTGCTCTCTACCCCTTGCTTGTATCTTCCTTTTTTTTTTCTTAGGCTTGAAGTTATTTGCTACCAATCAATTTTCCCTTCCCACCTCTTCTAATGTGATTTGGGTTGTATTAACAGTTTGGCCCAATTGGGGAATTATATTTTGGGAATTGCTTTGACTAACTCCAAGTTCCCGCTCTTTTTCCCCCCACCTGATTTTTCCCATTTTCCACTCCCAGTTTGGCATTTATTTTCTAAGACTCCTTTCAATTTTCTCCTTCATTTTGTTTTTCCGCTCCTAGGTCCTGTTCCCTAGATGTCTGGACTCCCTTAGTTGTCTCTTTCTAATGTTTGTAGCTATTTTCTTCATAATTTGGCCTGTCACCATCAGTCATTAATTGTTTCTCTGTACTCGCTGGTAATCGGGCACGTTTTGACTCGTTTTCTTATCCCGCTTGAGCTCTAGGAACTTGCCTTCCCGTGTTTGTGGAATTTTGATTTTCTGGTTGTGTTTGGAATTCAAGGCTTTGGTTTACAGCTGCATTTTCTTAGCTTATTCTTCTAATTTGGTTTAACGTTTCTGCCATAGTCGGTGCTTTAAGCCATGGGCCGTAAGCTAAATCTTCCTTTGGTTGCTTCTCATACCTTGTACACTCTCTGTATTGATGTCTGATGCACCCATAATAGTAACAAAAGTCTAGCAGCCTTTCGTATCTGATCGGCACTGGAATATCTTCTTCCTCAGTCATATCCTCTTGTCTAATCTCCAGAATCTTCATTAGAGGATTTGTAATATCGATGGATATTATAAGTCTGATTACTTCCCCCATACAATCCCCATTTACATCTATTTCCACCTCCTCAACTTTTCCGATAGCTTCACCAAGTTCTGAAATTGTCTCTCTGTCCATGCACATAATGGGCACGTTTTGGAGTTGTACCCAAAATGATACATAGGTGAATGACTGTTTTGCCAAATCTCCTATTCTTTTTGGTTCTGTAAATACAATAAGGGCACTGGCAAAGTGTCATGGCTCTCCTGTTATTGCCTTCTTTTTATCAATTTCTGCCCTAAATTTAAACATGAACACATTATCTCCCAAGCTTTCCACCTTCACTTCTCTTTTGTTTTGCCACGCCTATTGTAATGTTATCTTGAGCCCTTCCTTGTTTACACTTTTGTTTGTCAACACCTTTCCAACTAGACAGCCAGCTACAATCTTCTCCCCTTTAGATTTCATTTTTCTTTTAAAAATGGCTTTGTCTTCCTCGACCCATGATAATTTGATAGCTCTACATCTTTGTATCAGCTCTTTTGTCTCCATGGTCTTGTCACAAACACCTTAAATGCACTAATAATAACTTCCACACCAACTTTGCTACAAAAGCACCCGGGCAAATGCTCTCAAAAACTACAACCAGGAATATAAAAAAATTGGGACTGGAAATAGCTAATCCAAACAATCTACTGAAACCCAACTTGTGGGTAAAAATAAAGGGTCCTCATAACCCTAACTAAAGCTTCCATTCTAAGTTTTTCAGAGAAAAACCTGAGAAGGAAGAAGTTTCTGACTGATACAAAAGCATATCTTTAGAATGTCAGAGTGAGTGAGAGGCATTAAAGTCATCATATGTAGCTTTTACTTATCTATCACTATACAGGCCTGTAAGCATTTCTGTTTTCTTTATCTTTATTTCCAGAGCCTAGAAGGATTTGTCTCTTTATAGCCCTTTTTGAGATCTGCAAAGACAGATGAGAGCTTTGATGGGTTTCTTCTATTTTAATCCTTGGTACTACTACTCTGTGTCTGTGATGGATGTCATGGCCATGACAGCTATGATAACAGACTTCCTTTCTTGGGTTCTGAATCATTTCTCCTTTGTTGCTGGGGAGTTTTAACATCTACTGAGGTTGTTGAATCTTTAATCTTGATGCTGTTAATGGTTTGATTTTGTCAATATATTATCTTTTCGTTTTCTTTTTATTTTCCTTTCTGGGTTTGGCTCTTTCTCTTGTTTTCAATCCTGCATGCAATTCATTTCACCTGGGAGTTCTGTTTGTTTCGTGATTTTCAAGATTTTCAATTTTTGTCTTCTTGTGCAGTGAGAAGAAAGTTGAATAGTAGAGTGTGCTTCCTTAGTGGTTAAACAGGTCATGGCATCAACTTCTTATGCCAAACAAAGCCCTGTTCCAAAGAAAGAACCAGCTTCTGGTCATCAATCATACCCACCACCCCTCACAAAATTTGAAGATATTATGGCTAGTCCCAAGCTCTTCATGGCTACCTTGGAGAAGCTTCATTCTACCATGTCAACCAAGTTCATGTAAGAGTCTTGTCATTTCATCCATTCTATATCAGTTTTTTACTTTTTAGATAACACTCCTTGTAAGACTCGTGTACTAAACTATGAATTTTTATTGCCACTCATTTTGATTTCTCTTTAGGGAAATTATCCACCGTCCACATGTTATTTCACCATTTTTCAAAAATACACAAATCTTTTTTTTTGTAGCGCTCCACCTGAAGTTAATATTTTTTTCATTGGTCCACTCTCGTTATAACACTGTTAGAACTATGCTGACATCATAAGGATAAAATTGTCATTTCACAATGTTGAGTGTTAGAAAATGTATATTTGTAAAGGAGAAAATCGTCATTTTACACTTCAAGTTTTACTAACACCCTTACTTTTATGTATTTAAGCTTCTTGTCATTTAATTATGTGTGTTGTATTATAATTAAGTATTTTATGTATTTTAATTAAGTATTTTATGTATTTTATGAGCATCATAGTCATTTCACAATGAACGAGAGATCAGGCGGCAAAACGGACATCACTTTTGAACTCAGGACGGTCGAAAACCTTAGGAGAAGTATAACAGGAAAAATGACATTGTTCACATGTACGGTACTATTCACATATACGGTACTGTCTACGTTACTGTTCACAACATTGTTCACATAGACGGATCGATGATGTGGCATTGACCGATGATGTAGCATTGATTGATGAGGTGTCACGATCCTGTTGGACTAAAATTCTTATATATTGTTAATGGTGACGTGGCAGCATAACAGTGGACCAAAAATCTCGCGTACAGTACATGCATTACACAGGATTATTTTCAACCAAACCGCATCACTGTTCAAGCCGGGTCAAACCGTGTTACTGTTCAAACCGCGTGATCAAACCGCGTACTGTTGACTGATGACGTGGCGCAATCCTGAGCGTCCGAACTGTTTTTAATCTGATGGTCATGATTTACTCAATGTATCTATAAAAAGGGGGCCTCCCCCCTAATTTGATAGCTCTGAATCCATTTTTGGACTTCATTTTCTGTAATTCCTTCTCCATCTTGTATTTTCTATGTATTTTAATAAATTCTCATTTTGCCCCTAGTTCAATTATGAGTAGCTAATTTTCTTTCAAGCTTAGGTTGAATGTGAAGTTTCAACATATGTCATGGGCTTTATTTGGTAAATTTATTTTCTCTTCCCTTCTAGTTTTTGTGGATGTTTTGACTTCTCGTCGACAAATAATAATAATTTTGTCTATATACCGCCTTGGTTTCACCGGCTCTCTAGTACAAGGTTATTATTATTTGGCACGATAAGCCCTTAGCACTGTATTGATTAGAGTGTGGTTCATGAGGTGTGGATTCCCCCCTCATGATTTAATTGGCATTAATAAGGAATATTTAGCCCATGGTGCATGTTGATACAGATCCAGATACCCAAGTACGTCATTTCAATAGATTTCTCTTCAATTTATTCTCGCCATTTCAATTCCAATTTTAGGATAATCTAAGTCACTTTCACCACAAATCCAACCACCCTCATACAAAATTAATTCTACATATAATTAAAATCTACCTCCTCGTGAGATCGACACCCGTCACCATTAATCTATTCTACAATAGATTCGTGCACTTCCGAGTTTAATAAAATTTGCACAACACACAACGACAGAGTTGTGGAAAAGTGCAAAACAATATAACTTCAAGTGGAGTTCAGCAAAAAAAAAATTAAGAATTGTGTATTTTTGAAAAAATACGAAAAAAACAGGTGGTCGGTGGATAATTTATCTTTTACATTTGAGGGTAAAAAAGTTATTTACGCAATATTCTGTTAGTTTTCTTAACGGTCTCCAAACAGAAGTGGAAAAGTAAAAAGAAATGTAACTTCAGGTGGATTCCAGCAAAAAATAAAATAAAAAGAATTTTGTATTTTTAAAAAAAATTAGAAAAAACAGATGGACGGTGGATAATTTCCCTTCTCTTTAATATCCTAGATTCTAAAATATTTCTTTTTCTGACATGATTAGTTCTTTATAAAAGGGGACTACAATGAATCTATATAAATTGGGTTATCAATGCTATTGTTCTGTTATCATCATTTCCTTATATGTGCTTTGATTCCTCACTTTTCCTCTTAAGTTGGTCTTTTTTTGCTCTTCTGTTACTTTTTTTTAGGCCAAAGTGGGTTCGTTTGATAAAATCAGGGATTTAATCTTGGCTCATTTCAACCAGATTAGACATTAAATGGGATGTTTCATTATTAAGCTCATCTTGTTGAAAGCTTTGGTCGATTTGTCATCTTTGAATGAAGAAAAGAAAAGATTATAGGATTGCTGATATGATGTTAATTTTAGGATTACTGTTGTGACGTTAATTTTGATTCATTATTTGTTGGGCTACTAGCGCTGAGTATGAGATAATTAATTTATGGGGGATTGCCACTTTCCCCCAGACAGTAATCAACATATACCATTTATCCCTTGTTGTTTTTATAATGGCCAAAAACCCCTATGACAGTATAAATTTACAATATTATCCTTATTTTTTAACTACTCTTTTATTTACATTTATTATAAATTAAATAAATTACATGAATAGAAACTAAATAAAAAAATTAAGTATTAAAAACAAGAAATATATGTTTTGATATGAGCAAAAAAATTAATAATAAATTTTTTTTCTTGTAATTATTTATTTTGTGAACATTTTCTTATAATAAACATTTTGTAATATTTTAAAATTAAATGTAAAAAGATAGGCAAAATATTTTATTATTTATCTTATAATAAATTTTTATTTGTCATTCAAGTTTTCTTATAATAATTTTTTAATCATTTTATAATAATTTTCTTATATATTTATTATAAGAAAATTTTCACAAAATAAATAAGTACAAGAAAAAACTTTTATTATTAATTTTTTTACTCATATCAAAACATATTTTTCTTGTTTTTAATGCTTAATTTTTTATTTAGTTTCTATTCATATGATTTATTTAATTTATAATAAAAATAAATAAAAGAGTAGTTGAAAATAAGGGTAATATTGTAAACATATGCTATCAGGGGGGGTTTTGGCCATTATAAAAACAGCAGGGGGAGAAATGGTATATGTTGATTACTGTATGGGGGAAATTGTCAATCTCCCGTTAATTTATTTGCTTCATGTATCTATGTTGTATGAAGTGCCTCTTTTAGTAAAATGGAGCTCTCTGTTTCCTTCTATTGCTGTATTGCCTTATACGCCACCGAACATAGTGGCACCAAATCGAGCAAAATTTGTGTTGTCATATCTTCATTCTGTTTGGGAAATTTTTTCCTTTGTAGAATGCGTGCTTGCGGGACATTATTAAATATGAGAAAAATGAAGTTCATCATTGTTGGCTCATTGAGTTATGAAAAGCCTTAATAAATTAAAAGGAGGTTTCTATTTCCAACGTCAGTTATGCAGACAAGGTTTAGATTGCTTAATGTTCTTACCACTGTTTTTGTAATGGATTTAGTATTCCACTATTTTGGTACTTAATATATTTTGTTGGCATCTGCTTAAGTTCATTATAGAAGTTCAATAACTCGAATATGGATGAATGCCATCAAAAAATCAAACATGGTTCCAGGTTGTTCAAATTGATATTAACTATCCAATGTAGAACAGTTAAAAAATCAAACCTCGGTGTCCCATCCCACAGATACCATCATTGGCCTATTCTATATTGCAATTGTTAGTAGACTGCCATTTTGATGTCTATCTTAAGCCCGTAACTCTATTTTCGTCAGGTGTGAATCTAGTGATCTGGATGTTAAAAGGAGAGAGGGGGGTGGGGGAAAGAATATCTGTTATTGAGATTGTTTCAGGGGGTAAATATCAGTCATCTACGCAGAAGCTTTATTCTTAGGAAATGACTGGAATATGGAAGTGACGGACACTAAGACAGCTTGCCTCTTCTGCATGATTTAAACGGAATTTCTCATTGAATTATATTCAATATCAGTGGAAAGAGATTTCTTCTTCTGTTGGAGTGAAAATCTTGTCGTGCAGATTATAAGACTCACCAAAGATTAAGAAAATAATGGTTGATAAACTTGCTCATCGCTGTAATGTTGTTGTAGCTTTGCCTAACAATTAATTGTCCCGTAAAAAAAAATCATTGTTTCTTGCAAGCATAAACATCAGCTGCAGGGGATGCAGCGTGTACTCCACCAGATCAAAGTTCTCCATTTGGTAAAATCTTGTGACCGTTTCAGCACCTCAACGTGCTACAACACTCTTCGCCGACTTCCATTATTTCCATTCAAGTCTATTGCAACTGCGAAACCATTAATTAATAATTTTTTAACATTTGTCAATAATTTTTAAACCTAAAAATTAATTTATCAAAAGTCAAATAATTCCCTCCCTTTCTCTCTTTTTCCTCTAGTTTCAAAAATTCCTCTTCCTTCTTCCAAATTTCAAAAACTAAAAACCAATAAACATTGCTTTATTAGAGATTGTAAAAATAATAAAGTGTCTTTGCAAATCTTTGGTAATCTCATTTTCATTCTCCTTCCCATTCGCAACTCCACTCCGACCAAAACATTACCACTAGTTTAATTTGAAATGTCATTAAATTCGATTTCGAAGGCTTCTCAACTTCCCTTCAAGCTCCTTCATAATTCTCTCCAGGCCTCAATTTATTTTGCCATTCATTAGGTAATTGTTAATTTATTTTTTGTTTTTCTCTTAATGCAAAATTAATTCTACTGTGTCATGGTTCTCTAATCTTTTTATTCGTATTAATTATATTATTCATAATAATAATATGGGTGTATTATTTTCTAATAACTAGGTTGATAATATCAATAGAACATTCAAGTGATAAAGAAGAGAAAGAACTCATCAAAGCGGGGATGAAAGTTAATTCTAACAAAGAAGCCTATGATTTATATAATAATGATGCTGTGAGAAAAGGCTTTAGTATACGCAGATGGAACATTCAAAGAAATACATCAAATAAATTTGGCAACATGAATTTGTTTGTGCGAAATAAGGATTTCAATTAGATGAAGACTTATGTGAGGTGAAGAAGGTGAATAACTTAGAAACAAGAACAGGTTGTAAAGCTATGGTTTGTTTCACTATCAATGACAGAGAGTGAGTAATTTCTCATATAAATTTTCATATCATAATCATAACTTGCAAAACCTAAATGAAGACAATTTCTAATCTGGTCAAAAGATACCTAATGCTCATGGGGTTGTAATAAGGTTTATAGTTAATGCTGGGATAAGAGTGTCAAAGTTATACTCTTATTTAGTAAATGAAATTGGTGGTGTTGAGAATCTCAACTTTTTAAAGAAAGATATGATAAATTTTTGGTAAGAAGACAAGAATAAAATGATCGAAGCAGGGGATGTTCAAGCTTTGCTAAACTATTTAAAGCTAGGTGAGGATCATTGTTTTTTTTTTTTTTTAATTCAATACAAGTTGATCAATATAATCGCTTGACGAATTATTTTTGGAGAGACAGTAGATCAAAGTTAGATTATGACTGCTTTGGAGGTGTTCTTTGTTTTGATACTACATTTTGCACTAATAAATATAATTTAATATATCCTCCATCTGTGGGTGTTAATCACCATTGAAGAATGTAATGTTTGGCTGTGTCTTTTTGCATGAGAAGATCACAGAGTCATTTATTTAGTTGTTTGAGACATTTTAAATGAAAAGCCAAGAGTGATGGTAATCCATCTATGTGACTGGAGATCCTATAAAGTAAGTTCATAAAGTTAATAACAAATCACTTGTTGTCTAGTGGCAATATTGATCTATTTATTTGAGTCCTCCTTATGACAAGATAGTTGCCTATTATAGTGACTTAGAATGAGCAATTGAACACTTAGGATGCGTTTGGCACACTGCATTGTATTATGCTGTATTGCATTATTTTAATGCTGGTGTATTGTATTATGTTGTATTACATTAGCACTGTATTATAATAATGTTGTACAATGCTTGGTGCTACACTGTACTGTATTATTTTTTTAATTAATTTAAATTAAATATTATATTATATTAATATTTTATATTATATTAATATATTTAAATTGCATTAATATTTTATGTTATTATTTATATTATTATTAATTTTAAATTAATATTATTCAAATTTATTCATATTTAAATATTTTTATTAATTATAATAAGTTATAAATTTATTAATAAATTATAATGTAAAAATAAAAAAATAAAAAAATTATATTAAATTAAAAACTATATTTATTTATTATTTTAGTATTATAATAATAATAAAGCAAAAAGCAAAAGTTAAAAGCAAAAAAAAAACAAAACAAAACAAAGCTAATGCGTCAGTTGACGCATTAGCCCCCCACCCCAATCCCTTGCAATTTTGTTCCAAACATGGGTTTGGTATTATTTTAATGTAAACAGTATTATAATACACTATAATCACATGCACCAAACACACCCTTAGTGAATTCTATGGTAATGTGTCAAAACTGAATGAAACATTAGATGGAAGTTCACTTATATGATTGCGGAATTGGGTTAGTTCCCATGAAAGCCCTCTAAAGTAGTCATGAATTCCAAAAAGCACAGGGCTATTAAAGTGCCAAATTGCTAATCAGCAAAACACTAAAAAGAGTATAGTGTGAGCAACTTCTCCTTTGCCTCACATAAAAGAGTTTTAGTTCATAGAAACTATAAGTTTCACTAACCACGAGACATGGTTAGTTGTTCAATGGCCGGTTGATAGTTCAAAAGGTAGTAGTTCATATGCATTAAACTTTATGACAAAGGAAATTAAAGTATTTTGAAATATGAAAGGCATTGTTGGAGTTTTATTGGTATTTCAAAATACTAACTTCCCACATATGAGAGAAGTAAGAGCAATCACTTTTACATTTGATTTGAAATTAGTCTTGTGTTTAATTTAACTACAAATTAATTCTGAATAAGTCATACTGGATGTGATTTGAATAATTTCATTTGAACTAAACTATGAGATACATAGATGACTAATTCAAATTAAATAAGAAAAGTGGGTGACCAATCATATTAAATTAGAAAAAGAATTATAAATGGTTTCTCTATATAAAGGAGACAAAAAAAACCTTCAAGACACCATTACTATCTCTCTGTCTATATGACATTTTCATCTATTTTTCTTTTCCTATTCTAAATTATTGTGCTTGGAGTGCAACCTAATAGTGTCATTGAATCCTAGATATCAATGCACTTTATTTACTATAAGAAAATTGACAATAGATGACGGAAAAAAAACTATCATAAAAAGGGTGGATGATAGTGAATTTATCCGTCATCTATGTACCTGTCACTCTTTTATGATAGAGAAAACGTCCATCATTAACTTATGATAGTGTTTGGAAGTCATATGCCTATCATCCTAAAACATGAATATTTTAATTAATTTTTGGTGGAAATTTTGAATTTTATTTTAAATTTAAAATTTTGGCGGGAAATTGATTTTCGCACATAAATTATTATCCGGTTAGTTTTAGCAGGTAAATTATTTTGTTCGTGACAAAATTTATGATTGAAATTTTCTATCATAAATTATTTTGTTTATGACATAAGTTATGACTAATATTTTCTGTCACAAGATCTAAATTTATATTAAAAGAAATTATGAATTATTGCATTTAAATTTATGCATTCCTGTATCTGAAAGTTAACCACAAATTCAACAAAAAATTAAATTATATATTCTATTAAGTCCAAAAATACTTTATATTAATAACATCATCCAGAAAGACTTGTATCCAACAGTTAACACATCCAAAGTAATTAAAAGGTTAATTCCAACAAATGTTTCAATATTTTACAAGCTAAGTAGCCATCAAATCTTGTAGTGAGAACTCTTCCCATACTCTCAATAAAATTCTAGTAGATAAACTCCCATTCTCATCAAATACCCAACAAAACTCCCAAGTCCAACAGTTTCTCTTAACCTGCATGTGCAATATCAATTGAATATAGCCAACACCTTCATTATAAAGATATAATGTCCAAAACTGGGGGTCTTACACATAACAACTAGCAAAATAATTACTGTGGTAGCACATGTTGCAGACTAGTTAGATCTTTATTTTATCAGTAATTCTGCACAAAATTGTCTTAGCATAAAAAATGGCAAGTTGTTTGGCGAACATAAAATATAATATCAGGTATTGGAACTGATTTTCATGAAAATTATCAGTCTGCTTTTGTAAGTTAAATATCAGGTATTGGAACTGATTTTCATGAAAATTATCAGTCTGCATTTGTAAGTTTTTAACGTAAAGTCTCATAGGTCGTGGTGCTTGTCTAAGCATCTAGATTGGTAAGTGCAAAGTGTCAGCACTAATTTTCATGAACACTATCAATCTGATTCATTTCAAGGTTTTAGGTCTAAGTCTCGTAGAACAACATGATCCTATATACAACTTTAAACATAATTGTCTAAGCATCTAGGACGGTGAGTACGTGGGCCAAGCATCAACACTGATTATAATTAACATTATCAATGTACTTTGTTTTACATTTTGAGGTTTAAGTTTAATATCTTGCAAATTGTTGCAAAAGAGAACATACTGATATCCCTTCTAACTAGAAGCCATTTACTACATTGTGAAATCTATCACACAATCTTCCAAGCAACACAATTTGGCTACCCAATAAGCCACATCCCAAACAATTTGATAGAATAAAATCAAGGCAACAAGAATTCATTTTAGTTCCATGATGAATAGTATAAAAATTTGAACTACCACAGCCCAGAATTTCGTAATGAATTAGACTTTAAAACTAAATTGCCTAAGGAGTACACGAACCTCTTCCTTCTCTTGATAAGATATACCTACATTTAAATAAAAGCAACACATTTCAATAACTTAATAATTAATGCAAAAATTTCATGAGTGACTTAAGGACATCCATAGCCATTAAAGAATAGCCAACAAATCATGTCTGATCATGAATTTGAAGAGCCTAGCAACACTAGCAGACAGTATCAAGAGAGTGACAAAATACAAATAATAAATAAAGTCTAGAACAAAAAGATGCTCTTAAATCTACCAAGTCACAAAACCACAACTTAATCCTGAGAAGAAAGGCAAGTCAAAGCCTTTTGCTTATCAAATCTCTGCAAAAATAGGGCACACAAATCAAATAAATAACCAAAAAGTGTAGAGTGGCACTTTACAACAGAGAAGGGAAACCAAATGAATAGAAGATGATAGTTAAAGCATTTGGCGAAACTAATGCATCTTCTTTGCTTTTTTATTTATTTTCTCGTCTTGATTGGCTTAATTGGGCACGGGGAAAAGTAAATTGTCTGCAAATCATAATTTCTAAATAGGAATACACAACTAGCTTAACAAAAGAAAGGCATCAGGATAACTATTGAGAATAAAATATTGGAAGCAATTTATAGAAGGATTTTGCTAACTAAACACTTGATCTAACAAACAAACATTGAGGAAGGCAAAAAGGTTCAATGACACGAAAAAAATATTTACTTAAATGGATACCACAACATATAAATACCACAATAGCGTGGATCTGCGAGGAGACCAACAAATGATATGTAGTCATCTGGTGACCTTTTCCAACCTTCTTGCTCTTCTATTAGAGAATAAGCAATATGCAATCCACCAGGAAAAAAAGGCATTCTTAGAAATATATTAACTGATTATGTCAATAATAAATTGATGGCTCCAAACTCAACAAGAATTTTGCTTTTATAAGTCATTTCAAATCTAAATTACTGTTCCAATAACATAAGTGTAAAATGGAAATAGATACTTAAATTGACAAATGATAGCAAAAAGTGTAAGTCCATGTTAAGTAAAAGCAAGTAAGTTTAAAAATCAAACCAGTGCTAGCGAAAGAGAATTTTGTTTCTATTATTAATTACTAAAAACAAATATCATAACTCATCAACCTCATCTAAGGACCAATCCTCTCTACCTTTATTACACTTTGATCTCGAAGTGCCACATCAGTCTAATTTTCGTTTAACAGGTTTCCAAAATAACTCTATAACCATTTCCAAAAGGAAATTGCAGATTGACAATGCAAAATTTCTTTATACAACTGGGAAATGTTTTTGGTTTTTCCTTTTACATATACAAGATCTCTCCAGCTAATAACTGATAAAGCAAAGATGGTTTAACAAACATAGCCAATAAGAGGTTCAATCTGAACCTGTCCATAATTGTAGGTAAGTAAAGCATTTAGGTAAAAAGCAAAACAGAAACTTTGACGTGCTCAAAACTTCACTTGTTTTCCATTTCTAATATCTCCAAACAAAATCAAAATATGACGCCTTTTATATATCTTGAAATAGTACCAAAAGGGCACACAATCCTGCAATAGTTTTCAATAGGTTATAAATGATATTTACTTGGGTATCCAACAACATTGTGCAACTTAATGCCAAATTAAAAATGTAATGCCTACAAAAAAAATAAATAAATATAAAAGCAGAAATAACATAATGTCAAACATATCATATATGCCATGATGTAGAAGTAAACAAATTCAATAGGAGACCCCACTATCTCATTTGCAATCGTGAATAACTTTTGTGATGTAACTCGACTCAAGTGCAGGCTTACATAATCGTCTCCCCACCCTGAACGACGTCAACCAGATATATAGCATCTGGAAATGTAGCTGCCAAAATGCACAAAGCTTAAGTTTATAAATTTTCTCATAAATCAAATTCACATACATATAGTAGATGAGGTTTGGTTCATTGCTATTAAAACACACACAAAAAAATAATAATAAAGATGTATTTCATTTAGCATAAATAATAAATGCATTAAACAGGACATCAAAACACATTATACCTGCATAATACAAAGACTTTCACGGCGACAAAGGTCAACTCCCTCACAGTCAAAACCAATGACCAATTGCCTCTCAGACGACGGTTCCAGGAATTCAGCAGGAATTTGAGAAGCATTGGTCACAATGTGGATTGGAACCACTTAATCTATGGGCTTTCCATCTAAAATGTAAGAAAAAAGATGGTGGAAAAAAATGTTGCAACTCAATAAAGCTTCAACCAATAACTCAAAAAAAAAAAAAATTAGTTGCTTATAACAAATTAAGAAAACAAATTGTAAATGTGATTCTAACAAATTAGTGCGAGAATTTGAAATTGCTTAAAAAAAAACTCCTATGCCACTTAGATTCAAGATTTGTAAAGAATGAAATTTTTCATCCTTATATAATTTCTAAGTAACCAAATAGAAAACAAGTTCAAAATACAAGAAGCTAAATGAAAAACGAATCTAACCATATGAGCAGGCAATCCCCAATTAACGATTCTCAAATGCTCAATTACAACCTAAATTTAAAAAATTAAAATTCTTGATCGAAATTAAAAAATTAAATGTAAATTAAATTAATTAATTACCAAGGTCAGAAGAGAGGGGAATATGACTGTGATGAGAAGGAGACGAAGCCATGTCAACAGGACCATCCAACCAGATTAAACTTTTTTTTCTCTGTATTGTACCCTATTAAGGTTGTTATTCTGGCTTTTCTTTTTTATTTTTTGAAATGAATTTAAATAGAGAAAAAGTTGAAAAAAGTCGGTTCTTCTCACAAACAAACAAATTTCTCCCCTAAAGCATGCATGCTAGAATCAAATACGGAAACTAAGCATTTACCTTGTAGATGCTTCACTGGAAAGACCAAAATCTTGAATAACGAGAGACCAGATACAATAACGACAAATCTTCGTTTCTAAGATTTAGTTTGCAGTTCAAACATTTGCTTCAACGGCAAGATGAACACTGGTGATTTGAACAACTATTTTGCTTGATCGACAGTTCGCGTCGCGCCGAGCCATCGCCATTCATGGTCGTGGTGGTTGGCTCGAATTCCATCAATGGGTCTGTGATTTGGGTGTTGATTTGCTGTTTGATCTGTGGTAGTAGCGGCTAACTGTGTTTGGAAAACTAAGCGAGCCAGGGAACGGTCTGCCAGCTAGGGTTTGGGTAGTGTACGTAGTGGCTAATTGATTGAAAGTCACAATGAGTATTTAGGCTAGGGTTTGAGTGCTATGTGTGAGAGTGAAAGCGACGATGTCAGCAAGTATAGAGTGCTGTGAGACTTAGAATTTTTTTTTTTCTTTTTGTTTACACTTACTTTAAACGCAGCGTTTCATTTTATTTATTTTCTTTAAAAAAATCAT
The DNA here is from genome assembly GCA_030448935.1 of Citrus cavaleriei. Taxonomy (NCBI): domain Eukaryota; kingdom Viridiplantae; phylum Streptophyta; class Magnoliopsida; order Sapindales; family Rutaceae; genus Citrus; species Citrus cavaleriei. The sequence continues at coordinate 505,940 of JAUJEM010000066.1, read as the reverse complement.
TTCAATAATCTAAACGCTACGTTTTGGATTTTTAAAAATTAAATATTATTTTTAAATTTGGTCAAACACGGTCAATATCAAAATTCTATCACAATGTTTGTGATAGACTTTATTTTTATCACATGCATATCATAAACTATTCATAGATAAATATTTTATCACAAGTACATCATTAATAGTTTGATAGACCAAGATTCCATCACGACTCTATCATACTTCCATGATAAAATGATTTTTGTCATAAAGTGGCTGTGATCTATTATCAATTTTCTTGTAGTGATATTTATATTCATTTTGCACTGGAAAATCTCCCTAGAGGAGTAGAAATTGGTCTTAAAGACAATGCTTTGTGTATACCTTGATGAATAATGGTCGTTGTTGACTGGATAATGTCGTGAACAATGTTGGATGAACAGTATTAGTGAACGGTTACATAAATAGTACCAACAACTACGATTCGTGTTTTGAACTTCAAAGAAGCAATGTTGACTTACATGTCCACAGTCTTGACTTGGTAGGTAAGTATTTAAGGAATTTCATAATTTTATAAAGTGAATCATAGAGCATCCTTATTAGGATTTGGCATGTAAAGTATCTATTAAATAAAGGAAGTGTTTTATACATCGAAGAGGAAAAGACTAATGCATTATACAGTAAAGGAGATGCACGCACAAGAAGCCGAAGAAATCCACTTTGGTCGCATATGATGTTTTATATACTCTTGAAGTTTTAGTCTTCGTGTCTTGTCTTCATATAGTATATTTCAATAGACATTCTTTGGCGATTTCTCTCTTTAGGATGAAGACATTGTTTGCTGTGTTGAAGGGATTTTAACGAAGTAACAAACTTTATTGAAGACGAGTGGTGATTTAACTCCACTTGTTCTATCATGTGTAAAAGACATAATCAATACATATCTTGTTATTGTCATATTAATTTTTGTTAGTTTATTGCTGTTATTTTGAGTTGCTGTTAATTTAGTGGATGTGTTTTATGGTTATTGTAAGTTGTAAATAGTTATCTACGTGTATATATATTATGATTATGCAACTTAAAATAACAAGTGGAGTTATTTGTAATTGAGATATCCTTTATCAGGAGGGTTGTTCTCCCGAAATAATCTTTTTTCTCTCAGTAAACTCTCTTTCTATCTTTATCTGTTAAATGTTATAGCATAAATAATATTTCGTATTAAAGCCCAGTTTCAATGGCTGACGCTACTAGACAAATGATTTTAAAGCCCGTGTCATTGAAAACATTGAGAAGTAAGATGCCATTATGCAGGAAATTCTTGGTAGGCTTCAAAAGTTTGATGGTATGATAAATATAATTAATTGAGTATCCAGTATACTCAAATCACCACCAGTAATAACAAATGTCCCACCAAAGGAAATTAAGATACATATAATTAATTGAGTATCCAGTGTACTCAAATCACCACTAGTAATAATTGAAGAGTGTCGATCTCTAGCTATGTCTATTGGAGAAGTGCAATTCTCGTTTGTACGTCGATCTGCGAACTCTGGTGCTCATTGTGTCGCTAGAGTAGGAGGTTCTATGTCAGGTCCTGGAGAGTGGAGTCATGTTTAGAGATGGCAAATATCCAATTATGGATAGATAATATCCATCCAAATACAAATCCATAATTATCCATGATGGATATATCCATATCCATATCCAGTATTTAATATTGGACATGGATATGGATTTTATCCATAAAGATATGGATATCCATGGATATCCACGGATATCCATGAATATTTTATTTTTATTATATAAAAAATAATAAAAAAATAAAATAAAAAATAATAAAAAATAGTTAAAAACAGTATTAGATTCTAATATCAAATAAAAAATAATAAACATAACAAATATCAAAACTATGAATTAAAAAAATTATAATATGAAATTACAAATTAATTTCAAATTAAATACAAAAAGTTCATTCTTCTAACGCATCATTAATCTCCAATCTTCTAACACATCATTAATCTCCAACTAGATCATCATCATTAATCTGCAAATTCAAACAAAACACAGATAATATTAAATGCACAATGAGCCAAATGAAAAATGAAAGAAGCTTAATAGTGTAAGTTCAGCCAGTTGTGACAGTTACCTGCGGATATGATGAGTGCCTGACCAGTATAATTCAGGTTTGCCTTTGCCCAAGGAATTTTTCAAACTGCAACCAACTGATAACAAGAAGTAAATGAGAAAATGACAGAAAAAAGCCAGACCTGCCATTTGATGCATGAATAGAGCAGATATGAACTAAACAGGAAATTCTGAAACAGAGACTCCAATTGTATGTTTCTCAGCACTTTACTTCCTAACTAAATAAATATATAATATAGATAGTAGGCAGTTTATTGTGCAAAGGGCTCACATGCTTATTATTTCTTAATCTCAGAAGTGATCAAAGTATTTTAAGCATCAACCAAGGCAGTTACATTTTCTGTAATATTAAGCTTAAACCATATAATTTGCCACCATGGCCATAACAAATGAAATATCTTTGGCAGCCGGATAGATTTTCAAATCAAGTGAAACTTAAGATGAATAACACAGGACAGAAGATTAGGTAATAGAAAGACGGGGCCACGACGGCAGAACACCAGGGATCTGTAACATTGAGGTCCTTTCCTAAAAATATACTCTTCAATTAGGCACAACAATAAGCATCAAGCACATACCAAAAAAAGAAAAATAAACACTATTCAGAACATGGTTGGGTCTCCTCTTCATCATCATTATCAGTCACTTCTCCATTTATTTCTTCCCCATTCATCACTTTATCTTTAGGAATCTCACCTAATTTAAAAAAAAACTTGTAAAATATAAAAAAAAAAACAAATACTATCAAAATCAAATAAGTGCAGAAGTGAGCTGAATTTGATACCTTTTAATTGAGCCCATATCCAATTCTGAGTACACATTAAGGCCTCTACTGTACTCGGATGAAGTCTACTACGATGTGGGCTTAAACATCGACCTCCCGCACTAAAAGCATATTCGAAAGCAACTGTGGAGACCGGAACAGCCATCAAATCTCTAGCCATCTCAGACAATATCGGATATCTACTTCTATTCACCTTCCACCACATTAAAATATCGAAGTCTGGAGTAGTCTTATCCTCTTCTTCCAAGTAAGTATCTAACTCCGACTTAACTCGTTTACGAATATGTTGGCTTTTGAATGCATTAAATTTTTGCACATCCCACATACCCATCACAACTGAACTAGAATTAGAATTACAAACAACACTAGACTCACCAAATCCTTCAGCCAAAAATTCGATCCAACCACACTCTTTTTTTTATATTCTGAATATAAGTCAGAACAGAGAGTACGGATTCTATCAATATGAGTTGATGCATCACTACCATAAATCTGAGGAAAGAAATAATCCACTAGAACCATTTTGTATCTAGGATCCAATACAACAGCAACAACCATTACACCATGGATTTCATCCCAATATTTTCCAAACTTTTCTAACATACTTTTCGCCATATTTTTTATCACATCACATGAAGAATTAAGCCAAGCATTCAATGATAATCTAATTTCACAAATTATTGGAAAAAATAAGTTAGTTGTTGGGTATTTAGTGCCAGAAAACATCTCAGTCATAGTATAGAAGGGTTTCAAACGCTCACATACTACTCTCGCCAACTCCCACTCTACTTCAGTAGGCAAGTGCTAATATTGGTTATCACGATGCTTCAAACGAGTAAAAACATCTTTATAAATCAAAGCAACTTCAAGCATTAAATATGTCGAATTCCACCTAGTTTTACAATCAAGCACTAAACTCTTAGAACAATTTATCTTCAATTGGCGATTAGCCGTATCCTCAAACAGCTCTATCCTTTTAGGTGATGATGTCCAGTAATTAACACTGTTTCTAACTTTTTCTAACTTTTTCAATCCCATCTCCTATCGCATCTAACCCATCCTTAACAATTAAATTTAAAATGTGAGCACAACATCTCACATGCAATAATTTTCCATTTAATAAGAATGAACCAGGAGGAAACTTAGCCAACAAAAGCGGAATGATAGCATCATTAGTAGAACAATTATCAATGGTTATTGTAGATAACCTTCGATCTACATTCCAATCCAACAGACACTTAGCCAACTCATTAGAAAGTGCTTCAGCAGTATGTGGAGAAGGTACATATATAAATCTACACAATTCATAAAAAATAAAACAGAATTACAGCTAGAAGAATAAATAAAATAAAGTTCATATAATAAAATATAAATAAATTTATTAAACTTTTAAACTAATACCTTAAGATCCGATTTCGTAGAGTCCACGAATTGTCAATAAAATGCACTGTCACGACCATATATCCCTTTTTTTGATTGCTAGATGTCCACATATCCGTAGTAATGGAAACTTTACTAGTAATATCCTCCAACAAAGCCATTGTCTTAGCCTTTTCAAAATCAAACAACTTAAAAACTTCTCTTTTCACAGTGTTCCTACAAATTTTACCAAGCAAAGGCTGAACAAAACTCATCAAATCCCTAAACCCTTCATACTCAACAAATCTCAAAGGAAGCTCATGCATGATTATCATTCTTGTTATTTTCTGTCTAGCAAGTGCTTTATCAAATGCATCTTTTTTCTTGTAGACCTTAGATGCTTGACTAGGGCTAGAAGCTGGAGCTGGAGCTGATTCTTGTATCTGTTTGGGACACCTATCAATATGGTTTAACAAATGTGAAGTTCCACTTGATTGCTGTCCAGCAAAACCTTTGCCACAATGATTACACACTGCCTTCATTTCTCCATTAATTGTTCTCCTTGTGAAATGGTCCCAAGCTCTAGATGTTTGTCTCAATGAGCTTCATTTTTGACACTTATTAGAAATTAAAGTTTTGTTGGAAAATTCGACTATCAGATTTCAGATGATTATGTGAAAGGCCATATGTTATACATACTAGCAGATTCTTTGAAGAAAGTAACCACTGCATATTGAAACTCTTCCAATTCCTCTCTCTCTCTCTCTCTCTCTCTCTCTCTCTCTACACACACACACACACACACACACACAGAGCCATGTAAACAAAAATAAGAAAAATAATGGAAGCCATAAAGGCATAAGATTTTAGGCTTGCAAAAGCTTATTTCATGTTTAATCATGGAGCCAAATTCATAAACTAAATTAAACCCCATCCAGCAATTAATCAAAATCTAAATTTGTGACTGACAAAAGGTGAAGAAAATATTTGCATAATTTTAGTAAAATCACCAGAAATACGGTGAAAATCTTTGAGTCTTTGTGAAGACATGAATATCATTTTACTCACTAAATTTGGTAATAAGATCAATCAAAGCCAAATATATATTAAACGGCTTATAAGCTTCAGCAATCAAAACTTACCTTGCGCGGGAGACAACGAACAGGCAGACGGACGACGGCGGTGGCAGCGACGACAGAGACGATGGCAGCTGGAACAAGGCAGCGGCGTTCAAGAACATTTGGAAGTCTGCGATTCTGGCTGATCAACCATTGGTACAGCGCCGGCGCACCTAAACGGAACCCCCGGAAAGCGGCGTCGGAGTCGGGGAAGAGCGTCGGTAAGCGAAGACCGGCCGGCGAGCGATGTGATAATCTTAGGTTTTGCTATCCAGACATTTGTTTTTGCTTATTTCATTTTAGTTTTACGATTTTAATTTTTTAATTTCAAATAAGATATTAATTGGATATTGGATATCCATTGGATGTCCATACCCATCCAATTTTTATTTGGATATTTTTTTAAAATATCCATATCCATATCCAAAAAATTTTGGATGGATATTATCCAATCCAATTGGATTGGATGTATGGATATCCAATTTAAATGGACCAAATTGCCATCCCTAGTCATGTTCCACCTCCGTGCTTATTTAACAATTTGTAATGGTTTTCCTGTTTAATGAATTTTACTTTCAAAAAAAAAAAATCACCACTAGTAATAACAAATGTCCCACCAAAGGAAATTAAGTGCAGTTGGCAGTAACAACCTCTCCCTAACTCCTTACCATCTTTTAAGTTGCGCTTTCCAAAATTTGATGGCGAAAATCCAAATGGTTGGATTAATAGGGTAGAATAGTACCTCGAATGTCAAAATATCACAGGAAAGCATCAAGTGCAACTAGCTTTATAGTAGCCCTACGATGGTACCACTGGTTGAAGAAAAGAAAATGTCCAGTCACGTGGGTTGAGTTTTGACGAGCCCTTTTTAAAAGATTTGGACCAGTGAAATTCGATGATGCTTCCGAAGCTCTATCTTAATGAAGCAGAAAACTACGTACTGCACATGTTTAGCAAGAAGAGATTGGGAGATTGTCCCAAATGGTGGAGGATACCAAAAAAACTTCTAGTCAGCAGTTTTGTTAGTGGACTCAAAGATGATATCCGCTTGGAGCTAAAAATATAGAAACCTTGATCGTTGGCAACAGCTATTGAGCTTTCATGGCTTACTGAGGAAAGGTGCAACATGAGTAACCAACCCTCTCAAATTTCCTCTTTTGTTAGGACCTCATCCAATTATTCGAACTCTACCAAACTTTTAAACGTTTATTTCCAAGTGGAGTAAAAGAACTTTTACGGATCGTGGCCTTGCTATTATTATAATGCAAAATATGTTCCAGGCCATAAATGTCAAAGTCCTTACTTTTCCATTATTGAGGGTCCGCTCACAGTAGTTGAAGGTGTTGGAAAAACAGAAACTCGTGATTAGTGGTACCTAAAATTAAACCTCAAGGGTTGCTTTAAGAATTGGGAAATGTCACGCGAAAAAGAGCCAACATATCAATATATATCTTGTTATAGTTACATTAATCTTTCTTCATGTTAATTTATTGTAGTTATTTGAGTTGCAATTAATTTAATGGTAATGTGTTTTATGGTTAGTGTAAGTTGTAAGCAATTATCTACTTATATATATATATATATATTATAAGTGGAGTTATTTCCAATTGAAAAGTCTTTTATCTATAAAATGGTTCTCTTGAAATAACTTTTCTTCTCCCTGGAAACTATTTTTTATCTATAAATATTCTAACTAAACAAGATCAACTAAATTGGAACAACTAATTCGGCGACAATTGTTTGGAAAGTATGAAATTGTATAAGATTGCATACATTATAAATTTTTATTACTTAATGAATTACTTAACATTTAGTCATGGCCCTATGAAAATAATATTGTTGATCAAACCATGTAAAAGTGTGCTTTATATTTTGCTATTAATGTTATTTACATATAAATTATTTAGTTTAATTAATTTTGGGTAATATTAGACCTGACCTCTATAAAAACATGTATAAATTCTTAACACCTAGTATATACAAACTATCTTTGGTAAACTGGCTGTTAAAAAAAAAATCATAACAAATATGGTGGAAACCTTGATATTTTCTTTATTATTATTTCTTTTTTTTTTGGTACAAGGATAGAGAATTACTTTAGTTTCTTTTGAAGAATTTGTCGAGAATGACAATAATATCTTTAAGCAGTATTGGGTTTTAGAGAATGGTTACTTCTTTACTATTCTCAATCGTCTCCCTCACGTGTGATAATACATAATGAAAATCAATTCTTTTATCGGAGAGGAGCACCTGAAAACTGTATTTCTCTTTTTACGGATAAAAATCTTTTGTATGTTTTAATTTCTTTTCCTTTTTATATACATCAATAATGGTTTGAGTTTGACTAGAATTAATCTAATAAAGGGACTTTGTATAAACCCTGGACTTCTTAGCTTAAATTTCAATGTCCAAGTCTAGTCATCCCATGACAAACAAAAATTGCTAAGTCAAATCCCAAGCCATCCTACTAAAAGCCTAAAGTTCCATGCTCATTTAATTCAAGCTACTTTTAATTTATATTAGTTTTGGTCGTAGACGAATAATAACTACTAGTTAACTCTCTAATTAATGCTTACAATTAAAGCTAGGCACATGATTAATATCGTGCATCTTTGATTACAATATTACCACCAAGTCACTTATTGCTCTAATGATCATTTTTAATATCTCGATATTTCTAAACAAACTTACTAGATCTAGTCAAATATTTAAATTATCAAGTATCAACTAATAGTATAGGTAAACATCAATTGTATAGATCTTCATCTCATAAGTATATGTTCTATGTTCCATGAGCTCAAAACTCTAAGCCTTCAAGGTTTTAACTATTTATATGGATCTAATTTCATGATATCTCAAAAGACATAATGCGTGAATGTAAGTTCATTACTCACCACTATAAACTAGCAATAGATGACAGCCACTTTATGAAAGAAATGATTTTATCATATAAGAATGATGGATTTGTGATAGAATTAAGGTCTATCAAACGATTAATGATGTACTTGTGATAGAATCATTTAGAATCATTATATATCAATAATTTATGATACTTGTATGATAGAAATTTACTCAGTCACACACATTATGATAGAAATCTTATATTGACCGTGTTTGACTAAAATTAAAAGTATTATTTTAATTTTTGAAAAAGTTAAACGCAACGTTTAACCTGTGAAATGATTTGTTAAAAAACAAATCGATGCGTTTAACCAAAATGTGAGCAAAAAAAAACCTAAGTCCTAAACACTACACACTGAAGTCATCACCACTCTCACTTTCACGCGCAAAGGCCATTGAAACCCAAGGCGTAGTCATCGTCACTCTCACTCCACAATCTGCTTTGAAACCCTAGCCACAGTCACCGTTACACCCTCAATCAATCAGCCTACATTCACCATAGTCATCTTCACTCTCACTCAGAAAAAGAGCAATCAAACCATTGGCACATTATCATTACTGTTACTCTCACAATCAATGCTTGAACCCTAGCCAAACTCATCGTGTCACTGTCAATCGATAACCTCACTAGCACCACTCAAACCCTAGCCGACCAATTGTTTACTACATTTAAGTTTTCTATACAAAATCAGCCACTACTAATGCTGAGCTAACTACAACACCCAAATAAAAGACCCATTAATTGAATTCGAACCGACCACCATGACCGCAAATGGCGATGGCATGACACAACGCGAACCGTCAACACCCTGACATCGTCACGCATTAGAGAATTGCAGCAGTGAACTTTCAATTTCAAGTTTTATTCTTCTTCTTCACCTAATTATGTTTAAGGCCCCAAGTGATTGAGTGTAATTTTGTATTTTGGAGAGTTTGCGAGCAAGTGACTGACTGAATGACAAAACGAAATGATGAGTTTTGTTAAGAAGTTGCATTAGATGATAGAGATAGAGAGAGTAAAGGTTTTTTTCATTTGCAATGTAAAGTTAATGCAGCTGGAGATGGGCAGAGAAAGTTGAGATTATATATTGATGAGGTTGCTCTGTGTCTATGTTTGTGATTTTGCTAGTGAGGAGGCAGGGGGTAAGGTGGTTGCTACCCATGCTTCCTCATTTTGCATGAATGTGGAAACTCGCAAACCTAGAAAAGGAAAATACAAAATAATAGCAGTAATCTAGACTTTTTTTTTCCTTTTAATTTGACGAGCAAATTTTTCATTTGGACAAGCTTGTTACTGTCATAGCTATGAGAGAGAGAAAAAAATTGAAATGGGCTGTCTGGTTTTGCTTTTGATGGTTATAATTACATTCCATTACCTCGCAAATCAACTTTTTCTTTTTAATTCCTTTTCTTGCTCGTAACATTATCTATTTTTTCTTGTTTTATATTGTATTTCAATGATATAAAGTTACATGTTGATAAAAGTTATATTGATTTGTATCTTATGAACGTGTTCCTTAGGGAAAGATAATTTTTTTACAAAACAAAAAAGATTGAAATGGGTTGTTTGGTTTTGCTTTTGATGGTTATAATTACATTCCATTACCTTGCAAATCAACTTTTTCTTTTTAATTCCTTTTCTTGTTCGTAACGTTATCTATTTTTTCTTATTTCATATTGTATTTCAATGACGTAAAGTTACATATTGATAAAAGTTATCTTGATTTGTATCTTATGAACGTGTTCCTTAGGGAAAGGTAATTTCTTTTGCAAATAAAAAAAATTGACGTGGGGCAACTATGTTTTCCATTATATTATAATAAAGTAATAATAGCATATGTATGTGGGGCAATCAAATTTGTCACACATGGTCTCAAATACGTTTATATAAATTATTTAAGTCAGTGCAATGTGTCATTATCAATTGTTAATATGCTTTTTTGGATTTTTTATTTCAGTCTTGGATATATTTGCTGTTGTTTCTTTCAAATTCACGCTTTATAACTAAGTTGGAGGGCCCTTTAACCTTTTCGCAATGCACGCGATCAAAACTAAGGTATTTTAATTCTTTAACATGCATGTACATGCAATAAACTGAGAAAATTAAATACATTTTGACATGCTTAATAAATTAACCGAACTTTCTTTATTGATTATTTTTGTCTATTGTTTTGGATATTTGAGTTTGGCTTGTATGGATGTGTAACACTCTACTATATTATTTACATAAAAAAAAATGCTTAAAAACACAGTTACTTTTAATATAAATATGAATTCTAAAAGTTTAGCACAATCCAACAAAATTTTATTATAGAAACGTAAGAGTCATATAGAGATTTCTTAGTTTATTTAAAAACTTAATTATTACATAAAGCCAAGATACTTATTTTTATTAACACAAAGCTGAGCCCATCATAAATTCTAAGGTCGATTATGCCCATATGCACTTTGTCTTGGTTAGGACTTGGCGCCAGCTTGCCTTACTCATCGTTACCTGCAATGTAAGGACTTAATGAGCTAATGCCCAGTAAGATAACACTTTAATGCATGTATAAATTATGATGCATATGGATGACCATATTAAGCTCTTAAAATAAACTTAGAAAATTCAAAACAACTTTATTTGGGCCCTAGGTATGTTGCACTACAAGGCTGGCACTTTTACTCTTTAAACAATATGCCCTTGGGCCTCATTAGTTGATCTTTTGGGCGTTACGTATCGTCGTCCCCAAAAGATTTCTTTCAACTTAGCTTTGAGGGTTTGCCCTCCTTAGAACTTTGCCACCTGATAGTACAACCATCTATTTTTCATAAATTCATTTTCTAAAACGTCTTCTTCATAATGTTGTCCATGATATGCATGCATCCAATGCAACTTATAACATTTGAAATTCCTCGATGCATAACAAAATCAACACACAACATTATTTTAAAAAAAAAACTCTTTAGTATAGGCGGCATAGCCGACCATAGCATAATAGTATAAGTATCACATATTAGGCGGTAGAACCGACCATGACATCACATATTAGGCGGCAGAGCCGACCATAGCATCACATATTAGGCGGCAGAGCCGACCATGACATCACATATTAGGCGGCAGAGCCGACCATAGCATCACATATTAGGCGGCAGGGCCGACCATATAAAGATTTAGAATATAACTAATCATACTATAATAGCCATCATAATATAAAGAGATTATTAAAACTGAACTTAAGTATAAAAATAATTTTTTCCTTATATTGCAGTTAAAGTGTTACTTATCTCTTGATCTTGACTTCTCTAAACCTTTCTAAGTTAAGGATTTCTCTACTCTTCTTATTATGACTTAGAATAGAATGGAATGAAATTTCTAGGTTGCATTGAAAATGAGAGGTGGCGAGGGGTATTTATAAGATTTCTTAAGGCTAATGGATGGCTAGGATTTTGCCACCATAACTCTTGATCAATGGTTGAGATTAACCTTGATAAATAACTTACTAAATTCTAGAATTCTTTAACTTTCTCTACACTTCTTCTTACATCATCGCTTATGTCATCGCTTACGTCATCATTTCTTATGTGATTGCTTATGTCATCATTCCTTAAAATTAAATATTATAAACTCAAGGGGCTTGTTAGCTTAAAAATAAATTCTACTATATTTAAGAAAATTATACCTCACAATTTCCTCCCCTTTTTTAAAAAATTTCGTCCTCGAAATTTACTTACTGAATAGCTCAGGATGCTTATTCTTCATTTCTTTTTCACGCTCCCATGTTGCCTCCTCCACTGAGCTATTTCACCATAGTACTTTGACTAAAGGGATCTTCTTGTTCTTAACTCCTTTATTTTTCTATCAAGAATTTGAATTGGACGTTCTTAATATGTTAGGTCTTCTTTTAGTTGAAGAGGCTTGTAATCTAGCATATGAGAGGAGTCTGGAACATATTTCTTTAACATGGAGACATGAAAGACATTATGTATTCTTGATAATAATGGTGGGAGGGCAAGTCGGTAGGAAACATTCCTAACATAATCGAGTATTTCAAATAGCCCAATAAACCTTGGGCTTAATTTTCCCTTATTCCCAAATCTCATCAATTCTTTTACTAGGGCAACTTTTAGAAATACCTTATCACCAACTTGAAATTTCAAAGGCCTTCGCCTTTTATCGACATAACGTTTCTGTCGACTTTGAGTTGTTTGCATTCTTTGACGTATTTTCTCAATTACTTCAAATGAGGCAGTAATTAAGTCGGGTCCAAGATGCCTTCGCTCGCCATTCTCATCACAATAAATAGGCGATCTACATTTTCTACCATATAGAGCTTCATACGGTGCCATGCTGATTGTTGCTTGGTAGCTATTATTGTAGGCAAATTCAACTAATGGTATATACTTGCTCCATGATCCTTGAAAGTCGATAGCACATCCTCGCAACATATCTTCAAGTGTCTGAATCGTTCTTTCTGATTGGCCATCTGTTTGAGGGTGAAATGTTGTACTGAACTTCAATCTTGTCCCCACAGCCTTATGTAACTTTTCCCAGAATGTCGAAGTAAACCTTGCATCTCGGTTAGAAATAATAAAAATGGGCACACCATGTAGTCTTACTATCTCTTTTACATATATTTCTGCAAGCTGGTCCATGGTGTACGTCATTCGAATAGGCAAGAAGTGAGCAGACTTTGTAAGTCGATCGACGATCACCCAAATGGCATCATGCATTTTGGTAGTTTTTGGAAGACCAACGACGAAGTCCATCGTGATTTCTTCCCAGTTCCATTGAGGGATTTGATTGGATTGCAAAAGTCCTGCTGGTCTCTGGTGCTCTGCTTTGATTTGTTGACAAGTGAGACATTTTGCCACGAACTCCACTATATCCTTCTTCATTCCAGGCCACCAATAATACTTCTTTAAGTCTTTGTACATTTTTGTTGTGCCAGGGCGAAGTGAATATGGAGTTGTGTAAGCTTCAAGTAGAATTTCTTTCTTTATATCTTTATTATCTGGTACACATATCCTGTCCTTGAACAAGATTATTCCCCTTTCTAACTTTTTAAACGACATATCCTTTAAGTTGGCTTCTATCTTCAAGTTCTTCAAGTAGGAATTGCTTTCCTACCCCTCTTTAATTTTTTCTAATAAAGTTGAACGAAGTGTCATGTTGGTTAATTTTCTTACTACTAGCTCGATTTCTGCCTTGCATATGTCATCTTGTAATGGCTTAGGTAGAATCCTTAAAGCTGACAGGCTTGACTTTCTACTTAGTGCATCTGCTACCACGTTTGCTTTTCCAGAATGATAGTTTATTTCACAATCATAGTCCTTGACAAGCTCTAGCAAACGCCGTTGTCGCATATTTAACTCCTTTTGTGTAAAGAAGTATTTAAGACTCTTGTGATCAGTGTAAATCTTACAATGCGCCCCCATTAAATAGTGACGCCATATTTTTAATGCGTGCACCACCGTTGTCAACTCCAAATCATGCGTTGGATAATTTTTCTCATATTCCTTCAATTGTCTGGAAGCCTATGCAATGACTTTCCCATTTTGCATGAGGACACATCCTATGCCATTTTTGGAGGCATCGCTATAGATGACAAATTACTCAGAGCTGTTAGGATTGGCTAGGATTGGAGTAGTGATTAGTCGTCGTTTTAGTTCTTCAAAGCTTTTCTCGCATTCTGGAGTCCATACAAACTTAGCATTTTTCTTTGTCAACTAGGTCAGTGGCATCGCAATCTTCGAGAAACCTTCTACAAATCTTCGGTAGTATCCAACCAAACCCAAGAAGCTTCTGACTTCTTTGGCATTAGTCGGTCTGGACCATTGGCTTACCGCTTCCACCTTCGAGGGGACTACTGAAATTCAATCCTTAGACACGACGTGTCCCAGGACTGTTACTTTCTCAAGCCAAAACTCACATTTCTTGAGTTTTACATAAAGTTACTTCTCCTTCAAGGTCTGAAGAGTAATCCTTAAGTGCTCAGCATGCTCTTCCTTTGATCATGCGTAGACCAAAATATCATCGATGAATACCACTATGAATTTGTCTAGGTAATCTTTAAATACCTTGTTCATGAGGTCCATAAAGGTTGTTGGGGTATTAGTTAGACCGAATGGCATGACGACAAACTCATAGTGTCTCTAACGTATTCTGAATGCTGTTTTAGGAATATCTTCTTCCCTGATTCTCAACTGGTGATATCCTGATCGTAGATCAATCTTTGAAAATACTGCTACTCCTTGCAACTGATCAAACAAGTCATCAATGCGTGGAAGCGGGTACTTGTTCTTGATAGTCACCTTATTTAGCTCTCGATAGTCGATGCACATTCGCATTGATCCATCCTTTTTTTTTTACGAACAATACTAGCGCTCCCCATGGTGAATGGCTGAGGCGTATGTAGCCTTTGTCTAGTAATTCTTACAATTGACTCTTTAACTCATTTAGTTTTGATGGGGCCATGCCTTTGAAATTGGAGCAGTTCCTGGTAGCAAATTGATTTTGAATTCAATTTCTCGATCCGGTGGCAATCTTGTGAGTTCTTCAGGAAAGACCTCATGAAATTCGTTCACAATTGGAATATCTTCCAACTTTGGTATTTGCTCTTCTATTTCGATGACCACACTTGTCAAGTACCCCTCACATTCTCCATTTAATAGTCTAGTTGTTTTTAATGCAGAAATGATAGACATTTTGTTCTTTTTACATTCTCCTTTAAATGTAAATAATTCCTTTTGTGGTGGTCGAAACATTACCTTTTTTTTCTTGTAATATATCTTGGCATAGTACTTCGATAGCCAATCAATGCCAAGAATTACATCATAGTCATGCATCTCGATGATTATTAGGTCAACATATAGTGTATTACCATTAATGCTAACCTCACATGCCTTAACTAATTGTCCCAAGTTTAATATTTCATCTGATGGTACCATGACACTAAAAGGCTTATTTATTATGTCAGGGACATTTTTGATTTTCTTAATGAATGCTGGTGAGGCAAATGAATATGTAGCTCCTGAGTCTATTAGCACATATGCAGGAGTTTTGGAGATAGATAGTTCACCTGATATTACTGAGGGGTTTCCTTCCGCATCCGTCTTGGTGAGTGTAAATACTCGAGCATTAGTATTTTCTTGTTGCGTATCATTTTTCGGGCAGTCCCTAATGAAGTGTCCTTCCTTTCCACATTTGAAACATGCTCTGGTATTTGCTCGACATTCCCTAGGGTGAGTTCTGCCACATTGATTGCACTTAGGCTTTTGTGGGACTTCCTTCTGATGATTCTTTTGGCGTTTACTTTTACTCTGATCTTTTTAATATTTGAGTGTTGTCTTACAAAGTTCCTCTGGTCCACACTTCCTTTGTTTCTTCATTTTTCTTCCTTCTTTTCTTCATCTGCTTGCTCAATTTCTAAGGCTCGATCGATGAGATCGTTGAAGGAAGCATCACGAACTCCAGCCACCTTTAAGTCTTTTGCGAGATCTTTACGCAATCCTTGCATAAAGTGGTCTTTTTTCAAGTCTTCCGTTGCAACCATATGTGGAGCATATCAAGAGAGCTCATCAAATTTTCGGAATGTACTCTAGCACCGACATCCTTCCTTGTTGTAAATAAACAAACTCTCTTCTTTTGGTTGAACGAACAGTCTCTAAAAAATATTTGTTATAGAAGTGTTCTTTAAATTCCACCAATTGCATTGTTGCTTCATCATGAATTCGTTTAATTGAGTCCCACCAGTATTCTGCCGCTCCTTGTAGCATAAAGGAGACACAAGTGACCTTTTCTTCTTCTGGCACTTTGGCTACTTCTATCATTCTTTCCATGGTTCGCAACCATTGGTCTGTTGCGATAGGATCTACACCACCTTCGAATGTGGGTGGATTTAATCTTCTAAATTCGCTTCCGGCGTTGTTCATTGCCTGACCATGTTCATCCCTTCTAACTTCTCTTTCTAAGAGTCCTGCCACAATGTTTGTAAGTCGATCAATTGCAGATTGGTCCCTTGCAGTTCCTTCTGCACTTCTGCATCTGTTACCCCTAGAGCTTGACATCTTAACGAGTTTTTAATCTAGTTTCTACGTGTCAGACAAATCAAATGTAAGATTTTCCTAATTACCTTAATTTCAAGTTATAACTAAAAATAATTTTGTCCTTACATTGCAATTGAAGTGTTACTTACCTCTTGATCTTGATTTCTCTAAACCTTTCAAAGTTAAGGATTTCTCTACTCTTGTTATTATGACTTAGAATAGAATGGAATGAAATTTCTAGGTTGCATTGAAAATGAGAGGTGGTGGGGGGTACTTATAAGATTTCTTAAGGCTAATGGATGGCTATGATTTTGCCACCATAACTCTTGATCAATGGTTGAGATTAACCTTGATAAATAACTTACTAAATTCTAGAATTCTTTAACTTTCTCTACACTTCTTCTTACATCATCGCTTATGTCATTACTTACGTAATCATTTCTTATATCATTACTTATGTCATCATTCCTTAAAATTAAATATTATAAACTCAAAGGGCTTGTTAGCTTAAAAATAAATTCTACTATATTTAAGAAAATTGTATCTCACAAGATGTTCTAATTGTTTTTTTTATTGTACTGTTGATCGCTTTTTTAATATGCAAATATTCATTAATATGTGAGGCCAACATGTTTTGATCTTTTCTTATTTTTCGTTCTACATGTGTCTAAGTCAATGTTATTTTGTTATTTTTTTATGAAATCAATAATTTGAAAAGCCAATATTCTTGTTTCATGTTTGCCCTCTTTTACGTGCTAGGATCAAAACTCGTTGAAACTAAAATGGATAAGTCTTAGATTGATTGTAGTAGAATGTCACCTGAGTATGAAAAAGGGGTCGTCGAATTTGTGAATTTTGCTATTAAAAATGCTGAAGATGCTAGCGTCATTAGATGTCTGTGTTATAAATGTAGGAATTTGGCATTTCGCACCCATGATTGTAACCAAACAACTTTATTGGCACGGTTTTGTAAAGTCTTATAAAATTTAGAAGTGGCATGGGGAAGATGCTCGTGCGACGCCATCTTCTAATTTAGATATTTCATTTCACTCAATGGACTTCAATTATGATAATACGACGAATATGGTCAATGATGCTTATAATGATTGTAAGGGAGATCTTAAGACATTTGGAAAACTATTAGAAGAGGCTGAGAAACATGTGTATCCAGGCTGTACAAAATTCACCAAGTTAGGCACTTTGGTGAAGTTGTTCAATATAAATGGGAAATTTGGGTGGTCTGACAGTAGTTTTACAGCACTATTGAGTTTTTTAAAAGAATTATTGCCTGAAAAAAATGAAATTCCAGCGTCTATGTATGAAGCCAAGAAAACAATGTCTGCTTTAAGCTTAGAATATGTGAAAATACATGATTACCCAAATGATTGCATACTCTATAGAAAAGAGTATGAAGGGCTTTTTGAATGCCCTACTTGTGGGTTGTCTAGATGGAAAAAAAAAAAGGATAGTAGTGTTGACAAGTATAGGATAGGTATTCCAGCAAAGGTTTTATAGTACTTTCCTCATATTCCTAGATTTAGGCATATGTTTCATTCATCAAAAAAACTGCCAAGGATTTAACTTGGCATGCAACTGAGAGGGTAGTTGATGGTAAGCTCTGACATCCTGTTGACTCACCATCATAGAAGTTAGTAGATAAGAAATGGCCTACCTTTGCATTCGATCCTAGACATCTCCGTCTTGCGCTATCGGCTGATGGAATAACCCACATAGCTCTTTAAGTAGCACATACAGTTGTTGGCCGGTTATTCTTATAACATACAATCTTCCACCTTAGCTGTGTATGAAACGAAAGTTTATGATGTTGTCTCTATTGGTTTCTGGTCCTCAACAACGGGGTAATGACATTGATGTGTACTTGGCTCCGTTGATTAAAGACTTGCAAACTTTATGGGATTTTGGGGTGGAAGCTTATGATGCTAGTAGAAATGAATTCTTTAACCTAAGGGTTGTTTTGCTATGGTCCATAAATGACTTTCCAACATACGGGAATTTAGCGGGTTGCACTGTTAAAAGAGATAATGCATGTCCATATTGTGGCTTAGATACACCTAAATGCAAACTGAAACATAGTGGGAAAAATGCATATTTAGGCCATCGTCGTTGGCTTCCTAGTAACCATGAATTTCGAAACTAAAAGAAAGCCTTTAATAATAAAATAGAGAGAGATCCACCTCTAAAACCATTGAATGATGAGGACATTTTTCAGCTGGTTGAGTCTATTGAAAATAAATAGGGGAAAAGTAAAAGTAAAAAGCATAAAAGTTTTGACAACAGTGATGGTGTGTGGTGGAAGAAAAAATTCATATTCTATAATTTAGATTATTGGAAGTACTTGTTTGTGCGTAATCAATTAGATGTAATGCACATTGAAAAAAATGTTTGTGATAGCATATATGGAACACTGTTAAACATTCTGTGGAAGACCAAAGATGGCCTTAAGTCAAGGATGGATCTTGTGGCATTGGAAATTAGGGCTGAATTAGCACCAGACATTAAAAATGACAAGCGAACATTTCTACCTCCAGCTTGTTATACTTTAACTAAAGAGGAAAAAGTCAGATTCTGCAAAGCTCTGAAAAGTATCAAGGTTTCATATGGGTATTCTTCAAACATCAAGAATCTTGTGTCAATAAAGGACTTTAAACTTCAAGGTCTTAAGTCCCATGATTGACATGTTCTCATGCAACAACTTCTACATGTTGCCCTTAGGTGTATCTCACCAAAGCCTTTTAAAGATGCTATCATCAGGTTGTGTTTCTTTTTTAATTCCTTGTGCACAATTGTAGTTGATGTAACAATATTGGATAAATTACAGATGGACCTTATTGTGACTTTGTGCTTACTAGAAAAATGTTTCCTCCCGTCTTTTGTTTATATTATGGTTCATCTTACTGTACATTTAGTGAATGAAGTTAGACTATATAGCCAAGTCTATCTTCGATGGATGTATCCATTTGAGAGATACATGAAAAATCTTAAAAGTTATGTTCGGAATCGTAACCGTCCTGAGGACTATATAGCGAAGAGTTATGTTGCAGAAGAAGCATTAGAATTTTGTGCAGAATAT
Organism: Citrus cavaleriei; assembly: GCA_030448935.1. Lineage (NCBI taxonomy): Eukaryota > Viridiplantae > Streptophyta > Magnoliopsida > Sapindales > Rutaceae > Citrus > Citrus cavaleriei. Next base: position 486,541 of record JAUJEM010000066.1, on the reverse strand, counting down.
ACGTCAAATATGTGCACTGTTTGGCTGCCACGTGGGCATGTGCAAAACTTGTCAATCGAGAAGCCCTTATCTGGTGGAAAACGAGTGCAAGGTAATCCAAATTTGCAGGTAATCCAAATTTGCTATATCAAGCACATTTGTATGTCTTACACAACACACAAGAAGTTGAACCATACATTAGGTAAAATATTCATCCTCCTAACTAATAAATTTTAATATTTATTCAATTGAATTAGATTTTTTTTAATATAATAATCTGGAATTTTTATATTTTAATGAGCACATGCAATGGCTTAGAACTAGTTATCCACGTGAAAATGACAAATGGTTGCAAGATGAACATAATCGCACCTTTGCTGATTGACTGTCAGATAAAGTGCATGCTCACTTATCATTACACTTCACTAGTCATAACCTATCCATTTCTTATTAAACAAACGACAAGTTTTACATATGTTTCTTGCTTGGTAGGTGTATACATCGATAGAAAATGGTGTTGCTATATCAGATACCCTGCTTTGGAAATCCCAAGGGCCACTTCCTTTTGTGGTTAAACACTCAGGATACGACATTAATGGTTTCCACTTTGTAACACGAGATCGAGACTCTACTCGTGTTACTCAAAACAGTAGAGTGACTCTAGTTGCAGAAGATGTGCATGTTGCTAGTGGAAAAGATAAAATTCTTATAACATGTGACATGACATTTTATGGAGTTATAGATAAAATATGGGTTATTGATTACCATTTGTTAAAAATTCCTCCGCTGAAGTGTGATTGGGTTCAAAATAATAGTCCTGTAAAGAATGATGAACATAGATTCATCTTAATAGACCTAAATCAGTTAAGGTATAAATCATATCCATTTGTATTGGCTTCTCAAGCCAAACAAGTTTTTTATGTACCTGACTAAGTTGAAAAAATGTGGTCAGTAGTGTGTCATATGCGTACTAGAGGCGATCCCAACCTTACAAATGAACATGATGTGCAAAATACAACTGAACACCCTTCGTTCACTACTGAATTACCAACTAATGAGTTATTAAAATCTACCGACGGTGAAATGTAATCTATGCACAAAATTTTAATGAGGGAATTTGGATTAACGGCCAATATACCCTTTTACAGAGTTGACAGCAAGTATCTATGCACGAAATTCTAATTATTGTTTATTATTTGATTGTAACTAAGCTTTGAAAATTATGATTTTCCAAATTGTAGCTTTTAGATGTGTTAGTTTCGCTAACTTGTTCCAGGGTATTGTGGTTTGTTTCTTTTATGTTATTTACTGGCTTTTTAAGCTGTTATTTTTTGTTTATTAGGGCTAATTATTATTTATGTATTTCAGGTGAACTTAAATGGATAAAGGAAAGGGTATTACTAAGGATAATGTGCTTGATGATAGCATTAATGGTATGGATGATGATTACGATGATCTATTTAATGATGGCGCCAATCCTGATGTTCCTCTAAATGCTATGGGCTCTGACTTTGAAGAAGATGAAGAGGACATGGTAGTGCTGCTAATGCAATGGCTGGTATGGAAAGTGCTGCAGACGCTGTTGAATGTGCTAATATGGATGCTCCAAAGAGTAGTAATGCAACCAGTGGTGTAAATATGGGTGCTAGGCAGAACAAAAAGCTGAAAACGAAGAAATGGAGGATTGTCGTATAATATAATATATTGGGCGTTCCTGCTGGTGATAAAGCACTGAGCTAGTTTTCTATGTTAGAGTCTTAGCTCATACTTCAATTTCAATTTTATTTTCTAATTGGCGTAAAGTTCCAGCGGAGACGAATGAGCATTTATGGGAATCCATTCAGGTAAATTTTCAAATTCTTTAATCTATTTATCTTCAATCAATTGTTTTGGTCTTGGTAATTATTGTAATATCATATATAGTATTAGGACTGCTTCATCGTTCATCCTAAGAATAAGAAGCAGTTGCTGCAATCAATTGGGCATGCATTTCGTAACTTCAAGTACATGTTGGCAAGAAAGTACATTGTGTCGTCCGCACGAGACTGGAAGAGACTATACAGTCCTCCAATTGATTATCCCCAAATCAGTCCTCCAATTGACTATCAGATGCCTTTCAAGTTAGTATCTTTGACTTAGGCTATATGTTTGACTTAGATTTTCTTACTTGTTAATATTTGTTGGACATATACAAATAAACACCTTGGTATGTTGAAATTATTTAGAAAATCAATTGTGCTAATAAGGAGAAAAGAGCCTCCAATAAGTTAAATCATCGACTCAGTCGAAAAAGGATGTGTTGGATTGATGCAAGATATGGTAAGTATATGGTTGTCAGTTTATATTAAGTTAAATATGGTAAGTATAATTTGTTTAAAAATATTAATTATTGAGTGGACTTAAATAATACGATTTGTTTATCTACTAGTGCTCAGAAACTAGTCTTTCAAAAGACTTAGTGGACATGAGTGAACTTTGGAAAAAAGTCCGAAGAATGAAAAATGGGGGTTACGACCCTAAAACTGATAAGATTATAATGAAAATAGTGAGGAGCTTCAATAAAGTTAAATATTCTTTAATTAGTTTAGCCTTAGTAGATTATAACGGTATTCTATTTCTAATTTATTTCTGATGATGATAAGGAAAAGCTCAAAAAGGAGGTTGAGAAAAGGTCTTTAAAGTCAGATGGAAGAAACGACATACTTGCACAATTATTGGAAAAGCTTCCTCGAACTGACCATATGCAAGGTCTTGGTAAATTTGTAACACCTACCAAGTACTTTCACACAGTTCATGGGCATAATAAATATGATGTAGAGACTGACCTGCATGCCTGAAATAAATCAATTGAAAGTCAGATGGAGGAAATCACTAAACAATTGAAGAAGACACCACACCACTCAGATGTGGGAAGAAAAGGATAATGACAAGGTGGATGTAGTTGAATAGAAGGTTAGTTACTTTTTTTTTCCAGCCTTAGAGTATTAGGATTGCTAGTAGGTTTATTGAGTATAGATTTTTGCCTTTGTAATTTTCAGGAGCCTCCTAACTTAGAAAACTCAGCTGGCCATGAGAGGAAATCACCGCCTAAAAAAAGGGTAGAAAAGCAAAAGGAAGCCGATGAAAAGGATGAGAGTGCACCTAAGAAGAAAAAAGTGAAAGCAAGAAACATTACTATCATGTCAAGAAAAAGTCGAAGACTTAGCGCCAACTTGCTAATGGGTGATGCAAATGAGGGAGAAAAACCAAAGCTTGGTAGCTCTAGAAAGTCATTATTTCAAGAGAATGTGCAATTAGTTGATGGTCTATGGTAAGTTCCACCTAATAGCCCAAGAACAAGGGCTGCAATTTTGAACAGAAACAAAAAGAAGAAAGGTTCAGTGCAGCATGTGCCGAGAAACACTAGGCACGTAGCGGTAATGCACAAAAACAATCATCCAATGCTGCAACTCTTTGGTAGATTATGTGACATGTACTTGCCTTCATCTGGTTGGATTCCATATTGGATTGATGATGATGTATTTCAGCTAGAAGGTATTGTACCCCATGTTGGGAAAATGGAGTGTGATGTGATGTTGACAATGCAAGTGATAGGAGTTAATGCTATTGAAGTATATATTGCGTAAGAGATTTTTGTTTTTCTTTCCACTTTAATTAATTTATATGATGTTGCAATACTTGTCTAATGACAAGTTTTGGTTTTTTGCATCCATTGTTTCAGGTTGCTAGATGACTCGATTATCCCAAATAAAAAAGGAGCAAGACCAATTGGATTCATATGTCTAGGTTTTGTGTCACCCTGCAAAAGGTGTGTGCAAGCACTTGAAAAAAGCCCGTAAAGGACAATTCTTGTTCATGCCATACAATCCCTGGTCTGGAAATTTCAAACTGTAATCAAGTGTTCTAATCATTATTTATTCATTTTATCTTGTCTTTCATAATTGTTGCTTTGTTTTATTTGCTTTTTTCTATTTTAGCTTCCATTGGGTTTTGGTTGTGATTGATGTGGACAAAAAAGGTGTTTTATTTAGATCCTAAGGGGTACGATGCTCCTAATCCTTATTTAGAACAACTGATTAAATCGTATGTATTCCTTTTCATCTCATAATCCTCATATTCTTGCTTTCCTTAATATATTTTTTATACTTTAACCAATGTACTTTATTCATACAGCGCTATGACACTGTTCTCAGCTGAGGATTATAAAAAAAGATGGAATTATGGCTCTAAGATGAGATTTGTGAAGGTAAACTGATTATCTTAACTAAAATTTTGTGCATCTACCACTTTAAGCCTAAAATAGAATATATTTATAAATATTTTTTTGGTTTATAACTGTGAATAAACCCCTCAGCAACCGGGAAACCTGGAATGTGGTTATTATGTCTTGAGGTTTATGAAGGACATTATAGTAGACCTTAGTTTGCTGATGAATGATGTGAGTCAGTGATGAATAAAATCATAGGATTGGTTTATACTATATGCACTGCATTGTTATGGAAATTTGATAATTTTCATTTTATGGTTTTTCATGTTCATGGGAAGGCAGTGTACACTCAGGCTGAGATAGGTGAATTTCATTTGGAGTGGGCTAACAATTGTTCTGAAATCATTAACGCAGCAAAAAATGGTGAGTATGAATTTAAAACTATGCACAAACATTTTTATTACTTATCTATTATAATTGGTTAAAAACTATAGACAAAGTGGCAATAACAGCGACCTAGCGAGCTACCTAAGTTTCTTGAACTGGGCTTAATCTTCTATTTGAACAACAAACAACTGTAGGCAAAGTTGTTATCCTGATAACAACAGCATTGTTTAGAGATGAGATTGGTAATAATAGAGAAACTTGGTAGGTCTATATCAATCTATTCATGGTCTTGCTGATGAATTTGAATAATGAGGCTAATTTTTATTCAAAAATTTTAAATAATAATAAAGTTAATAACAAAAAACAGCAAAATACAAAAGCCATGGTATTGAACGGAACAACACATGCCACTTAGTTAATTTAATCAGCTCTTGTAATTGTAAGAGAAGAAATGAAATTGAATTATTCCTTTTGTTGATTGATATATCATGTGAACATGTGGTTTGTACTGTGCGTTTGGCAGTAAATTTATACACTTTCTATTCAAACCATAGTTTGCTCTTTATTTTCATACTTGGAGGAAAGTAATTTTATTTTTATGGGTGCCATTTTGGTTACATGTTTTATTTCAGCAAGAAATTAAGTTGCATTTAAAACCTGTAGTTTTAGTTTAATAGATAAATCTTTATAATGATATGTTGGCTATTATCATTGGTGCTGCACATGCAAATTGACTTTAAATTTGTAATGATTCTGTTGTATCTAAAATCTAATGGTTTTATTGTAGTAGTTAATTAATTCTTTATAACAATAATGGTAGCCATATTCATTTGATGTTGCATGCTGGACTTGAGAGTTTGGCTGGCTATTTGTTGAAAATGGTAGTTCATGTACTGGAAGTTTACTGAAATTATGGATTAAGTTCAACACTACAGCCAATTGATGCCTTCTTAGCTTGTAAAACTTGATACATTTGTTCTTAGTTGCTGGATTTTGTCTGATAAATTGATATTGTTTGATATAACTGTTGGATAAAACTATTTTTGGATGGCATTATTAATATAAATTGTTTGTGGACTTAATATAATGTATAATTTAATTTTTGGTTCATATGAATTTATGCCTGAATTTCATATATAGGAATGCATAAATTTAAATGAAATAATTCATAATTTCGTTCAGTATAAATTTAGAATCTGTGACAGAAAAAATTAATCATAAAATAAGTCATAAAAAATTAATGACATAAAATATCAATTACAAGTTCTGTCACAAACGTAGTATTTTACCCACCAAAATTATCCATACAATAATTCACGCGCGAAAATCAATTTTCCCGCCAAATTTTCAAAATTAAAAAAAAATTCACATTTCTCACCAAAAAATTAAATAATTTATTCATTTTTTTCCATGACTAACATATGACATTTAAACGCTATCATAAGTTGATGACATATTTTTTTTCCTATCATAAAAGAGTGATAGGCACATAGATGATAGATAATTTCACCATTATCCACCCCCCCCCTTTATAATAGTTTTTTTCCGTCATCTATTGCCAGTTTTCTTGTAGTGACTCAAGATTAAGGTTGATTAACCTATTAAAGCTTTTTTGAATTATGATTAATAATATTAACCTAGATCATAATTTACAATAGTTTTGCTCAGTATATATATCACATATATACTAATTAATCTACTCGAAGTCTTTTTCATTGATTAAGATAATATCAATCACTATAGAAGTAGAGAAGGTATAGCCTTATACGTATAATGAAGTGCCTATTTCATTAATAACTGTTAATGATATTTTATTTATAAAGAATTTGTGATTTATATCTTCATGAATTGATACCTATTCCCAATATAAATAAATCACATACTTTATAAACAAAGGTTAAGATTACATGTTCAAAATAATTAATGAATAGATAAATTTTATTAAATTCAAAAGATGTTATTTTTTATCACACATGCGTTAGGACACCAAAATACCGATGAGTTTAATACCTTTAATGAATTTAAATGTATTGACACTTATTAGAATTTTGGAGCTAAGTGGGTCAATTTCAAATAAAAAATCTTTTAGGATGGATAAAAAAATGTGGTTGGAATCCCCTTTTACGAAGGTTGCTTGAGAACTTTTGTTATATTTGCGTAATATTTAAGAAAAGTTAGACATTACATAACAAAAATGAATTAAAATCACCTCCAAACTCCATTTTACTTTATGTCCCTTCATTTTTTTAATTTTACTTTATCACAAATTTGAATTTTGCATAATATTTTTTTAATCTGCATATCGCGGAATAAATTTGTTAGGTGTTATGTGATGACAGTGTTGATCAAAACAACAAGTAATATTGATGGAGTAATAAAGATACTTTAGCGGTGAATTAATTAAAAAAAATGGAAGGAAATTAACTAGAAGAACCAGGTACTTAAAACGGCTGTGGTATTGAAGTTTAAAAATGAAATACGGCAATCACGAACATACCTTCATCAATTGCAACAATAACATTAATTTTTATGTAAATCATACCACTCCAAACCAAACAACTATATTAGGCCAAATAAAATCAGCAACTTAATTAATCATAAGCCACTTAGCAAATAAAATCGCCATGGCCGGGGAACCATTGCGAGGATGGCCACCATACGATCGACGTAAAGAGGAAGGTAAGCAAGGGCAAAAAATGTCACCGGCAACCATGCTGCAGCGTATATAGGATATGCTGCTAATCTGAACTCATTGGTTAATAGAAAGGAATGCCCTGAACAGAATGAGACCAAAATAGCTACGATTGATGTGATGAGCATCGTTAAACCAAGCAGAAGCTCTCTTGGCAAAGCCATGGCAAAATCATTTTCTTGGTAACGAAAGGTGAGAATTTTAAGAAAAATAACCAGGACTGTGACCGAGGAGGATAGAGCAATAAGTGATGAGATGGCAAATATGTTGAATACAGGCTTATTTTCAAGGATTGGTTTACCACTCCCTTGGTCGACGCCGCCTGGCACGGCTGCTGAAGTTGCGAATGCTACGGTTGCTATGAATGCCGCCAGGACGGAGCATGATTCGGAGGTTTTGGTCAGCCATTCCCTGCCTTCTTGCACAAGGTCACGGTGCGCTTCTGTGAAGACTTCGTCCGGAGTTTTGCCTTTATCGTTGTATCGTGTGGAGAAATTACGTTTCGTGGTCGCCTTGACAAACTGCAAGCGTTAGCAGAAAAAATATAGAGTGATTGAGATTTAATTATTTTTACATTCTTTTTAATTTTTTTTATCACTGCAAATATCAATCTCATTCTGTATTTTGTTCAAGAGATAGAGCATTGACAAAAGCAGTGAAAAATTGGGCCGAAATCAATTATCACTGTTTTAGAGAGTAGTCTGTCTCTTTAATATTCTTTATTCATTTATGAACGTGTATGATTGAGATTTAATTACTTGTAAATTCTTTTTTAATCACCATCATTCTTAATTTCTTTTTGCATTTTACTTAGGAGAACAAAGCTCATATAAGGAGAAAATCCTGCTATGAAGAGAACAGTTTGCCTAGCGTACACACCTGAAACCACGAGATTTCCCAGTGCATCTGTAATGCAGCTCCAAGAGTATGCCAGGGTCGATGGTCTCCACACGTAGCAGCAAGATGCAATGCACTGTTTCCTTGGTTGTCTACTTGCCAGAAAATGGTTTCTCCCAATTCTTCACGACTGCGCAAGAGATTGTAGACATGGGTTTGCCTGTTCTCAATGGCCAAGAGAAGAACATTTTTCTCGCCCGGATCCAAGTCCCAGATGGCCACTGGAAATGTATCTAAGATTTTTTTCACCATCTCTGTCACTCCCATCTTTGCTGCGACCAATATCGGAGTCTCCTTTCGCCTTGATCGTCGAGCATTCTTCTTCTTATATGTGTTTGGATCAGGTGGAGTTTCTCGAGCTGTGAAAGTATTTACATCTTGTCCAAATGTTGAAATTCGAGGCTCTCGACCATTATATACGTACTTGTACACATGAGGATTACGGTCATCAACTAGTTCGTCCAAAACCTGAATAGCCCATGTGTGTGTCTCTTTCTTCTCTCTGACATTCTTAATCCCCCGAATTCCTGCATATATAGCATACCATATTACGTTTAATTCAATTGCTGTAGCATACATCACAAAGAAATCGTTGGTAGCAATTGTATGAAGAGCAATGATATTCAGATATGAAATTTTGACAGAACGCTCGCAGAAACAAGGTAAAACTGGCACCGGTTGTACCTTGTTTCCGTCAATGCTCTGTCAGTACTCAGACTCTTTGGCATTTTTCTTGTAATTCTCACCTTGTACAAGATCAATAATGCCTTTGAGAAAACATTTTACATAATCGAGCGGAAATAATTGATCTCCTTTGCGATCTTTCTTTGATTTATCTATTCATAAATAGTCACAAGAACAGCTATAGATCAGGTTCAAACGCGGGGAATTCAAACATAGATTTCGCAGAGTACACATGTGACATTTTATAGAAGCTACCCACTTACCGTCTTTTGAGCTTAAGTAATCGATGCTTCTTACCTTGAGGTGTGCTACTCTTAGGTTGAGGATTTTCTTCATCATCTGCCTCACCCTCTCCTATTGCCGGGAAAACAAATTAAATGGTTATCAAAATTTCAATTTTTAAATACAAAAATATGTAATGTGTCAAATTAAAGCAGTTGAAGTACTCTTGGTCTGCTTGAAGCAGTTGATGCATTTGTCACGGTTTTGTGGAAACTTGAGGCCATTATTGGATCTGGAATTATTTGAGCAAGCGTCATGATTATGTTTCTCCTCCTTGATCAGCTTGTCGACGGTTACACCTTTGCAGCCAAAATTGATCTATTTTAGAATAACAATAGAAATTGCTGTAACTAAATCTCAACGATACACTGCTATAAATGCATGCATGACAGAAGATTATTAAAAGACAAGGATAAAAAATATCAGCTCTAGATTCATATTCCTTGAATATATGCTTACACTTGTAGACGAAACTTTCAAGCCAACCAAGGCCACTACCGCTCTTGAATACATGAGGCTTGCTGGCTAGAATATGAAGAGGAGTTAATCCATTTTCATTAACAGAGTATACAAGATCCGGATAGTAACGTATAATCTGAAACGCCAAACCTGCAAGAACAAAAAGAAGAAGATGAAGAAGAAGAAGAAGAAGAAGATTAAAAAAAATTTAATGCAATGTTAGAAGTCACTGAAGGAAATTAATGTTACATACTGAAGTGTTCTCCAAATATGGCAGCGTGCAGAATGGTGTCCCCATTATTTTTTCTAAAAGTAGCTGCCCTGCTGTCATTCTTATTTTTGTCACCCTTACTCTCTGTATCAAGTAAATGGAGGCAAAGAAATGCGTCTTTCTGGCCTTCAAGAGCCGCCAAGAAAAGAGGAGTCTCACCCTCATGGTTGCGAACAGCGACAAGTCTAGGATCTTTCGAGGCCATACAATGGCACATTACTTCATTGCCGAGAGCTGCAGCAAGATGAAGAGCAGTGTTGCCTTTCTTATTTTGCAATTTTAGGACATCTGATGGATTTTCTCCCATGCTTCTCACTAGCCTCAGCACAATGTCACTTAGTTCAGCGACCACAGCTAAATGCAAAGCTGTGTCTTTTGACGTTGTGATTTTGACCTTTTGAATCTGGGGATAGTCCTCATAGGCCTTCACAACGTCTTGCCATTGGCCTTTCATGGTATTTTGGAACAATTTATCAATATCCTCCTCCATTGGTGAAGGCTCTTCTATGTCGATATCCTCCTCCATTTGTGAAGTCACTTCGATATCCGTAGGTAATAGGCTGTCAATATAAATAACTCATAGACCTTGGAAATGAATCTACTTGCAGCACCACTTCACCCCAATTATCATAACTTCTATATCTGACTTGGGTAATGAATTCTCCTTAAACCATCCGCAGATATTTTTCTTCTATATTTTTTGAAGTAAATTAGACTTGGATTATAATATAAAATTTAGTTTTGCTTTTTTAGATAGTTTGTTTTTTATGCTTTTAGTTCTATTAATTTTGTCTTGTCTTTCCATTTTGGTAGAGTTATAAAGTTTTTTTTTATAATATCTTTGAATATAATAACTAAATATTAACTTTATAATTTTTAATAAATAGAAATATAATATAAATAATGTAATCATCTAGTAGACTAATAGTGTTAAAATATATTAATATTTAAATATGTAAGTATTATATTTATTGAACTAATATATTTATATTTATTGTAGAGATTTTAAATAAATATTTTGGTTAAATACATTTTACAATTAAAAAATATCTCATGTAATAATAAATGTTGAAATTATTATTTTACATAATATTAAAAAATAATTTAAATTTTAATACATGTATCTAAACTTATGCTTCTATTTATTATAAAATTTACTTTAATATAATAAAATATGTTTAATAGATTGTAAATTATTAAAATAATTTTAAATATTAAAATTATTTTAAAGTCTATATATTATTACACTAATTTTTAATATAATATTTTAAATTTATCATAAAACATTGAAGCCAACTTTTTTTGGATAATAGAACCAAATTGTATTATGGTAAAAAAGAAGGTCTTGGTGTCCCTTTATGAAAAATTGTGGGGTTTCACCATTATTCCTCCAAATCTTAGGAGTGTAGATGTTTTTTTTCATTATATATATTTTTATATATATAGATATATATATATATATATATATATATATATATAGATAGATAGAAATGTTTCAATCCAAAATTTTAAAGGCCGGGAACGTTGGGGAAAATGCATAAACCATGCGGTTTAAGTGATTCAAGTTGCAAACTTTTAAAACCTCACAGTTTTAAAGTTTTCCCAGACTTTTCCCGCACTTTAAGATCCCGGACTAAAAGACTAATAGATAGATATATAGATATTTTAACCATTGATTAAAATGCTCTCTTGATTTGAGCTCTCTTATGTTTTTTAATTAACAGTCTTATGTCTTATGTAATATAGTAATAGTATGTGGATAACATTTAATTTTCTTATTTTTTTATTTATTAACTTCCAATCATAAATTTTTGTTCATGAAAATTTCAAACCAACAAAAAATATTTTTAATTAATTATTTTTTAATTAAAAAAATCCTTTTTTCATAAGATTGTATTAATGTAATGCTTTCACCTTAGAAGAATAATAAAGATGGGAAGTGAAAGAAAGCTAAGTAAAAGAAAGAATAAATATTGATATGCTCCAAGTCATACCTTTTCTTTATTCTCTCTATATACTTTCTTAAAAACTTCAATTACAAATATTCTTTCAACCATATACTTTCTTCTCCATGGAGGGAATTCATTTCTTCTCCCTCTTGCTGCTTGCTTTACTAAAGACAACTATAATCTTTTTCTTTTATTTAGTAACATTGCAATATCAAAAGAAAGAATATTTAAAAAAAATGCCAAAAAAAAAATGCCAAAATGAAATTAAAGATGCCTAGCATGTACTACTAGTTTCTAACTCACTTTGATTATCGAGTAATCTAAATCATTTGTTGTCTACTTGTTCATGCATATTGTCTGGGGACAAATTTACAGAATAAATATTGAAAACACAGGCTAGTATTGCCAAATTTTGAAGAGAAGTGAAGAATGGGGTATAATGTTGTGATTCTCTAATTATTTGATTTGAATTAATTCCATAATTCAAATTTAATGCAAGATTAATTATATGGACATGTATGGGTTTTTTTAGAATGAATGTACATGCATCCATTTTACTTGAAAGCATCTTTCCCCAGGAATCATTCACAAACATACAAAATGGTAAAAAATTATATCTACTTAAATTGCATACCCAAAATAATACCGTATAATATTAGTTAAATTAAATGAATTATCTTGAAATTCACTGTTCATAGTTTGCCTCTTTCAGCACAAAAAATATTCTCAATTAATTCACCTAATTTATTCTAATAAATACCTTAACTAAATAAATTTCTAGTATAAAGGAATAAAATAAATACAATATTATTGACACAATGACGCTAATAATAAAAACTATAATACAAAATAAATTAATATGACTAAGCAATTAAATTAATTGACATGCATACAGTTTTAGCTAGTTTCAAAAGAATGAAAGTATTATCACCTTAAATTTTGAATCGTTTTGCGAAAGCTGGTATACAAGTTCGATAAACTCAATACTCTCAATTTCTTCGATTATCAATAAATTTTAGAACTGAATCAACAGATCTATGAAGTGGCCAGTTACATTGTGTCTAATCGATCAAATCTATACAGCTCTAGTTAGCTTCATGCACAAATTGATTGGTTAACTCTTGAGTGTAATTGGTGTTGTTCTTTTGAGTTTGATTGTTAACATTTCATGGCTTATAAATTAGATCGAAAAAAGTTAGAAGAAGAAATTTGAATGTTAGAAGAAAAAAAAAAGGGGGCAATAAATTTGAGACCTTGACAGCGGATGAGGTTAGAAGAAGAAAACTTAATTAAGGGTTTGCGTGGATGAGGTTAGACGAAGAAAACCAAGGGTTTCCAAAAAATCGCCTGTCATTAATTATTTTCTTAACACATTAAACTTGACTCAAATTAAAATAGAAAATATAAAAAAAAAAGTCATAAGTTGTAATCAAAATATTAATTATCCTATATCATGTAGGTTTTACCAAAACATTTTTTGTCTTTTAATGGTTTTGTGCAATTTTGTGTGCAAATAACATCGCTTTTTTTATTTTTATCCATGCTTTGAGAGAAAAGCCACATCACATACATTCCACATCAAACTATTCTGGTGATCTTATTTTAATAATTAGGAATTCACATGCTTATATTGAAATAGAGCAACCTAAATCAAATATTGCTTAACTGTGAGCTTAACAACAGGATTTTGGATCCTAATTCTATTATTGAACAACTAAGCATGCGTTTGGTAACATTTTTTATTGGATATTTTTTATTTTCCAAGAATGAAAAACACAAAAACATATTTGGTAATGCCATTTTCTAACCGTTACTAAAAAAATTGTAGAACAAAATATTTTTGTTCTTTTAAGTTTTGTGAAGAAAAGCATTCTTGAATTTGTACTCAAAATTGGAGAACAAAACAAAATAAGCAAGGGAAAAAAGTTGGAGCCTGGCCCATCGCTTTATTCATTAATAATTCTTTATTCAATTATTGTTTAATAAGTCTTTATTCAATTGCTTCTTTACCTTATCCCTTCAATTTAACTTCTACGATTCATTCTGACCTTGTACTCTTTTGTTCTTTATATTTTGGGTTGTTAATATAATTAACACAAATGAATTTCTTAAATGTCTATAATAAATATAATTGTAGTATGAATTTTTATTTTGCTATATTTTAATTAATTCTACATTTATTATTTTATTTTTCATTTTATTTTAATTTTTAAACTTAATAAATTATGAGAAGGTTTTTTTGAAAATTACTATTGTTGTATGGAATTTGATTTCATTTTGATTAAAATTATAATAATAAAAGATAAAATGTATAAATAAATTAAAGAAAATTATTTTATAAAAAATACTATATTTTCAAACAAATAGCTAAACGCACTTTTATCATCTCTTTCATTTCAGACAAACAATCAAATGCGTTTTTACTGTTTTCATTTTTCATATAGTGTTTTGAAAACAATCTACCAAACAAATTTTCATTTAAAAAAAAATCACATTAAAAACATCATTCTCTTTCTCTAAAATAAGAGCCAAAAATACTAGTTAAAAAACATTACCAAACGCACCATAAATTACAAAATAATTATACCATTAACAGGCAAAGCTAACTTAACTAATTAATAAAGAGGTAAGAAATTTAAATTACGAGAAATAAGTTGAACCCGAAAAAGATGGCTCGGTGTCATAAGCTAGAAGATTTCCTAAACCACATGGAAGATCTCTTTTTGAGAGCCACATTTCCGTTAAAGCAACCACACAACATAGGATCATCCTCAACAATCAATGGGCTACCTCAAACTTGACTCACGAGCAACCTCACTCCAAATCGAATGGCAACAGTTTTAGCAAAATATAACTTACGGTAAATTTATGAGTTGTCACCCACGACAACTCAGTTGTTTCACATACCACCATTTTTTTAATTTTTTGTGACAATTTAAGGAGTTGCTGTAGTGTACCATGACACTTTTGTACTGTTTCTGTTGTTGTCCCACTGGCATTTGTGATAATGCGCCACACAGCACGAGGCCCATGCACAACGTAACACGAATGGGGTAGGAATTTGCCGCACTTCCATATGGTATTGGGCCTGTTAATTTTCGATTGTGCCGGCCTCACATGACACGATTCTTTTGGACCGGGTTAGCACAACACAACCCCCTTATTTTGCAAATTAGTGTTTTTATTTTTTTCCAAAGGTACGAGTGGGTAAAACTCAAACTACTTGTTTTACCACCTGCTAACTCCAAAGATATGATCGGGTGGCCAATTAAATAAAATAACTTAAAAAGCACTCTAACAAACCTCTCAAAGCAAATTAGTTAAGTGCATTAAAAGGGTGAAAAAAATGAGCAATACGATGCTTAATGCAAGACTCAAGTCTTGATTAGGACAACACCTAATAACAAAACACCTGCACCAATCACTGTAAATTTTCTTAAAAAGTAAAATAAGAGTAAACGGTTTCACACTCTAAAGTCCGAGGACGTACAAGAGGACCTTCACTAATGTAGGCGAAGTGCACATTTCAATAGGGAGAAAAAAAAAAATCGTTGTGCTAGGTAATATAATATAATACAGCACTATCACCGGATCTGAACAGAGAAACTCAAATCCTTAAAAAAAATTATAAAAAAAAGACACCCGTACAAATCGATTCATCATATAATCTCTACGATGAGCTCCCACCTCGGAACATCAATGTCCCACCATTAGAGCCACCGCCATACAATTTCATCACATGCATATCCTTCTAAGTCATGATCTAAGGCCAAAAGCAGCAGAAAAAATAACAACCCAAGGATAGATGTAATTAGAGTTTTCAAAAGGAAAATGATGTTCGAGGAGCCTAAACTAAACTCTGAGTAGTTAAAATAAAAAGATATTTTTAAAATTTTTTTCCTTTTTTTTTTTTTTTTTTGACTTTATCAGCCCAAATCGGGGCTCCTTTGGGTGAATGTACCATTACTCTATCAAAAAATGAACGAGAATGAGGTTAATAAACTATAAGATATATGTAAAAATATTGTTTTTCAGATGATGGCAAGAAACATCATCAGTGTTGCTTTATTTATAATTTAATTATTGATAATTAATATTAATCACAAGTAAAATCTCTCTATACTAATACTCTATATAAGTATAAATACTATGTAGCCATAAAAAATTTTTATCCTAATTTAGGTCCATAATAAATAAGAAATACTTCATTTTATAATAAGTTATAACTTTTTCAGATCTCATTTTTAAAAAAAATTGTCTCTACATAGTGTTAATTATCTATATATTTAAAAAAATACGTGTTATATTAAATTAAAATTTTAGATAAAATAAATATTTTTTAAAATTATTTGAGATAATAATTTATTCTTTATAATTTTAGTAAGATGACTTTGGATATAACCAATATTATATAGATGATAGGCATATGTACTAGTATTTTGAAAGTATGTCAATTTCTTTTGTTAATATCTATACATTAGATTTTGACATGCTCCATTAATTATTTATCAATTTAACACATGTTTTATTTTTATATCGCTTGCATTGAGGATAATTCAGTCAAAATAATAATTTTTGTAATTACAATTCAATTAAATTATAATCTTCTTATAGTAATAAAACTAGTTGGTCCCAACAATATGATTACAAAGATATTTTATTGTAGTAGTATCATACTTTATTGTTTATTGCTAAAATAACGTTACCCCTTATAAATAAATATGTAATTACATAATTGATCCATATACATATTATATACCATAAGCACATTTTTATTTTCATAGCAAATATTGAAAAAATAGTGGGGGTTTGGTGATGGAAATAAGAATGGGTATTAAATATACTATAAATAAAGAGGTTAAGAGTTTTTAGGGTGATTGGTTGGGACTTGTTCTTTATAATGTTTTTAAATGCCCTTTATTAATTTCTGGAGCTGCTGTTACGGCACTCATATCTCTTCAATTTTTTCTTCTTATCTCTCCCGCTTTTGCTTTTGATTTTTGATTTTTAGATTTTGCCGTTTCAAACGGGGAAGTCAATCGGACACGTTAAGCTTTTGCTATTATTATTTTTTATTTTTTTCACCCCACTCCCATAATTACACATATAATATCTGTAAAATATTGAATATTTTCTCTTGGGCAACTCATAAATTTTGACTGCCAACCATTCACATATTGTGAAAAACCCAAAATACCCTCCTTGAATTTCGAACTGAAGCAAAGTTTATTGAGGGTTTAATTGTCTTTTTGCATTTGGGTATGTAATCCTAGGGTTATGTGATATGTCATCACCTTCCAAAAATAACAAAAACAATACACCATATATTTTTTTAATAACAGTGTTTAGCCATAAGCTTCAAATTCATGGTTAATGTCATTTCATTTTCCATCCTCAATCCTCCTCACTGTTGGTAAGTTTTTTTTTTTAATTATATTTGCTTATTTTAGGGTTATTTTGTCTGTTGGTTCTTCTTTATCTGGGTTTCTATATCATAATAATACCAATACTTTTTTTTTAAAGGGAATAATACCAATACTTATAATAATAATATCACCAACAAAACAAACTTTATAAGTAAAAAGATATAATGAATACTACTTGTATATATTATTTTATTATATCTACTGTGGGTAATTGTTATTTCTTTATTCATAATTTTTTAAATATAATTTTCTATCTTGGCCTCCATGAAAGAGGAAGGACAAACAACAGACGGCTTCTTTTCATTATTTGATTTGAAAACTCTATGTTAATGGGTCTTTTAAGCAAAGGTATGTTTTGGTTTCTATTGAAAGTTTCTCTCTCAATAATTTTTATTAGTTTCTTCAAAAAAAAAATAATAATAATAATTTTTATTAGTTGATTGATGGACGGTTTCTTTACTACCCCACATTGGTACCTTCTTCAAAATCTTTAAAATCCTTTTTCCCTCTGAAACAGTGTCAGAAAATGAATAGAAAAAGAGTTGTTGTTGGAACTTTGTTAATGAATGAAAATGAATATTGGATGGATAAAAAATTGAATATTTTTTATTTATTCAATTAGCACACATTTTCTTTTGTTTGGTTTTGTTTATACTTTATAGCAACCCCAATAGATACAAAAGCGTATCTTTAGAATGTCAGAATAAGCGAGAGGCTTTAAAGTCATCATATGTAGCTTTTGCCTATCTATCACTATGTAGGCCTGCAAGCAATTCTGTTTTAATAGTGTATCTGGGTTCTTTTCTTTATTGCCAGAGCCTAGAAGGATTTGTCTCTTTATAGCCCTTTTTGAGTTCTGCAAAGACTGATGAGAGCTTTGATGGGTTTCTTCTGTTTTAATCCTTGGTACTACTCTGTGTCTGTGATGGATGTCATGGCCGTGACAGCTTTAATAACAGCTATGCCTATGCCTATGCCGTGCCTTTTACTTCCTTTCTTGGGTTCTGAATCATTTCTCCTTTGTTACTGGGGAGTTATTACATCTACTGAGGTTGTTGATTCTTTAATCTGGATGCTGTTAATGATTTTGATTTTCTCAATATATGCTCTTTTCGTTTTCTTTTTATTTTCCTTTCTGGGTTTGTCTCTTTCTCTTGTTTTGAATCCTGCATGCAGTTCATTTCACCTGCAAGTTCTGTTTGTTTCGTGATTTTCAAGATTTTCAATTTTTGTCTTGTTGTGCAGTGAGAGGAAAGTTGAATAGTAGAGTGTGCTTGCTTGGTGGTTATACAGGCCATGGCATCAACTTCTTGTGCCAAACAAAGCCCTGTTTCAAAGAAAGAACCAGCTTCTGGTCATCAATCATACCCACCACCCCTCGCAAAATATGAAGATATTGTAGCTAGTCCCAAGCTCTTCATGGCGACCTTGGAGAAGCTTCATGCTGCACTGTCAACCAAGTTCATGTAAGCTTCTTGTCATTTCATCCATTCTATATCAGTTTGTTACTTTTTAGATAACACTCCTTGTAAGACTCGTGTACTGAAGTATGAATTTTTGTTCGCCACTCATTTTGATTTCTCTTTACTATCCTAGATTCTAAAATGTTTCTTTTTCTGACATGAGTAGTTCTTTATAAAAGGGGACTACAATGAATCTATATAAATTGCGTTATCAATGCTACTGTTCTGTTATCATCATTTCCTTATCTGTGCTTTGTTTCCTCACTTTTCCTCTTAAGTTGGTCTTTTTTACTTTTCTGTTACTTTTTTTAGGCCAAAGTGGGTTCGTTTGATAAAATCAGGGATTTAATCTTGGCTCATTTCAGCCTGATTAGACATTAAATGGGATGTTTCATTATTAAGCTCATCTTGTTGAAAGCTTTGGTCGATTTGTCATCTTTGAATGAAGAAAAGAAAAGATTTTAGGATTGCTGATATGATGTTAATTTTACTATTACTGTTGTGATGTTAATTTTGATGCATTAGTTGTTGGGCTACTGCGCTGACTATGAGATAGTTAATTTATTTGCTTCATGTATCTATGTTGTATGAAGTGCTTCTTTTAGTAAAATGGAGTTCTCTGTTTCCTTCTAGTGCTGTATTGCCTTATACGCTACCGAACATAGTGGCACCAAATCGAGCAAAATTTGTGTTGTTACATCTTCATTCTGTTTGGGTAATTTTTTTCCTTTATAGAATGCGTGTTTGCGGGACATTATTAAATATGAGAAAATGAAGTTCATCATTGTTGGCTCGTTGAGTTATGAAAAGCTTTAATAAATTGCAAGGAGATTTCTATTTCCAACGTCAGTTATGCAGACAAGGTGTAGATTGCTCAATGTTCATTAATGCATAGCCTTACAGTAACTTCTCTGATTTTCTACCTTTTTTAAAATATTCTCAATTTAGTTGTTCTTTCTGGAGCTCTCTTCTCACCATTGGCAATCTGATGTATATTTGAACCTTGGTTTTAGGATCCCGATTATTGGAGGAAAGGAGTTAGACTTGCATCGGCTTTTTGTGGAGGTAACCGCTCGTGGTGGTATTGAGAAGGTAAGTATTTGCAATTAGTTGTCTGATTTTATTCTTTATTATTGTGATTGGGCGCCTTATCCAGCTACGTGAGTTGTAGCACGGTCTAATATTTCTATGCCCTTAACATGTTTTGTACATGGCTTTTACCCAGTTTGGTGTCAGTATTAGCTGTCTTTATGTGTCACATATACTTTTAACAACTCAGCCTAGTTAGAGAGGTTTTGGTTGCAACAGAAAACATTCTGTTGCCATCTTCCTCTTCCTTTTGTTGTGTGTGTGTGTGTTGGTCTGTGTGTGTTTGCCATTTATTTGTTTAAAGTCCATTCATACATTTATTTCAGTCCATCACTACATTGTTTATTCTGCTTTGAAGTCAAGATATTTTATTTAATCATCTTTCTGCTCACTCGACAACGAAACAAGGTCATATATTGTTTCCAGATCTGTCAGTTAAGAGTTGTATGCATTTATGCCAGTGATTTAACTAGCTAAGTGCTGTTAAAATATGCAGAATTTATGGTTTAAGAATTACGTAATCAAAATGTTTCAGTTAATTTTTTTCAATGCTGATCAAGAGTGCAATGTTTAATCCTGCTGTACTCATACTTTCACAACCCAATTCTCAGATAATTAAGGAGCGAAGATGGAAAGAAGTCACTGCTATATTCAACTTTCCGTCCACTGCTACAAATGCATCTTTTGTGCTGCGCAAATATTATCAATCATTGCTTCGAGACTATGAACAAATTTACTTTTTCAGATCCCAGGGTTCGTGTCATGTCTCAGCTGATTTGTTGTTGAAACACTCCTTTTGTCTTGATTCTATGTGTTTTCCTCATGAATGTGATTACTACTAAATGACCTTTCGCAGATTCTTGGCAGGGCCCATCCACAAATGCCGTGTCAGCTCCAGGGACAGCACAGCCATCGCCAGACATTCAATCAGCTGTTCAGCAACCAAGAATTAATGCTGCTGTGTTGCCTGAAGGTTCTTTCATTCTCAGCCCTTGTTCTTTGTCTTGCTCAGAACTGCTGCCTTATTTTGAATACTTTTTATCTTAAAATTGTCAACACTTTTGATTAGTTGTTGGATCCCTTGGGGATTGTTGTAACTGTCAATTTTTTTTTTTAACACTACTATATGTGAAACATTTTCTAGTCATAAAAGATATTTTCATGAGGGATGATGAACTCATAATTAACTTCTTTTCGTAACCATTCTCATTATTTTTATTGTGTTGTTCCTATGTTCTCATGCCCGATTTATCCAAACGCTACTCTGAATATACTTGCAATTTATTTATTATAACCCTTCGTTCTTGTTATTGCAGCAAGACCAGCTTCATCAGGAGGATCTCCAGTAATAGGGGTCATTGATGGGAAATTCGAAAGTGGCTATCTTGTTACTGTAACAATAGGATCGGAGACGCTAAAAGGTGTCCTCTATCAGGCTCCTCAGTACCCCATACACCAAGTGCCATCATCTTACAATGTTATCAACAATAATAATGCCACTGCGCATGCTGTCTCTGGGGTACAACGCCGTCGCCGCAGGAAGAAATCTGAGATCAAAAGGAGGGATCCCGCTCATCCAAAACCTAACAGAAGTGGCTATAATTTTTTCTTTGCAGAGCAGCATGCAAGACTGAAACCGTTACACCCAGGGAAAGACAGAGAGATCAGTAGAATGATTGGTGAACTGTGGAACAAGCTAAAAGAATCTGAAAAGGCTGTAAGGACTCTATAATTTTCAACTCATTGTTTAATTCTGCTACTCTTTAATATTTTTTGTCTAAATACTATTGGCTTAGACATGGATGTGCCTGAGATTCAGGTTTATCAGGAGAAAGCTCTTAAAGATAAAGAAAGATATAGAATAGAGATGGAAGATTACAGGGAGAGATTGAAGACAGGTCAAGTAATCAGTGATGCTATTCCACTACAACAGCGGCTTCCTGGAGCAGATGTAGACATGGTGGAAGTCGACACAAAGCTTGATGAAACTGGAGGGGATTCTCCTCAAACCCCAGATAACGAGAGTAGCTCTGGTGTAAGTGATTTTGAAGATGATAAGACCGTGGAGAAGGACACGGAAATGGAGGAATCTCCAGGAGTGGGATTAGGTACTGAAACAAGCAATGTTGACTTGGAGATTTCAGCTCAGGAGCCAGCTTTCGAGCTGCCTAAGGCCGAAGAGAATGCCAAAGATAAGAATGTTGAGAATTTTACTGATGACATTGTTAGAAATGATATGGTTGAATAAGCCAGTGACGATGGTGGTGAAAGCTTAGCAATTAGGTTAACACTTTGGCAAAGACGAGAGCATCCATTGCTTTATAGCACAAGAATATTAGAATTTTCTACAGTGAAGGTGTAGCAGTTTAGTTCAAATATGTTTGTTCATTATAGATTGCTTAGCATTGTTGCTATTCAAAATCAGATATGATAACTCAAGTGTTCTTTTCATTTGTTTTACTTCTTGTTGCAGTCGCATGCTTCGATATTGTAAACTGTAGAGGCTGCAAGATTTCACCTTCCGTCAGTCTCTAACTTGATCTTTTAGCTACTTTGTGTTAATTCTTACCCATGATTGTCAAGCAAATCATTTTTTTGCCTCCAAAACTGCCACCTTTCATTTCAGCAATGTGAATACTGAATATTATCATTTTTTTTCCCATCTTTTATTTTGCCCTTCACAATTATGTGCATATCCAACCTCTCTCCCTCTTTTTTTTTTTTTTTTCCAATCAACAATCTTTATTAGTTAATTTTGCATTTTAGTGATAATTTTTCAATAAAACATGAGCGTTTAGGTTATTTCAAGAAACAAATTGCATGGTCTTCCACCCGTTTTTTTCTAAAAGCATTGGAAGTCAGTGAGCCAAGGTGTCATTGCCACATGCTTGCATGTCCTTAACGACAGAGGTAACCTCACTCCCTTGAATCATATTCACTTAGCTCTGATTGCAAAGGTTGAAAAACTTAAGAAAGTAGGGGGATTTTAGACCCATAAGCCTCTGTAACGTAATCTATAGGATTATTGAAAAAACTATTGCAAATAGGTTGAAGTTGATTTTGAATGATGTAATCTCACCAGCTCAAAGTGTCTTCGTTCCAAATAGACTTATAACTGATAACATAATTATTGATTATGAATGTCTTCATAAAATAAGGCTCAGTAAAAGGAAAAAGCATGGGTTAGTGACTCTAAAATTAAACATAAGTAAAGCATATGACATGGTGGAATGAGACTTTTTGAAATGTACCTTAGAAAAATTGGGTTTCTCTCTTAATTTTGTTGAACTGATAATGCGATGCATATCTACCTCATCATTTTTTGGATTGATAAATGGGTTAGCTAAAGGGCTGATCCAACCGCAAATATGCTTAAGGCAAGGATGCCCCTTGTCCCTATATCTTTTTATACTTTGTGTAGAAACCTTTACAAATCTCCTAAAGTAAGCAGAATGTCACGGGATGAGTGTTTCGCACAACAAACCCATGCGGCACTTAGACAATTTTTGCCAAATGTTGCTAAGTAAGTCTTGAGCTTCTCAACTAGCTAAGCCTAAAGGTTTTCAAAGAGCTAGAGAGAAGAGAACAATAGAGCCGAATGAAGAAAGTTGTATTGCTTACAAGAGAGATTACAAGAGTGTTTGAGTTGCTTGCTCTAAGCTTGTTTCTCAAATATGTCATGCCCTATTTATAGGAGAGGCTTGCCAAGCTCTAAAGCTCTAGAGAATTCTACCACTTGCCTAGAATTCTAGATATTTACATGTGTTGGAAATGTGTTGAGTATTCTAGATATGTACAAGCTCAAATGTGCTAGAATTGTCTAGAATTTTCCGGAATCGGGCCAAGCTAGCACTCTTGGCCTTGTCTTGGGCTCTCTAGCCCGAAATTGTGGGCAAGTGGGCTAGCAACTTGGGCAGTCCGCAACATCCTCCCCCACCTAAACTCGCGGCGTCCTCGTCGTGCTTTCGTGCTTGGAATTCTGGACGTGCTCAGTGAATTACCACAAATCATTTTCACGTTCCCAAGTGGCTTCACTCTCAAGGAGGTTTTTCCACTTCACCAAGTACTCGTTGTATGGTGGCACGTCTCTCCTCCGAATCATGCGATCCGCAATGATGTAGTCCACATCTTTGTTGAACGCGGTGACAACAGCGGTTGGTGCACGCCTCGATTCTCCGCGACTTGGGTCTTATGTATCTCCGTGATATGGTTTGAGAAGGCTCACATGGAAGACCAGATGGATCTTGAGTCTTGACGGAAGTTGGAATTGATATAAAACGTTGCCCACACGTCGTACAACTCGGAAAGGTCCCTCGTAGCGCCCACTAACCCCTTGTGAACTTTCCGCAAAGTCTTGAATTAATGGGGTAGGAGTTTGATCATGACTTGATCACCTTCCTTATACTCAACATGCCGTCTCCTTGTATCTGCCCTTTTTTCATCTTCCTCGCGGCTTTGTCGAGGTAGGCTTGCGTAATGTCCGCTTCTTATGCCATTCGCGGGCGAGCTTGTGTGCTGCGGGGCTTTTTCGTTCGTAAGTTGAGGCTATGGCGTTGGGGGTCATGGGCTGGAATCCCATGACGATTTCGAATGGACTCTTACTCGTAGTCTCACTTCGCAGCAAGTTATAAGAAAATTGGGCGATGTCGAGGAGCTTCACCCAATCCCGCTGATAAGCACTCACATAGTGCCTCAAGTACATCTCGAGGAGGCAATTGATGTGCTCGGTCTGCCCATCCGTTTGTGGGTGGAAACTTGTCGAGAACTTGAGATCGGTCCCCAACATCTTGAAGAGCTCCGTCCAAAAACGTTTAGTGAACCGAGGGTCTCGGTCACTCACAATGCTCTTCGGAACTCCCCAAAGCTTCACAATGTGTTTGACGAAGAGACAAGCTGCCTCGTCAACTTTACAATCGGCTGGTGCGGCAATGAAAGTGGCGTACTTGCTGTAACGGTCAACAACGACCATGATGCTGCCGCACCTTTCAGATTTGGGCAGTGACAGGATGAAGTCCATGGAGACACTTTCCCATGGCCTTATTGCGAGTGATAGCGGCTCCAATAATCTCGCTGGGAGTTGGTGATCCACATTGTCTTGTTGGCACACAAGACAAGTTCACACATATGTCTCGATGTCGTCCCTCATGTGCGATAAAAAATACGAGGCTTGGACTAGTGCGGTGGTGCGCTCAATTCCTGGGTGACCAGCCCACTTGGAGTCGTGACACTCCTTGATAACTTCATTCCGCAAATTTCCTCACCTTGGCACGAACAGCCAATCTCTCTTGGTGAGGAGGATATCAAGCTCAAAGTTCTTGGCAAAATTTCAAGCTGGCAGGCAAAGTTGTCCTCTGGTGGTGGGAAGAAAGTGTTGATAAAAGCAGTTGCTTAAGCGATGCATGCATATGCTATGAGTGTGTTTAAGCTCTCTATAGGACTTTGTGAAGATATGCAGAAGGCCATTGTTGGCTTTTGGTAGGGAAACAGCCAGAACCATAAGTCAATTCATTGGTCAAAATGGGAAAAAATGTGCCAAGCAAAAAGTATGGGTGGGCTGGGATTTCGAGATTTGTCGAGTTTTAATCAAGCCTTAGTAGTAAAGCAGAGTTGGAGGATCATCCAAGTGCCTAGTAGCAAGAGTCTTAAAGGCTAGATATTTTAAAAACTCAAGTTTGATGCAGGCTCAGCTGGGTTCACATCCTTCATTCATATGGAGGAGTATTTTATAGGGCAGAAAAGTGATAGAGAAAAGGTTGCGTTGGAGAATTTGAGATGGTGAGCAGGTTCTAGTATATCAAAGTCAGTGGCTTCCAAGACCTATAACTTTTTAGCTGATATCCCCTCTATCATTAAGCCTAGACACAACTGTTGCGGAGTTGATAATTGAGGACCAGGAGTGGAAAGAAGATGTAATTAGGCAACACTTTCTAGAAGAGGATGCTGATCAAATGTTGAAAATTCCTCTGCCAAGGCAACTGAAACCAGATCAAGGGATGTGGCACTATGACAAGAAGGGCAATTATTCAGTTAAGAATGGCTACCAATTGGCTCTAAAGTTGAGATTTCCAGTTAAGCCAAGATACTCGGGGGAGAAATACAAATCATGGCATCCTATTTGGTATCTTCAAGTGCCAGAAAAAGTTAAAATTTTCATGTGGAGGGCAGTAAACAATCTATTGGCAACGGCAGAGAATTTATGGAAGTACATAATGACATTGAAGAAGAATGGAAGGCTTAAGAAAATTTCAACTATAATTAGAATATTTAGAATTTTGAAAGTCATATACACATTCTTTTGTGAATTCCAGCACATCTGATAGTTTGAGGTTCTCTTAAAATTAATTAATCTTTTGACATTAATTAAACTTTCACAAACCAAATTAAGTTGACTCGCATGACAATCATAGCTTTTTTTATTTCCAAATAATGCACTATTTCAATATATTGGGAATGCAAGATTCTAAATTAATTGTTATTTGGGTTTCTAGTCTCTACTCTTGGTTACTATAGGCATTGAATAAAAATTGAATTTTGTTAATTTTTTTTAAGTTTGAATTGTATTTTTGGACAGCTTTTTTTTTAATTTTTTTTTAGACTTTACAAGAATGGAAATCTTGATTATTTTTTTGTGAACTTTATAAGAATGGAAATCATGAGAGTCGAGTACCCAACATGAAAAAAATTATCAACAAACTTAGTTACCTATTTTACAACATATCAAATTTGTTATGACAATTAAAACACAAAATTTTTAAATGCATATCATTATTGTAAAACTATTGAAATTTTTCTACATTAGTATATCGGTCGAAAAAAATTATTGTTTCGTTCTTTCATTTGGATGAGAAGGAAGATCAAATTGATGTTAGTTCCTGCCAAGGATCAATGCAACCTCTATCTTTTTTATTTATTTATAAGAAAGTAAACATTTCCATTAATCACAACACCATTACACTTGAAATCTCTGTTGGTATTTCTTTCTAAGGCCAATTTGGCCAGAGAATGGGCACAAGCATTACATTGTATGGGGACATATTTCACTTTAACATTATGAAAACTTTTCCTTTGTCTCTAAATTTTTGAAATTGTCCAGTAGATTTTTGTTCTGCTGCCCTTAGTGTTGTTTACTAGCTCCACCACTTCTAAACAATCGGACTCTATAATCAATTAAGATAAGGTTGCTTCTCTTGCCACCTCCATACCCCATTGAATAGCTTCAGCCTCTGCTAAACTTACATTCCCTCTGTGTTGAGCCTGCTTAATTCTGGCTGCTACCACCTTGCCTCTTGAGTCTCTTATCACAGCCCCCATCCCCGCCATTTGATCTTTACTACTTATGGCAGCATCAACATTTAGTTTGAAGACAGCTTCTGGGGGAGGATTCCAATTTATCGGTTTCTCAATCCTGGAGTTATCAATATGAGATGTATGCATCTTCCTAACTCTTTGATAGGCTTCTGTAATTGTTTTACGCTTTGTTGCTAAAATTCTTGGGTCTATCTTCTTTCCTTAAAAATGAGCTTATTCCTTGAATACCAAATAACCCAACAATATGCTACCATAAGTTTGAGATCACTTTTCCTCAACTTAGAACTCATTTCTTGCAAGCTACTGGAAATATCCTTGGTCTGGTCATTGAGCTCAGGAGCTGTAAAAGGGCTTGAGACCAAATTTTCCTTGCTGCTTTACAATCCATTAGAGCATGCCAGATGGTTTCTACATTCCTCTTGCATCTTTGGCAGATAGGGTCCTGCAGGATCTTTTGTTTCTAGAGATTTTCCGCAGATGGCAAGAGGTTTTTGCCCTTCCACATGAAAATTTTCATCTTTTCTAACGCCAAAGACCCTACCACCGTCCCTGGATTGGAGGAATTTGTTGTGCTGCTAGAGGCTTCTGCAAATATTCCTTTGAGTACTAGTTGATACCCACTTTTCTCCTCGTTTAAGGATCATCTCGATATCTTCATTCATGAAGTGTTGATTCAGCTTATCTATATCCCATTGGTTTTCAGCATTCATCAAGTCACTCTGAGTGTGTCCTTTGACAAAGTTCTTGGGGAAATTGGCTTGAAAGTGTTTGGCCTTGGCAGCCAGTTATCCTTGTAGATTAGAACATTTTTTTTCCATTCCTTATATGCCTTCTGATCCCTTTATTGAGCACTTGTCTTCTCCACAAAATGCTTCTCCAAATATATGATGGATTTGAGCCTAATTTTGCACTCAAAAAAATCAAAATTTGTTTAATACCTTGCTTGCAACACTCTAGAAACCAGAGAATTTGGAAATTGAAGAAGCCTTCATCCTTGCTTAATAATCAATGCTTGGTCAAAATTCATGAAATCTCTAAACCCCAAACCTCCTCTGCTTTTCGCGAAACTAAGCCTATCCCACCTTGCCTAATGAATGTCTTGCCTGTCATCTTTTGATCCCCAACAAAACTTTGCTATAGCCCTTTGAATCTCATCACATAAGCTCTTTAGGAGTTTAAAAACACTCATTCCGTAAGTTGGAACTGCTTGGGCTACTACCTTAATGAGAATTTCCTTTCCTTCACTAGAAAATTTTTTATGCTGCCAACATGAAATTTTGTTTAGAATTTTGAGCTTGACTTCAATGAAAAAACCCATCTTCTTCCTAGCTATCACTGATGGCAGTCCTAGGTACTTTTCATACCTAGTAACCACATTAAGGTTAAACATGTCCTTTATTGCTGCAGCTTGTCCTTCTACTATCTTTCCATTAAAAAAACATGGAAGATTTGTCGAAATTGAAAATTTGTCCAAATGCTTCTACATAGCAATAAAAAAACTCCCTTAAGTGTTTGCACTTTGCCACTGATGCCCTTACGAAGACAAGGCTGTCATCCACAAAGAGCAAATGCGATATGGTGATATCTCTGGCAAACCTCAGGCCTTGAATCGGTTGCTTCCTTTCTGCCTGCACCAGCAAATTTAAAAAAGCCTTTCCGCACAAGATGAAGCGATATGGGGACAAGGGACATCCCTGTCTTAAACCTCTTTCTGGCTGAATTAGACCTTTAGGGACCCCATTAATTAACACAGAAAAACAAGCAGAGGAAATACATCTCATTATCAAATCTACCCATTGTTTGAGAAATCAAGCTTCACTATTATTTGTTTTAGGAACTGCCATTCTATTCTATCATTTGCTTTACTGATGTCTAGTTTAAGGGCCACTAAACTATTCATTTTCCTTTTACTGTATCTAATCTTGTAGAGGCATTCATAACCAATGATGACATTATTTGTAATGAGCTTATTGGGTATGAATGCACTATGTGTTGGGGATATAACATGGGAAATGATTGGTTACATCCTATTGGCAGTTGTTTTGGCTAAAATCATGACTTTTTTTTTTTTTGCTTATCTACCTTAGGGATCAAGGCTATGTAAGTGTGGTTAAGGGGTTCGAGCATACCTTGCTCATTCAAAATGTGTAGACATGTTTCAATCACTCATTTCCCAACCTGTCGCCCCGGTGTTTCTAGAAAAAGGCAGCAGACAATCCATCTAGTCCCGGGGCCTTCGTGGGGCACATCTGAGTCAGAGCTTCAGCAATTTCTTCTGGCGTGAATGGCTCATCCAAATGACCATTCATTTCTAGAGTTACCTTAGAAGGCATATCTTGTACGGCAGCTTGAATTTAGCTCTGGTTTGGGTTGGAAGATGAGAAAGGCTCTTGGGAATACTTGCAGAACTCCCTTTCTACCTCCTCTCACTTATTTGTCCACTTCCCCTGAGAATCTTCAATCCCCCAGATTTTATTCTTTTTCTTTCGGACAGAAGCTTTCGAGTGGAAAAATTTTGTGTTCTTGTCGCCCTCCCTCAGCCAGTCTGCTCTTGACCTCTGCTTCTAGTAAATCTCTTTATCCATCAACATATTGTTTATCTGGCTTTCAATTCTTCTGATTTCATCTCCATTTACCAAGTGGGGGTTATCTTGCTTTTCACTCTGCAGTTGCTTAATAAGCTTTTCTTACTTCCTCTGCCTGTCATTGAATTCATCTTTACTCCAGAGCTTTAACTGGGCTAAAGAGCTTTTAGCAACTTTTTGAAACTAATGCACTGGACTTTCCAATCCTTTTTCACCAAATTTGCCCCATTCTTCTTTCACAATGCTTTTGCAGGCTTCATAAGTGCTCCACATGTCCTTGTAGTGGTCTAGAGAAAAAAAAACCTACTTGTATGCTTCACCACACTACCCCTTTCTTTAACTTCAAAAGCAATTGGACAATTATCCGAGACCCAATTTTCCACATTTTTTGCTGCTGAATCCTGAAAATTCATACACCAATATTTATTGCATAGAACTTTATCCATTCTTTCCTCTATGAATTGAATTCCATATCTTCTATTCGACCATGTAAACAGATATCCCTTATAGCCCATGTCCATTAAATTACATTCATGCACAACCTTTCTAAACTCAGGCACTAAATGCACTTTTCTGTCACTCCCTCCATTTTTCTCATGCAAATGCATAATCTCGTTGAAGTCACTGAAAAAACACAACAGATGAGAAAATAAACTCTATAACCTTTTCAACAAAGTCCAAGTGTGATGCTTCTGGCTAGCTTCTGGTTGGCCATAAATTCTTGTGCATCTCCACACTCTCCCCCCTTTATTTTACACAACCGCATCTATATGAGGGGTGTTGTATGAAGTTATGTTAATATTCACATATGAGCTCCAAAATAAAGTTAGGCCTCCTCTATTCCATGTCTATCTACCATGGAGCAATTCTCAAAATTGAAATTTCTACATGTTGATTTAACCTGCCTAGTCACCATTTTTGTTTCACAACAAAAGAAAATCTGAGTTTGGTACAGGTGGAGAATTTTTTTTAACAGCTAGGCGCATTCAAGGCTTCCCCAGACCTCGAACATTCTAGCTTAGAATCCTCATTGTTCTCGACGGGGCTGACTGTCAGCTCCCGCCGATGAATCTTCATCCATTGCTTCCAGAAACCCCCTTGCATCTTGCTCTGCTTCTGTTAATTCCCGCTGAATTGCTGCTTTGCATAGGCTTAAGTTGCTGCAACACTAAGACTACTTAAATGGGCTAAGTAATTTTTTTCTTTATTTTTATTTTTTTTTGGTTGGGCGAATTTATTTCTTTGCTACATCTCTTGGTATTTGTCAGCCCACTAGCATTAACTCCTTCAGTCTTTGTATTTCTGGCTTATAGCTTCCATTTTCTACCTTTGGACCTTGCCTCAACTTGTTTGGCCTGTTATCCACTTTTTTCTTCATCTGATCAGGACTGCCTATCATTTTCCTTATTTGTGCTTTTCGATGTCATCAAATTTCCTTCATTCTTGTTTTCCTCCATTTCTTATTTCTCGTCCTTATATTTTTGGTTTTAGGCTGGCTATCATTACTAGTTACCCCAGCTTGTTCCTTGCTGATTATTCTGTCCTCGCTCTGACACTTCACTTGCAGGTTTTCCATTTCAGTCTCAATTAGCATTAATTGTTTGCTTTTAGCCCTTTGTTTCTGACTTTTATCCTTCAGTTATGTATTTGCACTTTGCTCCTTACCCAATTGACTTTGATCTAGCCCATTTTGCCCAATCAGGTTGTGTTGAACTTGTAGTTACTTTGAGCAATTTGTTTATGTGACATTTGCTTTTGATTCTCGATTTTCCCTTTCTCTAGTTCAATTCTGCTTTACTTTTTCAGCCTGTGTTGTGGCTCGCATCCATCCTCTATAGGGTAACTCTTCATTTTGTTGGCCCTTATTTTTCAAACATTCTCTATACTGATGGCTGATGTGTGCACAGCAGAAGCATAAATCTGGAAGTTTTCTCATATAATCCGGTATTGAGATTCTTTCTTCCTCTTGTTGTAAGAACACAACCTTTTTCGAAGGCTGTGTTATGTCAATGGACACTCTAACCCGAGCAAACTGACCTAAGCATTCCCCTATTTCGTTAGTTTTAACTTCCTTTACACTGCCAATCTTTTCCTCTAGCTTGTGAATAGCATCCTTGTTCATACACATTATAGGTATGTTGTGGATTTGCACCCAAAAGGTTGTATGTGTAAAGGATTGGTTCTTTATATCCCCTATATTTGCTGGTTCAAATAACACTATCAACGCTCTGTAAAAATGTCATGCCCCCCCCCCCCCCCCATAAAAACCCTCTTCTTTTCCTCTTCAGAGGCAAATTTGAACAGGAATATGTTATCCCCCATACTCTCCACCTTTACTTCCTTAACCGTTCTCTAGGCTAATTGCATTGCTGTCTTTAGACCCTCCTTGTTGATGCCACGTCTAAGTAACACCTTGCCCACTAGGCAGTTTGCTGCAACAAGTTCTCCATGTATCTTCATTTTTCCCATAAAAGTTACTATATTTTCCTCTTCCTCTTTTAATAGTATTGCCTAAAACTTCTGGAGTAATTTCTTTGTATCCATATTACCCCGAGAATTCCACAATAATTGCCCCCACCAACTTTTCAAGAAAAACTGTATTTAAGACAATTCCTGTATGCAAGAACTGTGATTTAGAAATGAAATTAAAGTGAGCTAAGAGGATAGAAAAGAAAGAAAAGAAGAAACACCCAACTAAGAGGTGAAGATACTAAGCCATGAAGGCTTCAAATTTCTTTCATTCTTAGTACTTTTTCAGAAAAAAAGTTACTGTAGAAGAAAGAGAGAATACCTTTGCTTTTCTATCTATTGAGATTACTGCAAATTATATAAGTGGGTGACAACCTCATATCTCCTCTTAACCGACCTCTATTTGCAACTATTGCTAGCAAAATGAGATCATTGTGATACTTAAATTAAATGAGTTACGGCCACAAAAATATGCAAGTTGGATAGTTATTGTGTCTTCCTAATTAGTTTTCTCTAATATTTCAAAATTATGTTTATTAAAATGAAATAAATAAAAGAAGATGTTAATTTTTAATTCAGATAGAAATATAACAAAAACGGTAACAAGATGATGGTACAAATATATTTGAAAAGAATAAAAGAACTTTTATTTATTTCTTTCATGCAGTTTGTTTCGCAATGTGTGTCATACATTGGAAGAGTTATTAATGTTTGAGTGAGAGATAAAATATTATAAATTTTAAGCGTTGAAAACATAATTTTCATGAAAATTTTAAATTATTATTATTAAATTTAAAAAAAATCAAAAAAATTAATATAAATAAATAAAACCATAAATTTAATCAGTGATTTGAGCTTTTGAGAAATGAGTTTAAAAAAATTCCAATAAAACTTATATCAATGAGAAGTAGTAATCCAATTAATAAGTTGATATAAATCTTCATGGAATAGTTAGAGTATTTAATTATTTCTTTCTTTCCTTTTTTTTTAATATTTATGTTAGAGAAAGAATAGTTAATTAAATTGTTAAAAATATTTAGAAATATTAAAAACATTTGCATAATTGCAAATACAGCTGTTGGAAACCACACAAAAATATGGTATTGCTATATATATATATATATATATATATATACACACACACTCTATATTTGCCATGCTGCATGCTTAATTTGTTATTGGACTCCAACTATTCGTTGGACTTGGTTTTTGAATAATGGAATTTTGTTATTTTTCTTACATATGCATTACATTGACATTTTGTTGGTAAAAGTAGTATGACTGATATAATCTTTGCTAAAACAAATACAAATGAAAACGTTAGTTACCGATTTCTATGGGACATTCAAACTTTTTTTTAAAGTTATCATAAAATTTAATTAAACTGATTTTTTATTTTCTAAATCTCCTAAAATTTGATCACAGAATAAAGAAAGCTGTTTAAAAACTATAAAATTATAATAACAATTTTATTCATGATAATTATACTCACATGAGTGGAGAGAACACGAATGACTGTTAGGCTAGACGAATAAATAGAAACTTAGGTGCTGATCTGAATAGTTGTTTTATGATAACAGAAAGTTGTCATAATCACACCAAATGACAACCAAATGTACTCATAAAAAATTAAAAAGAAAAAGAAATATATCAAAAAAATTAAAAAGAAATACAAATACAGTTCCAAAAAGGTCCCATTAATCTGACTCAATTACTTTGCTTTCTTTCTTTAATCTATAGGCCTTTTGACTTTAAAGAAAGGTCATCAAGCCACCTTCCACATTCTAAATTGGGAGCTGCTACAAGTCTACAACTAGATCTCTTCTGCTTTCAATTTCTGATTTTAAATTCCAAAAACACAATACATAAACAATATTGTCAAAACTACCAGAAACTGAATTAGGAAAAAAAAAAAGGCTTAATAGACATCACCTTCAATCGGGCAAAAAATTAAAGCATCATGGAGAATTTTGCATAGATAGATCATATAATATATGATAATTATTAATGGAATAATACCAAATTACTAGGATACTAGAGAAGGAAAAATTTGGTTTCAAGTATGTGCTATTCAAAAATAATAATAATGATAAGCACATAAACTTCTAATGAAATCTATCCAATTTCCCCAAAAAAAAATTAATAATAATAAAATAAGTAAATAAATAAAAAATAAAGGGTAGCTTGTTGTCATGAATCAGGGACTAAAAGAGAGTCCCAGATCATATCCATGTCCAATGAAGGCATTCTACTTAACTGAACAGCATCCACATCTAACACCTCTTGATGATGATGAGTTTTCTTATTTTCCATCACAAGCTCTTGATGATGAGATCCAATGACTACTTTGCTCTCCAATATTCCTTTGAGTTTTTTATTTGTGTTCGATGTGTTCTCATGATGAGAGATGTTATTCTTCTTTGTTGTTGGTGCCTGCTTCTGCTGCTGCTGCTGGTGGTCATTATTAGGCTTTTGATGAGACAATGCTTGCAACTTTGCTTCAAGAAGAGTAGCTGTGTTTCCATTCAAAGAATTGGCCTTGAGTTGATGCTTCCGCTCAGGAAAATTCAAATGAGCATATTCTCCTCTCAGCATGTATGCAGCTGTATCGTAGGCCATTGCAGCTTCCTCCGCCGTGTCGAAAGTCCCCAACCAAACCCTTGTTCTGTTCCTCGGAAGCCTTATCTCTGCAACCCATTTCCCCCAATGCCTCTGCCTCACTCCCCTGAACAGCTTTCCTGGAGACGCCATCGCCGTGGCCTCTAAGGAATTACACTTTTGATGATGATGATGCTGATTCTGTAGTTTTCTTCCTGTGTATTTCATTGGCTGTGTCTTGGTTGTGCTCAGCCAGTAATCACCAAAACCCTTGGATGAATAATTTGCCAAGCTCTGATTCCTTTTCAGCCATTCATTACTTGACTGGGGCAACTGGGCAAATGAAGTGTCCTTATTGCCAAGTGAATCATCATCAGCTGCTGCTGAAGGGTTTGACATGGGAGATCCCTGAAAAAACAAAGTTAAATTTGGGAAATTGGATAGCGAAGAAGGAGAAGAGGGTGGTTGATCAGAAACTTGATTTGCAGCAGCTTGCCGGTTTAGTTTTGGAAAAGACTCCAGGAAATTTACAGGAACAGAATCACATCCTGAAACAAATGGAATGGACGAATTTTTTTCTTTTACAACATCCCGTTTAACAAATCCAGGAATTTTGTTAATCAAATTGGCACCACAGGCCTCTTCTGCAGATGAACTAGACTCCGCACTCGAATCATCTTGACAAGAAGCATTACTTAATGCACCCCAAGTGACTTGGTCACCAAGGAACTTGGATCCTGTTGCCAATCCATGAAAATAAGACGGGTAATTTTCCTTGTGCATGAAGTTTTCCATTTTAGGAAACTGTTGATACAATTTTTATGATGAAACAATAAAGAGAGATTGGAATGATACAAAGTCAAGAAACTATGGAATATATATAGTATTCAGAAAAGCTAAGAGAAATAAATTAAAATTAAATTAAATAAAGGAGAAGGGAACCTAGCTATACACTCTAGTATATTACACAAAACAATTGAAGTTATCTGCTGACTCAGATCTATAATTATTCAAAAGAACATAAGGTTACCACTTAGGCACTTACCGGCTTCCATTTTCTCTAAGCCATATTAGTGCTAGCCATTTTTGAATATGTGGTTTGCTTTGCCGACACTAACCAATTAGAACTTGACAGCTCATCTCTTCTTGGCTTATCTGGCATTTTAGCTCAAGTTCATTATATTCTACTATGATAGTGACTAAAATACAAGAACCTCATTACCTTTGCTTTGTCATGGCTTTAATAGTTTTGCATCTTTTTTTTTTTTTCCTTCTCATGATCATGTGAATTTTCAAACACCCACATGGTTATTCTTCTTTTTACTTTTTCGGTTCCTTCTAATTGATGTCATCACAAGATTAAATGATTATCTTTTTCTTTTAAGATGTAAATTACAAATTATTAAAAGAACATTTTAATTAGAGTATAATTGTTTGCTAATTGCTTAGCCGTCTAATGTTTATAATTTATTAACAACAAATCGGTGGCCGACCTAATCCATAATTGGTCCTGACCAATTACAGATAACGAGATGAGACCCCAAATTAGTGTAATTAGTTTGAACATTATAAACATTATCGTCAACATAATTATTACGTTTGAATAGGCCTTAACATATACCTAATTAAGTGAACTATTATATATGTTCTTTTTGAGTAAGAGAGGAAATCATGGCTGTCTTTCTATAGATCTAAGTATTAAAAAAATGACCAAAGCCTTTTACATGGTAATAGAAATATATGTTAAATTCTTCAGCTTTCCTGGGGGCATCACCCTACTTTAATTTTGACTTTTGAGAAGGGTTTGGAGACACTTGGGCATCTCCATCCATGTCAAGCAAAAAAGAATTTTAAAAATACTTAAAAATAAATAAAAAGTAGGGACAATTAATCTATGGGCCATGTATATTCTTCTCCACCTCCAAAATTTTGAAACCCTAAATTATTAGGATCCCAATTGGGTGGTGT
The DNA here is from genome assembly GCA_030448935.1 of Citrus cavaleriei. NCBI lineage: Eukaryota > Viridiplantae > Streptophyta > Magnoliopsida > Sapindales > Rutaceae > Citrus > Citrus cavaleriei. The sequence continues at coordinate 449,828 of JAUJEM010000066.1, read as the reverse complement.
TAGTTTGCAGCCATTTTAAGTTATCTCATTCAGTAAATTACACATTGCTTAGATATTCCAAGATAAGAAAATACACTTTAATTCCACAAGGAGAAGGCAGATTCCAAAGGCAAAGAGCTCACCATTCGGAAGTTAGGGTTATTTTATAATTACTTAGTCCAATTAATTAATTAAGTTGGTGCACTAGTGTTGTTGTTTTGTCTATTTTATTTTATAGAGCAAGCACATGGTTTGGTCTTATGTGTCATCTCTCTAATATAAGTAATTAAATTAAGCAGAAGCACGAGCCCATGTTTCTGAATGTTACTTTTGCTTTCGCTCTTTCCCTTTTTTTTTTTCCTCTCTCTTTTTGTCTTGTCGATCCCCTTATCAAAACTCCCCGTTTTCTGATCACTTTGTTTATTCCTTTCAAGACAATAAAGCAAAAAAAGGAATAAAATGCATCTCTCCATACATCACTACTATTCCTTTAGGATTAGAATTCTCTCCTGAACAAATCATTTATAAAATAAATAATTTACGTCCATTGATAGTTGATAAATAATAAAAAAGAAATTAAATTTTATCCACGCAATATTACTAAAAGATACATGATAATAAATCTTTAAAAACTTAATAAAATTAAAATTAAAAAAATATCTCATTCTACTACTTTAATGTTGGAAAAAGAAGGATTAAACTTTTGGAAACTTACATAACAAAATCATATATGCTTGGTCCATGGACATGGAGTATATGTACAAGGACCTAATTCACCATGATTACCAAGTAATCCATTGATAAAATTGCTTAGCTTGTACAAAAGAACTTTGTTCGATAGAACGAACTATACTATAATTATTTATAGTTTTGTATGAATTTAGACTTCCAATGGCCTTTTGGTTGTAATATCAGTTTATTGTAATATAATAACTAATTTGAAAAAAGAATAAGTACTCGATAATAATATTTTAGTTTCTAAAACACTTCTTCAAAAAGCACAAACCACTAAATCAATCACAACAAAAGAAAAAAAATAATTTGTTATATATTTTAACATTAGGATGAAGGTTCTATTATGATTTGATCCAATATCAAATACAATCATGTGATAGAGAAGAGAGGGAATGAATTAAACACCTAGTTTATCAGAATTAAGCTACTTTGAAACCACATTAAGTAATTAATCACTCGATTAGTTAAAACTTAACATTTAAGCGGTAACAACGTACGATGGAGCTTATGACACACCTTGCTTTAGTTTTCTTCCATATATATGTAATAGATTGTCAGCACTGAAGATAAGGATTTGATAAAATTTAAAGGGCAGCTAGTTAGATAGAGATAAATATTTTGCTTTGTTGGCCAGTTTAGTTGCCACCAAAACTAAGGTCATTTTTTTAATATTATTTTATATATAGCTCAAAACCTACCTCTTGCCTTTGCTTGCCTGCTATTTAATTTACTATTGGTGATGAAATGGCAAAGCTTTGATGAAAAAAATAATTTGTACATATGTGTGTGTGTGGTGGGGGGGGGGGGGGGGGGATAGGTTGCCAACTCAAGTGAGAGGGTTTTTGAATCAAAGGTTGAGAAAATGCAGACATAGCTGACGCACAAAAGGTATATTTGTTTAACTTGTATATATATATTTTCACAAACAAACACAAGATACATTGCATAAGCAACAGATCTAGTTGCACTTTTAATTTTTTTAACGTGATGAGTATTCTATATATTTATCTGATGAATAATAGCATATGAGACAGAGAGACTTTTGTTTCCCTGTGAATTGTTTATATGGAAAATGCCTTGGTGGCACGGTTTCAATAATACGCTAACCTAGCTATAATCTGTTAATCTTATTTATTTGCTTTAGCGAGAACGGATCGTTAAAGAAAAAAATCACTCAAATAAAACCTCTATCATGTCCACAATTTTCAAAATAAGATTTACCAATCAACCAATCATTGAGATTTCTAACTATGTAATTATGAGGATATTTGTTAGGGAATTTGTCCTAGGATTTCTAGGTATCCAACTCAAAATACTAACCTATTGGGTGGAGTGACCTGTTCTACTTAACCCAAATATCTCCATTTTACTAGGTAATGTGAAACCCAACTCAGTAAGCCCCCGGATGAAACCACCACCGGACTCCAGTCCTTACGTCTGACACATTAACCTAAGTATCACCCTTTTACTAGCCAATGTGATACACAACTCAACAATCTCTTTTGTCCGATACACACCTAAATTGTTCCACCACCCCATCCTATCTACTAAGGTGTATCTCTGATACCAATTGCTGAGGGACTTGGCCTACAATTTTTAAATATTCAATCCAAAAGAGTAACTTATTGGGTAGAGTAACCTATCCTACTTATTAACCCAAGTATTTCATTTTTAGTAGCTAATGTGGAACACAACTCAATAATATTTAACTTCTTTATTTATCTCAATTTAATGCCTATATATAAATATGTTCATTTCCTGAACTTACAACATATAGTAGAAGTACAAACTTTGTTATTTATCTATCTCGGGTAGAAAAGATACACACAAGCAACTTGATAACAATTGCACCAGTTTTGATATATTTTAATAGCCTGAAAGTGAATGGTTGTTAATAAAATAAAACAAGAATAAGTTTAAACCATGTATAAGCAATAATAATAGACATATGAAATAAGATCTTTAAAAACTTATAAGAACACAGTTTAGTAAAGAATTTTTATGCATATATTATGATGTTTTAAATTTATTCTCTTAAGTGTCTTTGAACATATTCATGATTAATCATTTTTAAATGACTATATACGTGATAAATTTTATTAAATAAGTGTGCAAGTAATATGATATGCCGTTGCACTAAAAATATCCTTTATTAGAATTAGATATTATTAATTTAAACTTCTAGTTAAAGTTTCAAATACCCATTAAAGAAATGATCTTTAGAAGCCTATAAGCTGACTGTATAAACACAAAGCAACAGGACTAAGGCTGGTGCAACTACCCTTGCAATCGACTAAACAACTTCCTTTTGGCCCTTCTTTTTTTTAATCTCATTTTTTAATTTCTAGGTTTTCTCAATTATTTTCACTAGGAAGCTGCTTTCTTTCATATAAGCCAAACCCTTTTAAATTTACTTTCCCCTTTGTCATCCTGCTAAAATAGCCCACAGATAGATGATATCTTCTTTATACATGTGACCCACATATATAAAGTTGGATAAGAACAGCATTTTAATTTGATTAGTGTATAAAAGATGAAAACAACTGCATCAAAGTGGAATCCTCCTGGTACGAATGATTCCATCTTTTCTTTTACACCACTACTTACTCTTTCCCCTTTTCTCTAGCTCTCAATATTACTCAAAGTCTATGGCTTTGTCTAGGAAGAGAATCTCTCTTTAAGTTGGAATCTATAACAATCACATTCATGTATATACCCACCGATGACCATTCTCATCAAATATCATCTTCATATGCACGGAGAAATTACAAATCTTCTGTCGTGGAAAATATCTCATAATAAAATATAAGCTTGAGATTGCCCTTAATTTTTTAGTTAGTTTCTTTAGTATGAGTTAAGTCATGGGCTCCTACACAGTATTAAAATGAGACTCATGCACAAGTGGGCACACTCCTTTACTATGTAATAATGATCATTAAAAAAATTGGCTTGCATGTGACAAGAGTATTGAGGAGAATATATCACATAAGAATACAAGTTAGAGGCAAGCATGAGTTAGATTTATGAGCTTCTACATATCATCAATGTTGAATCTATCTAAATACGTATCTTCAAAGTACTCAATTAAACTTTAATGTAGGGTCCAAATAATTGTCACGTACATCCAAAAACAAGTTGTCCATTCAACTTTATGTGAAGTTAATTTGTGTGTAAGGGGATCGGATCCTAACACAAGACTTTTAAGTTATAAAACACACTCTCCTCCCCATTAGAATGGTACAAAATCTTCTCTAGACTCTAATTAAATCTACATCAAATAAGGTGGGATTGAGGCATGTGGATTGAGACTTGTTTTATTGTCCTTAATTAATAGAATGTAGTTCGTGTATATTTAATTATCTCTTGATTAACCATTAATGCCTACGAGATGATTATCATGTTTGCTCTTTTTAAAAAAGAAAAAAACAATAAAAGAACTCCAAATACACTTTCTTTAGGAAGATTGTCAATTTTCCTCCATTGAAATCAATATATACCAATTAATTACCTCCTACTATTTTTGTAATGGTTAAGAACCCTCCTCACGGCATAATTTTACAGTATTATCCTTATTTTCATGTACATTTTTATTCATATTTATTATAAACTAAATAAATCAAATGAATGGAAATTAAAAATAAAAAAATTAGGTATTAAAAATAAGAGATATGTTTTTATGTGAATAAAAGATTAATAACAAATATTTTTAATCTTTTCTATAATAAATATATAAAATAACAAAAAATACAATAAAAATCACATATATTTCTTATTTTTAATACTTAAATTTTGTATTATAATTTTCATTTATATTATTTATTTAATTTTATAATAAATATGAATAAAATTGTATTTGAAAATAAGGGTAATACTATAAAAATATGCTACTAAGGAAATTATTGGTTATTATGAAAATAGTAAGAGCGTAAGTGATATATATTGATTTCAGTAGGGAAAAAACTAGCAATCTCTTCTTCTTTTATTATATACTTTTATAAGAAATTCGAATGTTAATATTCAAATTTCGTAAAATGTAGATTTACTACGTAGTAATTAGTTATAAAAACGATTTGTTTTTGGTTTTTGTAGCATATTGAAATTTATGATTTTTCACAATTTTAAACTTTTTTTAACCCCTTTCCTATCTTAAGATTCAAATTTAAATAATCGACTGAATAAATCTGCTCAAACAATTACTCATCCTTTCAAACTTGAAAAGAACTAGCTAATACTCTTGCAGCTCCATTGACCCAAAAAAAAAAGTAAGAAACCCAAAATAATATATTATGTGACTCTCCACCATATCCATACTTACACAGCAAATACGTAGGCAGCCAGCAAAGTTTCTTGGAAGATACATTAGAAAATGTTATCCCCTTGCTGCGAAAACTAAGTTATACTTACCTATTCCCATCTATCATCATGATCATCAATTATTCACCTCCACCAATACATATAATACCGACCACAGCACTTTTTGATATTATATTAACATAAACATGGTTATCAATGTTGCTATAGTTACGATCATCATCATCATCATCATCACGACTTCGATTAATTTAATGATTGCTAGATGTGACAAAGCTGACGGTTTGATGATTGATGAGGGAAAAAAATATTAAATTGTTGGCCAAGGCAATGGACTCTGTGAGACACAGCATGAGTTTGGTGAATGAAAGGAACATGTGAAAAGAGCACGCTGCTTAGCTAGCTATGAACCAGGGGCACTTCCACGTGTCAATAGCTTTGTGGTTGTAAACCCACAGACGACCACTAATCTTTTCTGTCTATTAAAATTGAGTCATTTTCCACTAGAGCGATCCACCAAAAGCTTCTACTCCACGAGGTTTCTACTGAAAAAGTAGACAATGAGCTAGAATGTTTCTCAAGTAATTATTATGTTTAGCTTAAGAAAAACTTAGCTCATTAATTAAAATTGTTTCAAGTTTATATTTTAAGTTGAGAATATATTTCTAGCCAATGAAAGTGAATGAGAGATTATTTTTTTAACACTTTCGTAACACGTAGGTTGATCTTTTTATACCAATTCAAAAACTGATTCATGAATAAAAATTTATCTCATGTATATATATTTAAACCAAAAATTATTTTTAGTCAATATGGAATTATTCCCTTTTCAGTTAGAACAAAAAAAAAGGGGTGAGAAATGATATATAAAATAGACTCACTCTATTCTAGTCATGCCACTATTCATGATGAAAATTAACATTAATTATGAATGTTCTTTTTTACTAGCACCAAAAACTTGTTAAATTTAGATGTGTGGCTTGTGATTATGTGAGTTTCTAGCTAGTTTTGTAGGGATGTCAATGGGCATCGTCCACAGCGGGTTAGTCATTACTAAATTCATACCCGCACAAAATTTAAATTACCAAATTCACCCGCAATCCACTGTAGGTTTTTATTTTTTTAAGAAAACTCATATGCTGTTGATTTTGACAATTACCAAACCCGTAATGGTATCTGGCAGATTTTTTGCGGGTTTTCACATTTAAAAATTTAAATGTTCAATATAAATTTATAATAATAATTTAAAATTCCACATAATATACTCAATTCTAAATTTAACCAATGTAAATGAAAAATTAAAATTTCAACATCAATCCAATACAAATTCTCAAATTTAAATATAAAATACACAAATTCATAAGAAAAGCCATAAACTAGTATCTAAACATAATAATTATCATTTCATATTATCATTCAACACAAGCTCCAAGAGAAGATCTTCATTTTATTCACTACCATTAACACCCATCCAACAAGATTCCTATAACAATGATTAAGATTAATATTTTCTAAAGAATAATACATTTTAAATACTAATCTGAAGAACAAAATTATAATAATGAAATAATCCATGCATTAAATTAAAAAATAATAGTCCATACAAAATTATAATAAGTAAAATTATAATACACACACACAATAATCCATGCATTAAGTTAAGGAAAATTCAATAAGAATTGCAATAAGTATATCTTTAGATTTAAATTTTTTTAAAAAAATTAATTAAGAAAAGTTGGATATCCATGCGGGTATTTGTCAGATTTAAATTTTTAAAAAAAAATTAATTAAGAAAAGTTGAATATCCATGCGGGTATTTGTCGGATATTTAGCTAATACTAAATTCATCCACAACTTATTGTAAGTTTTAATTTATAATACTAAATCCGCCCGTAATCTACAAAATAGCGGGCGAGTTTAGATGGATTTACTGATACCATTACCATCCCTACTGCTTTGTGTGCCTATATTCATTCGCCTTTGACATATGTCAAGTCCTAGGACCTAAGACATGTTTGTTTAGTAGCCATGTCGCTTCAATGACAAAAGGTGCATTTTTAATTTCTTTTTCTTAATTTGTCACTTATTATAATTATAAAGGTATAAACTCTCCAATAAGCAACTGCAACAACTCCACTCCAACACAGAAAGTGTCTAAAGCACTTGCTGTTTTTGCCGGTCACTTAATTTTTGAGCCATTATTTTATGATTTGTCTTGTATGCCAGTTACTAATACATGCATTACAAACAGAGAGTTCGTGTTGGCCAACGAAAAGGTCAAATTAGTTCTAAATAAAGACTATGTGCATTGTGGCGAAAATGCCCAGGATAGTAAGAAAGAATCTTTCAGACTCATTTATTAATATAGAAAAATGTTAGAGAAACTGAAAGCTGACGGAATTTTGACACAAATAAGATATATTTAAAGATATTTTTTATATAATTAAAAATACAAAATAAGATAAAATTTTTAACTGCATCAAGTATCAAAAGTATAATGTTAGGACACTAATATTAACTAACTGTAATTCCAGTCAAAATTATAACTAGATAAATAGTTACTCCCTTCAAGCTACCGCCGATTGATTATAAAAATCCTATAAGACATGCGTTCATTTAAGCTTCTGCTCTAGTAATCTTTTGTTAAAATGTTCTCAAGAGTTGAAGTAATGAATTTTGAAGTTACATTCATTCTTGAATTGTCCATTATAAACTAGATTTTGAACTCCATCGCCAAATGTAAGGGATTGCATATATATATATATAGGGTTATTATCATTTCACTACTTTAAAAATTGTCAAATATCAAATGACTACAATAAGTATTATCTCTATCATTTTCCTACTATATCTTTATAAAAATATCATTTTACTACTTTTCTGTTATAACCGTTAGTTGACCAATTAGTTGACTAACAAAATACCAATTTTACCCTTCATGAATAAAAAAATACTTGAACCTTATTTGCAAAATAAATTTGTAATATATTTATTAAAATAGATATAAAATGCCAACATAATTCTTTTCGCTAGAATTATGATATATGAATTACAAATTTGTCTTATTATTTTTTTGAATCATGAAGGATAGAATTTGTATTTTGTTAGTCAACTAACTGGTCAACTAACGAGTCAACTAACGGTTGTAACGGAAAAATAGTAAAAATGATATTTTTATAAAAATATAGTAGAAAAATGATAGGAGATAATATTTGTTGTAGTCATTTGATATTTAGCAATTTTTGAAGTAGTAAAATGATAATAACCCTATATATATATATATATATATATATATATATAGAATTATTCATGTATAGACCTAGATCCAATCCCTTTACTATGTATCCTTCAACTATATTATAATCCAATAATATATTTTATGAAGAATTAGAGTTGCAAAATAAAGTTAGTAGCAATGGGGAATGTATGCATAGCGTGCCTGGTAAGGGGCGCGGATGGCACGTTAATTGAACAATAATAATTCAAAAAAGGAATTGATTATATTTAATCGGGTTGCAAGGTTGACATTGAAGGAAAATTTCTTTTATTTTTTTATGGCTATTGTACTCTACTAATTTTTATCCAAGGAGTTGTTAAGACATTTTTTTTTTACTATAAAACGAAATCACCATCAACTCTTTTGTTTTTTTTGGGAACAATTACTATCATCACTTTAAAACTCTACGTTTGTAGAGACTTTGATAAAAACACCATCAACAGATACAATATTGAACAGAAAACGTCATTTTCATTTGAGTTACTAAGAAAGGACCAAATGTAATTTGTTTAAGCAAAATCAGAACACTGAGGTTGACAAAATAGTTATAACAAATATATAACATAATTGGAATAAGTGGTCACATGAATATTTTAGCTGCATTATTCTAGCGTGCTTGCTCAGTTGGAGTAAAAATAAGAGCCGTATCAACATCCATCTGCAATTTGAATACAAAGCTGACCAAATTTACACTCATTATTATATATATATATATTCCCCATAGGTACTTTCGAAGAGGTAAAAGTTTGAAGTTTGCTTCTTGGTTACTCTAGAAAGCCAATATATAATTTGTGTCGTAGTTTTCTCTCACAATTTTGAATACATTACGACTACATTGCAGCATCTACAAGTAACATCTCTCACAATTTCCTGTTATAAGTAACAAATTTTTGCGTTATTAGCAAATTATTATTACATGTCATCACGAATATTGCAGGAATACAATGAAATTATTGTTACCAATAACGAAAAATTTATTACGAATAACAGAAAATGTAAGCGATATTTGCTTAAGAAAAGAAAATTTCTTCTTATACTTGTAGTACTTATGGTTAGAATTGAAGAAAGTTTATAGACACTAACGCTTTCTCCAACAATCTAACACAAGGCTTACTAATTTGAAACAAATGGCATTGAGCTTATATAAATTAAAGCTTGATTCAGCAGCAAAGTAAGAACAATGCTTCTAATTACATATGCAGTCAATACACCTAAATGTTGAAACCAGTGTATCGATGCCAAGTGAGTGTGTGTGTGTGTGTGTGAGACAAGCAATCTCCTGAGTATGGAATCATGCGAATGCATAGCAAGCACATGATATGATGGCATCTATGCACGGAGAGCAATTGATCTATTCATTGACCAATGAGAATAAAGCAGTATATAAATCTGCTTCAACCTCTGGAAAAACCAGAAAACTGTCATAGGTAACACTAAAACCAATATAAAGCATATATGTTTAGGACTTTTTGCCGCTGCAAAAATGTCCATAAGATGTCATTAGGCAAGGTCACAATTACTAAGATCAAATTTCTAAATAATGACCTCTAAATGCTTCTCACAGAGAAAGAACCAACTACATTTCGACCAGTCGGGGACGGCTGAACTTTATCAGCTCAGCACAAGCATGCCTTCCAAACACTCCAGCACAACCATACAAATTCTCTTAACTAAATCCATTGAAGAAAAGAGTAAGCTTTCACATTTCAACAGTTGGAATAATCACAATAACACTGAAGTGGGTACTGAGAGTTGTTTGAATTTAACCAATTTCTTTTCAGCTGAAACACAAGGCCCATATTTTACATTTGAAATTAGAGATAGTGTGTGAGAATCCCTGTACATATACATAAGATAACATATTGTGAATGGAAAGAATATTAAACAATTAATGATTATGCAAATCCCTGTATATTTAGATATACACATAAGATAACAGTTTCCACTTCCAACTTCGTTGCACTCCAAAGCCCCTTAGTCCCGCACCCTCATGTGCGTCTATGACTATACAAGTGCCCAACTCCCCAACAGATTTCCCTTACACCCTGCATTTCCCTTCGTAATTACCAAAACGAGCAGCTCACTAGCGGTGGCCATTCTGGGTTCAGTATTGAACCCCAAATTTAATTCATTTCGGTTCAGCTTAAAAATTTTGTTTTCAGTGTATTTTTCACTAGTTTGGTTCACTTTTTAAACCAGGATTGAACCAAAGAACCAAAACCATTTGGTCTGGCTACTTCTAATTCAAATATAAACCAAATTAAAAACCAAGTGCACCATCCCCATTCATAGTTTTGGCCAGCCGTCAATGGTGGAGATCCACTCTTCCACAACATTAGATTGCATTTAACTTTCATCAAGGAAAATTATGGTGGGATAAAAACCTAGAAAAAAAGGAATACAATCATTTATTGAATATAAGGTGATGTGTAACCATGACAGCCAACCAAAACTTTGTTGGTTTCCAAGGCCAAAAGTGGGGAAAGTTCAAGAAGACTTTATACAAAGTTTACCATGCTTTAACTTTTACTGCTGTGTCCTAAAAATGAGTCAAATGATGATAAGCCTTTGTATTTGAAATGCAATCAACAAAATGGAGTTTGCCTTCTATATCAAATAATAACACTAACACCCACTTTACTTTCTTCAAATTGCTCTTCATTATTTCCTTATTTCTTTGACACTATTCTAAAAGAGTGCTGCTAATGGCCAAAACAAAGAGAGAGGGACGACAGAAACGGCAGCATGTGCTGTCGTTTTTGGCACCATTATCTCTCTTACTTTTAGCCATTAAATTTTTTTAAAAAATAATAAAATATCAGAGGGAATCTAAGCCTTATCCTTATTTTTTACATTATCTCATTTACAAATGATTCCAGCTTCAACAATACCACAATCGTTTTGTTATTGTTTTATATTAAAAAAAAAAAATCAACAACAACAGTTAGCGACGAATGGAGCTGCCAAGGGCACCGCAGACCGATTCACAATTCTATGGAAAATCTAATGAATTAATTAGCAAGCTTTTACAATTTGATTTGTCAGGCACAAATACAGTATTTCAATTATGTAATTTTTCCCAAATCAAGTTATCATTACAAAAATTATCATAAATCACAGAATTGAAATTTTTTATAGAATTATCATAAATCACAAGTCACAGAATTATCATAACACAAATACAATATATCGGAACCTATTTGACGATTATACCACAATGACTCCAAAAATTATCATAAATCACAGAATTGAGATTTTTTTATTTTAAATTATTTGAAAAAAAATTGACCATGCACGAGTGAGTAAGAGAGAGAGTTAAATGGGACCTTTGGTGATGACAGTGTCAGCGTGGTGGCAGACTGGCAGTGGTTCTGTTGTCTCCGTAATGCGGAGACGTGGTGACGATGGCTCTGTTAGCTCTGTTATACGTCAACGTAGTGGCAGTGACTCTTTAGAGTGCAAGGTTATGGCTCTGTTGAGTCCTTGTTAAAAGAGATCCTTCGCTAGTTATCAAGGGGGATAAGATGTTGGCGTGATCGTTGTCAGTTGGTGCCACACTAGCACTCTATTCATCACTATTTTTTTTTTTTTTTTTTGGGTGACAGATCGTTGAAATTGACCAAAAGCAAGACATATCTAACCCCTATCGTAAGTAGAGCTGGCAAAATTTGACACGATTCGATTACCCGACACGAACACGACACCAATAAATGAGTATGGGTCATCGAATTTAACACGATTATTAAATAGATCGGGTTCGGGTCAACACGATTTTTTTCCGTGTCGGGTTAGGGTTACAATTCTTGACCCATTTACCCGATCAATGACCCGATTATATTTTCTATTTTAAAATAATTTATAGATTCTTGTCATCAAAACTCAAATATTAGGATGATTTTTTTTTTATTCTTTAAAAGGATGAATATAGACAAAATATTTTATTTATAAAATTTTAAATACATTTAGAGCTTTAATAGTGTAAATGTATAAAATATTGATAGACATGTATATTTTATAATATTGATATATAATATTATTTACATATATATAATTAAAACCTCAATTGTGTGTGTAATATTTTAATAGATATGTATATTTTATAATATTGATAAATTATGTATGTATGTATGGATGTATGTATGTGCATACATATGTATGACAAAGTGTAAATATTTGATGTCACTTTTATTTAATATATAGATATTAAACGGGTTATTGGGTAACGCGATTATTTTTTTGTGTCGGGTTTGGGTCTTAATATTTTGATGCGATTATTAAATTGGTCGGGTTTGGGTCGACCTAAATTAGACACGACACGAAACTGACACGACACAAACACGACTCGATGACCCGTTTTGCCAGCTCTAATCGTAAGGGCTCACCTAGATAGTTCCCCCATTCTGCATGAGTGCGAGGTGGGCAGGATAAAGTGCAAAAGGGAAAATAGCGTGGTTGCCGTTGGCAGTGCGACCAGTGACTCCATTTGTTGCAAGTGTTTTTTCTTTTCTTTTTTTTTTAATAAAAAAAAAAAGAATGTGGTGCTGTTGGACTTAGGATCGTTTGAAAATGGGATAATGTAAAAAGGGAGGATAAGGCTTAGATTTTTATTTTTTAATGGTTAAAAGTAAGAGAGATAATGGGGCCAAAAAAGACAGCACATGCTACCACCTTTGTCGTCCCTCTCTCTTTGTTTTGGCCATTTAGCATTTTCCCTCCTAAAATGCAGATCACTAACTCTTTGTACAAAGAATTACTAAAAGCCAAATTTGTTACTACGTTGAAAGATTTTGTCGTTTAACAACTCTTTAAACAAAGAGATGGCGTTCTGCTTTTTCAAAAAGTGCAAATATCTACACCTGAGAAATAGGAAATCCTAACTTCTAACACTATTTCATAGCTTTTCACAATACTGGAAAGATGAACCTAATAAAAAGGACATTGCGCCCACTAGATTTTGACATCTAGAGAGTGAAATGACCTAATTTAACCATCAATCAATCAGAGCATAAGTGCACCTCTAAAGACTAGATCTTAAGATGCAAATACATACAACCTTTGGATGCAAGTGTGTGCCGACAAACCCAATGACACAAAGGATAGAATTGAATGATGGGGAGAGAAAGGTGTACAAGCATAAAAATTTGAGGGCTTATTACAACTTTTACAAGCACTCACCCTAAATTATCATGCCAAGTCAAGACACCGATATAGGTACTAAAGCACATTGCAAGCACCACGCATTTACTGGCAATCAAGCCTTTCCTTTTTTATTGGCTTCAAAAATTACCTGACCCCTCACTAATATTGCCATGAAAGAGCCTTAAAGCAATGGATGACACTACTAGAGGTGGAACGCTAATCACAAGCTCGACAGATTTTGCTCAACAGATTTTTTTATAAAACTCGGATTCTTTCATAACACACTCATTGCCCTATTGTTATATCTACTAACAGTACCATAGCCTAAATTGGAAAACCTGGAGCTATCATATTACCATGATGTCAATGAATGATGGCAAAGCCCAACTAGCAGCATAGTACAGCAAACAAGTGTAGCAATCAGATTCAATGTCCATTAGATTACAACATAGACAATTCTATGCAGTTTCGACTAGAACTACAAAATTATTAATACCCAAAAGAACAATTACTGAAAAAAGAAAAGGAAAAGCAGATGCATTCCCCTCCCCATGTTTATGACATAAGTGCTGTATAACATTGACAAAAGCTTGCATCTTTCTAGCATTTATATCAAAGCATATCACAAAAGTAGCATTTACTTCTAAAAAACTACAAGATGGTTATGTCAAGATTCCATCACAGGCATTTGAGAACTAGCAAAAAGCATAATAGATAATATAAACACTAACAAAATCAACAACTAAAATAATTAAGACAACCATGAAACTATCATAAGTTACACCATTCTGTCAACTGCCATGGGAGTGCCCAACAATCATCTGAGGGGGTGCTAAACAATCATCAGTTACTACATAATTGTAAAAAAATGAGTAATCATTTGAGTTGAACACAGTGATGCCAAACCCAGTTATTCATGATACAACATTTATATTGGGATTGACTAGGTTTTCTTCTCACCTAGTCAACCTAGTTTCTGACACCATTAAAAATCCCACCTTTTCTTATAAGTTTAGAACCTATTATTTATAATTATGGTAAACAAAATACCATAAACTTAAAAGTCAACTATTAATTGAGTGCATATCTATCTCCATTTAGAAACAATCATCTCCATAAATGCACAATAAAGGATGGATGACCACAAGCGAGTTCATCTAAACACCTCACACCCACATATTAAAAGCTTAGAACAGCCAAAATAGTTAAAAAGAAAAGAAAATATAGATCTTTTATAACAACAAAACCCATCTATAAATCAATCTATATCAAGCAATCCATGCACCAGGAAGAAAACAAAATACTAAGCACGAAACCACGTCTCAATCTATTAAAAAGAAGTTATCGCTTTAGCTACTGGCAATCACAATTACCTCAAAGCAAAAAATAAATAACACAAGAAACAAACACAACAAAAATTAAATTCTTGTATTTAGACGCCAATCCGAATATCAATACAAAGCAAATATAGAACATTGTACAACCACATCAAATTGTTTATTAACACCACAATAAATTTAAAATTAAACAAAAAAAGCTCGAAAAACACAAACCACGGGCGGAATCTCAATCGAACATTTATTCAGTTTGTTTATTTCTTATTATTGCCTGTACCTCCAGCGGAATCTCCGCCAGCTGCCTGCGCCGCCTTCTTGGCGGTCTTCTCCTGCAGCGCCTTCGCGTCCCTAATTTTTTTACATAATTTTAATTAACTAATTAATTAAATTTTTAAAAGAAGTCAAAAGTCAAAACGACATCGTAGGGAAGAATTTTTTTTATAAAAAAAGAAAAAGAAAAAAGAAAACCTTTCGCGGCGTTGTTCGGGAGTCAAGCCGTCGTCCTTGGTCTTTCCCTTGCTGCCGCGAGCGGCCGCTCTCTCGCGATCGCGTTCTCTCTGGTTTCCGCGTGAGATTCAAATCCAAAATCGAAAAGCAATGAATTAAGGAAAAAGCTAACCAGTAATTAATTGTTTAATAATTGCAACAACATTAATAGACATTAATTAAATTCGAAATCATATATTGAAAAAGAAAAAAGAAAAAAGGATATGAGTCATGGTTTCGTCTACTCGATAGAAAAGACAATCTGAAATTTCTTCGCAGTTCGTTCAATCAACCACAAATAGTCAATGATAAAAACCAACCCACTTTTTTATATGCCCCTTATTTATTTACTAATTCCTTTTGATAAAGAACACTTAGACCCTCAAATTGTTTTATATGTGCATATACATATACTTAGTTTAGAAAAAGAAAATACAGACCCTATTTATTTTAAGATTATACCATTTCTCTACCGCAACCGAAAAATTTCAATAAAGTTTTTATAATAAATTTAAACTAAATTAAAATAATATTCATTTTAATAATTATTTACAGTAGTAAATAAAAATTTGGTTTTCGAGATTATAATAACCACATATGTGTCCTTTTTAAAAAAATATAAATGTTTATGTGTGCACCGAGCAAGATAAAAGAATAAATGAATGCTTACGTGTTTCAGCGAGATGAGATTTAGTTGAAATGTTAAAAATATTTTATTAATAATTTTTATGATAAAAAAGCATTTAGGAAAAGCTTTAAAATTTTTTATTTTGAGAACTACTGATAAAATTGGCTTATATAATGATTCAACAAAATCATTAATTGACTTTTAGAGTTTCTATTAACATTTCTCAATAAACTCTACTTTATTAATCATAATCGTAATTTATCGTCATATTATGTTATCTTGTATGGATTATTGAATTCATCAGATTTTATTTAAGTAATTTTTTAACACTTTGGTGTGGTGTGAATTTAAGTGTTTTATTTATTTATTTATATTATATTACAACACTTTAATAACAAAATTTAACAAACCCATACACTAATGTACTTTTGAAACTCACAACACCCCTGATAACACAACAAATTGAACTCCTAACTACTATTTTCAAAAAACCGATTTTTTATTTAATATAATAAAACAAATTATTTTATATATAACTCACCAGATTACTAAACTAGTACTCAATTAGATTAACCGGTTTACAAAATCATTTCTTAACATATTTTGCAAAAATTTCCTTCTAGATTTAGAAAAAAAAATTTCCTTCTAGATTTAGAAAAAAAAGAAGTACACAAACTCAATTAGTATGTGACATTTTTTTTTTCCTCAAGTTTTGAATTATATATGACTTCCCTCAATCTAGAAATGAGCAGTTAATTTTCTGTTATAAATATTAAATACCAAATTATTTTATAAATATTAAATACCTAGAGGTAAAATAAAAATTAATGTAAATCTGTTGGATATTAATGTACTTTTAGGGTTAATTTGATAAATTAATAATTTTTTAATTAATGTCCCCCAAAATTATTGCAAGGTTATTATTGTCAAAGTAAAAAAAGAGTTAGGGAAGGTTGTAACATTATTAATTTTAAAATATTAGGACTAAATGGACATTTAACCAAATAAAGACTACATGAGCACCTACTCGAAATTAATATTTAGTGCTTACTTGATATGGCTTAAATATTGTTCATAAGTATTTATTTAATCCCACAAACTCTTTTTAAGATTTTTGTTATTATTTGCTTTTTTAAATAGATTTTTTTTAGATTAAATAAGATATTTTACTTTTACTAGTAAGAGCTTCAATTTTGGGATTTTAGAAATAGACGTTGAAATTTTTTTTTTAAATGTTAAAATATCCAAAATATTCTTTACTTATTTAACAATTTTATTTTATTCATTTCATAATATAACTTTAAAAATTTGCCTACCAAATTAATTTTAAAATTTTTAATAAAAGTTTTTATTAACAATCAAACAATTAATTTTATTTTAAATAAAAATTCTATTTGTAAAAATTTTAATAATAAAATTTCTATTTAAATAAACTTTATTTAAAAAACTGCACCAAACGACACCTTAGTCGCAAAACAAAATTAAATTGACATGTTGGAGCTTAGCTAGGCATTTATATGTATTTATACAATCCCCTTAATGATGGCACATTTCACGGCTTCATTTCCTTCTTTCAAATAACTTTGTAATTGTTCTTTAAATGGGATTGTTCTCTAGTGGTAATAAGTAATTGAATATAATTGAGGATGACTTTAATTCCTGTGTAATTTTAAATCTATGTTTACAGAATTTATTACCAAAACTGACATTCAATAAAGTGTTATATTCTATATAAAATGTTTTGCCATTATTCACATTCCATTTATTGACATTATGGCATTATTACTTTCAAAAAACTACCAAACCGGCAAACACCCTTAAATGCTTTTGAAATTCTCAATTTTAACTCATGATAAAAGAAAAATATTACCCAAATAAATCAGTAATAAAAAAACAATGATAAATTAATATAATCATAAAAAAAATAATGATATTTGACCATAACAATAATAGGAGGGTCACAGAAACGGCACACTCTGTTGTGACAATAAGGAAAATCATTTATGTCGCCTTCATGTTGCCTTTATAGTCGATTATCATTATTAATTACTTAATTGGCTACTGACCTTGTTGCCCATTTGTTGCCCATTCATAAACAATATGATACTATACGTGCATTTATAAATAACAATCAATTAGAAAACAATAAAAATAAAAAGTAAAAATAAAACACATTCTGCAAATAACATCATTATAGCATTCAATCCATTAATTAATTTCGGGCTCTCATCACATGTTGCTCAACAAAATTTTATTTTCTTGTGCATAGTTTTGTTTCCCTCAAGAGGCAACCACTAATTCTAAGGACATTTAGGTTTTCCTTCCTTTGTCTTCCATTTGTCGTAGCATGGACATTCTTCTTTGTGCCCGTAAGTGCCTGACGGTACACACAAGCATTTGTTGCAGCACTTGTTGCAGAAGAACAAGCATGGCTTCCTGTGCGAAGTTGCCGAACACCGGTAGTCACAAGCTGGCTTACACTCTGCATGCATGCACACATTTTTTTTACCAATTAATTATACGCCAAGAATAATTGTTATGAACAAAAATCATGTGTCATGTGTTAATTAAGAATAATGTATATTTATGTCAGCAGTCGCAAAATATATATATATTTTTTCAATTTCACCTTAATTTTGTATTTTTACTCAATAAATTTCGTGATTTGTCTAAAATTACATTTTTATCACCAAAATCAACTTAAATATGTAACTTACACCCCACAACAAATTAAAGCACTTAAAAGAAGATGAAAATATTTAGGTAAATAAGATCTGACCCCATTGTTTTAAAAGTTTGTTACTTACGCTCAGGTTTAAGTGATCCTTCTCCGCCGGCCTGTGGATATGAAACAATCAAAGATGTTACTTAGCAAAAAAAATTAAAATTTCAAACTGAAAAAAAAAAGTTTAAAAATCATGCATATGAAGAAAGCTTGAATATGTTACATTGTTGTTAATATAAATAACTAAAAGCTTTGTTAAAACTCTCGTATTGGCCACCGATAGATAAGAAAATATTTAGGCAAACGATTAAATAAGTCTAGAGAGAGATTTACATTTGAAACATCAAGAGTGAAGGACAAGGAGAGAAAGAGAAGAAGAGCAATGAAACTCCATGAGAGCTTAGCCATTTTTCCTTGGTTAGAATGAAAATAATAATAATAATAATATTAAAGATATAACAATCTTGACATGCTCCAGCTAGCATTTGAGCATGCTATTTATAAAACTTCTAATCCTCTTGTCTGGGTGTCCAAATTTCTAGTTGTTTTCTTTATAACAAATCTTGTTTTGGTAACTCATATATATAATAATGTTCTTTCTTAATTAAAATTCTCTTTGTCATGTGTTTGCATTATCTGATTGGACATTCCTTGTGGGGAGATTTTGGCTACAAACCGCATACCATATATTGCTGTTTTCAATTAATACAGACTTTTTTATGATTGATATTCCATTTAAGCCCCTTTTGCTAGGGTTCGCTACATAACTGCAAATTGTTAGATAAGTAAATTATTTAGGATTTGAATTTAGTGTTAAGCTTATACGCTTTTTATTATTTTAATTAGAAAGAAGTAATTTGCAGTTATGAGATAAGAATATAAAGATAATTAAAATTTAATTGCACATTATTATAAACGTATGCGTGATTAAAGATTATGAAAAGATTAGCATATCTTAGTTTACCACCATATCCAAATTCAAGTACTTAATATTAACTATGGTTTAGAAGTTAAGAACACTTTATTCTATATTTATTTATGATAAATTTATATATTATCCTCACAATTTTGATTTAAAATTATTAAATTTAAGAATTACGTTTTTCAAACACAATAAAGTTTTATTTCAAAACTAGAATTTTTTATTATACAGCAGTTGTGCCTTTAAGCCACACAAATACAATACTAAATAGATCAGGATTCTCTCCTGATCTGATTATATCCTGAGCAAATAACTCAATTATTGATTAGTTGTTTATAAATAAAAAAATAAAAGAAATTAAATCATACTCATACACTACCATTAAAAGACACATGATAGAAGATTTTTAAAAGTTTAGTAAATCTCATATAAGGAGAGGATCATATTCCATACTAAATAGGACATTTCAAATTCCAAGAACAACTTTTGGAAAGCCAATTTCAATTGCTCTAAAGATCTTAATGGCATTTTTATTTATTTTGATAAGAGGATGACACTTTATCTTTATTACAATTTAATTTGATTAATTTTTAATATTAGATTTGGATAGGAGTAGAAAAAACTTACCAACTAAATATTAACCCTTGTCTCCAAGTATTGATATTAAAATAAACAAACCTACTAGGAGTGTTCAGAATTCAATTCGATCTGTTCAATCCATCTGATTTACAAAAATTCGATCTGTGGATTGGTGGATTGGATTAGATTGAAAATTTAAAAATCCGCAATCATTAGATTGGATATGGATTTACTTCTGTGAATCCGTAAAAATTCGCGAATCTGTAAAAAAAATAAAAAAAAATTATTTAATAAAAAAATTAAACTTGTAAATATGGCATTATACTTACTAATAAATAAATAAATTAAAATATAGTTACATTAACGTCATATTATGTCTTATTCAATAATAATATAAAATAAAAATAATTAAATAAAAAAATATAACTTTTCAAGCAGTTAATTTTCATGTACTGATTTAACGAATGATATTTTTTTTCTTTTTGGTGTGTTATATTTTGAAACTTTGAATATATTTTCTAGCTTTATTTAAACAATTAATTTATGTAAATCTTATTTAATTTCGAATTTGATCAGTAGTAAAATCGTTTTTATATTAATTTTTTTATTTAGCTAGTTTGTGGATAGGACATAATTAAAAAAATTTAGCCCGCAAACTAATCTATAAAATGGTAGATTGAATATGAATTGGGTCAAATCTGCATCCAATTTGTAGACGTATAGATTGAATGTGGATTGAATTTCACTAATCCGTGGATCAAATTTGATTAAAAATTTATAATCTGCAAAATCGTGGATTGGATATGAATTGATGTACAATCCGCGAACACCCCTAAAACCTACAACAATATAGAGATCAATCAACAGATTCGTCAAAAAAATCCAGCTGCCTAAGACGATTAATTATATCACAGCATTAGCAAATATTCATGCTTATCTAAAGATAGAATATAGAATAATGATAGTAAAAATACAGTAGAAATAGAAACTAAATACAGGTAAAGTAATTAAACGTCCATTAGTGTGGAAAATGTATCACTCTTTTTAATTCTTCAATTAATTTTAGCGAATTTCGAGAGTTATTACAGAAATAAAAGATTAAGTTCCCATTCAAATTGATATTTCTTTTTATTTTTAATTGATTACCGAATATATTTTCGTAGAGCAAAGAAAATTGAAGCTCAACAATTTGTGGGAATTAATATAAATCGGAACAGAAATTAACAAGAGTAATCCTACACTTCCAGTGTAGTTCCCAATATTTTCATCACAAATACTGAAATTATACGATATGATTATCTATCGAATGATAATTTCAGAAACCAAATTTTAGCTCAAAAGATGCTCGAGGACAACTGCCGATGGTGGTAAGTGGCGGTCGCTGTTGAATAATTTTATTATAACTAATAAATTTATATTATTGCCGGAAAATTGATACCAGGCCTAAACGCTCGGTCCAATCCATTAGATATGTGTGTTTATGTTGGACCCTGAGCCACTTTGCTAAGCAAGTAATTTGGTTGTATTGAAACCTTGGTCGAACCATAAAGATTATCCCATAAAAGAATCAATACATTCCAATAGTTTCCCGGCCCATAAACTGAGTTCACAGTAGAATTAGTGTTTTCGATCCGGCATTAATCTTTGGTATAATCCTATTAAGACCTTCCTTAAACCCTAATTTCGGTCTATCACCTTTCCTATTCGTACAAGGTAGATAATTGGTTACCTTATGGTACAAAGATTTGTGCTACCTTTATAAGAGTGAAATTTCTAAGCTTTGTCAATTTGGTTTTACATTAAAACCTATAAATAGAGCACCCCAGTATTATTCGCACATTTACCATCATTGTAACATACCCATGAGCTTTCAACAGCAACCTAACAAATGTTTAGTAGCCCAAACACCCCTCTAAATAGAAACCTCTACAATTATTCCCTTCCTTGTTCAACAAATATTCTTCTTCTTGAACCAAAAAAAAAAAAAAACCATAGTTCAGATTTCTTGGACCTCAAGAAACCCTAAACAACCATCTTATCAACTGATCACCATTATAATCCCTTTCTTGACTTAGAACAACTACTCACAGTAGGTGCCAATTCTATTCAAGCCCAGTGCAGCTATTCAACAAGCCAACCGTAGTCAAAGCTTCAACACAAATTTATTTGAGTCGAGTCAATGCTTAGATAATATTGTGAACCTTATTTCCCGAACTCTTAAACAAAACAGTAGGTTTGCAAACCATGTCAAGCCGAAGTCACAAATCTGACCCGAATCCTACTTATAGTTGAAGAAGAATTACCTCCAACTAATCCGGAGGTGACACGTGGACAGATTGAGATCTTGCTAAAATAATTTAAATAATTAATTTAACATAAAAATACTAATAAATCTGAATAATAATATCAAATAATATTACAATAAACTTTATGTATTTCTATTCTTATTAATTAGACCATGGTTGCTGAGGCGTTGTGGATATAATGCTTAATAACGTCATTATGTAACCATAAGCTTCAACATAAATAATGCTCAATCTAAATATGTATTACATGTTCATTGCCTTTACATTATTTCCTTTGTTTTGTTTTTCACCCAAAGACCACATAAAGCTCGGTGCATGCGTTTTGCTCAAATATATTTCAAGCTGTCGATTGACAAAACAAGGGTGGGCGTCGGATCAGACGCGGATAGACCCGAGTTCGAATCGGATTCGGATATTGCCCAATATCCTATTAATCTAAAGATCCGATGGCGCATTTCGTTGGAGGATCCAAATAGGGGATTAGCTGTTAAAAACTTCACAAAATAATCTACTCATTTATGATCGATCGACATCGGTTTTTCACATCAAAGTCTGTTTGTCACAACTCACAATTCACAGTATTTGAGAAGGCAGAATTTCACATCATGAAAAACACCAGTAACCATGATTTGAGAATCGATAACACTACTTGATCACCCGGGATATCCTCTCGAAAAATATTGGACACATACTTGTGCTGAACATTATTTCATCCATCATCCACCCTAGCGCCACCCTCTCCAGGGTACCCAAAGATAACACACGATAAAGCAGCTCGAATTCTTCTCCATCTTTACTTTTTACCCATGTCAGACTGAATGAGTAACCTATTATGCACACAATGAAGGATTGTATTAAGTTACTACCAACAAGTGATCCTGGGTGAGTTTTTATAAATTTTCTTGACTTAACCACAATTTTCTAGTGAGTTTCCATTTTAATTTTCATCCCATATCATCATTACCGATTTGGATATTTCTAAACATGAAAACATCAATCAAAAAACATTTATACAGTGGACAAAAAGCAATCAAATTAAAGAAAAATGGAAATGATGTAATTGCAGGGAGCTAAAAATAATTCCATGTAAAATAATTACCAGTTGATTGATGCAGAGCTGAAACGCATCTTCCTTCAGATTCATGGTATGGGGATAATTTCATGCCTAATAAGTACTCAATAAGAGCTTGAAACAGACAAGTAGCTGGACCACTATCATTTTCACCACCACCTAAGAAACAAATAATACAAACAATTAAACCAGTGACATCACATTCAAGTAAAAGCCAGAAGGTCAAACATGTATTCCCTACCTGATGTGTCAATAGTTCTTTTACAGCATTCAGGCTGGAGATCACAATAAAATAGTCAGACATAAAGACAATATAACTAACTTCAGCTTAACAAGCTTAGGGTTACAGGCATACCAGCTGCTCATTTAAAAGAGCCCCCCAGGACACATTCTCCTTTGATAAATCCTTCGCTGATTGTCCTTCAATGGCGTCATCTTGACCACGTGAACTAGCCGTAATCATGCATTCACTCTCAGATTCACTTCCAAATTTCCTCCTACGCTTTCTTGTCTTTTCTTTGGATTGATTTCCAGATGTAGGCTGAGCACCTTCAGGAGTGTATAGCTGCATATTATCATTGTTGTCATCCTTTGAAGAGGAAGCAGTTCCCTCTTGAAGGAGCTTTTGGAGTGTCTCAACTTCTTCAGACAGTGCTTTATCTAACAAAAATTGAGACCTCAACAAGTAAAGAGATCTGAATACTTGGTCAGAGTTACAACCAAGTATGAAACATACCACAAACAATAAGATCACAAAATATTTTGCTTCATAATGCTTCTCAAAGTCTGAGAATCCTTGCTTTAGCAAGACTGAGGTTCTCGCAAACACAAATGGGTTTTTCTTATGGTACCGACGGCCAGAGAACAACAAAGGTGACTATAGAGAACCTTTTGCTACTTTGATTTATGACACTTGTGGATAATTAAACAATACACAGACATGGACCATAAAAAGTGAAATTAGTTTGGGCTCTACAGGGCCATTTTCATGCATGAATATTTAAAAAAC
This sequence comes from Citrus cavaleriei, assembly GCA_030448935.1. Classification (NCBI taxonomy): domain Eukaryota; kingdom Viridiplantae; phylum Streptophyta; class Magnoliopsida; order Sapindales; family Rutaceae; genus Citrus; species Citrus cavaleriei. The sequence continues at coordinate 425,323 of JAUJEM010000066.1, read as the reverse complement.
AGAGTCTCATCTCAAAGTGACTACCAAATAACTATCTCAGACATGAGCTTATGCACACATCACTCTTTTAGGTGAATTAGTCTTGAAAAGAAGAAAGCTTATTGGTGATTTCAAAAACCTTAATAATCTTCTTAGGCTTAGCAGACAAGAGAAAGACATGGACAGTATGTTATATGTCAAGCTCATCCTTCCTACAGAAGGTATTGGCATCCTTTTATAAATATGGATAGCTTAAAGATGCTAGTGACTCCTTCTCCAAGAAGAACGATCATTATGCATGGCTCCTTCCCCACTACATTGCCAATTCAATTTCTCAATCTTTATACTTGTAAAAACATCTAATCAAACTTACTTCTATCAAGGTGGTCTAGCTCAGCTCCACTTAGTTTTCAATTAGTTTTGTAGAATGCTAAGAACCATGGCCTAGGTTGGCCAGGTTCAAGGCTGATTCAGTTCGCACTTAGCATCCTGAGAAGAATGAGTGCAGGGTTCTACATTTTTATCCAGAAAACATATTTCATGCACAGTCCTTAACAAGGTATTTTCAATAACTTGAGCATCAAACCCAGCTTCCTAAATACCATCTATGCCATTTTCTCTGTACGTATGACAATTTTTTATACATCGAGTGTGGTCTTAGATGAAAGCATAACAGAAATGCCCAAGGTTGCAAAATGTTTTCAAATTGATACACTAATGCACATGAAGTGTGTGTATTATTTTTATTTTCTTTTAAAATCTATCAAAATATTTAATTGTTTCTTACTCTTTTGATTCTCTTCCATTAGAAGCTTCTGGTAATGCAAGCATTGCTCATTACTGGTTGACCTGCAATGAAATGTAAATATGTGTCAATTTCTGTTATTCGTACCCCAGAAAAAGCTGGATCTGGTCGCAACAACAAAAAAAATACAACCAAGAAAATCAGCAAAAACCAAAAATCCAGTAAAAAAAAAAAAATATTTAGAGTGCATGCCTGATTGAGTCCACTTCACTCTTCAAGTTGTTAACTTGTGCACATAACTTTTCATTTTCACTTCTTAAGAATTCTATATACTTATCTGCAGCTGTAATGACAGAAAATAAGCACTTGATCAATTCAGAGTATGATTAAAAATTAGAGTTTTGACTTTAATTCTGTTGGATACAGTAAGCCAGATTAAATTCCTTTTAAAGAAACAGACTACTAAATTCCAAACACTTCAGAGGCTTATACAAAGATTACATTCTGTAACATAGACAATTATTCTCTTCTAATTTCCAGGAGCTAAACAGATAAAAACAATACTCCAGCACAAACTTACTTATCTGATTCAAATTGCGGTCACAAATACTTTATTAAAACTCTTTCCTTACATTTAAATACTTGTATACTAGTTATGGATCCCAAAAGTATGCTAATCATATTTAGATTGAAAAGAAATCGCCCTGAAATTGATAAAAACATGCCCTGTGCTAAAAAATAGTCAAAATATTCAGAAGCCGCATTAATAGGCAACAAAATACCTTTAATGCCCTAGCAAATATAAAGGACTCAGACAAGGCCCAGCTCTTAGCCTCAAAGAGCAAAACTAAAGGAAAAACACTAGACAAGGTCCGGTAATGAATCATAATCACTACAGCTCTTTAAAGATATCATATCAGTCAATAATCCATTACTTCAATGCATCAACACAAAAATCAGTAACACATTAAAAGTCCACTGATCATGAATAAATAGTGTATCTGAACTTGTTCTGTTGATGCATTTGAACCTCAAGTCCAAAAATGATTGAATTAACATAAGGTAAGCTGAGTTGTAAGTATGTTGATAAACAAGTTGATGCAAACACCACGGTGAAACTTTGAAACCCACGCTCAATTTGGAAGTTTCAAATGCCCAAGAAAGCTCTAAACAGAGTTTTAAGTTAAAACAAACCTTGATCCAATGCTTAAAAAAGCATGAAGCAGAGATAAACAATCATTGACCCAATGTTTTTAACTAAACCCTAAATCCTAAAGTCTACTTGAATTCTTGGAACATCCCTCCAAGCATAGTTTTACACAAAAGGATCCAGCAAATGACTTAGACTAAAGATAAAAATTAAAACTAGACTTAAATGAAAAATTGGTAAACTTAAAACATTGCAAAAGAAACCATAAATAAGGTAGAAGTCATGCAAGTTCCTTTTGACTAAAAAACTCAACAGGTTATAATGAATTGGTCATAACTTCTTCTAGAAAACTTCAAATTCAATTCCATGAAATGCATTAAAAAGCTAACTCAATTAGCTTTCCAATAGTATACAACTTGTGAATTAATTCCAACTCAAGCAATGTCAGTTTAATTCTAAGATACCCCTCTCTACATTGATTTAAGCTACAATTGGCATGACTTGAATTTTTGTCAAGCATTCGGCCCAAACTCTATATTTGCCTGTCCAATAGCTTGAATAATTTTCACAATGGCTTGTCTTCTCTCCAAGTCCAATTCATCATGTCTTACACTTTAAATTGTGATTTTCCTTCTCAATTCATCCATTTAAATCGATCTATTTAAGGCAGCTTCTTCACTCTAGCTCTTGTAATCGAGCGCCGATGAATGTACAAAAATCACTTAAAGCTTAAATAGTATTTCCTTTGGATTTATTAACTTTACTTGTTGATGCACATGGTAATTTAAATAGTAAAAAGAAAGCTAAATTTGTTAAGCAGCTGCATGAGAAAGTGTGAGAACACACAGAAAAAAGACGGAACAATATGCTGCTCAAGCCAACAAAGGACGCAAGAAAGAGGTTTTTCGACGTGAGGATTGGTTTTGGGTGCATATGATAAACGAGAGGTTTCCAGCCCAAAGGTGTTCCAAGTTCCTTCCACGGGAAGATGGCCATTTTCAAGTGGTTGCACGGACTAATGAAAAAGGCTACAAATTGGATCTTTTTAGTCAGTATAATATGAGTACTACTTTTAATATTTTTGATCTTTCTCCTTTTGACGTAGATGACGATTCAAAGATGAATCCTTGTGAGGAGAGGGGAATGATGAGAACTATCAAGGAGATATGATTAAAGTTTCAAGTGATCATTTGCACATTCATGGATGCCTGATTACAAGAGATAGAGCCAAGAGGATGTAAGTTTGCCTTAAATGGATTAATTAAGCACATATGGACTGAAATCGCAATTCAAGATGCAAGATAAGATGAATTGGGCTTAGAGAGAAGACAAGCCATTGTGAGCATTGTTTAAGCTATTGGACAGTCAAATATAGAGTTTGGCCCTAAATGCATGATAAGAATTCAAGTTATGCCAATTTCAGCTCAAGTCAATGCAGAAAGGAATATTTCGGAATTTAACGAACTTTGCTTGATTTGGAATTAATTTGCAAACTGTATACCGTTGGAAAGATGATTGAGTTAGCTTTCTAATGTATTTTATGAAGCTGGATTTAGATTTTTTCAAAACAATTAATGATCAATTCACTATAATTTTCAAGTAAAAAAGAACTTGCAAGAGTTTGGGAGTTTTCAACTTTATTTATGGTGTCTTTTGCTGTGTTTTAAATTTACCAACATTTTATTTAAGTCTAGTTTTAATGTTAGTCTTTTATCAAGTCATTTGAAGGATCTTTTTGAGTAAACCTATGCTTGGAGGGATGTTCTAATAATTCAAGTGGACTTTAGGGTTTAGGTTTCTATTAACTTACGTGTATTTAGCTACCATGGTTTGTAGAACTTATGAAGAATAATATTGTTAGTTGAATTGAAAGATAATTCTTTCTTTGGTTCTTTTGAGGACCAGCTAACTTATCAAGAATTGTACTCTTGTGGCATTCTAAATCTGACTTATTAATCACTTTCTCATCTATATTTTGAGTGTTGCATCAATAGTACTCTTTTATACCTTCGGTTCATGTTTAGTTAAAAACATTGGGTTAAGGATTGTTATCTTTGTTTTGTGTTTTCTTAAACATTAGGTCAAAATTTGTTTTAACGTAAAAATCTGTTTAGAACTTGCTAGGGCATTTAAAACTTCAAATTGAGCATGGCTCTCAAAGTTCCATATTGGGTTCACATCACAATTCATGGGCTAGTTCACTAACGGAAAGTCTAGCATAGGCAAAGCGGTAAGATCTATCTCATCTTTGCAGAGCTCAGATCTGGAAATTGCAAAATAAAACTATAAATGAACCTAATAAAGGCGTAATTTTGAACATATTTATGTTGAGTGAATGAATAACCATAATTATGAAGCATGGTTCCAAAATTGAAGGCAGTTTCAAAGGAATAGTTCTTGGAGTAAAAGTTCAGTCCAAAAGGCTTTGATGAGGCCTTAGGTTGTTTATTTTTGTTCTGTTGAAGTTGAGTTCCATAAAGTTGCTAGAAAAAGTCAGGATAATCATAGCTATAATTAACAAAAAGACCTCTAAAATCTTCCGAAAATGGATCTCGGCTTCCGTCAAGAATATAAAGAGGTTTCATCAAGAAACACATACACCACATGTTATATATTAAGTTAATTTCAAATCAATAAGTGCATTAATTTTAAATTCATTGAAACCTAAGCTGCCAAGCAAATATAATCAATTTCTACATTAATTAAATGGGAATCAATTTATTTGGAAAAAGAATGAAACTTTTTACACCTAGCACACAACATTTAATCTAATACGTTGGCAAGAAATACATACCATTCACATAGGTTGTGAACTTCAATTCTTGTTCTTTGTTGAGATTATCCAATTCACTGAATTTTTTCTTCTGAAGTACCCCCCCCCCCCCCCAAAAAAAGAAAAAAATTCATTAAAACATATAGGCATTTCCTCTATTTTCTAGGGAAAGAGAGAGAGAAAAAGATACCTTTAGTTTATCATATTTATCGTAGAGCTTCTTATACAAAGATTCCATCTGTAACAAGAGTTAGCAATTAATCATAGACTTAAATTACCTAAAACACGTACACAGAGAAAATTGAAGAAGAAAAAAATTAAAAGGGTGAATTTTCTCACAAATTTCATTTTTCTAAACGCAAGTTGACAAAGCCGATGCACACGGCTGCACTTTGACATTTAATCAAACACAAAACATACAATCAAACAAACACACCCCGGGCCCCGCCTCAGAAACCCAAAATCAAATACTTCAATTCACCAAATCAACCAATAATAAAAAAAATAATCAAAATAAATAAATATCACATAGAAATCTTCATTTCAGCAAACAATCTACTAAATAATACAACAGTCCGTCTTCTCAGTATTAAGGTCAAATAAATAAAAACCCACATTATAGAAAAATTCTTATTAGAAAATAAAAATTAAAAAAGAAAAAAAACCTCTCAAGTTATTTGCTGCAAACGGAAGTGCTGAATGAGATTGTGAAGAGCTGAAACGCGCAGAGGCGCCGGCCGTACGGACCTCTCAATTTATTCTAGGTTTTGTTTGTACACTGAACAAATGGCGTTCGAATTCGAATGAATTTTTAGGGATTTGTGATCTTACGTTTGTGTGGAAAGCGCGGTAAAAGCAGAATTTAAAATTCGAGAGGAAAAGGCTCTCGCTGTCACTCAACTACTTCACGCATGAGGTGAAAATTTGAAAGCGCTGGGGTTTTTTTTTTAATTTTACTAATCGAGTTGGGGGGGTTTTAAATTTCTTCGGGGAAGGAAGCAGAGTTGTCACACAGTGAGCAAATAAATACTGCCACGTCATCAGTTCGCTAAGGTTACATAAAGAGGCTTGACGTGGCATTGACGTTTAACGAATTTTAAAAATTATTTTTACCTTTTATTAATGTAATTTATTATTATTTATTTATTTTGAGGGTTACTATAAATTAATTTTTTATTAATATCTCTAAAATTGTTATAAAGTCATTTTGATAAAAAAAATAAAGAAGAACTATAATTAATTAATAAGACAAGTGTCTTGTATTGAAGTGTTTTTAAAATATAAAAATTAAATAAATACTTAATCTAAAATATTAAGATTTATTGAAAGTTTTCGCTCTTTCTTAGTATGGTGAGAAAAAAGGTGATTTCTTGGTTGGTGGGTTATTGGTTTTGATGATTGATGATTGATGATTGATGCCTTCTGATGTTGATTGAGGATTAAGAAAAGCAAGAGCAAGATGGTATTTTATCAAGGAAGATAGATATTAATGATTGCTATATATATACATATCCAACTTTAGTGATAATACTCACACTTTGCTAAAGTGACTACACATTTTTTTTAAAGGAAGTGACTATACATTAAAACACAAAAATATTATAATTTTTAATATATTAGAGATTGTATTTTTTATTTATTTATTAATAGCATCTTTACTTTATTAAAATAAAGATGTCCTCACACCATCATTAGTGAAACAAATTAAAAATTGAAATAATTTATGATGAATTAGGAGTTCAATAAGTCTAGAGTTTCTTACATAGTTTGAAAAGATGAAGTTGCAGTGGTAAAATTTGTAAATGATTAATGATTATGTATCAAATTACAGAAAATTCACAAGAATTTTAATAAAAGAACCTGAAGATTCTCTTAATTATTGATTTTTGTTTAAATCAAATAAAGATGAATTTATGGAAACAATTTCTTATTTATTATGATTCACCATTACTTATGCTTAAATATTTTCTGACATATTCTATGAAAAAGTCATCTTATCACAAGGGGCAGGAAAGCTATATGTGATGGTTGACTTGATTTTATAATAATAGTGTGTACACCTTTATTCTATTTTAATCTTTTTATGAGTTAATTTACTTGAACTTGGAGTTCAAAAGTTTATTTTACAATGCACATTATTAAACAATTATTGGACAAATTTATTGATATAGATGAAGTGATAAAAATCACTTATAGAAAGCCTCTTAATTTGGGTATATGTAGTGCTGGTAGGATGATATGGTGATACAAAAAGAAAAAGTCATTTCCAACCCTAGAGTTTAATGCAATCCCATTTCTTCTTTACTATTTAAATAATAAAACTCATTTCATCTTTGTTTCTTAAACAATAGTTGAAAACACCCCAACACACACAAAAAAAATGTGAAAGAATATTGATTTATATGATTGGTCAAAATATGGGCGTCTAGTCTGTAAGCTAAAAGATGCAAAATTAATTAGCAAAATATAAAGAGTGTTGGACCTATATTCCATATTCATGAAGTCATAAAATTTACTAATAAAATTTGAATTTGAACTACGTATGTCCAAATTAATATAGAACGATCTATGTACTTATTCTTGAAAGACAAAATGCTTGAAACAAGTGCCTAAAGTACTAAACTAAAAAGCTTGTAGGTAATATGTTCTTGATAAAGTCATAATCATAATTGTGTATGTTAGAGCAAAATATAATCACTTGAGTAAAAATTAATTTATTATAATTGGGATACGCTATTATCCATTTTTGATGTAATTTTTACTGAAAATTGAATTATAAATTTGCTATCTCAACAGATACATTGAGATGATTTGATTATTAAGGTAACTCTTGAAGAGTGTATGAATTCATGATCAATTAATTTCTGTTTGGGAAAGAAATTCAAGATAAAAAATCTTGAAATGAAGAAATTTTGTAGTAATCTGCAGATTAATTAAAATTTGCATGACATATAAAGAAATTAATTTTGTAGAAACCTGCGTATTAATTAAACATTTGCATGACATATAAAGAAATTCTTGAAGTATTTCATATTAGAAATTGATATGATAAATTATAATTTTCTTCCTCCATAGCAAAAATGTTGCTTTAGGTCTTGAAGTACCATACTCCATTGCAAATAATTTGTGCCAAATTGCATTATATGATATTGCATTCTTACAATTGCTCCGTATAAATTTGAAGGCATGAAAATAATGTGTAACATAAAGCTTATCTAATTTTTTTATGAATACGAACTTAAAAAAGATGATGTGTGTATATTCAGGTGTAGGCGCCCTCATTTTTTTAATACGGATACGTTGTTAAACTATGCAATTATCAGCACTGATTTTATTAAAATGTACAGTTTAATAGTGTGTTCACATAAAAAAAAAATTGAGGGTGGCTGCAGGGGGGTGTGTGTGTATGTGGTAAGTTAATATCAAATCAATAAGAGCATATCTTCAGATACTACTATTAATTGGTACATTGAAAGTGCCCAGAATTAAACAAGAAAAGTAATAACAAATAGCAACATTTCCATTCATACTAGTATTATTCCTCTAATGAATAAAATTATATTAATTTCTTGCTCATTATTCTACAACTTGTAGAATAATGTATGCACTGTATATGACTTGTAATTAAGGACACTTGGGTGTTCCTTCCTTAGTTTTCCAGTTGTTGTAGCATGGACATTCTTCTTTATGCCCATAAGTACCTGAAGGAACACATAAGCATTTTTTGCAGCACATATTGCAAAATTCTATGCATGGGTTTCTATGTGATGTTGCTGAACAACGATAATTGCAGGCACTCGCACACTCTGCACGTTCATGTACAAATGATACATTTAATTAGTACTTATAACTTGAATAATGATGCTTAGATACGGATGTCTGGATTTTAAAACTCGGATTTAAATTAAAAATCTGAATTTTATTAAATCCGAATGTTCAAATTTGAATATGACTCAAAAATATTGATTATTAAAAGAAAATAGAAGGAAAATGAAATGTTACTTACGTTCAGGTTTGAGTGATCCCTCTCCACCAGCCTGTGAATATCAACCATTATTAAATTGAAAGAGCAAATTGAAGACACAAACATAAAATATTGATATGTTGGTGTTCATTTGTCATGACATTTTTATTATTCTCCAAAAAAAAAAAAAACTCTGGATCTCATGCTATTTTATTTAATTTTTTGTAATTCACCTTTTCTTTTAGGTCTAATAGAAATGAAATGTGTATACAATACCCTCAATGAACTCCCCATTAATAGCTCTCATATAATTTTCACGTTATAACTTATAATATGTAGATAGTATATATGTGAACAATTAGATATAAATAGAGAGAGTGTTTTACATTTGCAACTTCAACAGCAAAGACCACAGAAAGAAAAAGAACAAGAGCAATAGAACTCCATGAAAGCTTGGCCATTATTTTTGGTTTAGAATGAGAAAATAATAAAAGTTAAGGACAACACTGATATGCCTAAACTATGAATAGAAGCATGCTATTTATACTAGATATAATCCTCCTGACGGATGCTATATTTAATTTGATGTGCTTTCATTTCTTATTCAGACTAAATATGTTACCAAATCTGTAGTTGTATTCTTTAGAACAATTACTATTTGTTTTGGTAACTATATCATTTTGTTTTCTAATTAAAGTTGGTATGTTTGCATCATCAGATTTTACATTCTATGTATAAATTTGTTACTGTATCATACAATGTGTCATATTCCATATATATGGTTTATTATGAATTATATTCTATATAAATATATAATTCGTTGGCAATAACAAATTAAGATTAATCTCATACAATTATTGTTGATCTAAATGTAAGCTATCCAAACTATTAAGCACGTAATATAAATAGATGAAGTTTTGGGGGCTAATACTAATAGATGTGATGATGGACTTGAAAATGGGAGCCATCCCTCCTTCTCCCAAGGTCTGATCTCTTTGAAAATATTTAGATGTTCGTAAAATATCTAAATAAATTTTAAGAACAAAGATGTCTACACACTTAAAATTTAAAAAATTTGTCATGAAGATTCCTAAATTTTTTAAAGAAGATACTAAAATTTTCTTTTAACCGTAATACTCTTTAACTAAAAAATTTACTCTAATATTTTGTAACAAATTAAAATATAATATTAAAATAAATGTAATGATATATACATTTTAAAAATATTTTAATATTTTTAATATTTAAAAATATTTTAATATTTTACAATGTATTAGACATATTGTGTTATATTAAAGTAATTTTTTTATAAATATAAACATAATATTAAAATAAATATATTAAAATTTGAATTATTTTGAATATTAGTAAAATAATAATTTTAACATTATTAGTACGTGAGACTTTTTTTTTAATTGAAAAATGTATTTAATCCAATATTTATTTAAAATCTCTACAATAAGTATAAATATATTATTAAAAATATAATAATTCACATATTTAAATTTATTTATCCACTAGACAGATTAATTTTTTGTATTATATTTATATTTCTTAAAAATCACAAATTTAACTTTTAATTACTCTATTCAGGAAATATTATAATAAAAAGTGATCTTAGTATGTTTTTTTTTTTTTAATTTTACACACACACACACACACACACACATACTTATATATACACATACATATACATATACTTTTTTTCTAAATCTTAAGGGTGTCAATATTATTTTTCTTTTTGTTAATTTATATTTAATTATGATATGAAAGCCATAATTAAATCTTTAAATTTCTTACCTTGGAAAGAATTAATCATGAGGAGAGCTTTAACCAGATATAGTTTTTCAAGGCAGCAAGCAAGCATGTTATTAAGTCGAAGATATATTGAAGAGATAAAAGGAATTATCAAATCTTTTTGTATAACTAACTTTTGATACGAAACATTTGTAGAACGTTCAACTGTAAAAGAATTATGGATACTATAATTGAGATTGAGGCTTGAAATGATCATTGTAAATACTTTTTTTGTTTAAATTAACATGTTAAAGATTACGGTTATTATGTAAGAACCGTCATTAAATGTGATTTTTAATGACGGTTTTTAGGAGAAAACCGTCATTAAAATTATAGTATATATAGTAAATAATGATTGTTTAGTAAAATAATCATCATTATAAATATACGTTTAATGATGGTTTTTGATAAAAAAAAACCGTCATTAAAACTTATTACGTATAATATATAATGACCGTTTATTAAAATAATCGCCATTATATGCATATATTTAATAACGGTTTTTGAATTGTCATAAAAATATGCCCCTTTTAATGTCACTGCCTAAGGTGACGGTTTTAAAACTGTCATTAAAACCAACAGGGCCGGCTTTACAGTATTAGGGGCCTTAGGCGAACTTTTTCTTTTTTTTTATGAGGCCTCTTTTTATTTAGTAATTTCAATACTCAATAAAACAATAAAGAACTGAAAATCCATTTCAGTTTTAATTCTTGAATTTCAACAAATAATCAAGAAGATTCTAAAAATTTTCAAAAACAAAATCTTAAATTTATCATTAGAAATTATACAAAAAGAAGCAAACGAATAAATGAGAACAATACTATTTTCAAATAGAATATTTAGAATGGTAGCACATAAAAAGTTGAGATCATGAATTGATGGTTATATAATGGATATGGACTTTGTATTTCAAGTAACTAATTTTTTCTTTTTCTTTTTTGAATGAACTAATGCATGTAATAATCTTCATTGTAGAGAAGAGAAGAATAAATTTTTCATCTATAATTTTCTAGATTATAAGATTTTTAGTAGAAATTAAAAGAAATACTCAAAGTCAAAGATTCTAATGTTGAATAATTGAGCTTTTTAAAGAAGTTGAAAAGATAAAAAATTTACTTATTTTTATTAGAAAAACTAATAATGAATAAATTAATGGTTAGACAATATTATTAATTACATCTCTTTAACAATAAGATAACCAATTATAAGTTTTTATATAAAAAATTATTATTATTAATTATAGGATAATTATTAATTAGAGATATGTCTAATAGGCTTTTCTATCACACATAAAATTTTTTTAAAAGATTTTATTAACTAAAGAATTATTACTAATACTAAAAAACTGAGGCCTTTTTAAAATTTAGGGCATTAGGCGACCGCCTTATTCGCCTATACTTAAAGCCACCCATGAAAACTAATTTTGTAGTCATTTCTGTCTGATTCCACAACACAACACATGTGCATATATAAATAATATTATTACATAGTTGAGGATGAAGATTAAAGATTGAATATTGAAGATCTGCATGAGCCAGCTAGCTAACATAATCGATTAAGATACAATATAATCAGTCGGCTGGGAGAGCTCATCAATAAACTCTAATACGTGCGCATTTATAAGTAATATCATGACATAGTTGAGGATGAAGATTGAGGATCAGCATGAGCTAGCTACCTAGCTAGCGACCACATAGTCGATTGAAATACAATCGGCCAGGGGGAGGACTGCAATGTTCACCTTTCTTGGAATTCTGGGGATCGGGGGTACAAGGCTTGTAGGCACCAGGTCTCGCACAATCGATTACTACCTTACCGGCGTTCAGAGTCTTAGTTCTTGCAACAGTAGAATCAGCCTTAGAAAACAACATGTCGTTGTGATCAAAATGGAAATTAGCAATGATGGTTCTGTTGCTCTTATGCACGGCTGCAGCAGCACCAGCACAAGATTGATCATTTGCGGCGAAGAAGAGTATCGTGACTATGATGGTCGCTGCTAAGGCACCACCTCCCAATCCCATCACGTTACTTCCCATGTTTTTTTTTTTTTTTTTCCCTCTCTTTTCCCTGTTCACTCTACTGACTTCTTTTTCGAGCTTGTTTGTGAGAACTAAGAAGCCAGCTTCTCCCCAAGTTCTCCTTTACTATAGCGCTTCAATTACGAACTGTTTCTTTTTTCCTTTCTTAAATAAATAAATTAAAAGGAGAGTCCCTTGTCCAACTAGAGAGTTTGTATGGTGGAGATTGCTCTTATGTACACAGATGTTTATGGCAAAAGTTAATGTCATAAAAAGTGGGGTAAAGCTATGGTAGCACAGTTACATAGTACTATAATTGAATTTAATTATTGAATCTAATCTATAATTATTATTAGAATTAGATCCAAAAGTTGATAGTTAAAATAATGTTATATATATATATATATATATATATATATATAACATTTTTTATTGTGTATATATAATAATTGATAGTTAAAATAAATATTTTTATTTTATAAATTTTATTTTTAATTTTGTTATCTCAATATAATAGGTAATAATAATATTAATATCTTTAAATCTTTTTGATTTTGTTTCTTAATTGAATAAGGATAATTTTAAATTTTTATAATATATGTAAGGATATATATAGAATTTTAATAAGTATAAAACTGATTTTCAAATTTAAAATTTGAAAAGCTACTCCTTCTTTGTTTTTTAAAATCTATTGTAGGATGGTGATTTTGGCAAAAATAATTTTTTTAAAAATTTTACCAAACACAAAAATTAACTTTTAACTTTTAACTTTTAGAATCATTTTTTAGCCTCCCAAAAGTAATCTAAAATGAACTCTTAATAATCCTAATATAATTCATTCCAGTATCTCACAATAGTTTTAAGAATAATTTTTAAAATTCAATTTTGAGAATAAATTTATCTTTAATAAAATATCACAAGTAGGGTGCGTTTAGTACATTGTATTGCTTTGCAATGTATTGCATTATTTAGTGCAGAGTATATTGCATTAATGTTATATTTTATTAATTTTGTACAATATTTTTTGCTACATTCTACTGTATTATATATAATAATAATATTTTTTTATAATTATTTATAAAAATTAATATAATTTGGACTTATTAATATCTTAAAATTTAATATTGTTAATTTATTAAACTTAATATTATTAATATTTTAAATTTTATTATTTAAATTTTATATAAAAATAATTCAAATACGTTCATTTAATAAATAATTATAATTAAATTAAATAACTTTAACTAATTAAAAAAATTGCTTTTAAAAAGAATTGCGTAAACCCGAAAGGGTCGCAAGTTTCTTTATGCAGGAGAGTACGCATGAAGCTTTTAACTAATGATGCACAATGCGCCTTCTTTATATTGCCAAATGCCAAACACAGGATTCTATTTAGTTAATGCAGGGCTCGCTAATAATGCCATCCAATGCCCTTATTACATAAACTCAAAACAATCATTACTTAATTTAAATACAAAATCAATAAATATACAAACAATTAATATTATAATGAACTTTTATTTTTCATTAGTAAATTTTTTTAATTTATTTCAATAACTCTTGTATTATTTACCTATTTTATCTTCTATTTATAAATTTTAGGTGTAATCGATAAAAGTAACGTTTTGTTTAACGCTTAATGTTAATTTATAAGTTTTACGTTTTATTTATAAGTTTTTATTTTGTTTGCTAGTAAGACACCAATTTACCATTTTTATATTAATTAATTTATTTTACCTTCCGTTTACAAGTTTTGTGTTTCATTTTTAAAGTTTATGTTTTATTTTATACTTCACATTGATTTATTAGTTTTATAGTTGTTGTTTTGTTTACCAATTTTATATTAATTTACTTATTTTACCTTCTATTTATAAGTCTTATATTTTATTTGCAAAATTTATGTTTTATTATGCATTTAATGTCGATTTACTAGTTTAAAATTATATTTTCAATTTTTTATTTTATTTACCAGTAATGTAACAATTTATTAGTTTTATATTAATTTACTTATTTTATCTTTCATTACAAGTCTTATGTTCCATTTCAAAATTTATGTTTTATTTTCCACTTAATGTTGATTTACTACTTTTTTGTTATATTTGCAAGTTTTTGTTTTATTTATTAGTAATACAAAAATTTATAAGGTTTATATTAAGTTACTCGTTTACTTTCCACTTACAAGTTTTATGCTCCATTTTAAAAAAATTATGTTTTAATTTATAGTTAATGTTGATTTATTAATTTTATGTTATACTAGTAAGTTTTTATTTTATTTTTTTAAATATTAATACATCAATTTAAAAGTTTTATATTAATTTACTTATTTTACTTTCTATTTGTAAGTCACCTATTTCATTTCCAAAATTTATACTTTATTTTGCACTGAATGTTGATTTAATAGTTTTATATTATTTTTGCAAATTTAATATATCAATTTACCAATTTGTATTAATTAATTTATTTTACCAACTGTTTATAAATCTTATGTTCTATTTTCAAAATTTATGTTTTATTTTATAGTTAATGTTGGTTTACTAGTTTTATTTTATATTTGAAAGTTTTTATTTTGTCTATCAGTAATACATCAATTTACTAATTTTATATTAATTTACTTATTTTACTATCCATTATAAGTCTTATGTTACATTTTCAAAATTCATGTCTTATTTTACTATTAATATTGATTTATAAATTTTATGTTAAATTGCAAGTTTCTTATGTTTCATTTACATAATTTATGTTTAATTACAGTATTAATGTCGTAATTTTAACCATGATATGGTAGAATGACCTAAGCATTGACATATATCATGTTAATGGAATTCAATGTACTTTATGATCTTATAGTTATACACTAAAAGTAATTCTTTTTTTGAAGAAATTGTAGGATAAATAATGCTCGTTAAAATAATAATAATGTGTTGCTATATGATCACATGGTATGAAATTTACAATAACAACTTTTAAATCTTTATAAGCAAAGTTGAGGGATAAATAATCCAAGAAAAAGAATTACTTATGTCTTTTTGAAGAAGGAAAATTAGTAGGTTTTATTTTGGTAATGTGAAATTAAATAAATTAGATATTTTGGAATATTTTTTAATGTTTTCATTTGCACTTTTTAGATTGAGTAAAAAGTTAAAAGAAATTAGATTTTTTTTAGTAAGTTAGAAATTCAATAAAAAAATTTTATCAGTTGAAAAGACAAATAGAGCAATTATCTTAATTGACTGAAAATTTGTTAATTTCAGATTTTTTTTTCAACTTATATATGATTTTCAGATATTTACATCTGCATAGAAAAAGTAAAATTCCATGACTTTTATATGAATGAAAAAAAAAGTCTGAATAGGAAATAAATACTATATTCCAATGATATCCCTATTAAATATACTTATTTCCCACATTATAAAGCTTAATCCCTTTTTTCTCTCTTTACAGTTTACGTTCAACTATTTTTTCTATTTGTTCTCTTTTTCATTAGCACTGGAATTCTTCAAGCAATACAACCGTTGAATCTCCATTGTTAAGGTATGTTTTTTCTTTTTTCTTTTTTATAGTTTTTATAAATATTATATTTTGGATGTAGAAAACTTTCTCCATATATGCTGTTTGTGGTTCATATATCAAACAAAAAATTTTGTGCTCCAAGAAAGTTAATGGAAAGTTACATATTAATAAAATATCAAATCTTCCAATTGCCACCTCCTTACATTTTGTATATTGGAGTACTTTGGGATGAACCAAGTTTGAGTTTACAGAATAATAAGAATTTGCACAAGGCCAATATATTGATTTCTTGCTTTTATTGTTTTTGATCTTGCTATTTGTGTCCCATCTACGATCACTTTCTGATGTTTGAAGACTAGTAATGGCTAAGTTTTCTTGGGCCGGCATCTTTGTTAGTTTCTTCTTTGTTCTAAGTTTGTCTAGTAGATAGTTTATGGTGTATACCCATTCAACTCAACAGTTTGTGCCTATTTATAGGCTAGAATTTAATGTTGACGAAAGTAAGGAGTTCAACATAAAACAAAGACAATAAAAAATTGTTCACGTATACGGTACTGTTAATATATACGGTAATATTCACAAGTATGACATTGTTCACATATACAGTACAATAAAGTGGCATTGATCGCTAACATGGCAGCATCCAATTGGACCAATGATGTGGCATTGACTGATGATATGATGTTGAACGATGATGTGGCGTTGACCGATGATGTGGCAAGATGTTATTAGACCAAAATATTGATGTGGTGTTGATTGATGATGTCACAACATCTTATTGGATCGAAATGCTGATGTGGTGTTGACTGATGATGTGTTCCAACCAATCAAAGCTTACCTCGTGGTGCAATCCTGAGCGTTCGAATTGTTTTCATCTAATGGTCATGGTTTATCCATTGTATTTATAAATAGAGGGCTGCCCCCTTAATTTGACACCCCTGAATCCATTTTTTAGGTCTATTTTCTGTAATTCTCTCTCCATCTTGTATTTTCTACGTATTTTAGTAACATTATCATTTTACCCCTAGTTCAATTATGAGTCACTAGTTTAGTTTTAAGCTTGGGTTGAAGGTGAAGTCTCAACATGATCTATGGGCTTAATTAGGTAAGTTTATTTTCTTATTCTCTCTTATTTATGTGTTTGTTTCGACTCATTATCGACAAACAGTGTATCCAATCTAGATTTATGTGGTTGATTTGATTTTATGATAATAGTAAGTATCGCCTTTATCTTATTTGATCTTTATATGAGTTAATTTTTTAAAAGGTTTATTTTACAATGCACATTATTGAACAATTATTGGAAGCATTTATTGATATAGAGGAAGTGATAAAAATCACTTATAGAAAACATCTTAATTTGGGTATATGTCTTGCTGGAAGGATGATATGGTGATACAAAAGAAAAAAAGTCATTTCCACCCCAAGAGTTTAATGCAATCCCATTTCCTCATTAGTTAAATAATAAAACTAATTTCATCTTTGTTTATTAAACAATAGCCCAAACACACACAAAAGAATGAAAAAGAATACCGATTTTATATAATTGATCAAAATATGGACGTCTAGTCCATATGCTAAAAGATGTAAAACTAATTAGCAAAATATAAAGAATGTTGGACTTATAGTCCATATTTATGAAGTCATAAAATTTACTAATATAATGTGAACTTGAATTATGTATGTTCAAATTAATATAGAACAATCTATGTACTTATCCTTGAAAGACAAAAAACTTGAAACAAGTGCGTGAAGTACTAAACAAAAAAGCTTGTACGTTATATATCCTTCCTTGATAAAAATCATAATCATGCATGTTTGAGCAGTCTAGACTTATAAAATATAATCACTTGAGTAAAATTAATTTATTATAAATGGGATACGCTATTATTCATTTCGATGTGATTTTTACTGAAAAATTGAATTATAGATTTGCTATCTCAATATATACATTGAGATGATTTGATTATTCGGATAACTGTTGAAGAGTATATGAACTCATGATCAATTAATTACTGTTTGGGGAAGAAATTCAAGATCAAAAATCTTGAAATGAAGAAATTTTTTAGTAATCTACGGATTAATTAAACACTTGCATGACGTATAAAGAATAATTGAAGTATTTCCTATTAGAAATTGATATGATAAATTATCATTTTCTTCCTCCATAGCAAAAATGTTGCTTTGGGTCTTGAAGTACCATACTATATAGCAAATATCTTGTGCCAGTTGCTCCGTATAAATTTGAAGGTATGAAAATAATGTGTAACATAAAGCTTATCCAAATTCTTTTATGAATACAAGCTTAAATATATACATTGTTAAACTGTGTAGTTTAATAGCCTATATGTACTGACTTTATTAAACCGCACAGTTTAATAGTGTGTTCATATAAAAAAAAAAAAAAATTGAGGGTGCCTGCAGGGGTGTGTGTGTGTATGTACGCGTGTGTAAGTTAATATCAAATCAATGAGAGCATATCTTCAGATACTACTATTAATTGGTACATTGAAAGCACCCAGAATTAAATAAGAAAAGTAATAACAAATAGCAACATTTCCATTCATACTACTGTTATTCCTCTAATTAATAAAAATATATTAATTTCTTGCTCATTTTTATGTCAAGTAGAATAATGTATGCACTATATATGACTTGTAATTAAGAACACTTGGATGTTCCTTACTTAGTTTTCCAGTTGTAGCATGGACATTCTTCTTTATGCCCATAAGTACCTGAAGGAACACATAAGCATTTTTTGCAGCACATATTGCTAAATTCTATGCATGGGTTTCTATGTGATGTTGCTGAACAACGATAATTGCAGGCACTCACACACTCTGCTCGTTCATGTACAAATGATACATTTAGTTAGTACTTATAACTTGAATAATGATGCTTAGATATGGATGTCTGGATTTTAAAACTCGAATTTAAATTAAAAATCTGAATTTTATTAAATCCGAATGTTCAAATTTGAATATGACTAAAAAATATTGATTATTAAATGAAAATAGAGGGAAAATGAAATCTTACTTACGTTCAGGTTTGCGTGATCCCTCTCCACCAGCTTGTGAATATCAATCATTATTAAATTGAAAGAGCAAATTGAAAATACAAACATAAAATATTGATATGTTGGTGTTCATTAGTCATGACATTTTTATTATTCTTCGGGAAAAAAGGAACTCTGAATCTCATGCTATTTTATTTAATTTTTTATAATTCACCCTTTCTTTTAGGTCTAATAGAAATGAAATGTGTATACTATACCCTCAATGAGCTCCCCATTAATAGCTCTCATATATTTTGCACGTTAATAACTTATAATATGTAGATATTGTTGGGAAAATATACTCTTTAAAAGCATATATGTTTATTTAATTGTAATGAATAAATTTTCTAATTAATAAAATAAATGAGGTATTTTATTCAAGTATCTTAGTTGCATTAATATTTTGAGTAAAGTTCATTTAATCATATTATATGTATTTATGTGATCACCATGTGGATTCACAGAAGACATAAATACAAATTATCTTATGATTAAATAAATTTTGTTCATAGTTGAGAAATAAAGTTGGGTACTTTATTTAGGTATAGACTGTAATAAATTCATTGAATAATTTGTCTTAATCATGTATCAATTTATTGATATAGTACGACTACATTGAACATGATCACATATGAGATTTAATTAACTTTGTAATAACTGTCAGACTTATTAAATCTCATAGGCATTGATTTTACTGTAATCTTAATCTTGAGTTAGTTATAATTTCATGATTGTAATTGTTATTCCATTTGAGTTCCCAATGGGCCCGACACACACTTGTAGTCAAGATTATCCGGTATCTTGGTGGGAGCAATTATGAGTATTGAAATTATAGATTAACAATATATAATTTGTACAACACATCCCTTGATGGGTTTTCGGTACTTGATCATAAAATTCTCTGACCAGAATGTGTCAACATATTTAGTATGTTGAAAATTATCATTCGTGAAAACCAGTAAGTATCAAGGAACAAGATGTAATTAAATTGATTGGACAGTTGAGATATCGATTTAATTAACGATGTGGTACAAAAGATTATGCAGTAAAGAGATCAATGTGGCTTGGGACGAATTATTATTCGAGCATACAATTATAGAGGTCAGTTCTAATCTTATAGTGAAGTAGATTTTGAATTAAATTATTGTAGCCATTATTGTATGTTCTCAAATGATCACCGGGCTAATTCATTTAATTGACTGCACCACTACTGGACCTAAAAATAAGAAAACTAGCATATTGGGTGATAAACCTAATTATAATATTTGTTAAGACCTTATGTGTTATATTCATGTGCAAATCAGGCCTTGTGTTATTTTATAAGGTGAGGCCCCAAAGTGGTTGCACATGATCTCCACTTTCACGTAAGTGGAGAGATAATATTATATAAGTGTATTTTTCTAAAAAAAAAAAGAGAGGAGTCATGATTCAAAATACACGTTTTGAGAAAAACACTGAAAAAAAGCCAGTTGTTTTGGAAGTAGTGAAACGGACGCCCACACGTCCATTGCTGGTCAAATTTGAGTCATAGCCTAGAAGATTGTTTGGTGACAGATCGTGATTTGCGAGCCTAGATTAATTTCGATTGTTCATCTTCTCAGATTGTTAAGGTATGATTTTCTAGATTACGAATTCTTGTGTATTATATGAGATCGGTCCTGAAAGTTTTTATGAGAAAAACTAATTTTTAACCAATAATTGGTAGCAGCGCGCGGGTTTGGTGGTTTTTCGGTGAGACAGCGATAGTGACTCGGCATTGGAGATGGGTGACGTCCAGGGGCGGACCCAGAACTCTGCAGTACCCTGGGCTAAATTAAAAAAATAAAAAATTTGTACCAAGTGAACATGAAATTTCATATATATAGATGACAAAATACACCTAATAACAAGAGACATTAAGAGCCTTACGCGTAAAATCTATATTGTAAATAAAAATAAGTTTAAAAAAGTAGTATAAAAAAATACAATCCCAATACAAATTTTCTACCGAAGTTGTACTTTTCGGGGTTTCAAATTATAAAAATCATCAATTACAGAATCTGAATCAACAATATCAGTAATTTCTCTTTCAACATAGATAACCATACAATCTGAAAAAAACTCATTTTCCATCTTACTACGAAGTGATGTCTTGATAAGTTTCATGGCTGAAAATGCACGCTCTGTTGTGGCCGTGGAAACAGGAAGAGTCAAGACTAGACGAATCAATCTATCAATCAACAAATAGTGCTGTGACTTCATTGTTTCAACAAATTGTCGACATAGCTCAGAAAGGGAAGCCATATTTTGAAACCGTGGATGAGAAAGCACATCAATTTGATAATGTTCTAATTCTCTTCTCAAAGCAAGCACCTCATTTGGAGTGAAATCATGAGGATAAAATTTCTCAGCAAGAGCACAAATATTGTCTATATCAAATGATTTGAACCCATCAACTGGATCCAATGCCGAGCTCAAAGTGAGGAGTTCCACAGTTTGCTCAGAGAATCTACTATTTAACTCCATCAATTGAAAATCTATTACAGCATTAAATACATCAAAGTGATAATGATGTTCAACTGTAACATAATCTTTTTGCTGACAAGAACGCCCTGTACCTTCCATATAACAATCACTCATATCAAGCATAGTAATATCGTATTTTTCACAAAAAGATACTACACTTCTAATAAAATCATCCCATCCACTATCTCGAAACTCTTGCAAAAGTCTTTTTGTACTTGAGACATAGTTCAAAGCATTCAAGATGTCCAGTGATTTTGTCTGTAATGCTCGACAAAGAATATCAGAAATTCTGAGAAATTTATTCAATAAAAACAAAATAAACACAAACTCAAAGGATTTCATCTCCCTATATGCACCTTTAGCTTCCCCACGCATATCTCGACTAGATCCATCATTAATCATTTTTCCTAAAACTTCAAGAGTTGCACCAAACATCTCAATAAACCTACTAACTGAAGTAAAATGTGAGCTCCAACGTGTATCTCCAGCCCTTTGTAAAGTTCTAACTTGATTAGGCCCTGTACCAATCTCAAGCTCTTCTAAAGCTATCAAATCTATAATTTCTTTTTCTCTAGCAGATTTTAACTCAGAATAACGCTTGAAAGAAGCACTAGCAAAGTTAATAATAGAACTCAACTTCGAAAAAAATAGCCATACCTCATGCACTTCTTTAGATACCGCAACTAATACGAGTTATAGTCGATGAGCAAAACAATGTACATAATAAGCATACGGACAATCATTGAGAAATAAATATTGTAATCCATTCCATTCACCCGCCATATTACTAGCACCATCATACCCTTGACCTCTTAAATTTTCAACTAAAAGACTGTACTGAGCAAGCACATTGCATATCTCATTCTTTAAAGTCAATGCCTTTGTTTCATCGACATTCACAATTTCAAAGAAACGTTCTCGAATAAAACCATCACAATCAACATATCTCAAAATAATAGCCATTTGTTCTTTGTGAGATTCATCTAGTGCCTCATCAACTATGATACAAAATTTAGCATCACCCATTTCCTCTTGAATCTTGTGTCGTACTTTATTAGCAATAATATTCAATAACTCCTTTTGAATCTTAGGTGCTATGTATTGGGCATTTTTAGGAGCATTTTCTAACACAACTTTATTAATCTCCTCATTCATTGTTGCTAACAACTTAATTAATTCAATAAAATTTCCACGATTAAGAGAATTAACAGACTCATCATGACCTCTAAAAGCACATGCTTGTTTTGCTAACCACTTAGTAGCTACTATTGAGGTTTTAAGTCGCAATCTATTCTCCAAAATTTGTTGCGAAGATTGTGCATTCAATCTCTTATCAATATGTTTGGATGGATCCTTTAAATTGCTCCATTTTAACATGGCATCATTGTGAGAAAAACCATGACCTCCTTCATGTTGAGCAAAAGGACATGTTTTTTCACAACCAACATACTTCCAATTTTGAACCCCATCAACAACAAATGCTTCATTCTTAGATGGCTTATCATGAAAAATATAGCATGGAAAACAAAATGCTTTGTCTTTTGATATAGAATATTCAAGCCAAGGAAATTTCGAGAACCAAGAAAATTGAAATCGACGGTTTTGCGTACCATATTTAGTCGATGGATACTTTTGTAGTTTGGGTTGAAATGGTCCCATATTTATATATGCCATCCGCACATCTTCACGCTTGTCAATGGGAAAAGTACTTATTGAAAAACGCAATCCGGGATCACGTTCTAAATAAGGCGTGTCAATAGTAGATGGAGTATCAACTTTCTCAAATTCGACTCTTTGAGACTTAGGTGGAGAACTTGAGGCATCAATGTTGCACATAGAACTTGTCCCATTTGATGATTGACCATCATTTACTTTAGTAAAGAATGAAAGTAGAGTTTTCCTCGGTTTGGATTTGTTGTTTGACATTATAACCTATAACAACATGTAATTGTGTAAGAATCAAGAAATCATTAAAAGTGTTATAAGCTATACATTCTACTAATTTTAAATATATTTAAAGTCCCAAAATAAAAAAATCAACATTAAAGGCTCATACAAGTCAATATATGGTTAATACAAATACTCATGCCTATCAAATTTTTTAGAAAAAAACAATTGTAAAATATTAGAATAATAAGAAAAAAAATTAATAGATAAACAGTGAGATTTGAGTTAATTTAATCAAATGAGGAAGTTCAATAAACAAATTTATTTATTTATTAGACAATTTATTATCTACTCATTCTAATATAGAGATGCCAACCATCAATTAGAATTATATGATAACTAACAAATCAACAATCACAAAAAAATTATTACCCAAA
The DNA here is from genome assembly GCA_030448935.1 of Citrus cavaleriei. NCBI lineage: Eukaryota > Viridiplantae > Streptophyta > Magnoliopsida > Sapindales > Rutaceae > Citrus > Citrus cavaleriei. The sequence goes on along the minus strand of JAUJEM010000066.1, from coordinate 401,503 downwards.
TCTCAATTGTTGATATTTGTTTAATTGTTTATACTTTATACCTAATTATTGCAAGAAAGAGAATCATAGAAAAGATGTTTTGATTTCACTCATGCTTGTAAACGAAAGAGAGAGGGAGAGAGAGAGAGATAGTTGTAATAAATTAATCCATACATGTAAATGAGAGAGGGAATTGTCATAAATTAAAATAGGAGTGATTTTTACCTATTAAAAATTGAATAGAAAGTGCTTGAGTCGAAAAGAAGTGAAGCAAGGGACCACCACAGTCGCAGGAGTGAGGGATTTTATCGTTGCTGCTGGATGGATGCAAAAGGGAGAAACAGGGAAAGGGAAAGAGGAAAAAGTTAAAGTAAAAATTATTTTATGTATTTAATGGCAATTCTGTAATTTTCGAAAATTTTTTAATTTTTTTTTTTGGGCTAGACCGGGCTACAGCCCAGTCTAGCCCAGGCACAGGTCCGCCTCTGGTGACGTCTCTGAACAGTGGTTGGTCGATGGTGATGGCAACTGGGGAAGAAAAAGATGGATTTTAGGTTTTTTCAATGGTTTTTATCGTTGGAGTCCCTATAGTTCTATAGTTTTATCTTTTGGACATATAAGTTTAATTTTTATGCATTTAAGTTCAAAAACAGTTTTGGGCTTAATGAATCCTAGTTTTAGGTCCAATTGAAATTGAGCTTAATGGATTAAAATACATAGATAAAATTTAACACATTAAATTTATTTTTGGTCCAAAAGTTTTATTTTAAAAAAATATTTTTTATTTTCTTTCAAAATTAAAATTGGACCAATAATAAATTTAAAAGCTCAATTTTCCCTAGTTCATTAATAAAGACAAGCGTATGGAAGATGGACATTGACAAAAAGCCCAATGAAGATTAGGTTTAGGGTTAATGTATTTTTCCATTTTAGAAAAGTCATGAATTAAGATTATTTAATTATTTTTTCTATATGCTATGTTTTGGACGATAACATGCCATGATAACATGTCATATAGAATATGTAGTGCCGCTCTATGCATAATGATACATGTCATTCATATATTATGAATCTCATTATATTGTTTGCAATTTGCAAATGCTTAATAATATTGGATATCATCTAGATAATATTATATGAAGCATGCAATTAACAATATATAATCAATGTATGTTTTAAAAGGAAAAACCAATTTTAAATATTGAGTGGGAGAGGGAAATTCAAGATAATTTTTCCCACGGGCTTCATTGTTAGTTCAATAATATAATTATATATATACCTCGACTTCATGATACGGTGATGCTCCCTTCGGAGGGTATATATATTTGATATTTTATTTGATAAACTTCTTCAAAAATTATATATTAGATATTTTTCAATTAATTGATCACCACAACGATGACTATTGATATGAAAAGTACTAAATTGAAACAATGGTTACACACTCAACTAAAATGTGTTATTAACATTCCCAACGAAGCTCTGTTAACAAATTTAGGCCCAAAATGATAACGATAATTATTTATTATGTCTCCACATGAAAGAAAATAATCCAATGGATAATTGGGTCTAGTAAGTGTAGATATGATTTCTCCTACGGATAGTTTGTTAAAGCGGTACTAGATTATCGTTACAATAAATTAAAATGCATTTATGGTTTTTTTTATTATTTATTGTAAATATTATATCAAATTATTTATGCATGAATGTTTTATTTTTTCAGAAAATGTCTTCTCTAACCCCACTTACTATTATTCTAAGTCAAAACAAACTCACTGGCGAGACCTATATAAATTGGAAAAGAAATCTATTCATTGTCCTGATTATTGAAAATTATAAATATGTCTTAACCCAACCATGCCCTCTAGTTTCAGTGGAAGATGCTCACAGAAATTAGAGGAGTCTTTTTGAGAAATGGCAAAAGGCCAATGAAATGGAAAAATGCTACATTTTAGCCTGGATTTCTAATATTCTGCAGACCAAACATCAGAACTTGGAGACTGTCACTGAAATAATGGATAGTCTCCAAGAGATGTGATTGACACTAAAAAGTGTACATTTAATAAGGATACAATTATTAGTTTTTCACTTATTGTGTCGATTAATGCGTTCATTATTTCTAAATTATTTTAATACTCCCCAAATATATTTTATGTTAAATTAATTCGTAATTTGTGTTAATTTTTATCTTGTAAATATTTTTCAAGAATAAAGATGGAATTAGAATTGAAGGCGGGAACAAAGAAGAACTACTGGAACAAAAATTGAAGAAATGTAATACTAAATAATAAATAAAATAAAATAAAAAAGAAAAGAAAAAGAAAAAAAGAACAAAAACATGTTGGTGATGGTCAGGAGGCCATTTCAACACACTTATATATTTTAAAATAATAATAAAATAATAAATAAATAATAAAATAAAGAAAGTTAAAGGCAATTGTTGCCTATAAAATAATAAATAAATATTACGCCTCCTGACCATCACACATTTCAACACACTTATATATTTTAAAATAATAATAAAATAATAAATAAATAATAAAATAGAGAAAGTTAAAGGCAATTGTTGCCTATAAAAAGGGAGGAGAGATTGAGGAGCGGAGAAGCTAGAGAGCTATTTTGAGAGCTGAAGCCGAGACTGAAGATTTTATATCTTTCTTTCTTTTCTTTTCTTGTTTCCGTTTGTATCAATTTTTTTTGTAATATATTTCAAAAAGTTTATCAAATAAAAAGAGTGTTTTGTTTTCTTTCAATATGAGTAGCTAATTTTATTAAGCTGAGGTGAATGGTGAAGCTCAATGTTTTAAACTATTAATTATTATTATTTTCTCAAATGAGTTTTTAAGTTTATTTAATTCTTTTCTAATTATTTTTATATCATGTTAATTTATAAATCTCACTGGATTTTATGGTATTTTGACATAATGTCGACACATTAATATAGTGTGGCACATTAGGTACTTTATTCTATATTTATCCACACACATAGAATTAAATGATATAATAATTAATTGGTAAAAGTGAGGCAAAATATAAATGAGAGAGTATTAAAATTATAGTTTGAATACAGAGAGTGGATCCTAAACCTTAGCTTATTTTTAAATTGATTTCAAATAATTTCTTTTCCCCACAATTAATTTGCTTAGTTTTACTAGATTTAAAACTCCATGTGGTTCGACCCCGGTCTCACCGGGTTATATTATAACTAGACACTCTTATATTTGAGAGTAATACACTTTTGAGTCGTGTCAAGTTTTTGGCGCCGTTGCCAGGGAGTTTTCTAAATTTGGTATTAGTTTGTCTTTACTTTATTTTTATTTTATTTTAATATTTTTTTTGTTTTGTCTTTACCATCTGATTCTATTTTATTCTCTTTTTGTAAAACTTCAGTTAGCACCCCTCTTCTTTTCAAACCTTAACATTATCGATAACATTTGTGAGAAACTTCATCTTAGCCCAGAAACCTTTGCAAATCAGTCCCCAAATCAAATTTATTTCTTTAAATTTCTGCAATTTACTTTCTGCATTTATTTTAAATGGTCGGTTCTACCGCCTGACTGTTATTTAAATTTTGTTAATTTATGTATTTTTATTTAAATGGTCGGTTCTACCGCCTAGCATTTTAATTTCACTTTGCTAATTTATTTATATGGTCGGTTCTACCGCCTAGCATTTTAATTTCAGTTTATTTATTTTTGTGCATTAATTTATTTAATTTTATGTTTTATTATATGGCTGGTTTTAAAATACCGCTTAAACTATTTCATTTAATGGCTGGTTTCACCGCCTAATTTATTTATTTATTTTTCAGTTTGTTTATTTTTATTTCGCATTTTTTTTTGCTTATTTAATTTCCAGTTTATTTTTATTTCTGCAATTTTCATTTAGTGTTTTTGCATCATTAGTTTAGCACACATCATTAGCATTGCATGCGTCGTTGGTCTCGTACAAATAGTGGTAGATTAGTTAGAAAATCACCTTCACCACCCTTAAATATGGCTGACATAGGAGCTGAAAATTTTTCGGAGCACGAAAATGACCAAGCCTTGCAAAATCTTCATGAACAACCTATGACCCTTAGAGACTTCATGCATCCTACTAGAACAGGGTCACCATCATGCATAGTTTTCCCTCCTGATGCATCACGTTTAATTTCAAACCTGGTATCATTCAACTTCTTCCTAATTTTCATGGTTTTGAGTCTGAAAATCCATATTTGCATTTAAGGGAATTTGAGGAAGTCTGTAACACCTGTACTGATCACAATTGTAGCATGAATATAATCAGGCTTAAGTTTTTTCCTTTCTCACTAAAGGATAAAGCTAAAACTGGGCTACAAAATCTTAGGTCAGAATCCATCAGAACTTGGGATGAAATGCAAGCACAATTTTTGAAAAAATTCTTCCCACCCCATAGAACAAATTCTTTCAAAAGACAAATCACCACTTTCACTCAAAAACCAGGAGAAACTCTCTACCAATGTTGGGATAGGTTTAAAGAACTACTTAACATTTGCCCACATCACGGTTTTGAAACATGGAGATTAGTGTCTTATTTCTACGAGGGATTAACATCCCAAGGTAGACAAGTCGTTGAAATGATGTGTAATGGTGAGTTTAGGGATAAAAGTCCTGAAGATGCATTAGACTATCTTGACTATATAGCAGAAAATGCACAACACTGGGATACAGTTGGGTCTTATGAGTCATCAAGTAAACCCCAGTCATCTCCATCTGGTGGAGGCATGCATAACCTTAGGGAAGACCATGATTTTCAAGCAAAATTTGCATCATTAGCTAGAAAAGTCGAAGCATTAGAGTCGAAAAAGAATGATCATGTAAAATCTGTTCAAAATATTTCATGTTATGTTTGCGATTCTACTGACCATTCTACGCAGACCGGAAGCTTTACCACTTTCCGAGAGAAAGTTTGCATGAACAAGTAAATGTCGTTGACAATTTCAAAAGGCCAAATCCAAATCCATATTCCCAAACTTACAACTCTGGTTGAAGAAACCACCCAAATTTCAGTTGGAGAAATGATAATCATGCACAACCTTCACAACCAGTTCCTCCAAGTCAAAATTTTCAAAACCCCCAGAGTTACCCACCATATGTCCCACCACCAAGAAAAACTCTGGAAGACACATTGCATTCGTTTATTGAAAAACAAGAGTCAATCAATAACCAAACGATGCAAACCTTAACTAATTTGACAGAAACTATCTCCGAACTTACATCTGCTCTGACCATACATGAAAAAGGAAAGTTTCTTGCTCAACCTGGACCAAACCCCAAGAGTCAACAACATCCTCAAATGGGAAATTCAGGAAACCAAAATATGAGTCAAGTCAAATCGGTTATAACCCTTCGTGGTGGTAAAGTAGTCGAAAAACACATTGTGGACCCTCGTGAAACTAGTAAAGATTCAATTTCAGAAAATAGGGAAGAGTCTGTCGAACCTTTAAACCATGAAGAAATAACCAACTCTCCTCTTGTACCCCCATTTCCTCAAGCACTGATCAAGCCAAAGAAATCAAACCACAGTCCAGAAATTTATGAAGTTTTTAAACAAGTAAAAGTTAACATTCCTCTGCTGGATGTCATTAAATAGGTGCCTTATTATGCTAAATTTTTGAAAGATCTGTGCACGGTGAAAAGGAAACATAAGGTGCAAAAGAGGGCTTTTCTAGCAGAACATGTAAGTTATATTCTCTCAACCAATAGTGCTTTGAAATACAAGGATCCTAGTTGTCCAACTATTTCTTGCACTATTGGGGATCATAAAATTGGACATGCTTTACTTGATCTAGGTGCCAGTGTTAATTTGCTTCCTTACTCAGTGTACCAACAACTCAATCTCGGTGAGTTTAAACCAACTTCTACCACTCTTTTACTTGCTGATAGATCGATTAAGGTTCCAAAAGGAATAATTGAAGATGTATTAGTCCAGGTCGATAAATTCATATATCCTGTGGATTTTATTATTCTGGAAACGGAACCAATTGCTAATGAATGCAAACAAATTCCTGTTATTTTGGGTCGACCATTTTTAGCTACTGCTAATGCTTTGATAAATTGCAAGAATGGATTAATGAATTTATCTTTCGGCAACATGACACTGGAACTCAATGTGTTCAACATGTGTAAACAACCTCACCACCAAGAAGATGATGATAATGAGAATGAGGAGATTGATCTCATCGAGCCAATCATTGAGGAACACATTCAGGATGAGAATTTTACAAACTCTACTGAAATTTGTTTTGCTGGTTCTTTTGAATCAAGTAAAGAATTAGATTGTGATACTGCTAACATATGCCCTACACTTGATTCTATGCAGGTACCTATAGGTGACGATGACCAATCGAACTTTGAAGATACGGTGCAACCTGAAGAACCAAACGAAGAGGAAGCACCAGAGCTCGAATTAAAGCCCTTACCAGAAGAATTGAAGTATGCCTATCTTGGAGAGCTGCAGACATATCCGGTGGTAATTTCTTCTCAACTCACGCATGATCAAGAAGGTAAGTTGTTATCTGTACTAAAAAGACATAAAATTGCATTTGGTTGGACCTTAAAAGACATACCAGGCATTAATCCTTTAATTTGCACACACCGAATACACTTAGAGGAAAATGCCAAAACAACCCGTCAACCACAAAGAAGACTAAACCCTCATATGAAAGAAGTGGTAAAGAATGAGGTCCTTAAACTACTAGATGTAAGAATTATCTACCCTATCTCTGATAGTAAATGAGTAAGTCCAACTCAAGTAGTACCAAAGAAATCTGGAATAACTGTTGTAAAAAATGAAAAAGGTGAACCAATCCCAACACGAATTCCATCTAGTTGGCGCATGTGCATTGATTACAGAAAATTAAATGATGCCACTAGAAAATATCATTTTCCCCTTCCATTTCTAGACCAAATTCTTGAAAGAGTAGGTGGACATCCCTACTACTGCTTTCTTGATGGCTACTCTGGCTATTATCAAATCCCTATAGCCTTAGAAGACCAGGAAAAGACCACATTTACATGCCTATTTGGAACATTTGCATTTAGGAGAATGCCCTTTGGACTTTGTAATGCTCCTGCAACATTTCAAAGATGCATGCTAAGCATTTTTAGTGACATGGTTGAAAATTGTCTAGAGGTTTTTATGGATGATTTAACTGTATTTGGTAATTCTTTTGATACATGTCTTGATAATCTAGAAAAAGTTTTGGAAAGGTGCAAAGAAAAAGGACTAGTTTTAAATTGGGAAAAATGCCATTTCATGACCACTTCTGGAATTGTCTTGGGCCATGTTGTGTCTTCAAAAGGAATCGAAGTTGATAAAGCCAAAGTTGAAGTGATTTCAAAATTACCCTCACCAAAAACAATTAGAGAAGTCTGTTCTTTTTTAGGACATGCAGGATTTTATAGGAGGTTTATAAAAGACTTTAGTGCCTTATCTAGACCAATTTGTAACCTCCTAATAAAAGACACACAATTTGAATGGACTAATGATTGTCAACAAGCTTTTAAAAAAATAACTACTCTTTTGACATCAGCCCCAATAATGCAACCCCCTGATTGGTCTTTGCCTTTTGAGCTAATGTGTGATGCTAGTGATTATTCCGTTGGCGCTGTTCTGGGTCAAAGAAAGGAAGGTAAGCCCTTTGTCATCTATTATGCAAGTAGAACTTTGAATAGTTCTCAAATGAATTACACTACAACTGAGAAAGAACTACTTGCTGTAATATTTGCATTGGATAAATTTCGTTCGTATTTAATTGGTTCATCTACTGTTGTTTATTCTGATCATGCTGCTGTGAGATATTTAATGTCAAAACAGGATGCCAAACCAAGATTGATACGATGGATTTTGCTACTTCAAGACAAAAAGGGCGCTGAAAATGTTGTTGCAGATCATCTTTCAAGACTTACAAATGAGTCTTCAATTGAAACAACACCCATAAATGATTCTTTCCCTGATGAATTTTTATTTTCTATAAATAAAATGCCTTGGTATGCTAATATTGTTAATTATCTTGCAACAGGTGAAATGCCATGTGACTGGAGTTCCCAAGACAATAAGAAATTCTTAACATAAGTGAAAAGTTTTTACTGGGATGAACCATACCTGTTCAAGTACTGCTCCGATCAAATTTTTCGAAGATGCATACTAGACGACGAGGTAAGTAGGGTCATTCAATTTTGTCATTCTGAAGCATGCGGTGGCCATTTTTCTTTAAAAAAGACAGCTGCAAAAATATTACAGTGTGGATTTTATTGGCCTACATTATTTAAAGATTCACATGCATTCTGTAAAATGTGTAAGAATTGTCAAATGATAGGGTCTATTTCAAAGCGAAACATGATGCCTTTAAACCCCATCCCTGTCATTGAAATATTTGATTGCTGGGGAATTGATTTTATGGGCCCTTTTCCATCATCATTTGGATTTGTATACATTTTAGTTGCTGTTGATTAAGTTTCAAAATGGATCAAGGCGATTTCTTGTCGGCACAATGATCACAAGATTGTGATCCGCTTTTTAAAAAAAAATATTTTGAGCAGATTTGGAATACCTCGAGCCATTATCAGTGATGGAGGTAAGCATTTTTGTAATAAGCCATTTGAGTCTTTAATGAAGAAATATGGAATTACACATAAGGTTGCTACCCCTTATCACCCTCAAACAAGTGGTCAAGTTGAATTAGCAAATAGGGAGATAAAACAAATTTTAGAAAAGACAGTTAATCCAAACCGTAAAGATTAGTCTCTTCGACTAATTGATGCACTTTGGGCATATCGTACTGCTTTTAAAACAACTTTAGGAATATCACCCTATCGGCTTGTTTATGGAAAATCTTGCCACTTACCAGTAGAACTTGAACATAAATCATTTTGGGCCATTAAAACTTTTAATTCAAATCTTGATGATGCTGGCAATGTGCGTAAATTGCAAATAAATGAACTTGAGGAATTAAGGAATGATGCATATGAGAATTCCAGAATTATTAAGGCAAGAACCAAATTTTTTCATGACAAAAGAATTTTTCGAAAAATATTTGAAATTGGTCAAAAAGTTTTGCTTTATAATTCTCGTCTTCATTTATTTCCAGGGAAGTTAAAGTCAAAGTGGAATGGGCCATTTGTTGTAAAAAATGTCTATCCATATGGAGCCGTAGAAATTGAGAATCCAAAGGATGGTGTCACATTTAAAGTTAATGGCCAAAGATTGAAACCATATCTGGAATACCAACCACATGAAGCAGATACAGAAATCCATTTGAGTGACCCACCAAAATTTTGATTAAGCCTTTTCATTTTAACGTTTTGTGAATTTGATTTACTGTTACTTTATCGTTTGAATTATTTAATTTTTTTTTCTTTTTCCTTTTCCTTATGTCTTGAATGGAGTGCATTGCATTGTTTTAATTGTGTGTTGTTTGAAAATTGTGATTTAGCTCACCAAATTTTTATACTTGTCATGAGTACCTCCATGAGAAATTTCATTTTCGATCATCTTAAAACGCTTTTTCATGTAAAATTTCACCTGAGGAAATTGCTCCGATTTTGTAAATTACATCCCATTTGGGATCTGCAACCACCAGAGTTAGTATCTCACGTGAAAGATCTAGAAAGAAAACTCAAGGAAATAGAGGATGATATTTATAATCTGTAATTAGAACTGGATTCAATAAAAGGACGAAGGTGAGTTATATTCCTTGTGTGTTTTTTTTATTTTCTTGTTCTTTTTCACTTTTGATTTGATTTTGCAGATTTGATTCGTTTTGTTTTGATTCACTCTCCCGTATAAATGGCAGATAACGGTACTCCGTGACTTTTTAAGTCGGTATTCTCAGTTTCCCACAATAACTGAAACCTCAATGTCAAGCATGGAAGAAATACAACAAAATTTGCATCAACATTTTCCTTCTCTCCCTCAAAATGCTCTTAAGAAGATTTACAAAGCTCGTTGTGAACGACTGCGTTTGTTAATGATCAATGGGATTCCTGCTGACATTCGCTGGTTAATTGAAGCAAAGGTCTGATTGGTAGGTGAGTTTTCTGATCCATTCATTTCCTACATGCTTGGTTTTGGTAAAAGTACATTTGCTAAGAAAAGAAGAGCTAAGCGACTTGGCTCTGAATGTTCTCACTGTGTAAGACTTGCTTGCAAAAATCTACGTTGTAAAGCTTTAGGAATGGTTTCTGTAAATCGTGAAGATAAAATCAAATTCGTTAAGGATGGCATGAGTAAAGAATCGTTGGATGATATCTTACGATCTCTTGAGACGCATCCGAGCGGATATGTTCAACGTGAAATTCAAAATTTGTGGAAGTTGTTCCAAAAGGAAAGTGCACAGTTTAGTCTTGGGAATCTAACTCTAAAAGACCTTGTTTGCCAGTTTATAAGAAAACTGGATGGGAAGCCTATCCTCGACCCATAGAGGGCGTTCAAGCCGTTACTGGACGTAAAACCAGAGGAAGATGTGAGCCACAATCACAACTACCAGTAAATATCCTTTTATTTTACTGTTCTTTTATCTTTTGCATTATTATTATTATTATTATTATTATTTTCTTTATTTTATCTAATCACTGTTTGCTTTTTCTTTTCACTGTTTGCCTTGGAATTATTAAGCTAAAAGCTTCACGCGTCATTTGACAAACACACCACCCCATTTACAGATGTATATCATTATGTCCGTCACCAAGATCCTTAAATAGGAACTTCTTTTCAAGCACTCACAAATTGTTTCTTTTTAGAATTGTTCTAATGGCAGCAACTTCAAGCAGTCAACTTAAAAACATTTGTGTGCTTTCTGGATTTCGCTATGGAAAGTATAAGGAGTTCGTTCAGGCAGCCGTAGATCTTGGTCGCGCTATAGCAAAGAGGAAACTACATCTTGTATATGGAGGAGGTGACCGAGGGTTATCAAAGCTTGTCTCTGAAGCTGCTTTCGTTCGAGGAAGCCAAGTGTTAGGCATCATTCCAAAAGCCTTAAAACCTTTAGGATGTCTACTAATTTTTTTTGTAAAGACTAACTTTGGATAAAAATTTGAGTCGAAGATGGCAGAATATAGAATGTAGTGTCTCTAGAAACGCATCTTCTTAATTTTTGTGTTTTCTTTAAAAAAAAAATGTTTCTAACTTTTTGTTTTCGGTCTTTTTCTCTTTTTCTCTTAATCATCTCCCTTAAGTTTTTGCAATCAGTCCCAATTTCTTTTAGTGTTTCTTTATTAAAAAAAAAAGAGTTTTCTTTTTCGATGTGATCTTTTAACATTGGATAACATGACGATTTTTAAATTTTGGTATTTGTATTATCTTTGGCCTTGAGTTATGTTACACAATGTTTTCCCTTTTGCATGTTGAAACGCAATTTGAGAAATTGGATGAGTGAAATTGATTGAGTCATTTGGAGGAATGTACATGTTATGAAAAGACCAAGCGAGTTTTTGAGCCTATTATCCTTGGAGAGTAACCTTAATTGCCTATACAGCTTCACAATTTATTGTACAAGATCTCAATATTTTCTTTTAAAAAAAAAAAAAAGTTTGTGCAGCCGCATCTAAAAGTCCATTGAACTAGTCGATACGAAAGATTATATAGAGCCCTAAAAGATGATAGAAGGCCATCTTTGATCCGTTTGAGCCTTTCTAACCAACCATATTATAAAGAATCCATAGTTAACCCCTTTGAGCCTTTAAAAAAAAAAAAAAATTTTCCTTTGATAACCTATTATCTTATCCCACTCCAATGTGGAGTATCACCTTATATTTTATGTTTTCCACCACCCAATTATGTTTGAAAATAGGGATGATTATGTATTCCTAATAATGGTGCTATACAAAAAAAAGGATGATATGTATATATGAATAAATAAATAAATAAAAAAGAGAAAAAAAAAAGAAAAAAGAAAAATCCAAGCAAAAAAAAAAAGCACCTTGTAATCTCCAAAAAGTCTCATATTTTTCAAACATATATTTTGTTTTCCCTATTACCTTTTTTGTTAGCCATGACCCTAGCCTACGTTACGTCCTAATAAAAGTCCTTCTCGATTTTTGGGAACTATAGTCTGAAGTAAAAGCTGGTAATATGGACTAAAAGATGTGGTGATGCATAAAAATAAAAATAAATTTTGCTAGTAATTCATTGGACTTGAGATCATTTTATTTCTAAGCTGTGGGCATTATTCTTTTATCTTGGTGAGAGCGTGTGATATTGTTTTATTATTCTCTCAAATTTACCATTTTTTTTTAGAGTGACAAATTAATTTGGGGTATATCTTCTTTTGAGAGAGTCACTCTTAATCGTGAGATTTTGGGATTTGATGTATCATTCTTAAAAATGGCTTGATTAATGTAGCTCTGATAATTGATCATTTTACAGGATTTTACTAAATTGTTTTGTGCGGGTGTGATTTTCTTTAGGCTGAAGATAATGCTTATACTTTTATTTGATTGTTGTCATTAATCTGATGAAGGAAGTAAACACAATTTTTCAAAAATTCAAAAAAAAAAAAGATTTTCATTTTGGTTTTGAAATTTCTCTAAATTTTTATCGCTTAAATTGCTAGGGCCTAGCAATAAGCTGGTTGGGGGGTGTGATTGACACTAAAAAGTGTACATTTATTAAGGATACAATTATTAGTTTTTCACTTATTGTGTCGATTAATGCGTTCATTATTTTTAAATTATTTTAATACTCCCCAAATATATTTTATGTTAAATTAATTCGTAATTTGTGTTAATTTTTATCTTGTAAATATTTTTCAGGAATAAAGGGAATTGGAATTGAAAGCGGGAACAAAGAAGAACTACTGGAACAAAAATTGAAGAAATGTAATACTAAATAATAAATAAAATAAAATAAAAAAGAAAAAAAAGAACAAAAGAACAAAAACATGTTGGTGATGGTCAGGAGGCGTAATGGCCTCCTGACCATCACACATTTCAACACACTTATATATTTTAAAATAATAATAAAATAATAAATAAATAATAAAATAAAGAAAGTTAAAGGCAATTGTTGCCTATAAAAGGGAGGAGAGATTGAGGAGCCGGAGGAGAAGATAGAGAGCTATTTTGAGAGCTGAAGCCGAGACTGAAGATTTTCTATCTTTCTTTCTTTTCTTTTCTTGTTTCCGTTTGTATCAATTTTTTTTGTAATATATTTCAAAAAGTTTATCAAATAAAAAGAGTGTTGTGTTTTCTTTCAATATGAGTAGCTAATTTTATTAAGCTGAGGTGAATGGTGAAGCTCAATGTTTCAAACTATTAATTATTATTATTTTCTCAAATGAGTTTTTAAGTTTATTTAATTCTTTTCTAATTATTTTTATATCATGTTAATTTATAAATCTCACTGGATTTTATGGTATTTTGACATAATGTCGACACATTAATATAGTGTGGCACATTAGGTACTTTATTCTATATTTATCCACACACATAGAATTAAATGATATAATAATTAATTGGTAAAAGTGAGGCAAAATATAAATGAGAGAGTATTAAAATTATAGTTTGAATACAGAGAGTGGATCCTAAACCTTAGCTTATTTTTAAATTGATTTCAAATAATTTCTTTTCCCCACAATTAATTTGCTTAGTTTTACTAGATTTAAAACTCCCTGTGGTTCGACCTCGGTCTCACCGGGTTATATTATAACTAGACACTCTTATACTTGAGAGTAATACACTTTTGAGTCGTGTCAAGATGTTCGGGCAGAGTACTCGTGCCGTGAGACAAGTAGCACTGAAAGATATTATAAACAACAAAATGGGGAAGGGCACAAGAGTTCGTGAACATGTCCAAAAAATGATGGACTATTTGAATGAGGTTAAGATTCAGGGAGCACAAATCGATGATAACTCAAAGATTGACATGATGCTAGAATCTCTGCCAGAAACATTCAAGGAGTTTAAGGTCAATTATAACATGAACAAAAGAAACATGACCTTAACTGAATTGATGAACGAAATCCTTTCTGTTGAAAAGATCTATCATGCTGAGAAATCTCTGGAAAATATAAATATTTCTGAAAAAGGTTCTTCTTCTAGACCTAAGCTGAAAGGCAAAGGTAAGAAGAAAGTTGGGAAAAAGATACCGTCTACTAAGCAAGATGGCAAGCCGAAAGGAAAATGCTTCAAGTGTGGACAAAAAGGTCACTGGAAAAAGGATTGCCCTAAGATTGTGAAATTAGGTATGGGAAATCTTTTTGTAATAGAGGTCTGTTTAGTTCATAATCCTATTGACACTTGGGTGTTGGATTCAGGAGCAACTAATCATATTTGCAATTCACTTTTTTAGTTTCAGGAAACTAAGAAACTAAGTGAAGGAAGCGTCAAGCTACAGTTAGGGACATGACAGTTCGTGTCAGTAGTGAAGACTAGATCTGTTTTATTATCTTTTGGTAATGAGACTTTAGTTTTAAATAATTGTTTTTATGTTCCAGACATTAAGAGGAATTTAATTTCAGTAGCTTGTTTATCAAAGCAAGGGTACACTATAAATTTTGGATCCTCTGTTTCTATTTTTTTTTTATAATAAGAGACTTATTTGTTTTGGTACATTGAAAGATAATTTATATCATTTAAGTCATATGATCCATTCTATGCATGACATAATGATCAATAATGATGAGCATACACATTTATCTAAGAAAAGAAATATTTCTTCCAACCAATATTACCTCTGACATTTACGCTTGGGTCATATAAACCAAAATGGGATACAGAGAATGATCAAAGATGAGCTCTTGGTTCCATTGAAAAATAAATCATTGCCACTCTGTGAATCATGTTTAGAAGGAAAAATAACCAAAAGGTCATTCTCAGCCAAAGGAGTGCGTGCAACAATGCCACTTGAATTGGTACATACAAATGTATGTGGACCAATTAATGTACAAGCTCGAGGAGGTTATGAGTATTTCATCACTTTCACTGATGATTATTTGAGATACGGTTATGTTTATCTGATGCGTCATAAGTCTGAAGCTCTTGAGAAATTCAAAGAGTATAGAGCTGAGATAGAAAAGCAATTAGATAAGAACATAAAGAAATTTCAATTTGATCGAGGTAGTGAATTTCTCTTAGGAGATTTCAAAGAGTATCTGATTGAAAATGAGATTATATCTCAGTTAACTAGCCCGAGGACACCACAACAAAATGGGGTAGCAGAAAGGAGAAATAGAACTCTTTTGGATATGGTAAGATCTATGCTTAGTTATTCGTCATTACCAATCTCTTTTTGGGGACTAGCACTAGAAATTGCATAGTACCTCTTGAACTTAGTTCCATCTAAGTCAGTGCCTAAAACCCCAATAGAATTATGGTTAGGTCGCAGACCAAGTTTACGACATATCCATATTTGGGGATCACCAGCACATGTGCTGAAACCAAAGGCAGACAAAATGGATTCACGTTCTGAGGTTTATATGTTTGTGGGGAAACGATATAGGAGTATTGACTACAATAAAGAGTTGGTTAGCAAAACAAATTGATATGAAAGACCTGAAAGAGACAAGTTATATTTTTAGTATCAAATTACTACGAGACCGGAAGAATAAAACTTTAGCATTGTCTTAAGCGATCTATATCGACAAGATATTGGCTAGATTTAGCATGGAAAATTCCAAGACTGGTTTGTTACCATTCAGACATGGAATTACATTATCTAATGATCAATCACCTAAAACATCTGAAGAGATAGAGAAAATGAGACGAGTTCCCCATGCAGAAGTTATGGGAAGTCTCATGTATGTCATGCTTTGCACTAGGCCAGACATCTGTTTTGCGGTAGGGATGGTGAGCAGATATCAATCTAATCCAGGACCTGAACACTGGACTGCAGTCAAGCATAAAATTAAGTATCTGAAAAGAACTAAAAATTATATGTTTGTGTATTCTAGTGATGAACTCATTCTAGTGGGTTATATTGATTCTGACTTTATGTCATATATGGATTCAAGAAAATCAACTTCCAGCTATGTGTTTACATTAGGAAGTTGAGCTATTAGTTGGAGAAGTGTGAAACAATTTTGTATTGCAGACTCCACAACTGAAGCTGAATATGTGGTTGTATCTGAAGTTGCAAAAGAAGCTGTATGGCTCCACAAGTTCCTACAAGATCTTGAGGTGGTACCTGCTGTAACAGCACCCCTTAAACTATTTTGTGATAATAGTGGTACGGTAGCTCAATCTAAGGAATCAAGGAACCACAAGAAATAAAAACATATTTAGAGGAATTATCATCTTATAAGGGATATAGTGCAGAGAGATGATGTGGAGGTTACTCAGATTGCATCACAGCAAAACTTGACAGATCCTTTTACTTAGGCCATACCTGGGAAACCTTTTAACTTGCATTTAGAATCCATGGGCATGAGTGAGATGCCAAATATGCTTTGAGAGCTAGTGGGAGATTGTTGGGAAAATAAATATGCTCTTTAAAAGTAAATGTGTTTATGTAATTGTAATAAATAATGTTTCTGATTAATAAAATAAATGAGGTATTTTATTCAAACATCTTAGTTGCACTAATATTTTGAGTAAAGTCCATTTAATCATATTATATGTATTTATGTGATCGCCATGTGGATTCACAAAAGACATAAATACAAGTTATCGTATGATTAAATAAATTTAGTTCGCAGTTGATAAATAAAGTTGGACACTTTATTTAGGTATAGACTGTAATAAATTCATTGAATGATTTGTCTTAATCATGTATTTAATGAATTTATTGATGTAGTATGACTACATTGAACAGGATCACATATGAGATTTAATTAACTTTGTAATAACTGTCAGACTTATTAAATCTCATAGGCATTGATTTTACTGTAATCTTAATATTGAGTTAGTTATAATTTCATGATTTTAATTGTTATTTCACTTGATTTACTAATGGGCACGACACACACTTGTAGTCAAGATTACCCGGTATATTAGTGGGAGCAATTATGAGTATTGAAATTATAGATTAACAATATAGAATTTGTACAACACATCTCTTGATGGGTTTTCGATACTTGATCATAGAATTCTCTGGTCAGAGCGTGTCAACATATTTAGTATGTTGAAAATGATCATTAGAGAAAACTAGTAAGTATCAAGGAACAATATGTAATTAAATTGATTGGACAGTTGAGATATCGATTTAATTAACGATGTGGTACAAATGATTATGCAGTGAAAATATCAATGTGGCTTGGGACAAATTATTATTCGAGCATACAATTATGGAGGTTAGTTCCAATCTTAAATGATTAGGCTTGTTCATTTACAAGCTTAATTGTTGTAGCCACTATTGTATGTTCACAAATGATCATCAGGCTAGCTCATTTAATTGACTGCACCACTACTGGACTTAAAAATAAGAAAACTGGCATATTGGGTTATAAACTTAATTATAATATTTGTTAAGACCTTATATGTTATATTCATGTGCAAATGGGGCCTTGCGTTATTTTACAAGGTGGGGCGCCAAAGGGGTTGCACATGATCTCCACTTTCACGTAAGTGGAGAGATAATATTAAATTCAAAATATATATTATTTTGAATAATAATAAAAGGATAATACATATCTAGGGTTTTACAAAAAATATTATATAAGTGTATTTTTCTCAAAAAAAAAAGAGAGAGGAGTCGTGATTCAAAATACACGTTTTGAGAAAAACACTGAAAAAGAAGCCAGTTGTTTTGGAAGTAGTGAAACAGACACCCATATGTCCAGTGCTGATCAAATTTGAGTCATAGGCTAGAAGATGGTTTGGTGACAGATCATGATCTAATAAGCGTGGTGGTGACGGATCATGATCTAACATGAGTAGTGGTGACGGATCGTGATTTGGGAGCCTAGATTAATTTCGATTATTTATCTTCTTAAATTGTTAAGGTATGATTTTCTAGATTACGAATTCTTGTGTATTATATAAGATCGATCCTGAAAGTTTTTATGAGAGAAACTAATTTTTAACCAACAGATAGTGTATGTGTGAACAATTAAATATAAATAAAGAGTGTTTTACATTTGCAACTTCAACAGCAAAGACCACATAAAGAAAAAGAACAAGAGTAATAGAACTCCATGAAAGCTTGGCCATTATTTTTGGTTTAGAATGAGAAAATAATAAAAGTTAAGGACAACATTGAGATGCCTAAACTATGAATAGAAGCATGCTATTTATACTACATATAATCCTCTGGACTGATGCTATATTTAATTCGATCTGCTCTCATATCTTATTCAGACTAAATATGTTACCAAATCTGTAGTTGTATTCTTTAGAACAATTACTATTTGTTTTGGTAACTATATCGTTTTGTTTTCTAATTAAAGTTCGTATGTTTGCATCATATGATTTTACATTCTATGTATAAATTTGTCACTATATCATACAATGTGTCATATTCCATATGGGTTATTTTTGCATGCCTCCCCTGAGGTTTCACATAATAACAGTTTAATCGAAAGTATGAAAGTATTTTTACATCCCTTCCTTGCAGTTAGTATTTTCGTCAGTTGACCGTTTGTGGACCAACAAGATGACAAAAATACCCTTTCAAGTCTGACAGGTACAATTTCCCAACTAATATTTGGCAAATTTAGCAGTGTAAGCATATTCAAAAGTTTAAAATACCCACATCAAACATAAATTTCACATTGCTTAGAATTTGAAGATTTGGGGTAAAAAAAAAATTCAAAAATGCTAATATTACCGTTGGAATCAACAATAATATTGGCAGCAACTTTGCCTATAAGTACTTCAATAAAACAATGTTTAGCTCCCATGACCATTTGACATTTATTTTGAAGGAAACAAAAAAGCCATTGCATGAACTCATGAAGCTTATGCTATACATTCTTGTGAATCATTATATCAGCCAGTATACAATCCAAAAATAGAAAACACATCAGCAAACACATGGACTCCCAAAACTCAAACACATCATGCAGATCAAACATGCAAGTAGAATATGAACCAGCTTGGAGAAATTGGGTTAACGGCAGGCTAATCAGATTCTCAAATCGTTTATGCAGGTGCCAAACCAGCGCTGAAGTGAAGATATTAGAATCTGATGATAATCCTCACAAGCTTTATTACACATGCATGAACAATCCAAAATGTGGATACTTCAAGTGGTGGGTACCAAACAGAACCGACTTAAAAAATAGGGCTATTTTTTAAGGGAATGCGACTGCTATGGTGTATTCTCATGTCATAAATACGATGGATATTAATGTAAAAGAGGTGAAGAGCATTGTGAAAAAGTTATTGAAACCTGGACACTATAAAGATGTATTGAAAACAATGATGTATTGTAATGTAATCTTACTGGCAGTAAATGTTATGATGCTTAGGATGCATAATACCTAAAGTTGTAGAATCTAATTGCTTGGACACCAATTTAGTAATGGAGTAACGAAAATTTAAGTAGTTAATTTCTAATGCATATAAAACAGCCAAAAACAAACAAAAAGATTATTAAATAAATGAACAACAACCTACAAATATCCTCTTCATATCAGTTGAACATTAAGCCAATAAACTCAACTTTAAAAAGGTGTCAGTCGACAGCATATTAGTGTTCATGAAACAGATAAAACAGCAAGCTAAAGCCTTAAGTAGTATACATGAAATGAATACTAAACCAGCAAGCTCAACTTTAAGTAGTATACATGAAATCAACACTAACCCAACAAGGTCAACCATAAATAATCAACTTATCAGGTCCAACAACACTGGACTGAGTTAAGCTTATATTCCCAGTAAATGTGGCATTTGAAGCAGATCCATCATTACAATGTACCGAGCCAGAGCATTCCTCGCTTTTCTACACACACACACACACACACACACATATAGATAATTAGTTTGTATTATATACATAATAATTTGATAATGATAAAATAAATATATGAAACAACATAAATGCTGACCTTGGACGATCTTCTCTTTATTTCAGATTTGTAGATATTCAAAGACTTCATAAGCTCTTTGCAACCCCTCTTATTGTGGGCCCATTGATCGCATCTAGAGCATTTCACACTTGAACTTATTTTAAAGGTCTTCGCTTCACCAGCTTCCTTCCTTCTCTTGGTTTGAGGTCTGCCAGCAGTTCTAATGATCACTGGTGGTAAACGATTGTCATGTAAAAGCAATGGCTAGTTACTTTCCTCAGGTACCGGATAAAGTTTGTGAGAGTATGTGTTCTTGAATGATGTCTTCTTGAGCAAAGGGTGAACATAAACATCCACATTGAACTGCATGGCATCAATGCAACATATTGCATGCTTACAAGGCAATCTTGACACATCCCACTCCCTACAATCACAGTGTTTGCCTAACAAATCAACTGTAATTCTCTTAGAAACATCTTCCATCACCTCAAAAGTTTCGGTGTGCCTAAAGATCACTTGCAATGACCTAGACTCCTCCCTAACTGCCATAATCATTCTCCTTAGAATTGGAGGCAGTTCATCCTTCCAAGACAAAACTTGTTGCTGTCTCTTATGGATTAATGTCATCAGTGTCCTTCTTATCTTTTAAAGCATTCTCAAGATTGACATTGCTCTGAAATTTGTGATCCAATTGTTGAATGACTCACTCATGTTGTTGGTGACGTGATTGCACTTGGTGTGTGTGGGAAAATAGTGCTTAGCCCAGCAAACCACTGGTATTCCCATCAACCAGTCATGGGCAGCAGGGCTGATTTTATACAGTTCAACCATATGGTACTTGAATTGAGTAGCATTTGCACTTCTACAGGTTTGCCAAAACTCTTTCCTAAATAAAACATCTGGAAACTTTTGTTTAAAATTAGCATAGATGTGCCTACAATAATATCTCTTCAAAGCTTGCGGGAACACTCTCTGTAATGCATTCAATATTCCTTTTTGTCTATCGCTCATAAAACATAAGCCCTCTCCATTATTGCAGCCTATTTGCTCGTACAATTTCTCCATAAAGTACACCCAAGACTCGGTATTCTCATTTTCTACTACACAAACAACCAAAGGATAAATGCCATAATTGGCATCAATGCTAACTGCAGATAATAGTACTCCCTTATATAACCCTTTTAAAAAACAACCATCTAGTCATACGAACTGCCTACAACCCCCAAAGAAACCCCTTTTATTAGCATCAAAGAACACAAAGAAATCTTTTAAAATGTGGACTAACCCCATCCCACATCCAATCTTTATCTAAGGTTACTGTAAAACCAGGATTTAAACAATAATTGCATGCATGCACCTGAATAATTTCGTATAGCTTGCTTTATGATCTTGGCACAAAAGCTCTAAAGCCTTGTTCTTAGCACTATTCAGCCTTTGATTACAAAATGTTATCCTATATTTTCTAAACAACTCCGATCTAAGCACATCAATTGGCAGCTCAGTGTTAGCTCTAAACAAACGAAGAAAGGTAATAACTATCCAGGTTGAGGTTGCCTCATTGTTTTCACTATTTCTTACACAGGTGTGTTCTTAACAGTGTGTCTTGATCTGAAAATGCCTCTTATTCCAGTTTGGACTTGCATGTATCCTCCATGTACAGCCCTCAACAGCACAACAAAGTGTAACTCTTGACTTCTCATTCTTTACTCTTTTAAATCTGAAGTCATTCTTGATCGCAAATACCTTGACAATCTTCCTGAATTCATCCACATTTTTGAACAATTGACCAGGCTTAAGTATAATTTTCTCACCATCAGCTGCAAACTCAAAACCCCTCGAGTTTTGCTCATATTTACAGCAAGCTTCTTGAGCATCCTCACTATCATTGTGATCCGATTCAATACCACTATCATCTCCAGATTGATAGTCATCTAAGGCATCATCAAACTCATCAACTTCAAACTGATTCAGGTCTCCTTCACTGCCAATGTCCATATCATCTATATTTTTTTTTAGGTTTAAGTTCTTCAACATATGTGTTGTCATTAAGCCCCACTACTGCCATGCTTTCATATGAATCTTGCATTACGAGAGTTGCAGTTGCAAAATCAACAATGTTGCTTTCATTATTTAAATCAGGGAGAGCAAACTCTTTCTCCTCAGCAAAGTCAACCCACTCCACATCTGGTTCAGGTGCCAATAGAACTTTGAATTGTGCATTTGGGCTTTCATCTTCATCATTTCTATCTTTAGGCAAAGCTGAGTTGCCTCTGTCTTTTTTAAACTCATCAAATTCGGTTTTGATAATGAAGATGACCCAACTATATTTCTTCTCCTTTAACTTATTGAATGCATTTTGCAAATCAGATTATGTCTTCAAAGTGGCATAACTCGTCTCCCAAGGTAACATAACTTGGAATCTGACTTCAGTGGCATGCTTAATAGGCTGATCAAAGCATAAATCCCTGATATCAACCCACAACTTCTTTAAGTTGTACTGCTCTGGTATCACTGATGCAACGGTGAGCAAGTCACCTCCTACAACAGCCTCTATATCCATGTATATGGAGCTGGAAAAAAAATTTACATAAACATCTATTTACAATTAACACAGTCAAACCAAATATTTAAAAAAATTACATTTACTGAGATCATAGGTGCATTCATGATATTACACAACTTATATCTTATATAAGACTAAAACTGAACAACCCAACAAGTTATGCATTAACTGCACTGTCACCTCTAAAAACCCCACCTATTCAAAAACTACGCTGTCGATGCAAGCAAAAATATTCAATAATGAATTTACAAACATAAAATATATTACAAACCTTAAACTATTAAATCATTAGCTGCATACTGACAGAAACTGTCTTTTATGACTAACATCTACAGCGGCTACACCTTACGAAATAGATGACAAATCGAGCAAAATTCACACTCCTACAGTCAAGCACTATGAAATAAATGAACAAACAACCATCACTGTTATCCCAAAAATCCTTTATCAACTTCACCAACCAGCCAGAGAAATAGAATATGCCATTACACAGAACAGTGGCTGCAACTTACAATTTATGACATTACCAGATAAGAGTAATAAAAGTGTCCATGTAATTAACAAAATTAACCATTTTCACCCATTTCTCATTCGAGTCTCAGTCAAATTGCCTACAACTAGAATACTCATCAATTAACTCCAACATTATAAAAAATTGACTGCTAATAAATATTAAGCTGAAAATCTAATTAATTGGAAAAAAAAGTTAAAAACAAAAATACCAAACCACTGGGTTGCTAGTCGTGCTCGCAGGATTACTCGGCTTCAAGACTTGGGGCGTAACTAAAAGTTGTGCTTGTGATAACGCGACGAGGATTTGACACACACACACATACACACACACAGAGTCAGGAGCTGAAGTCATTTGCAATGACAACGAGTTGTGCAGATGTGGAGAGGTAGGAACCGCCAAACCGAAAGGAATGACTGGATGAGAAAGGATATGGCTCTTAGGGCTTGTTTTGTTTTGTGAAATTGGGAATTAGGGGAGCGTAATCGTGGGTTGCAACGGCGAGACATGGTGCGGCATAAAGGAATCACCGGGAGGGGTGACCAGATGAGAGAAGATGTGGCTGTTAGGGGTTACGGATCGGCTGATCAATTTTGGGGTTTTGATTTGTGAAATTCTTTTGTCTTTGAGCTGACCCAACAAGAACCGAAACCCAAATATAATTTCGGGTTTGGTTCAGTTCGGGTCAACCCGACCTGAAAGCCCCCCAAAGTTGATATATCACAGGATAGTCATCAACTAGTAATCGAACTAACATGATTTTTCTACTAATTCAACATAAATTGAAACCCAAACATTCACAACACAGCAACACTAATCTTTCCAACTTATATATCCAAAACGAAGAAAACCAAAGCTATGGTTTACTGCAATAGTTTTCTCTAAAAAAAAAAAATAACTTCTTCGCAGCTCCAATGCTAGTCGTGGAACCACGTCGCCGTCTGTACTCGCTTGTCGACAGTCTTCTATCACTATCCAAGCTTGTTTTGTTCATGGGTAAGTTCAAAGTAATGATGAATCTTGATCCTCAAGCTCGATAATACTTGCTTGTTTTCACACTTATGCTACTGAGGAGTGAACTTTGTGCAAGTGTAAATTGTGCAAGTGTAAATCTTTTTGCAAAAGATTTACGCTTTTGTGAAGGCATTGTTTTTTGGATAATGATTTTGACTGGATAATGAAGTGATGCAGTAGGTTTTTCGCGCTTACTTGCAAAAGATTTACACTTAGGCATTGTTTTTGTACAGTTAACTTTTTAAGTTTTTTTTAATTTTAAATGAGCTTTTGACAATATTTTAGCCTTGTATACTGATACTATACATAACTTTATACTAACTGTAGGGGATGAATGTAAAAATACTGTCATACTTTCTATTAAACTGTCATTACGTGAAACCTTAGGGGAGGTATGTAAAAATAACCCTATTCCATATATATGGTTTATTATGAATTTTATTCTATATAAATATATAATTCGTTGGCAATAACAAATTAAGATTAATCTCATACAATTATTGTTGATCTAAATGTAAGCTATCCAAACTATTAAGCACGTAATATAAATATATGAAGTTTTGGGAGCTAATACTAATAGATGATGGACTTGAAAATGGGAGCCATCCCTCCTTCTCCCAAGGTCTGATCTCTATGAAAATATTTAGATGTTCGTAAATATCTAAATAAATTTTAAGAACAAAGATGTCTACACACTTAAAATTTAAAAAATTTGTCATGAAGATTCCTAAATTTTTTAAAGAAGATACTAAAATTTTCTTTTAACCGTAATACTCTTTGACTCAAAAATTGACTCTAATATTTTATAAAAAATTAAAATATAATATTAAAATAAATGTAATGATATATACATTTTTAAAATATTTTAATATTTTACAATCTATTAGACATATTGTGTTATATTAAAGTAAATTTTTTAAATAAATATAAACATAATATTAAAATAAATATACTAAAATTTAAATTATTTTGAATATTATGTAAAATAATAATTTAACATTATTAGTACGTGAGACTTTCTTTTTCTAATTGAAAAATGTATTTAACCCCAATATTTATTTAAAATCTCTATAATAAGTATAAATATATTATTAAAAAATAGAATAATTTACATATTTAAATTTATTTAATTATTTTAATATTATAAATCTACTAGATAGTAGATAGATTGCATTTTTGTATTATATTCATATTTATTAAAAATCTTAAAATTAATTTTTAATTAATAAAAAAGAGATCTTAATAATTTTTTAAATGTTAGGCAATATATATATATATATAATTTTAAGGATGTAAATATCATTTTTTTTCAGTTAATTTATATTTAATTATGATATTAAAGCCATAATTAAATCTTTAAATTTTTTACCTTGGAAAGAATTAATCATGAGGAGAGCTTTTCTGTCTGATTCCACAACACAACACATGTGCATATATAAATAATATTATTACATAGCTGAGGATGAAGATTAAACGTTGAATATCGTAGATCAGCATGAGCCAGATAGCTAGCATAATCGATTAAGATACAATACACGCGCATTTATAAGTAATATCATGACATAGTTGAGGATGAAGATTGAGGATCAGCATGAGCTAGCTAGCTAGCTAGTAAGCACATCCTCGATTGAGATACAATCCGCCGGGGGGAGGACTGCAATGTTCACCTTTCTTGGAATTCCGGGGATCGGGGGTACAAGGCTTGTAGGGACCAGGTCTCGCACAATCGATTACTTGCTTAGCCGCGATTCCTACGTTCAGAGTGGTAGTTCTTGGAACAGCAGCGGCCAATTGCAATTCCGAATCATCCTCAGAAAACAACATGTCATTGTGATCAAAATGGAAATTAGCCATGTTGGTTCTGTTGCTCTTATTCACGCCTGCAGCAGCATCAGCACAAGATTGATCATTTGCGGCGAAGAAGAGTATCGTGACTATGATGGTCGCTGCTAAGGCACCACCTCCCAATCCCATCACGTTACTTCTCATGTTCTTTCCTCTCTTTTCCCTGTACACTCTACTGATTTCTTTTTCAAGCTTGTTTGTGAGAACTAAGAAGCCAGCTTCTCCCCAAGTTCCCCTTTACTATAGCGCTTCAATTACGAATTGTATCATTTTTTTTCTTTTTTAAATAAATAAATTAAAAGGAGAGGCCCTGATCCAACTAGAGGGTTTGTACGGTGGAGATTGCTCTTATGTACGCCGATATTTATGGCGAAATTTAATGTCATTAAAAGTTTTTGTCCAGAAAGTGACTTCCGAGTTAATGTCATAAAAAGTTTTTGTCCCGAAAGTGACAGTACGTTTTGGTGGGGATACGCAGCACGACGCGCGGATCGAACTTAAAATTTACTTAAAATTTTAGGTACATGAGTTTTAAAAATATAAATTTTAAAAATATATATAAATTTTAAAAAAATATGTCAACAGTTTAATATACATTCTTAAAAAATAAAAAAAATTATTAGATTTTTTTGTGCCGTGTCAGATATAAGTAAAAAAATTTGAACACAGTACAAATATAAACAAGCATCAATCTTGTTTTAGTGGGTTCATCCGACCCATTAACCATCTCTAAGTATCTCACCCTAGCTAAATCGGTTGGGTTTAAAACAAATTTATTTTAGTTTTTTATAAGTATACAGTAAGTAAATACTAGGGACTTTGACCTAGTGATAAACTTGTAACTTCAACTTTGTTGATGGCACAACTATTTTTGCGGATTAAAACATTTTTTAGTAGAAATAAATATTTTTTAAATATTAGTACGAGTAAAATTTTGTACTGGTAATAATAAATTTTCTTGATTATAATGTAAATACATTTAGATTTTTTTTAATAAATTATGTATTGTATCATGTACAGGTTGCATCAAATTTCAAAAAAGTATTCAAAAACAAAAAAAAATAGAACATAAAAAGTTGCAATATTTTTTTAAACTTATCCAAGGTGTATTTCAAATAAGGAGTTATGAGAGATGTGGTATTTAATAAGAGAATGATGATTTTGAATAATTTTTCAATTCATTTTGTAGTCCTTACCTGATGAATATTACATGATATAGGACGTAAATAAGTTTTTGGATGATATAGACATTACTTAATGAAACAAAACAATTTTGATATTAATGTTAATAATATTGAAATAAAAATATTTTAACCTTCAGTAGCCCACAAACTACACCCAATTTTAAACTACATGTTTGGGTTTAAGGTGATGATGTAGTAGACAGCAGAAGGAAAAATAAAATTAATTAATTAAATTAAATGATGCTATAATCTAAAATCAAGTCCTTAGACTCGCATTGTTGTGAAATTTTAAAATAATGCTCAACACATAAGATGGAAGATAAAACTCCTGTTATAGTAATACAAGGAAGGATTTTATTAATTTAATAATTCATTGAAATAATAATAATAAGGCCTCCATATTTATAATAGAATAATACACTTTCCTAAGTAAATTTTTGCCAAAAAATAGAATCACAATCGAACTCAAAATGAAGAACGTAAAACATACCTAATTGTCTCCAATTAAGATGACAACTATGAAATAGACCTAAAACAACTGAAATTCTAAAATTCCAGATAAGCGACCCTTATAAGTTGATTAGTAGCACAAATTTCCAAACTTCGATATAGACATATTAGTACATTGTAATATAATTCATTAAAAAAAGGTTCATATTATGTAAATTCAGTTGTTGTGCCTCCAATATTATGCTGAAGCACAAATATACAGAGGCGGATTTACTATAGGACCAGTGGGGGTTTGGAAAAAAAAAACTCTATTTCATAAAAAAAATTTAACATATTTCTAAATAACCCTGTCAAATTATTAGATAATCTCATCCTTTAAAATTTAAACTATTATTTTATTAATTACAAAAGTTCTACTTTGACTTAAAAATCTAAGCCCATAGCCCAAAATATTTATAATTCCTAGTTATTGAATTGTGGGTACCACATTTTAACTAGAGATTGAATTAAATCAAAAAGGTTATATTCAAGTTTTCAATTTTTATGTGTTGTTATTTAATTTAGCCTCCGGTAAATTATTTTTCTACATTTGCCATTGCAGATATATACCTTTAGGATCTACTTGGTAGTTGGATAAAATCATGTGATTGGTTTATTTTGGTAGAAATAATTCTTTTTTTTTTAGGAGTGGTAGAAATAATTCTAATACTACAATTTGGTGTATAAATTTTTCGGCCCCGCCGTATAATTCAATGAATAGTGTGAAAACTTGTACAAGGAGAGCTAGGGATAATTTTCTTAAGGCTAAAATCTAATCCTAAGTATTGCATGAGTCAAGGAAAAAGATTAAAAAGGGAACAAAATCTTTTTTTTTCCCAAATTAATGATGTATGGTTAAATAAATATATGTGGTTAACCAATTGATTTTGTTTTTAAAATTTTAATAACAAATTATTTTTAGCATCTAATTTCATCTTATATAATCCAATTTAATCTTTCGCACATCAATGATGTGGGGCAAATTCAATACATGTACGAGTAATGTAGCTTTCATCATTTAGGGCATGTTTGGTACATTGTATTATAGGGTATTAAAATACTGTTCACATTAAAATAATATCAAACCCATGTTTGGAACAAAATTGCAAGGAATTAGGGTGGGGGGCTAATGCGTCAACTGATGCATTAGCTTTGCTTTTTTTTTTTTTTCATTTTGCTTTTGCTTTTAACTTTTCTTTTTGCTTTATTATTATTATAATATTAAAATAATAAATAAATATAGTTTTTATTTAATATAATATTTTATTTTATTTTTTTACATTATAATTATTAATATAAATTAATAAATAAATAATTTATCATTCAATAATAGTATATTTTTTTTATTTTTACATTATAATTTATTAATAAATTTATAACTTATTATAATTAATAAAAATATTTAAATATGAATAAATTTGAATAATATTAATTTAAAATTAATAATAATATAAATAATAACATAAAATATTAATGCAATTTAAATATATTAATATAATATAAAACATTAATATAATATAATATTTAAATTAATTTAATTAAAAATAATAATACAGTGCTAATGCAATACAGTATAATACAATACACCAACATTAAAATAATGCAATACAACATAATATAATACAGTGTGCCAAACGCACCCTTAAAGCAAACAAGGAGGTGGTTATGCAAGTCCTATGGTCAATAGAAAGCAGCTCCGTACTATTTTACTGATGATAGCTAGCTTGTCTTCTAGTCGACTTTTTATTTTAATCATACTATTTGGATTCCTGGCAACAAATAAATAAAATAATAATGTTAGATATTTCAATATTTAATTTTAAATTAAATCCTAACTAATGTGGCATTTATCGTAATTTTATAATAAATTATAAAATCTATCATCCAATAAATAAGTGACGCATAGTATTTAAATTAAATTTAAGACTCGAATGTTGGAATTCTTAATATTATTGATAAATAAATCACAAAAATGTACAAAAATTAATGAAAAACAGAACAAGAGGAGATAACATATAAGTTGTATAATCAAGCTTATGTATTCTATAGTTAATTAGAATTTTCAAGTTAATCTCTATTTAGCTTAAATTTATCAAATGAAGTATGGAAAAAAAATTAGAAAAGTGTTATGCCCAGGATATTTTGTTAAAATAGAATAGAAACTGGATATGATATTTTTAACAACGTAAATTATCAAACTTAAAAATTATATCAATACTCTAGCTCTTGCTTTAGAAAACATATTTAGGGCCAGTTTGGTAATACTATAGTTTTTTAAAATAAGTGTTATTAGTTGTACTGTAGAAATAATCAATTATGAAAAGAATCAGTTAAATATTTAGTAAAATTTATTTTTAAAAGTACTATGAGTTTTAAAAACAGTTGCATGCATTTGATGAATCTTATTGTTAAATTACTGTAAGAATACAAATAACTAAATAGATGTAATATAAAATAAAATTTATTTGCCATATGTGTGTGTGTGTGTGTGTATAATATAATATTTTTTATTGTGTATAGATAATAATTGATAGATGAAATAAATATTTTATTTTATAAGTTTTATTTTTTATTTTGTTATCTCATTATTGGTAATATTAATATTAATATCTTTAAATTTCTTGATTTTGTTTCCTAATTAAATAAAGATAATTTTAAATATTTATAATATGTGTGAGGATATATATAGAATTTTAATAAGAATAAAACTGATTCTCAAAATTAGAATTTGAAAAGCTACTCTTTCCCTGCTTTTTAAAATGTACTGTGGGATGGATAATTTTGGCAAAAATTATTTTTTAAAAAATTTACCAAATACAAAATTAGCTTGTAACTTTCAAAATCATTTTTGAACCTCCCAAAAGTAATCCCGAATGAAGTCTTAGTAATCCTAATATAATTAATTCAACCTTTCAGTATCTTAATATAGTTTTAAGAATAAATTTTTAAAATTTGATTTTGAGAATTAGTTTTATATTTAATAAAATATTACATATAGGATGCATTTAAGGCGTGGTTGGTGGCCCGCATAAGGCTGCATAAAAGTACTGTTTTGTATTAAATTAATGCACACTCATGTTTGGCAACAAAACCAACACACACAACATTGCATTAAAGGGGTGAGCTAATGCGGTGAGTCTAAGGGTGGACAAATCCAATCCAACCCAATGGACCCAACCTAGCTTAATCCAACCCAATTTAATTTTGACGGATTGAGTGAGTTATTATGGGTTAATTGGGTTAATTTTTTTCAAACCCAATTAATAATTGGGTTGGGTCAGGTCGGGTTAATTATGATGAACCAATTTAATCCAACCCAACCCAACCCATATACTAATAATATAATTCTCAATTTGCAAAATCCTGAAAATCTAAACGACTAATCTATTTTTATTCTCTTTTATTTTTTTATAAAAGAGATTATTTTATTCTTACATTTACTATAAACTCTAATATCAGAATTAAAATCACTTTCTTAAATCTCAATTCGCAGTCAACTAAGGTATTTCTCTAATTTATTCATTCTATATTCTTTATTTTTTTTCAAATATTAGACCATGAATATAATTTTCATGCTATAATATATTTATATTTAATTTTAATAAGTTTTATTACAAGTTTCTTATCTTCTTCTTTATTTAATTTTTAATTTTGATTCGATCTTCAAATTTTCAACCCAACCGAATAATTTAACAGCTTGGGTTGGGTTGGGTTAAATATGTTTATTTAATTAGGTTGGGTTATTTTTATTTTAATCCATTCAATAATGAGTTGGGTTGAGTTTTCACAAACCCTATCCAACCCAACCCATACCACACCCCTAGGTGAGTTGGGTTTAAGTTAATGCGGCAACTGCCACTTGTTTTTGTTTTTTTTTTCCTTCCTTTGGCTTTTGCAATTGCGGCTTCACTTTTGCTTTTGCTTTTGTTTTTACTTTATAATAATAATAATAATAATAATAATAATAATAATAATAATAATAATAATAATAATAATAATAATAATAATAATAATAATAATAAATAAATATGACTTTTTAATTTAATATAATATTATATAATATTTTTATTTTTACATTATAACTTATTAATAAATTTATAATATAATATAACTAATAATAAATATTTAAATTTGAATAAATTTGAATAATATTAATTTAAAATTAATAATAACATAAAATATTAATATAAATATTATATTAATATAATATAATATTTAATTTAAATTAATCACAAACAAATATTACAGTACAATGTAATACCAAACATTGTACAATATTGTTATAATACAATGCTAATGCAATATAGTATAATACAATACACCAGCATTAAAATAATGCAATACAGCATATTATAATACATCAACATTAAAATAATGCAATACAGTATAATACAATACAGTGTGCCAAACGCACCCTTAGTACATTGTATTGCTTTGCAATGTATTACATTATTTAATATAAAGTATATTGCATTAGACTATATTGTATTAGTATTGTATTATATTAATTATGTACAAAGTTTGTGCTACATTCTATTGTATTAAATATAATAATATTTTTTTTATATAAAATTCATTAAACTTAATAATATTAATATTTTAAATTTTATTATTTAAATTTTATATAAAATAATTCAAATGCATTAATTTAATAAATAATCATAAATAAATTAAATAACTTTAACTAATTAAAAAAAATTGCTTTTAAAAAGAATTTAATGTATACCTGCGTAAACCCTAAGGTCATGTTTGGTTTGAAGAAAAGGGAGAAGAGGAAAAGAGTGGAATGGAAAAGAATTGAGAAGAGTAGTGAAATTAAATTTTGTTGTTTGGTTTGATATAAAATTTGATAAGGAAATGAATTATAATTTTTTTCTTTAGATAAATTTATCCTTTGCCTTAAATATTAAACTATTTATATTAGTAATATATATATATATATATATATATATAATGGTGGTCCGGTCGCCGGCGGCAGAAGTCCGGCGGTGGTCCGGCGACTTTCCGGCGGTGGTCCGTCGACTTTCCGGCGGTGATCTATTTATAATATTAAATCAATAAAATAAATAATAAATAATAATTATTAATGGCATTAAATAAGTTAAAAAGATAAAGGGTAATTTTGGAAACTTTAGTTTCAAATATAAGAGGAATTTAAATTCTTCACTACTTAGTGTGGAATTCAAATTCTACATTATGATGGATATTAAATTCTAATGGAAATTAAATTCTTATATATTTTGTCAAATCAAACAATGGAAATAAAAAGAAAATTTAAATTATTTTCCTCTCCTACATTCTCTCTTCCCAACCAAACACCGCCTAAGGGGTCGCGAGTTTCTTTTATGCAGGAAAATCCGCACGAAACTTTTACCTAATGATGCACAATGCGCCTTCTTTATATTGCCAAGCACTGGATTCTCTTTAATGCAGGGCTCGCTAATAATGCTATCCAATGCATCATGCCAAACAAACCCCTATTACATAAACTCAAAACTATCATTACTTAATTTAAGTACAAAATCAATAAATATACAAGCAATAAATATTACAATGAGTTTTTATTTTTCATTAGTAAGTTTTTTTTTAAAGTTATTTCAATAACTCTGTATTATTTACCTATTTTATCTTCTATTTATAAATTTTAGGTGTAATTGATAAAAGTAATGTTTTGTTTAATGCTTAATGTTGATTTATAAGTTTTATGTTTTATTTATAAGTATTTATTTTGTTTAATAGTAAGACACCAATTTACCATTTTTATATTAATTAATTTTTTTAACCTTCCATTTACAAGTTTTGTGTTTGTTTTTTAAAGTTTATGTTTTACTCTATACTTGAGGTTGATTTATTAGTTTTATAGTGATTGTTTTGTTTACCAATAGTATATTAATTTACCAGTTTTATATTTATTTATTTATTTTACATTTCATGTATAAGTCTTATATTTTATTTGTAAAATTTATGTTTTATTTTGCATTCAATGTCAATTTACTAGCTTTAAATTATATTTTTAAGTTTTATTTTATTTACTAGTAATGTAACAATTTACTAGTTTTATATTAATTTACTCATTTTATCTTTCATTGTAAGTCTTATGTTCCATTTCAAAATTTATATTTTATTTTCCGTTTAATGTTGATTTACTACTTTCTAGTTATATTTGCAAGTTTTGGTTTTATTTATCAGTAATACATCAATTTATAAAGTTTATATTAATTTACTTGTTTACCTTCCACTTACAAGTCTTATATTTCATTTTCAAAATTTATGTTTTCATTTATAGTTAATGTTGGTTTACTAATTTTATATTATATTAGTAAGTTTTTATTTTTATTTTTTAACTAGTAATACATCAATTTAAAAGTTTTATATTTATTTACTTGTTTTACATCTATTCGTAAGTCTTCTATTTCATTTTCAAAATTTATCATTTATTTTCACTTAAAATTGATTTAATAGTTTTAAATTATTTTTGCAAATTTTTATTTTGTTTACCCGTAATATATTAATTTACCAGTTTTTATTAATTAATTTATTTTATCTACCGTTTATAAATATTATTTTCCATTTTCAAATTTTATGTTTTATTTTATAGTTAATGCTGATTTGCTAGTTTTATTTTATATTTGTAAGTTTTTATTTTGTCTATCAGTAATACATCAATTTACCAATTTTATATTTATTTACTTATTTTAATCCATTATAAGTCTTATGTAACATTTTCAAAATTCATGTTTTATTTTACTGTTAATATTGATTTATAAAATTTATGTTAAATTACAAGTGTCTTATGTTTCACTTACATAATTTATGTTTAATTACAGTATTGATGTTGTAATTTTAATCATAATATGGTAGAATGACCCAAGCATTGACATATATCATGTTAATGAATTTAATGTACTTTATGATGCTATACACTAAAAATAATTCTTTTTTTTTTGAAGAAATCGTAGGATAAATAATAATCGTTAAAATAATAATAATGTGTTGCTATATTATCACAAGTTATGAAATTTACAATAACATCTTTTAAATCTTTATAAGCGAAGTTGAGGGATAAATAATCCAATAAAAAGAATTACTTATGTCTTTTCAAAGAAGGAAAATTAGTAGGTTTTATTTTGGTGATGTGAAATTAAATTAATTAGATATTTTAGAATATTTTTTAATGTTTTCATTTAGACTTTTTAGATTGAGTTAAAAGTTAAAAAAAAAAGATTTTTTTTTTCCTTTCTAGTAAGTTAAAAATTCAATAAATTTTTTATCAACTTGAAAAGGCAAATAGAGTAATTATCTTAATTCACTTAAGCACATTAAATTAATTACCTCCATTATGTCTTATTAAAAAAAAAGTCAATTAAGTTAGAATACAAACACTCAAATAGATTGTAAAAAACCTTTTTTTTTTCAAGTAAATCTTGGTGTGCTTACCTACCGTTTGTAAGATGTGTCACGAATTAGCTATTTAAAAGGAAAATGATGTTAACATGACTTCATTTATAGTTTATTAAGTACATAGCCACATATTATATTCTCAAATACCTAATAAAATGTTGAGTACTGCACTAACTCACGAGAGACTTTTAATAAGGATATTGGAGAGATCTAAATGTTGAGTGCTACACTAACTCATAAGAGATTTTTAATGAAGATATTGGAGGGATCTAAAATATTTGGATGTATGGCTGCAATTGATTCGATAATTTCGCCCTACATTAATGGCGGTCTAAAACTGTGGGTTGAAATTCTAGTGGTGGAAATATTCTTTTAATAATTTTATAATTGGAAAAACATTTGACAGATTAACAATTATTTAACTATTCAGCCAAAAATTTAGGCTTTTGGCTTGATGTTCCCCATTTCTTTTTTTAGTATAGGATAGCAAAAGCAATTTCCTCCATCGAATTCTAGGTTCAATTTTTTCTTTTTTGGCGAAAATATTTTTTAATTTTAAATGGTTGGATAAATTTATTTTAAGACTAAAAGTTAAATGAAAGTAATAATTGAGAAAAAAATGCTTTCATTGTGCATTTCTGAAAAATGTACTAGAAAATAACAATAATAATAATAATAGAAAAAAGTTTGTCACTTCTTGAAAATATCACCGCATTTATAATCTATTCAAATTATTTATTAATTCAACGTGTTATTTAATAAAGGAATGCCATTACTCACTTTAAGGGGACGTGATTAAAATATTATTAAGTGTATTTTATTTACATATTTTTCAACAAAATCGAAGACTAATCAATGTGAAGAATCACCAACCTCCATCCACCTCGTCAATGACGAGTCAACACCAAAAAATTGCATACGATTATCACATACTGGAATCAGTTAACGATACAAAAAATTGGCCACATTTTTCGGTGAATTTGAAGACTAATCCATCTCGAAAACAGTTGCACTCCATTACCAATTTATCATGTTTTAAATCAGTTACAATTGTCACATCTGCTTATAATGATAACATTTATACATATATTATTGTCTTACTCTAATTAAATATATTTAAATCAGAAGAACAAGAACAATACCCCCACATGAGCTCGGCATAAAGTGATTTAAAAGAGAAGTCCAACAAAATTGTTCAACTATCTTTTCGAGATTAAAATTGCACTTTTTTTAATGTTTTAAATTAAAAAAAAAATGGTTAATAGCTAACTCCTTAGCTATATTGGTCGGGCCACTGAGGGAATTGCACGGGATATACTCCGTTTATCTCATAATACCTAAAATATACCTTCATCCATTAAAACATGTAACTTTATATATACATACTTAAAAAAATCAGGGAAAGTATAAAAATAGCTTCAATAAAATGCCAAGAAAAAATTAATACTCGACTCATTCAATCTACTTACTCGACTAGATAATCGACTTATTCAATTACCTTAACTTTTTACTCAACTGAATGCTCAACTTATCAGACTTCGTACCCGACTTCGTACTCGACTAGATACTCAATTTATTCAATTGTCTTCACTTCTTACTCAACTAAATACTCAACTTATCAGACTTCATACCCGACTTCGTACTCAACTAAATACTCGACTTATTCAATTACCTTCACTTCTTACTCGACTGAATGCTCAACTTACCAAACTTCATACCCGACTTAGTACTCGACTAGATACTCGACTTATTCAATTACTTTCACTTCTTACTCGACTGAATGCTTAAGTTACCAGATTTCAAGACTATTTTTTAAGACTATTTTTTACTTTTCTTATCTTCGTGAGATATATGTATGTAATAAGTAATAAATTTAGTATTTAAGAATAAATTGGAGATATTTAAATAAAAAACCCTCGGGCACTTCCTTTTCTTATTATCTTTTAAGGCGCAACATTCGAGAATTCCCTCCAAAGAATTAGAGGCATGTGAGGATGCAGAAATAAGTTTGTAATAGCAAGAGGTGAAAACGTCATTTTCACAACATTTTTAAAACACCACCATCAAACTTTGCCTGATTAAACCCTCCTAACCTCCTATTCCTAAAGCCTTTGGTTACCGAGAAAACGAAAAAATATATATATATGTATCATTTATCACTTGCAGTTGCAGATATATATATATTAAGCCATAAAGAATTTTTGAAAATATCTGCAACTGCAAGTGATAAATGATACAAAATCCAACTTTGCAAACGTTCACATTCCCGGTAAAGAAAAAGCAGTAAGATTTCATGTAGATACTGGTTGTGCACTCACTTTGCAAACCTCTACCTTGAACCCACAATCCATTAGCAGCAGTAGCCATGCTCTCTGCTGTTCAGAGAGCCGATCCCTGGGGCCTTTAACTTCGACGAGTTTGGCTTCACCCCTGTATTCGTTGTGGAAACGCCATATCAACAAATCTGGCATTCCACTGGACCAGCTTCCGTAATCTTGGGCAAGATGTCGGCACAAATGAGCCAAACAAGGGCCCCCGATACAGGTAACAGCTGCTCGAAGCTCAGAGAGAGAATGCCGGTCCCAGTTAACCCCTCTGCAAACTGTTCCCACATGTGATTCCCAAGATGTGATGAGAATCTCCTCGGCCATACCATCATAAATTTTTTGTAGCTGAGATTCTATAAGGTTCTTTCTCACTATATAAAAGCTATCCGTTGCCAAATCCAAGGGAGCATTCTGCGGGGAAAGAAAAAAAAAAGATAAATAATTTCAGGGTTGTTTCCTTTCTTCGTCTGGACAACTTGGACCTCTTTTAGGAGTATATTAATACACACACTTCCTGATTTTAATAAAACAAAATAACAACTTCGACTAAGTTAGAAGATTAAGCGATCAATGTGAAGAATGAATGGTAAGTTCATACCTAGAAGCAATAACATGTTTGGCTATTTTGGTTATAAGAGCCAAGTGTCGGACTGAAAGCAAAAATCAGAGTTCTATTTTCTGTCATATTTTTAAATGCTTATTTTTTTGGTATAAAGCTCATTTCTAGGCATTTGTTGGAATGATTAACGAATTCAAAAGAATATTCCATTTTTCTTTGTATTCAAGAATATCAGGAAGCTGCTGTTAGATGAATTTCTTGGCAATTTTGGATTTTTTCTTGGATAAGTCATTTTGTAAACTGCTGGGCCCACCTCTTTGTAATTTCTTCTATTGTTAATAAAGTTTCTAGTAAAAAAAAAGGAAAAAATGAAGAGGATCTCTCTTAAATAATTGGCAGATTGTGGAGACAACAAAACGGAGTTTAGGACCCCCAATCTGATTCAATTTATTCAATTTCATATCTTCCGTTTTATTACTTCCATTTCTCCAATTTTGGAGAGAATTGTAAAAATAAACCCAATTGAAGTACTTAAACAATAGAAACCGAGTGGTGGTAAGTGCATGCATGTGCATATGAAGATACATGTGTATGTTAAAGATCAGGGAGAGAATGAGAAGTTAGAAAAAAGAATACCTGAAATCTGCTGCGGAAAACATCAGGTACATCAGAAAACAAAATGTCCCACATGAGAAGCCCAAAAATAGTTAACCAAATGCCACTCTCTGTATGAACACCATGCCACCCACCTCCTTCCCCAGCATAATACTGTAAAGCAAGCTGCTCAACTCCACATTTTTCACCATCCTCTCCATAGAACCAGCTTTTCATACCAATTTCACAGTTCAAAGGCCTCCCTTGAACATGAAACTGTTTTATTTACAAGGAAATCAGATTCGCAACATTTTAGATTTATAGTTCAAGAAGCATCTCAATCTCAAAATCTTAAAAAATTAAAGCAATAACCTCAGTGATCTTTCTTTTAATGGATTCTGAAAAACTAGGAATTTTCCACCGCCTTGGTGGTTTCCCCAATCGAAGGACCCTCCTTTGTAGTGCTACTCTTGAACCAGCACGTACCCATGAATCCAGTAACCCACCTTCAGCAACTGACAGACTCTCACTGGGACAGCCCATATGCTCCAAATCAATAGACAACCTCAATGTCCAATATCCTCTTCTACTATCACAGGTGAAGCAACTTAGCAGCCTTCTCAGCAAATTTATGGCATCATTGAACCTGAGACAGAAATAGGATCATTTTGATAGCAAAATGTCTCAACTGCATCAAATGCAAAAACTCTTCATTTTTCCTGGGGCACCATGTTTCCAAACTAGTAATTGAACTCAATTCTTTCTGGCATTAATCAGTCAGTGATAACCAAAGAGCATTATGCTTAATGCAAACAATTACCCGCTGGAGACATAGAAAAGTAGAATAATCAATTATTTTCTAGAAGAGAAAAAAAAGAACAAAGGTTTAAAAGGTGGCATATGATATGAAACTGTTCTTTTACCTCTAAAGATAACGTTATTTATCCTTTGCCAAAGGTAGGAGACTAAGAGAGGTGTCTTGTGCAAAATAACAAATGAAGTAGTGTGGAACAGAACAGCAAAAATCCTTATCAACTTCACGCAAAGCAAACACCTATCTTTCACCAAGTTATCAATTTTATGATGTACTTATTAAGATGGGTTAATTTCAGATTACCCCTCATGAATTGAATTCAAATCATCCCTCTCAATTTACCTATATTTTTGTTAAGAAGACAAAAAAATTTTCATCAACCCACACCCAATTTTCCCTTATCTTTTGGACAAAACCGAGAGTAACTTGAGGTTTTTAAAAATGAGGAGGTGATTTCAAGATAGTCAATTCACGAGAGGGGTAATCCGAAATTTCCAATTAAGATCAATTTTCCTTATCACTGATTGAAGCAATGATAAGAAAAAGCATCTTGCTTAATGCGCACAACTGAAAACTAAAATAAAGTTTTCTTCCAGTTATGCCAGAGGTGGTGGTATTAATAGGGAACCAAAAAAGAAAAAAAAGTGCAACCAATGGGGGGAAAAATATAAGGATTCTTTCAATTATATAAAAGGTGGTAGTATTTAAAGTTTTAGAAGTTACAACTCCAATGATAGGAGGTATAAACAAGACAACTTAGCCAATCAATGGAGGAAGCTTTTGGACAAAGGAGTACATACATCCAATTATTGGGAGAGTTCACCTAAGCAATCACACAAGCTTTATAGAATGCTTTTGCATATGCTGCAATCCAACAAGAGCATTCTTGCTTTAAGACAACTTTTTACTGAGAATAAGATTCAGTTAGGTAGACGATTAGGAAGCATATTGTAATGAAATGGAGTTCATTTCAGAAAGCAATTGCAAGTATGACTGTGGCAGCAGGAAAAAGGCAAAAGAGGGAAAAAAAGGAGAAAATGATAGAGCATTGACTGATCAAGAAATATGGTAGTTGTCACGCAAAAGGGTTCTACTTTCAAAAGAAATACAATTATGCTTTTAAGAAAGGGGAAAAAAAAAGAATTTTGATTGTAAATTGCATACCTATGCTCACGCTCAAGAAACGAAATTCCTAACAAGACCACTTTTGAGTACACCCATGACGCCGAAAAGCACGAATGAAATGTATTTGCTAATTCAGAAGTTATGGATTGAACTGCTTTGCAGGAGCTACTGGACATACGGGATTCAGCTATCATAATGCATCGTAAAACCAATTCAATGTTGTTTTCATCAAGAGATTGATCCATTATTTGTGCCAATTCAATGGCCTGCAATAAATAACAACACTTAGAGCAAAGGCAACAAACTCTCCAACAATATTTCCATATAAACACAAATGAAGACCTCTTCATAAGCAAGCAAGTCACATAGACCAGAGAAAATCTGCTCTGCAATTATGCAGTTGTAAGTTGGATATTTGACAATCCCCAGATCAACTAGCAGAAATGCAGACAGATCCTGCTCTCCATTAAGGAAAAAAAGCCTCTGCATAAGAAAATTCCAAAGAAAATACTTAGATGTAAAACCAAAACCCAAAAAAAAATAGAAGCCAAATGAGCACCTCGGCACGCCAGATAAGATGTTCGGCTTTTGAAGATACTCTAATACATAACCCTGTTCTGTCCAGAATCATTTTTGGTAGGAATGGACTGCAAATTTGAAAAACAAGGAGAGACTAAAATTAACAAAAAAATATAAGACTTAAAAATCTCAAAATACTATAAGACTTAAAAATCTCTTAAGTATATCATATGTACCATATACCGTCTTCATAGAAACAAAGAAGAGATGCAATAACCTTTTGCTTTCTTGAACCACGATGGCAATTCTGAAGACTCAATAAAGAACATTGCAGAGCAATTAAAAGACTATAGAAGAAATAAAGACCACAATATGAATATTATATAGAGTTGAAGAAACACTTCTCTAAAGGAACACCACTGAATGGAATGCTCTTCTTTTCCTTTGTCTAACAAGTAGGTATGGATGATGGAAAATATCATACTGGAAATGAATAGAAATTCATATAAAGGAATCCTTGCTTAGTCAAGGCATGGATCCTCAAGGTTTCATGCAGATATCAAGGTCTTCAAAACAATTACTGACAAAAAGAACATATCTTTGGAAAGAGCATCAAAATATCTAACTAAATATAATTTTTGGCAAAGGAAAACCTGATATTAAGTTAGTGTGAAGCATATCTCGCCAACTAAAATAAATCATACAGTTACTGGAATCTGAAACTTATGCTCGTGCAAGTATCGAGGTCTTCAAAACAACTACTGACAAAAAGAACATATCTTTGAAACGAGCATCAAAATGTCTTAACCAAATATAATTTTTGGCTATGGAAAATATTGAAGCACATCTTGCCAACTAAAATAAGCCATATGGTTATTGGAATCTGAAACTTATGCTCATAAATACTAAAATAGTTACAAGGTTTCGATGGGATATCAGAGATAGCCACTTTATTACCTAGAGTATGTTAGAAGTGAGATGGACAATTTTTGCTTTCAATTCAAGAATGACGCACCTGAACACAATGTATCAATGGTATATATACCAAAGACAAACCAAAACTTTCGAACATGCAAACAAAATTAAATTTCCAATAAAGAACATATATTTAATAAAAAAGCATTGCTAAATCCAAAGTCAATAGTGATGGGAGGGAACACCATGTAATATGGACACTTGAATGTTGTTGAAATTTCTGAACTAGCAACATAGATGGAATATATGTCTATGCAATGAAAGGCTTGCTTCATGCAACGAATGGTGTCTACTTATTGATACAGACACATGTGCAATAGACTTTGGAGCAACAAAGATTGACAAAAGGTAGAATCTCTACTTGTCTACATGGTAGCTGTTTAACTGTTTGTCGTCGTGCTGTATTTGATCAACAACCGCACATGCTTTGCTTTCAAGGGGGTGTAACAAAACTCATATAGTATCAATGGTAATTTGCTGACTCAAGCTTATGGTTTAGTGGCTTCTTAATACTAAGCAGCTAATTTTTAAACATGCAATGCTCTTTAGGTGTTTATTTAATTAGGAATAACCTTTTGTCAAAAGGTAAAAAAGGTTCCACACCTTTAAGCGAAAAAGAAAATTACATATAGCAATAACATGTGTGCAACAGCAACCAAAAAAATAAAGTTAAAATGTTGCTGCTGTAAATTAATCAACATTTTCGAAATAATATTGCTTACTAAAAATTTCACGCCTAAGAAATCCCAGATCAGATGACATGTATGCTCAATATCATAAGGTTCTCATTGCATACTTCTTGAATAAGTTTGAAGCGAGGGGGGGGGGGGGGTGTGTGAAAAGAAAAGAAACAAAATGAGACTGACAAATAGGAAAAACATAAACCTTTGGAAGCACACATGAAATTTCACGTAGCTCAGAGACAGTGAGCAAATTACAAATATCCTTAATGCCATCATGTAGTTCGTTTGTATCTTCGGAGGAGCATATATAGCCATTATCTGCAATCCAATGACATTTAGAAGTTTTCTTTAAGGAACCCATTGAAATTTGGAAATAATCTTATCAAAAGAGTTGAATTACCAGTGAGCTCCCTGACTGCTTCTCGAGAATTTGATACTTCAGGATAGGAAATATTCGACAACCGAAACCATGGCCCTTAACAGTGATATGATATCAAATATACCATCAAATGTCAGTCTTGGGAGAAAGGACATTGTTCTCAATTGCTCATCAAATAGCGTTCCGCAAAAGACAACAAATTGCTTGATAGAATAGACATTTTTAAATGATTCATTTACCTGAAAGTGATTTCATACAACTTCTGAGAATGCAGTTTTTCTAACTTGGCATAATCTAGCATATGTATAATCAAATGCACTTAATCAGAAAATTTTAGGGATAACAGCAAGATGAAATAGAATGATTCACCCATGGCAAAGATGGCAAGATTTATTAGTCAGAATACATCTCTTAACAAAAAAAAAAAAAAGATGGAAAAATTTATGTTTTTCATACATCCAATTTAAGTTCCATAGAAAATGTGTCTACTTTAAGCTTCCCACAGTATTTACTTAAAAGTGTGTGTATATGTGTGTTTGAAGCCGCATCCTAACAGCTTAACAATTTGGTATGGTAATGAATTTAGAAGATGCACTAGAAGCCCTGAAAGTAGAGACATAATAAAATCTTAAGGCAGCTAGAAGTATAACTCTGATGCTTCAACAAACTAAAGAGATAGTCTGGTAAGTAAAGGGACCTTTCCGCATATAAAGCCGGACAAAAAGCCTCTGACTATCCTCAGAAAGCATTGAGAATGATTCTGACAAAAGAAAGTGCGGGTAATTGTCATAACTTTTCTGGAAGATGTAGCAACAAAAGAGAAAAAAAAAGATACTAAGATGTAGTAACAAAAGAAAAAAAAGATACTTAAGTATCGGCAGTGATACCTAGGAAGTCAATTTCATCAGCTTTAAAAAGATGACGGCTATTTCCCAGCACTTCTTGTATTAACAAATTGAAATTGCACTGATATTTGATCATACTGGAAGGATAGCCTTTTGCTGATCTAGCTACATGCAGAGCCCTTTTCCAGAGACATGTAGAAACCTCAATATCATCATCATTTTCATTATCTGATTCAATCTTGTGATATGTAATCTTTATTTGAACAACATCAAGGGAATGTTTTGGAGCTGAAATCACAAAACCCTGCATAAAAAAACCACGTGCAAAAGTGATAAATAAAGTAATTACTCATCAGTTTCCTAATTCCATCATATGATTTTATCTACAATATTCTGGCATTGAAAAGTTAGGCACATGATGGAAACACTAGCAACTGACAGAAAAACAGAATGGAATCAGAAGATCAAGGTGGTCTTCCGTTAAAGTCTACCAATTTGA
The DNA here is from genome assembly GCA_030448935.1 of Citrus cavaleriei. NCBI lineage: Eukaryota > Viridiplantae > Streptophyta > Magnoliopsida > Sapindales > Rutaceae > Citrus > Citrus cavaleriei. Next base: position 357,292 of record JAUJEM010000066.1, on the reverse strand, counting down.
TATTCTCTCTTTCTTTCTGGCTTTCAAACACAAAGCCTGAATTTTTGTTCAATTAAAAATTTTTTCACGAAAATTTTCTTAGTGAAATACTGGTGCAGTGGTTGTAGAAAATTGGAGAAGAGCATAATCAAAGTAGACAAGAATCTGACAACAGTGAAATAATTAGCTAAGCAATGGATAGCACTTTCACCTCCTCTCACTATCGTTATATTTTGCAGATTAAACAGTTGCCTGCGAAGAAGAGAATTTGCACTTGACCGAAAAGGAAGTTGGTTGCACAATGAGACTTGAAAATTATTCCCTTTACACCAAAGTTTTTACCTCATTGATCATACACCAAACATTCTTCCACAGTACAATAACAAAATAAACAAACTGCATAGAAATTTAGCTAATATGAATATTTCCTACTCAATAACTACATCACCTCAAAGCTCAGGGAGTATTTTTCCATTAGTGGAGATAAATATTCTGATAACTCTTTAGGAAGATAACCGAGCACTTTACAGCATCCAGAATCTGCAGAAAAAACCTGACTTGGAAGAGTATGCAAAGACTTTAAATGAGGGTATGTATATTGCAGAGGAATGAACCTTCAACAATGAAATATATGAATGAGTGTGTGAGTGTGTGTTCACTCATGCACAACATCCTCATCTCTTGCAAACATCTGTATTAACCCAAATTTCAAAGCAGTAATTCTCTACACATAGCATTGCTAAAAGACAAAAATTTAGTGAACTCTTCAGTATAGAGTTGCATAATCAATGAAATTAAATTAAAAAAAGTTAGTATTTCTGTAATTCTCTGTATGTAGAATTGCTCATACAATTTTTTGAGTATGTATCTATGTATGTAATAATAAGATATTAACAAAAAAAAAAAAAAACAGCTCATGCAAATGCCCAGTCAAAAAGAAATGAACCTTTATAGCATTGGGGTCCTTAACATTATTAGGATCTCTTGAAAGAGAGATGTGAGCTCCAATTTTAATCTCCTTTTCATCGCTATACCTCCGACCAACAATAAAAGTTTGAAGAGTAGCCTCAGACCTGCCATCAACAGTCACATTCACATCATGTTCAGGCCCATTAATATGTGGGGAAGACAAAGGTGTCTTCTCATCACAGTTAATCCTTTGATAGCTGGTTGTATTCTCAGTTGATCTCCAGTGATTACTATTATAGTCTTCAACTGCTACATAGTTAGCCAGTCCACAAATAGAATTCTGTTCAAGACTCTCAACTGGACCCTCAGAGAACACGTTGGTAGTGGAAAGCTTTGTTTCATTGGAATGGCTTTGATCTTTAGTTTGTGCAGAGAAGTTCAATTGAAGAAGGGTGCGCTGAGTCAATTTTCGTTTGGTTCCTCTAGCTAAACAGGCATCTAGAAGCAATTCATTCAAACTATAAGCATAATACAAAGAAATCAAACAATTTTGTAACAGCTAATCACCAAATTTATTTACACTAACGCAATCAAAAAGTTCAAAAACCCTAATATCAGGTATCCCCCAAATGAAATATGAGTAAATTATTAGTTAGCAATCAAATGAATTAAAAGGGAGAAGAAAACAAGCTTACCCAGATGAGAGTTGATCATATGATTATCACCAGGAACATCAGAACCACAAATTGGGCAGGTCACAAGACGAGCAGCTTTGGAATTGCCTTTTTCCGTTTCATCATCCGGGATAATTTTACCATTTTTCGTATCATTGCAGAGATTCAAAGAGCTCTAACAAACATAAAGTGAAATTCAATTTTAAACAAAGAATTTAAAAAGATGAAAATAATTTCACAGTGGTAGAGCAGAGTCACCTGGATTGGGGCAGAGAGAAGAGATTCACGATTGGGAAGATATCGCCTACGCTTGCCGATCAATCGATTCAAGCTGTCTCTTCCGGTCAGCATTATTTAATTTCTCTTGCAACAACAACAACAATAATAAGCTGCTGCTCTTTCTAATCCATTTTATTTTTATCGCGAATTCTTTTGAGTTCTCTCGTCCCGCCAATTTGTTGCTGGGACGGAGCCACGCTGAGAGATGAGACCTGCCTCGGCTGAATTTTCAAATTTTCTTTGGGAAAATATCACAAAGTCACCAATTCTCTTACGTTATTACAAAATTAACCATTTAAGCCAAAAAAGTGAATGGACTGATTCTTTTGAGGAAATTTTGTTTATCAATCTTGGTTTGTCAATGACAGGAAATTTTTTTATGGATTAGTTTATTTATTTCTTAAGTGCAATTTTTCCCAGAATTTAATTGTCATTTAGATCTTTAGAGAAATTTTTTTTGAGTAATTGAGGGAATTTTTATTGAGTGAATTTTTTTTCAAGGTTTTTAAATGGGGTTTTGATGAGTGTTCTAATGTTATTTTAGATTTCAAAATCAATTTTAGTATTGACTTTATTCTCTTCGTTTTAGCTTTGTTAAGCACATTGATGAGATTTCTCTGTGCTTGAAGCTGTTAAGTCTTAAACAAATTCTTTCACACCCTATATTTTTTTGTCTTTTATCTCATGAGAAGTGATTCACACGGGAGAAATCTTGTGAGGACCAAGTGGTTTGATACAATAAGATTTAGATACAATATGTACTTTATAGATGCGATACTTTGTAAGTATCCTTGATCTACTGTAAACTCACATTACTTTGTAAGTTTCACTTAATAGGACTTAGTGCCTGTTTGAGATTGTTTTTGGAAGGCTTAAAAGTGATTTTTTAAAATCTAAAAACTAATTTTAGTGTTTGGTAAAAAAAAAAATCAAAATTAATTTTGTCAAAATCAGTCCCTTCTATAGTTGATTTTGAAAAAAAAAGAAAAGGAGCAGCTTTTAGATTCTGATTTTGAAAATAAATTTTATCTTTTAATACAATTCCATAAATATCCTTAAAATTATTATTTAAACCCAAAATTATCCTTATTCAAATTGGAAACAAAATTAATATTTTAATAAATTTTTATTATAATTCATCAATATAAATTTATTAATATCAATTTGTTGGTCAAATTATTATTAAATTTGTTTCACTATAGTATAAATTTAATTATCAATTTTTTTAAGATAAAATAAAATAAAATCAATGTATTATAAATTTTTATTTTTTAATAAACATTATTCTAATACACAATAAAAAATATTATATGTACATATTTTTATATGTATAAGTAAATTTTATCCTACATTATGTAGATTTTAATAATTTATTTTCTTTCAGTAGTTTAACAGTAAGATTTACTAAATTTCCATAATTGTTTTCAAAACTCACAGTACTTCTAAAAACAAAACACCTATGGTGCGTTTACTTCCTGGAATGGGAATGGACTGGGAATGAGAATGGGCTGGAATGGGAATGAGTTGGAATTGAAATGAGATTTCAATATTTACTTGGCAAAAATAAATGGGAATGGGAATGTGCTGGAATACTATTGATGTGTTTACTTGGCAAAATAAATGGAAATGAGGAATGAAAATGAAAATTAAATTACCAAAATACCCATAGTATTAATAATTAATGAAAATAATTAATTTATCATTATTAACAATATTATCATTGTTGTTGTTATTATTATCGTTTATTATTATGATTATGTTATATTTTATTAGCTTTATTATGTTAGTTATTATTAGTTACTGTTAATATTATTTTTATTAATATTATCAATATTAACATTTATTATTATTATTATTAAATTTTATTAACTTTATTATTTTAGTTATTATTAATTATTGTTAATATTATTTTTATTAATATTATCATTATTAACATTTATTATTATTATTATTAATATTATTATATTTTATTAATTTTATTATTTTAGTTATTATTAATTACTGTTAATATTATTTTTATTAATATTATCATTTATTATTATTATTAGTATTATTTAATTAATATCATTTTTATAATAATATTTATACATGTATCTAGATAATGAAAATTACATTATTATTATTATTATTATTATTAAAATTTATTAACTTTATTATTTTAGTTATTATTAATTATTGTTGTTATTATTATTATTATTATTATTATTATTATTAACAACAACAATAATGATAATATTGTTAATAATGATAAGTTAACAACAAAAAAATTATTAATATCATGCAATAAGTATAAAATTTAAAAATAAAATAGACTTAGTAATTTAGTGTAGAAACTATCACAGTGTGCAAATTTTATTGAACTTCATGAAGTCTGCGAATCTATTGTAGAATAGATTAATGGTGACGAGTGTCGATCCCACGAGGAGGTGGATTTTAATTATATGTAGAATTAATTTTGTATGAGGGTGGTTGGATTTGTGGTGAAAGTGACTTAGATTATCTTAAAATTGGAATTGAAATGACGAGAATAAATTGAAGAGAAATCTATTAAAATGAAACACTTGGGTATCTGGATCCGTATCAACATGCACCATGGGCTAAATATTCCTTATTAATGCCAATTAAATCATGAGGGGAGAATCCACACCTCATGAACCACACTCTAATCAATGCGGTGCTAAGGGCTTATCGTGCCAAATAATAATAACCTTGTACTAGGGAGTCGGTGAAACCAGGGCGGTATCTAGACATGATTATTATTATTTGTCGACGAGAAGTCAAAACATCCACAAAAATTAGAGGGGAAGAGAAAATAAATTTACCAAATAAAGCTCATGACACATGTTGAGACTTCACCTTCAACCCAAGCTTGAAAGAAAATTAGCTACTCATAATTGAACTAGGGGAAAAATGGGAATTTATTAAAATACGTAGAAAATACAAGATGGAGAAGGAATTACAGAAAATGAAGCCCAAAAATGGATTCAGAGATCCCCAATTAAGGGGGAGAGGTCCCCTTTTTATAGATACATTGAGTAAATCATGGCCATCGGATTAAAAACAGTTTGGACGCTCAGGATTGCGCCACGTCATTAGTCAATAATACGCGGTTTGACCACGCGGTTTGAACAGTGACACGGTTTAACCACGCGGTTTGAACAGTTAACCAGTTTGAACAGTAAGGCGATTTGGTTGAAAATAATCATGTGTAATGCATGTACCGTACGCGCAATTTTTGGTCCATTAACATGCTGCCACGTCACCAATCAACAATGCATAAGAATTTTAGTCCAATAGGATCGTGACACCTCATCAGTCAATGCCACATCATCGGTCAATGTCACGTCATCGATCCGTCTATGTAAACAGTGTCGTGAACAGTAACGTAGACAGTACCGTACATGTGAACATTGCCATTTTCCTTTTATTCTCCTCCTAAGGTTTTCGACCCTCCTGAGTTCAAAAGTGATGTCCGTTTTGCCGTCTGATCTCTCGTTCATTGTGAAATGACCATAGTACGCCTAAAATATATAAAATACTTAATTAAATAAAACACATGTAATTAAATCACAAGAAGCTTAAATACATAAAAGTAAGGGTGTTAGTAATACTTGAAATGTAAAATGACAATTTTCTCCTTTATAAATATACATTTTCTAACACTCAACAACTACCTAATGATACGACTTTGCAGCTCCCAATTATCATAAATAAAATGTGATGTTATAGCCATAAATCCCTTTTGCTGGTTACTAGAAGTCCACATATCGGTAGTAATTGCAATTCTACTCTGATTTGATTCCAACAAGCTCATTGTTTTGGCTCTCTCGTAGTCATAGATTTTCAAGATGTCCCTTTTTAGTGTGTTACAAGAGACAAACTTAAACATTGGCTGGAGAGAACCAACGAACCTTTTAAAAGCCCAATGTTCAACTATACTCAGCGGATACTCATGAATAATTATCATATTTGCAAGCTCTTTCCTTGAAGTTTCTTGATTAAAAGAAAATGTGGATACTTTACATTTTCCACTCTCTTTATTAACTTGCAGTTGCTTTTGAGTTGACTCAATTGTGTGGTTCGACCGCATAAAATACAACCCCATATGAGTGTGTAAATGACTGGTGCCATTTTTACGCTTCACACTTAATTTATTATTACAGTAGTTGCAAACAGCTACATATTCTAATTTCCCATCAACTTTCTGTCTTTTAAAGTGTTCCCAAACATCACTAGTCAATTTACTGTTTTCAGTCTCAGTAGAAGCAATTTCTTTTTCATGTACTGGAACTGGAGTTTGGGTTGAAGCTACCTCAATGTTTGCAAGTTCTTCACATGTTATTGGAGATTGGTTTGAAGCTTTATGTTCTTGTTGTAGGCGAACTATTGTCACTGAGATCAAAAGCTTGCTTCATCTTTTACCTTAAAAATTTCAACAGATTTTAAATCAATATACAAGAATACTGGTTTTAAATTGTATCAAGTTAACAAGTTAAGCTAACCGAAAGTACAAAATTATGCATACTAATTTTAAACAAGCTAAATTAAATTATGTCAAATTAATATGTTATTTTAAATGATTTAAATGGTACCAACAGCCGAAAGTACAAAATTATGCATGCAGCATGCTAATTTTGAACAAGCACCTTCCACAACCACAGAAACAACTTAAAAGCAACAACAATAAAAATTGGTATGCTTCCTATAAGGATACATTTTTCAGTGGCTATGATGATCAAAATTTTCAGGTTCCCAATTTCGATTGGGATGGAACCAGATATTGGATTACCTGACATATTTATAGCAAAGATGTGATGAAAAATTAAGAAGGGAATTCAGTAATATCCCACTTAGAGAGTTAGACTATTTACGCTAGGCTGATTATTTACAGAATAAACTCAAAAGTAACAAAATTAATAGATTGTTGACGAATTGTAAGCTATTTTTCACTTTGCAACCTAAATATTCATATCAGTTACAAATTTTTGGCCAACTCTATTGCGATTGACTTTTATATGAGACATTTTGTTAGGAAAGGCATAAGAATTTTGTACCTTCCACGACCACAAAATTGTTTGCAACAACAACAGTACTCAAGCAGCTGCAATAGCACGACGCATCGTTGTCAGTAGTGAAGGGAGTTGGGTGCTACCTCATTGTCACAGGCTCACAGTTGAAGAAGAAAAGAATAAAGATAGAGATGAGAGATGGTCAGATGGGTGCGCGGCTCAAGTCAAAGGGAAATGCTTTAGTTTTGTTTAGGTTATTACTTTAGTTTTGCATTATTTTCTTTATACATTTTTTAGATTAAAAATTTTTAATTAAAATTAAATTAAAAATATTTTTTAAAAAAATTAGGCGTATGGCGGATATCAATGCGGGTATCTGCCGAATATAAAGTTAGTACCAAACCCACCCACATCCATGTGCGGGTTTTAATTTGTAATACCAAACTCGCCCGTAACCGAAAAAATTACCTGCAGCGAGCAGGTTTTAGCAGATGGGTTTGGGCGGATTTGCAGGTACAATTGCCATCCATAATTCTGCTTCGCTATTTTCATGTTGCTTACTTTTTCGCCAGGTGACATGATGATCTACTCCTTACAAACTTGTTAGTATTGATTGGTTTAGTCAAAACATCTACTAGGTTTTCCCTAGTATGGATTTTCTATAAATCCACACTTCTATCTTCCATTACTTTTGAGACGAAGGTACTGAACCCCTATGTGCTTTGTCCTGGAATGAAATGCTGGATTCCTTGTAATGTGCAAGGCATTCTGACTATCACAAAACACCAAAAAATTTTCTTATTTATGCCCAAGCTTCTCCAATAACCTTTGCATACAAATAACGTCTTTGCAAGATTGTGTAGTTGCCATGTGTTCTCTTTATGTTATAAATAAAGTCACAACGGTCTGCTGTTTTGAGACCCAACTAACAGCTCCTCCTGCAAGTGTAAACACATAGTTAGTAGTGGATTTCCTGTTATCAATATCTCTTGCAAAATCGAATCCTTATAGCCCCTGACAGTAAATTTTGATCCTCTATAACATAATGCAATAACAAAGGTTCTCCGAATGCATTTCAGAATCCTCTTTATATTTTTTCAATGTCTCCACCAAGATTTGTTATGTATCACCTAACCATTCCCACTGGTTGTGTAATGTTTGGCTTGTGCATATCATAGCGAGCATCAAACTTCCTATTACTGATGCATTCAATACTCAAGATATATTTTTCCTATCTGCTTCATTGCTAAGACACATACTTGAGGATAACTTGAAATTAACAGGCAGTGGACAAAAACTAGTTTACAATCCTGTATGTTAAAACGTCGTAAAATTTTCTTTAATTCTTGTAAAGAAGACTAATACCTAATCAAATCTCTTATACTAATACCTCAAAGACATGTTTGAGACCGTACAAAGATTTGTTCAACTGAAATCAAGTTCTCCTTATCTGCTTTAGTAAAACCTTCCGTTGGAGCATATAAATTTTCTCTTCAAGTTCTCCATGAAGAAATATAGTTTTCATATCTATCTCGCTCTAGATGTAGGTCAAATATATCACATATTGCTAAGACTACTTTGACTATCGTAAGTCAAATTACCATCGAGAAAATATCTCATTGAAGTCGGTGACTTAATTTTAAACTTATCCTTTCACCACAAATCTTGCATGATATTGCTCTAATTGATCAATGCCATTGTGTTTGATCTTGTAGACCCATTTGTTACTAATGGTTTTTCTACCATGTAGTAGTGGTACAAAATCTCATGTGTTATTTTAATGTAGAGCTTCAATGTCTTTCTACATTGCTGTCATCTACAAAGCAACTTCAGGTTATTTAAAGTTTCGTGGAAAGTTGATGGCTCTCTCATCATCTGTTAAAAGACAAGATATAATATTGATCTCTAACATACTCCGAGTGCCACAGTGGTGGTTGTCATTCATGAGATGACTGATGAACTTTTAGAGCCTCGGACTTGACTAGTTCTTATTCCTCATGCTCTGGTGCTGCTTCAAAAAAATCTAAATCTTCTTTTTTCGGATTATTTTTCATATATACTAATATAGTCTCTGACTTTTCTTTTACAGTGCTATCATCCATATCTTTCCTTTGTAGTTAATCTTCTACAAAGATAATATCTCTGCTCATGACAATCTTATAGGCAATAGGATCCTATAAACAATACCCCTTCACTCCATTATCATATTCTAAGAAAACGCATCTCTTAGATTTTGGATCTAACTTTATTCTTTCTTGGGCATTATACATCATGTACACATGACATCTATATATGCATGCAAATGGGAGTAATTAACTAGCTTTTCAATCTGCATTTTTATAAGATTCTTCAACCCAATTGCTATAGACGGCGATCGATTTACCACATAACAGATAATTTTGGCTACTTATACTCAGAATAAGTTAGGTAGACCAACAATCCTGAACATAGCTCTTATTATTTTTGTAAGAGTCTGATATATCAGCTCCAACACTTCATTCTATTGAAGAGTGTATGTGACTATGAACTGTCTTCCAATATCTTCCTGCTTACAAAACATAAGAAACTCACTGCCTGTACACTTTCAACCATTATTTATCCTCAAGCACTTGATCTGAGAGCACTTGATCTTTTTCTCGGATTCAAGTTTAACTCGCACTTTAAATTCTTTGAACATTGGAAACGCATCTAATTTTTTCTTGACTGGATACACCCAACATCTCTTGGAGTAATTATCAATGAAAGTTACCAAGTAACTTGCACCTCCTAGGGACATATCTAGTGATTCCCAAATATCAGAATCAATTAAGTCTATAATGCATTTAGTTTTGGTATAAGATTTGCTTAACTTCAATTTATGTCGCTTACTTGTAACACAGTGCTCACAAAATAATAAGTTCGCCGATTTGAATCCTGAATAAATTTTGCTCGGAGAGATCTTTAAACTTTGTTCTGACATGTTTCCAAGTTTGAGATGCCATATCATCGCTGACTCTTCTCAATTTGACACGACATACACATCAGCTTCTAATAGTACTCCCTCTTTAAGCATGAAAACATTAGTACCACTTTTTTTCCTTCATCAATACAAGCGCACCTCTAACAATCTTCATGATCCCTTTTCTTACATGAGTTTTGTGCCCAACACTATCTATTTGTCCTAAATACGATATATTCTTCTTCAGACATTTGACTGTCGCACTTTCTCAATTGTGTGAATTGTATCATCAAACATTTTTATTTTGACAGTACAAATACTAGTGATTTCCAAGGTATGATCATTGCCCATGTATACAAATCCTCTTAAGATAAGTTCATATATGTGGGACAATTTTCTCCAAGAGGTTATGTGTTATGTTATTCTGAGTCTATAAGTCAGACATCAACTAACCATTTCTTGCCTTCTCCAACAGTTGTTCCCTCGCTGTGGATAATTTCGCCATCGTTAAAAGTATTTGCCTTAGAGCCCTGAGCATTTGATGACTTAGCTTTATTGTCTTCATTTTATATGTTTTTCTAACACTTCTTCTTGACGTTCCCTTTCTTATAATTGTAGCATTTGGTATTCTTCTTATTTCTTGATTTTGATTCACCATGACTGTGACTCCCACTGAGTCACGTTCCATTGATCTCTCTTTCGTCATCAATAACACTTTCACTTACTGTATATTCACCTACTTGCCTTTCTTGTTTTTTGTCCCTACTTTCTTAAATTTAATATAGAGGGCACAACATCGTTGAAAACTAAACTATATGGTTGGTTGTTGTTTGTCAGATTGATGATGAGTCTATCTTACGAATCTCGTAAACTTTGAAATAGAAGTTTTGTACGTTCATTTTTCTATATTTTTTGAACCAACGTTGTGACTTACAAAAATAGAGTCTTCAAGGTGTTGATATGGTTGATTACTGATGTAAATTTCACCATTCGAAAAGTATAAAATTTTCTTTCCTCGTACAATTTTGTGAGAGTTTCCCACATTTCCTTTGTTGTCTTCTTCTACTCACTAGATAACACCTCTTTAGACAATGATAAATGTAGATCAGCAATTGATTACCATCCATCTAGTTCCACTTGGCATCATCAGTTATCTCCGTAGGCCTTTCTCTAATTACTGCCAAGTAATTGTTTTTCCTCAAAATAACCTTCATCTTTATTTTCCACAACAGAAATTTTGTTCGTTTCTCAATTTTGTATTTTGCAACCATTGCTTTTCACCAGGAACTACTTTTACTAGGATCGACTCCTATTGTTTCACGCGAACGGTAACTGTGTATGTGAATAGTACCATACACGTAAACAGTACTTCGATAAGCAAAAGCTTTAATATCGCTTTTAGGAAATTAATGGATAAAGCAGAGCCATGACTAAAATGAAATTGGTAAAAAATGAAGAATAAGCACACCAAGAGGACACAAGAGTTTACGTAGTTCGACTTTTAACCTACGTCTACAGGTGAAGATAGAAAGAAATATTTTACTAGTGAAAAAGAATTACAAATACTATAGTATTTTTTCTCACAATCCAATACCCTAATGCACCCAAACTCTCAAAACACTAAACTGAGAGCTTAAAGCTGTCGACACACTCTCAATTTCTAACTTCTCACTCATTTTTTTCAAGTAGATTGAGAATTGAAGAAAATAAGATTAATCAAATGAGGGAACCACCTTTAAAGCCAATGAATTGGCTACTATTCATTTTTTTTTTCAAATTCAAATTGTGTCACATAGAAATTTAGTGCCACAATGTCAATGTTGATCATAGAAGTAATTTTAGGTTTCTTAATCCGATTCAATATTTTATGAAGTAAATTTTAAAGCACTCAGTCAACAAAACCATTATGATACTCTTTTGTTTTCTTTTATCAAGTTTGATGCATTTAGAGTTCATTTGGACGATATTCAACATCAAATAGTAGTTTCAACTACTGTTCTCTTTTGAGGGGTGGGGGAAGGAAATAATAATTTGGACACTGAATGGAGTAAAATAGAAAAAAAGGGTTTTAAGAATATTTTGGGGTAATTATTTCCTACATTTTTTAAAATCATTAAAAAAACATCTTTGTTTTCCAATTCATAAAAAATTACATGAGGATTTATGGGGTTTCCTAAATATCATTTTCTTGATTGATTTGTGTAAACATTCTTTTGAATATTTTATTTTTAATAAAATTCTCACAATGAAAATGAATAAAAAAGTATTTACTTGATAAAGAAGAAATATATAGAAAAAAATTAGACTATTTACACATTAAAATGTAGGGAAATTATCATTTGTATACCCTATATTTGCTCTGTTATCAAAAATACTACAACACTTTAAAGGTATATCAATCGTTCACCCTTAGTTGACAAAATGTATCAGCTGACCAACAAACCGTTAGTTGCCGTTTGAAAGTTAACGGAATTACAGTGAATTGACGATTTTACCCTTGAAAATTATCACTTGTATATCCTTAAATTCTCTTTCTATCACTTGTATACCCTTAAATTCTCTTTTTATCACTTGTATATCCTTAAATTATCACTTGTATCATATGAAAAGACCAAATTACCCTTCTGACGTCATCATACTTAAACGGCAACTAACGGCTTAATGGTCAGCTGATACATTTTATCAACTTAGGGTGGACGATTGATACACCCTCAAAGTGTTGTAATATTTTTAATAATGGAGTAAACTAAGAGTATACAAATTATAATTTCCCTAAAATGTATTTGTATACATTTTTACTCCGGATTTAAATTTAGTAATAGTTAAAAAAATTATTTTGTACACTTTAATAAATGCCAAAATATTCCTTAGTTGAATCGCATTTAACTTGCTAAAAAAAATTCTTTTACACCCATAGATGTACATACAATATTGATCAAACCGAAAACTTATTTCCCTATAAAACTAACTAGCTTGCTGCCTTTTTCTCCTTCGTTTTTCATCAATTTAGAGAGTTTTGAATTACGTGTATCATTTTACGATTTATCAAATTATATACAAGATTGATCTCCATGTGTCAAGCATTTACAAGTATTAAAATCCCCTTGTGACATTGCCAGCACTATAAATAGCATGAGTGAGTTCTGTTTCAGAGAGATATCAATGAATAAGGAAAAATTATTCCCGTGGCTTATATCTTCTCAATCTATCTAGTTTACATCAATTAGATTTTGCCCAATACTTCCTACAGATTGCGAACTTGTATATATATGGTAAATCTAGAGATTGCGAAACTCAATTTTTTCTTCTTTTTTTTTTTATAGATTAGTAAGTCCAGATGTGATTCCCTACCGTTCAAGAAATATGTCATGATTAGCTATTTAAAAAAAGGGAAAATATCCACCGTCCACCCATTTTTTTAATTTTTTCAAAAATACATAATTCTTTTTTTTTTTTGCTGGAATCCACCTGAAGTTATATTTTGTTTCACTTTTCCACTTCCGTTTGGAATCCGTTAAGAAAACTAACGGAAACTTTAAAAAATGACCATTTTACCCTCCAAAACGAAAATAACAATTTCACACTAAAAATTGCCAAAAATAATCAAATTAAATCTAAATATTTTCCCCATCGGTCAATAAAGAAATTAATTCCACAACCATCAAATGCAGGTTTTTTTTTTAAATATATCTGTAATTAGAATGCTAAATTATAATAGTAGTATTAAAAATAGTCCAATCTCGCAAACCATCAATTGAATTTAAAATAAGTATAGTTTTATTATTCATTGAGTTATAATCTCCAGTAATTAAGATTTTTTTGTACTTCATTAACGTACCAATAATGATATTTATCATTAAATTTGATTATTTTTGGCATTTTTAGGGTGAAATTATAATTTTCGTTTTGTGGGTAAAATTATCATTTTTTTGAGTTTCCGTTAGTTTTCTTAACGGATTCCAAACGGGAGTGGAAAAGTGAAACAAAATGTAACTTTAGGTGGATTCCAGTAAAAAAAAAAAATTGTGTATTTTTAAAAAAAAATTGGGAAAAACAAGTGGACGGTGGATATTTTCCTTTAAAAAAAATGGTATTAACATGATTTCATTTATTAAATACAAATAGCCACAAATTAAATGTTTAATTAACTACAATATTTATTGATAGTCTCGTGGCGTACTACTCCAACTCAGGGAGGATTTTAATAAAGATATTGGAGGAATCTAAAATATTTGGATGTAATGAGTTTTATAAAACCCATATTCTCAATTGACATTATTTGGCAACGGCAGCTGTGACACGGTCATTTTAATATTTGAAGATGGATTTATATTAGAGATTGGAATTTGTTGTCTTTACAATTTATGGAAATGATAATTGGCTGCTTGAATGAGTTTACTATGGACGTAAAACATTTATGTGGATTTGACGGACGCATCAAAGATTTTTCCGTAAAAATTGTGCATCTTGTGATTGCTCATTTAATTTATATTTATTAATTGTAGCCATCATTTTCTAAATTGCAATTGGAGGATGTTGGTTGACGTTGTCGACTTTTATATATATATATATATATATATATGGAAGTGCTTATGTTGAGATAAATTGGTTAGAAATTTTTGTGTTGATAATACTGGGAGTGTTTGGACGATTTTGTGAGTTACTTGATTGATTGATTGACTATTGTTTAATGGCATCATATCCATTCTAGAGAGACTATTTCTTTAAGAAATGTCACTTTCTCAATATTATTTTATTGATGAGAATCTAAAATATTTGGATGTATATATGCGTCATGAGTTATATTACTCCCCAGACCTACAAATCGACTTTATGGAGATTTTTCTAGTTGAGTAGTAAAGATTATACAAAATTTGAAAAGTGAAAACGAAGTGTAAAATATTAAACAATGAGTAGGATAGTATTTCCAATCATATTTATTAAAGGTTTAAATGTTTTTTTCCACACTGAAATTGACATTAGATATCTTTCAACCTATTCTATTTTATAGCCTTTTTTGTAATAGGAAATAAAACTCAGTGTAACGATAAATTAGCTAGGATTAAAGGTGGTCAACAGGCCGTGTTGTGCCCAAATTTTTTTCTTTAAGTCTGGCACGGCCCACAGCACGAGACCACGCTTCCCGTGCTCGGGGTCTGCTCAAAAAAAGATTGTCAACCTTTTTTTTTTCTTTTCTTAAGCCTACATTTTTTGTGTATTTTTTCAAGCCCACGCACCTGACGTGTTTTATTTAAGCCTACGTATTTGGCGTATTTTTTCAAGCCCATTAGCCCATGCACTTATAATAATAATAATAATAACAACAACAACAACAACAATAACAATAATAACAACAACAACAATAATTTTTATTAAGGGAATAATTAACATTTCATTATCAGTTTATCACAATTTTAACAACTATATATTTAATTTCACAATAACCAACTATAATATGAAATTTTAGTTATGCAACCCAAGAGGGGGGGTGAATTGGGATATTAAAAATTATTCAATTTTAAAACAAAACTCAATGCAAATCTAAGACGGATTTAAAGCAATAACAAATAAATCAATCAAGCACAATAAAAAGATTAAGGGAAGAGAAAACAAACACAATGATTTTTACGTGGTTCGGCAATCCCCACCTATGTCCACGCCTCCAAGCTCACCGGGCTTGAGGATTTCACTAAGCAAGCCTCCAAGGCTTCAAATGCTTACAATTGACTTCCAATGTGTCAATGGACCTTCACAACAAGAGATTATCCCCAATCTCTTAACCCAAGTGTATCCCAACACTTACAATCTTTTAACTTGATTTTACAAAAAGGATCACAAATGAATTTCTCTCACACAATGTATTTGATCACAAATGAAAGCTCAATGTGTGAATGAATGAGATGAATACAAGGATTTAAAGCTCAAAGAAAGTTGTATTCTCAATATTTTGCTCAATGATGATAGTTGGAATTTTTCTTGTTTGAATTGGATTGAGCTTATTTATAGTTGGAGCTGAAAAACTAGCCGTTATTGACTGTCTGCCCGTAAACGGATCGCCGTTAACTGTAAACGGTTAACCGTTTATTATGGTCAAAGTTACCGTTGAGCTGAATTTCAAATAAACGGTTGACTGTTTGTCACTATCGGTTCACCGTTAATTTTCAGGGACCTGCAAAATAAATTTGGCTTAACCGTTCTCACTTAACGGTTCAAGGTTAGTAATCTGGAAATAATCGGTTCACCGTTATTTTCCAGAATCATCATTTTAACAATACTTTGCAGAACATGCTTTCTGGAAATTATCGGTTAGCGTTTTCATGAAAACGTTAGCGTTTTCATGAAACGGTTAGCCGTTTGCTGATGATCGCTCTGAAAGGAAATTATTTTCTAAAATTATAGTTCTATCCCAAAACTTTTTATAATTATACTATGGCCCAAATTGTCATAAAACTTTACAAATAAGTCCATTTTCAGAGTTTCAAAACTTTTTCAATTTAAACCATTAATAGAAAACAACCAATTTCATAAAATCATTTTTCCATTAAGTATAAAGCCTTTATATTATGAAAATAATGATTTATTTAAAATAATTTGAGCTTTTAAAAACTTAATCATTCTTAATCTTGTTTGTTATCATCAAAATCAACATTATGGATACATATATGCTAACTTAATACAACAATACATAATTTTAATTCCATAAATCATAGTAATGATTAATACAAATCTATAAACTCAAGCGGCTAAAATATAAAAATATTCAAATTTCGTTTATTCATTTTATAAATTATAAACATAAACTAATTAGAATATTCCATTTTAAACTAAAACTTAAATTAATTTTTAAAAGCCTATGGTAATCAAATATATTAAAAATTTTAATTTTAAGATTTTCTAAAATCATAACATTTTATATTTACTTTTCATTAAAAAATTTTACTTTGATATATTTGCCGCATGCTAGCCTACTAGTGAAGCGTGTTTATTAGTGTCTTTTTTGCGTGCTGTGTTTTTAAGGCTCACGTGCGTAAAATTCTAAGTTCGGTCTAGCCCATGTGCATTTCGTGCTGTGCTGCGTGCCCTACCGAAAGATGTTCATGTCGTGACATGTTTTATGGACACGTGTCGTGACATGTTTTATGGACACGTGTCGTGCCACGTGCTGCCCGCCCCGTTGGCTATCTTTAGATAGGATCACTCAATAAATACTGCAAAAAGCAAATGGTAGCATTTTAAGCAACGTTATATTAGCTCATGTTACTAAAAGTCTTACAATTTAGTAACATTTATAGGATGCTACAAATTTAAAAACATAACTGGAAAATAGCTACAAATCATATGTGATTGCTTTAGATAAATGCTACCATTTTATCATCAATAACGTTCAAGAACTGCTGCTTAATGACATTTAAATCATAACGAAAGTGCTACTCTTATAATCTTTTGTAGTAGTTGGGAATGCTATTTCTACTACATCGAAAATATGTAACATTTTAGTATTTGTAGCAAATGTTGTTAATATTGAATAAAATGTAATATTATTCAGCTGAGTCCAATAAATTCTTTAATTTTATTAATAAGAATGAAGAAATCACAATTCGCAACCCAAATAAATTAATTTAATTGAATTACTCAAACATTCAGCCCATTCCATTGATAAACAAAAATTAAGTACGAAGTAACAAAAAATCAACTTCATCAGCAGATTACAAATTATCAAAAAAAAAATGCTAAAACATATACATGGAATTCATAATTTTTCAGAAAGACTACACACCAGACAAAAATAAAAACTATTTTTTATCTTCAATTTGCATCAGTACTTCTCCAAATGCTCTTTATCATGACAGCTGCATCATAAACAAGAGACATGGGAGAGTTACATTTTGGAGGGAGAAAAAAAAAAGTGATAGAGAATCTTATAATGGTTGGAAAAGGAAGCCCCCGCCTTGGTGGTGATTGAAGTAGATATGGATCCATGGGTATTCAACTCCATAATCTGAAATTTCACAAAAAACTATAAAATAAAATAGGGCAATGAAATGAAAAAGATAGAGTATTTGAAGAGAAAGCAGTTGGGAATTGAGATTTCAAAATGACATTAAGCTATGATTTTTCAATGTGTGTTCCTCAAATAAAGATGATTCTGGTGCTTATGCCTTAAAATTTTAGTGAGGAAACAAGGGGAAGAATGAGAGATTTTGTTTTCTTTCCCTCTCAAAGTTGCATATTTTGAAGAGAACAAAATATTTGGTTGCTGCTTATTGTTTCATTTTGGTGGTACATAGGGTTTCATTTTTATTTCTCTCTCTCTCTCATTTTGTAACTATTTTTAAGTGCTATTATATATAACAACATTTGGTAGCATTTTTAAAGTGCTATATTATTTATAAGTATGCATAGCATTTAGAAATATACTAGTAATTAGAGATAAAATGTTACAAAAAATTAAATAATACAGTTTGGACAACTTATTGTAACTTTCTTCTAAAAATGCTACAATAGATTGACATTTGGTATGAAAAAAAAAAATTGCTACTATCCAATGCTACCAAAATTCATATTTGTTGTAGTGGATAAGGATAAAGATCCTTTTATAGTTAGCCTTAAGATATAATTAAGGCTCTTGAACTCACACTATTAACAAGCAAGAATTACTACAACCCTTTAACTTCCTTCCATCAAAGAAACAAAATTATAAACTTTATCACTTTCATTATAAAAATTCTACTATCCTTTAAAGCAAGTAAATGAGCATAATTTTATTTATTTATTTAAACAAATTATTTCTTATAGGGACCACATTATAAAAAATTGGTAGTGGCTATGGTAGAGTTGCTCCACCATAGAGCACTACCTTATAACTACAAGATTAAAGTGATGAATAGTAAAAAATAAATTATTACTATGATCGTGTGGTTATTAACAATGCTTTACTGTGGGTTGAACCCAAAAAATTTTTACATGAAAAACATTTATCATATTGATACCTAATAGCCAAATTTATAAACAAAAAGCACAAAACAAAGAGAGCTGGACTATTGGCAGTTTTGGCAACAATTCATTAATCCCATAATATTTAAAGACAAATGTAAATAGAATTAACTTCATTTATATTTTTCTCGCTCTCCTCAATCGATTTTTTCTTGCTAATGTTCATTTTTTCTTTTTTGTTCTCTTTTCTTGATTATAAATCCTATTCGTTAAAAGGCTTGCTTCTCTCTGTCTCACTCTCTTTGCTTTGTTTGTTGTATCATCTATACAACTGGGTTGTGTAAACAGGAGGATTTGTTAACCTTACGGTGGAGTATTGTCTGGAGGTGCTGTCGGGGAAAGAATGTCTTGAAGATTGGAAAGGCAAGAGAAAAGCAAGAACGCCCCAAGACTCAAAAGTTTAATGAGTTTTAAACTATTTTGTTGTTTTGGGTGATGATATCGAATCATAGAATAAGTATATGGGTTTCTTAATTTGAAATTTTGCTGCATGAACAAAATTTTTAAAGCACTCTGTCAATAAAAGCATTGTGCTACAGTTTTTTTTTTTTTAAAAAAAAAATAAGGTTTGATGCATTTAGAGTTCATTTGAACGATAATAAAATGACAATAATAAAAGAGGTTTTTTTGGTATTATGTGGAGTAAAATTAAAATTAGGATTTTAAGAGGATTTTGGAGGGGTGTTAATAGTCCAACTCAAAGAGTAAAAAATAAAAATGAATAAGGCTATACAAATATTTTATATAATAAAGATGGTAAATATTTTACATAATTCATAAAAATTACCTGAGGCTTCTTGAATATTGACTTTCTTGATTGATTTGTGTAAACATTCTTTCTCATCATTTTTTATAAAAATTGGACTATTAGCATTTACACATTAAAATTTATTAGTACCACTTAGTAGAACTTAAATTTAATAAAATTTAAAAAATTACTCTGCACATTTTAGTAAATGCCAAAATAGTCCTTAGTTGAATCACATTTAATTGTTAAAAAGAAAAAATCACCTTACAACACTTGTAGATATAGGGTATGTATTTATTTAGTTCCTATGTTTCAAAAAACATCTCAAGACATTCTTGTTATTAAATATGTGACTCTTTCTCTTAATTTTTTCTTTATTTTTACAATAATACCCTTACAACAATATTCTTGAGGACGTTAACAAAAAAATATTAATTTATCAAATAACACTTAAAAATAAAATAAAAATGAGTTAAATTTTTTTTAGAGAGTTTGTATTTAGCTACATTAAATTTTTTCTTTTGTAACTATATATATATAAATATTCCTTTAGGAAAATATTTTTCCTTTTATTCATGTAAAATTTAATATAAATAATGCTTTTTACAAAAACTAACATCGTTTTTGTTTTTAAATAATCAAATATAGAATTTCAAAATTTCCCAACTAGTGGAGAAAAAATCTTTAAAAAAAGGGTTACACGAATGTCGTTGACTGAAATCAAGGAGACAAAAACTTGGGAAAACAGATGGGATAAAAAAAAATGGGTCCGGTTATGCTACAGCAGCTGTAAGTAACAGCAATGACATGACTAATCGACCCATGTAACAGCGGCACGTGGCAGTTAAATAGGCATATAAAATTATTGAACTATCCGATTGTAATCCGGTTGCACAAGCTGTCACCGGTAAGTCATTGTACCGTACCCAACAGCAATTTCAAAATTAATTTTTTTTTTTCCTTTCGTCCCTCAGTGCACGATCCAAATTAAATGGGTTTCAATATTCTCCGATTACTCCATTCATAATTTAAGTTGTAGCCATCATTTCAATTTCCCAGCAGAAAAGACAAAAAAAAAAAAAAAAAAAACTAAAGCAAATTTAAAAATATCCATCTAACAACATATAATTTCATGATTTTATTTGTACAACTTCTGGTTCTAAGACTTTAGTGCATGTTTAGTATTATTTGCTTAATGCAAAAAATATTTTTTTTCAAAAAAAAAGAAAAAAATACTTAACTAATCCAAAAAACTTATTAAAAATTTTTGTGCTACATGGTTGTATTTTGAGTAGAACTTTTGAGAATTAAATAAATTATTTTGTATCCACTATTAAAAACTCCAATTTTAAATCTCTTAGCGATTTTTTTTTATAAAGTTCAATTATCTAAGATACTCTTAATTTATTATATAATCTTATTTCATTTCTTTCATAATATATATAACTTTAAAAGCTTATTTATTAAAGTACTGTTTAAAATTTTAAATAAAATTTAACATTGACAATTCTAATTAAAATTTTTTTTCCGTAAAAGCTCTACTTTTCTCTAAGCTTTATGAAAAGCCATATTAGATAGAGCTTTAAATAGAAATTAAAATTTCGCAACGTATCATTAACCACGAACCTTGGATAATTTATTTAGTATAGGAACATAAGTATCGCATTTATATTAGATTTGAGAATCGACATCTCTATCTTCTCCCATTATCATCCCTACTATTTTCCCTCTTTTCAAATCCTACATATACAATATATTGGAAATAAATATTTAATCAATGAAAAGAAAATTTTCTCAGATATTTAGGGAAGCATTAGCTCTAATATAGATCCAAATTATAAATTAGTATACACATTGAGACACCATGAAAAACAAATAGATTTAAGATGGAAATAGGATCTATAATCTATAATTTGATTTTTTTTTCCCTTTTAAATTTGATTAGCGACTATTTCATCAGCTGGTTTTTTTTTTTTTTTTAAACTGTTGCCTCAGGTTGCCCACCTTTTGTTTGAAATAAACTTGGACTAATGCAACCTGTAATCTATTTTTTATTAAATTCAATATTATCCATTGGATTTCAGATTCCCAAATCCAACGATCCATGCAGGCGGTTTGTTACTTACAAAAGATGTAACATAGTGGCTGCCAAAAAAAAATTCTCAAAAAGTTTTACAACTTAACCGTACACCTTTTTACCTCCAGTTAAACCCTATCTTTCCTTTTTTAACTCCTCCTTCTTCTTGTGTGTTTTTATTTTTTTCCACTTTAACCCCTCTGTTCAGACAACACTACAAGTAGCGCTAAACACCTTATAATGCGCACACCATAACTTATGCTCTGTTAGATCCTAATCATCTTTGGCAATTATTCTTTAACCAATTGCCGTCCTCTTCCTCCAAAATTTTGAGGTATTATTATTATTGTCATCTTTTTTAATTCTTTGTTCAGCTTCTGTTTTCGAATCCTTTTGTTTTTGCTTTTATCATCTGTAACAACATGCTTGCTCTTAACCATTATGATTGAAATAATCATCCGGTTCGTATTGAAATTGCTGAATCTGTAATGGGTAAATTTAAATTTTCCTTTATGTTTCTTGCTTCTATGCCTACAAATCTGTCGATTCTCTTTATCTTTTTCTTTCTCTTTATATGATTTATAGTTATAACGATACATGATATGTGTAATGAAAGCAGATAGTGATATTCATAATAAAAGATGAATAAAGTAGCGATTTTTTTTCCTTCATTATTTGTTTCCTTTGCTTTTGCAAATCTTGGATATGGTGTTCAGGGTTATTTTGAATTTGTTTTAGTGACTGATGGGGAAAAGGGCTGAGAGGAAGAGTAGAGCTGCTGCTGCTAAGCAGAAGCAGGCTGCTGCCCGTGCTCCTAAGAGTGTTCTTCAACAATCAAAACCTGTTGAGAGTACTGATGATGGAGTTCCGGTCATGAAAGAGAGAAAACCATGCCCCCATCTTGACAAGGGTATTGATTCAGATAAAATTTCAGTTAAAATTGGGTCTTCAGATCCTATTAGATGCGAGGATTGTAGAGAAGGTGTAGGTGATAGACGAGGGAAGAAGGGAAAGGGTAAACATGGTAAGAAGAAGGGCAGTTCCTTGGTGGATTCAAAATCAGATTCAAAAGCAATTTGGGTTTGCTTAGGTTGTGGACATTATGCTTGTGGAGGGGTCGGACTTCCTACAACCCCTCAAAGCCACGTGGTTCGGCATGCTAGACAAACCCGTCATCCCTTGGTGATCCAATGGGAAAATCCTCATCTCCGGTGGTGCTTCCCATGCAATACACTCATTCCAGTTGAAAAAACGGAGGAAAATGGTGAAAATAAAGATGCTTTATCGGAGGTTGTAAAATTAATTAAGGGGCGATCTACAGAAAGTTCATCGGTGGATGTTGAGGATGCTTGGTTTGGAAGTGGCAACGTCGATAGTGAAATCAAATCTGAAAGTACCGTAGTGAGTGGGAGTGACTTAGATGGAAATGCTTGTTATGTGGTAAGAGGGTTGGCTAATCTTGGAAACACTTGCTTCTTCAATTCAGTGATGCAAAATCTTCTTGCCATGAGTCAGTTGCGGGATTACTTCTTGAATGCGGAGTTAACTTTTGGACCTCTTACTATCGCTTTGAAGAAGCTTTTTGCTGAAACAAAACCAGAGACGGGATTGAGAAATGTGATAAATCCAAGATCCTTTTTTGGGTGCATCTGTTCCAAGGCTCCCCAATTCAAGGGATATCAGCAGCATGACAGCCATGAATTGCTTCGTTGCTTACTTGATGGACTGTGTAGCGAGGAGTTGGCCTTCAGAAAAAGAAATAGCCCTTCCGAGGAAAATGGAATTTCCTCAAATCAGGGTCCTGTTTTTGTGGATTATGTGTTTGGAGGCCAAATTGCTAGTACTGTTTGTTGTGTGGAATGTGGACATTCCTCAACAGTGTATGAGCCATTTTTAGATCTTTCCCTTCCGGTTCCTACAAAGAAAGCTCCATCTAAGAAGACTCAACCCGCCTCTCGAGCCAAGAAAACTAAACTGCCGCCAAAGAAAAGTGGAAGAATTCGATCTAAAGGTACCAAAGATACTCATGCAGTAACAACACAAAGTATTTCAAATCTATCAATCAGCAGCAAGTCTCAAAGCCTGACGGAGTCTACTGCACCTCTTAGTGAAAATGTGGTGAGTTCTTCTGGCGGTTCTCAATTACTAGATTCGGTTGGCTCACCTCCCGTGGCCACCCAATGTGGTTCAGCTTTACAGAATGTCCCAGCTGATCCACTCCCTCAGCATGATCAAGTTATTGATATTCCAGTTGAACAAACAGTGGCTTCATTGGATGATTTTTGGTTGGATTACATTGAACCTCAAACTACTGGAGATGTGCTGGATTCGACTTGGCAAAAGAGTGATGTGTCAGTTATTCAAGATTCTACAGATTTTGCATGGTTGGATTACATTGAACCAGAAACTATATCAGATGAGCATGGCTTGACTTTGCAAAATAATGATGTTTTGTTTGTTCAAGATTCTGGAGAGAAGGATGAGGTGTCAGATGATTCTTTAATTAATTCTAATCAGATTCCCTTACTTGATTCAAAGCCAAATCTAAAAGCAGATTCTTCTTCTGGGGATGCTGGCGTGGATGAGCTACCACTAGTGGTTCAAGATTCAGAAGTTATCTTGCTTCCATACAATGAAGAAATTTCAACTACTGCAGAGAAAATAAGTGGAGAAGGTGAGGCCTCCTCATCAGTTGTGGGCTGTAGACAAGAGGAAGTGGACTTTGATGGTTTTGGTGACTTATTTAATGAGCCTGAGACTGCTATAGGACCAGTTCCAAGGCCATCTTCGGGTACTGAAAGTGTGGGGAGTGGTTTTGTAGTAGGAAACAGCAGTGACTCCGATCCAGATGAGGTTGATGATTCAGATTCTCCAGTGTCTGTTGAGAGCTGTTTGGTTCATTTCATAAAACCAGAGCTTCTCACTGATGATAATGCTTGGGATTGTGAGAGCTGTTCAAAGACTCTGCAACGCCAGAAGTTGGAAGCTTTGAAGAGGAGGGCCAAACTTGCTTCTAAACCTTTGATCAATGGAGGTGAAACCAGCAACCAAAATGATATACAGGGTTCAAGTCTTACGGATGTTGACAGTCTTTGTAATGGAGATACCAAACCTAATAATGATCTGAACACTTTCTGTGAAAGCTTGGTTTCGCAGAGTGGGAAGACTGATTGTTTTAATCAAGATTGTGTAGAAGTTGAAAGTGGCCTAACAAATGACGTGAATCCAGCTGTTCCGCAAAGGGAAAAGGGAAAAATGAAGATTAATGATGCAGTGGAAATGCAATCACGTTCTTCGTGTTTGCGTGATTCTTGCAGTCAAGAAAGCATCACTGATCAAGATGAAGGTTCTTGTAGTGTTGATGGGGCTACTAGTAGTGGGTATTCTGCGGAAAAAGTTTACCAGAGTGATTCTCAGCTTGTTGCTGGAAACTGTGAATCAGAGGAAAGCAAAGTTGAGGAGATAAATTCCAAAATTGTAAAAGTGAAGAGAGATGCAACCAAAAGAGTACTTATAAATAAGGCTCCACCTATTTTGACCATTCATCTAAAGAGGTTCAGCCAGGATGCCCGTGGTCGCTTGAGTAAATTGAATGGCCATGTCAATTTCAGTGAAATAATCAATCTTAGACCTTATATGGATCCCGGGTACCCCTTTACATTTATCAAATTTATTAAAGAAGAAAAATGTTATCTCTTTTTTCTCTGTGGTTTTATCCATTCTTTTGGTTTGGGCACGATTATCTGAATATATACTGATTACTTTTTGGATGCCTTTTTTTTTTTCCTCCCTTGATGCAGATAATTGTTACTGTTGTGTGATACCTGTAAGTAAATGGTCTAGGATGTTACTGATAACATTGTTTTATTGTGCAGGCAGATTGATATTGTAAACTAAAAAGGATCGTCTGATGTTTAAAGTGGCTAGAATCTATAGTTATATATATAGTGGAAGGCTAGGTTTTTAATGGTAACATCTTTTGTGTCGGTCATAGGCAAAAATGCAAGTTCTGTGCATAAGGATTATAAGGAGTGTCTGGAGTTAAATATTTTAGTCTAAATCAAACTGTCCTTCCAATATATGTACAACTTCCTTTGTTGCAGTTGTTCTCATATAAGACCTGGTTGGGTGTCAAGGAGATTTCCTAGTGAATATGCCAATCCTGAACCCCTTTTGTATTATGGTATTTGTCTGTTTATTCATGAGCATAATATGCTTTAAAAAAAAATTAACTTAAAATTAGAAGCTTGGATGATGGTTGTTTTAGTTGAGCTAATTGGAATAGAAAAGAAAATTCTCTTTACATGTTTTGGTTGAGTGAAAGGATTCTACCTTCATTTCACAGGAAGTGTTCTTCACTAAAAGAAATTTCTCTTGTTCCCGCGATAAGTCTTGTATGGCCTAATATTATATGTTAAAGCAGGTTATGTTAAAAAACTTCTAATTGCTAAAATGAAACTTGGCTATTTGTTATGTTGTCAAAAGTTTCATAATACCTATGTTTGATTGGCTTCCCAAAGAAAACCTCTTCTTAAGTTACATTTCAGGAGATGCTCATGCAAACTCTGAATAACTCCTAATCTTTATTACATACAGTGCACATGAAAGTTGCTGGTACCTGAAAAGAAGGGTATCGTAGGGTAGATACTGCTTTCACCTTAGCTACTGTTACACCTCTTCGGTTACTGTAGGGTGGAAACTGCTTTCCCCTCAGTTACTGTTACACCTCTTATTTGATATCTTATCTTTTGTTGTACTCTTTATCTTTTTGTTTTCGTACAAGTTTATTTGGCTGCCTCTGACTTAAGTAATGTGAAAATTAGTTGTTATGTTATCATTTTGGAGGAGAAACACATTATTGTTAAGTTACCTGTAAACCTAAAAGCTTAAACAGATAGGAGTATACCCAGAATATTATATTTACCCTTTAATCCTCACTCTGGTGCAATGCGGATGCAGATGCAAATCAAAATCCAGACATAAAATGAGATTACTAAATTTATTAAGGATTGTTCAAAGAGGTATTGCTACCTTGTTAGGTACCTGCAAAACCAAAGCTTAAACCGCTAGGTACGCAGGAGTGCAATGACAATATCATGTTAACTTAGGTTGGCGAGGTGACTTTGAAAGATACATGTTGCCTTCTTGAACTTCTTTAAACCTTTTAGCAAGCCTGAGGCTGCAGTACTCGCCTTGGTATTCACCCAGGCATTTTGACCCAAAATAATTTGCTGCATCGAGTAATTATGTAGTCTAGATAACATGTTATACCCTGTTTGTCACAGCTTCCATTTATATTTTCTGAGCTTTAAGCTCAGTGATGTATTTCTCCTCATTTGAAGATCAAATGTTCTTTTCTGCTGCACATTTTACGTTAGGTGACCTGTTGGACTCCAGTAGTTCACTTTGTTAAAAACAAAAGTTGAAAGTAACAATTTTAACACTGTGGCAATCATATGTTTCAACAGCTGAATTTATGTTCATTTCCGCAATTTGCAGGTGCACAGACCATGATAATTATGATTATCGTCTGGTTGGCGTAGTGGAGCATTTGGGAACCATGAGAGGTGGTCACTATGTTGCATATGTGAGAGGAGGTCCAAAAAATAAAGTTAAGGCCAAGAAAGAAAGTGGTGGTGTATGGTATCACGCTAGTGATGTCTATGTTCGTGAAGTTTCTCTGGAAGAAGTTCTTCGCTGTGAGGCATACATCTTATTCTATGAAAAAATTTGAAACAATTTGTTTTTAATACATGTGATGTTACTTGGCCCAAAGTCAGCTCCGACAAAGGGGAGGAAGAGATGCATGAAGACCGCAGGTGAGTGTATAACAACGATAACAATATATCTGATACCCATTTTTTTTTTAATTTAATTACAGGAGTTCAGAGATGTATATCATTGAGCCATGTCATCAAAAGATGTGTAATTCTTTTTGACCCCATTTCATAGGGATCTTTGGTGATCTGAATTGTGAGGCTTTTGGTAGGACGCAATGCACCTTACCAGATTAGCAGTCAAATAGCATACCAATCTTTACCATCTCAACCGATTTGTTTGAATGTACAATTGGATCTCATTCACATTGCATGAGTTGGCCCATTCTCACGTTTCTTTTTCGTCAACCAACTTCACAATATCTGGCAAATATATGCTAGGACTGGTGTCTTTCCCCTATAGCTTAAGTTCCGGATACACAATTGGTGCATTGTGTTAGAGGTCAGCAAGCATCTGTCAATTACATCTTTGAAGTCACCAAGAAGTAATCCATTGTTTCAGTAGAATTTGAAATTATGCATAGCATGGCTCTGATTGTGTTTGGAAATCACAAGTTGGCTTGATTCTGATGGAGCTCCAATTTTGGAAAGGACCTGAGAGATTGTTTAACATGTCAAGATGTTAGTTCAAACATCATTATTGATTGGTAATCATGCACTGAAATTTCAAAAAAAAAAAATTGTTTTTCTTTTGAATCTGTGCTCTCGAGATGTTTATTTAAAGGTTGAATTATATCTTTAGAACCCATCCATGTGTACCTTTCTGCATTTTGCTACGTCTAATTATTGGACACCTCAATTAGATCAAATTCAGCCACAAGGCCCACAAGTAGTTTAGATAATGTTTTTGGATGGTAGCTTCATAATACCCGAAAAATTGGCTACGTGGATGATAATTTTTCATTTAAATATAGTTGATACAGTTCTTTCAAGTAGTAATTTTATCCTGTTTGCGTCAACTTATTTATTAAGCGCATTATATTTCCATTAGACTTCAATCCGTGAACTTGTTTATGATGTGAATAATCATGTCATATCAACACATTAACCTATTTACGACCAATTAATGGTGTAATGATTTGATTTAGAGGTGTAATGATTTGATTTAATGATTTTTTGTTTGTATGATTAAAATTTTATATCTTGGATTAGCTAAATTTTCTTCTTGTTTACTATCGTTGCCAGGAATGTATTATGTATATGTTTAATTTTTTGAAGTTGGATTAGGATGAAATAATGGGTAAGGATTTTGACACCCCTCTAAATTTCTTACAAAACCTCTCTTCAATGGAAATCACCTAAATAACCAAAGATTTAGCTCTTTTTTTCTAATGGAAATTCAATTAAACACTTAAATAAAATATTTTTTAATGATTTCCTACGCCACCCTATTTCATAGTTTATATTTATATTCTAAAATTTAATATAGTTTTTTTTTTCTTTCTAGAAACTTTTAAGAATTAAGAATTATAGAGATAGAAATTATGTAATGAGAAGAAAATAATTTAAAATTTTAGAATTTGCATGGATTTGTAAATAAAAACTTGAAAGGTATACACTTTTTAGGGTGACAATGATAAGGTGATTGATTTTAATTTATGAGTTAGTGTTTTATAAATTAAGATGGGGTATTTTAAGGAATAAAATTCAAAAAGTCCACTCTAAAATGGGTCAAAGTCATAATTGTGTCAAATGCGAAAATAAGCCGTTTAATATTTGTGTAATCGTGTTGTGTAGTGTTGTGTTGTGTTATCCTTTTTTTTTTCTTTCTTTCTTAGGAAGTGTTATTCGTTTACTAGATTGTTTGTTTGTGTGTGTGTGTGTATAATCTTTTGACATGACTATAAAGAGATGTTAGCTTAAATTTGACAGTCTGATAACACAAGCTTCCAATCGATATACATCATAACTCACCATGCTCTCCACTGAAAATTCTAAATTCTTAATTCTTCTAAAACTTTTGTACTCAATATTTCAATTTTTGCATATCTCACATAATACACCATTAGTTGTGGATTAGAAATGAAAATTTTGGGATATGAGTAATCTGCAGTTTTATAGGGGGAGTAATAATCTAACGGGTGACAATCCCACAAAATACTATCTAGTTAATCTATACCTTTAATACTATTAATAATAAGTCATAGAATTATGTCACGGGTGCTTAGGCCATCTCCAATGCGACACTAAAACTAACACCAAACCACCTTTTACATCATTTTTGGTGTAAAATACTTCTCTAATGTAACACCAAAATAGTGTTATGAATAGTATTGCACTAAATATGGTGTAATACTATTCATTTGGTGTTAGGGAAAAAAATGTCTCAAATATCCTTATTACTTTTTCTTATTTACATATATGTCATATTTTATATAATATTTTAAGTTATTATTATTATTATTATTTCATTTTTTAATTTTTGAATATTATACTAATATTTTAAATAAAAAATATTCAACACAAAAATTAATAATAAAAATAAAATGCCAATAACATTAATTGCTAGATTACATATTACAAATTAAAAATACAAAATTAAATTAACACAAATTAAAAAAGCTACTATTACTAGCATAAATTAGAACAATTATTTAATAATTTGGGAGATCATTATTAAATCCTCCAATATCATCAAAATATTAGATATAAAATTATTATTATTGTTATTGTATTTTTCTATATTAATGTAATGTTTAATTTTCATAATGAACTAATTTAGTTAATTAAATGCAAATTTAATAATTTTCTATATTTTTTTGTTAATCGATATAAAATTACTTATTACTTAATTATCTATATTAATAGTAATATTTATTGTGTTAATTGAATTAATTCTTGAGAATTAAAAGAATAAAAAGAAGAATATTTTTTTTGTGTAAAATTTGGTGTAAATGGGTTGGAGATGAAATAGTAATTTAGTGTGAAAAAGGTATATTTTTAGTGTTGGTGTTACACCAAAATGGTGTTAAGCATTGGAGATAGCCTTATCATATGATAGACACCAAAATCCACTGAATCATGTTTCTTATAAGAGAATGTTATTAACCACTAATCTATATAAAAGTTAAATAATGACTATAATTTCATTGTCGTTGGACTTCATTTTTTGTTATCTATCCAACGATAGCATAAAATCGACACTTCATCTTATCAGGGCTATTTAACAACAAAGAATCATTATTTGTATTTTACCAACACACTTGAATATTAATACTAAACCGAGTGCATAAACAATTATAAAGAGGGTCTCTTTAAGTTATTTAATGTAACTTACAGGTGGATAAATTTTATTCATTGCTCTATCTAACCCTACTATTTTGTTAATGTAACTTATATTTAAGTAAAATTCATCTTATAGATTTCATTATTTTGTTACTCATTTCTGTAACAACTTAATTATAAATAACAATAAATGGGATCAGGTTACGGTGCAATTGTGGTACCGTGCCACAATTACATCCAGCCGTTGGATGCACTTGGATTGATGAGGTCCACTGACATCCAACGGCTAAATACAAATGTAGTACGGTACCACAGTTGCACCACAAATTTCCCCCCGATAAATGTAACTTAAGACCTTATAAAGAATCCAAATGAATGACAGGAACAAGATAAGTATGAATTCATTGGGCAATATTTAGCAGCATGCTGAAATGTGTAAGAACTCTCTCTACCCAAGGAATCAGTGTCAGTGGTGCCCCGGTTCAAATTTAATTAAAAAAGTCAAATGAATCTTTACCATTGAAGCTTCATACTCAACAGTGTGGAAACGGAATCCAATTCGGTGAAAAGTTATAGTGGAAGTATGAACCAAAGGACAGTCGATGAGAGAATAGAACACCAGGATCAAAGTGTAAATTCACATTAGAAGCAAAATACTAGCGGTCCCAGAGATACAGACTATGAAAGCAGAGTGGCTGTCAATGACTATAAGGTTAACTTACAGTGTGGTCCTTGCTGTTTAACTAAAATTCAAATAAGTACATAATCCCCATCATCAATAAACAAAGTCCTCTATTTTTTCAATATTACTAAAATTACTATTAAAAATTTACGAGGATAATTAACGGAACGATGACGAACATAAGAAGTGTATAGTTGGTTGGCATGATCAATAAACAAAGTCCTTAATTTCTTTTTTATTTTTTAATATTACATATAATTCTACTTATATTATAATTAACAAATTTATCAAGACTTTTGGCCAGCACAATAACAGAGATAAAAGTCTAAAACTCGAACAATCTTGATCAGAACAATCATAACTTAAAAATAAGCTCCAAAATCGGAAGAAATTTTTGAAATAAATGAGAATTTAATCAATTTTACCATTACCTTGGATCAAAACCATTCTTTGAAAGTTGGGGAAGGGAAGTGAGAAATAAATTATCAAAGGTGGTTCTCAAATCCTCCTTAATTTTTATTTTGTCATCTTAGTCCTTAACTTTCAATTAAAATTAACTTAGCAATACGGCTAAATGTCCGATTTAATCTCTTCAAACACTACTAAACTAAATTTCACACAAAGTGGTTCAAGAAATTTTATATTCATATTGTATAATTAAAATGAGATTCACTACTTTCGTATCCCAATAAAATTAGTATTGTCCAATCCCAATTGGTCCAACTGGTCCCATCAAATCTTGTTTCCATCTCTAGCATGGACTCCATACCACTCCCTAAACTTTTGAGTTGAGGCTGTGGGCTGGTAGGGCCTTAAAAGTAAGCTACAAGAAATGTAACTTAAAAAAAAACCCTACAAAGAATCCAAATGAATGAAAGGAACAAGACAAGTATGAATTCATTGGGAAACATTTCGCATGCTGAAAAGCGAAGAACTCTCTCTCCCCGAGGAATCAGTGAGCCAGTGGTGCCTCGGTTCAAAATTTAATTAAAAGACAAATAAATCTTTGCCACTGAAGATTCATACCCGCAGTGTCAAAACAGAATCCAATTCGGTGAAAGTTATAGTGTAAGCATGGACCAAAGGGCAGTCAATGAGAGAATCCAACACCAGGATCAAAGTGTAAAATTCACATTAGAAGCAAATAGCTGTCAATGACTATGAGGCTATTTACAGTGTGGTCCTTGCTGTTTAACTAAAATTCAAATAAGTAAATAATCCAGATAATCAATAAACAAAGTCCTCCATTTTTTTTCAATATTACATACAATCCTACTAAAATTAAAATTAGAAATTTATAAGGATGATTAACGCAACGATCACGAACATAATAAGTATAAAGTTCACATAGTCAATAAACAAAATCCTTCTTAATTTTCTTAATATTACATATGATTCTACTAATATTATAATTAAAACTTTGTCAGGGTCCTTGATTAGCACAATGACAAGTAACATATTCTGAAAATTAAATGACCTTGATCAACACAAGCGTAACTTATAAATAGGTTCTAATGTCAGAGGAAATTATTCCAAATAAAAGAGAAATTTAACCAATTTTACCACTAATGACAATGGTCTCAAGGTTGAGACGTGAGAATTACTTAACGAAACAGTGGTTCTTAAGACCTCCTTAATTTCTATTTTATCATTTTAATCTTTAACTTTCAATTGAAATTTGACTTAATAATATGATTAAATGTCCAATTTAATATCTTTAAAAACTACTAAGCCAAATTTCACACGAAGTTATTCAAGAAATCTTATATTCATATTATGCAATGAAAATGAGATTCATAATACTTTCGTATCCCAATCAAATTAATATTGTCGAATCCCTGCTTGTCATTTCTTGTTTCCATCTCTAGCAGGGGGTCAATACTGTTAACATGAATATTTCTTTAATAATGATTTTGATGATAACAAACTAGATTAAGATTGATTAAGTCTTTAAATGCTCAAACGTTTTTCATACATTTTAAATAAATCACTATTTTGAAGTAGTAAAGGTTTGTACTTAAATGAAAATTGATTTTATGAAAGTTGTCTTTTAATTTCATGTCCTTATTAAAAATACCTTCTGGACACTGTCGGCGATTCGACAGTATGATAACGGCTAACCGATATCAAACAGACTTGGTGATTTAGTTTCTGGACACTGTCAGCGATCCGACATCTTGATAACGGCTACCCGATATCAAATAGACTTGGTGATTTAGTTTCTGGACATTGTCGGCGATCTGACATCTTGATAACGACTAACCGACATCGAACAAAATTAAGAATTAGCCTCTGAGCACTGTCGGTAATCCGACTTCATGATAACGGCAAACCGAC
Source organism: Citrus cavaleriei (assembly GCA_030448935.1). Taxonomy (NCBI): domain Eukaryota; kingdom Viridiplantae; phylum Streptophyta; class Magnoliopsida; order Sapindales; family Rutaceae; genus Citrus; species Citrus cavaleriei. The sequence goes on along the minus strand of JAUJEM010000066.1, from coordinate 323,664 downwards.
TTCTTGAAAACGGTAAGCCAACATTTTCTTTGCAGGTCACTGGACGATAACGGCAATCCGACATTTTCATAATAGTGATCCGATAATTTGAAAATCTATCCAATGGTCACTTGTTCAAGTCAAAACGACGATCCGACTTCAAGTAAAAAATTAATAACGGCTAGTTTTCAGCTCCAATTATAAATAAGCTCAATCAAATTCAAATAAAGGTTTATGACAACGTTATCATTAAGCAAATTATTGATCATACAACTTTCATTGAGTTTTAAATTCTTGTATACATCTCATTTACTCACACTTTAGAATTTCATTTGTAATCAAATACATTGTGCGTGAGAGATTTATTTTGTAATCTTTTTGAAAATCAAATTGAGAGGTTGTAAGTGTTGGGATACACTTGGGTTAAGAGATTGAGGATAATCTCTTATTGTAAAGGTTTATTGACACCTTAGAAGTCAATTGTAAGAGTAATTGAAGCCTTGGAGGTTTGCTTAGTGGAATCCTCAAGCCCGGTGAGCTTGAAGGCGTGGACGTATGCACGATTAGCCGAACCACGTAAAAATCAAGAGTTTGATCTCTCTTCCCTTACTCTTTTATTATTGTGCTTGATTAAATTTATTATTTTTGTTCTTATTAAGGCAATAAATTAAATTGTTATGTGGTTTGTTTTGCATAAGTTTTAAAATCTCAATTCACCTCCCCTCTTGAGTTACTTAGATAGTATTTCAAATACCACTCTCTAAACTTTTGCCTTATGCCCAAAATGATAGGGAGGATTTTTCTGATTGAACATGCAAACTATATTTTTATTTGAATTATAGTTAAACAACAAGGACCTTACTGTAAACTGTCCCATATAAATATATAATAATCCCAAAGAGCAATACGTTCCCACTGGCAAATCCAAATCAAAACCAAAAAGCAAAAATAAGAAAGAAAAACAGCTGAAAAAAAAAAGAGAGAAAAGAAAACTCCACACTCTCTCTCTCACTGGCTCAATATTCTTTCATTCTCTCTTCTCTCTTCTCTCTTCTCTCTTCTCTCTCCTCCTTTACTAAGCAAAAGCCAAAGCGAAATTCACTATAACTCTTCTTCTCTTCCATGGCGTCACATCAAAATCTCACACTGCTATCCTTCACAATAATTTTCTCATGCATGAACATGATCATGCTGAATGTCATGGCAGCAAATGTCCCAGTTGAAGGAACTGGCAATAGCACCTGGTGTGTTGCAAGAAGCGATGCAAGCAACCAGGCCTTGCAGACGGCTCTGGACTATGCATGCGGGACTGGCGCTGACTGCACCCCTATACAACCCAATGGCCTCTGCTATCTCCCCAATACCATCCAAGCTCATGCCTCGTATGCTTTTAACAGTTACTTTCAGAGAAAGGGCATGGCCCCTGGCTCCTGTGACTTCTCTGGCACTGCCACCATTGCAAAAACTGATCCCAGTCCGTTTTCTTAATCTCTTATCACCTTTTTTTGGTCTTTTTAAAGTGGGTTTTTGCTTATTTTTGTGTTTTGTGTTGTGTGTTTCTTAGGTTATGGATCTTGTATGTATCCGTCTTCTCTGAGGTATGTTCTGTTTTTCCCTTGTTTCGTAAAGATTAAAAAAGTTAACCAACTCAATATTTTCCTCCTTTTTGGGTCTGTTTATATATGTTTCTTCATCTTTAAGTTATTGGGTATCTTTCTTTCCCACCATCTTATATTCTGTTCTTGATTGAAAAATTGGAGGACATACACTGACTTTGATAATGATGAAATGGATGCATGATAAGTGTCCATTTCTTCAATGACCGTTCATTCGAAGTTGTGGTGGTCCCAAATCCCATTGCTCAAATTACAATGTCCTTTTTTTAAAAAAAAATTTTTGGGCCTTGGGTGCGTCATTTTGCTTGTACCACTTGTCTGCCTCGGGCATATTTCAGATAAAACTTGTTGCTTAAGTTTACACCGTTGGATGGTCCTCCTGGTCCAAAATATCCAGCGGCAAGGACAGCACTGATAAATAACCCGTTGCAGTGACATTGGGAAGTACCTTGTGTAATTGTATGATGTAGTGTTTTTTTTTTTTTTTTTTTTTGAGGCCTGGTAACTGATGCACAAGGAGTTTTACTGTTGGAGCTTTTAGGTCCGCCAAAATAGACTGCTGTCATTGTCATTTGGTCAAACTGATTCAAGAAAATGGTCTGGTTTGTGGGGCAGGGCAAATTTCCAGGTGAAAAAAAAAGTTGATAAATCCTTAAAACTGCGGATGCTTCTTTGGGAAATTGTTTAAAAACCCACCAATCCAGATGGCCAAAAACTTCGTACTCTTTTTGAAATGTTTACTTGAAGATTGCATGTTGCAAGTGAGATGTCATGTGCCTTATGGTCGGACTTTGCCTCCCACCACTGTAGCCATTTGCTCTTAAATTTTAAGGAACCATATGAAACTTTATATGGACCATGTCCAATTTTATCTTGCGTGTTGCATAGGTTGTATATAAATAATTTGGTAACTTTAAGGCTGGTGAGAACTGAGAACTTGGCGCACATAGTCTTTAGAGTCTAGAGATCTCTGAAGTTGGGCCTACTGGCCACTAGCATTCCATCTTTTGCTACATCGCTTGGCTTTAACTTTTCCCCAAGATAATCTTGCAGGCTATATTTTTATTTTTTCTTTATTGTATCTGTATGTTGGCACTCATATAATACACTCATCACATAATCACTTTGTAAATTAACTTTATTTCAAAGTTTGTATTATAGTACTTGTTCAAAGAATAAGTGGTTCATCTGAAGAGTACTAAAAGATGTATTAAGTGTGCACTATTAAAAATCTGCTTTAACTTGGGACCGTGTTTTTAAGTTATTTAGGTGATCCTAATATGGGAACTTTACCAAGCATAACGGAGCCAAGTTTATGTTTGGCATTTTCATGTATTGACTTATTTATGATTCATTGTTTTCTTCATGTAATTTAGCAGGGAAACACATTTCTTCGATGTAGGTCTATCCATCCTTAAATGTATTAAACCGGCTTTGCTCTATGTTTTTTTGTTCAAGAACTCGCTTATTTCATCTCAAAGCACTATTAACTATTTGAATTATGCAAATTTTCAGCACTGCTGGAGGGACACCTACTCAATCGTCCACACCCACAACAACTACCACGACCAACCCTAACCCGACAACACCAGCGACCACTGCTCCTCTGAATAATGACGGTGGTAATGGAGTCAATCCCGGAATGGGCCCTCCATTGCCCACCACAGATGACTCCAAAGCTTCATCAAAGTTTATTGCCATGAAACTCATTACGTATGTCTCTTCCAGCCTAGTTCTGTCATTGACATCTCCATACATTTAGCATTAATTGTAAGCTGGAGTGGCCCTGCAACACCTTGGTATGAAGAAAAGAGGCTTATACAGTTTTGTTAAGAGTTGAAGCTTTTGTTTAGGACCATCAAGGTTTGTTGATGACCATTCGATTAGTTTTATTAATTTTCTTATATTTGCTGTGAAAAGGACAGTTAGCAAGCTTCAAATTGGCTGCTGATTCGTTTTGGAGGAAATGAACTTGGTGAAGGTTAGATAATTAATCTTTGCTATATGAATTAACAATGTAGGCAATATCTATTCAATTCAATGGTCCAGTCAATTCTTGTAATTTTCTTCTATACTTGATTTTAGTGGTAATGCTAGATTCTTATTTTAATAGCTTAAATTCTGGGATCAAACGATCAATTAGCATTGTACCAGAGCGGACAATTTTCCAATTTCTACATTCTACTCCTGCTTGGTGGAATAAATAAGAAATATTGATTTTCCAAGATATGATGATTAGTCAAAAAGTCTATGGTCACAAATGTAATCATAATAATACCAAGATCAATAGCAAATGTGATGATTAAATGATAAATGCAAAAGCATTTGGCATTAGGAAAAACACCTTTCATGGCTTTGAGAAATGACTGAAAAATCTTACGCTTCATAATGCTTCTAAGATTCAACAAAAAAGTTATATGCCCCCATGTCTGAAGGCTCTTTTGAGCTCTATTAGAATTGAAAAAGTATCTGGCTCTCCCAATTAGACGATCATGTTATATTTGGCCAAATTCGCCTGTGTTTGGGGTTCACAGTTCCATTTTATAACAGTGGTATGCCAAATCCCCAAAGCTCAATTACTTTGGTTGAACAGGGCACCTATTTGGTTCCCTTACTATGTAAATAATATCACCAGCAATCTCGTAGAATTCCTGATTACGGTGCCACGACCATAATGCATGAGTCTCGTTCTTCACCTGGATAACAAACCGCCTATTAGTTTGTCATCTTAGATAACCAATGTGTACATAAACACATACATCACAGCCTTTAATGCAACACAGTGTTCAATAAATGTACTAAATCTAAAACAACTTCAACTTTTGCTGCAAATACATCAAGAATTTATTGAAACTTGCTTTCAAAGTTTGGCAGAATGTAATTTTATGTTGAGCATGTTACTGACTTCTACTGGCGGTTGAAAATAAAAAAATTGTAGGGATTCATTCTCACGAAGTTGACTTTGAAATTCTTTACGTTCAATTTCAGGCAGTAGTAGGAAAAAATACTGATTCAAAGCATTTAGTATTCAAAATGTGGTTAGAGCAATAGAGAGAGAGATAAGTACCTCTAAAATTCCATGGCCAAAGCTGCTTTCCCTGTATGCACTATAGTCAGGCTGCCGGTCCCAGCAAAACTTCCCAGATGCGGGGCCTGATGTAAAGTTAAATGCACAGGAGCCACCCATATCTGGTGTTGTAGATGGCTCTGGACAGTTCCCAGGTTCATCAGCATGTACTATATCCAGGCCTTCTACATTTCCTCCATCACCAACCAGTATGTAAACTGGGCCACATGGATCCAAAGAATAGTTGTAAACGCGATTTGACCTCTCATAGGCATGAACCTGTTAATCAAATAAGATATTCGACATTTTAGCTTGTCAGAGTCTGAGGCTGTCCATAAATTTGAAAGCGATTTAATGTAGTTGTAGAAAGAAAATAGAACATAACCGAATTGCTAAGAAAGGGGGAAGATTGGGGGACAGCATTTATGTGGCAATAGTAAGGCACACAGAATTCAGAAGTACTCTTACATGCCCATTGAAAACTATGTCAACAACATAGTGATACAGTAAGTCCTCCATCTCCACTCTCATACACTCTACTTCTCTATAGTGTGCTGAGTAGGTACTGTACCAAGGAGGATGCCAGGCAGCTATCAACCAAGGAGTCACTTCTCTGTCAACATCACCCAGGTCGCTTTCCAGCCACTTGTATTGATCCGCTGTAACAGTAAAACTAGAGAATCTCACTAAGAGGTAGCTAAGCAGAACTAGCCATAAAGAATCAGTTCCAAAGGCCAGACACTAGTGATAATACATAGTCAAGAGAGAGGCAAATAGAAGGAAGAAAGTTGATTTGATGAATGTACATGATTTGTCATAGTCAATATAAGCACTAAGCATCACAAAATGTATGCCTCCTGCATTAAAAGAATAGTAGAGTGAAGATGATGATCCACTTTCTTCAGATGGAAATGCAAAACGGAACTGTAAGCAGCAAACGTCTGATTTTCAGCCTGCCGTTCTATTTCATGTTCCCCTTCTATCACCATTGTCGGAACATTAGAAACTAGAGGCTGCATATACCTGATCATATTAACCCCACAACAACTTTATAAGCTTTATTGCTCCCAAGATTGACTCAAAAAATCATTAGCAAGACCCAAAGGAAATGAAGAGGTTAAACTGAACTGAAAGAACAAAATTAAAAGTAGCAAAAACCAGTTTGCAACCACCAAATTATTTGGTTTCAATTTATTCTATACTACTGCAACCACTCTGACTCAGAAAGGTGAGAAAATAAACCAGATTGTTATCAAAATAGGTTTCGATGCCTTAAAGCTGTCACTTAAGGTCGTGATTCACATGCCAAACCTCACCGTAGCTTTGAATAAGTTTGAAGTTGAAATTTATACATTTCATCCCTAATTAAGCCAGAAAGTTGTCTTTGCACCTCTATTCTACAATAAAAATTATCAAAATTCAATTTTTTTTCATCAAGCAAATGTTGCTAGCTCTCCATTTAAATGGCGCAAACTGGTCATTTTTCCTCTTTGACAAAACATTTCAGTTTATATCTTGCTCTAACATCACAGCCCTAGGTAGAATGAAAAAGTTAAAAAGAAAATTTCAAACATTTTAAAAGTTATGTAATCTGACCTTCCCCAATAATCCCATCGAGGCTGGTACGTTTCCTGGATAGGAGATTCAATTGACTGGCACGAGTAGCAACTGGACTTAGTTCCATTTGTTAAATACAAATCTGCATAACTTAGATCTCCAATCAACAGAAGAAGATCAGGATGGTTGCTCATCAAGTGAGCAACTGTTGTAGTCGTATTGTAGGTAAGGCCCAGGTCTCCCACCACTGCTATTCTGTTGGGATAGTCACTGGGTCCTGAGACTGGCATAGTCCTGAAATAATGACTGCTACTCATTGCCGATATGGAAGGATCTCCACATTCATATTCATATAGCGTGTTTGGTTGCAATCCTGCAGCAAAATATTATTGTAATGTGAAATTAAATAAGAGACATATATTAAAATCTTGTTGTTTTAATTGAAACATATAAGTTGAGACTAGATTATACCTGTAATAAGAACATGATGTATAATACCAGAAGTGTAGTTCTGGAGGCCATCAGGTGGATAAAGTTGATTGTAAACAAGGGAGTAACCCTCCGCCTGGTAAGTCAATGATGATCTAAACACTCTGAAGTAAACAATGCTTTGAACCAGTTCAGGATCCAATGGACTAATATTGTCACCAATTTGGAACTCGCCTATAAATTGAATCCACATAATCATCAAATTACCAGTTTAGAGAAATAACATCAAAACAGAACAAAGATTAACTTCAATCTACAATGCAAGTTGTCCTGATTAACACTGTTATAGCAACCAAAACTTCACCAATTATTCACCATTTCCAGCAACAAAAAACAATATAATACTTGTATACATTCATATAGCAAAAGGGTAATTTTTTTGTTTTTGGTCAGATTAACTGCTTTTTGCTTAAAAAGAACCACATACAAAGTGAAATTCAGCTTAATTAAGAAAAGTAAATAAAAATGAAGGAAAAATGAGACCTGTGATCCAAGAAATCCAAACGGAGTCATATCTAGCAGAGAGAGAGACAAAGATTTGTTCAGGCTGAAACCCTTCACCTTGAGCATTGTTTTGAAGTACATAAGGCAAGTCACTCACATTTAGTCTCAAATTCTTGTCAAGTGGGGCTGTCACTGGCTTGAATGGCCCTTCAAGTGTTGTAGGAATTCCAATTCCATCGCCATCAACACACCTCAACCTCAAACTCAGTAAAAATGAAAGACATAATGGAATTAGTACAAAAAGCTCTGAGACAGACACTGAGTCTGAGACTGAGACTAAACCCATTTGTCATTTGTGGGGCTCAACCCAACCAATCACCATAAATGTAGTAACAAAACAAGTAAAAGAACGTTTTCACGTGATTACAGTGAAAATCTAAAATTATCAGTTTAAAAGTTTTGAACTTGGAAGCGCCCATACCCACAGCATTTAGATGAACTGGTGGCTGGCTGGCTGGCACTAGTCTTTACAAGATTCCCTGCGTCACCATTTAGCAGTAATGTTATGCGTTGAGGTTGTTACAATAATAGTCATGGTAACGACTAACCGTAGTTAAGTTTTCCATTAAAAGAAAAAAAAGAAAGAGCAATACTAAATATAGTCGTGTGCTTCCCCGCTAGGCCGCTGGCTTAGCTTTTTAGGTTAAATGGTTTCCCTAATATGGCATTGAGTCAAGGCTTTAAGCTAGATTTTTTCTATGCCCGTGTAAATTCTTTCAATTCTTGTATTCATTTTCAGGCTCATCTACAAGCTTTTGTTAAAACATGTAATACTCCAATTCTCCTAAGGGTATTTAAGTATTTTTAATTTTTAGTGATTTTTTTACCCTATTATAAATAGAATAATATTTCTTTCTTATTAGAAGAGAGAGAGGGAAAGAGAGATCGGTTGGAAAAAAACGACAAAAGAGAGGAAAAAAAACGACAAAAGAAAAGAAGAGAGAGAGAGAGAGATGGAGAGAAAAGAAAAGAAAAAAAGAAGAAAGTTTTCTTGTTCTTAGTTATGCCATAGGAACCACATGGGATCAAGTTGTGTTGTTTGAATTGGATATTGTTGGGAGAAATTTTGGAGGTAAGTTTTAATTTTGGTTGTCTTTATTAATTCGTTATGTAGAAGCATGATTAGATATTTGCAATAGAAGTAGAAACCTAAAATTTTACAAGAAATATGCTGACAGTGCATTATTACGAAAATTATAGTAATTTGTACAAATTGATTTGATTTTGATTTTTGGATATATTAAACTAGATATCGTCTAAAATGTTTTGAAACTTGTTTCAAGTTAATCGGATACGATTTCAATTAATTACAATTTTTCAAACTTAAATCTGAAAACCTAAAAATTTCTAATTTCAGTGAATAACATGCATTACGAAATTATTTTTACCTTAGTTAGAATTCTTCACAAATTATGAAATTTGGATCAGTGATTTTTATATATGTCTAGTGTGATTCTGTAAAATTTCATGATTTTATGATAAAACAATAAATTGTTTTGTATTTTCAAAGCAAGTATGTTCAAAACAGAAAACTGTTTGACAGTATTGATGGTGTTTGAAACGTAAATTATTTTCAATAGTTTTTGAAGGAATTAAATTATGAAATTTTTATCAATTCATTTTTGATATGTCATCATATGGTCTGTAAAATTTGAGATTTTTCCAATAAGGAAATAATTTATTAAAAATCGGAGAACATGGACAGTTCTGTTTTAAGGGCCGAATATTAAGGACATTTGAGGTTGAGTTTAGGAGCTATTTAAAATAAGATATTTGAGGACATTAAAGTTTATGATTGAGACTTGATTTTATCTTATGAGAATTTTATTGATGATTTTAGGTCGGTGATATCAGTATGCATTTGTTACATGATGATGCCAAGAGGTAAGTAAACTAGACTTTTAAATGAATCACAATAAATAATATATATATTTGACTTGTGTGAAAAGCTTATTTTTTATATATACGATTATGGATTTATATGTCTAGGCCCATGAGTTTATGTGATGTGTTGTTATGTGTTGGGCGTGATTATGTACGTGGGTATATGTATGTGTGAAATTTTATTGGCATAAGCACCAAAATGCATTGAGTTTTCCATAAATGAGAAAGTGGATTTTAGCAAATGAAATTTCTGCTTTATGAGATTTTTCATTGGGGGCCACCTCTTGAGACTGTGCCGACGTGCCGTAAAGTACCACGCATGGTGCAAAGTGCCACATTGCAAAATATGTATTTTATTGAAAGAAAATGTGAAAGTTTGAAAATGACAGAATGAGATTTCGATTATTTATTTTACAATGTTTTCAACTACCATGGCACGCCATCCATTTGCATTATATATATGAATGTATGTATTTTGATATATGAAAAACTGGTTTGCTTACTGAGTTTCATACTCATTATAGTTTATTGTGATTCAGTTCCGATAAATCAGGATTGATTCATGATGAGTGACGAGAAGGACATGAATCGAGGAGGATAAATGGTTTGGCATGAATTTTAAATTCTTCCGCTGCAGTTTGTGTAATATATTTTTATTTCGAGGCTTGAATTTTTATGAATTGTAAAAGGATTATTTTTTTAGAATATATATTTGAGCTATAGTTGATTCGCTTTGTGGATGATAACACCCCAACCCAGACTCCGAGGAAAAATCTGACCACAACTCACATATAAATTTAAATAACCATTTACAACCGATAACAATTCAAGCCTCAAATACAAAAGCCAACGGAATAATTTAAGAATTTAGCCAAACCATTTACCATCCTTAATTCAAGTTCATCTTCTCACTCATCACGAATCAATCCTGACTTCTGGAAAATAAATCACAATAAACTATAATGAGTACAAAACTCAGTAAGCAAACTAGTTTTTCTTATACCAAAATACATACATACTTATGTATAATACAAATGGATGATATGCCATGATCTTTTAAAATACTTGAAACAAATTCATAAAAATCTCTTTATGTTTCTTTCAAACTTTTTCTTTCAATAAAATACATATTCTGCAATGTGGCACTTTGCACTGTGCATGGTACTTTGCACCATGTGTGGCACTTTACGACACTCTGGCCCTCAAGAGGTGGCCCCAAATGCAAATTATCATAAATCACAAATTCCATTTGTTAAAATCCATTTTTTCATTCATAGAAAACTCAATGCATTTTCGTGCTTATGCCAATGAAATTTCACACATACATATGCCTATGTACATAATCACGCTCAAAATATAACAATACATCACATAAACACATGGGCAGAGACATATAAATCCATATTCGTATATATCAAAAATAGGATTTTCAAACAAATCAAACATATATATTGTTTATTGTGATTCATTTAAAAGTCTAGTTTACTTACCTCTTGGCATCATCATGTAACAAATGCGTACTGATATCACCAACCTAAAATCATCAATAAAATCCTTATAAGATAAAATCAAGTCTCAATCATAAACTCTAATGTCCTCAAATATCTCATTTTATACAGCTCATAAACTCAACCTCAAATGTCCTTAATATTCGGCCCTCAAAACAGAACTGTCAATGTTCTCCGATTTTTAATAAATTATTCCCTTATTAGAAAAATCTCAAATTTTACAGACCATATGATAACATATTGAAAATTCATTGATAAAAATTGCATAACTTAATTCCTTCAAAAACTATTGAAAATAATGTACGTTTCAGACACCCATGCAATCATAAATAATTGAATATTTTGCAAGCCTAAATTGTACGGCGGCCACCTCTTGAAACTTTATGAGGATGTATGAAACGTAAATTATTTTCAATAGTTTTTTAAGGAATTAAGTTATGAAATTGTTATCAATGAATTTTCAATATGTCAGCATATGGATATGTAAAATTTGAGATTGTTCCAATGAGGGAATAATTTATTAAAAATCAAATAACTTGGACAGTTCTGTTTTGAGGGCCGAATATTGAGGACATTTGAGGTTGAGTTTAAGAGCTGTTTAAAATGAGATATTTGAGGACATTAGAGTTTATGATTGAGACTTGATTTTATCTTATGAGGATTTTATTGATGATTTTAGGTCGGTGATATCAGTACGCATTCGTTACATGATGATGCCAAGAGATAAGTAAACTAGACTTTTAAATGAATTACAATAAATAATATATATGTTTGATTTGTCTGAAAACCTATTTTGATATGTAATGGATATGGATTGTTATGTGATGTGTTGTTATGTGTTGAGTGTGATTACGTACATGGATATATGTATGTGTGAAATTTCATTGGCATAAGCACGAAAATACGTTAAGTTTTCTATGAATGAGAAAGTGGATTTTAACAAATAGAATTTCTGCTTTATCGTATTTTTGCATTGGGGGCCACCTCTTGAAGTTGTGTGGGGGCCATCTCTTGAGACTGCAAGTGGGGCCTCCTCTTGGCAAGGCGGATTCACCTTAGGACCAAAGGTGGGACTTAAGCCCCCACCGGAATTTTTTTAATAATTAATTTAGTTTTCTTAAAATTCTCAATAATTTTTTCTAAAGCCCCCACTAATTTATAATCAAGCCTATAATTTTTTTTAAAGCCCCCAGTGAATCACTATGATTTTTTCTAAAGCCCCCAGTAAATCACTATGCTGTCTCCGCCCCTGCTCTTGGGGGACGGAGCTCTACAAATTGCCACGCACAACGCATAGTGCCACATTGCAGAATATGTATTTTATTGAAAGAAAATGAGAAAGTTTGAAAGCGACATAAAGATATTTTTATGAATTTGTTTCAAGTATTTTGAAAAGATCATGGGATATCATCCATTTGCATTATAAATAAGTATTTATGTATTTTGGTATAAGAAAAACTAGTTTGCATACTGAGTTTTATACTTATTATAGCTTATTGTGATTTAGTTTCCAGAAGTTAGGATTAATTCGTGATGAGTGAGAAGATGGACTTGAATTAAGGATGGTAGATGGTTTGGCTAAATTCTTAAATTATTCCCATTGGCTTTTGTATTCCAGACTTGAATTATTATCGGTTATAAAGAGTTATTTAAATTCATATGTGAGTTGTGGTTAAATTTGCCCTCGGAGTTCGAGCTGGGGTTTTACAAAAAAACTTACATAAATATTATATATTATTGACCATTCTCTATCAATTTAAACTTCAAATTAATCAATTTCACTAATAAAAAAATGATCTATTTGTGGATATATCATCAAATATAGCCTCATAAAAAGAGAGCTAGACTTGGTGACATCTATTTGAAACATTATGGTTTTCAAACCTCCACGAACAATAAAGTTTTTTGAAATTATTTTTTTTTCAGGGAAGAGAGTAATGAATGAATAAGGCTTATTCATAATTGGGTTAAAAAATTTATATTTCAACTAACGACATCTTATGTGCCACTCATTAAAAATTTTTATACAAATAATATGTATCTCAAAGACTTGTATTCTTATCATCTAATTATTTCAATACATGATCAAAATTGAAACTTGAATTTGAGGTAAAGTGAAGAAGTTCCCACCACTCAATTAAAAGTGATCATTTTAAAATAAATTAATACTCCATGTTATTTTAAAGTCTACTAAAATTCCACCATGAACTATCCAAAACCACTTTATGTTAGTTAATAAAATCTTGTTTACTATAGAGATGGTAGTTCGTGTCAATATTTTTTTATTCGAATCCATTGGGGTCAAATGAACAGGTTTAGCTTTAAAAAAATTGATTCGTTTAATTTTGATTAGATAAATAAATGAATTGAATACGATTTAGGCCACTTGATTTATTTATTCATTTAGGGTATATTTAATAAACAAATTCATAAATGAGTAGAATATTAGTCTATTCATTTATTATTTGTTTGATTCAATTAAATTTTTATGCATAAATTTAAAAAATTGCAGGATAGTTTCGTAATTATAAGTTATAATAAGAAGCAAAAAATAAATAATTTTACAAAAACGAATTAATGGAATTGTAAATGAATTTAATTTGTGCAATAAATGAATATTTGTTTAATAAACGAATCAAATTTGAATCCTACAATTAGGATTTATTCATTAAATGAATCGAATTTAAATTTATTGAAATTTGACCTGATTCGTTTACAATTGGATTCATTTATTCAATTTGCTACCCCTACTTTGCTGTCAACTTTTCTTTTACTATTTTGCCATCACAGTCTTGTCAATGCAGTCATGTGAATAACATAATTCAGTTTGGCTGCATTTGAATTTTTTTTAATCTATAATTTATGAATTATACATATGTGTCAAATGAGGGATTCTTTGTCTCCAAGGTAATGTTTACTTTTTCGGATTAAAGTGGAAATTATGAGGTGTTAGAATTCTAGAATTGAGAGTGTGTAGCGGGTTGAGTGTAAATTGTTTACTTATACTGAAATGAGAATATGGAGTAAGAATCAAAATCCTATTTATGTGTTTACTTTTGTCTTAGATTGAAAGTGAATTATCTTAAATTATAGTTTTACCCATATTTAAAGAATTTTACTTTTTAATTACAAAGTAAAAAAAATATATTAGTAAAATAAACTATTTATCTTGTTGTTAATTTTAATTATATAGATTGATAACAATTATTAATTTCTTAATAATGTAAATCACAATTTTTTATTAATTTTATTTGAATAATGTAAATAAAAAATTATTGATGAGTGCAACACAATGAAACATTATTATTAATAATATAGTACAAAACTAATATTTTCTTAGAATAAAATATTTGTTGTTATTAATTGTTAATATTAAATAAATATAATAATATTATGTTTAAATAATTTATTTTTAATAAATGTAATATTTATTAAATAATATAATATTATTATTATTTAATTAAATATGATATTATTATTTTTAAATAAATGTGACATTATTTTATTTTAATAAATATAATATAATTATATTTAATAAAGAAAGAACAAACTCCCACATTTCCTATGGGAATGGAAATCCTGCTCCTTCTTTGTAAAAATGAGCTAGAACCATAGAGTGGGACTCCCATTCGCTTTCTTAAATGTACAGAAAATATTAGAGTGGGAGGAATCTACACTATTCACTCCCATTTTGAGAAGTAAACGCATGATAAAATAAGGCTAGTGCTGTAATGTCGGGACGTAAGTCGCCAGTACCATGCCGTGCTTTAAAATTAACCATTTGATTCATTTTAAATGAATCTAACGGTTTAGATAGAATAATAAAGTTGAGACAAGAAACAATACATGAAAATTTTAATGTTAAACATGAGACATCACTATTTATTTATATTATTTTTCTAAATTTTTTAATTAATATATTATTTTAATTTAATATTTAAAATTTAAAATTAAATTAAACAGAGCAATCGAGTCTTTGGCTGGTCGGGCTCTAACCATGCCGCAACAAATAGATCATATGTTTTTCATAACATTGTGAGTCAAGTAGTGAATGATGCCCCTTTGGTGTTCCACCATTATTTGCTTCTCTGTCTTCTCTTTGCCTTTTGTGGTTTTGGTTTATTGAGTCTATATGTCTGTGTTTCACCAAGGATTACAAAAATAACAAATTAAATCAATAATATTACTATTTACAGAAACGATTAATATTCTACATACAATTAATTCGACACAACCAACATCTTAGAGCATTTTATATGCAACTACATTTCTTTCTTTATGAAATAAGAAACATTATGCATTAACAAACTCAAGTGAACTTAGTGGACAAAGCGATATTTAATGTATCTAAAGCTTCATTACCTCTGGTTGAACTGGGCATAAATCAGGCTGCCTTACTATATAAATCTGATCACCGGCAGCTTCATAAAAATCCTGATTCCGATGCCAAGTCCACAAAGCATGAGTCTCATTTTTCACCTACAAGGCAAATATTGCCTTTAGTATTCAATTGCCTACATGTACACAATATTAAGACAGTAATTGAGAAAGAGACCTCTAGGATGCCATGGCCAAAACTGCTTTCCCTAAAAGCACTATAATCAGGTTGCCGGTCCCAGCAGAACTTGCCAGATGCTGGCCCTGATGTGAAATTAAAACCACAGAATTTGCCACCACCCAAAATTTTATCCGGCGTGGTTGATGGTTCTGGACAGTTTCCGGGTTCATCAGCATGTGGTACTGCCATTTTTTCTCTATTACCACCATCACCAACAGTGATATGTACCGGACCACAGGGATCCAATGTGTAGTTATATACTCTGTTTGACCTCTCATACGCATGAACCTGCTAATTTTTCCCCCAAGGCAAAACCCCTTTAATTAAATGGATAACTTTAGTTACAAGGCATTGCAACAGGATGAGGTTTAACTTTCACTTACATGTCCATTAAACACTACGTCAACACCATACTTGTATAGCAAGTCTTCCATTGCTACCCTCATACATTCCGCTTCTCTGTAATGTGCCTTATAGGTGCTGTACCAAGGAGCATGCCATGTCGCCACCAACCATGGAGTCACTTCTCTATCAACATTGGCCAAGTCTTCTTCCAACCATTTGTATTGATCCCCTATTATATATATAGAAATGTCAAAATCTAACCTACGTAATTTATGATCGGGCTTAGCTGGAGTAACATCATATACACAACAAGAAGGAAATTTTGATTTTCACCTGATTTGTCAAAGGAAACGTAAGCACCAAGCATTATAAAATGTATCCCACCTGCATTGAAAGAATAATAGAATTTCGACAAGGATCCACTCTCTTTGGATGGGAATGCAAATCGAGAAGTGTAAGCAATAAAAGTCCGATTTTCAGCCTGCTCTTCGTACTCATGGTTTCCTTCTACCACCATTATTGGAACTTTAGACAATACAGGCTGCATGTACCTGTTAGCAATTAAGCAAATGTTTCCAGGATTGATACAGTGAGCTAAACTATGCCTCCATATTTGATCAAAATATGATATACATTTGAAAAACTTGAAGTTCTACCTTCCCCAATAATCCCAACGAGGCTGATAGGTTTCGTGAATGGGAGAATTTGCAAACGAGCAAGCGTAGCAATCGGATCCAGTTCCATTAGTTAGATACAAGTTGGCATAAGTTACATCACCAACCAATAAAATAAGATCAGGACGGTTGCTAATCATGTGACTGACTGTTGAGGTTGTATTATAAGTGAGGCCTAGATCTCCAACAATTGCAATTCTGCTGGGGTAACTTGTGCTACTGGAATCCGGCATTGTCCTAAAACAGTAGGTACCGCTCATTGCCGGTATAGAAGGATCTCCACATTGATAATGGTATAGAGTGTCAGGTTTCAAACCTGCCAAAGAACATAACTAGTAAAGGATTCTGATAGAGATATTTACAATTTGATGCTCTTTATAATTGCATATCAATCTGGAACAGAATTTTGTTAAGAATCAGATTATATATACCTGTGAGACGAACATGGTGTAAGATTCCAGAGGTGTAGTTTTGGAGGCCTAAAAAAGGATACAGTTGATTGTAAACTAGTGAATGGCCTGTTGCTCTACGATTCAATTGGGATCTTAGTGTTCCATATCGAACAACACTTGCTACACTTTTGGGATCTAATGGTTTTATGTTGTTACCAATTTGGAATTCCCCTGCAAATTCATTAATCCAAACAATATACATCATCAGTCTGCCACCAAAATCAAAATTTGAATAACAATGACAAAATATCAAATTTGATTTGAGTTAACCTCTCAATTTCAGCATTATGCAGATGCAAGCTTATTAATTATGTATTTTGATGAACATTTTTCTTATCTATATATACATCAGAAGGCTGCAACTAGGTTCACAAGCAAGCAAATTTCAATTCATTTGTCTTTCTTTTTCCAGTGTCATGCTTTTGCTAACTACATGAATAGTAAAACCACCTTAATTTAATATATGCATATATATAGAGAGAGAGTGTGTCCTATTTTTTTTTTTTATGAGGAAACATTAATAAATCGTAAGGTTTAGTAGAATAAATTCAGATAAATTATTAAATAATATGATTTAATAATGTATTCGCATAAACAAAAAATAATATATATATATAAAGTAGATAATCTTATCTTAATCTAGAACAACAATAATGAGCAATGAAAAGGAATATCTGAGGGCTGCAAGTCGCTTAATTTTGACCTCAAATTTCAAAAACAAAATAAAAAAGTCTCCGACTCTCTGCCATGGTCCACTCATGCGTCATGCCTAAACAATTTGCTTTCCGACTTTGAAAGCAAAAGTTTCATTGTTTTGCTTCCAAGAACAGAAAACTCAATCTTATATGTTATCCACAAGCAAAAAGAACAAATAAAAAGATAATAACGAAGTCAAGCTTTTTTTAAAAAACAAAAAAAATTACAAAGTCAAGCTTATTTTCAGCTTCGTCTGCCCTCAAACTTTCTAAAACACTATCTCATTGAAGGATAAGGATTCAGGCTTAGATTAGAATATTTAAAAATTAAATCTCTTTTCAAACTAATTATAAATGTATGAGGGATAGGAAATTATTAAAACATCAGCACTGAATCCAAATTCCTTATTAAAACAACGAGGTGGAACTAAAACAAGTCAAAAAATTAGGAAAAAAGAATAGATATATACCTGTGATCCAAGAAATCCAAACGGAGTCATGGGTTGAAGAAAGAGAGACAGAGATTTGCTCAGGCTCAAAACCTTCAACTGTTCTTTGAACTCTAGGGTCTGTATCAGGCAAGTCAATGGCGTTTCCTCTGAAACTCTCATCAAGTGGGATAGTAACAGGCTTGAAGGGTCCGTCAAGTGTAGTTGGAATAGCCATAGCCATAGCTCCATTGGCTAATAATATTGATGTTATTGTTAACGTTAGGACAAGTGAAAGAATATTATTGAGTTCAAATACATTTACAGGCAATGAGATCGATGGTAGTGATGATGAAGCCATTTAATGCCTTAATAGGGTTCAGTGTTTTGCATGAAGGTGCAGGAAAATATGAGAGAGATAGAGAGCAAAGAGAAAAAGGTGACGAGGGAAAATGAGAAGATTTTTCTGAGAGAAGGAGCCTTTGGATGCTCAAGAGTTCATATCTACCTTCAAATGAAAATATTTAAAATAAAAGCTTTTTTATATATAGGGATAGGAAGGGACTTAAACACTTGATAATACTGTTAATAAACGAGTCGTTTTGTATATGTTTTAAAAATTATTATTATACTTTTATGGACACAATCTGAAATTTTTTTTATTCTTAGGTACCAAGGAATATGCTGTTTTTCATTAGTGGATGTAACAAAAATATCTTTAATTCTAATCAATACGTAAAAGGAAACATAGTTGACACAATATCCCCTCATATTTTCCACTATTTTAATTTGTTCACTATTTTTTGTGCCATTTTTCTTCCTTTTCTGGTTTGCCAAAGTGGAGTTCATGATTTGTTTTCCTTTGCTGCTGGGGCCTTGGCCGTGTAAACTTTCTTTTATCTAATCATTTCGGTTCATATTGTGAGAGAGTTGGCCGAAGGAAACTAGAAAAATGGACTCATACAAGCAACTTAATAAAAATAAAAGTTTTAATAAAAATAAATATAATACATGTACACAAATTTAAAGGGAAAAAAAAAATATATAATGGGTCAATTGCAGAGTATGAATAGAACCGCCCCGAAAGGTAATTTGAATATATTATTTTGAAAAAAATTTCTTAAACTTTAATTATCACATCATTTATTTATTTATTAGTAAGTAACCTTTTTTTACTCAAAATTTTCGTTAATTTTACACTTAATTTGTTTTTATTCTTCTTCTAGAAGGCTAAATGCCGTTGACCAAAAGAAAGAGTGTTATAGGCTGTCTTCGGTTGGAATCACATTACTATTATTGTTGTTAACTCTTTCAAATTCAATATTTTAATTTCACATTTTCAAATTGTTGACCGTTCATGTTAATTTATAATTTTATGTAATTGCGAGCCGCCGTTTCTGTTTACACAAATGAAAAGTCAAACTCAAGGAATTTTGGAGATCGAAGAAATGAACTGCGAGGACCTTATGCCCTGTATGCATTTAGATTTAATGTTGAATTAATGTGTGTTCAATTTTGCCTAATTTTTTTATCACATCTGCATGTATAGCAATATACAATTATGATTTAATTAGTTTTATATTCTCATTCAATACCTATCAATTGTAACTTTTGAAAATTAACAAAAATATCAATTCAGCACTGATTCCAAATTTGTATTGTATCTACTGTTCTTCAGTCTTCTTTGTTATTTTTAAAAATTTTTGGAAATATAGAATTAATTTAAATAAAGGTTGCCTTTTTATCTCCTCCCAATTTGGTCCCCCTTAGCCACTGACCTGACTTATTTATTTCATGATCATTTTGTCAGTACTAGCCGATTTCCTTAGGTTTGAGACTATAGTTTTAAATTCTGTTATTTTATCCATCTTAAGAATCTTATAAAATTTGAAAAGAAGTCCATTAATATTTATCTTAAATTTATATTTTAAATAATACCTATGGATTGTGATATTAAAAGATGCAAAATGGAAAAAATCCGAATATTTTTTATCTACTAAAAGTGATGAATCGGTAAGTTTAAAATTATTGTATTTTATGTTATTTTATTTAGTAGTGGCATCAATTGAAGTTGTCCCTTTTTTTAGAAGATTTTCTGTTTTGCAGAGATAAAATTTTAGGGATCCAAACTTTGATTCTCAACTATTATGATAATTTATCAGTATATAATTGCCATATCATGTTAAACATTAAAAATTAAATATTGATTTAATTATGACAGGTAATTTAATTAGTAATATCTCTTGAATGGAAACAAGAGGTTTAAGATTCAAATCCTATTCATATTAGTGAGAAAAAAATTGGGTTGCCAACATATTATAACTAAAATATATATATAAAAAAAAATAAATTAAATTAAATAATGCAGTTAATAACTAACTTGGTAATTCTCACATAATTTGAGACTTAAATGTTGAAATCTCTTACATTAGGGCTTGATCAAAAGTGATGATGAAGAAGTTTTAGACTCAAATGATTAAATCAAATGACCAAGAAAAAACAAAGGAAAGGAAAATTTGGCAAATAAAGCCAGAAACTTTGGACTAAAAGAGTGATGGCACTGTACGTGTATAATCCAAAATCTGCAGCATTTTCATGTGATTTTTGAAACGGTTTTTAAGTTTTAATATTTTTGGCTGTTAAAGTTGGTTCGTAGGACTTTACCTTGCCCCCGCAAATTAAGCTGTTTTTTCGTGGGCGAGTGTGTCTCTCTTCTCTTGCGTGTTATTTCATTCTCAACCCAGAATGGGTATAAATATATACAAAACACACGCATACATACATCCATATACGAGTCAACATACCATGAATCGCTGCATCTCATACAGCGCATGCATGGTACCGGTACATTATCCGGTTAATAAATAAAAATTATATTTTTTAATGTGAAAAATTTATTTAAAAAAAGGGAAAAAAGTGAAAATTGCAATTAAATGAAGTAAATCATTGTGATAGTTTTAAATTTATAAATGGTACAAAAACTTATAAAAATACTATGAATATGTCATAAAATAGTCTTATTTTTATTTTGTTTTAGTTACATTTGAATATTTATATTGTATGTCTTAAGTTTATTTTTCAAATTCTTATTTTTCAGACAGTTATTTTAAAATCTACCAAAATTCCACATTGTCCTACCGAAAACCACTTTATATGTTAGTTAACAAGATCCTGTTTACAATAGGGTGGTTGTTCGGGTATCATTTATTCAATTTAAATGGGTTACGTTTTGAAGAAATTAATTCATTTAATAAATGGGTAAATTGAATTTGATTCAATTTGCTAAATAAACGAATCGAATCTGAGTTTGAGGTCATTGATTCATTTAATATTTTTAGAATTTGTTTAATAAATAGTTCATAAATTGAGTCTATTCATTTATTATCCATTTAATTCAATTAGTTATTTAACATTAAATTTTTATGCATAAATTTAAAATTTTGGAGGATAGTTTTGTAATTATAAGTTATAATAATAAGATAAAAGTTAAATAATTATACATACACGAATTGTAAATAAATTCAAATTCGATTCTTTTCATTTAATTTTGTACAGTAAATAAATAAACAAATCAAATTCGAATCTCAAGATTTCATTTATTAAATGAATCAACTTCGAATCTATCGAATTTTAACCCACTTGATTTACAATTCGATTTGATTTACAATTCGATTTGAATTAAATTCGTTTATTCAATTTAAGACTGCTAATTTGCTGTCAACTTTTCTTTTACTATTTTACCGTCACAGACACGTCAAAGACATACTTCTATAGTTTGGCTCGATATGGAAATGCTTTGAAATTCCTTTTCTTTTTTTTTTTTTAATTTCTGAATAATATATATGTGTCCAATGAGGGATTCTTTACCTCTAAAATAAATCATATGTTTTTCAAAACATTGTAAATGAAATAGTGAATGACGCCCCTTTGGTGTTCCATCATTATCTACTTCTCCATCTTCTCTTTGCCTTTTGTGGTTCCAGTTCATTGCTTTTGTGTTTCTGGTTCATTGAGTCTGTATGCCTCTATTTCCACCAAGGATTACAAAAATAACAAATTAAATCAATAATATTACTATTTAGAGAAAACAATATTCTACATACAATTCTACACAACTAACATCCCAAAATTAGATTATCACATAAACATCTTAGAGCATTTTTATATGCATTTACATTTCTTTCCTTGTGAAATAAGAAAGATTATGCATTAACAAAAGTAGCTCAAGTGAACTTAGTGGGAAAAGCTATGTTTAATGTGTCTCAAGCTTCATTACCTTTGGTTCAACAGGGCACCAATCAGGCTGCCTCACTATATAAATCTGATCACCGACAGCTCCATAGAAGTCTTGATTCCGATGCCAAGTCCACAAAGCATGAGTCTCATTTTTCACCTGCAAGCCAAATATTGCCATTAGTATTCAAACACTTATTGTCTGCGTGTTCACAAAATTGAGATAGTAAGTGAGAAAGAGACCTCTAGGATGCCATGGCCAAAACTGCTTTCCCTAAAAGCACTATAATCTGGCTGTCGGTCCCAGCAGAACTTACCAGCTGCTGGCCCTAATGTAAAATTGAAACCACAAAATTTGCCACCACCCAAAATTTTATCCGGCGTGGTTGATGGTTCTGGACAGTTTCCAGGTTCATCAGCATGTGGTACTGCCATTTTTTTCTCGATTACCACCATCACCAACAGTGATATGTATCAGACCACAAGGATCCAATGTGTAGTTATATACTCTGTTTGACCTCTCATATGCGTGAACCTGCTAATTTTCCCCCCAAGGCAAAACCCCTTTGATTAAATGGATAACGGCAATTACAAGGCATTGCAACAGGATGAGGTTTTACTTTCACTTACATGTCCATTAAACACTATGTCAACACCATACTTGTATAGCAAGTCTTCCATTGCTACTCTCATACATTCCACTTCTCTGTAATGTGCCTTATAGGTGTTGTACCTAGGAGCATGCCATGTCGCCACCAACCACGGAGTCACTTCTCTATCAACATTGGCCAAGTCTTCTTCCAACCATTTATATTGATCCCCTGTTATGTATATACAAATGTCAAAATCTAACCTATATAATTTATGATCATGCTTAGCTGGAGTAATATCATGTACACAACAAGAAGGAAAATTTGATTTTCACCTGATTTGTCGAAGGAAACGTAAGCACCAAGCATTATAAAATGTATCCCACCTGCATTAAAAGAATAATAGAATTTCGACAAGGATCCGCTCTCTTCGGATGGGAATGCAAATCGAGAAGCATAAGCAACAAAAGTCTGATTTTCAGCCTGCTCTTCGTACTCATGGTTTCCTTCTACCACCATTATTGGAACTTTAGACAATACAGGCTGCATATACCTGTTAGCAATTAAGCAAATGTTTCCAGTATTGATACCGTGAGCTGAACTGTGCCTCCACATTTGATCAGAATATGATGTGCATTTCAAAACTTGAAGTTTTACCTTCCCCAATAATCCCAACGAGGCTGATAGGTTTCGTAAATGGGAGAATTTGCAAACGAGCAAGAGTAGCAATCGGATCCAGTTCCATTAGTTAGATACAAGTTGGCATAAGTTACATCACCAACCAATAAAATAAGATCAGGACGGTTGCTAATCGTGTGACTGACCGTTGATGTTGTATTAT
The DNA here is from genome assembly GCA_030448935.1 of Citrus cavaleriei. NCBI lineage: Eukaryota > Viridiplantae > Streptophyta > Magnoliopsida > Sapindales > Rutaceae > Citrus > Citrus cavaleriei. The sequence continues at coordinate 300,244 of JAUJEM010000066.1, read as the reverse complement.
AAGTGAGGCTTACATCTCCAACAATTGCAATTCTGCTGGGGTAACTTGTGGGACTTGAATCCGGCATTGTCCTAAAATAATAGGTACCACTCATTGCCAGTATAGAAGGATCTCGACATTGATAATAGCATAGAGTGTCAGGTTTCAAGCCTGCCAAACAACATAACGAGTAAAGGATTCTGAAAAAGATATTTACAATTTGATGCTCTATATATTGTATATCAATCTGGAACAGAATTTTGTTAAGAATCAGATTATATATACCTGTGAGACGAACATGGTGTATGCATGATTCCAGAGGTGTAGTTTTGGAGGCCTAAAAAAGGATAAAGTTGATTGTAAACTAGTGAATGGCCTGTTTTTCTACGATTCAATTGGGATCTTAGTGTTCCATATCGAATAACACTTGCTACACTTTTGGGATCTAATGGTTTTATGTTGTTACCAATTTGGAATTCCCCTGCAAATTCATTAATCCAAACAATATACATCATCAATCTGCCACCAAAATCAAAATTTGAATAACAATGACAAAATATCAAATTTGATTTAAGTTAACCTCTCAATTTCAATATATGCAGATGCAGGCTTATTAGTTATGTATTCTGATGAACATTTTTCTTATCTATATATACGTCAGAGGGCTGTAACTAAGTTCACAAGCAAGGAAATTTCAATTTATTTGTCTTTCTTTTCTCCAGTGTCATGTTTTTGCTAACTACATGAATAGTAAAACTACCTTTGTAACACCTAAGGAAAATCCCACATCGGCAAAGCACGGGAGAAATGCTGAGTTTATAAGGGGTGATCCAAACCTTCATTGGCAAGAACAAAACCATGTGGACCTTGTTAAGGCTGTTTGACAATATCTTGTCGTCAGTTGTGTCATGACATTATAGTACCCAACACCTAGGCGAATCCCACAAATGGACAATATCTTGTCGTCCGGGGTTGTGTCATGACATTAGTACCTAACACCCTAGGCGAATCCCACATTTGTAAAGCACATGAGAGATGCTGGGTTTATAAGGGGTGATCCACACCTTAATTGGCAAGACGCATTTTGAGGTGTATCGGCGCCCCAGGAACAAAACTCTGCGGGCCTTGTTAAGGCCTAAAACGAACAATATCTTGTCAGGTCGGGGTGATCCACACCTTAATTGGCAAGACGCGTTTTGAGGTGTATCGGCGCCCCAAGAACAAAACTCTGCGAGCCTATTTAAGGCCTAAAGCGAACAATATCTTGTCAGGTCGGGGTGATCCACACCTTAATTGGCAAGACGCGTTTTGAGGTGTATCGACGCCCTAGGAACAAAACTCTACAGGCCTTGTTAAGGCCTAAAGCGAACAATATCTTGTCAGGTCGGGGTGATCCACACTTTAATTTGCAAGATGCGTTTTGAGGTGTATCGGCGCCCCAGGAACAAAACTCTGCGGGCCTCGTTAAGGCCTAAAGCGAACAATATCTTGTCAGGTCGGGGTGATCCACACCTTAATTGGCAAGACGCATTTTGAGGTGTATCGGCGCCCTATGAACAAAACTCTGCGGGCCTTGTTAAGGCTTAAAGCGAACAATATCTTGTCAGGTCTGAGTTGGGTCATGACATTATGATATCAGAGCGGTTCCGCATATCCTCTTGAGCGATGGTGGGGCAAAGCTAAGCGAAGACGTTGAGTCCCCAAGGGGGGGTGTATGTAACACCTGGAGAGACGCTGAGTTCATAAGGGGTGATCCATACCTTAATTGGTAAGATGCATTTTGGGGTGTATGGGCGCCCCATGAACAAAATCGTGCGAGCATTGTTAAGGCCCAAAACGGAAAATATCTTGCCTAGTCTGAGTTGGGTCATGACAACCTTAATTTAACATATATACATATATAGATATATGTGTGTGTGTGTGTGTGTGTGTGTAGAGAGCCATTCTCTCATGAGGCACCATTATTTTTTTTCATCAGGACACATTGTTAAATCGTATGACTTAATAACGTGTCCACATAAAGAAAAAACGAAGACGCTCGCACTTGAAAATATGTATGTGTTTGTATATATAATATACATACATAAAGTGGATAATCTTATCTTGATCTAGAACATCATAATGAGCAACGACAATGAGTATCAGAGGGCTGCAAGTTGCTTAATTTTGCGCCATTGTATTTACCCCAAATTTCAAAAACAAAATAAAAAATTATGTGCCATGGTCCAGTCGTATGTCATGCCTAAACAATTTGCTTTTTCTGATTATGAAAGCAAAAGTTTCATTGTTTTGCGTCCAAGAACAGAAAACTCCATTATCATATGTTACCCACAAGCAAAATAAAATAATAAAGTCAAGCTTATTTTTAGCTTCGTCCGCCCACAAACTCTCTAGAACATTATCTCATTAAAGGTCAAGGATTCAGCCTTAATCTAATTTTGATATAATTAATAAATATTAGATTAGAATATTTAAGAAATTAAATTTCTTTCAAACTAATTATAGATGTATATCGGATAGGACATTATTAAAAGATCAGAATCCAAATTCCTTTTGTTAAAACAACGAGGTAGTACTAAAACAAGTCAAAAAAATTTTAAAAATAAAAGAATAGATATTGTTTGAGGGAAAAATAAGAAAGGCAGTAAAGCACCACGTGTCGACAAATGGAATGACTCCAGCACGATCTGAGGTACCCCGCACAATCCGAGGTACCCCACACAATCTGAGGTACCCCACACAAATAGAGGTACCCCGCACAATTAGAGGTACCCCACATAAATTGAGGTACCCGGCAGATCGGAAGCAAGAGAATCCTCTGAAAATATCCGCCATGAGAAACTTCCCCATCTCTTAAAAGATATTATTCGATTTTGTCAGAATTAGGAATCAAGAACGTTGTACCAAAAGGGGGGGACAAATTACCGCTACCTCACAAAGTGAAGGACACTGTCCTAAGGACAGTGGTCCTCAGCCGGCTACCCGACAACAACTGCAAAGGTACCCTGGACCATTCTCCAGTGTGCGCCACGTCTCTAAAGGATGAGATACGCCGCAAACATGCACATAACGGCCCCAAAATCATAAAAGGTCAAAAAGACGTTAGCCGAAAGGGGTACGCCACGTGGCAGCTGAGGTACTCCATATATAAATGTGCATATGTTTTATTCTCCGGGGGGTCTCTCACTCACCATAAACACTCACACTCCAAAAAAAATAGGTTTTCTTCAACCTTAAACCCTAATTTATAGAGGGCTAGCCAGCTCTCTTTACCGTAAAAGCTTGAGTTTGCTAACTTGAACGTCGAAGTGTGAACGCCGGGGTACCCCGGCTTCACCTCTAACCTCTATTTCACTGTTTTGCAGGCTTGAAGCTCATTTTGAAGGATATCTCTCTTGGTTTGACCTTGCACCATTGTTACCACTCCCTCTCCCCTTCTCACCTCCCCCGGATTTCAGATACACCACACCGCACACAACAAACTAGTGAGGTACCCCGTCTCCCCCAAAATTACAAATTCATTGTTCTAGATTAGTTTGGCTTTTCCTACCCCAAAATCTATCGAAAAAAATTGGCGCCGTCTGTGGGGAGGCGCACAAAAAGCCTCCTCCACGGTTACCAAACTAGTTGTTGTGTGTACTCCAATACATGGCACCCGACGTACCTCCCGAAGGTTTAATGGGGAATCCTACAAGGATGAGAGATGACAGCAGCAGTGAAGGTAGTGATCCCGCAAGAAGGGTAGCCCGCATCAACAAGGGCAAGGGTATCAAGCAATTGACGGGTGTTCGCCAAGATGAGGAACCTATTTCTCACAAGCGCTTCGAGGATCTTACCCACACAATACTTAGGGCGGTTGGATCTCGAGCACCCGAAAGTTCACTTCCACCAGTGACGTTAAATGGTCCACCACCTCAAACGGACGACCAAGCTATAGTCAGAAGAGAGGTACCCGAGGCCAGCAAACCAAAGCATAGGCCATCTGGTACCCGTTCTAAGTTTCAAACCGTGGACTCTCGCGACGAGCGTTCCACCGCCTCTTGCAATTCCCGCAGTAGCCAGGGTACGAGGCGTGCAAAGCGTACCCACGAGGATCTCCGTGAGAAGTTAAACGCCAAAATGGCTTCTCAAATGGCGTCGACATCATCGGGTACACCGAGGGTACCCCTCGAACTTGTGGAAAAAATAGAGAACCTGGAAGCCCAAGTGAAACATCACAGATGCTCCAACGCCAATGACCTACCAATCGCCATTCACTATGGAGATTTGGACGGCAGCTCTCCCCGAGGCGTTCGCCATGCCTCAGATACCCCAATACTCGGGTACCACTGATCCCTCGGAGCATGCTGAGCTATACCACGACCAAATGCTTATCAAGGGTGTAGATGAGAGCGCCATGTGTAGGATGTTTACCCACACACTCACGGGCCCCGCGAAGTCATGGTTTCGCTCTTTGAAAGCGAGTAGCATATCTTCCCTACACCAATTGTTATCCGAATTTACTAAAGAGTTTTCCTACGCTTCCACTCAAGATAGGGTAGCCTCCAAACTTGCCTTTATCAAGCAAGGGGAACCGGAGCATTTGGAAACCAATACACATTGACCCATTTTGAGAAAAATTTACGGTTAGACAAGTTATGACGTTCTTTTTAAAAGAAGCGCCCACTTTCATATGAGGAAGCCCGTTCCCGGGCGTTGCAACAGGTGGAGATGAATGAGAATGCCAATTGAAGCGCCAAGAAAATAAGGCTGATGTTACAAAGAACAAGGAGAAGCCCAAGAGGATGGAGGCCCCAATACCGCGGGTACCCCAAGCACGGAGCCCTCCACGGGCTGCCCCGCAGGGACGAGGGTATAACGCCCAGGGTACCTCAAGGGTACCCCAACCTCCAAGATCGCCACCACCGAGGCCTCGGTACGAATCTTACCATCCACTGAATCGATCCCCAGAGCAGATCTTCTACCATATTCGGGATAACGGCCTCCTCCGTCCTCCTAAGCCAATGAAGAAGTACCCCAACATGAAGCGTAGCCTGAAGTATTGTGAGTTCCATGAGGACTTCGGTCACAGCACAGCAGAGTGTTTTACCTTGCGAGAGGAAATTGAATCTTTGATTCTTAGCGGGTACCTCAAAGAATTTATTGCTGGCATGAGAAAAGCTCGGAAATCCGCGGAGCAGGATAAGGGCAAGCGGGTAGCTGATGGCAGTCCTAAACGAGAGGTACCCCCGGGACATAAGAAAGGCGTGTATGTCCGGATGATCATGGGCGGACCGACTTTAGCGGGTCAATCTAGGAGGGCTATCAAAGGCTATGGTAGATCGTTGTCGATAACCACGAATATTGGTAGAGAAGTCAACCTTAATGAATGGGGTACACCAAAGGTACCCCACTATCCCCCGCCTATCCTTTTTACAGAAAAAGATGCGGAGGGTATCTCGTACCCCATGACGTTGCCTTAGTAATTACATTGAAGGTTGCCACTGGTAAGGTAGCAAGAACTCTTGTAGATACCGGCAGCTCCGTTGACATCATTTTCGAAAGCGCCTTGGATCAACTATTGATTGAGTCGCCAAAGATCACCCCCTATGCTACGCCTCTTATTGGATTCGACGGAGATATGGTTATACCAAAGGGCATCATTACGCTGCCTGTTACACTTGGTAAGGTACCTCACCGTGTTGTTCATATGATTGATTTTCTTGTTGTAGATCACCCGGGTGCCTACAATATTATATTGGGTAGGCCGTTCTTAGTAGCAACTAAAGCGGTGGTATCCATGCACTACCTCGCCATGAAAGTCCCGGCCGCCCAAGAAGTTATCACCATTAAAGGGGACCAGCAATCGGCTCGTGGATGTTACTCCGTGGCCTCCAAAGTCACTTACCAAATAGCTTCCGATCCGCCAATGAAGAGGTACCCCAGTGGCAGCCAGCCCACACCTTATCCCTCAAAGCGAGCACTTACTAGACTGCGAAGAGCGGTACTAAAAAAATCTCCTCAAGTAGCCCACCCACAAAAATAGTTGGAATCTTCACCAATGGGTGTAGAAGCAGTTGCGAAAGATATCTCAAGGGTACCCCACGAGGACCAGGTGGAGCCCAGATGTGAAGTTGAGGCACATTTGGATCCCCGAATATTGACAGATGAAAAACGGGGTACCCCAGTTGAAGACCTTCTTTCAGTCTCGATTTGTGCCACCGACCCAACAAAGACCGTGAAAGTAGGCTTCAATCTTTCGGAAGAACAAAGAGAGAGGCTCATCACCTTCCTACGCGAGCACCACGACGTATTCGCCTAGTCCCACTTGGATATGTCGGGTATCCCACCTTCCCTCTCTTGTCACAAACTCAATGTCAGCCCACATAATAAACCGGTCAAACAGAAGCATCGCGCCTTCAACCAAGAGAGTTACGATGCAATTGAACAAGAGGTAGACCACTTATTAGCAGCGAGAGTTATCCGGGAAGCAGTGTACCCCGATTAGGTATCCAACATTGTTCTAGTCAAGAAATCAAACGGAAAGTGACGTATGTGTGTAGACTTCACCGATTTGAACAAGTCCTGCCCCAAGGATAGCTTTCCGCTTCCCCGGGTGGACCAGCTGGTTGATGCAACAGCGGGACATGAGATACTTAGTTTTATGGACGCTTTCTCCAATTACAACCAAATCCCAATGTATGAACCCGATCAAGAGAAAACGGCCTTCATCACCAACAGTGGGTTATACTGTTATAAGGTTATGCCGTTTGGTTTGAAGAATGCCGGGGCTACCTATCAGCGGCTAGTGAACAAAATTTTCAAGGAACAAATCGGGCGCACCATGGAGGTGTACATAGACGACATGATCACTAAATCGGTGCATGCGAGGGAACACCTGAGGCACCTCAGAGATACCTTTACAGTTTTAAGAAGACACCAGATACGGCTCAACCCTGAAAAATGTGCATTCGGGGTTACCTCAGAGAAATTTCTTGGGTTCATGGTACAACAATGGGGGATTGAGGCCAACCCCGATAAAATTCGCGCGGTTCTTGACATGAAATCGCCACGCACCATCAAGGAGGTTCAAAGCTTGGCAGGCCGGGTAGCTGCCCTGAGCCGCTTTATCTCCAAGGCTACAGACCGGTGTAAGCCCTTTTTCAAAGCTTTGAAGACCGGCAAGAAGCTCTAATGGACACCCGATTGCGAAGAGGCTTTCCAAGAACTGAAGGGGTACCTCGTGAATGCTCCACTACTTGCCAAACCCGAGCCGGGAGAGGTGCTTCTGTTGTATCTCGCCGTATCCGAGCATGCCACCAGCTCTGTGTTACTCCGAGTGGATGATAATGGGGTACAACGACCTATTTACTACACTAGTAAGGCTATGGTTGATGCCGAAAAGAGGTACCCCACCTCTGAAAAGATCGTTTTGGCATTGGTTGTCTCCGCACGGAAGCTCAGACCATATTTTCAAGCTCACACCATTGCAGTCGTCACCAACCTTCCCCTCCGGCAAATCCTCCAGAAGTTAGACATGTCCAGAAGGCTTCTCTGATGGTCCCTCGAATTAAGCGAGTTTGACATCATTTTTAAGCCTCGTTCGGCGATTAAAACCCAAGACATCGTTGATTTCATTGCGGAATTTGCCAATGACTCAAGTGGTGAAGGTGATTCGAGGTACCTGTCAGATACCCCATCCACCAACGAAGGGGGACATGTCTGGGAAATATATGTAGATGGTTCCTCTAACTCACACAGAAGTGGTGCGGGAGTTATTATAATCGACACGAACAAGGTGAAAATATGCTACGCTTTGCAATTTAGATTCAAGGCTTCAAACAACGAAGCTGAATACGAGGCCATCATAGCAGGGTTGAGGATGTCGAAGGCTTTGGGAGCAAAGATGGTACACGTCAACAGCGACTCCCAGTTGATGGTAAGCCAAATTACCACACAATATCAAGCGAAAGAGGAAAACATGAAGGGGTACCTCGGAAAAACCAGAGAGTTGATGTCCCAATTTTGCGAGGTTAAGGTGGAAAGGGTACCCCGACTGGAGAACAGCGAAGCCGACACCCTAGCAAAAATGGCGTCCCTTGGTGTAGCTCAGTCAGCTGGCCCCATCACGACAGAACACATACCCGCCCCCAACGTTGATCTCCTAGAGCCATTGGAAGTAGGATCACTGTACAACGAGGTACTTTGGATGGAGCCTATCATAAGGTACCTCAAGGACGGAGACCTCCCTTTAGATAAAAGTGAAGCAAGAAGACTAAAGTACAAAGCCGCGCGGTATTGCCTGATCCAAGATACCCTATACAGAAGAGGGTTCACTCTTCCTTACCTTAAATGCTTGGGAAGTGACGAGGCTGAGTATGTCATGAGGGAGATACATGAGGGGATTTGTGGCAATCACTATGGAGCACAATCACTGGCGCAAAAAGCTCTCCGTCAGGGGTACTACTGGCCTACCATGCGGGAAGATGCCAAGAATACGGTATGAAGCTGTGACAAATGCCAAAGGTTCGCTAGGGTACCCCACCTACCCCTAGAGAAGCTAACAATTATATATTCCCCTTAGCCCTTCGCTATATGGGGAGTGGACCTCATTGGCCCGTTACCTACCGGGAAGGGGCAAGCAAAACATGCAATCGTGGCGGTAGATTATTTCACAAAGTGGCCGGAAGCGGAGCCACTAACAAGCATCACAGAAAGGAAAACCACGGAATTCATTTAGAAGAACCTCATTTGCAGATTTGGGATCCCCTATGCAATTATTAGTGATAACAGCAAGCAATTCGATAATGAAAAATTTCGAAGGTTTTGTTCGGAGCTTGGGATAGCCAACCGATTTGGTACACCTGCCCATCCCCAATCTAATGGGCAAGTCGAAGCCGTTAACAAGATTATCAAAGATATCATGAAGAAGATGCTAGAAGAAAGAAAATGGAGCATGGGTAGACGAGCTACCTGGGGTTCTGTAGGCCTACCGGACTACTCAAAACACCTCCACCTGGGAGACCCCGTTTTCCCTCGCATTCGATGTTGACACAGTGATTCCAGCAGAAATTGGGGTACCCTCTCACAGGGTGAATACTTTGATGAGGCCGAGAACACCTCCTTGATTGCTTCAAACCTTGATTTGGTGGTCGAAAAAAGGGCTAGAGCAGAATTGAGGACAGCCATATATCAGCATCGTATTTCGGGTCTATATGAAAAAAGGGTACGCCCTCGATCCTTCAAGAAAGGAGACTTGGTCTTGAGAAGGGTAACTTAGAACACTAGGGTACCCTGCGAAGGCACTTTTGGGGCAAATTGGGAAGGACCTTACCACATCGACAAACCCGTTGGGTCAAGTGCATACAGGCTACTCCACATGGATAAGACAATCGTGAGGCACCCCTGGAATGCTGCAATGCTACGGAAATATTACTAAAGGACAGTGTCTTAACCTTTAGTCTTTTGCTGTTATTTGCTTTCTTTAATGTTTTTGTGTGGTAGGCCAAATAGGGTACCCCAAATGCCCTATGTTGGTCAGTTGCAACTTTAGAGTATCTTTAATTTTCAAATAAAAAGGATAGGAGGTCTTGCGGTCTCCCGTTCTCCTCAGGGTAACAAAGCTAAGTCATGTATTGATCAACGTTTTCGTTATCTATAAATGCATTTTCTTTCTCAACAAATATGATGTGGGTTCTTTCTTTATTTTTCGCCACTTCGATCTTAGAATGCGGATTCTATTCATTTATCGCCATTAATATACCCTCGCATCTGGTTATATGCAATTCTCGCCATACGCTTGTCAATTATGACTAACCTATCACAGGACCAGCCAGTGTACCTGACATGCCTAGATCGTGACGATCTATGCCAAGCCAAGATTGGAAACGGAGTGAACAGCCCAGGGGTAGCCTTTCTGCGGAAGCATGACAAAAGTATCTAAACAAAGAGAGGGAGTGTCAAAGAGGACCCGATGGTAGAGTAAAATCGGCATACCCTCTTATTTGAGCAAAGTAGGGGGTAAGCTATTCAAAAATTCGGAGAGAACTTCGAAAGAATAAGAAATTGATTGGTTGGACCAATTGCGCACTTTCAATTTTTGATCGAGATGTCGCGATGATATTTTGATTACCTATTTATGGGAAATCCGCCATAGTTGCCAAGAAGGGCATGCACCAAATTCGTCGATCCGTATAAACCAGTAGGCTCATGATGTCGAATATTTGTTAAGGTACCAGGGGTACCCCATTTAAAAAAAAAAAAGAAAAATGAGAGGTACCCTAGAAATTTACAAGATAACAGTTTAGCCCAGCATTTATTTGCAGAATAACAAGGATGCAAAATACAAGAGGGCTCGATGGCATGGTATCATAACAAAAGAGAAGTCCCAATAATACAAAATATCCCAAGAAACCAAAAAGAAAGAAACAAGTTTCAAATAGCAAAATGTGGATAGATCCAAAAAACAAAAGCACTATGAAACGGCTACACCGAGGGTGAAACACCATCCCCACCATCCGTTTCCAGATGGCGATCAGCAGAGGACTCTGAGGTACCCGAAATATGAGTAGCCGAAGTAGGGGCATCTGAGGCAGGCAACGGCGGAAGCGCGCGGTGTACCATAGGCGACCCGGAAGGGGTACCCGACCGTGCATGGGAAGACTTCTTCCTCTCCGCAATCGTCTTCAGAATCGTGGCCTTGTTGACAAATTTCTGCACACGGGGTACCTCCAGTTCCGGATCCACACTCCACACCTCCGTCATGATAAGTGAGAACGCATCCTCCGCCATCGTCTTTTGTCGGGATAACAAATCCTCGTTTGTGGCCCTCAACTCATCGCAGTCCTTCTCCACTCGAGCTTTCTCTCCAGATAGGCCAGTAATGCGTTCCTGCAAAGTTTTGACTTCTTGAGCAAGCTTGTCCTCGCGAGACTGACGACTTTGGAGCTCACCCCTTAACTTGTCAACCTCTGATTGGGCGGCAACAAGGGAGTCGAGATCCGGAAGGCAGTGGCTGAGGAGAAAGGATGCCTGCAGGTCGTAAAATACATGTTAAATATATGTGTATGGCAATAGCAGTAAATAAGTAAAAAATGAAGGGTACACCCAGGGTACCCTAGTAAAACCTACCTCTTGGGTATCCCTGAGTGCCTGACTATAGCGCTGGCTCAAACTCATATTGTCTGTCTCTTCAGCGACCTCGGAGGTAACATTTTCAGCAGAATAGTAGAAACAACGAGCCAAGTGTGAAACCTCCTTGTTGGAAGTCGGGTCTAGGTCACCTTCACGCAACTCATCGGGGAAAGCAGAAACCAGCCCGAATTTTCTCTTCTTCGAACGAGGGGTACCCTTCGACCCACTGTGGGAGGTACCCTGGGATTTTCCCTTTAGTTCGGGAGCTCGTGGTGGTCGAGAACTCTTCTGGGGTACCGCCCAATCCTGAGATCCAGAAGCACCACCCACTACCGCTTGGAAAAAGGCATCAAAAGCGTCACCCGGCAACTCCATAACTGCACCCAATGCACAAACGTTATATTAGCCGGACAAGTATTAAGTATTACAAAAGCAAAAATGGGAAATGAAAAGCGAGGAAGCAAAATAAAGAATGCGGTGATAACGGGGTACCCCAGTCCCGTAGATAATAATATGGTACCCCTCGACACCCAAATTATACAAGAGTCACCCCCGGAAGCAGATGGAAGACTTCGGTCAATCAGCCCCGCCCTCCATAATCTGCTCTCCTCTAACACATCACTACCCCTCTGTGCACCTCGAAGCCTCTCCACAAACTTCTTCACCTCTCTCCCCACCTCCTGAATTGGGCATGATCCTTTAGCCCACGTCACACCTACAAAAGCATGGAGAACCCAAGGTTAGTGAGACATCCATGCGAAAGATTACGATAAAGAACCGTAAGTAAGGGAGATACTTACAGTCTACATTGAAGGAATTGGGAACCTCCACGGGGTTGCCCTTTTCACCTAGAGTCTTTGTCCCCCACCTACCCTCAGCAACAAACCATCCCTTTCTGTAACCATTCTTCAAGGTGGGGTCCCCCTCAACAATATGGCCATGATCACCCCAAGCGGAGAAGCAAGCAATAGCGGGACCCTTGAGCTTTTTGAATTGGTAAAGGCCCCTCAATTCCCGAATAGAAATGTCGCGCCTCAATACCTCCAATCATAACACATGTAAGCCCGTAAGTGTCCTCCACCCTGGAAGGGACAGCTGCCCAGGAGCTACCCCCAAATAACTAAACATCCTCATAAAGAAAGGTTGGAGGGACAGGCGGAGTCCTAGATCAAAGAGGTCAATATGGAGAGCAATCCCGTCAGACTTCGGACACTCAGGTCGCTCATCCACATGGGGTACCCTAAGCTGGACAGAGGGAGGAATATTGTATTTGGCTCTAATTTGTTCTAAGTCCCCCAAAGTAGCCCTCCTAGTGCCTAGGGAATAAAGGTTGCCAGATTTTAAAGGTGTGGCAGGGGGAGACTTGGGAGGCCAGTCTGAGGAACGAGCTGGAACCTTAGGCTTGGATGACCTACCTTTTTTTCGAGGATGGGGGGTTGGTCGTTTACTGGAAAAGCGTGGGCTGACACAAGGAGTACTCCTAGGGGGGGGAGCTCAGAATGAGAGTTACAACTCCTAGAGGTACTAGGGGGGGACCTATCACTTTCGCTAATGGAGATATGGGAAGGAGAACCCGCAGGAGGGTTGTCAACGCTACTAGCCTCAACTACACGACGCTTCCTCACTGGTCCCATTTGTTTCTTGCCCATTTACTTTCCCCCAACAACATATCCACCAGGCCACAAGTCCCCAACAACACATCCACCAGGCCACGAGCCCCCAACAACATATCCACCAGGCCACAAGTCCCCAACAACACATCCACCAGGCCACAAGCCCCCAACAACACATCCACCAGGCCACAAATCCCCCAAACAACAACATATTCATACCATGCACCACCCACCACACATCAACCATCAAATGCAAACGCCAACAAAAAAAAAACAAACAAATTTTTCTCAGAGTATGCAAAATAGCGCCACAGTAAATGCGCCAAAGGAGGAGAAACGAGGAAGAATACCTGTGATTCACCAACTTGACAGATCGGGATTGGTAATCGTGGGGAGACAAAGCTGCAGGCAACTAAAAACAGTGGGTAAGAATATGCAAGTATAAAAACAAAAAATAAGCTTAAATATATGTAGTTATTTAAATAAAAAAAATGAAGAACGAAGAAGTTGCAGCCACCGAACCGACGCCAGCTGCCATGGCTGCAACCACCGAGAACCGACGCCGGAGATCGCAAAGGAGGACGTCGGCTGAAATAAAAAAGAAAAAAAAATGAAAATGATGAATGAATGAAGAACGAAAGTTCCGTAGCCAGACCAACCAAACCGACGCTGGGGAGCCAGCCATCAACCGACGCCGCCGCCATGGTCAGGCAACCACCAAACCGATGCCGAAAATTGCAAAGGAGAACGCCGGCCGAAACTAAAAAAAAAAAAAGAAAACGAAGAACGGAGAAGACAACACGGAGGGGGGGGACTGCAGCCACCGAACCGACGCCGGCTGCCGTGGCTGCAGCCACCAAGAAAAATCGACGTTGGAGATCGCAAAAAGGAGAGAGAGAATGAGAAAGAAGAGAGAGAGAAGGAAAAAGAGGAGAGAGGAAGTAAGAGAAAATTGAAGAAATAAGGAAGAGGGAGGATTACCGCGTCTACCGCCGGGTCGGATCTCGCCGTGAGCCGCCGAAAAACCGCCTTGAACCGACCAGATCTGGAGCCAAAACCGCCACTGCAGCAGTTGAGACCCACGCCAGAAAACACACCAGAAGAACGCCGGCCGAGAGAGAAAGAGAAAGAAGAAAGAAAGAAAAAGAAGAAAGAAAATGGAGAAAGAAAAGAAAATGGGAAAGAAAGAAAACGCAGGAGGAAGAAAAAAAAAAGGAAGAGAAATAAAGAGATGGAGTAAGCCCAGGGAGATGATCGGGCGTAAAAAAAAATAGTAAAGAAGAAATTTGTACCTGTGAGCAATTTGATGCAGTCAAGAGAGAAGACGAAAGTTTGAAGAAAGAAGCCACTGGAGACAATAGGTTTTATGAGAGATTGTTTTGGGATTTTCAAAATAAATGATAAGAGATTGACATTTATGTCAGGGGTTTTTAATTAAATCTGACAGAACACACTGCACAAAAAGGAAGTCAGGGATGTTTATGTGAGATAGAAATTTTTAAAATTCAAACTGCATTTCAGACGGCTGCCACTTCCCAAGAAAAAGGAGAGAGAGACATGAAGACAACTGTTCGTTCCCATCGTCCAAAAAAAAAAAAGGCGGGAAAAGGAAAAGACAAAGAGAAGATTTTTTAGCTCGACAGTACACAAAGTTTAGTCAAGGGAAGAAACTATGCAAGGTACCCCCGGTCTAGCCGCGTCGCCACGTGTCACTCATACAATGAGTTTCTTTTGCCTCCAATACTTCTCGCCAAAAAGAAACTAGGAGGATGTTGTTTGAGGGAAAAATAGGAAAGGCAGTAAAGCGCCACGTGTCGACAAATGGAATGACTCCAGCACGATCTGAGGTACCCCGCACAATCCGAGGTACCCCACACAATCTGAGGTACCCCGCGTAATCCGAGGTACCCCACACAAATAGAGGTACCCCGCGCAATTAGAGGTACCCGCATAATTGAAGGTACCCCACACAAATAAAGGTACCCCGCACAATTAGAGGTACCTCACATAAATTGAGGTACCCCACGTAACTCGAGGTACCCGGCAGATCGGATGCAAGAGAATCCTCTGAAAATATCCGCCATGAGAAACATCTTCATCTCTTAAAAGATATTATTCGATTTTGTCAGAATTAGGAATCAAGAACGTCGTACCAAAAGGGGGGGACAGCCGCCTGCTACCTCTGCCAAAAGTGAAGGACACTGTCCTAAGGACAGTGGTCCTCAGCCGCCTACCCGACAGCAACTGCAGAAGTACCCTAGACCACTCTCCAGCGTGCGCCACGTCTCCAAAGGATGAGATACGCCGCGAACATGCACATAATGGCCCCAAAATCATAAAAGGTCAAAAAGACGTTAGCAGAAAGGGGTCCGCCATGTGGCAGCTGAGGTACTCCATATATAAATGTGCATAGGTTTTATTCTCCGGGGGGTCTCTCACTCACCATAAACACTCACACTCTAAAAAAAATAGGTTTTCTTCAACTTTAAACCCTAATTTACAGAGGGCTAGCCAGCTCTCTTTACCATAAAAGCTTGAGTTTGCTAACTTGAGCGTCGGAGTATGAACGCCAGGGTACCCCGGCTTCACCTCTAACCTCTATTTCACTGTTTTGCAGGCGTGAAGCTCATTTTGAAGGATATCTCTCTTGGTTTGACCTTTCACCATTGTTACCACTCCCTCTCCCCTTCTTACCTCCCCCGAATTTCAGATACACCACACCGCACACAACAAACTAGTGAGGTGTCCCGTCTTCCCCAAAATTAAAAATTCATTATTCTAGATTGGTTTGACTTTTCCTATCCCAAAATCTATCGAAAACAGATATATAT
Source organism: Citrus cavaleriei (assembly GCA_030448935.1). Taxonomy (NCBI): domain Eukaryota; kingdom Viridiplantae; phylum Streptophyta; class Magnoliopsida; order Sapindales; family Rutaceae; genus Citrus; species Citrus cavaleriei. The sequence goes on along the minus strand of JAUJEM010000066.1, from coordinate 284,709 downwards.
CCGTGATCCAAGAAATCCAAACGGAGTCATGGGTTGAAGAAAGAGAGATAGAGATTTGCTCAGGCTCGAAACCTTCAACTGTTCTTTGAACTCTAGGGTCTGTATCGGGCAAGTCGATGGCGTTTCCTCTGAAACTCTTATCAAGTGGGATAGTAACAGGCTTTGAAGGATCCATCAAGTGTTGTTGGAATAGCCATGGCCATAGCTTCATTGGCTAATAATATTGATGTTAATGTTAATGTTAGGATAAGTGATGATGAAGCCATTAATGGGGTTCGGTGTTTTGCATGAAAGTGCAGGAGAATATGAGAGAGATAGAGAGCAAAGAGAAAAAGGTAACAAGGGAAAATGACAAGATTTTTCCAAGAGAAGAAGCCTTTGCATGCACAATAGTTTATATTTACCTTCAAATAATACTGTTAAAAACAAGTCCTTTTGCATTAGGTTTAAAATATTATTATTATACTTTTATGGACACAATATGAAATTTTTTATTCCTAAGTATATATCAAGAATATGTTGTTTTCATGATTGGATGTAACAATAATATATTTAATTCTATCCAATATGTAAAAGGAAACATAGTCGACACAATATCCACTTATATTTTCCAGTATTTTGTTCCCTATTTTTTGTGCTCTTTTTCTTCCTTTTGTTATTTGCCAAAGTGGAGGTCATGATTTGTTCTCCTTAATTTGCTGTTGGGGCCTTGGCCGCGTAATCATTTTCAAGGGGCTTTCCTTTAATTGATTATTTGAGTTGAAATTAATCCTGAGAAACTAAGTTGGATGAAATCAGAAAAGTTTTAATAAAAATAAATTTAATATATGTACACAAATTTAAAGGAAAAAGAATCTAATGGATCAATTCTAAAATATGAATAAAACCATCCCGAAAAATAGAGGTTAGAATCAATTCAGATTTTATTCATCCCGAAGGTAATTTGAATATATTATAATGAAAATTTTCTTAAACTTTAAAAAGAGTAAAATATAAATCATGAATACTATTAATAGTTCATTGTCACATCATTTATTTATTTAATTTTTAGTTAGTAACCTTTTTTTTCCCTTAAAATTTTCGTTAGTTTTACACTTCATTTGTTTTTATTGTTCTTCTAGAAGGCTACATGCCGTAGACCAGAAAAGAGCGTTGCAAGCTGTCTTGAGTTTGGAATGATATCATTATTATTATTATTGTTAATTCTTTAAAATTCAATATTTTAATTTCACATTTTCAAATTGTTAACCGTTCATGTTAATTTATAATTTTATGTGATTGCGAGAATCGTGCCGTGGACTATTCATTTCTCGTTTTTGTCCTTGTTCATTCTTTTTTTATTTTTTAATCTATAAAATATTAATTTGATTTGTCTTATTTACTAAAATAATTATTTGTGTTGTTTTTGAGCCACCATTTTTTATTGCAGAAATGAAAATTCAAATTCAAGACAATTTGTATATTAAAGAAATGATCTACAAGAACCTTATGCTTTGTATGTAGGGATGGCAAAAATCCCCACGGGGACGGGTACCCTCGGGGATTTTTTCCATTCGGGGAGGGTATGGGGATAATTTCATACCCAATTTCTTATTCAGGGAAGGGATGGGGAATTTTTTTTACCCAATTTCTTATTCGGGGAGGGGACGGGGATGAGGTGGAATCCCCATCCCCTACCCATTTTCCCATTTTAATTTTTAATTTAATTTTTATTTTTTAAAATTACTAGTAAATAAATTATAAAATTATAAGTACTGGTAAAAATAAAAAATATCAAAATATTTATATTATTAAACTTTTAGGCCTAATTCACTAATTAAAGTCCTAAATTTTTATTTAGGACATTAAAAAGACCGGACAGCCCAAAACTTTTGTTTTAATTTTAATATTCATTAAATATTTTAAACTTAAATCTATTTTTTATTTATCTTAAATCTATTTTTTATTTATTTTTAGATGTTATAATTGCCCACAGCAAATCACAATTTTAATATCTAATCTAATTTAATATTTGCTCTTGATTTGCTTCGACTTAACTATTGTGCTGTAAATGGAATAGTCCACATTTATAAAGTGCCCACGCCACCATTGAAAAGTTAATTTTGAATCTAAATTTGATTTTATTTGTAACAATTTTATATTAGGCTATTAATTTGTTCATGATAGTTTGTATCACTTGCATGCTGTGTTACTTACTAATTTAATGTATGTGACTTTTGTAATGGATATTAATGTAAGATATATTTCGAACTTTACTTTTATTTGAATTTTTTATTTTAATATGATTAACTCAAAATCGAAAACAAAAAAATGTATTAGTTATTCGGGGATCGGGGACCCTCGGGGATCCCCTGTTATTATTCTATGGATGAAGATTCTCTTAAATAATTTTGACGAGGGATGGGGAGGGAGATTATTACATACGCAAAATATCGGGGATGGGTACGGGGAGATTGGTCCCCTCCCCTCCCCTCCCCATTGCCATCCCTATTTGTATGGACATAAATTTAATGCTGAACTGACTTATGTTCAACTTTTTATAATTTTTTTATCACATTTGCATGTATAACAATATACGATTAGAATTTAATTAATTTTATATTCTTATTAAATAATTATCAATTATAACTTTTGAAAAATTAGTAAAAATATCATTTCAGCATTGATTCCAAATCGCCATTGTATTTATTATTCTTCAATCTACTTTGTTATTCTTTTTTAAAAAAATTTCAAAGATATAATTAATTTAAATAATGGTTGCCTTTTTATCTCCTCCCAATTTGGTTCCCATTAGGCGGCATTAGCCACTGATCTGACTTATTTATTTCATGATCATTTTGTCAGTATTAGCCGATTTTATTAGGTTTGAGACCATAGTTTTAAATTCTGTTATTTTGTCCATCTTAAGAGGCTTAGAAAATTTGAAAAGAAGTCTATTGATATTTGTCTTAAATTTACATTTTAAATAATACCCGTGGCTTGTGATATTGAGAGATGCAAAATGGCAAAAAGCCAAATATTTCTGATCTACTAAAAGTGATGAATCAATAAGTTTAAAATTATTGTATTTTGTTTTGTTTTATTTACTAGTGGCTTCAATTGAAGTTGTCCATTTCTTTTAGAAGATTTTCTATTTTGGAGAGATAAAATGTTGGGAATTTAAACTTTGATTCTCAACTATTGTGACAGTTTATCAGTACATACTTACCATATCATGTTAAATATTAAAAATTAAATATTGATATGATTATGACAGGTAATTCAATTAGTAATATCTCTTGAGTGGAAACAAGAGGTTTAAGATTTGAATCTTGTTCATATTAGTGAGGAAAAAATTAGATTGCCAACATATTATAATTAAAATAAATATACAAATAAAATAAAATTAAATTAAATGATGAGTTAATAACTAAGTTGATAATTCTCACATAATTTAAGACTTAAATGTTCAAATTTCGTACATTAGTTTTTGATCAAAAGTGGTGATGAAGAATTATTAGACTGAAATGATTAAATCAAATGACCAAGAAAAACCGAAGGAAAGGAAAATTTGGCAAATAAAGCAAGAAATTTTGGACTAAAAGAGTGATGGCATTGTGTATAATCCGAAACTTTGGACTAAAAGAGTGATGGCACTGTGTATAATCCAAAATCTACAGCATTTTCATGTGATTTTTGAAACGGTTTTGAAGTTTTAAATAGTTTTGGCTGTTAAAGTTGCTTTGTAGGACTTTACATTGCCCCGCAAATCAAGGTGGTTTTTCGTGGGCGAGTGTCTTCTCTTGCGTGTTATTTCATTCTCAATACACACACACACATACAAACACACGCATACACACACACACACACAAAGTTGACTCAACTTCATTAATGATAATTAACAATTCTAACAACAAATCGATTAAGGTTTAACTAGAGGTAATAAAATAGGTCATGGCACAATAACATGACACAACTATGATGTGAATTTTTTATATTCGAGTTGATAAGCATTGACACAATCATAAGTATTGTCGTGTTCGTGTCAACATATTTATTAATAATGTCATTTCATGTCAAGAGATCTCAACATGAGAACTAGCTTATGACACAAATAATTATCAATGTCATAAACATATTTATAGCATATCAACCCATTTCTAAGCCATTTAAGAATAATTTTACCAGATATTTGTCATGGTTTAAATTAACTTTAATTTTTTTGGTATTAAGTGTGTTAACATAATTGGACACATTTAATAAATGGATTGAATTTGGTTTATCTTAAATTTGACACGACACAAACGTGACATGATGACATGATTTAGCACTCCTAGTTTTTTTTTTTTTAACTTTTAAGTTGAGCTCCTAACACCCCTTTGAAACTATTATCAAATACCAGTTATTACATTTACATCTTTACCTTTGTTAAAATTATAAAAAATGACAAAATATTATAATTGAGTTAATTAAATTTCAAATATACTTTTAGTAATAAACTTGGGTAATTTATTACTTCATTGTCATATAATTATTTTGATTTTATTAAAAAATTAATTATATCATAAATCAAGATTTAAAAGATGGACAGTTCATGATATATGGGTGCAAAGATATTTTAATCATTACTGTTGTTTTACATAATTTTCTCTAGCAATAGAGGCGTATGATTACAAAAATGGGTTTACAAGGATTTTAAATAGGTGCGAAAAGCATTATTATTATTTTTAAGTAGGGGTGGGCAAGACATAAAATTGATTTTCAAATCCCTTATTTTTTTTATTTTCTTTAAAATTTAAATTTGGTGGTATCCAATAAAGTTACTTAAAAACCATCTGGCTAAAAGTACTTTTGGGGGCTATTTAAAGACACAGGTTTTTGAGTAGCTCCACCTAAATATTTATATATCATCTGAGTTATAGGCCCAAGCCTAATACGAAGCCCAATCAATTGTCATTCCTCCTAAAATCGTGTAAAAGAAATGGGCTAAATTGCAAAAACACCAAAACCAGAGGCAAAACTGTCGAGAAAAGCTTCCCCTGGCTGTTGGATCAACCGGAGATCTGAGGAAATTTCATCTTTACATTTACCAGAAATCACATTCCGGTGATCCAAACACTTTGTAATATTACATTTTTCCAAAAAAAAGAAGTAAGGAAAAAGAAAAAAAAAAAGATGAATATATTCAGGTTAGCAGGGGACATGACCCATTTGGCCAGCGTCCTTGTTTTGCTCCTCAAGATCCACACCATCAAATCTTGTGCTGGTACTTTCATACCCTCATTCCTTATTTATTTTTTTCATGTGGTTTTTTTAAATATTTTTGGTTTTTTTTTTTTAATCTTACATTGTCTAGTCTGTGTAATAGCTATGAAAATAATTGAAAATGAGATTTTTAGTATCTGGTTGCTATATGATTTTTACACATTTTTTTGTTTTTGAAGTACTAGAGCTTTAAATTTTGGTGGGTTTGTGTCTAATTTTGATAATTTCGCTTTTCCTTCGGTAGTTTTTTTTTTTTTTGAAAACGCTCTCTAATTCTTGTTTCCATGGCCAATTATCCGCCTTAGACTAAGCTCAGTATGCTGAGGGCAAGTCTCAATTATCATGTCATTACATAAACTAGGCTAGTCAGCTTGCAAGTGACGATTAAAGTAAGATTTCTGAGCTATTCCTCAGTATCTAATTGGAGTTATTAGAGTTATGTTGGTTAAATTGGTAGAGGATCTGGGTTACGATATTCCAAAGACGTCCCTAAGATTGGGAATAAACTTGCTTGGTGCAAAATTGTGCATCAGACTACCAAGAGAGGTTGCCATGCATAGAAATTACGGATCATATAAGACAGAGCAGCTAATATTCATTTAATATAGCTTGTGCTATTATAATTGCAACATTGCTTTCTGTTACTTCTTTACCATTCACATCTTTTGAGATGTTATTGAGGATAGTATTTCTTTGTTTATCAATTTTTTATGGCAAAAGCTTTTTGTAGAAACCCTGGTGTTACATGACTAAGATCTTTGGTGTTATATGTGAATTTTGTTTATTTTGGATAAGTATTTTATGTTGGCTTGCCATTTTCACCATTATTGCTGGTCCATTTCCAACCATTGTGATGTCTTAACATTTCAAATAAGATTATATTTGGGCTCATGACTATAATAAAGCTGTGTTTTACTCTTAATTTGGTGTACTCCATAGGTTTCTACTTCTATGCTTTATGTAGGTATATCCCTGAAGACTCAGGAACTCTACGCTCTCGTCTTTGCTACTCGCTACTTGGATATATTTACAAATTACATTTCATTCTATAATACTATAATGAAGTTAATATTCCTGGGGAGCTCTTTCTCAATTGTTTGGTACATAAAGCGCCACAAGATTGTTCATAGATCTTATGATAAGGACCAAGACACATTTCGCCATTGGTTTATCGTGCTGCCTTGCCTGGTTCTGGCCTTACTTATAAATGAGAGGTTTACCTTTAAAGAGGTATTACTTTACATTTAATTGTTGGATATTTCTGTGATTCTTCTTGCAGTTGCTCGCATATTCTTCTGATTTGAAATATTTACGTCAATTTACTTAGAAGCAGTGTTTGGTAATTATATGTAAATTACCACCCATTATGAAGTCAACGAGTTAATATTTTCCTTCTTTTTTTGCCTTTTTCCACCACTCTTTCTCATCTAATAGAGTTGTTGGGCAGGTAATGTGGACATTTTCTCTATATTTAGAAGCCGTTGCCATACTTCCTCAGCTTGTATTGTTGCAGAGAACAAGAAATATCGATAACTTGACAGGACAATATGTTTTTCTCCTCGGGTATATTGTTGTTCTAAATCTTGTGATTGACGAGATAGTGTTTTTTTTTTTTTTTTAATAATTTTGTGATCAATGAGGTACTTTTTTTTTTTTTTGGGGCCTTTAATATGATATCGCTTGGTGTCTTCTGATTTATGATTTTCATTCCCATCTTGGTGCTATTGTTATACTGTTGGATTGAAGTTTTATAATCGTGATGTTGCTAGGCCTTTAGAATTCTCATCTGATATCCAATTATTTTAATTTATTATACTTCTTTCAAGTAGTATTGATAGTAATATTCTGCAGGAATGTAGTCAATTTTAGATTTTCCTATGTCCTTCTTTGGTACTCCTCACTATCTGACTATGATGATATGCAATCAGAACTGTGTTCTCCTATTCTCTAATTTCTTGTTTTAGTCTTAGCGTTTAGTTGGCTTCTTCAAATGCTTTCAAAATCATTTCCTTTTCTGAATGAATGTACAACTGTCAGAACAAGATAGGTATTGAGGGTAATAAAGTTTTCTGGAAAACGGAATCTTTTATTGGAGATTAAACTCACAAACACTTAATTCAGTAAAAGAACAGATGGCATGACAGATTAATGTACTATCTTAGGCCCCATTTCGTTAATCAAGGATGCTAAGAGCTCGCATCTTACTTACAGTTGAAGTGAGCCAACAAAAAAATTGTTTTGAAAGTGTGTTTAAAGCACATTTCTTTGTTTAAATTCCTGTGTTAAAACTCATTTCACATGAATTGCAATTGATCATATTCCATATTACTGATGATTTGGGGAAAGAAAAGGTAAAGAATTATGTTGTTCAGAATTTATATCAACTATGTCAGAAACAGTATTGACTGTATTCTATGATTTGCATGTATCACTTCAGATATGGCTTTTCATTTTGCAATGGAAAATTTTCTTGACCATAACATTTTTTTTCTTAAATAACTAATATCCAGTTTTATTGATCAGTAGTATTATATCCCGCTATTTGCTTGTGTCCTTCCAGTGGTACAAAACTAGTAAAAGTGGGCCTGTTTGATGTTCACCCTTATTTTTGCAATGTGTTGAATTTGCATGTCTGCTACACACGGGCATTCTTTATTACGGCCAATTATCTCATTAATCACTTAGGTTCGGTCTTCTATAACAGGTTTATCCGTATACCTTGTCTTATTTGGTATATGTGATAAATAGGAAGAAATTGTAGTCATATTTGGTCATTTCCGTTTTAGTACCATAGTTATTTGTCCTGCAAAAGTATATAAAGTTGTGAGAGCATGATGCGACTGATTATGTCCGAACTATTGATGTTCGACCATCCAATAGTTACTGCAGTATGCTAAATAGTGTTGTCATTTCTCTTATCTACTCTGCAAGCAGTTTTCTTTTCTTTAGGTTGAATATGGTATCTTATCTTTGTTGCTTCTCCTAGTGCAGCGCATACCGAGCGTTGTACATATTAAACTGGATTTATCGCTATTTCACTGAGGATCACTACATCCATTGGATAAGTATGATTCTCTCCCATTCTCCCTTACTCCTTTTTTCTTTGTTTGTGAGCTTTTGCAACCGTATACACACTTGCTATTTTGATGTTATCTTATTGTCACACTTTTTCAAAAGTCTTTCTCTCTTTCCTTTCTTTTTATTTATTTATTTATTTTAATTTCTCGCTTCATTGGGTTTGGAAGAGGTATTGATTTCAGACAATAAGTTGGTTATACTCATGTAAGCACCTTATTTACGTGATTGTTCTCTTGCAGCTTGGATAGCAGGGCTTGTTCAGACATTGCTCTCACGAGATTTCTTTTACTATTACTTTCAAAGGTAAGTGAATTGTTCTTTCCAAATTGTATTAAAACATATGTGATGTTTACATTGATATTGATCTTTTCCTTATTTTTTGCAGCTGGAAGAACAATGCAAAGCTTGAATTACCAGCTTGAGGCATTATTAGACCAAGGTTGCGAGCAGCACACATGGATATGTTGTTGTGAGGTTATAGGTGCTTGACATTTTCTGCTTTTCTTATCCCCCTTTTTGGGTGCTCAGTGCTCAGGTGAACATGGTAAATGTTGGTTCTTATTTACATTCATCCTGTCAAACTCAAATGGGTTTTAAACTCCAAATACCATACATGTTATGTTGTGGATTCATCATGCAAATTGTTCAACTACAATGTAGCTATCCGTTACTTGCTAGTCTTTTTATGTGGTTTAGTGCCAGCATTTCAAACATACATGTTATATTGTGGATTCTTTCAGTCCATGCCAAAGTTTTGGAATTGATTATTTGTTCATACTTTTGGTGCATGAACCAGGACAATGCTCGAATCTTTTTCTTCTTACTTTTCATTTTATGTCATTATATGCAAGGATTTTAGATGTTAAGGCCAAAATATGGTAACCAGTAAAGATAAAAACAAACATCAAACAATAATCCACAGTAGTGTTATTTGAGTAAATAATTGCATTTTTATCTTCAAACTTCTATCTAGTTGATACAGCAGGAGTCACAAAAGAGGACGGCATGATAAATTAGCAAGGGAGGGAAAACAGAGTGATTATGCTCAGCACAAATATACAAATAGAGTTTGAATTATATATTCTTCTTTAAATTTGGACAAAGAAAATAGCATAAAATTACACTTAGCATTGTTGATTGATGCGAAGCTATCTGTAAACTTATTGAACTTTTGGGTAGCATATAATAGAAATCAAACGTGCAATGGTTGTTAATAAACACAGTTTCAATATGCCGCTGGAGACCTTTACAGAAGAATGATCTTTTAGCTGATGACTTTCATTCTGCAACATGAATCCTTCGTGGAGGATTCTGACGTGCAATGAGAACCCCCCGTTGATGCTTCGTCACAGATGAACAATCTTTGGCTAATGACGCCGGTGTCCAACACGAATCCTTTGCCAGGATTCAGGATTCTGATATTCGATTAGAACCCTCCTCAGATGCTTCATTCTGAGTCCGGAATCTGAAGATGCCTTCATTCCAGGTTCAGAATCCTTTGCAAACGTCTTCCATACGCGGCCACGACCTATCCGATGACAATGACTTACAGAGGCCACAGGCCATGGTACTTGACGATAATTATGATAATACACGCATAGGTTAGCAAGATCTTTAAAATTTTATTTGTAAAAACTGAACATAACCCAAATATTTTTCGAAAACATTTCATCAGTCTTCGTACGTTTTGGGTGACAGAGAGTTGAGTTTCTGAATTGAGAAATATTTATTGTTTATTTCCACCGGCATCCAAATTCATCTCTTCCTCTTTCTGCAAATTCTCTTCATCAGCCACTAAATCTTCTCTTTTCGAGTTCTTTAACTCACGTTGCATCTCCTGTAACTTGTCATGATTTTTAGCACAAACATGTGCCCAAATCTTATTACAATCCGAACGGCGCTCCACCAACTCTTCTACCTTCTGCTTGAGGCTTTTCAATATAACAGGCAATGCTGTTTCTGGACTTTTATGCAAATTGTCTATCACATCAAGGCCATGCTCTGCGTACAAGCGCTCAATGCACCTCAAATCACTAATTCCCAAATGCCCTTCAATTTCGATCTTAGAACTCTTCTCATCGTCTTGATTCTGATCATCAATCTTGATCATCAGCTTCTCTACATTCTCAGCAGTTGAATGCATCCACCCCAACAACAGATCAAGCTCAAATCTATCATCTTCGCATTTAAACAACACCTCCTCTTGCTTTGTTCTTCGTCTTTGTTTGAAAGAACTCCTCTCAGTTCCTGTACCCACACACACTAAATTATCATTCAAAACTTGGTCACCGATCTCTGATCTATTGCTAGCCAACGGCATCCAATAATACTCTGGCAAACGCCAATAGCTAGGAGAAACTTGTTTGCATTTAGAGAGATCAAGATCTTGCATTGATTTTATAACATGCTTCTGCTCTCTACACTTTGCTACATATCTCTCAAACTCCTCATACAAATCGCCATGCTCATCCCCAAAAAGCTTAGCAACCTCCGTTTTCAGTTCCTGCAACAAGAACCGCTCTCCTCGAATTCCCGCCAACAGTTCCCAGAACTTTTTATAGACTTGTTCTTCGTTTTGAAAGCGTGCCTTCACCTTTTTCACTAAATCAATCGCGGGTACAAGTGTATTTACTGGTTCGTGATTGTCGTCATCATCATGATCACTTCCACCACCAGCACCATCTTCCTCATCATCTGCTTCATTGCGCACAAACACGTTATACTTGTGAATCAAGTCATCGTGCCCTTTAAACAACTCTTTTACTTCCACTCCAAGACTATCACGGTCGATTTTGCTTTTGGTGAAATCACTCAAGAGCTGACAAAATCTGACAAAAATACCATCATGTTGCTTTCGAAATCTCTTCCTCACTTCCTTGAGAAAAGCCACAGCGGCACCTCTTAAATCAGCTAGAGCGAAAGCTCGAAACTGTGAGTAAACACCATTAAGATCATCATCATCATCGCGATGATCATCTCTGCTTGTGCTGCTCATCATCTTATTGCCTCTGCAAATTTGTGTACATTGCATGGTGAAAAACTGAACATGTTAGAAGTTTAAAGTTTTGAAGTAAAGGATATTGCTTATTAACATTAACAATGGATTGCTCCATCAAGTTTTCTTGCTTCTACTAGGACAATCATCAAGTTTTCTTGCTTCTACTAGGACAATGCATGTTAAAAAGTAAAAGAATTAATTAAATTAAGAAGGTACCTTAGTAGTTAATAGAGAAGCTTAACGAATCCTTTTAGTGGAAGGAATTAGGGTTTGTGAAAAAGTTTCTACTTATATATATAGCTGATTAATGCTTGTTACATTAATATGTTAATGGGTTAATTAAGAAATTAAGTAGGAGTGAAATATTTAAAGAATCTTTCCCATTAAACTCTTCCCTTCTGATAAATCACTTACTGATTTTTCAATATTTTTATTTGTTTAAAATAGAACTTTATTATTGATTGGAATTTGAGATGCAATAACTAGAGGGAATTGCAGCATACATGCCACCAAAATACCATAAATGTGCCTCAGACTTTGTAGACTCTCTAATTTTACAAACATATACCCAAAAATATTGAGAAAATACTATCATCTCCATTCTGAAACATCTGCATATATAATTACATTTCTTAAATAAAAATCATCATATACAACAACACAATATTGCAGGTTTAATTTAATCAAGTATGGTGAAACCTTTGATCTTAAAATACCTGGGCAAATTATAAGCTGCTTTCTAAAGACTAACCCTGGGCTTATATGGTACCAATAAATAATGCATGCAGAATTACAAAACATTGATTGGGCAATAACCCTACACACTAATTCAGATTTGAAAACAATAACTAATGCCTACATAAATTGAACATGTGGACACATTTGGAAAAGCAATTATCTTCATATCCTCTGTTGCCGCACACGTAAACAACTTACAATTAACAAAAAGGAAATACCCAAAACCCTGATTCTTCTTTTGTTGTTGTCTTTTTTTTTTTCCCTGTTTAACAATTTTCTTATACTTTCCCGGAAGCCAAACAGTACACCAATCCTTTGAAACAAAAATAAAGATAGAAAGAACTACAAATTTTCCAGAATCTTTCGAATTCACAATATACAAATAGGTACATCAATTGAACACGTGACCACATTTTTAAAAACAATTATTCATCACGTTTCTTAACACACACGTTAACAACTAACAAATTAGAAAAATACCCATATGCTCTGATGTTTCTTTTGTTGCTTTCACTTCCTTTTAACAATTTCCTTTAACTTTCACAGAAGCCAAACAGTGGCCCAATCTACGAAGCAAAAATAAAGATTGAAATAAGAAACCCAAAGCTTACCAGATCTTAATTTCCTGAATCTTTTCTTTTCTTGAGTTGTCTAGCGATTGGAACAGAGCAATGTGCTTTGATTGTGAACGTTAGAAAAGCCGTAACAGTGAGCATAAACCGCAAACCAAAAGAACATTAAATGGGTATGATCATTATCAAGCAACAATTAAAAAGGAAAAAGAAAAAAAGAAAAAAAGAAAGAAACGAAGAAAATTTTGTGACTTTTTCTTAGTCCTTACTTAGTCTTTAAAAGCAGAGCAGAATAAGAGCACTAGCTCTCTCTTCCTATATCTCTTTTCAAGAAACACTCTTCCTGTTGTGTGAGTCTGGGTAATGCGTTGCCTCGCTTCAGTAGAGAATTAGTACAACTTGCATGAGAAATTACATGCTGAAAAATTAAAATAAAATAAAATGAAAATGAACTGGGTGTTATAAAATGAAAAGGAACTGGGTGTTTACTTAGCTGCATTTGACTGCACCGTAATTTGGTCTTCTTCAGTTAATTACTTTATAATCCAACGGCTCTTAGCAGTTCATAAGCTTCATGGAGATATTTTAGTATTTAGTTGTTATGTAAGCATTGACTTTATATTAACATTGATATGTTTTTTTTAATTAAAAAAATATTGATATATTTTATCAATTATATTGTAGCATTTTTTTTTTGCAAGTATTATTTATAGAAGCATTGGCTTTTTTAGTGCCTTAATTCTTTTACGAAGAAAGATAATAGTCAATACTTTTATTTTTAAGTGGCCAATTAAAGTGATATTTAATTTGAGATTGATTTATCGGTGACTTTTAGGTTTTTTCACTTACGAATCATTTTAGTTGGATTGGCGGATCATGTTGGTGTTCTACCATCTTCATATTATGTCAAATTAATTCAATTAATTTATTAATTGTGTGAAGAATCTCAAGTCTTAATTCGAAATTTTTATTATTATATCTCCTTTTAACAAAATCTAATACCAATTTAGTAATACATTAGCTTTTAAAACAATTGTTGCTGACTGTGCTGTGAAAATAATCAGTTGTAAAGAAAATCAGTTAGATATTTGGTAAAATTTATTTCAAAAGAATAGTAAGAGTTCTAAAATGAGTTGTATGTATTTAATAAATCTTATTGTTATATTAATGTAATAATGATTGTTAATAAAAATATATATAGAATATTATTTATTGTGTATATATAATAATGTTTCTCTTTAAATTTCTTGATTTTATTTCCTAATTGAATAAGGATAATTTTAAATTTTTATAATATATGTGAGAATATATATGGAATTGTAATAAGTGTAAAATTAAATTTTAAAATCAGATTTTGAAAAGCTACTATTTTCTTGTTTTTTAGAATTTGCTATGAGATAGAGTGATTTTGACAAAAGTAATTTTTCAAAAACTTTACCAAACACCAAAATTTACTTTAACTTTTTAAAATCACTTTTAAATCTCTCAAAAACAATATCAGACAAGCTCTTGATATTTTTTTAATTAAAAAAATCACTTTTAACTTTTTTTTTTACATTTTCTAAAATATTATAGTATTATTATATACCAATTTACTTTGCCAAACACCAAAATTTACTTCAACTTTTTAAAATCACTTTTAAATCTCTCAAAAACAATATCAGACGAGCTCTTGATATTTTTTTAATTAAAAAAAATCACTTTTAACCTTCTTTTTTTTTTTTACATTTTCTAAAATATTATAGTATTATTATATACCAATTTAAAGTCTTAAATTGGTATATAATATTATTGCAATATTTTAGAAAGATCACCAAAAAACACACGAGGGTAAATTGTGTTAACGCATAACACGTGAATTGACAGCCCATTGACCAGTTGGCCATGGCCAAACCGACCACAGGTGGTGCTACCAGCCACCGCTGGATCCCCTTCCCAACGGCGGTCACCATCCCACCGATCGGCAGACCTCCCAACTGCCGCAAAACCTACGACAAGATTGCCAAACCCGCTGCCTACTCCAACTTTCGCAAATACTATCGCCGCCACCTTATCAGCAGCTGCTAGTGGTGCCCTCTTGCTGACAGAGCCTCCATTGAACCCCAAGCTTAACCAACAGCCGCTATATACCCTCCAGCGACAGTAAATCTCTCAAAACCCGCAACCTAGCTTACAAAACCCTAGATCGCATGCATGCCCGCCAACCCCAGCAACCACCCTTTGTCCGCCGCCATTGGGTTCCTCAAAATTGCCGGACATCCCTTCCTTTACCCCTTTGCTGTCGCTAAGCCAACACTCCGATTTGCTGGGAGCTGACACACGTCCCATGCAAAACCCTAGCTTACAACAACTTCCCTTGCGTCCCGTGCAAGCTACTACTGATTATGGACATCATGCTTCCTTAGACACTTCAAATGTGGCCATTCCAGCTTCTTCTCGTCCACCTTTAAACCAATCTACAGCTAGATACCCTCAAAACCGATCCACAGCCGCCAATTCTCAAAATCGATCCACCCTAAACCTTCATATGCCTGTGCATCCATTCTTTCTTACCCCAATGCTACATCTAGGTCTGAGTAATCCTTTGCTGATGTTGTTGCTAGTTGCACTGGGCGTCCGATAACGGTTAAGCCGGTTTTTCTTCACAGAGAGGAGCCCGCAGTTCACTTTTCTACTGTTGAAGTCCGGACTATGGCTAATCCCTTCAATTTGTGTCTTATGGATGTTATTCGGCTAAAGTTCTCTATTTGCCGGCCATCTACAGTTGTTATTCAGAAATTTTTTGTCACTATGGGGTTGAAGGGGAATTCTCGAGTATGTTTATTAGATAATAGGCATGTGATCGTCAAGTTGGAGCTTGAAGAAGATTATTCCCATTTCTGGGTTAGGCAGACATGTTATGTTCATGGTAGAGGCATGTGCATTTTCAAGTGGACACCTGAATTTCGCTGAACTATCTATTGTGCCTGTGTGAGCGTTTTTCCCATATTTGCCTATTATATTTGCTATAAATATGCTCTGTTTTTTCATTACTTCTGCTGTTAGCAAACCTTTTGTGTCGATCATGCCACTACCTCAAGCAATAGGCCTTTTGTTGCTCCGGTTTCAGCGGTGTATGATGTGTCACGATTCTTGTTGTCTCGTAATTGGTTTGGATAGGGTGATTCCCGGTTATAGCAGGACGTTGTCTTTGAGCATGTTCTATCTTATTGTGTTTCTTGCAAACTACTTGGTCATTCTTCTGATGCACATTATGTGGCTAATCCTGAGCTACATATGCCCCAGCAGCTTGATAGGGACAATGATAAGAATCCTGCTGATGTTCAGCCTAGGCTAGCCCTTGTTCTTCAATGCGTTGCTGTTACAGATAATCAGCCTCAGGGGCCTCAACTTCAGTTATGGGTCGGCAAACTCAATCCAACGCAATGGATCTGACCCAACCCAATCCAATCCGCTTTAATTTTGATGCGTTGAGTGGGTTATTACGGATTATTTAGGCCAATTTTTTCGAACCCAATTAATAATTGGGTTAGACTACGTTAATTATGATGGAGTCATCTAACCTAACCCACATAATAATAATAATAATAATAATAATAATAATAATAATATATTATTAAAATCCTCAATTACAAAACCCTAAATATCTAACAGGCTAATATATTTACTCATTTTATTCTTTTATAAAAGAGACTATTTCATTCTTGTATCTAGTAATCTAAACTCTAATTATAAAATTAAAATCACACTCACAAATCTCAATTCTCAATCAAGTAATGTATTTTTCTAATTTATTCATTCTAAATTCTTTTTTATTGTAAGAACATGCATCGTTTGGATACATAACATTGGAAGTTTGAACGCGTGCGCGTGTGTAAACTAACGGCTATATGCATATTTTGCATGTTTTACTATTATCAATATTTATTCATTTATTGTTATTGTTTTTTAATAGATGATACTGATTTGATTTGGCAGCTGAATGAGCTTAATATTTCTACAACTAAAAATCCTAATGATGAGTGTAAGAAATGAAAGCCTACAAGATCGCCATCAGATGGGTGGGAACATTTTACCAAGTATGGCAAAGGTAATAGATAACTGTTGGGATAAATATTATTTTTGTGAATCAGGTTTTGGGACTAAAAATTTGCAGAATCGTTTGAAATTAAGATACCCAAAATCAATGGCGAAGGTAGCACTATTTTTTGGGGTGGGCTAGATTTTTTTAAAATTCAATTACTTCCCAAAAATTTTATTCTATACAATTGAAATTATTAAAATACACTAGACAAAGAAAAAAACTAATAATAAAACTATAAAAAATAATAAAACTATAAAAGTACAATGTAAATAAAAAAATACTATCGATGAAATTTTGTCCTACGATTCTTCAAAACAGAAAACTCATATGTTATCATATCTGAATCATATTGTCTGTGATAATAATGCATTAGAGAATTATAAATTATTTTATCAAAAAATTTGACAAAAGTATAAGCTAATAACTAATTCAAAAACAGTATGAGCATGCGGGTGGGACGGTGGCCGTCACAGTGAGGAGGTGGCAACTTGATGACTTGAACAACTGAGTTTTAGAGAATTTAGACTTTGGATAATTGCATCAATTAGTCATGGATTTGGGTGAGTTTTTCGATTTAGAGAAAATAGATATTGATCATAATTATTAGTTATATTTTTATATTTTACTATAAGTTTTTTAAAAAGAGTAAATTTATAATTAATTAATTTTTTTCAAGAAACTAACCCGGGCTATAGCCCGGGTTAGCCTCCTCATAGCTTTGCCCCTATCCAAAATATAATAATATTGTGGCAGTAGAGGATAAAAGGCAAAAGGTTTTGGTTAATGCAAAAATAACCAATAAATGTGGTCCTAGTAGTCTAATAGTTGTGGGGTTTAATAAGGAAGAATCCAGAAAAGCTTATGTTAGGATGGTAATTCTTGATGAGATGTCTTTTAGCTTTGTTGAGAATGAAGGGTTTCGGTATTTCTGTAGTGTTGCTTGTCCAAAATACCCCTCCTCCTATAACAACAATTAGTAGGGATATTTATCAGCTTTACTTAGAAGAGAAACTTAATTTACAAAGGCTATTTATTGAAAATGCCTAAATAGTTTGTATAACCACTGACTATTGGACTTATATTCAAAATGTCAATTATATTGTTATCACATCCCATTTTATTGATTATGAGTGGAAGTCACTCAAGAGTATATTGAGTTTTTCTACAATTTCCAACCATAAAGGAGAGACAATAAGGAAGTTGATTGAGAGTTGTTTGCTAGAGAACAGTATTGAAAGGACTTTACAATCACGGTTGATAGTGGAAGTTCAAATGATGTGACTATAAATTATGTTGAAAGGAAACTGAAAAATTAGAATGGAGATGGCTTGGTGTTAGATGGGGAATTTATACACATAAGATTTTGTGTATAAATTCAATTGCTAGTATCTGCAATATCGTGCGATATGTAAGATGTTTAGCCTTACAATTACAAAAATTTCAGAAATGTTATCAGTAAAAAATAGTTGAAAGTAAGAGTATAATGACATTAGACACCTACTAGGTAGAACTCTACCTACTTGATGTTAACAAGTGCTTTAAAATTTTAAAAAACTTTTGATAGGTTGGTAGATGATGATAAACCTTATGTGATATATTTTTTTGAAGATGAGAGTGAAAAAAAGAAAAAGAAATGTCCACCAAAAGATATAGAAAGGATATAGACTGGGCTAATGCTGAAGTATTTGTAAAATTTTTCGAGTCTTTTTATATAATCACTTTAAACTTTAGTGTTTCTCTATCTGTTACTTCTCATATGTACTTTTATGACTTATATTCAATTTAAGTTCTGTTTGGTACAACTTATTGAATAGAGCTTATATAAGTAAAGCTTATACCAGTAGAACTTTTCACAAAAAGGTATTGGGTGTTTGATTGTTAATTAAAAAAAAACTCTTTTGAACCATTAGATTGTTTGGTTTTGCAAAACTAAAAGTGCTTTTGTGTAATTAAATTACAAAGAGGATATGTATTCATAATTATATAAATTGTAACAAAATGCATCCAAGCTATCAATTAATAAGAAAAAATTAGTTCAATCATTTTTCAATGTTAAAAAAAAAATGCATCATTGATATATTCTCCCAAACAAATAATACTATCCAAATTAAAATGATAGTCAATAATATAACCGAAATGTTAACGGAACATGAGAAGTGCTGTAATTTGATCACATTCTTGGTCCATTTCACATACATTGAATGAACTTGTACTTTGTTCTTCATTGTTCTCTTCCCTTTGATTCTCACTTTCACTTGTTGGAAGCAATTCCTCATCATTATGAAAAGGTTGAAATTCTTGGTCATTATTTGCATATTTTCATATAAAATTATGAAGAATCATTGAAGCAATCACAATTTTCACTTGCTTACTAAAAGGGAAACTAGGCATTTGGCACAAAATTTTCCATCTATTTTTCCGAACACCAAAAGTCATCTCAATTGTGCATCTCAAGGATGAGTGGGCGTGATTAAATATTTCTTTTTTTTCCATGTCGAAAATCTGAAAGATGATATCGTTCACTTTTATAAGGATCTAAATAACCCTTCATGTAAGGATATCCAGTATCTACTAGGTAATACTTACCTACAAAATAGAAATTCTATAATTGAAAAAAAAATAAACAAACTTATATAGAAATGCATCATAAATAATATATTATAACTAACCTGTAGGTGGATGAGGAAAGTGCAAATTCTCTCTATGTAAGGCCTTTAAAAATATACACGTATCATGGGCAGTGCCTTCTCATCCAACCCATGCAAATGCAAAACACATATTAAAATCACATGCAGCCATCGCATTTTGGGTAGGAATCCCTTTTCTTCCAATATATAATATTTACTTTGACGTAGGCATTATAATTAGTATATGTGTCCCATCAATTGTCCCAATACAATCTTCAAAATATGACTAATATCATTTATCATTCCTAGTTTTTTTGGGAATTCCTTTAAATTGTGGGTCTGATGGTTTCAAAAAATCAATGGCCATATGACAAACAACATCTAACACTATTCCAAACCAACTCGATACAGTTTCACCTTAATGTTGAAATCTTTTTTGAACCATCTATTCCTAAATGCATGACCTAATGTAATAAAAAACATAGCTACTAACTCAATTATAGATATATTCTTGCCTCTTTTAAGACCATGTGATTCACTCAAAACTTAACATAATTTCATAAATACATGTTTTTTCTATTCTAAATTGTTGGTGACATCTATCTTGACGTCCATTTAGCACCTCTAATACAAAAGAATGACTTGAATGATAGGATGTTCTACATGGTTCCTTTAAACTATGGTTAATAAAATGATTGACATATAATGAAACTCCAGTTTGTATCATTTGTAGTAATTTGTACTTTCATCACTTTCATCAATGTAATTATGCTCACTATCATAATCATTTTCTGGGAATTCCATATCTGTACACACACACACACACACACACACACACACACACACACACATATATATATATTAAAAATTATTATTATATGAAAAGAAAAAATTAAAAATAAATCTAAAGCAGCTCAAAACCAAATAAAATAAAAATATCCCAATTGATTCAAAATAATATTCTTAATATAAGAATATAAATAAAATGAGATAAAACAATAGTCTTAAATATAAGAATAGGCCATAAAATAAAACTAGAGAGAGTCTTTCATGAACTTTAACCACTTAATTTGAACATCACGATTTTTTATTGCAACAAACATCTCCTTATTCTTCTTCTTAAGAAAATTAAATTTTAGTGGCATTCAGATACAACTAACTTTTTATCTCAATTTCAGGCATATTACGTAACACTTCCATTACTTTTGCAATGTTACAACCATTTTCACCATTTCTTATAGCTATAGATGGTCTACTCTCTACTGTCCGACATAAACAATTCAATTGTTTAGACAATCTACCTGTAGCTCTATCTCGCTTTCGAATTGGTAATTTTCTTTTCCTTCCATTTTCATGTGTATATGCTACATGAGTACCATTATCAATGTTAGTCTCAATGTTCTCTAGTCCATCAAAATTATGTGGTTCAATATTGACACTCTCCTCTTGAAAATATTTATTATTATCTTCACCAGCATATTGATTAGAAGGTCTACCATCAACATCATTTGGTACAAAACCCATAGATGGCGCCCATGATCCTTCCCCTATAGCAGCAACATCTTTGAACAAAATTTCTAGTTGGTCAACATTTCTCAAGCCTTTAGAACGAAATTTAATTGCTTCAAGTATCTCTTACAATAATGCAAAAGGATTATATGTTAAAAATATGTCTAAGTTGCTCCCAAAATCATTTCTTATTGCACTATAAAATAAAAAGGTTTAAATTTGCACCTTCAATTTTCTCTCCCACCATTCATCGACAAAGCAGAATTGTCTGTTTTAAAGGATCCCATCCTAAACCAATTTCATTTCTCAACAAGTTTGTCAAAATTGCCAATCTTTTTTTAGGATGTCCCACTTGTTTTTCAATTGTTTTTGTTCATAATCTCTATCGGTCATTGAATAAAACTTAGCAATAAGATTTTTCCACTCGATCTTACTAAAGTGACCATTTGGTTGATTCCCAACTAATGTTTCATTCACACAAATCTTAATAAAAGCATCAGTGGTAACATCATGTCAATCTGCCTTTGATTTTTTTTTTTCTCTTTTCTTCTATAGCAGTTGCCATTCTAAATAAAGGATATCTAATATTATTATATAAAAAATAATGCACAGATAAAACAAAGATGAAATGAATTTCAAATATAAATTAATAATTGGCATGTATTGTTGAATAATACAATAAAAAGAAAGATGAAACAATAGCAAGTGGTGCCAATAAACATATTGACTATTATAATAAAAAGATTGGTCATGAGTTTTAATTACGTTTTAAGTGCATGATCAATTAATTGTTTACAAAGAAATCATAACTAAATTCATATTATAGGTGAGGTGATATATAGACATGTGGTGATAGAAAATATGACATTATTATGTGATTTCTTTGCATGCAATTACTCACTTGAAAATGTATATAGAAGGTAATGATCAACTAGTTACAAAATCCACAGCAAAATTGCACCAACACATGAATTGATTAAAGAATTAATCAATAATTGTTAGGAGTTCTTTTAGAAACTAAAACCAGATTTAAAAGAAACATGAAACAATACCACATTTTGAATAATATAACAAAGACAAAGATGAAAAAGTAGCAAGAAGGTTTGAATAATATAATAAAGACAAAGATGAAAAAGTAGCAGGAAGCATTACCTGGCACGCTCCTCACCAAAAGCGTTGGCTATGACTATGAGTTTTCTCTCAAGTGTTGCGTATGTGTAGGATTTGCAAAATTAAAGTCCCAACTATTTTAAAAAAAAAAGAAAAAGAGAGAAAAGTGAAGTGGCGGCAATACCTTTATATGGCGGCAACATATTTCATTGTGTAGGTTTTATATATAACAAGGTATTATATAATTAAGGAAATATTTTATAGATATTTTTTATATTATATATTTTTTTTTGGAAAAGCTCTCTAACCTCTACTCTCAAAGGCTCAAATTTTGGGCTTATACTAGTAGAGATAAATTAGCTTATTTAAGAATAAAAAACTCTACTAAAAAAATAATCAAACACCAAAAAACTTTTTTTAAAAAATGCTTATGCGATTAAATAAACACTTATGCCCACTAGAAAAAGCCACATCAAATGGGCATTTAATATAAGCTAACATCTTTTGCTAAAAACCAAGACTTTTTGTTTGGTAATATAGTTGTTAGTATGAAAAAGAAGTATGATAAGTATTGGGGCACAACTAAAAGTATTAATACATTGTTGCTTGTTGCAATTACTTTTGATACAAGTATGATAATTATTGGATTATATTACATATTTTGCCGATGAAATGTGTGGTGAGATAAAAGCCAAACAGGTGGCAAAGGGAATCAAGTGGCTTATGTCATGTTTTTATAAGAAAATGATGTGCCTTTGTTTAATGTGTTGATGTGGAAAAGGAAAATGGTAATAAGAATCTTCGTACTGCAATGCTATTCAAGTTTAAGAAAATGAAAGAGAAGGCACACGTTGAAGTGAAAAATTAGGTTGATAGGTATTTGCTGGAGCCTAGTGAAGATTCATGTGATGGTAAGTTTCAAATTTTAGATTGGTAGAAAGTTAATTCTTCGAAGTATCAAATTTTTATCATATGTTGTGAAGGATGTGTTCAAAAATTCCAGTATCAATAGTAGCTTGAAAGTTTACATTTAGTACTTGAGGGCATACTCTTGATCTATTTCAAAGTCTATAACGTCCAAAAATAGTGGAAGCTTTAATATGCTCACAAAATTTGCTACGGTTTTCATGATCGCATTAGATAGTGAGCCATCAATGGAGGAGAAGGAATTTTATGAATCACTTAAAACAAGTAACATTTATATTTATGTATATTCATATTGTATATATTTTATCTCATTACTTTACTATTTCTTAAACTAATTTTCACTATTATTTATTTATTTTAGAGTTAGTACTTAGTAAACATTCCAGATGAGTGTGTGGCTATTGCTTGACATGGTAGTATATAATTGCTTGGTAAATTTATTATCTTATAAGTTTAATTTTGAAAGTAAGTTAATTTTAGTTTCTCTTTATTTTTTTAAAAAATATTTAAATTACGTAACTATAAATCACTTTCATTTTATTATCAGTTATAATGCTAACCAATTATCTAAAAGGTCTAAATTTGGAACTTGAAAAATAATGCAGGAAGTCGAGAATAAAGTCTAAAAGCTCATTGTCAAAATTTTCTTAATTTTAAGATAGTTTTTTTTTCTATTTTTTTTATCGATTACTAGACTGTAAATAGAACTTTTTTATAATGTATTTATATTTGAATTTAATAAGTTTCATTTCAAACTTCATATTATTTTCTTTGTTTAATTTTTAATTTTGCTTTGACCTTTAAGTCTTCTATCTAATCAACCTGACCTGATAATTTAAAAGTTGGGTTGGATTGGGTTGAACTTGTTTATTTAGTTGGGTCGGGTTAGATTTTCCATACCCACCCCTAACTTAAGTGCATTTCTACCTTGCAGCTAAGTCCCACTATGAAATTCAGCCGGCAAGACATAGAGTCACTGGTGAGGCTTCTTTAGATACTATTGCTCCTATTCCTATTGCTCAGGATGCAGGGATAGATTTGATTGTCCGTACTCGGGCTAATATAGTTGTTGATAGTAGTGATGGTTTGATTGTCTTGGGCATGTGACTGGTGTAAATAGATGACTCTATTCATTTTACAGAGAGATGAAAACTGATTGGGTTTGTTTAGATTTGTTATAGACGTTACACCTTAGGATGAGTTTGGGAGGATTCACCTTTTTTTTTTTTTTTTATTCTGAGGAGGTTCATACTCTTGTCTTTCCTGATGCAATGATTGAAAGTATTCATGGTCTGAAGGTTGCTAGTTCATTGTACGACTTCTCATTGATTACAAATAAAAAATATTGTAATACTAATCGGTAGGTCATGGCCCAATCCTCAAGACTCAATGATTAATTGCCTTATTTGAAATATCAAAGGATAATCAAAGTTCCCATTATTCCCAGATTGTGAACTCGTATGCATCATTTATCTCTAATTTATATTTTTGGAGCCTTTTCTTAAGGTTGATGGATTGGGGCTTACTCGTGTTCGTCTTGGGATGGATCATGCTATCTCTTTTCAGTTTGGCAATCTAAATTTTTTAGTCTTCCACTTTTTCTGTGGAGTTACTATAGGATGTGGGTCACGCATTACATTGCTGGGTTAGCCATTCTTTTTTCTTTGATCATGTTCTTATTTCTCATGTTTATGGTAGTTTCTCTATTCCTATATGAGAGAATTTGTGGGATGCCCATGTGGCTTTTATTTATGCGCATGATAGTCTTTGGATTGTGGGAGGAAATTTCAATATAGTGTAGTCTCTTTTTAAGATTCCGAATGGGGATGCTCAGCCTTAAAAGGCTATTAAATGGGTTTGGATATGAAAAAATTTGATTTGCTTAATAAATGAGTGAATTTCATTTGATTCACTATTTAAACGAATCGAGTTCGGTTTGAGGATATTGATTCATTTAATAAATGATTTATAAACAAATCAAATACGATCCATTCGTTTAAAATTCATTATTATTCTTTTAATTAAATTAATTTTTTATCCTTAATATGTATGAGAAATTTTAAGTTTGAAGGATAATATAGTAATCATAAATGATAATACGTTTGTATTTTGTAGGATGTTAAATTTATGGTCTTTTTATGTTTTATTTTGCTTAATTTTTGTTTATTAATTATATATTTGTAAACAAATTCATATTCAATTCGATTCGTTTTGGATACCTTATAGGATAAACAAATAGCAATGGAATCTAGATTTGATTTGATTCATTTAATAATTCTACTAAACGAATTAAATGAATCGAACCGATCATTTAATAAACATATCAAAGCCAAATCCTGAGGATTCAATTCGTTTAATGAATGACTCAAACCCAAATCAACAAAGTTTTAACCTAATCCGTTTATGATTCGATTTGAATATGATTCGTTAATTCATTTTGCCACCTTATTAGACAATGGTTTGAGGTTGTTGATTTTTTTGGTTGTCCTTTCGCTTGGACTAATGTTCATACTTGGAGACGCCTTAATAAAGTGCCATGTAATTTATAATGGTCTAATCTTTTCTCTTTTTTTGGGTTGTCCACATAAACCGCACTGCTTTGAATCATTCCCTTGCGTTATTATCTTGTGACAAGGACTTGGCCAGAGGGCCATCTAGGTTTAAATTTTTGCATGCTTAGCTAAAACATGCAAATTTTGTTGATGTTGTGTAGTATTCCTGGTCTATCTCAATGTTTGTTACTAGGATAAAGGCATTTCAAAAATAGCTTGTCTGATCCGGCTGAAGCTTTGTTTAAAAGCTTGGAATAAGAATGTGTTTGGAAATCTCTTTAAGCAGGTTAATGAGGTTGAGGAGGATATGGCTAAAAAAAAGAGGCAATATGATACTTCTAGCTTTGTTGAGGATTGGATAGTTTTTTCGAAGCTTGGGGCTCGGTTACAACATGCTTTGATTTTTTAGGAGATTTTTCTAAGGTAGTAATCTAGTGTTTAGTGGGTCCGGGACAGGGATGCTAATACCCAATTCTTTCATGCAATGATTCAGAAGTAACACTAGCCTTTTTATGTCCACAGGATTCAGGATGCTTCTCTGAGTAGATTTTTAAGCCTTTTGCTTCTGCTATTGATTTCTTTCAGGGTTATTGGCTGGTGGGATTAGTTAGTTTTAGCAGTTTGATTTTGATTTTATTCTGACTCCAGTGGCAGCGGATAATGATTTTGATTTACGTAGAGAGTCTGATATGTATGAGATTAGCAGGTCGTTTTCTTTATAGATCCTGACAATGTTTCAGATCCAAATGGTTTTTATAATAGATTCTACCAATCATGTTGGGATATCATCTATGGTGATTTATTAGCTGTGTTATTAACTATTTTAGAGGTTTTATTATGCCTAGGGACTTTCTGAATACCTTATTGGTTCTTCTGCCTAAAAGATCTCCTAGGCTATTTGAGTTGATTTTCGACCTATTAGTTTTTGCAATGTGAGCAATGAGGTTTTGACCAAGTTGCTTGTTTTAAGATTGTTGCCAATGTTGCCCCGTCTACTTTTTTCTTATCATAGTAGGTTCTTTCTCAGCAGGGTGATCTATACTAATGTTCTTTCTTGTTTAGGGATGGTTTATAGCTTGAACCACCATTTTTTTGAGTAATATGGTGTTAAAACTAGACATGACCAAGGCGTACGATTGAATTTCTTGGTCTTTTATTCTGTAGATGATGAGATGTTTTTGTTTCTTTGAGCAGTGAATGTTTTTTATTCAGATAGTTATTTTTTGCCTTAGTTCCCGGTGATTGTGATTGGTGTTACCCATAAAATTTTCAATCTCGTGGTGGTCTTAGGTAAGGTGATCCTCTTTTCCCATGTTTGTTCATTGTTACTGTTGAGTTCCTTTCCCAGGAATTAGATCGTTTATATTCTCAATAACCTTCTGTCTGAATAATATGGTGTTGAAACTATTTAACCAAGGCGTACAATTGAATTTCTTGGTCTTTTATTATGTAGATGCTGAGATGTTTTTGTTTCTTTGAGCTATGAATGTCTTTGATTCAGATAGTCATTTTTGGGCCCTAGTTCTTAGTGATGGTGAATGGGGTTACCCACAAATTTTTCAATCTCATGGTGATCTTAGGCAAGATGATTTTCTTTTCCCATATTTATTCATTGTTACTACTGAGTTCCTTTCCCAGGAATTAGATTGTTTGCATTCTCAGTATCTTTCAGTGCTGAGTAATATGGTGCTGAAACTGACATGACCAAGGCGTTTAATCAAATGTCTTAGTCTTTTATTATATAAATGCTGAGATTTTTTTTGTTTCTTTGAGCAGTAAATATCTTTAATTCATATAGTTATTTTTGGGCCTTAGTTCTC
This sequence comes from Citrus cavaleriei, assembly GCA_030448935.1. Taxonomy (NCBI): domain Eukaryota; kingdom Viridiplantae; phylum Streptophyta; class Magnoliopsida; order Sapindales; family Rutaceae; genus Citrus; species Citrus cavaleriei. The sequence continues at coordinate 257,450 of JAUJEM010000066.1, read as the reverse complement.
GGTGATGGTGAATAAGGTTACCCAAAATTTTTCAATCTCTTGGTAGTCTTAGGTAAGGCGATCCTCTTTTCCATGTTTGTTCATTGTTACTGTTGAGTTCCTTTCCTAGGAATTAGATCATTTATATTCTCAGAATCTTTCTGTGTAATACTGCACGACTGCGTTTATTCATATCTTTCATTTGAGTTTTGCGATGATATTATTATTTTTGCTAATAGAGCAAGTAAAGCCTTCGGTTGCTTATAGATTTCCTTCATCTCTATAAGGCATCTTTGGTGTAGTTGATTTTTAGGCTAAGAGCAATTTTTATATTGGAGGATTGGCTTTTCCTTCTTTTCAAGCCATTGTTCACTTTGTTATAGGTTTTCAGCAACGTCAACTTTCGTCGACTTATTTTAGGTGCCTGATATATACATGGTGCCTCAAGATTGGTTCATTTAATGATATGGTTCGGAAGGTCAGAGATAAGATCTCGGATTAGGCTAGTCGGTTTCTTTCCTTCTATAGAAAGTTGGTGCTTCTTCAGCATGTGTTGTCCTCTATGACTTTGCACTTGTTTCATGTTCTTCAGCCATCTGTGACTGTTATTCAGCATCTAGAGATACTTTTCACTTGTTTCTTACAGAGTGATATGAATACTAGGAGACAGATTCACTGGTGTTAATGGCCATCTATTTGTCATCCGACTTTAGGCTTTCGGTCGTTTACAGATTTGGCTAAGGCTCTAAGCTAAATGTTTGGTGGTGTTTTTGGGACCAGCGTTCTCTATGAGATTCTTTTATTAAGTCTTGGTATTGTAAGGGTGAGCACCTAGGCATGGTTCAATTCCATTACCTTATTTCTCCTCTTTGGAGAAGTCTTTGTTCTATTTATTGTGTTGTTAAGCCCCATGTGCGTTGGATGATTACTTATAGGGCTTGTAGTTCTTGGTATAATTGTTGGTTGGGTTTTTGTCTGTTATTCTTGTATAATTTTGGTGTGACATCCGTGGTTTCAGTTTCTTTTTATTGGAGGGATACTGTCTGGGATAAGGAAAGCTTTAAGATGTTTTTCCCTCCTCGATTGTTGAGCAGATTATGTTGGCTTCTATCTTTGAAGTAGGTATGGATTTAATTCGGTGGAATCTAGTTCTTGATGGTGATCTTCAATTGAGGACTGTTTGGGAGTTTATGTGTTACTCTAGGCCTAGAGATGTGGTTTTTTCATTTATACGTTAGCAACATATTCTTTCTCAGATTTCCTTTTCTTTTGGTAGCTACGAGCCTACGACATGATTTTTTTGGGCCACTGATGGTACTTTGTGTTGAGGGACTTTTATATGGTCTCTTAATGTTTATATGGTCAGCCTACTGAGACTTTTAGGTATCTATTTCTCAAGTGCCTAAGGGTTAGATCGGTTTGATTCCATTTCTATCATATTTATAGTTTGAGGTCAATTGCTTTTCTGACCACTCATCACTTACTTTTTCATTGGCCCCAGTGTGCCTTTCTTAAGGACATATTCGAGCTCTTTTTCCATGGTTCATTTTTTTGGCTTATTCAGAAGGCTTGTAATGCTTTTAAGTTCAGTTCAGTGTCATTTTCTGTAGACGTTGTTATTTACAGGGCGGTTTCAAATCTTATCCTTGCTAGCTCTGCATTTGGTTTTAAATCATCCCAATTACAGGGTGTTTAGGCCTTTCATTTTGCAGAGGGGTTGAGAGTTATTGAGCCGACTTAGAAGCTGATGGTTGCGAGTACTGTTTGGGGTGGTGAAGCTTTCGGTGGATGGGTGCTCTTAGGGTAATCTTAAGTTGTCCTCTACTGCTGGTATTTCCATTATCAGTGTGGTGTGTTTCTAATAGCTTTTGGCTATTTTCTTAGGGAACAACTTATTTTTTATGCTGAGCTGATGGCTATTTGTGATTCAGAAATTGCTACTTAGTTTGGTTACTCTATACTTAAGTTGGAGTCTAATTGGCTATTATGGTTTCATGGATTACTTCTCATAACTCTTTGTTGTGAGATTATGTTTGTCTTCTTGGTTGAGTCCGAGCTATATCTTTATCTCCCTCTGTCATGGTCGTGCATGTTTACCACAAAGCTATTTCTGTAATTGATTTCATAACTAATTGGGTTTGTACTCATTGGGTTTGTTATCATTTCATGAGTCTTTAGGGTTTGCATTTTGGTTCATCTAGTATTATTCATCGGGATTTATAGGAGATCCCTCGTGTTAGGAGATAGTTTTTTTTTATTATTGTTTGTTTTTTTTTTTTTTTAATTCTTGTTCTCTAGTGTTTTTTATGCTTTTTATATTTTTATTTGATTTGGAAGTTTTGGTTTATATCTCCTCTATATCTATTTATTATTTGATGATCCATATTACAAGTAGGGTCCCTTCAAACCCACCAGAATTAGGGTTAGCGCAGAAAAGCCTGGCCGGCGAGCCCGCGTCGGCCCGGTCCAGGCCCGCGGGCTTTAAGCCCGGCCCGTGGCTTGAAAGTATGGGTAAGGGCTTATAATTAATAATAGGGGTGGGCACGGTTCGGTTCGGTTCGGTTCGGTTCGAAATTAAGTAGAACCGATTTAAATCGGTTATTTTATAAAAAGAACCGAATAAGAACCGAACTCAAAAAGAACCGAACTCAAACGGTTCTTTTCGGTTCGGTTCGGTTCGGTTCGGTTTTTTCGGTTCTGGGCCTATTGGGCCTATTTTGAATTTTCAAAATTTTAGCCCATTGGGCTTCATAAATGTAATAATTTTTTTCAACAAGTTCATCCTAATTTCATTACAAATATTAACAATAAATACAAAGTATTCAAAACACATTTTATCAATAATATCTTACTAACTATTAATAAATAATTAAATAAACAATCTATATAATAAGATGCTAGTTTAAAAAAAAATAAAGAAAACTTACTGGTAAGCAACATCAATCAACTATCATTTACTCCTCAGCTACTTGCTGTTGTTCTTGAGATTGCATTGGCCTAAAAAATTCTTCAAGAAATTGAAATTTACGAAATTTACGAAATTGTTTTATATTTGATTTTAGGGTTTATTTTGGGAAATAAAAATTTACGAAATTGTAACACTAACATATATATATACTCTGATTGTGTGTATGCAAGTTTATGTTAGCTATCTTACACAATCAGTTAAAAATTAACACATATTTAATTTAATAAAATTTAAAAATAATTCGGTTTTTCGGTTCGGTTTTTTCTGTTGATTAAATGAACTGAATACCAAAACCGACATTTGATTTTTATAAATTGTACCGTTCGGTTTTTTAAAAAAACCGTGCAATTAGAAAAAACCGTCGGTTCGGTTCGGTTTTTTTAAGACTACGGTTTTTTTGCCCACCCCTAATTAATAAAGCCCATAACATATGGACTCAGTCAAGGGCCTAAATGAAAAGTCCGGGCTTAAGCCCGGGCTTTATAATAAATAATATAATATATATATTATATATTATGGATAAGGGCTTTATATATATATATATATATATATATATATATATATATATATATATATATATATATATATATATATATATATATATATATATATATATATATATATATATTTTAAAAAAATGTATAATATATTATAAAATTGAAAAAAAAATTAAACAAAACAATAAAAAAATCGGGCAAAGGGAAAGGGCAAAGGTTTGTATGTTATGTACGGTACTTGTATTGTTAATATTTTTATATTTTGTGTTGGCTAATTATGTATTAAAGAATTATATTTAAGTTTTTAGTCTATTGTAGTATTATGTATTGGATAATTATGTTTTGAAAATTTATAGTTTTATTTTTTAACAAAAAAATTGCAAATTCGTAAAAGCCCGGGCTCGGCCCGAGGCCCGGCCCGCCCAACTTGGATGGGCTTTGAGAGGGCCTGGACTTATTTAACAATATATGGGCTTGGTCCTGGGCTTGGCAAAGCCCGGCCCAGGCCCTTAAATTGCCAACCCTAGTAACAGTGGTCTTTGCTCTAGAAAAAAAAAAAAACTAATACTACAATTGTAACGACCCGCCCCGACTTCCACAGGGCGAATCTTACTGATAGATGCTTAAAAATAAAATAATAATAAATAATAATAATCCTTTTACAATCCATAAAAATTATATCCTTGAAAATACAAATATAAAACGCAAACTGCAGCGGAAGAATTTAAAATTCATGCCAAACCATCTAATTCCTCCATTCAAGTCCTTCTCGACGCTCATCACGAATCAATCCTGATTTACGGAAACTGAATCACAATAAATTATAATGAGTACGAAACTCAGTAAGTAAATCAGTTTTGCATATACCAAAATACATACATACATATACATAATGCAAATGAATGACGTGCCATAGTATTCGAAAACATCGTAAAACAAATCATCAAAATCTCATTATGTCTTTCTCAAACTTTCACATTCTCTTTCAAACCACTTACTTGAGCTACCTTCATTCGATTACCGCCTAGTAGAGCACTCTCTTAACTTTCATAACTTTCATACTCTTTGGGCTTCTCGCCAATACGTCCTTCGCCCACTTATCTCATAACTATATAAACATCTAGAGTATCCTCTACTAAGCCAGTAACGAATTCAAGCATCCAAGCTAAAACTGTAAAACAATCTTTCTTTCTTCAAATTCCATTTGCTAAAATCAACTTTCTCATTTTACAGAAAACATAATGCATTTTCGTGCTCATGCCAATGAAATATTCACACATACGTATGCCCATGTCCATAAATACACATAACAACATATCATATCAACACATCACATAAACACATGGGCAAAGCATGTAAATCAATATCCGTACATATATAAAAATAGGCTTTCCATACATGTCAACCATATATATTATTTATTGTGATTCGTTTGGAAATCTAATTTACTTACCTCCTGGTATCCTCGAGTAACAAATGCATATTGATATCATCGGCCTAAACATAAATAAAAATACTCTCATAAGAATAAAATTAAACCATAATCATAAACTCCAATATTCTCAAATTCCTCAATATAATCACATTCCATACTTAACCTCAAATAATCTTAATTTAAATCATAAATCATCAAAATACTCATAATTCTTGAAATTACGAAATTACCCTCAAATATCAAAATTACCAAAATGCCCTTGAATTCAATATTACCAAAATACCCTCACATCAAAATTACCAAATTAACCTCAAAATCATAAATTACCAACTTTATCCTCAATTTCAGCAATTACTAAAATACCCACAAAATCTGAAATTACACAATTGCCCTTAGATTGTGAAATTACCGAAATACCCTTGCCGGGCAACGGTAACCGGAATTCAACCGACGGCGACGGGAAGCTTAGAACTGAAAGTTCAAGCCACGCTGAGTCCAACAGTGGCGGTGGTGACCTCCCAAGCGCGGTGATGGCTCCGGATCGAGCTCCCGAAGTCGTGAATCCTCCAACGGCCGATCAACGGCAAATCGACGTCCCCGGCGTCAGTGGTTAGTCGGAAATGGCAGAGGGAAAGGTAAGGAACAAAACCCAAGTGATGGCTTGACCGAAAACTGGCGAAATCACGGCAAATCGAGGCGGCGATTCCGCGGAACTTTAAAGCTTCGATCGGTGGTTTTCCGATCGATTTCCGGCGGCAAGGACGGCGTGGATACGTTACTCGTCTCTCCTCTCTCTCTCTTCTCTTCTCTCTTTCCTTTCTCTCTCTCTCTCAATTTATATGGGTGGTCAACAGGGTCAAAATCGGGTGTGGGGTATTACAACAATATTTTAGAAAATGTAAAAATTAAAAAAAAAGTTAAGAGTGTGTTTTTATTAAAAAATAAATAAATAAAAGCCCATTTGGGGTTATTTTTGGGAGGGTTAAAAATAATTTTAAAAAGTTGAAAGTAAATTTTTTGAAAAATCATTTTTGCCAAATCATGCAATCCTACAACAGATTTTGAAAAGTTAAAAATTTAATTTTGATAATCAATTTTACACTTTTTATAATTCCATATATATTCTCACATATATTATAAAAATTCAAAATTATCTTTATTCACTAAGGAAATAAATCAAGAAATTTAAAAAAATTAATATTATTACCAATAATATTGAGATAAACAAAATAAAAATAAAATTTATAAATAAAAATATTTATCTTAGCTATCAATTATTATATACATGATAAAAATATTTTACATGTGTTTTTATAAATGATCATTCTTATAGCAATTTAATAGTAAATTTTATTAAATACATATGATTGTTTTTTTCATAACTCATGGTAAATTTTTAAAATAGATTTTACTAAACATTTAACTGATTCTCTTTACAGTTAATTATTTTTATAGTATAACTAATAATAATTATTTTAAAAATTATAACATTATTAAAGTAGCCTTAAATTTTGTTAATTAAATGGGACACATAATATTAGGACTTGAGATTCTTCACATAATTAATGAATGAGTCAATTTAATTTGACTGTCTGAAGACGACAAGACATGAACATGATTTGCCAATCCAAATTACCACCTCTAGCTGGTCACTGAAATTAAAAGTAAGGATCCTAAGTTAAAAGAACCCAAAAATCAATCTCAAATTAAATATCACTTTAATTGGCCACTTAAAAATAAGTAGTGACTATTTATCTTTATTCTTCAGAGTATTAAGGCACTATAAAAAGCCATTGTTCCTATAAATAATACTTGAAAAAAGAAATGCTATAATATAATGATAAAATATATCAATGTTTTTTTTAAATAAAAAATATAACAATGTCATTATGTCAATATGAAGTCAATTTACAAAGTTACATAAACTAAAATGCGCGCATAAAGCTTATGATTATGAACTGCTAAGAACCATTGGATTATACAGTAACTGACCAAAGAAGACCAAATTACGTTTCAGTCAAATGCAGCTAAGTAAACGCCCAGTTCCTTTCTTTTTTCAAAACTAACACCCGGTTCCTTTTCATTTTATTTTATTTTAATTTTTCGGCATGTAATTTCTCATGCAAGTAGTAACTCTCTACTGACTCGAAGCAACGCATTACCCAAACTCACTTAACTGGAAGAGTGTTTCTTGAAAAGAGATTGAGGAAGAGAAAGTAACCACTGTTCCTGTTCTGCTCTGCTTTTTAGATGTTGCTTTATTGCAAAGTCAAACTGAATCAGATCTGCAAGGTGGAGAGCATGAAGAATTGAATTATGTTTTTGGCACCAAAGTGCAATCAGACCTGCAAGGTGGAGTGCGTGAAGAATTGAATTCTGTTTTTGGGACCTAAGTGCAATCGAGAGAGTCTTTAGGACTTAGTGCAGATTAACTTCAATTTAGGGGTCAACTTGCAAATACTTTGCTGATGTGGCTGTTAACAGCACGTGGTGTGTGAGGATTTTCTTGTTCATTTCCCCGACCAAATTCAGTAATTCTTGTTTCTTTGTAATGCTTGTGATCTCCTCTGTAAAGTGTGATCTATTTGTAATCAGTTTGAGTAATAAGAGCTTGTGAGTTTTTCCTTCAAACTGAGAGGTTTGTTCACTATTTCAGTTTCTGAGTTCTTTTGATTTTGGTATCTTGTTCTCTGTTCTTGCTCCGATTTTAGGGTTTCTTTAGATAAACTGTTTTCAAATTACAACATCTGAATGTGAAAATATAATTTGATAAAATTGGGTACTTGCACCAGGTTTGAGGTAGTTGGACCCTTAGAATATGAATGGCAGGGGTGGGGAAAAAATTGATTAATAAAAACCGAACCGAACCGAACGGTTTAGTTAGGTTTTTGTGCGGTCTTTTGCCTCCAAAAAACGAATTAGTAATATAGTAAAACCCGGTCGGTTCGGTTTTCAATTTTAAAAAAATCAAAAACCGAACCGGATATTAAATAAATCGAATGTCAAATAAACAAACTCTAAAGTCTAAAGTCTAAACACTTTTTCTTCTCTCTCTCTGAGAATGAACTTTCTATTTTTCATCATCTCTTTCTCTCTCTCGTTTCTTTTAACTTTCAACGCCAGCGAATTAAACCCATCATCAACAATCATGTCCTCTTACCATTATTCTCTCCATCATCATCATTGCTCCCACTTCATTCCCACACAACTCAAAACGCCATCATTAAAATACTTTTTTCTTATTTATTTTGATTTGAACATGTTATGTGTTCTTCAACATACTTTGAGACTTATTTTGATTTTTTCTTTGTTAATTTTTTATGTTTGTGGTAGATTTATTAATTTAAGGTTTTAAATTTTAAAAAAGCCCAAAATAGGTCTAATAGGCCCATAATCGAAATAATCGAACCGAATCGAATCGAATCATTTCGATTAATCGAATATTTGATTATTCCGGTAATTTGATTAATCGCGATTATGATTTTAAAATAATCGTAATCGAACGATTATGAAAAATTTAGTAACTTTTCACAAAAATTTACTAAAAAGGGGGAAAAATGTTAAAGGAAGTTAATTTGTATCTTTTTTTTGGGTTTGTTGACTCAATAGTAATAATTTTTTTATTTTTTTTTTAGATAAGCAAAGTACAAATTTATTTTTTAGCTACTTACTTCTCCCAAGATTTGAATTTGAGTAATTAACTAAATAAACATGTTTGAAATCTATAAGGCAAATCCTTGAGGTTGGAGTGTTGGACAGTGTAATCATATATTTTATTATCTACTTTCAATATATTTAAATAACTATTTATTAAAAAAAAAAGATACTGATTTTGTATGCACTTTGTTATAAGGAAATTTAACATTAACCCTACAATCGAATTAGGATTAAGAGTTTCTAACACAATAATCTCTCTATAACACAATTATAATTTATTGACTTATATTTTAAACAAAAAATATGAATTATAAACAAAAAATATGAATTATATTTTTATATATTAAAATAATTATTTACATTTAAAATAAAATTGATTAAAGACTTTAAATTGGTATATAATATACTACAATAATTAAGAAAATGTTAAAAAAAAGGTTAGAAAGTGATTCTTTTATAAAAAATATTAAATTTTGTTAAATGGAAGACACAATAATAAAAGGGTCGGATCAGAATTTGAGATTATTCACATAATTAAAAAATATGATAAATATATCCATGTCTTTTTTTTTTCTTGAATATTACATAAACTAAAATGCGTGCATGAAGCTTATGAGCTGCTAAGAACCGTTGGATTATCAGACTATTGAGCAGAGAAGACCAAATTACGGTGCAGTCAAATGCAGCTAAGTAAACACTCAGTTACTTTTCATTTCATTTTGTTTTTATTTTTCAGCATGCCATTTCTCATGAAAGTTGTACTATCTATCTACTGAGGCGATCAGGCGAAGCAACACATTACTTAGACTCACATAACAGAAAGAGAGTGTTTATTGAAAAGAGATAAGAGGAAGAGAGAGCTACCGCTGTTCTTGTTCTGCTCCGCTTTTAGAGACTAAGTAAGAACTAAGTAAAAGTTACAAAAAATTCTTCATTTCTTTCTTTTTTCCTTTTTTAATTTTCAATTGTTGTACTATCTATCCATCACTTGTTCTTTTGAATCGCTAGATGATTCAACCAAATCAGGCACCGTATCTGTTTCAAAAAGCAAAGGCAATGAGGATCGTTGCTTAGCTCGCTTCGTCTGCTGTCTCAGCTGGCGAGCTGTTTTCTCAATTTCAGGATCAAATGAAAGTGTACATGTATGAGAAGAACGAACCATACACCAAGTAAAACATAAAAATGATTAAATAAACGACACAAATCCCCGGCAACGACGCCAAAATTTGATGGTTGTCGAAGCCAACAAAAATAAATACATACTCTAAATAAATTGTGTATAGTGATTGAGCAGGGTCGTGTCCACAGAGATCGGTAATTATTTAGATCCTTTTAAAACGTAAAACATAAAATGGGGGTTTTGTTGACAATAATAAAAATCAAATTAAAATAACAAGAATGCAAATTAAAGTTGTAATTCAAATTGGAGAAAGCTCTGGTTGAAGGAATTAACTCGGGCAGTTCGACTACGATCATTGATTCAAATATAAATTATTACTACTTATGAATAGACCCGGTTATAGCCCTAAGAGACCCTCTAATAGCCAATCTCTCCTTAACTAGTCGATAACAAAAATCGACCGTTGGTTATTTCCCTAATCAATAGACAACCCTAGATCCTCATAACACAACTCACTGCTATGTTATTTGTCACAAACATTAAAATCTTCATACGATGAATCCTTTAATTGACAATAGATTAAGTTGATAATTAAATAGTGGTCAGTCATCTAATTAACAAACATAATCATGAAAATAATTCAGAGAATAAACAAATATCCAAAAAGTAATAAAACAATTAAAGCATAAGAAAGATCTCACAGTAGTGATGAATCAAAACTTCATTAACCTTCAACCAGAAAAATAGGTTTAGTTCTTCATAGAGAGAAGAGAAAAATTTAGATCTATGGTTTCTTTCTTTTCTCCAATCTCCTTTTTCACTATAGATTCCTCCCTTAAATACTCTCTCTCTCTTCTCCTCTAGAGTTCTATTTAAAATAAAATACTAATATCTAAAATATTAAATTCGTAATTACAAAAATAGCCAAAAATACAAAACACGTTAAACTAAAAACTGCAGGTCCGTAGTTGACAGCACGCGCCCACGCCTTATCAACAAAGTTCTTCTGACGCTCGTTATTTCTCCAAGAGAACAATCATCCTTAAACATCATCTTGTAGCTCAATTTTATCACCAATCAATAGAATTGCACCTACAAAAGTAAAACACAAGTAAATCACTATTATTAAGTGCAAAACATCGATATTAAGGGAAATAAACAATACAAAACTAGTGCATAAATTGCACTCTAACAACAGCCGTTGTGTCTCAGACAGTCACTTCTTATTATTATTTTAATTACGCTTACAACCGGCCATCGTTACCCTTATTTTAATTAGTTAAAGCAACCAATAATAATGGTAACTATCATATAGTTTCCCTTATTTTAAGTAAATATCAAATTTATCAATTCAAATTAGAAAGCTACCAAATACACCCTCAACTTTACGAGAAAATATACTTTTTATTTTGTATTTTTTTAATTCATGGAAAATATACTTATATAACTTATATAGAAATCAGAATAATATTTAAATATAATTAAATAAAATTAACTATAAATTAAATATTATTTTCTTAATACTATGTTATAAATTTAATGATATTTTTGTTTTTAAAAATAATATAACTTTTGTACGGATGAGAATAATTTTATATATAAAAAATAAAATTAACTACATTTATTTAATATTACATAAATGTAACGACATTTTGCTTAAAAAACTATCAAAACATTTTTTTCAACTAAAATTAATATGTTTTATGGATAGCCTCTAAAACACATCTCACATAACAGAAAGAGAGTGTTTATTGAAAAGAGATAGAGGAAGAGAGAGTTACCACTGTTGTTGTTCTGCTCCGCTTTTAGAGACTAAGTAAGAACTAAGAAAAAGTTACAAAAAATTCTTCATTTCTTTCTTTTTTCCTTTTTTAATTTTCAATTGTTGATTGGTAATTAGCCTACCCATTTGATGTTCTTTTGTTTGTTTGGTTCGTGTTCACTGTTAGGGCTTTTCTAACATTCACAATCAAAGCACATTACTCTGTTCCAATGGATAAAGATCTCCAGGAAAAGAAAAAGATTCAGGAAAATCTGGTGAGTTTTGGTTTCTTTATTTCAATCTTTGGTTTTGTTTCATAGATTGGGCCACTGTTTGGCTTCTGGGAAAGTTAAAGAAATTGTTAAAAGGAAGAAAAAAAAACAACAAAAGAAATATCAGGCATATGGGTATTTTTCTAATTTGTTAGTTGCTAAAGTGTGTGTAGAGAACAGTGATGTATATTTGTTTTTCAAAATGTGGTCACATATTCAATTGATGTAGCCGTTAGTTTATTGTGAATTCAAGAGATTCTGGAAAATATTGTAAGTTATTGGGTTTCTTTCTTTCTATCTTTATTTTTGTTTCAAAAGATTGGTGTACTGTTTGGCTTCAGGGAAACTAAAAGAAATTTGTTAAAATAGAAAAACAACAACAACAAAAGGAAAATCAGGCTTTTGGGTATTTCTTATTTGTTTGTTGTAAGTTGTTTACATGTGTGGTAAGAAAGGACATGAACATTATTGCTTTTCCAAATGTTGTCACATGTTCTATTGATGTTGGCATTTGTTATTGTTGAATTCAAATATGAAATAGTGTGTATGGTTATTTTCCAATCAATGTTTTGTAAATCTGCGTGTTAGTTATTGTTACCATATAAGCCTAGAGTGTCTTTGATGCCCCAGTTTACTTATCATGTGAATTTGGTAGTCATTATTTACTTTTATGCTTGTTCTTATTATTAATTCATTTAGCAAGAAAGGAACTTAGAATGAATTTGGTAGTCATTATTTACTTTTATGCTTGTTCTTATTATTAATTCGTCTAGCAAGAAAGGAACTTATAATTTGTATAAGCATTTTAGGATTAAAGTTAAAGGTTTCACTATACTTGATTAAGTTAAAGCTGCCATATTGTGTCATTGTATATGATGATTTTTTATTTAAGAAATGTGACAATATCCAAATGTTTTAGAATGGATGTGGTAGCAATTCATTAAATATAATATCCATAAGTCATCTAACGTAGTTTTGTGAATTAATTCTTGTTCAGTTTTTTTTTTAATCTTTTTTCATTATGTAAACTCATTTGTCAGAAAATGAATAATTTTGGGAAGCTGAGCAATGACATTTCGTTGGATATTTTCTGCCATTTGCCGGTGAAATACTTTTTTGGCTAAAATGTGTGTGTAAAGGGTGGTAGCAACTTATATCCGATCACATTTTTAGCATAGTCCAGTCTCATAGGAGCGTATTGGTATGAGGATTATTCTTTGAACATATAGGATTTCACTTTAATCGTTGTAATTTATGGTACCATGATGATTCCAAAGCTATTACCTATATTCTTATTAAGATTGGAGCTGGTGAGCACTTAGTCTTCAGTTTTTTTTCCGAGGATGTTATAGTATTGACCTTTTCCAATGGACTCATTTGCTGTTGTTCAATCACAAGGTTTGTCTTAATCTGACATATGTAGACATTGACATCCACCATCATCAACAAAAAGCCATCTTTAAAGGTCAAAAGATCAATCCGTGAACTTGAGTCTCTCAACATTTCAAGTAAATAAAGGAGGTAGCTTTGATCTTTTTATCCTAGCTCCTACATAGGCTTTGAGTATTTAAGTTTCCATTTGAATTTGACATAATTTTCTAAATACCAAACCCTCAACACCAATTCCGTAACTGTAACACAATGTAGTTGACCATTAGATTCCTCAATACATGACTCAGTGATCAAAAGAACGTTACTATTGTAAAATCAGGTTAGAGAAAAATGATGGCATTTTTTGTTAGAGGTATCTTAGATAGGTTGAAAGATGACCATGAAATCCTCTCATTCAATACAGAAAATGAGATGCCATATAGTTTCCAAGCAAATCTCGAATTGATGTCATACAACATTTCTCATTTTTTGTATCGAATAAGAGGATTTCAAGGTTTCTCTGATAAAAATACCATTATTTTTCTCTAATTTGCCTCTACAACAACAACGCTCTTTTGATGACTAAATCATGTATTGGGGAATCTAATAGTCAACTGCATTGTTTTACAGCTACTGTATTCATGCTGAAGGTTTGGTATTTAGAGGATTATTTCGAATTCAAATGGAAATTTAAATACTCGAAGCCTATGTAGGAGCTAGGATAAAAAGATCAAAGCTACCTCCTTTATTTACTTGAAATGTTGAGAGACTCAAGTTCACGGATTGATCTCTTGGCCTTTAAAGATGACTTTTTGTTGATGATGGTGGATGCTAATGTCTACATATGTCAGATTGAGACAAACCTTGTGATTGAACAACAACAAATGAGCCCATTGGAAGAGGTCAAATACTATAACATCCTCAGGAAGCAAACTACAGAATCAGTGCCCACCACCTCCAATCTCAATAGGAATGTAGGTAATAGCTTTGGAATCTTCATGGTACCATAAATTCCAATGATCAAATTGAAAATCTGTATGTTCAAAGAATAATCTTGATACAGGTACACTCCTATGAGATTGGACTATGTTGAAAATGTGATCGGATATAAGTTGCTACCACCCTTTACTTGAAATGGTGAGAGACTCAAGTTTACTCTTTGATCCCTTGGTCTTTAAAGATGGCTTTTTGTTGATGATGGTGGGTGCCAAGGTCTACATATGTCAAATTGAGGCAAACCTTGTGACTAAAGTTTGCTCTATTCCTACGTTATCAGGTTCCTCCATAGAACGCCTTATTGTGGTTTCGTATTCTCTAAGCTCAGTTCCTTTGAAATCGACGTAGATTGGAAGAACTTGTTATGTTGCTGGTTTACACAGGTATGTGTAGCTATGAAAGATATGAGCAGCTTTTGAGGAGTTCTTTGTGTAACCAAATAACACTGTAAAACTTGATTTAATGCATATTGGCTTCAGCATAGTTTTCTCTTCTGAGTCATTTGGATTATTGATGGTCATACGCTGGCAGTTTAGCTTCATAGGTTTTTCATCTTTTTCTCTCATATGATTAATGTGGTGGTTGTTATGCTTTAACTTGTTGGTATTTCCCTCTACTGATACTAATTTGGGTAATGACCCTATTCAGAGCTATTATCTCCCAAATCAATGCCTTGAAGGAATGACTAAGCTCTCCTACAAATCTACGACTGGGAGAAGGTCAACCATGAAAACCCTGTAGTTTCTAGATATAAGTTCACCCTGTTTGTGCACAACTGATGGCTAAGATCTCCTGTGCATCAAACCTTGAAAGGGAATCATACTTAATTTGCATAAGAAATACTTGATGCTTTAAAAACTGCTTGATGATTGTACCCCAGTTCTTTTGTTTTCAGCTCATTTACTAGGGAGCTCAAAAGCGATTGCTTGTCCTTGCAAGGAAACATTTTGTTACTCCCAACAGAACCCAAAAATATTTAGTTTTGAGTCTTGCATACTACATGTTTTCATTTTGATATTGAGAACAATAAATGTAAAAAATAGGAATGATCATAAGCTTGTTATAATTGAAGATTTTTGTAACATACTATATATAATGGTGTTAATTTTGTGCTTGATAAAAGATGGAACTCATATCCGTATACTTGAACTTCAAACTTCCAATCTGTAAAACATGCCAAGCCTACTACTCCATAATTTGTGTACTAACAAATCGCCCCATCAAAATTCAGTGCTTTGACGTCTTCTTTTTACGAAAGCCAGCAATCTGCCCAATAATTCTTGATGTTTAATTGTACTGAAAGAATCCTTCTTCGATTTCCAGAAAACAAAAATACATTTACATAATTTAAAATTAAAAATAGAAACCAATTGGGATGTAGCCAGTCCCAGACTAGATGTACACCAGAAAATACCTTACTGGATTTGTAATGCCATTGCCAGTAACCAATTACGACCTAATTTGGTAATTTTCAATTGTTATCGCTATTATCTATTGGGAATTCCCAAATGCAAAAAGGAAGTTTGATTCTTTTGATCAAGGAGTGACACAGAGTTCAGTAACAAACAAAAGTGAGAACACTTGGTAGCGCAACAACCATAAAGCAACTTCAAAATGAGAGAAAATGTAATTAGATATCACAAAAATATAAATAAATTTGTCTCAGGGTGATTTCTTTTTGCTTTTTACAAGTATGCAAAAATATAATACACACAATAAAACTTGTCGAGTTGTGGAAAAAACTCAAACATCAAAATGGACATTTACATATAATTATTATCCTAATAATAAAAATGCATTTGTAAACTAATGAATAGTACTACCTCTTCTATGTCAGTGTCACTCACAATATTTGAACCGCCTTTTATCCCTGCCAAAACCAGAAAAAGTAAATGGCTTTCTCTACACAAAGTTCATAAAATATTGGGAAATTATTAGCCACATACCCTTAAATAACACTCGTATCAAACATGCTAAACACTTTTCAAGTGTATCACTCGTATACTCTAAGTTGACAAAACACTTATGCCGTCCATCAATCCGTTAACTGCCGTTAGCAAGCGCTGACATCATAAGGGTAATCTAGTCTTTTTTAAAACACGACATGTCATCCCATTTACTAGTAAAAAATGACATGTCATAGGATATATATTGATAAAAATGACATGTCATCCCATTTATAGGATAATTATTAATAATTGCTAAAAAAAAGCTACTTTACAACCGAATCTACTCCTCCAAAATTTAACCTAAATTTTTAAAAATCTACTCCTCCAAGCTTCAACTGGAATTTTTATGGTATAATATGGATATTTTTTACGGATAATTGTTAATAATATGTACCATTAATAATTCATATTTTTTTAATAAAAAAATGTATTGTTAATAACAAAATAAAAAAAATTGTGTATTGAAAATTTATGTTAAATTTTTGGGTAAATTTATATTTTTACCTCATTTTGAGTTTCAACGGCGAAATAGTCAATTTGCGACAATTCTGTTAATTTTCTAATAGAAGTTAACGGGTTGGTGGACGGTAGAAGTGTTTTGTCAACTTAGGGTATACGAGTGATACATTTGAAAAGTGTTGTAGCACGTTTGATACGAGTGTCATTTAAAGATATATGGCTGATAATTTTCCTAAAATATTTATCAGGCAAACACTATCTTACAACTAATGTAAGATACATTCCTCTTACA
Source organism: Citrus cavaleriei (assembly GCA_030448935.1). Lineage (NCBI taxonomy): Eukaryota > Viridiplantae > Streptophyta > Magnoliopsida > Sapindales > Rutaceae > Citrus > Citrus cavaleriei. Next base: position 240,693 of record JAUJEM010000066.1, on the reverse strand, counting down.
TGAACAGTACATGTGTGGGGTCCACGCATTATTCATGTGAGCAGTGTATCTTACATTAGTTGTAAGATAGAGGGATCCTATTTATCAAAATATTTTGCACAACAACTAGCAGATTTAATGAAGGAAAAAAAAGGTCCATGGAAGAGACATCATAAAAGAACAGCAAATCAATTGATTACATATACAGGACCCCTAAGGTAAAGTTTACCGATTGAACAAAAAAAGCATGCACCCAAAAAGCCAGTTTTTTATGAAGTCTAGGACCACTAAAACGTACTGCACGTATAAGTTGCACATTGAAAATTAAGAAATTGTGACAGTTAGGTGTACAAATATTATGAAGATCTAGATGAAAGCGCGCACATTTAAAAAAAAATGAACATTAATGGTGCGTTTACTTGCTGGATTGGGGAATCGGAATCCGAAATCAGAAGATTGATGGTGTTTACTTCGCAAATATGGAATCGGAATGGTGGGGTCTACCACTATTTGGGAATGGGGAATGGGAGATTGATTCCCATGGGAAGATGAGAATGGGTCTCCCATTCCTGGAATTGACCATTTTGCCCTCCCCAAAATTAAAAATGCCCACTTTGTCCTCTTTTATAAGTAATTAATATAATATTATAATTAATTAATTAATATATTATGATTAATTAATATATAAATATATTATTAACTATAATTATTAAAAATTATAGTTCTTGAATAAATAATCACAATAATTAATATATTATTATTATTATAGTTTATTAATTAATTATTACTATTAATTAATATATTAACATATTATTAATAATAATGATTAATAATTATTATTTTTGAATAAATAATCACAATAATTAATTAATTTATTATTATTACTATTTTAATTAATTAATTAATATACTATTATAATAATAATTATAATTAATTTATTTTAGTAATTTGTTACAATCTAATTAATTCCGATTCTGATTTCAAGACAAAGTAAACACATTAATGGCAATCCAACGCATTCCAATTTCGATTCCTACAGTTCAAGTAAACAATTTATTTTGATTCTCATTCTCAATTCCTATTCCAGCCCATTCTCATTCCAACCCACGTTCCCATTCCTACCTACGCAACTTGAAGACTTAAACTCATCTGAGGTCTGTTGCTGACACGTAACTTGAAGACTTAAACTTTGCGGGCTTGAGTTTTTGCGAAATCAGCTGGAAACGTGCACCAGTGGGAGGTGAGGTTCAAGTGCAGCGCTACGAGTAGATGAGTTTAAAGTTCCTTTTTCTCTGAGTTCATTTTCTCAACGTGAGAATTGATAATAGACTAGGGCTCTCTTACTGACTGTAAAGTTAAATCAAGAGTTGAAAATCTTGGTCATCTGGGTTTGTGATTTTTTGTAAAGATTGTACTGTGCAAAGCTAATTCAAGTTGAGGTATAGTGGACTTGCGCTTTTTGCAACATTGTACTGGATTTGCAATTTTTGCAAGATTGTACTCTGAATTATGGCATAATATTTGCGGTTCATTTCGCTAAGAATGATTTCTCAAAGACTAATTGAAAAAGACTTCAAGTTACACCATTTCTTCTTAATTAAGCTAACTCTCGAATCCTTCGAGTTACACCATTTCTTCGGCTCTGGGATGTCTTGGAAAGTGCAAAGGTGGGCACTCTAGCTATAGCTGTTTTTTTGCATTTATCATACTACGTAGTAGTAGTAGTATTAGTAGTAGTAGTAGTATCCTTATTAACCAAGGGAATAATCTGTGTAGCGAGTGCAGTGCAAGGCACTTGATAGCCACAAGAAATTTGAAAATGTATTAAAAGTATCAAACGTTATTATGGTACTGCTGATATGGATATATATATGAGTGTGACCGATGACATATATGCTAACAGTTAGGGACCTCCAAGTCACTCTTATCTCTGGCAAAACTGTTTCCTTCTAATATTTGGTATCCTCCAGAACCCCTTCGTATAAGTTTAATACTGACACAAAAAAAGAAGACGGTAATGCTGGTTTGGGGTGCATCATCAGAAATTGTGATGGTGCTGTCATGGCAGCTGCAGCATCAAAAAAGCCTTGTCAGGGAGATGTGGAAATTGCTGAGACTTTGACTATTTTAGAAGGTGTGAAGATGGCTGCGGGTGGTCTTTCTCCTCTAATTATAAAGTCAGATTCATAGAGTGTTGTGCACTCTATTCTCATAGGTATCTCTAGTAGAGGAGAGCTGGATTGGATTATTAGTGAAATTAGAACTTTGGTGGATAAAGGTAATCAATATAGGGTAGTCTATGCTCCTAGACCTTGTAATTCTGTAGTTTATGGTATAACAAAAATAGTCTTGTCTATTTCGAAATTTCTTATCTGATTAGAGGAGACATTGAAGATTTATTGTAATTGATTTGTTCTTTTCGAATGAAATCATTTGCCAATTAGGGAGGGAAAAAAAGAAACAAAAACAAAACAAAACAAAACAAAGCAACAGGTAGGGAACTAAAATTATTGCTAGATTGCTTTTTGACACATGCATCATATTTGCTGATGAGTCCCTGATGAATCATATTATGCTGATTATACAATGAATACATGCATATGACATCCACATAAAAATTAATGGGACTTCAGATGATGGAATGATTTATTTGGTAATCTTGTTGCCTTTTTGTTGCAGGATGAGAATCAAGATGGTGAGGATGGATCTCACATCCATTGCTACATGAAGGAAGTTTTTGCAATACATGTGATATGAACATGTTAAAATGTTTGAAATACTCCCGTGGTTTTGATAAAAGTTAATATCTGTTAATGAAAATACGAAAAATTGATAGATTTTTCAAATAATAAGTTAACCACCAAATAAATTAAAAATTTCCAGTTTTTTTGTAATCAGAGGACACAATGGGGGGCTGATAATAATTTCTAAATTACAAAAAATATTAAAGAGAAAAGAGTGTGGCTATTTAAGCCCACAAAATAGTTTGTATCTTTATTATTAATTTTTCATTTTTTGTTTTTCTTAATTAATTTGTTTAGTTCTACATATTGGATTGAACAATCGAATTCTCTTTTGTCGACTCAAGTAGAGAGTTTTGAGTTGTGACAAATGGAAAATTACTACACACGTTCCTTGTAAGTTGAGATTGAAATGCTGGAATAAAATTGAATTTCTTATTAAAGATGTTGAACATAAAATAGAGAAATTTCCATAGTAGGTAATTAAGGAGCATTATTACTAACTAGTACACTCCTTGAGTAGGCAAATTATCAAAAAGGGAGGACTTAATATACTCCTCGAGGCTCGGAAGCCGTTGGCTGTCATCATAGCTGTACATCAAAGGAACCATTCTGGCAGAGTTAAGAGAAGCCCTTGTGAAAGATGCTGAAAATGGATTTGGGGAGAGGCATTCCTTGTTTAGGCGCTTCCATGCATCTGAAATCTTATCCACGGCATGCTTGTGTGCATCTTCAGCCGTTAAGTCTCGGTGTTCCATCATGTAGTAATATATATATGATCCATCTTTGCCGCCTTGATTTTCATCCTGCAGTAGTACAGTAATTTATAATTATTTCCATCATAAACTGTACAAGTTCATGAGCAGTGATCAGAAAAAACTTCATTTTTTGGATCATCTAATGGACACATGGTGATCGCAGAAACGACATATGATCATGTGTCCTGCCCCCCAAGCATGTGACCATACAATTTGTATACGTTACCTTAGCACTTCCCAAGTCATCCCAAATTCGAAGAATTGTTGCGACGGATGATACAATGGGTGGCTTGCTGTCAATGAGTTGCACTGTTTCATTGGTGATGCCATGACCCAGGAGAAAGAAAATGTGCACAAGTACCAAGTGTACCCCTGAACTAACAATCCCATTTTCCAAGTACTCTTCAGCCTTAGGCAAGTGCCCGGAAGCAAACCATTTTGCCTCTATTAGGAACGCGTTGCACAAACTTCCCCACTGGTGGTACACTCAACATAATTAATATCAATGAATTAATTAGATTACAAATCTTGTTAATTACACACACACACACATATATGAATGTGTCTGTGTGTGTATAGATACACACACCCCAAGCGGACGCCCTCATTTTTTTTTTATGCGAACATGTTGTTAAATCATGTAGTTGAATAGATTCAATATATATATATGTATGTGTGTGTGTGTGTGTTATTAAACCACATAGTTTTATAATGCATTGAAAACTAACTCTATTAAAACATATATATATATCTATGTATGTATGTATGTATGTATGTATGTATGCATATGTGTGTGTGTGTATAAAATACTAATTTTATACCGCCTTTCGCAAGGAGTGCACAGGGTTATACCCATGCTCCTTGTACACCTTGTTGCTGATTTCATTAGTGATATCGTTAAGAGCCTTGAAACATATCTTCATGTACTCTGGCAATTGATCAATGTCCCCAAGATCCCATCTGTAATAAAAATAAGGGAAGGAATTCGAGAATAAATAAGAGGTATCATATTAGCCATATAACAAGTAAATCATTTATTTTAAGAACTATCATGGAAATTATATTAAATCCGAATACATGTGTCATACATGCATTATCTAGTTGTATTACCTCTGATGTATTATAAAATGAATTTCTTCAATAGGAGAGATACGAAAAAAAAAACAAAAGATAAAAAAATTCATTAATAATATTATCATTAATTTTTTGGTTACTAATTAATTCTGACCTTTTTAGTGAAGGCCACACATTAAAATTTAAGAAGATATATCGTACCTATTAATGGCTTCTTTGAAAAGGGTGAGGGCATCGAGTGCTCCATAAACATCAAAAATGTCGTCAATAATGTAGACGAAGGAGATGGGTTTTGTGAGCTCTATCCTTTGCCACGACAAGTTTGGATCCGTGAAACATGCCATTGACCACACATACCATTTAACTGGTTGCTCTCTTGCAAATTCCAACTTCTTAGCCAAACCGAGCTCGCTCCACCAACTAACATATTTTAAACATGTTACCATATGACAATATAAGGCTAAATGCCCTTTACTTGCTTCCTTATTGCTTTGTTTAATAATCCATTACATCCCTATAGTTTATAAAATATCCCATTGCATCAATGTCTCTCAATTTTTATACAATTTGACAGCTTATCCTTTATTGGATAATTGAAATGAATTTAAAAAAAAAAGAGTTGTGATTTTATTTTTTTTTAAAGATTTTTTGAAAGTTAATTTGTAATGGAATTAAAAGTATTGACAATTAAACTGAACTTGTAAATATAATTGTTAATTTGTCATTTCTTTTCAAAATAATTTTTTGCGTGTGTTTATATATTGATCAACAGTAAATTATAGTCAATGAATATTTAAATTTATTTATAATTTAATTTGGAAAATTAAATAGTTAACAATAACATTCCCAATCAGAAACTTATTTTCCATTATTATTCAAATATTATCCCTTATAGAAAATATGTTCTACGTGATTAATAATAACAGTGTGAATTTGAATAATAGTGAAAGATAATTAATTTTTGCTTTTATTATCAATCATTCCCAGATAAATAATTCACAAATGATTTATGTTATTCATTTGTATTATTCAGATTTATCTGATATAAAACTATCAAATTGAGCAAAAAATATGAGAATCAAGAGTGTGTCTTGGATTCAAACTATAAGGCTGTTTGAGCATTCACTCCAAATTATATTTAGTTTTAAACCAAAATTAGCTTACCTGGATATTTGCACAATTTCCTTTTGGTGTAAGGATTGGACCAATTTGAAATCCATATTCGCTAGTTCTTGCAAATCCAGTATCCAAATATATTCATTGCCTTGAAAATTGCCATGGAAAAAGTTTTTGGCCGGGGACAAGCTTTTGCGATAGGGATGCAGCAACAGATGCTCAACTACTCCCGCTAGATCATAATTAGCAAGATGTGTGGCACTAAAGTGTCCAGCTTCATCAAGCACATCTTCTCCTCCAATACTTAGCTGTGAGGCCTCGTATAAGCTCATCAATCCATTGATGTCTTCACTTACATTCTGTTTAAACTCCCCTTCTTTGTTTCTGAACCTGTTAAAAACATCTATTTGACACCAATTTTAAATTCAATTAAGTTCAATTTGATCGATTAGAGTACTCATAGGAAAAAGAGCTGGCAGAAAATCAAATACAAACACATATACACAGACCTGGAGACACATAGTAACCTTGTTGTCTCAACAGTCGAAAGCGAAGGGCAACCTCTTGAAGGTCATTATAGCGATCACCATCAGTGAAAAATATGCTATACTGCCTTCGTAGAATTAGTTCAATCTCATCTTGAAAATAGTAATCAATCCCTAGGCGTTGAACGACATCAATCATGACCAATCCTTCAAAAGAATCGTCATCTCCTAGTTTGATAAGTATGTGCTTGATTACCTCCAGTTTTTTCGCATGCTTAATGTGAATGTCGTCCTACATAAGATAAGAGACAGAGCATTAAACACTTTCCCATAAGGTGCCTGACAATTATGAAATAAGAAACAAGAAATATTATTAAACCACATAGTTTAATAGCTTTCCCGAACTTTAATAAAGTTCAAGATCCTAAATCAGATCAGCAATATATACTTTTATATATGTGGCTCACATTAAAGTTACTGGGGTGTTCACTGGGATAAGTGAAATGTTTCAACGGCGCGGAAACACCTATGTTATCATTAATGTTGCCCTTTTTATTATTAGGCACGAAAGAATTAATGTTACTGAGGTTTGGGTTGCCAACTTTTGATATGTGTTTTGGAATAACTTGAATGTGGGATGAATCAGACGAAATATCTTTGGAAGAGAAAGCCATGGAAAGTGTGTATTCCTGGAAATAGCTAATCTTGACAGAAAAGAGAGAATTGGTTCTAATAGCTCGAGAATATGAAGAATAAATGAAGCAATTATAGAACACATTTCCCGTCGGAGTAGAATGGATTTATCCACGTGCTTTTCTAAGGAAGCGAAAAGGCCACGTGTGTACGCCTTAGTTAGGATAAATGCTCGCTTTAAGTCTTCATTTTGACTTTGTTTAATTTTTATATTTAAAAAAAAAACCTCAAAACACCCTTATATTTAACTATATTATGTTCTTACTTTTACAATAATACGCTTGCAATAATATTCTTTACATTAATTTATTTATTTATAACAATTTAATTAGCACATTAACCGATAAATATTAGTATGAAAGAACTAATATTTTTTAAACCCTTGCTAATAATTTGTTTATAAATAAATTAATATCAGCTAGCTTAAGCATGTCTAGTTTCCTTGGGATAATTTTTACAAGTAGTTATTTTATAAAAAAATTAATTTACCAAATTAATCTAAAAGTAAAATAATAACGTAAAAATTTGTGGAAAATTTTATGTTATTTTTAAAGCTAATTTGGTAAATTAACATTTTTTTTTAAAATCAATTTCCTCAAGAAGGCAAGAATATTGTTGTAAGGGTATTATTACAAAAGGAAAGAAAAAACAAGGGTAGAAGTGTAACATATTTAACTGTGAGGGTATATTGAAATTTTTTCTTTTTAAATATAAGGATAAAAAAGACACTTAACTCAAAATATAAGAACTAAACAAGTATTTACCCCTCAATTATAAGACAAATTAAATATAATAATTAGACACCATCAATTAATCAAAAACTCTAGCCGCCACCGGCACTTCCCTTTATGCCACCATCTTCTTATTTACTTTCTATAGAACAATTAAAAACACTTTTTACATTCTTCATATACACTATCTTCTCTTCTACATTTTGTAGGTGCTACATATTCTAAATATTTTCTTAATAAAATTTCATCTCAAATGATGTAATATTCATTCACTAATTGGTAAAATTATGTAACTAATTGGTAAAATTATGTAACTAATTCACACATAATTTATAAAAAATCATCAACCACTTTATGAATAAAATCACATCATTTGCAATGAAATGTGAGATCAAAATTTTCTCTTTACTACTTTCGAACTTATTTTAATTTTTTTACCAAGTAAATGATATATACTTATAAATTCATATCAGGTGAGTAATGGGTCCAAGGGCTTTGGCAAATGTGGGTTTTGCCATTTTATATGTTTATGATCACTTTTATCTACTGAACGATAATGTATCAGTCTATAAGACGAGTATTTGATTGATATCAATTTATTTTAATATAAAATATTAAATATTAAAAGTGTTTTCATTTTTTTTTTCAGAAGCTGTGGCACATGCTGGTCCCTTAAAAGATCCGCTACTAGGAAGGAGTTTCGGTGCCTATTATTGAATATATGGATGCATGGTCATTTTGTCAAACTATGGAAATGTATCTTTTTTTTTTCTTTTTTGTCATTTTAGGAATGCAAAACAATCAGAACACATTTATTTTTTAGTCTTGATTGCTCATGGCACAAGCACGATACTATCGTGATGTGGAGGCTGCTGCATGTCTTATTGTTGTGAATTTGGCTTTGATAAGACTAACCAAATTCTCCCCAAGACTCTAGTTCTGTATCGATGGTTTAAGAATGATTAACACAGATTACCCAACAACAGACACACACACGAATCAAAGCTTTAAAGAAACAATTACGACACCAAGTATAAGTGGTTCAACACCAAAAAGTGGTGCTTACATCCACTGGAAACAAAGCAACAGTCTTTCACTAATTGAGATCACAAAACAATACAAGAATAGAAATTGATTTACAGAGAACAAGAACTTGTAAACCCCTTTCTCTCTCTATCTTCTCTCTACTCTCAGTGTTTCCCAATTCACACACATGAAGACGATGACAGAGCCTGCACCTTTTAACCTCTTTCTGGGTTGTTACACTAACTACCCTTCCCGCCAAATCTAATCAAGAAGCTCCTCTCTCACGTGCTTGTCACAAGTTGGCATAAGTGATCTTGAAACGGCAATCAAAGACGTCGTTCTTGAGCTAATGAGATTTCAGCTTCACCACACGTGCAAACCACGTGTATTACTTAAAGGTTAAATGACGGACGAGAGGATGTCGGTTTTACTCTGAAGAACTCCTCAAGCGACAAGTCGGCTGAGATTGAATCCTCTAAACGACTTGTAGCACTTGAGTTTCGAGTTCACTATTTATCAATCTCCACCTTGAACTCAGAACTCTAGCTACTCCTGTTTACTTCATTCCCTTTCCTTTGCAGCTGATCAGAAACTGCAAATTCCTGCTAAGCTCAAACAGAAGTTGAGCTTGGCAGATGGCACAGCTTTAGTTAACATATTAGCCGGATTTTGATCGGTGAACCTTGAGCATCTTCACGTTCCTTTGAAACTTCAAGTCTAACAAAATGCAGCTTTACATCGATATGTTTTGTTCTTTCATGATGGGTCTGGTTTTTACTCAAATGTATTGCACTCTGGCTATCACAATATACTTCAACTGTTTCTTGTTTTGCTCCTAATTCTGAGACCATTCCCTTTAACCAGATATCTTCCTTAAAAGCTTCGCACTGCTTGATATTCGCTTGATTGTGGACAAAGCTACCACATTTTGCAGAGTAGCTTTCCAGTTCACAGTGCAGCCTCCCAAAGTGAATATAAAACCTGTCTGAGACCTCCTTTTATCAAGATCTCCAGCGAAGTCTGAGTCAACATACCCCACCAGCTTGTGCCCTTCCTGTTTTAACCCTCCATATAGCAGACCAAACTCCATAGTGCCTTTCAGGTACCTCATTATCCACTGGACTGCCCTCCAATGCTCATAACCTGGATTTGCCATGAATCTACTCACTATACTCACAGCATGTGAGATATCTGGTCTAGTGAGAACCATGGCATACATGAGGCTCCCAACTGCACCGGAGTAAGGTATCCTTTCCATTTTTCCTTGCTCTGCATCAGTTTGTGGACACTGTGCAGCAGACAGCTTGAAGTGATTTGCCAAAGGTGTTTGAACAGACTTAGATTCATGCATCCCAAATCTAAGTAACACCTTCTTAACATAACTCTGTTGGGTTAAAAACATAAGCTTCCTTCTCATGTCTCTGATAATTTCCATACCTAAGATCTTCCTTGCAGCTCCAAGATCTTTCATATCGAATTCACTGCTCAAGAGATCCTTTAAATGGCTGATTTCATCTATGCTGTGACATGTTATAAGCATGTCATCCACATACAGCATAAGATAAATTATCTTTCCATCACCAATGTCCCTAAAGTACACGCAACAATCATAGTTGCATCTCTTGTAGGCATGCTTTGTCATAAAACTGTCAAACTTCAAGTACCATTGCCTAGGAGACTGCTTTAATCCATATAGAGATTTCTTTAGTAAGCACACATGATCTTCCTTACCAGACACCACATACCCCTCAGGCTGTTCCATTACAATTTCTTCTTGTAATTCACCATGCAAGAAGGCTGTTTTAACATCCATCTGCTCCAGGTACATGTCTTGAATGGCAACTAAAGCTAAGATGACTCTGATGGAGGCATGTTTCACAACTGGAGAGAAGATTTCATTGAAATCAATCCCCTCTCTCTGTGTGAAGCCTCTTGCTACCAGCCTAGCTTTAAACCTACTAGGTTCAGCATCAGATATTCCTTCCTTAACTTTGAAAATCCATTTGCAGCTAACAGTCTTCCTTTTCTCTGGTCTAACTATCAGCTTCCAAGTTCCATTTTTCATCAGTGATTCAATTTCCTCATCCATAGTCTTCTTCCATTTCAGCTTATCCCTGCTGTTTTTAGCTTCTTTATAGGTTCTTGGCTCTTCCTCATTTACCTATTGTGCAGCTGTTAATGCATAGGTTATCAAATCTGCTACTACATACCTCTTAGGTGGTCTTACAGCTCTCCTCTTTCTATCCCTGACCAACTGATAAGAGTTATTTTCATTCTCAGCTGGCTCTGACTCCTGAACACCATCAGACCCATTAGCAACCCTTCCTGTATCTTCTTCAGTTTCTGATTCAGTCCTATCTTGTTCATGGGACTCCACCTCAAACTGAACACTCCCAGGTCTTGTTTCTGATCTATAATCTTTGGATTCAGTGGCTTTGGATTTGTTTAAGATTTCTGACTCATTGAAAGTTACATCCCTGCTGATAATGCATTTTGGTGGCTTAAGATCAATGCACCATAGCCTATAGCCTTTGACTCCATTAGGGCATCCCAAAAACCTGCACCTTAAAGCCCTTGGCTCCAGTTTGCCTTGTTTGACATGTGCATAAGCAACATAGCCAAAAATCCTCAATTTAGAGTAATCTGCAACCCTTCCAGACCATAGCTCAATAGGTGTTTTGCATTCTATTGCTGTAGATGGACTTCTATTTACCAAGTAACATGTTGTATTTAAGGCCTCTGCCCAGAGTGACTTAGGCAGCTTTGAGTATAGCAGCATACACCTAACCTTGTCCATTAAGGTTCTGTTTATTCTCTCAGTAGGACCATTTTGCTGAGGTGTGTGTATGACTGTTTTGTGCCTCATAATCCCATGTCTTTCACAGAAGTCTCCAAACTCTTTGTTGCAGAATTCCAATCCATTATCTGTTCTTAGAGCTTTTACTTTCAAATTTGTCTGTGTTTCTACCAGAATTTTCCACCTCTTAAACCTCTCCAAAACTTCATCTTTTGTTTTGAGTACATACACCCAAACCATCCTTGAATAGTCATCTATGAAGGATAAAAAATACCTACAGCCACCAAGAGAATCTACTTGTGCAGGTCCCCACAGATCAGAGTGTATATATGCAAGCTTCTCTTTGGTAGAATGAACTGCAGATTCAAACTTGAGCCTGGAAGCCTTCCCTAGGATACAGTCTTCACAGAACCCCAAAGAGCTTAGCTTGTCACTTCCAAATACCCCCTTCTTTTGAAGCTCCTTCAGTCCTCTCTCACTCATGTGCCCCAACCTCAAGTGCCATAGTCTTGTTTTATCTTCACACTTCTCAGTGACACTTGCCTCTCCAACAGTTGTATATCCATTCAACACATACAAACCATTTTGTTTGGTACTTTTCATTATGACTATTGAGCCTCTTACAACTTTCAATGTCCCATTTTCAGCCTTAATGACATATCCAGTTTGATCAAGCATGCCAATAGATATCAAATTCCTCTTAAGTTCAGGAACATGCCTAACCTGAGTTAGTTCTCTAACCATGCCATCATACATCTTTAGGCTTACAGTCCCAATCCCAACTACTTTACAAACTGAATTATTTCCCATCAGCACCATACCCCCATCACAGGACTAATATGTAGTAAAGTAATTTCTATTTGGACTCATATGAAAAGTACATCCAGAGTCTAGTATCCACTGACCTTGAGTTTTTTCTTTTGTGGCAATGAGGACTTTAGCTGTCTCAAAACTGGTTTCTTCTGTGGCTATTGCTGTATTTCCAGATTTGTCTTTTGGTTCCTTTTGCTTTGTTTTTCTCTCAGGGCAATCCCTCTTGAAATGCTCTTCTTTGTGGCAGTGAAAACACTTCAAGTGTTTTTGCTTTGACTTTGATCTTCCTTGCTTCTTTCTTTTGTACTCCCTTTTTTCAGATCTGCCTCTTGCCATTAGCCCTTCACTTGATTCACTCTCTGGGTTGTCTTGTTTGTCTTTTAACTTCTTGGTACCAAGAGCAGATTTAACCTCTTCCAAGGAGAGTGATTGCCTTCTATATAACAAGGCATCCACAAAATGTTCATAGGATTTTGGTAAAGAACTGATTAACAGCAAAGCCTTGCTCTCATCACTCAGTCCTTCATCAATTGTTTCCAGTTCATCACAGACCTTATTGAACTCATCTATGTGTTCATCAAGTGATGCTCCTTCGATCATCCTCAGTGAGAACATCTTCTTTTTTATGCAGAGTCTATTTGCTAAAGACTTTGTCATATACAATTGTTCTAGTTTTGGCCAGAGCCCAGCAACAGTCTTTTCCTTGGCAACTTCTCTTATCACTGAGTCACCAAGACTGAGGATGATGGTGCTTCTTGCCTTTTTGTCAATCTTAGCCATCTGTTCTGGAGTTCTTGAAGAAGAAGCTTCTGCATTTTCACTCTTGATGACTGGATCAATGGCATCTCCCAGACCTTGTGTGATTAACAATGCTTCCATCTTGATCCTCCACATATTGAAGTCATTCTGACCCGTGAACTTCTCAAGATCCACCTTGTTAGTCATTTCTTGAACCTTGATACAGAAAAGATAGCTCTGATACCAATTGTTGTGAATTTGGCTTTGATAAGACTAACCAAATTCTCCCCAAGACTCTAGTTCTGTATCGATGGTTTACGAATGATTAACACAGATTACCCAGCAACAGACACACACACGAATAAAAGCTTTAAAGAAACAATTACGACACCAAGTATAAGTGGTTCAGCACCAAGAAGTGGTGCTTACATCCACTGGAAACAAAGCAACAGTCTTTCACTAATTAAGATCACAAAACAATACAAGAATAGAAATTGATTTACAGAGAACAAGAACTTGTAAACCCCTTTCTCTCTCTATCTTCTCTCTACTCTCAGTGTTTCCCAATTCACACACATGAAGACGATGACAGAGCCTGCACCTTTTAACCTCTTTCTGGGTTGTTACACTAACTACCCTTCCCGCCAAATCTAATCAAGAAGCTCCTCTCTCACGTGCTTGTCACAAGTTGGCATAAGTGATCTTGAAACGGCAATCACAGACGTCGTTCTTGAGCTAATGAGATTTCAGCTTCACCATACGTGCAAACCACGTGTATTACTTAAAGGTTAAATGACGGACGAGAGGATGTCGGTTTTACTCTGAAGAACTCCTCAAGCGACAAGTCGGCTGAGATTGAATCATCTAAATGACTTATAGCACTTGAGTTTCGAGTTCACTATTTATCACTTATAATCTAATTGCTCATTTGCTATGATTTATTTGCCAGTCGAGAATATCTCTTTGAATTTAAAATTTTCTTTTCCTCTTATGTCGTTTGATTGTAATTGGAAACTTAAAAAAAATAAAAAATTAGATGCTTTCTTATAAGAAAAATGATAAACTTACAAGCTTCGTGTTTATATAGGGAAAGCAGATCGAGTATCTGCGTGTTTTTTATTTTTCTTATTCATAACTTTTAAGCTGAGGTTTATTGTGTTTAAAACTATTATCGTGTAATCAACTTTTTTTTTGTTTTTTTTAACGTTGGAGTATTTTTATTTTCTTTTTTATTTTTAAATGCTTTTAGTAAGTCTTAGTGGTACAAAAATACTATATTCATAAAAAAAGGTGTACACCTTGCTTGCGAGAGGGAGTTCTAGTAAGTAAAAATAGGCTAACTTGTTCAAATATTATAAGGTGTACTATTGGCAATGACATGGATATGGATGTGATTGTTTATTGGTGATTATAAAAATTAAAGTAATAAAAAAAATAAAGATCTTCTACATATTTGAGTTTACAAAGATTTCGCGTTTGTATGTAAATATACATAACTAATGATGTACACATTTTTTTCAGGAAAAAAAAAATAATGTGCATGTGGCTTTAAAATATTTAAAAGCTAAGCAACACTAACACAAGCGAAGGGGGCTTTTCTTATTAAAATATGTTGTGTAATAAAATTTATTTATTTTTAATTATACAGCTCTGTAAATGTTTATAGAATCCATACTTTAGAAAACATCCCAAGTCCTCCGAAATAATGAGCAACCAGCCATATGTATAGTACAATTTCATATAACGTCAACAGAAGTGTAAGAATGAGAAAATGAAATAATGATCCTGAACAAAAAAGCGAAAAGAAGTCGTAAAATTTCTTGAATCAACTTTCGGTGTGTAGTGTGTACTCAAAAGTCATTATTTTTAAAATTGCGGATGTTCGAGATAAATTGAAATGGGCACCATAGGTAGGAACTTATCCTAACCCAAGTTAAACTAAAATGATCTTTCAATAAACGTTTACCTGTTTACCATGAAGCGCGGACGTCTGCAAATGACATTCATTTAATAAATTAGAAAATAGAACCACGCTTCGCGCGACTTTAAAAAAAGAATTTAGTATTATTCTTTTTTCTTACTTTGCACTTGATGAAACTGATAAAAAATATGAATTGATTTTTTTTAAGATTAGGCAACCTTATAAAACTACTGTTATTTATGAAAGTTAATTATTTTTTTGTTAACTTTAAAAATATATATATTAATGTGTATATTGTAAGTGTACAGACCTTATATATTTTGTAGTTGTTGATAAGTTCGAAATTATATTCAACTTGTTAATCTGTTAGAATTTTTATATCTATTTTTTTCCAACTAGCTCCAACGATCTCAATATCACCAACACCACATAAACTTTCGACAACATCTATAATATTATGAAAAAATAGCATAAACATATTAAAACATAATGATCAATAATTTCTAATATACACTTAAAGATTAACAAACATTAATAATTAAAAAAATAGTTGAGAGGATTGTTTTATCATTTACACGTATATCAATCAAATTCAGAGATATGAATTAGAATCTATTGATCAGAATCTTAACAGTTCATTCTACTAACCTCTTAAGCGAAGTTATAATCAAGAAAATAATCTTATACTTGATTTGAAAGTGGTCTCATGCTACTTTGTAGTTGAAACAACTTTCAAATTCTTGACACTGTACAAAGAATCCTCACTCAACATGTGTTTAAACCTTGTCACTTAATTTTTCCTGATTGTTGGATGCATTAGATTTTCCTACAAAAAAAAAATGCTACATTAAGTGTAAAACAATTGGGAAAAAAATTAGAGAAAACAATGGGAGAAGGAATTTTTATACAATATTTTCATCAATAAAAATCATGTTCACGCTAATCAATTCTCTATTCTTCTTGATATTAACTGATTCTCACATCCTCCTAAAGCCTAACCCTTATCATCCAACTATCTTTATCATTGTTCAATTCATGAAGAAAAAAGTACTACATGAAGCACACAATATTAAAAATTCAAATAAGTCAAAAAATAAAAACACAAGAATATTTCTAAACAGGATGTTGGTTAAATAAAAACAAAAATCCAAACAAAACAAATCTTAAATACTTATTGTTTATAGAGTTTGAAAAAACCAAAAGACACTAAACAAAAGGTTGCATAATTAAATATGGGATTATTGCATTAAAATTAGGCCCTAGTGTCATTGATGAGGGAAGATGAATGAACCTTCTTTCCTAATTAATTAGTTGATGTATTTGAAGCTACTAAAGTTTAGTTGTTAGCTTAATAAAATAAATCAATGTTTCAAGACTTATAATTAATTATTATTAATGGTTACATATTGTTGAATTTAAATAGAAAGAAGAAGAGACATGTAATCTTTTGTAATCTAATAATTATTTGTTATTTATTTTCTATTTTTAATATTTTGTAATGTAATTATTTTTTAATCTCAACCAATATATTAGATAATAGAGAATATAAAAAGATGAGAAATAATGATGCCACAAAATTTAATTACTTAATGTTTATAAAGTTTGAATAAGCCAAAAAGCACTAAACAAAAGGTTGCATAATTAAATATGAGATTATGACATTAAAATTAGGCTCTAATGGTATTTTTTAGGGAAGATGAAGGAACCTTCCTTCTTATATTAATTAATTGATGTATTTTAAACTATTAAAGTTTAATTGTTGGCATAATAAAATAAATGAATGTTTGAAGACTTATAATTAATTATTATTAATGGTTACTTATTGTTGAATTTAAATAGAAAGAGGAAGAGACATGTAATCTTTTGTAATTTAATAATTATTTTTTATTTTTAATATTTTGTAATGTAATTATTTTTTAATCTCAACCAATATATTAGATAATAGAGAATTCAAGAAGATGAGAAATAGTGATGCAACATCACCTCTTGTAGTCCTACCTTTATATATATCTATAGATAGATATATATTAGTTAATTTTTAATGACAAATCCTTCATTTTATTAAAATAAAGACCAAACTCACATTTATAAAAGAATTTTTTTTAGGGTCATCTAATATAATTTTTTTATTTTATTGGGTCTATTAGAAATTTTCCAAGAACTAGCCCGACCTACAATCATGACAAATCCAGACATTTAAATTAGAGAGGACTTAGCGTTAAAAATATGAGTCAATATTGTTTCTTTGAAATCCAAAACCGGACGAAATAACAACTTTAACACTAGGGGTGGCAAAAAAGCCCGGGCTTGGCCCGGGCCGGCCCAGGCCCGCGGGCCTAAAGCCCGGCCCGCACGGGTGGGCATGGATATGGGCCTAAAAATTACAAAGCCCGCATATGTTGGGCCTGGACATGGGCTTTAAATTTATGAATAAAAAATAAATTTAATTTAAATAAAAAAGAAAAAATTCAAAATATTAAATTAGTTTAATTTTTTATATTAGTATTTGTTATTTTATTAGGTTGTATTACTAATATTTCATGTATTTGACCATTATTCTATTTATATATTAGATTATTATCTTTAATTTAAATATTTTTTCTTAATTTAAAAAATATTTTATAATTAATTTAAAAAGTCCAAGCCCGGCCCGAGCCCGGCCCAGGCCCGCATAAGGCCCGTCTAGGCCCGGCCCGAATTCGGCCCGTCCAAGTTGGGCGGGCTTTTAAAGGGCCTAGGCTTCGTTTGAGTGATGCGGGCTTGGGCCTGGGCTTTAAAAAGCCCGGCCCAGGCCCGCAAATTGCCAACCCTATTTAACACAAGAATAGAACTCCATAAATAGTAACTATTGGTATTGTTCTCGTCATTGTGTAAGGGCACTGTTCATCCAATACTATTTATGATACTATTCACGACACTATTCATCCGTAACAATCATAAATTCATCAAGGTGTGCACATTGCACTCTCCTTAAGACCAATTTTTGCTTCTTTAGGAAGATTTCCTAATGCAATAAGAATACAAATGATGCGGATCAATCTCTAGGATTCAATAACGTCATTATTGTGAGGTTGCACTCCAAACAACAGTACAAAATAGCAAAAGAAAAATTATAAAGAAAACATGAGAGAGGAGGAGAAGTCATAGAGGTTGTTGTGCCTTGAAACCCTTTTATGTCTTCTTTATATAAAGAAATCCTCTATAATCATTTTCTTAAATTCAATTCGAATTAGTCACCCACTTTCCTTATTTAATTTGAATTAGTTATCCATATATCTCGCAATTTAATTCAAATAACATAATCCAAATCACATCTCGATACGACTCAATTCTATTTCAAATCAAATATAAAAGTGTATGCTCTAACTTCCCTCCGATGTGGGAAATTAGAATTATGAATTACCTATAAAATTCAATCACTTAATTCTATATTTTATTATTTATTTTTGAGTTTTTAATTTTTTTCTCTATTCTCTTTATTATTTTTAAAGTCTCAAAAACTCATAATATATATTTTTTTTTATTTTCTTTAAAAAATAAATTATTTTTTAAATCTTTGAAACTTTTAAATTTTAAAAAATAATAATAAATTATTTATTTTAAACACTAAAACTCACTGTGGCTACATTTGTAAAGTTTCTTTTCAACTGGATACGCCCATGCGCAGTGTACATTGAATCAACCATAACCAATGTCATTGATATGAGGGTTTGCTTATAATACAACCGTTGTGTCCCAGACAGTCACTTCTTATTATTATTTTAATTACGCTTACAACCGGCCATCGTTACCCTTATTTTAATTAGTTAAAGCAACCAATAATAATGGTAACTATCATATAGTTTCCCTTATTTTAAGTAAATATCAAATTTATCAATTCAAATTAGAAAGCTACCAAATACACCCTCAACTTTACGAGAAAATATACTTTTTTATTTTTTATTTTTTTAATTCATGGAAAATAACCTTGTGATTAAACAACAACAAATGAGCCCATTGGAAGAGGTCAAATACTATAACATCCTCAGGAAGCAAACTACAGAATCAGTGCCCACCACCTCCAATCTCAATAGGAATGTAGGTAATAGCTTTGGAATCTTCATGGTACCATAAATTCCAATGATCAAATTGAAAATCTGTATGTTCAAAGAATAATCTTGATACAGGTACACTCCTATGAGATTGGACTATGTTGAAAATGTGATCGGATATAAGTTGCTACCACCCTTTACTTGAAATGGTGAGAGACTCAAGTTTACTCTTTGATCCCTTGGTCTTTAAAGATGGCTTTTTGTTGATGATGGTGGGTGCCAAGGTCTACATATGTCAAATTGAGGCAAACCTTGTGACTCAAGTTTGCTCTATTCCTATGTTATCGTGTTCCTCCATAGAACGCCTTATTGTAGTTTCGTATTCTCTAAGCTCGAGTTCCTTTGAAATCGACGTAGATTGGAAGAACTTGTTATGTTCTTTGGTTTACACAATTATGTGTAGCTATGAAAGATATGAGCAGCTTTTGAGGAGTTCTTTTTGTAACCAAATAACACTGTAAAACTTGATTTAATGCATATTGGCTTCAGCATAGTTTTCTCTTACGAGTCATTTGGATAATTGATGTGCATCTGTTGTGCAGTTTAGCTTCATAGGTTTTCATCTTATTCTCTCATATGATTAATGTGGTGGTTGTTATGCTTTAACTTGTTGGTATTTCCTCTGCTGATACTAATTTGGGTAATGACCCTATTCAGAGCTATTATCTCCCAAATCAAAGTGCCTTGAAGGAATGACTAAGCTCTCCTACAAATCTACGACCGGGAGAAGGTTAACCATGAAAACCCCGTAGTTTCTAGATATAAGTTCACCCCTGTTTGTGCACAACCGATGGCTAAGATCTCCCAGGCATCAAACCTTGAAAGGGAATCATACTTAATTTGCATAAGAAATACTTGATGCTTTAAAAACTGCTGATGATTGTACCCAGTTCTTTTGTTTTCACTCATTTACTAGGGAGCTAAAAAGCGATTGCTTGTCCTTGCAAGGAAACATTTTGTTACTCCCAACGGAACCCAAAAATATTTAGTTTTGAGTCTTGCATACTACATGTTTTCATTTTGATATTGAGAACAATAAATGTAAAAAATAGGAATGATCATAAGCTTGTAATAATTGAAGATTTTTGTAACATACTATATATAATGGTGTTGATTTTGTGCTTGATAAAAGATGGAACTCATATCCGTATACTTGAACTTCAAACTTCCAATCTGTAAAACATGCCAAGCCTACTACTCCATAATTTGTGAACTAACAAATCGCCACATCAAAATTCAGTGCTTTGACGTCTTCTTTTTACGAAAGCCAAAGAATCACCCAAATAATTCTTGATGTTTAATTGTACCGAAAGAATCCTTCTTCGATTTCAAAAACAAAATACATTTACATAATTTAAAATTAAAAATAGAAACCAATTGGGATGTAGCCGGTCCCAGACTAGATGTACACCAGAAAATGCCTTACTGGATTTGTAATGCCATTGCCAGTAACCAATTACGACCTAATTTGGTAATTTTCAATTGTTATCGCTATTATCTATTGGGAATTCCCAAATGCAAAAAGGAAGTTTAATTCTTTTGATCAAGGAGTGACACAGAGTTCAGTAACAAACAAAAGTGAGAACACTTGGTTGCGCAACAACCATAAAGCAACTTCAAAATGAGAGAAAATGTAATTAGATATCACAAAAATATAAATAAATTTGTCTCAGGGTGATTTCTTTTTGCTTTTTACAAGTATGCAAAAATATAATACACACAATAAAACTTGTCGAGTTGTGGAAAAAACACAAACATCAAAATGGACATTTACATATAATTATTATCCTAATAATAAAAATGCATTTGTAAACTAATGAATAGTACTACCTCTTCTATGTCAGTGTCACTCACAGTTCGATATTTGAACCGCCTTTTATCCCTGCCAAAACCAGAAAAAGCAAATGGCTTTCTCTACACAAAGTTCATAAAATATTGGGAAATTATTAGCCACATACCCTTAAATAACACTCGTATCAAACATGTTAAACACTTTTCAAGTGTATCACTCGTATACTCTAAGTTGACAAAACACTTCTGCCGTCCACCAATCCGTTAACTGCCGTTAGCAAGCGCTGACATCATAAGGGTAATCTAGTCTTTTTTAAAACACGACATGTCATCCCATTTACTAGTAAAAAATGACATGTCATAGGATATATATAAAATGACATGTCATCCCATTTATGGGATAATTATTAATAATTGCTAAAAAAAAGCTACTTTACAACCAAATCTACTCCTCCAAAATTTAACCTAAAATTTTAAAAATCTACTCCTCCAAGCTTCAACTGGAATTTTTTATGGTATAATATGGATATTTTTTACGGATAATTGTTAATAATATGTACCATTAATAATTCATATTTTTTTAATCAAAAAAATGTATTGTTAATAACAAAATAAAAAAAAATTGTGTACTGAAAATTTATGTTAAATTTTTGGGTAAATTTATCTTTTTACCTCATTTTGAGTTTCAACGGCGAAATAGTCAATTTGCGACAATTCTGTTAACTTTCTAACAGAAGTTAACGGGTTGGTGGACGGTAGAAGTGTTTTGTCAACTTAGGGTATACGAGTGATACATTTGAAAAGTGTTGTAGCACGTTTGATACGGGTGCCATTTAAATATATATGGTTGATAATTTTCCTAAAATATTTATCAGGCAAACACTATCTTACAACTAATGTAAGATACATTCCTCTCACATGAACAGTGCATGTGTGGGGTCCACGCATTATTCATGTGAGGCGTGTATCTTACATTAGTTGTAAGATAGAGGGATCCTATTTATCAAAATATTTTGCACAACAGCTAGCAGATTTAATGAAGGAAAAAAAGGTCCATGGAAGAGACATCATAAAAGAACAGCAAATCAATTGATTGCATATACAGGACCCCTAAGGTAAAGTTTACCGATTGAACAAAAAAAGCATGCCCCAAAAAGCCAGTTTTTTATGAAGTCTAGGACCACTAAAACATACTGCACGATAAGTTGCACATTGAAAATTAAGAAATTGTGATAGTTAGGTGTACAAATATTATGAAGATCTAGATGAAAGCGCGCACATTTAAAAAAAAAAGAACATTAATGGTGCGTTTACTTGCCGAATTGGGGAATCGGAATCCGAAATCAGAAGATTGATGGTGTTTACTTCGCAAATATGGAATCGGAATGGTGGGTCCACCACTATTTGGGAATGGGGAATGGGAGATTGATTCCCATGGGAAGATGGGAATGGGTCTCCCATTCTTGGAATTGACCATTTTACCCTCCCCAAAATTAAAAATGCCCACTTTGTCCTCTTTTATAAGTAATTAATATAATATTATAATTAATTAATATAATATTATAATTAATTATAATTAATTAATATATTATGATTAATTAATATATAAATATATTATTAACTATAATTATTAAAAATTATAGTTCTTGAATAAATAATCACAATAATTAATATATTATTATAGTTAATTAATTAATTATTACTATTAATTAATATATTAACATATTATTAATAATAATGATTAATAATGATTATTTTTGAATAAATAATAAAAATAATTAATTTATTATTATTATTATTTTAATTAATTAATTAATATACTTTTATAATAATTATTATAATTAATTCATATATTATAATTAATTAAATAATATATTTATTACTAATAATTAATATATTAATATATTATTAACAATAATTATAATTTTTGAATAAATAATCATAATAATTAATATATTATTATTGTAATTAATTAATTAATATACTATTATAATAATTATTAACATAATTATTATAATTAATTCATATATTATTATTAATTAATTAATTAAATAATATAATTATTACTACTAATTAATATATTATTAAAAAATAATAATTAATAATTATAATTTTTGAATAAATAATCACAATAATAAATATATTATTTTAATTAAGTAATTAATATTAATATTATTAGTTAATATATTTTTATAATAATTTTAATATAGTTTTTATAATTAATTAAAAATTTTACAATTAATTAATATATTAGTTAATAATAATTATGACAATGATCCATTAAATACTTTTTAGTAATTTGTTACAATCTAATTAATTCCGATTCTGATTTCAAGACAAAATAAACACATTAATGGCAATCCAACTCATTCCGATTTCGATTCCTACAGTTCAAATAAATAATTTATTTTGATTCTCATTCTCAATTCCTATTCCAGCCCATTCTCATTCCAACCCACGTTCCCATTCCTACCCACGTAACTTGAAGACTTAAACTCATCTGAGGTCTGTTGCTGACACGTAACTTGAAGACTTAAACTTTGCCGGCTTGCGTTTTTGCGGAATCAGCTGGAAACGTGCACCAGTGGGAGTTGAGGTTCACGCAGCACTACGAGTAGATGAGTTTAAAGTTCCTTTTTCTCTGAGTTCATTTTCTCAACGTGAGAATTGATAATAGACTAGGGCTCTCTTACTGACTGTAAAGTTAAATCAAGAGTTGAAAATCTTGGTCATCTGGGTTTGTGATTTTTTGTAAAGATTGTACTGTGCAAAGCTAATTCAAGTTGAGGTATAGTGGATTTGCGATTTTTGCAACATTGTACTGGATTTGCAATTTTTGCAAGATTGTACTCTGAATTATGGCATAATATTTGCGGTTCATTTCGCTAAGAATGATTTCTCAAAGACTAATTGAAAAAGACTTCAAGTTACACCATTTCTTCTTAATTAAGCTAACTCTCGAATCCTTCGAGTTACACCATTTCTTCGGCTCTGGGATGTCTTGGAAAGTGCAAAGGTGGGCACTCTAGCTATAGCTGTTTTTTTGCATTTATCATACTACGTAGTAGTAGTAGTATTAGTAGTAGTAGTAGTATCCTTATTAACCAAGGGAATAATCTGTGTAGTGAGTGCAGTGCAAGGCACTTGATAGCCACAAGAAATTTGAAAATATATTAAAAGTATCAAACGTTATTATGGTACTGCTGATATGGCTATATATATGAGTGTGACCGATGACATATATGCTAACAGTTAGGGACCTCCAAGTCACTCTTATCTCTGGCAAAACTGTTTCCTTCTAATATTTGGTATCCTCCAGAACCCCTTCGTATAAGTTTAATACTAACACAAAAAAAGAAGACGGTAATGCTGGTTTGGGGTGCATCATCAGAAATTGTGAAGGTGCTGTCATGGCAGCTGCAGCATCAAAGAAGCCTTGTCAGGGAGATGTGGAAATTGCTGAGACTTTGACTATTTTAGAAGGTGTGAAGATGGCTGCAGGTGGTCTTTCTCCTCTAATTATAAAGTCAGATTCATAGAGTGTTGTGCACTCTATTCTCATAGGTATCTCTAGTAGAGGAGAGCTGGATTGGATTATTAGTGAAATTAGAACTTTGGTGGATAAAGATAATCAATATAGGGTAGTCTATGCTCCTAGACCTTGTAATTCTGTAGTTTATGGTATAACAAAAATAGTCTTGTCTATTTCGAAATTTCTTATCTGATTAGAGGAGACATTGAAGATTTATTGTAATTGATTTGTTCTTTTCGAATGAAATCATTTGCCAATTAGGGAGGGAAAAAAAGAAACAAAAACAAAACAAAGCAACAGGTAGGGAACTAAAATTATTGCTAGATTGCTTTTTGACACATGCATCATATTTGCTGATGAGTCCCTGATGAATCATATTATGCTGATTATACAATGAATACATGCATATGACATCCACATAAAAATTAATGGGACTTCAGATGATGGAATGATTTATTTGGTAATCTTGTTGCCTTTTTGTTGCAGGATGAGAGTCAAGATGGTGAGGATGGATCTCACATCCATTGCTACATGAAGGAAGTTTTTGCAATACATGTGATATGAATATGTTAAAATGTTTGAAATACTCCCGTGGTTTTGATAAAAGTTAATATTTGTTAATGAAAATACGAAAAATTGATAGATTTTTCAAATAATAAGTTAACCACCAAATAAATTAAAAATTTCCAGTTTTTTTGTAATCAGAGGACACAATGGGGGGCTGATAATAATTTCTAAATTACAACAAATATTAAAGAGAAAAGAGTGTGGCTATTTAAGCCCACAAAATAGTTTGTATCTTTATTATTAATTTTTCATTTTTTGTTTTTCTTAATTAATTTGTTTAGTTCTACATATTGGATTGAACAATCGAATTCTCTTTTGTCGACTCAAGTAGAGAGTTTTGAGTTGTGACAAATGGAAAATTACTACACACGTTCCTTGTAAGTTGAGATTGAAATGCTGGAATAAAATTGAATTTCTTATTAAAGATGTTGAACATAAAATAGAGAAATTTCCATAGTAGGTAATTAAGGAGCATTATTACTAACTAGTACACTCCTTGAGTAGGCAAATTATCAAAAAGGGAGGACTTAATATACTCCTCGAGGCTCGGAAGCCGTTGGCTGTCATCATAGCTGTACATCAAAGGAACCATTCTGGCAGAGTTAAGAGAAGCCCTTGTGAAAGATGCTGAAAATGGATTTGGGGAGAGGCATTCCTTGTTTAGGCGCTTCCATGCATCTGAAATCTTATCCACGGCATGCTTGTGTGCATCTTCAGCCGTTAAGTCTCGGTGTTCCATCATGTAGTAATATATATATGATCCATCTTTGCCGCCTTGATTTTCATCCTGCAGTAGTACAGTAATTTATAATTATTTCCATCATAAACTGTACAAGTTCATGAGCAGTGATCAGAAAAAACTTCATTTTTTGGATCATCTAATGGACACATGGTGATCGCAGAAACGACATATGATCATGTGTCCTGCCCCCCAAGCATGTGACCATACAATTTGTATACGTTACCTTAGCACTTCCCAAGTCATCCCAAATTCGAAGAATTGTTGCGACGGATGATACAATGGGTGGCTTGCTGTCAATGAGTTGCACTGTTTCATTGGTGATGCCATGACCCAGGAGAAAGAAAATGTGCACAAGTACCAAGTGTACCCCTGAACTAACAATCCCATTTTCCAAGTACTCTTCAGCCTTAGGCAAGTGCCCGGAAGCAAACCATTTTGCCTCTATTAGGAACGCGTTGCACAAACTTCCCCACTGGTGGTACACTCAACATAATTAATATCAATGAATTAATTAGATTACAAATCTTGTTAATTACACACACACACACATATATGAATGTGTCTGTATGTGTATAGATACACACACCCCAAGCGGACGCCCTCATTTTTTTTTTTATGCGAACATGTTGTTAAATCATGTAGTTGAATAGATTCAATATATATATATATGTATGTGTGTGTGTGTGTGTTATTAAACCACATAGTTTTATATTGCATTGAAAACTAACTCTATTAAAACATATATATATATCTATGTATGTATGTATGTATGTATGTATGTATGTATGCATATGTGTGTGTGTGTGTATAAAATACTAATTTTATACCGCCTTTCGCAAGGAGTGCACAGGGTTATACCCATGCTCCTTGTACACCTTGTTGCTGATTTCATTAGTGATATCGTTAAGAGCCTTGAAACATATCTTCATGTACTCTGGCAATTGATCAATGTCCCCAAGATCCCATCTGTATCATATTAGCCATATAACAAGTAAATCATTTATTTTAAGAACTATCATGGAAGTTATATTAAATCCGAATACACGTGTCATACATGCATTATCTAGTTGTATTACCTCTGATGTATTATAAAATGAATTTCTTCAATAGAAGAGATACGAAAAAAAAAACAAAAGATAAAAAAATTCATTAATAATATTATCATTAATTTTTTGGTTACTAATTAATTCTGACCTTTTTAGTGAAGGCCACACATTAAAATTTAAGAAGATATATCGTACCTATTAATGGCTTCTGTGAAAAGGGTGAGGGCATCGAGTGCTCCATAAACATAAAAAATGTCGTCAATAATGTAGACGAAAGAGATGGGTTTTGTGAGCTCTATCCTTTGCCACGACAAGTTTGGATCCGTGAAACATGCCATTGACCACACATACCTTTTAACCTCTTTCTGGGTTGTTACACTAACTACCCTTCCCGCCAAATCTAATCAAGAAGCTCCTCTCTCACATGCTTGTCACAAGTTGGCATAAGTGATCTTGAAACGGCAATCACAGACGTCGTTCTTGAGCTAATGAGATTTCAGCTTCACCACACGTGCAAACCACGTGTATTACTTAAAGGTTAAATGACGGACGAGAGGATGTCGGTTTTACTCTGAAGAACTCCTCAAGCGACAAGTCGGCTGAGATTGAATCCTCTAAACGACTTATAGCACTTGAGTTTCGAGTTCACTATTTATCACTTATAATCTAATTGCTCATTTGCTATGATTTATTTGCCAGTCGAGAATATCTCTTTGAATTTAAAATTTTCTTTTCCTCTTATGTCGTTTGATTGTAATTGGAAACTTAAAAAAAAAAAAGTTAGATGCTTTCTTATAAGAAAAATGATAAACTTACAAGCTTCGTGTTTATATAGGGAAAGCAGATCGAGTATCTGCGTGTTTTTTATTTTTCTTATTCATAACTTTTAAGCTGAGGTTTATTGTGTTTAAAACTATTATCGTGTAATCGACTTTTTTTTTGGTTTTTTTTAACGTTGGAGTATTTTTATTTTCTTTTTTATTTTTAAATGCTTTTAGTAAGTCTTAGTGGTACAAAAATACTATATTCATAAAAAAAGGTGTACACCTTGCTTGCGAGAGGGAGTTCTAGTAAGTAAAAATAGGCTAACTTGTTCAAATATTATAAGGTGTACTATTCGTAATGACATGGATATGGATGTGATTGTTTATTGGTGATTATAAAAATTAAAGTAATAAAATAAATAAAGATCTTCTACATATTTGAGTTTACAAAGATTTCGCGTTTGTATGTAAATATACATAACTAATGATGTACACATTTTTTTCAGGAAAAAAAAAATAATGTGCATGTGGCTTTAAAATATTTAAAAGCTAAGCAACACTAACACAAGTGAAGGGGGCTTTTCTTATTATAATATGTTGTGTAATAAAATTTATTTATTTTTAATTATACAGCTCTGTAAATGTTTACAGAATCCATACTTTAAAAAACATCCCAAGTCCTCCGAAATAATGAGCAACCAGCCATATGTATAGTACAATTTCATATAACGTCAACAGAAGTGTAAGAATGAGAAAATGAAATAATGATCCTGAACAGAAAAGCGAAAAGAAGTCGTAAAATTTCTTGAATCAACTTTCGGTGTGTAGTGTGTACTCAAAAGTCATTATTTTTAAAATTGCGGATGTTCGAGATAAATTGAAATGGGCACCATAGGTAGGAACTTATCCTAACCCAAGTTAAACTAAAATGATCTTTCAATAAACGTTTACCTGTTTACCATGAAGCGCGGACGTCTGCAAATGACATTCATTTAATAAATTAGAAAATAGAACCACGCTTCGCGCGACTTTAAAAAAAGAATTTAGTATTATTCTTTTTTCTTACTTTGCACTTGATAAAACTGATAAAAAATATGAATTGATTTTTTTTAAGATTAGGCAACCTTATAAAACTACTACTATTTATGAAAGTTAATTATTTTTTTGTTAACTTTAAAAATATATATATTAATGTGTATATTGTAAGTGTACAGACCTTATACATTTTGTAGTTGTTGATAAGTTCGAAATTATATTCAACTTGTTAATTTGTTAGAACTTTTATATCTATTTTTTTCCAACTAGCTCCAAAGATCTCAATATCACCAACACCACATAAACTTTCGACAACATCTATAATATTATGGAAAAATAACATAAACATATTAAAACATAAGGATCAATAATTTCTAATATACACTTAAAGATTAACAAACATTAATAATTAAAAAAATAGTTGAGAGGATTGTTTTATCATTCACACATATATCAATCAAATTCAGAGATATGAATTGGAATCTATTGATCAGAATCTTAACAGTTCATTCTTCTAACCTCTTAAGCGAAGTTATAATCAAGAAAATAATCTTATACTGATTTGAAAGTGGTCTGTACTCGCCTGTAGTTGAAACAACTTTCAAATTCTTGACACTGTACAAAGAATCCTCACTCAACATGTGTTTAAACCTTGTCACTTAATTTTTCCTGATTGTTGGATGCATTAGATTTTCCTACAAAAAAAAAAATGCTACATTAAGTGTAAAACAATTGGGAAAAAAATTAGAGAAAACAATGGGAGAAGGAATTTTTATACAATATTTTCATCAATAAAAATCATGTTCACGCTAATCAATTCTCTATTCTTCTTGATATTAACAGACTCTCACATCCTACAAAGCCTAACCCTTATCATCCAACTATCTTTATCATTGTTCAATTCATGAAGAAAAAAGTACTACATGAAGCACACAATATTAAAAATTCAAATAAGTCAAAAAATAAAAACACAAGAATATTTCTAAACAGGATGTTGGTTAAATAATAAAAAAAAATCCAAACAAAACAAATTTTAAATACTTATTGTTTATAGAGTTTGAAAAAGCCAAAAGACACTAAGCAAAAGGTTGCATAATTAAATATGAGATTATTGCATTAAAATTAGGCCTTAGTTGCATTGATGAGGGAAGATGAAGGAACCTTCTTTCCTAATTAATTAGTTGATGTATTTTAAGCTACTAAAGTTTAGTTGTTAGCTTAATAAAATAAATGAATGTTTCAAGACTTATAATTAATTATTATTAATGGTTACATATTGTTGAATTTAAATAGAAAGAAGAAGAGACATGTAATCTTTTGTAATTTAATAATTATTTTTTATTTATTTTCTATTTTTAATATTTTGTAATGTAATTATTTTTTAATCTCAACCAATATATTAGATAATAGAGAATATAAAAAGATGAGAAATAATGATGCCACAAAATTTAAATACTTAATGTTTATAAAGTTTGAATAAGCTAAAATGCACTAAACAAAAGGTTGCATAATTAAATATGAGATTATGACATTAAAATTAGGCTCTAATGGTATTTTTGAGGGAAGAGGAAGGAACCTTCCTTCTTATATTAATTAATTGATGTATTTTAAACTATTAAAGTTTAATTGTTGGCATAATAAAATAAATGAATGTTTGAAGACTTATAATTAATTATTATTAATGGTTACTTATTGTTGAATTTAAATAGAAAGAGGAAGAGACATGTAATCTTTTGTAATTTAATAATTATTTTTTATTTTTAATATTTTGTAATGTAATTATTTTTTAATCTCAACCAATATATTAGATAATAGAGAATTCAAGAAGATGAGAAATAGTGATGCAACATCACCTCTTGTAGTCCTACCTTTATATATATCTATAGATAGATATATATTAGTTAATTTTTAATGACAAATCCTTCATTTTATTAAAATAAAGACCAAACTCACATTTATAAAAGAATTTTTTTTAGGGTCATCTAATATAATTTTTTTATTTTATTGGGTCTATTAGAAATTTTCCAAGAACTAGCCCGACCTACAATCATGACAAATCCAGACACTTAAATTAGAGAGGACTTAGCGTTAAAAATATGAGTCAATATTGTTTCTTTGAAATCCAAAACCGGACGAAATAACAACTTTAACACAGGAATAGAACTCCATAAATAGTAACTATTGGTATTGTTCTCGTCATTGTGTAAGGGCACTGTTCATCCAATACTATTTATGATACTATTCACGACACTATTCATCCGCAACAATCATAAATTCATCAAGGTGTGCACATTGCACTCTCCTTAAGACCAATTTTTGCTTCTTTAGGAAGATTTCCTGATGCAATAAGAATACAAATGATGCGGATCAATCTCTAGGATTCAATAACGTCATTATTGTGAGGTTTGCACTCCAAACAACAGTGCAAAATAGCAAAAGAAAAATTATAAAGAAAACATGAGAGAAGAGGAGAAGTCATAGAGGTTGTTGTGCCTTGAAACCCTTTTATGTCTTCTTTATATAAAGAAATCCTCTATAATCATTTTCTTAAATTCAATTCGAATTAGTCACCAACTTTCCTTATTTAATTTGAATTAGTTATCCATGTATCTCGCAATTTAATTCAAATAACATAATCCAAATCACATCTCGATACGGCTCAATTCTATTTCAAATCAAATATAAAAGTGTTTGCTCTTACTTCCCTCCGATGTGGGAAATTAGTATTTTGAATTACCAATAAAATTCCAACACTTAATTCAAAATTTTATAATTTAATTTGGAGTATTTAATTTGTTTCACTATTCACTTGAATATGTTTAAAGTCTCAAAAGCTCAAAATATATATTATTTTTAAATTTCTTTAAAAAATAAATTATTTTTTTAAATACTGAAACTTTTAAATTTTAAAAAATAATAATAAATTATTATTTTAAACACTAAAACTCACTGTGACTACATTTGTAAAGTTTCTTTTCAACTGGATACGCCCATGCGCAGTGTACATTGAATCAACCATAACCAATGTCATTGATATGAGGGTTTGCTTATAATACAGCCGTTGTGTCTCAGACAGTCACTTCTTATTATTATTTTAATTACGCTTACAACCGGCCATCGTTACCCTTATTTTAATTAGTTAAAGCAACCAATAATAATGGTAACTATCATATAGTTTCCCTTATTTTAAGTAAATATCAAATTTATCAATTCAAATTAGAAAGCTACCAAATACACCTCAAACCTTGTGATTGAACAACAACAAATGAGCCCATTGGAAGAGGTCAAATACTATAACATCCTCAGGAAGCAAACTACAAAATCAGTGCCCACCACCTCCAATCTCAATAGGAATGTAGGTAATAGCTTTGGAATCTTCATGGTACCATAAATTCCAATGATCAAATTGAAAATCTGTATGTTCAAAGAATAATCTTGATACAGGTACACTCCTATGAGATTGGACTATGTTGAAAATGTGATCAGATATAAGTTGCTACCACCCTTTACTTGAAATGGTGAGAGACTCAAGCTTACTCTTTGATCCCTTGGTCTTTAAAGATGGCTTTTTGTTGATGATGGTGGGTGCCAAGGTCTACATATGTCAAATTGAGGCAAAACTTGTGACTGAAGTTTGCTCTATTCCTATGTTATCATGTTCCTCCATAGAACGCCTTATTGTAGTTTCGTATTCTCTAAGCTCAGTTCCTTTGAAATCGACGTAGATTGGAAGAACTTGTTATGTTCTTTGGTTTACACAGTATGTGTAGCTATGAAAGATATGAGCAGCTTTTGAGGAGTTCTTTGTGTAACCA
Organism: Citrus cavaleriei; assembly: GCA_030448935.1. NCBI lineage: Eukaryota > Viridiplantae > Streptophyta > Magnoliopsida > Sapindales > Rutaceae > Citrus > Citrus cavaleriei. The sequence continues at coordinate 208,438 of JAUJEM010000066.1, read as the reverse complement.
AATAACACTATAAAACTTGATTTAATGCATATTGGCTTGACATGGTTTTCTCTTCGAGTCATTTGGATCATTGATGTGCATACACTGCGGCAGTTTAGCTTCATAGGTTTTTCATCTTATTCTCTCATATGATTAATGTGGTGGTTGTTATGCTTGAACTTGTTGGTATTTCCCTCTGATACTAATTTGGGTAATGACCCTATTCAGAGCTATTATCTCCCAAATCAGTGCCTTGAAGGAATGACTAAGCTCTCCTACAAATCTACGACTGGGAGAAGGTTAACCATGAAAACCCTGTAGTTTCTAGATATAAGTTCACCCTGTTTGTGCACAACTGATGGCTAAGATCTCCTGTGCATCAAACCTTGAAAGGGAATCATACTTAATTTGCATAAGAAATACTTGATGCTTTGAAAACTGCTTGATGATTGTTGTACCCAGTTCTTTTGTTTTCAGTTCATTTACTAGGGAGCTCAAAAGCGATTGCTTGTCCTTGCAAGGAAACATTTTGTTACTCCCAACGGAACCCAAAAATATTTAGTTTTGAGTCTTGCATACTACATGTTTTCATTTTGATATTGAGAACAATAAATGTAAAAAATAGGAATGATCATAAGCTTGTAATAATTGAAGATTTTTGTAACATACTATATATAATGGTGTTGATTTTGTGCTTGATAAAAGATGGAACTCATATCCGTATACTTGAACTTCAAACTTCCAATCTGTAAAACATGCCAAGCCTACTACTCCATAATTTGTGAACTAACAAATCGCCACATCAAAATTCAGTGCTTTGACGTCTTCTTTTTACGAAAGCCAGAATCTACCCAATAATTCTTGATGTTTAATTGTACTGAAAGAATCCTTCTTCGATTTCCAGAAAACAAAAATACATTTACATAATTTAAAATTAAAAATAGAAACCAATTGGGATGTAGCCGGTCCCAGACTAGATGTACACCAGAAAATGCCTTACTAGATTTGTAATGCCATTGCCAAGAACCAATTACGACCTAATTTGGTAATTTTCAATTGTTATCGCTATTATCTATTGGGAATTCCCAAATGCAAAAAGGAAGTTTGATTCTTTTGATCGAGTGACACATAGTTCAAGAACAAACAAAAGTGAGAACACTTGGTAGCGCAACAACCATAAAGTAACTTCAAAATGAGAGAAAATGTAATTAGATATCACAAAAATATAAATAAATTTGTCTCGGGGTGATTTCTTTTTGCTTTTACAAGTATGCAAAAATATCATACACACAATAAAACTTGTCGAGTTGTGGAAAAAACACAAACATCAAAATGGACATTTACATATAATTATTATCCTAATAATAAAAATGCATTTGTAAACTAATGAATAGTACTACCTCTTCTATGTCAGTTTCACTCACTATTCGATATTTGAACCGCCTTTTATCCCTGTCAAAAACCAAAAAAAAACAAATGGCTTTCTCTACACAAAGTTCAGTAAAATATTGGAAAATTATCAGTCATATACTCTTAAATGATACTCTATCAAACGTCTTTCTGATATTTTTCAAGTGTATCACTCAGTATATCCTAAGTTGACAAAACACTTCGTCAGTCCACCAACCGTTAACTGCCGTTAGCAAGTGCCGACATCATAAGGGTAATCTAGTCTTTTTTTAAAAACGACATATCATCCCATTTACATGGTAAAAATGACATGTCATATGATATATATTGATAAAAACGCCATGTCATCCCATTTATCGGATAATTGCTAAAAAAAAAAAAGCTACTTTACAACCGAATCTACTCCTCCAAAATTTAACCTAAATTTTCAAAGATCTACTCCTCCAAGCTTCAACTGGAATTTTTTATGGTATAATATGTATCATTATAAATAATATGTTGTTAATAATTTTTTATGATATAATATGGATTTTTTTACGGATAATTGTTAATAATATGTACCATTAATAATTCATATTTTTTTAATCAAAAAAATGTATTGTTAATAAAAAAATAAAAAATTTGTGTTTTGAAAATTTATGTTAATTTTTGGGGTAAATTTATATTTTTACCTCATTTTGAGTTTCAAATGTGAAATAATTAATTTGGCACAATTCTGTTAACTTTCTAAATGTAGTTAACGTTGAGTGGACTGACGAGTGTTTTGTCAACTTATGGTATACGAGTGATACACTTAAAAAGTGTTGTAGCACGTTTGATACAAGTGTCATTTAAAAGTATATGGCTGATAATTTTCCTAAAATATTTACCAAGCAAACACTATCTTACAACTAATGTAAGATACATTCCTCTCACATGAACAGTGCATGTATGGGGTCCACGACTGCTCATGTGAGGAGTATATCTTACATTAGTTGTAAGATAGAGGGATCCTATTTATCAAAATATTTTGCACAAATGACTAGCAAATTTAATGAAGGAAAAAAAGGTCCTTGGAAGAGACATCATAAAAGAACAGCAAATCAATTGATTGCATATACAGGACCCTAAGGTAAAGTTTACTGATTGAACAAAAAAGCATGCACCCAAAAAGCCAATTTTTATGAAGTCTAGGACCACTAAAACGTACTGCACGGATAAGTTGCACATTGAAAATTAAGAAATTGTGAGAGTTAGGTGTACAAATATTATGAAGATCTGGATGCAAGCGCGCACATTTAAAAAAAAAAAAACAAAAGAATGGTGCGTTTACTTGCCGGATTGCGGAATCGAATCCAATCGGAAATCAAAAGATTGATGGTGTTTACTTCTTCACAATATGGAATTAGAATCGGAATCGGAATGGTGGGGCAACCCACTGTTTGGAAATGGGGAATGGGAGATTGATTTCCATGGGAAGGTGGGAATGGGAGATTGACCATTTTGCCCTCCGCCAAAATTAAAAAATACCCACTTTGTCCTCTTTTATAATTAATTAATATAATATTATAATTAAATAATATATTATGATTAATTAATATATAAATATATTATTAACTATAATTATTAAAAATTATAGTTCTTGAATAAATATAAAAATTATAGTTCTTGAATAAATAATCACAATAATTAATATATTATTATTATTATAGTTAATTAATTAATACTATTAATTAATATATTAACATATTATTAATAATTATTATTTTTGAATAAATAATCACAATAAATAATTTATTATTATTTTAATTTTAATTAATTACTTAATATACTATTATAATAATTGTTAATATAATAAATTTATATATTATTATTAATTAAATAATATATTTATTACTAATAATTAATATATTAATATATTATTAACAATAATTATTAATAATTATATTTTTTCAAAAAATAATCACAATAATTAATGTATTATTATTGTAATTAATTAATTAATATACTATTATAATAATTAATTCATATATTATTATTAATTAAATAAATAAATAAATATTATTAATTAAATAAATAATATAATTATTACTACTAATTAATATATTATTAAAAAATAATTATTAATAATTATAATTTTTTAATAAATAATCAAAATAATTAATATATTATTTTAATTAAGTAATTAATATTAATATTAATAGTTAATATATTTTTATAATAATTTTTAATATAGTTTTTATAATTAATTAAAAATTTACAATTAATTAATATATTAGTTAATAATAATTATGACAATGATCCATTAAGTACTTTTTAGTAATTTGTTACAATCTAATTTATTTCGATTCTGATTCCAAGACAAAGTAAACACATTAATGGCAATTCAACTCATTACGATTTCGATTCCTACAGTTCATGTAAACAACTTATTTTGATTCTTATTCTCTATTCCCATTCCAGTCCATTCCCATTCCCACCCATGTAACTTGAAGACTTAAACTTATCTGTGGTCTGTGTTGAAAAGTCAGCAACCAAAGCCAATTTTTTTCAACAAACACACAGCAAGCATGCAAGCTTTGGAGAAATGACAAAACGTGTTGAAAAAAATTGGCCAAAGTTGGCACCGACCTTGACAATTTAAAAGGAGCTCAAGACTTTTGCCTTGAAAATGACAAGCATGAATGGCAAGGCTAGGCTATAAATAGAGGAGCGATCATTCATTCTAAGCATCCCTAAATTTGTTAAGCTTATAAGTTTTTAAGCTTTTGAGAGTTCTGAGAGTATGAGCAATTGGAGAGTGTGTGTGAGAGTACTTAGTGTATTTGGGTTCTAGGAAAGGGAGATTTTTTTACTCAAATTTGTACTCAAATAATTGTTAATAATACATTTATTTTTCTCTTGCTCCCGTGGACGTAGGCATATTGCCGAACCACGTAATTCTTGTGTCCTTTATGTTTCTGTGATTATTTGGTGCGCTTGATTCCGCATTCCGCTCACAACAGTTTGTTGCTGACACGTAACTTGAAGACTTAAACTTTGCCGGCTTGAGTTTTTGCGGAGTCAGCTGGAAACGTGCACCAGTGGGAGTTGAGGTTCAAGTGCAGCGCTATGAGTAGATGAGTTTAAAGTTCCTTTTTTCTCTGAGTTCATTTTCTCAACATGAGAATTGATAATAGACTAGGGCTCTCTTCTTACTGATCAAAAAGTTAAATCAAGAATTGAAACTCTTGGTCATCTGGGTTTGTGATTTTTTGTAAAGATTGTACTGTCCAAAGCTAATTCAAGTTGAGGTATAGTGGATTTGCGATTTTTGAAACATTGTACTGGATTTGCAATTTTTGCAACATTGTACTATGAATTATGGCATAATATTTACGGTTCATTTCGCTAAGAATGATTTCTCAAAGACTAATTGAAAAAGACTTCAAGTTACACCATTTCTTCTTAATTAAGCTAACTCTCGAATCCTTCGAGTTACACCATTTCTTCGGCTCTGGGATGTCTTGGAAAGTGCAAAGGTGGGCACCTAGCTATAGTTGTTTCTTTGCATTTATCATAATACGTAGTAGTATTAGTAGTAGTAGTAGTATCCTTATTAACCAAGTGAATAATCTGTGTAACGAGTGCAGTGCAAGGCAATTGATAGCCACAAGAAATTTGAAAATGTATTAAAAGTATCAAACGTTATTATGGTACTACTAATATGGCTATATATATGAGTGTGACCGATGACATATATGCTAACAGTTAGGGACCTCCAAGTCACTCTTATCTCTGGCAAAACTGTTTCCTTCTAATATTTGGTATCCTCCAGAACCCCTTTGTATAAGTTTAATACTGACACAAAAAAAGAAGACGGTAATGCTGGTTTGGGGTGCATCATCAGAAATTGTGAAGGTGCTGTCATGGCAGCTGCATCATCAAAGACAAAGAAGCCTTGTCAGGGAGATGTGGAAATTGCTGAGACTTTGACTATTTTAGAAGGTGTGAAGATGGCTGCGGGTGGTCTTTCTCCTCTAATTATAAAGTCAGATTCATAGAGTGTTGTGCACTCTATTCTCATAGGTATCTCTAGTAGAGGAGAGCTGGATTGGATTATTAGTGAAATTAGAACTTTGGTGGATAAAGATAATCAATATAGGGTAGTCTATGCTCCTAGACCTTGTAATTCTGTAGTTTATGGTATAACAAAAATAGTCTTGTCTATTTCGAAATTTCTTATCTGATTAGAGGAGACATTGAAGATTTATTGTAATTGATTTGTTCTTTTCGAATGAAATCATTTGCCAATTAGGGAGGGAAAAAAAGAAACAAAAACAAAACAAAGCAACAGGTAGGGAACTAAAATTATTGCTGGATTGCTTTTTGACACATGCATCATATTTGCTGATGAGTCCCTGATGAATCATATTATGCTGATTATGTTGGGAAAATATTAGGTTTTTAAATTTTTATAAAACTTTTTTAAGATCGCTCTCATATAATATATAAGAATTTGTAATTTAGAAATCGTACCTTGAAAATCCGATTTAGCTTTTTCTGCTGAAGTGATTTAGGCTCCCAGATCACGATCCGTCACCACCACGCCTGTTAGATCACGATTCGTCACCAGCACGCTTGTTAGATCACGAACTGTCACCAATGATCTTCCAGGTTATGACTCAGGTTTGATCTGCACTTGATGTGTTGGCGCCTTTATCACTACCAAAGCAACTAGCACGAGAAAATTTTTCTCTGAAAAATAGAGAGAAAAATCTTTTTCTCTGATCTGTATAAAGTGGCTGCTCTATCTTTCTTTTAAAGAAAATAAGTCTTTTTATATCTCCCTTTTGTGAAAACTCTAGACTCCAAATAATGCAAATCAAAACTCACGTTACTTGCTTTTCCTATAGGGGACCCACCATGTAAAATAACATAAGGCCCCTTACACATAAGCTAATTAAATGGAGCCTCCCACTAAATGATATATTTAGACTCCCAAATAGCTAGTTATCTTGCTTATTAATCCAATAGTGGTGCAGTCAATTAAATGAACTAACCCGGGAATCATTTGGGAACATACAATAGTAGCTATAATAATTAGGCTTGTAATTAAACTGGCCCAATTATTTAATTCCAAATCTACTCCACTAAAAGATTGGAACTGACCTCCATAATTGTATGCTCGAATAATAATTCGTCCCAAGCCACATTGATTTCTTTATTACACAATCATTTGTACCACATCGTTAATTAAATCGATATCTCAACTGTTCAATCAATTTAATTACATCTTGTTCCTTGATTCTTATCTTGTTCCTTGATTCTTACTGGTTTTCTCTAATGATCATTTTCAACATACTAAATTTGTTGACACACTCTGGCCAGAGAATTCTATGATCAAGTGCCGAAAACCCATCAAGAGATGTGTTGTACAAATTCTATATTGTCAATCTATAACTCCAATATTCATAATTGCTCCCACCAAGATACTGGGTAATCTTGACTACAAGTATGTGTCGTGCCCATTGGTAACTCAAATGGAATAACAATTACAATCATTAAATCATAATTAACTCAAGGTTAAGATTACAATAAAATCAATGTCTATGAGATTTAATAAGTTTGATAGTTATTTCAAGGTTAATTAAATCTCATATGTGATCCAGCTCAATGTAGTCAAACTACATCAGTAAATTCATATATGATTATGACAAATCATTCAATGAATTTAGTACAATCTAAATATAAATAGAGCGTCCAACTCTATTTATCAACTGCGAACTTAATTTATTTAATCATAAGATAATTTGTATTTATGTCTTCTGTGAATCCATATGATGATCACATAAATACATATAATATGATTAAACGAACCTTATTCAAAATATTTATGCAATTGAAAATATCTTCAATATTTTATTAATCAGAAATAAATTAATATGCTTTAAAAGAGCATATAATCCCAACAATATACAATGAATGCATGCATATGACATCCACATAAAAATTAATGGGACTTCAGATGATATAATTATTTATACGGTCATCTTGTGGCCTTTTTGTTGCAGGATGAGAATCAAGATGGCAAGGATGGAACTTACGTCTGTTACTACGTAAAGGAAGTTTTTGCAATACATGTGATATGAATATGTTAAAATGTTTGAAATACTCCCGTGGCTTTGATAAAAGTTAATATATGTTAATGAAAATACGAAAAATTGATAGATTTTTCAAATAATAAGTTAACCACCAAATAAATTAAAAATTTCCAGTTTTTTTGTAATCAGAGGACACAATGGGGGGCTGATAATAATTTCTAAATTACAAAAAATATTAAAGAGAAACGAGTGTGGCTATTTAGGCCCACAAAATAGTTTGTATCTTTATTATTAATTTTTCATTTTTTTGTTTTTCTTAATTAATTTGCTTAGTTCTACATATTGGATTGAACAATCGAATTCTCTTTTGTCGACTCAAGTAGACAGTTTTGAGTTGTGACAAATGGAAAATTACTACACACGTTCCTTGTAAGTTGAGATTGAAATGTTGGAATAAAATTGAATTTCTTATTAAAGATGTTGAACATAAAATAGAGAAATTTCCATAGTAGGTAATTAAGGAGCATTATTACTAACTAGTACACTCCTTGAGTAGGCAAATTATCAAAAAGGGAGGACTTAATATACTCCTCCAGGCTCGGAAGCCGTTGGCTGTCATCATAGCTGTACATCAAAGGAACCATTCTGGCAGAGTTAAGAGAAGCCCTTGTGAAAGATGCTGAAAATGGATTTGGGGAGAGGCATTCCTTGTTTAGGCGCTTCCATGCATCTGAAATCTTATCCATGGCATGCTTGTGTGCATCTTCAGCCGTTAAGTCTCCGTGTTCCATCATGTAGTAATATATATATAATCCATCTTTGCCGCCTTGATTTTCATCCTGAAGTAGTACAGTAATTTATAATTATTTCCATCATAAACTGTACAAGTTCATGAGCAGTGATCAGAAAAAACTTCATTTTTTGGATCATCTAATGGACACATGGTGATCGCAGAAACGGCATATGATCATGTGTCCTGCCCCCCAAGCATGTGACCATACAATTTGTATACGTTACCTTAGCACTTCCCAAGTCATCCCAAATTCGAAGAATTGTTGCGACGGATGATACAATGGGTGGGTTGCTGTCAATGAGTTGCACTGTTTCATTGGAGATGCCATGACCCAGGATAAAAAGAAAATGTGCACAAGTACCAAGTGTACCCCTGAACTAACAATCCCATTTTCCAAGTACTCTTCAGCCTTATGCAAGTGCCCGGAAGCAAACCATTTTGCCTCTATTAGCAACGCATTGCACAAACTTCCCCACTGGTGGTACACTTAACATAATTAATATCAATGAATTAATTAGATTAGAAATCTTGTTAATTACACACACACACATATATGAATGTGTCTGTGTGTGTATAGATACACACACCCCAAGCGGACGCCCTCATTTTTTTTTTTTAGGCGAACACGTTGTTAAATCATGTAGTTGAATAGATTCAATATATATATATGTGTGTGTGTGTGTGTGTATGTGTTATTTAAACCACATGGTTTTATATTGCATTGAAAACTAACTCTATTAAAACACACACAAACACACACATATATATATGTCTGTATGTATGTATGTATGTATCTATGTGTGTGTTCCTCTGTGTGTGTGTATAAAATACTAATTTTATACCGCCTTTCGCAAGGAGTGCACAGGGTTATACCCATGCTCCTTGTACACCTTGTTGCTGATTTCATTAGTGATATCGTTAAGAGCCTTGAAACATATCTTCATGTACTCTGGCAATTGAATAAATGTCCCCAAGATCCCATCTGTAATAAAAATAAGGGATGGAATTCGAGAATAAATAAGAGGTATCATATTAGCCATATAACAAGTAAATCATTTATTTTAAGAACTATCATGGAAGTTATATTAAATCTGAATACACGTGTCATACATGCATTATCTAGTTGTATTACCTCTGATGTATTATAAAATGAATTTCTTCAATAGGAGAGATACAAAAAAAAAAACAAAAGATAAAAAAATTCATTAATAATATTATCATTAATTTTTTGGTTACTAATTAATTCTGACCTTTTTAGTACAGGGCACACATTAAAATTTAAGAAGATATATCGTACCTGTTAATGGCTTCTGTGAAAAGGGTGAGGGCATCGAGTGCTCCATAAACATCAAAAATGTCGTCAATAATATAGACGAAGGAGATGGGTTTTGTGAGCTCTATCCTTTGCCACGACAAGTTTGGATCCGTGAAACATGCCATTGACCACACATTCCATTTAACTGGTTGCTCTCTCGCAAATTCCAACTTCTTAGCCAAACCGAGCTCTCTCCACCAACTAACATATTTTAAACATGTTACCATATGACAATATAAGGCTAAATGCCCTTTACTTGCTTCCTTATTGCTTTGTTTAATAATCCATTACATCCCTATAGTTTATAAAATATCCCATTGCATCAATGTCTCTCAATTTTTAGACAATTTGACAGCTTATCCTTTATTGGATAATTGAAATGAATTAAAAAAAAAGTTGTGATTTTATTTTTTTTAAAAGATTTTTTGATAGATAATTTGTAATGGAATTAAAAGTATTGACAATTAAACTGAACTTGTAAATATAATTGTTAATTTGTCATTTCTTTTCAAAATAATTTTTTGTGTGTGTTTATATATTGATCAACAGTAAATTAGTCAATGAATATTTAAATTTATTTATAATTTAATTTGGAAAATTAAATAGTTAACAATAACATTCCCAATCAGAAACTTATTTTCCATGATTATTCAAATATTATCCCTTATAGAAAATATGTTCTACGTGATTAATAATAACAGTGTGAATTTGAATAATAGTGAAAGATAATTAATTTTTGCTTTTATTATCAATCATTCCCAGATAAATAATTCACAAATGATTTATGTTATTCATTTGTATTATTCAGATTTATCTGATATAAAACTATCAAATTGAGCAAAAAATATGAGAATCAAGAGTGTGTCTTGGATTCGAACTATAAGGCTGTTTGAGCATTCACTCCAAATTATATTTAGTTTTAAACCAAAATTAGCTTACCTGGATATTTGCACAATTTCCTTTTGGTGTAAGGATTGGACCAATTTGAAATCCATATTCGCTAGTTCTTGCAAATCCAGTATCCAAATATATTAATTGCCTTGAAAATTGCCATAGAAAACGTTTTTGGCCGGGGACAAGCTTTTGCGATAGGTGTGCAGCAACAAATGCTCAACTACTCCCGCTAGATCATAATTAGCAAGATGTGTCGCACTAAAGTGTCCAGCTTCATCAAGCACATCTTCTCCTCCAATACTTAGCTGTGAGGCCTCGTATAAGCTCATCAATCCATTGATGTCTTCACTTACATTCTGTTTAAACTCCCCTTCTTTGTTTCTGAACCTCTTAAAAACATCTATTTGACACCAATTTTAAATTCAATTAAGTTCAATTTGATCGATTAGAGTACTCATAGGAAAAAGAGCTGGCAGAAAATCAAATACAAACACATATACACAGACCTGGAGACACATAGTAACCTTGTTGTCTCAACAGTCAAAAGCGAAGGGCAACCTCTTGAAGGTCATTATAGCGATCACCATCAGTGAAAAATATGCTATACTGCCTTCGTAGAATTAGTTCAATCTCATCTTGAAAATAGTAATCAATCCCTAGGCGTTGAACGACATCAATCATGGCCAATCCTTCAAAAGAATCGTCATCTCCTAGTTTGATATGTATGTGCTTGATTACCTCCAGTTTTTTCGCATGCTTAATGTGAATGTTGTCCTACATAAGATAAGAGACAGAGCATTAAACACTTTCCCATAAGGTGCCTGACAATTATGAAATAAGAAACAAGAAATATTATTAAACCACATAGTTTAATAGCTTTCCCGAACTTTAATAAAGTTCAAGATCCTAAATCAGATCAGCAATATATACGTTTATATATGTGGCTCACATTAAAGTTACTGGGGTGTTCACTGGGATAAGTGAAATGTTTCAACGGGGCAAAAACACCTATGTTATCATTAATGTTGCCCTTTTTATTATTAGGCAGCAAAGAATTAATGTTACTGAGGTTTGGGTTGCCAACTTTTGATATGTGTTTTGGAATAACTTGAATGTGGGATGAATCAGACGAAATATCTTTGGAAGAGAAAGCCATGGAAAGTGTGTATTCATGGAAATAGCTAATCTTGACAGAAAAGAGAGAATTGGTTCTAATAAGTCGAGAATATGAAGAATAAGTGAAGCAATCTTTGGAAGAGAAAGCCATGGAAAACATGTACTTATGGAAATAGCTAATCTTGGCACAGAAGAAAGAATTGGTTCTAATAGCTCGAGAATATGAAGAATAAATGATTATAGAACACATTTCCCGTCAGAGTAGAATGGATTTATCCACATGCTTTTCTTAGGAAGCGAAAAGGCCACGTGTGTACGCCTTAGTTAGGATAAATGCTCGCTTTAAGTTTTCATTTTGACTCTGTTTAATTTTTATATTTAAAAAAAAACCTCAAAACACCCTTATATTTAACTATATTATGTTCTTACTTTTATTTTTCTTTACTTTTACAATAATACGCTTGCAATAATATTCTTTAAATTAATTTATTTATTTATAAGAATTTAATTATCACATTAACCGATAAATATTAGTATGAAAGAACTAGTATTTTTTAAACCCATGCTAATAATTTGTTTATAAATAAATTAATATCAGCCAACTTAAGCATGTCTAATTTCCTTGGGATAATTTTTACTAGTAGTTATTTTATAAAAAATTATAATTTACCAAATTAATCTAAAAGTAAAATAATAACGTAAAAATTTGTGGAAAATTTTATGTTATTTTTAAGGCTAATTTGGTAAATTAACATCTTTTTATTTTTTTATTAATTTCCTCAAGAATGCAAGACTATTGTTGTAAGGGTATTATTACAAAAGGAAAGAAAAAATAAGGGTAGAAGTGTAACATATTTAACTGTGAGGGTATATTGAAATTTTTTCTTTTTAAATATAAGGAAGAAAAAGACACTTAACTTAAAATATAAGAATTAAACAAGTATTTACCCCTCAATTATAAGACAAATTAAATATAATAATTAGACACCATCAATAAATCAAAAACTCTAGCCGCCACCTCCACTTCCCTTTATGCCACCATCTTCTTATTTACTTTCTATAGAACAATTAAAAACACTTTTTACATTCTTCATATACACTATCTTCTCTTCTACATTTTGTAGGTGCTACATACTCTAAATATTTTCTTAATAAAATTTCATCTCAAATGATGTAATATTCATTCACTAATTGGAAAAATTATGTAACTAATTCATACATAATTTATAAAAAATCATCAACCACTTTATGAATAAAATCAAATTATTTGCAATGAAATGTGAGATCAAATTTTTCTCTTTACTACTTTCGAACTAATTTTAATTTTTTTTACCAAGTAAATGATATATACTTATAAATTCATATCAGGTGAGTAATGGGTCCAAGGGCTCTGGCAAATGTGGGTTTTGCCATTTTATATGTTTATGATCACTTTTATCTACTGAACGATAATGTATCAGTCTATAAGACGAGTATTTGATTGATATCAATTTATTTTAATATAAAATAAATTATATTAAAAGCGTTTTCATTTTTTTTTTCAGAAGCTGTGGCACATGCTGGTCCCTTAAAAGATCCGCTACTAGGAAGGAGTTTCGGTGCCTATTATTGAATATATGGATGCATGGTCATTTTGTCAAACTATGGAAATGTATCTCTTTTTTTTTCTCATTTTAGGAATGCAAAACAATCAGAACACATTTATTTTTTAGTCTTGATTGCTCATGGCACAAGCACGATACTATCGTGATGTGGAGGCTGCTGCATGTCTTATAATCTAAGTGCTCATTTGCAAGGGTGGCTTTAAGTGTAGGCGAACAAGGCGATTGCCTAAGGTCCTATATTTTTTGAAGGCCTCATTTTTTTTTAGTGTTTCTTAATAGTTCTTTAATTAATAAAGATCTTTTTTTTTTAATTATGTATTGTAGAGAAGCCTATTAGACATCTTTATAATTAACAGTTATACCACAACTAAGAATTATTATTATTATTATTTTTATAGAAAATCAATATTTGGTAACCTTAATGTTCAAGATATATAATTAATAAAATTGTTTAGCTATTAATTAATTCATTATTAGTTTTTCCAAAAAAAAAATTAATTTTTTACCTTTTAAGTTTCCTAAAAAAATTAAATTCTTTGACTTTTAATATTCCTTTTAATTTCCATTAAAACCTTGTAATATAATATAAAAATCAATAAATAAATAGATTTCTTGCTCTTTTTTTTTTACAAAGAGAATTATTACATTCATTAATTCATGTAAAAAAGAAAAAAATTAGTTTCTTAAAATATAAAGTGCATATCTATTATTTCATAATCAATTCATTATCTCAACTTTATGCTATTCTAAATATTATATTTGAAAATAATATTGTTTTTATTTATTTGTTTGTTTATTTTTGTAATAATTTTAATGGAAGTAAAAAAGATATCTTCTTGGTTATTTTTTTAGGTTTGGTTTTTGAAAATTTTTAAGATATTTTTTATTACTATTAAAATTCAAGAGTTAAAAGCCTAATGAATTTTTCAGTCTTTTATATTTCTTTGAGTATTAAAATTGTAAAATAAAAAAAAGGCCCCACAAAAAAATTTTGCCTAAGGCCCCATATACTTTAAAGCCGGCCCTGGTTATAAATTAAAAAAAACTGCATCAACTTAAATTTTTTAAGTAGTAGTAGTAATAATAATAATTATTTAGTGAAGATATCTTCATTTTAACAAAGTAGGGATATCACTAATAGACAAAATAATATAATTTTTAATACATTAAAATTTATATTCTTTTATATTTTAGTGTGCATCTCTATTTTAATAAAGTAAGAATATCTTTATCTGATAAAGAATATATATAAAAAATATTTTAAGATACTTAATAAATTAATTCACACCCACCAAGATAAAAACTCTATGGGGAAAATTTACACTAATAACCATAAAAGTTTTGACTTTTTTCATTTTAACCCCCCAAACAAACTTCTATCAACATTAGCCATAAAAAATCATTTGAGACCAAAATACCTCTCTCTCATCTCTTGAATATGTCGAGTGCTTTCTCTTCAAAACTTCAGTTCTTCCATGACTCATCGAACAAGCCTTTCTTTTTCCCAATCTTTTCCCGAAACTTCTGGGGTTGCAAATCTTGGCAGACCACTACCCAGATCGCAACATCAAAATTATTTGGACTATCAAGGAACTTGTTGTTGATTTGAGTAAATATTTTCCAACTCCCCCATTGACATATAGGCCAATAATTCCAACTGATTCTTCTTCAAGGCATCTCCAGGCTTTCTCAAAAGTCGACACCATGCCCACTATTGTTGGCCCACAATTTATCTCCTCTGCTGCATCTTCTGGCACCCTCTCAGACCATGCACATGCTCTGGTAAGCCACAGAAGCAACAAAAATGAAGTCACAAATGCATGCAGGTGTGTCATTTAATTCGTCAGAGGGTGTCAAATCCTGGCATTGCAAACTGGGAAGCAAATGCCTCAACCCGATTTCGGAGGTCAACAATCTCTTTATTGTTCTGGAGACCTTCGTGGAACCCTTTCTGCAGTTTGCTAAGTTTTACATCCCTGATTTTGGAAGGAGTGGGGAAGAACATGGGCATAAGAATGCCTCAGATGTAATGCTTTGCAGTGATGGACGACATTGCCCCAAGCTCAAGTGCCGGGTGAGCATATTTATCTAAAATTTTTGTGAGATGCCGGGTGTCGCACCAAGCCTTGGTGCGACAGGTGCCTGTCGCACCAAGTTTAGGTGCGACAGGTGTTGCTGTCGCCCGCAAGCTTAAATGCGGACAGTGCCTGCCGCACCAAGTTTAGGTCTGTCGCACCCGCTTCCGCCAAGCTTCGGCGACGAGCTGTCGTCAGATTCATCCACGACTCGCAGTGACTGAAACTCTCGAGTTGAACTCATACCACTATGTAATACCGATTAGTGTTGGATACAGATAGATTATGATCAGATTTTATTTTTATTGTTGTCTTTTGCAGTCGCCGTCGGTTAATGATTCAAGAGTGGAAAACTGCCTTTGGTTTGACGAAAAGGGAGAAAGAAAATTACTTTTGATTTGTAAAGAAGGGTAATTTAGGAAGAAAAGCATGTGTTTGGCTAATGTTGATAGAAAAAAGTTGAGAGGATTAATTGTAAAAATAGCAAAAGTTTTATGATTATTTTTGTAAATTTCCCAATTTTAAATGACTAAAATGTTAGGGATCTAAATGACTATACAACCAACATGTTGAATAATATTATTTTATTACATACAAGAGATTTAGAGTATTACTAAAATACTGTTTAAATTTTGCGTTTCAAATATTTATTTATATATCTACGTGATAAATAAATCAGTAAAAAAATAAATTATCCTTTAAAAGGATCTTCAAATAAAATAAATTAATATTATTTTAATCAAATCTTTTCTTTTATCAAATTTAATTACCTTCATTTTATTACTCCAACTATTTCATTTTATTACTCCAACTATTTTAGTCAAATCTTTGTTACTAACTAATTTTGTTGTTGATTTTAAAATAATAACAATTATTATTATTATTATTATTATTATGACGATGACGATGACGATGACGATGATGTTTTTCTCATTATGTTTGTCCAACTTAATTTAATGCATGCTAATTAAAAAACAACTTGTAGTTAATAAATAAACATAGAATATTAATTATAAAATTACTTGAAAACATACAACAATTTGAAGAAAAAATATTTGCTGAGATGTGTATGAGTTTAATAATATTTAATAGGGTAAAAAATATTGTTATATAGCTATTATTTTCTTGAAAAGAAAAATAAATAATAAGTATAATTTTTTTCTCTCTCCAATAAAAAATAATAAAATATTGATAGGAGAGAGAGAAACTCACTCAACAATATTGAAAGTGAAAAACATATCCCATTTAAAGAATCCTAATTAAAGTATTTTTTGAAGTATTTAATATTGATATCGCTCTTCAAATAAGAAGTAAAATCTTATTTAAAGAACTTTTGGAATGCTCTTAGAGATGAAACTGATTGATGAATGCCATATTAATTGTTTAATATTTAGAAGTTATAGTTTTACGAACATCAAATTGAAATATAGCAATAACTCCATGAAAACGAAAAACATCAAGTTCTCAGTTCCAATAACGTGCAAACTTTTTTTGTAATAAATTTTATTGGATTCTGAAAGTACATCGATTAGGAAATTGACTTAGCCTAATAATCTCAAAAGAAGTTCACTCAATAGAAAACCCGAAAACATTGATCAATAAGCTCTTATGATCAACTTTCTAGGCTCTTATTAACAAGACAAAGGAAGTTTAATTATATAGGCCAAACAAAATGTAAAAACATCCAGCTTATTTTGATAATAATGCAAAGCACACATAAAGCAAGCAGATTGCAGAAGCAAACATATAATTAGTTGCAGACATCAGGATTTGCCAGGAGATAGGCTTCGAGAGCCTTGACCATTGCTGCTGATTTTTCTTTGCCGGCATTGAATTGCTCTTCTGTGACCTCCAACTCACCTTTGGTGTAGAGCTTGCAAATGGTCTTGCAGATTGATCCTCCATCAGGAGATGGAAGCCATTGGTTATCGTATGAGATTTTCTCTAACTTGTCTGCCAAAATGGCGCCTTCAATAATGCTGTAGCTTGTTTTGAGATTCACTTTGTCTACTTCTTCAATCTTGTGCTTCACATCATTAACCTGTCCGCCTACATTTGGAAATTAATTTATGTACAATAATTAGCACTTTCAGCAATCTATTACATGATTTATACACTTCTAGCTTATAATCCACGGACTTGCATTCTCTGCTCATTTTAGCTTTCCATAGCTTTAAATCTTGAGCCACATGTATACTATTATTGGTTATATATGATTTTGATGCATTCTTTTGTTATTTTTGGTTTTATCCTCCACCAATCACATCCATTTATGTGCTCGGGTGAAAGCTAAGATGAGTAAAGAAGGATCCTGGATTGTAATCCGCAGCCTGCTGTAGAATAAATTATTTACTGTCAGGTAAGTGGATGGTTAGTGAATGTTATCTGTCAAAGAAAGTTTGGATGTTTACTAAATATCTTAACTTCTGAGCTTTTAAAATTAAGTAGAAATACAATGATAACTTCTAAGCTTTAAAAATAGGTAGAAACACAATGATAAACATGCATATTCTAAACGACACTTAAAATTCAAGCAATGCAACAAAATATGTTTATTAATAATTAATTAACCTTCAGCAAAGCAAGTGATCTTCTTAATGCTTCCAGCTCCTCCATCGCCTTCTACGACATCAATGTTCTTAATGGCATCTGGGAAAATCTTGGGGAAGAGTTGGTCAGATTCAAGGACCAAGGCCTTGAACATCCTGGCTGGGGGAACTGCATAAGTGTCGTTTGATTCAAAAGTGATGACACCCATGATAATCTTAATTAAGAAAGTTTGAAAAATGATAAAAGGAGGTAAATATATATAAATGAAGAGGACAAAGATATATAGACTGATACAGTGAGTTTCAATAAGCAAGAAGCTTTTGAGGTGATGAGGAGATGTAAGCAAGGGTGTATTTATAGATTGGCCGGAGCTCTCTGAATTGCTTATATACATAAAATAAATGATTTTTTTTTTTAAACAAGGAAAGTATATTTAAACTTTAAAGGGGTGTTTGTTTGTGTGAACGTGACTTCTTGTCCTATAAAATGTTTTCCAGTGGTTTGTAATCACTTGTGAAGATGCTTCTGTTTGGACTTTGGATAGGGCGGAAAAAACAATGAAATATTCTTATTTTTGTCTTAACCCTGAACTTCTAGATGGAAAGTTAAAATTTTAAATTTAGAAAATATTTTCACATATACTTCTATGTATTAGATATAAAAACCTAAAACCTAAAATTGTCTTCGTGTTAATATTTGTGGGAGCGGTAATATTTGTCTCACTTTGCACTTCTTGAATGGTAGGATGATGTACATGAGGTGCTTGGGCCTGCAGCAATTTTGCGCAGGGTGAAGCAATTGATTTGCATGGTCACTAGAAGTTGAAGAGTCACTAGCTACTGCAATGTGGTTGACTTAGGCATCCATTCATTTAGAGATGGAAAAGTTGTGAATTCATTTGGATCCTGCGCAAGAGAAGAATTTTATTTGTCAGTACAAGGAAAGGTATTTTCATTATAAAAAAAAATGTCTAGATATGTAGATATCGGGTTGTAGGCATCAAGGGTGGCTTTAAGTGTAGGCGAACAAGGCGATTGCCTAAGGTCCTATATTTTTTGAAGGCCTCATTTTTTTTTAGTGTTTCTTAATAGTTCTTTAATTAATAAAGATCTTTTTTTTTTAATTATGTATTGTAGAGAAGCCTATTAGACATCTTTATAATTAACAGTTATACCACAACTAAGAATTATTATTATTATTTTTTTTATAGAAAATCAATATTTGGTAACCTTAATGTTCAAGATATATAATTAATAAAATTGTTTAGCTATTAATTCATTCATTATTAGTTTTTCCAAAAAAAAAATTAATTTTTTACCTTTTAAGTTTCCTAAAAAAATTAAATTCTTTGACTTTTAATATTCCTTTTAATTTCCATTAAAACCTTGTAATATAATATAAAAATCAATAAATAAATAGATTTCTTGCTCTTTTTTTTTACAAAGAGAATTATTACATTCATTAATTCATGTAAAAAAGAAAAAAATTAGTTTCTTAAAATATAAAGTGCATATCTATTATTTCATAATCAATTCATTATCTCAACTTTATGCTATTCTAAATATTATATTTGAAAATAATATTGTTTTTATTTATTTGTTTGTTTATTTTTGTAATAATTTTAATGGAAGTAAAAAAGATATCTTCTTGGTTATTTTTTTAGGTTTGGTTTTTGAAAATTTTTAAGATATTTTTTATTACTATTAAAATTCAAGAGTTAAAAGCCTAATGAATTTTTCAGTCTTTTATATTTCTTTGAGTATTAAAATTGTAAAATAAAAAAAGGCCCCACAAAAAAATTTTGCCTAAGGCCCCATATACTTTAAAGCCGGCCTTGCTCATTTGCTATGATTTATTTGCCAATCGAGAATATCTCTTTGAATTTAAAATTTTCTTTTCCTCTTATGTCATTTGACTGTAATTGGAAACTTTTTTTTAAAAAAAAAAGTTAGATGGTTTCTTATAAGAAAAATGATAAACTTACAAGCTTCGTGTTTATATAGGGAAAGCAGATCGAGTATCTGCGTGTTTTTTATTTTTCTTATTCATATCTTTTAAGCTGAGGTTTATTGTGTTTAAAACTATTAACGTGTAATCGAATTTTTTTTTTAACTTGGAGTATTTTTTTTTCTTTTTTATTTTTAAATGCTTTAGTAAGTCTCAGTGGTACAAAAATACTATATTCATAAAAAAAGGTGTACACCTTGCTTGCGAGAGGGAGTTCTAGTAAGTAAAAATAGGCTAACTTGTTCAAATATTATAAGGTGTACTATTGACAATGACATGGATATGGATGTGATTGTTTATTAGTGATTATAAAAATTAAAGTAATAAAAAAAATAAAGATCTTCTACATATTTGAGTTTACAAAGATTTCGCGTTTGTATGTAAATATACATAACTAATGATGTACACATTTTTTTCAGGAAAAAAAAATAATGTGAATGTGGCTTTTAAAATATTTAAAAGCTAAGCAACACTAACACAAGTCAAGGGGGCTTTTCTTATTATAATATGTTGTGTAATAAAATTTATTTATTTTTAATTATACAGCTCTGTAAATGTTTATAGAATCCATTAGAAAACATCCCAAGTCCTCCGAAATAATGAGCAACCAGCCATATGTATAGTACAATTTCATATAACGTCAACAGAAGTGTAAGAATGAGAAAATGAAATAATGATCCTGAACAGAAAAGCGAAAAGAAGTCGTAAAATTTCTTGAATCAACTTTCGGTGTGTAGTGTGTACTCAAAAGTCATTATTTTTAAAATTGCGGATGTTCGAGATAAATTGAAATGGGCACCATAGGTAGGAACTTATCCTAACCCAAGTTAAACTAAAATGATCTTTCAATAAACCTTTACCTTTTGCCATAAAGCGCGGACGTCTGCAAATGACATTGATTTAATAAATATATATTAGTTAAGTTTTAATGACAAATCCTTCATTTTATTAAAATAAAGACCAAACTCTCATTTATAAAAGAATTTTTTTTAGGGTCATCTAATATAATTTTTTTATTTTATTGGGTCTAGGAGAAATTTTCCAAGAACTAGCCCGACCTACAATCATGACAAATGCAGACATTTAAATTAGAGAGGACTTAGTGTTAAAAATATGAGTTAATATTGTTTCTTTGAAATCTAAAACCAGCCGAAATTGCAACTCTAACATGAGAATAGAACTCCATAAATAGTAACTATTGGTATTATTCACGTCATTGTACAAGGGATCTGTTCATCCAATACTATTTATGGTACTATTCACTTAGCACTATTCACGGCATTTTTCATCCGCAACAATCATAAATTCATCAAGGTATGCACATTGCACTCTCCTTAAGACCAATTTTTGCTTCTTTAGGAAGATTTCCTGATGCATTAAGAATACAAATAATGCGGATCAATCTCTAAGATTCAATGACGTTATTGTTATGAGGTTGCACTCCAAACAACAGTGTAAAAAAGTAAAAGAAAAATTATAAAGAAAACATGAGGGAGGAGGAGAAGTCATAGAGGTTGTTGTGCCTTGAAAGCCTTTTATGAAATCATCTATAATCATTTTCTTAAATTCAATTCGAATTAGTCACCCACTTTCTCCTTATTTAATTTGAATTAGTTATCCATATATCTGGCAATTTAATTCAAATAATATAATCCAAATCACATCTCGATATGACTGAATTCTAGTTCAAATCAAATACAAAAGTGTTTGCTCTTACTTCCCTCTGATGTGGGAAATTAGTATTTTGAATTACTAATAAAATTCCAACACTTAATTCAAAATTTTATAATTTAATTTGGAGTACTTAATTTGTTTCACTATTCACTTGACTATATTTAAAGTCTCAAAAACTTAAATTATATATTATTTTTAAATTTTAAAAAATAATAATAAATATTTATTTTAAATATTGAAACTTTTAAATTTAAAAAAAAAATAAATTATTTATTTTAAACACTAAAACTCATTGTGGCTACATTTGTAAAGTTTCTTTTCAACTGGATACGCCCATACGCAGTGTACATTGAATCAACCATAACCAATGTCATTGATCTGAGGGTTTGCTTATAATACAGCCGTTGTGTCTCAGACAGTCACTTTTTATTATTATTATTTTTTTGTCTGAACCACGAGGTGGTCTGATACTCCATATCAGATGTTTTATTATCAGAATGTATATATAACCTATTTATATATGACATTATTTTTAAATTTAATAAGCCTTGTATTACAACAACAAAAACAACAATAATAATAGGTAAAGGGAATTTTTAACTCTTATCTCCTATATGAGTATTGTTGGTTTAAATTTGCAGTGAAAATATTTGAACCGCAGTTCTCATCCAACATATAGAATTAACATAATCTAGAAATTATACCTTTATTTTTTCATAGAAGTAATTTAGGTTGTCAATTCATGATCTGCCAATGCTAATTTTGTTAGATCACGATCTGTCACCAACGATCTTATTGGATCACGATTTGTCATCAACGATCTTTCAGGTTATGATTCAAGTTCGGCCTGCACTTGACATGTGGGTGCCATTAATTAAGTAGTTTACAATTTGATTTTGGGTAAATAACTTGTTGTTTTGAAATTAAAGTTCAAGGAAAGAACTATTGCTATTTCATTATCAATGGGCTACATATGTTGCCAAGTTGATTATAACCTATAATCACGAGGTAATATATGAGTAGTTTATCATTATTCAATACACAAAAAGCTAGTGGGTAATGAACATGGGTAACTTGAAATTGTAAATACCCAAAACACTAGAAATGTATCACATCAAAAATTGTAGAACAAACAGATTTAATTAGAATAAAGCATTTGGCAGAAACAAATTGTATCATATTGTCAGTTATGAAAAATTCTGAGTTAACCAACAAAAGCCAGAGATATGAGTAAATAAGAAATTATAGCGTGACCACCTACCTCCTTACGCCTCTAAAAAGAAGCAAATGTTCTTCCTCCACAAGGACCACATATAAAGCATGAACACTCCCATGCTTACCAGCAGCAATATTATGAAGTAAACAAGCTCATTGTAATGTGCGTCATGTTAAGAAATGAGTTGTGTTAAACATCAAGAAGGGTCAGAGAATACTGAGAGAAACGGTAGTTTTGTGATGTCGTTTCGGCTTCTCTCTCTTCATTTTAATATTTTTTATTATTAAAAATATAAAAAAGGGAGAAAATGACAAAAGACAGCCCACATCTATCGAATCCCCATCACTTCATCACTGTCTCTCTCTCTCCCTCTTGACGTTCATCCTCTCTTTGGCCTCACTCTCTGCGGCTCCCCATCAAGTTTCCTCACTCTCTCCGGCCTCACTCTCTCTAGATTCTATCATTTTCTCTTTTTTTATATTTTTAACAATAAAAAATTAGCATTCTACTGAGAAAGAGAGCGATGCACGATTCTTGAACAATTTTTTCCGTCGCGATCGTCCATCAAACCACTTGAAAATGAGCCAAGGGGGTTCTTAACTTTGACAACTCCCAGACTTTCAAGATTTAGAGTATGGTTCCAGTCCAAGCTATTGAATTAGTATTGGGATTCAATTCATTTGCTCTTCTAATTCAATAAGATAAAGAATTTAATTGGAGAAATGCCATTGATATCAGAGGAGCATATATATTGTTTTGATTTAAATATTGATATTTTTTTATTGTTAAAAAAAACAAGAAAATAGGAAGCCAAAATCCTAGCCTTGTGTTTGTACTTGTACTTTTCT
This sequence comes from Citrus cavaleriei, assembly GCA_030448935.1. Classification (NCBI taxonomy): domain Eukaryota; kingdom Viridiplantae; phylum Streptophyta; class Magnoliopsida; order Sapindales; family Rutaceae; genus Citrus; species Citrus cavaleriei. The sequence goes on along the minus strand of JAUJEM010000066.1, from coordinate 184,895 downwards.
CTTAAACATTATAAAGATGTAAAGGAAAATGCTCAGAATGGCAAGAGGCTGATGCACGTGATGGGCTGTCTTCTGTCATCATCTCCTTTTTTTATATACTTTTAAGAATAAAAAATTATTAAAATGGCGGGAGAAGCCAAAACGGCAGCTTCTCTCAGCATTCTCTCGACATTCTTTTTCTTTTTTTATCTTAACCACAAGGTATTTTGGGGAGAGCTCCAACTGTGGGAGGCACTTTTAAGCCCGTACTACAACCCATATTAGAAGTCCTCGCTCGAACCGGGAGGCACAAGTTCTCCCAACAAATGCGACTTTCCTGCGACTCGAACTGGGAAGCAAACCCAGTCAAACCACTTAAGGGGACTCCATTGCCAGTGGAGCCAATACTTTGTGGGTTTCTCTTGCCATTCTTGATAGTAAGCATTTTCTCTCAACATTCTCTTGCCAGATTCCTAATTTGTTAATGCTGTTTGAAATGCTGACCAAAGACTGGTGGTAGGATAACATGCACCCTATCCAATCCCACCACATGCATGGACACAAATTAATATAAGAAAAATATACAAAGGCTGGAAATTAAATAGGAGAAAGAGTATCAAAACCATGATTGCAAATCAGGAGTCCTACAAGCACATGTACTAACAAAAATAAGAAATAGTTTCTAAACTTAAAGCATAAGACAGTCTGCAAAGTAAATAACGCCAGAGAAAGAGAACAAACGTTCACCATTGGACACAATAATATTCCTTAAATAAAATGCTTGACCAAGTATGCAGCTAATTTTCTACATGTCTAAGAATGAAAAAACAATTGAACTATCGTGTGCATCACATAATATATGCATGGAATCCAAATGTTCTAAGCTGGATTCTTAGTTTTTTTCTCAAAATTCTTCATTTGGTTTCTTTCCCATCAATCGCTGAACTGCACTTCTTGTTTGTATACCAGTGTCATTCTCGGTTCTTCTTCCAATATTTTACTGAAGAAACGAAGTTCAATTACTAAACATAATGGCTCATTTTAACAAGATCTATACAGATGATATAGCACTCCTTGCTTTTACTAGTCAAACATAATGCCCTAAAAAAATCTAGACAATAAAAAATCCATAAAAATGCTTAGAGCAGTAGCAAATGATGAAATAATGACTAGACATGGAAAAGAAGTATCAACAAGTTCATCGAAGATGTCATCATTACCATTAGTTAGTTCCCATGAAGATAATACTTACAAAATTTATCAATGAGAGATACTAGCAAGAATGAGATTTAGCGTAAACAAATGATCTCTTAAAAAAATCATTATACCATATAAATACACAGCAATAATACCTTCCATTTCCTTTTATGCGTTTCATGCTTAACTCAATTAGTTGATTTATATTCAAAGACTAACAAACCTTTTGACAGCTAGAAACAATATATTGGGTAACACACAAACACACACACACACATACACACACCTAATTGACCTCTTACTTTCCCTGCTTGAGGCCAACCAACTAAGCTATTCACTGGAGGTATCTTCAAGAATAAATCATCTCCTAATACAAAATGTAAATGTATAGCTAAATGTGTGACACATGAATAAAGCTGCAATAATTGTTTACTGCCACCTCTTTTCAAGGCTACCATGAGTGAAATAATAAATAGAATTAGGATAGAAATAAAATCTTAATGAATACCTGCGATACCCAAGTATTAATATGCTTAGAAGTTAGAACATAATGACTGATGTCTGAAGGCATTTCAAAATGTGAAAGAACGAAAGTTGAAGACTTTGCAAAAATTCTGTTGTTCAAATATCAGAGCTGATATAATTCAACCATGAAATCGTGCACGATAAAGTTTCATTACAATAGAACAAACACAAGTAATCAAAATGACCATAATAGATATAATTAGGTCTGAACGGGTCAAAATGCATTAATATCCTTGCTTTCACAATCTTAAGTCTTAAAAGTTCAACACAGCTAAACATTTTAGAAATGTAAAAAAGGAAATGTAGAATCAGAGATGTAAATTAAAGAAACATCTCAGGGAACAACAGCATTCAGCCATCAACAAAGAAGACAGCTAATGCAGGTAGTTTGTTCAATTCAATCACGCTCCTCTTCTTCTACCAATTCCTTTCATTCAAACAACATAAATGCATAAGTATAATGCATTCATTCAACTAATCAATACATAATATAATACTCAAAAAAATAAATGCCTAGAAAATTAGTTAATAAGGAGAAGTGTTTGTTAATGGGATCAAAACAGGAGTGCTCGTTCCAGTATTCTCATATTCTAATTCTCCAATTCAACAAATTGGCATTCATTCTAATTCTCCAATCCGGAATTTTAAAGTGCGGGAACGTCCGGGAAAACGTATAAACCATGCGGTTTAAATGCTTTAAGTTTTAAGCCTTTAAAACTCCGTGGTTTTAAAGTTTTCCCTCACATTTTCTGCACTTTATGATCCCGGACCAAAAAACTACCGGAGAGAGACAAAGAGAGAGAGATGTTCCAATTCAGAATTTTAAAGTGTGGGAAAATTTAGCAAAATGCATAAAGCGTGCAATTTATGGGCCTTATCGGTTATATATATATGTCTGGTTTTGGATCTTAAAGTGCGGGAAAGGTTCGAAAAAACTTTAAAATTGCACGGTTATTTGCTTGAATAACTTGTGTCAAGGAACAAACAAAACCAGAAAAATAAAAAGAAAACAGAGCACGTATGACAGAGGAGAGAAGAAATATTTATTTTATTTTTATTTGTATATACCCTTAGTCTTACAATTGAGACATATATATATACTAGCTTCAATCCTTTGACAATAAGGAATTAATCTAATCTGACTAAATATTAAACTAGGATTCCTAATACGACTAAGATTAAGTAAACTTGAACATCACGTTAATTAACAATTCTCATATTCTAATTCTCCAATTCAACAAATTGGTAGCCCACACAGCAAACATTCTTATTAATATGTATATAGAAATGTTCCAATCCAGAATTTTAAAGTGCAGGAACGTCCGGGAAAACGTATAAATCATGTAGTTTAAGTGCTTTAAGTTTTAAGCCTTTAAAACCCTGTTGTTTTAAAGTTTTCCTGGACGTTTCCTGCACTTTATGATCCTGGACCAGAAAACTACTAATATATATATATATATATATTGAGAGAGAGAGAGAGAGAGAGATGTTCTAATTCGGAATTTTAAAGTGTGGGAAAATTTAGCAAAATGCATAAACTGTGCAATTTATGGGCCTTATCAGTTTTATATATATATATTCTAGTTCTGGATCTTAAAGTGTGGAAAAAGTTCGAAAAAACTTTAAAACTGCACGGTTTTAAAGTTTTTTCAGACTTTCCCACACACACACACTAGCTTATTGTTCAATTCTTGTAGTCTGGGCTGCAAAAATGTGGCACTTATTGTTGACAGTGGTGGAGAAAATTTTGCAATCAATCATCTTACGGCAGTGTAGGTGGTATCATTCATACATGTCAGGACTAAGTTTTATGAAGATGTTTCATTTTCTCTTCTACAATTCATTGCCCTCAAAACAAATGAAGGCGTGCATGACACAGTTTAATGTTAATGATTCATTTTTATAGACTCGCTTGAGGATGAAGTTATGATATTTTTTTAATTTCTCTAGATAACTTGATTCCCAAATGAATATTCTACTAGATTTATATTGATTCATGTCAATGTGTTGCTTCACTAGAAGATGTGTACTCTTTGGAAACTTAAATTGATTCTAGAAAATTTTGAAATTTGAAGTCTTTTTAGCACACAGTTGGACTGTCTTGCTGCTTGACACTTTTGACATAATTTGAAACGGCATGGCAAATTAGACTCTCAATTTTTCAAACTTGCTTATAACCATAAAGTGGTCAAGAAATACTGAATGCCTCTTTCTCTTTTTTGAAAAAAAAATTATATATTTTTTCACCCCTTTGTGTTTTTCTCCTAGAAGGTTACAAGCTTTCTATTAATTTTCTGGGTTCAGTGCTAAATCAAGTTACAAGATCTTATTCGTGATTCATTCTTCCTCTTCGTTATTAGTTGAGTGCTATAGTGTGAAGTCTTTGGTGGGGCTTTGTGGGGAAAAAAAATACTAGGTTTAATTATTCCTTCACATCTCGAGGGATCCCAGTTGGTCATGGATAAGAATGTCTATTATAGGTAGGGACTAGGGTAGGTTAAGCCGTTAATCACCTGTTGATAGAATTACACAATTATAATAAGCTCGATTTATAATATTCTACAAACTTAATTTATTTATTTTATCGGCAGCCACTGTAATTGTATTGATCTTATAATATTCTACAAGCTTATTTAAGTTTAATTATCCAAAATGTTAGGAAATTGAGCTTTTTCCTAAGATCACTCCAAGTAATTTGTGAAGCAACAAATAAACAGAAAAAATTAAATAGAGAATACACCAGTCACACAACACAAGATTTATGTGGAAAAAAACCCCAAATCCAAAGAAAAACCACGATCGTTGTTACAAGACAACCAGAGAAAAATATTCACTATGTGAAAAATTATTACAGCCACACTCTTGAAAATAATTTTCTCTCACCCAAGCTCCAGATACACCCAAAATACTAAAACTTCCTAATACTCATTTAATGCTTAACTTGCATTAGATTTCACACCTCTATAGAATTTTGAATGCTTCTCTCTGGGATGATAAAAAATGAGGGAGGGGCACCTCCTATTTATAGGCAAAAAACTTGCCTAAGAGCCTTCAAGTTTGATCAAATTTGGTGGCTTACCCACCAAATTTGATCAACAAATTTGGTCATGTTCAACCATGGCTGCTCCCATGGTTCAACCATGGAGGCTAAGGCCTCTACTTTGACACAAAACACCAGACCTGCATTACATGGAAAACTTGCGAAGTAGGGAGCACACATATGCGCTCTCCAATTTGGGTTGAACTAATTGTCAAGTACGTCACTACGTTGAATATATTATTTGTTCCTAGATTGCACATTCACACTTTACGTCTGGGTGCTATTGTTGGGGAAAAATCAGGTTTTTAAATTTATATAAAACCTTTTAAAGACCGCTCTCATATAATATATAGGAATTTGTAATCTAGAAATCGTACCTTGAAAATCCGATTTGGCTTTTTCCGTTGAAGTGATTTAGGCTCCTAGATCACGATCCGTCACCACCACTCCTGTTAGATCACAATCCGTCACCACCACGCTTGTTAGATCACGAACTGTCACCAATGATCTTCCAGGTTATGACTCAGGTTTGATCTGCACTTGACGTGTGGGCACCTTTATCACTACCAAAGCAACTAGCACGAGAAAATTTTTCTCTCAACAATAGAGAGAAAAATTTTTTTCTCTGATCTGTATAAAGTGGCTTCTCTAGTTTTTCTTTAGAGAAAATAAGCCTTTTATATCTCCCTTTAGTGAAAACCCTAAGCTCCAAATAATCAAAAAACAACACTCACGTTACTTGCTTTTTCTATAGGGGCCCTTACACACAAGCTAATTAAATGGAGCCTCCCACTAAATGATACATTTAGGCTTTTGACCCAAATAGCTAGTTATCCTACTTATTAGTCCAGTAGTGGTGCAGTCAATTAAATGAGCTAACCCGGGGATCATTTGGGAACATACAATAGTGGCTATAACAATTAGACCTGTAATTAAACTAGCCTAATTATTTAATTCCAAATCTACTCCACTAAAAGATTGGAATTGACCTCCATTATTGTATGCTTGAATAATAATTCTTCCCAAGCCACATTGATTTCTTTACTGCACAATCCTTTGTACCACATCATTAATTAAATCGATATCTCAACTGTCAAATCAATTTAATTACATCTTGTTCCTTGATACTTACTGGTTTTCTCTAATGATCATTTTCAACATACTAAATATGTTGACACACTCTGGCCAAAGAATTCTATGATCAAGTGCCGAAAACCCATCAAGAGATGTGTCGTACAAATTCTATATTGTTAATCCATAACTCCAATACTCATAATTGCTCCCACCAAGATACCGGGTAATCTTGACCATAAGTATGTGTCGTGCCCATTGGTAACTCAAATGGAATAACAATTACAATCATGAAATCATAACTAACTCAAGATTAAGATTACAGTAAAATCAATGCCTATGAGATTTAATAAGTCTGACAGTCATTTCAAGGTTAATTAAATCTCATATGTGATCCTGTTCAATGTAGTCGTACTACATCAATAAATTCATACATGATTAAGACAAATCATTCAATGAATTTATTACAGTCTATACCTAAATAAAGTGCCCAACTTTATTTATCAACTGCGAACTAAATTTATTTAATCATAAGATAACTTGTATTTATGTCTTCTGTGAATCCACATGGTGATCACATAAATACATATAATATGATTAAATGGACTTTAATAAAAATATTAATGCAATTAAGATATTTGAATAAAATACCTCATTAATTTTATTAATCAGAAAAAATGTTTATTACAATTAAATAAACACATATGCTTTTAAAGAGCATATTTTCCCAACAACTATATGATGTAGCAACCGTTATTCCAGTCAAAGATATATTGAACGTAGACATGTGCAGTCTAGGAACAAATATAGCACCCTTTAAACCTGAGCAAAAGTATATTACAATATATGTTTACAAAGTTGAAGTCTTTTTGGCATAAGCAATAGGGCTCTTCCAGGAAAAAAAATTAAATAAAAATAAATAAAAGTAAAAAGTAAGAAAGATTAGGAGATCTTTCAGATAATTAACCACTCAAAGTCCGACAATGCATTCCACAATCCAAAAGAGGTCGGCTGGCTAAATATAAAAGATTGTTAGTTAAAAGATTGTGTGCCGCATGAATTCAGCAATTGATCATAATTCAATTACATCGATCAAAAAGACAATACGTGCTTGTTTCAAACTATAGAAATATAAAAATAATCTTTGACCAATAAATAATTTATTTAATTGAGAAGAAAGCATTATTTTACAAAACAAAAAATTGCATCCTATTTAATAAAAACTGTTATATTAAAAAAAAAGTAGGAAAAGAAACTGATTCTAAGATTTTGCCACAAGAGTGGCATTAGGTAATTGGCCATTATAACTTATTGCAGAACATAATAAAAGAAAAATTAATTGTCATTGAAGATTTATAGCGACAGCAAACCCCAAATACGTTAGGGTAAACAGACAAAGCTAAATAGATGTTAGAGTGCAATTTATGCACTAGTTTTGCATTGTTTACTTCCCTCAATATCGATGTTTTGCACTTAATAATAGTGATTTACTTGTGTTTTACTTTTGTAGGTGCAATTCTATTGATTTGTGATAAAATTGAGCTATAAGATGATGTTTAAGGATGATTGTTCTCTTGGAGAAATTATGAGCGTCAGAAGAACTTTGTTGATAAGGCGTGGGTGCGTGCTGTTAACTGCGGACCTGCAGTTTTTAGTTTAACGTGTTTTGTATTTTTAGTTATTTTTGTAATTACGAATTTAATATTTCAGATATTAGTATTTTATTTTAAATAGAACTCTAGAGGAGAAGAGAGAGAGAGTCTTTTAAGGGAGGAATCTATTGTGAAAAAGTGGGGGAGATTGGAGAAAAGAAAGAAACCCTAGATCTAAATTTTTCTCTTCTCTCTATGAAGAACTAAACCTATTTTTCTGGTTGAAGGATAATGAAGCTTTGATTCATCACTACTGTGAGATCTTTCTTATGCTTTAATTGTTTTATTGCTTTTTGGGTATTTGTTTATTATCTGAATTATTTTCATGATTATGTTTGTTAATTAGATAATTGGCCACTATTTAATTATCAACTTAATCTATTGTCAATTAAAGGATTCATCGTATGAAGATTTTAATGTTTGTGACAAATAACATAGCAGTGAGTTGTCTATTGATTAGGGAGATAACCAACGGTCGTACCTTGGTTATCGACTAGTTAAGGAGAGATTGGCTATTAGAGGGTCTCAGTAGCTATAACCGGTCTATTCATAAGTAATAATAATATATATTTGAATCAATGATCAGTAGTCGAATCAAGCTGAGTTAATTCCTTCAACCAGAGCTTTCTCCAATTTGAATTACAACTTTAATTTGCATTCTTGTTATTTTAATTTGATTTTTATTATTGTCAACAATTCCCCCATTTTGCATTTTATATTTTAAAAGGATTTAAATAATTACCGATCTCTGTGGACACGACCCTGCTCAATCACTATACACAATTTATTTAGAGTATGTATTTATTTTTGCTGGCTTCGACAACCATCAAATTTTGGCGCCGTTGCCGGGGATTGGTGTCATTTATTTAATCCTTTTTTACGTTTTACTTGGTGTATGGTTCGTTCTTCTCGTACAGGTACACTTTCGTTTGATCCTGAAATTGAGAAGACAGCTCGCCAGCTGAGACAGCAGACGAAGGGAGCTAAGCAACGATCATCGTCGCCTTTGCATTCTGAAACAAATACGGTGCCTGATTTGGTTGAATCATCTAGCGATTCAGAAGAACAAGTGATGGATAGAGCTGAACCTGTAGAAAGAACTCTTAGAGAGTTAGCTGAACCAGACTTGAATCAGCAACCACTCTGCATTCAATATGTAGATTTGGAGGTAAATTTTGAATTAAAGTCTGGTCTTATTCATTTATTACCCAAGTTTCATGGTTTTGCAGGTGAAGATCCTCATAAACATCTCAAGGAGTTTCATGTTGTGTGTTCAAGTATGAAACCACAAGGCGTGACTGAAGAGCAGATTAAACTGCGTGCTTTTTCGTTCTCTTTAGATGGCCTAGCTAAAGACTGGTTGTACTACTTGCCTCATGGATCGATTACAGCGTGAAATGGTTTGAAGAAGCAGTTCCTCGAAAAGTACTTTCCTGCTTCAATAGCTGCCAACATCAGAAAAGATATTTGTGGGATCAGACAACTTCCTGGAGAGACTTTGTATGAGTATTGGGAGCGATTCAAACAATTGTGTGCCAGCTGTCCTCAGCATCAGATTTCTGATCAACTTCTTATTTAATATTTTTACGAAGGACTGTCATTGATGGATAGGAATATGATAGATGCTGCTAGTGGAGGAGTGTTGGTGAACAAGACCCCTACTCAAGCAAGGGAGTTGATCTCAAATATGGCTGCCAATGCACAACAATTTGGCAGCAGGCAAGATCCCACTTCAAGGAAGGTGAATGAGGTAAATATTTCTTCTGTTGAACAACGTTTAGATAAACTTACTTTTCTTGTGGAAAAGTTTGTTGTAGGTAATGTGCAACATGTGAAGACTTGTGGCATTTGTTACAATATGGGTCATTCAACTGATATGTGTCCTACACTAGAACCCGTTGAACAAGCCAATGCAGCTGGAGGATTTCCAGGCATGCCTCAGAGGAGGTATGATCCTTATGCACAAACATACAATCCGAGATGGAATGATCATCCCAACTTCAGCTATGGAGTTAGGCCATCAGGATTCCCACAACAGTATCCACCAAGACAACCAGCACCTCCACGGTCAAACTCCAAGTCAGGTATATCTCTTGAAGAAATTGTTAAATCACTTGCGACTAACGCTCAACAATTTCAGCAGGCAACTACAACAAGCATTCAGAATTTGGAGAGTCAAGTGAGTCAATTGGCAACTACAATGAGCCGTCTAGAGTCTCAAGTATCAGGGAGATTGCCTTCACAATCTGAGGTGAATCCCAAGCAAAACGCTGGTGCCGTCATCCTTAGAAGTGAGAAGGAGTTGCAAGAGCCTAGTAAGAAAGTGACAGAGCATGTAGAAGATAAGCTTGAAAAGAATGAATTGATGCCTAAATCTCAAGATGCGCAACCCACCAGAGCGAAACCCCTACCTATTGTGATACCTCCTCCTTTTCTAAGTCGGTTTGCAAAATCCAAGAATGAGGAACAAGAGAAAGACATTCTTGAGACATTTCGCAAGGTTGAGGTAAATATTCCCTTATTAGATGCTATAAAATAAATACCTCGATATGCTAAATTCCTTAAGGAATTGTGCACCTCCAAGAGAAAATTAAGAGGAGATGAAAGAGTTCACATGGGGGAGAATGTTTCAGCAGTTCTCCAAAAGAAATTACCTCCTAAGTGCAAGGATCCAGGTATGTTTACTATCCCTTGCAAAATTGGTAGTGTTAGAGTTGAGAAGGCTATGTTAGATCTATGAGCTTCTATTAATGTCATGCCTCGTTCTATTTATTCGTCTTTGAATATTGGTGCATTAAAAGAAACTGGCGTGATAATTCAACTAGCTGATAGGTCTAATGCATATCCTGATAGGGTATTAGAGGATATCTTAGTACAAGTTAATGAGTTGGCTTTTCCTGCTGATTTTTATGTACTTGATATGGAAGAGGACAACTCCTCTAATTCTGTCCCAATTTTGCTAGGAAGACCTTTTCTTAAGACTGCTAGAACTAAAATGGATGTACATAAAGGGACTCTTACTATGGAGTTTGATGGAGAGGTTATAGAGTTCAATATGTATGATGCCATGAAATATCCGAGTGAGGAACATTCGGTATTTTCTATGGATGTTATTAACCCTATAGTGCAGGAAGTTTTTATTTGGATGTTGAAGATTCATTGGTAGCAGCTTTAAATAACAGTTTGGGCCTCAAAGGATTGCAAAAGGATGAAAATGAGTTTGTTTTAAATTCTGTTTTGCAAGAGACAATTTATGAATTAAATTCTTTGAGAACTTTAACTCATCATATGTCTAATATTGAATTACCTTCATCTCATGCAAAACTTCTTCCATCTATTTTGCAGGCACCGAAAATAGAGCTTAAACCATTGTTGAGTCATCTAAAGTACATGTTTCTAGGAGATGATGAGACACTTCCGGTGATCATCTCTTCAAAGCTTAGTACTTTAGAGGAAGAGAAACTTATTAGAGTGCTGAAGGATTACAAAAAGGCTATTGGGTGGACAATTCCAGATATTAAAGGGATAAGTCCGTCCACGTGCATGCATAGAATACTGCTGGAGGAAGATGACAAACCTTCAATTCAAGCTCAACGCCGTTTGAATCCACTCATGATGGAAGTAGTGAAGAAAGAAATTCTAAAACTTCTTGATGCAGGTATAATCTATCCAATTTCGGATAGCAAATGGGTAAGTCCGGTACAAGTGGTACCGAAGAAAATTGGTATAACAATTGTTGAGAATTCTTATGGTGAGTTAGTACCTACCCGAGTTCAGAATGGGTGGAGGGTTTGTATTGATTTTAGAAAGCTTAATTCACTCACTAGGAAGGATCATTTTCCTATTCCTTTTATTGATCAGATGCTTGAAAGGTTGGCAGGAAAATCTCACTTTTGTTGTCTTGATGGCTATTCAGGTTTCATCGAGATACAGTTGCGCCTGAGGATCAGGAGAAGACTACCTTCACATGTCCTTTTGGAACCTTTGCGTACCGACGTATGTCATTTGGTCTTTGTAACGCTTCCGCCACTTTTTAGAGGTGCATGGTCAGTATTTTTTCAGACTATGTAGAAAACACTATAGAGGTATTTATGGACGATTTTACGGTCTATGCTGATTCTTTCGATGATTGTCTCTATAATCTGAAGAAAGTGCTTGAAAGATGCATTGAAACAAACCTTGTCTTGAATTATGAAAAATGTCATTTTATGGTAGATCAAGGCATTATTTTGGGTCATGTAGTCTCTGCTAGAGGAATTGAGGTAGATAAAGCTAAGATAGATGTTATTAAATCTTTACCTTATCCCACATGTGTGCGGGAAGTTCGTTCTTTCCTTGGTCACGCAGGTTTCTATAGACGATTTATCAAAGATTTTTCGAAGATAGCTCAGCCTTTATGCAAGCTTCTTCAGAAAGATGTGACGTTTGATTTTAATGAAGCATGCAAGGTAGCATTTGATAAGCTTAAGGAGTTATTGACTTCAGCTCCAATTATACAGCCACCCGACTGGAGCCTCCCTTTTGAGATAATATGCGACGCCAGTAATTATGTTGTTGGTGCTGTTCTCGGACAAAGGGTTGGAAGAGCTGCTCATGTGATATATTACGCATCAAGAACACTTGATAGTGCTCAGTGCAATTACTCAACAACGGAAAAAGAACTTTTAGCTATTGTTTTTGCTTTAGAAAAATTCCGTTCATATTTATTGGGTACTAAAGTGATTGTTTTTTCTGACCATGCAGCTCTCAGATATTTGCTCGCCAAGATGGAAGCGAAACCGAGACTTATCCGCTGGATCCTACTGCTTCAAGAGTTCAACTTGGAGATCCGTGACAAGAAAGGAACAGAAAACTTAGTTGCAGACCACCTTAGTAGATTGACCACGAGTGAAGAAGCAGCACCTTTGAAGGATGAATTTCCAGATGAGCATCTCTTTGTAACTCAAGGTATGGTTCCTTGGTACGCTGACATTGTCAATTACTTAGTTACAAAAACACTACCTAGTGATCTGACGAGGGCTCAAAAAGATAAAATTAAGAGCGATGCTAAATACTATGTTTGGGATGACCCTTACTTGTGGAAACATTGCTCTGACCAAGTCATCAGAAGGTGCGTGTCTGAGTTTGAAATTCCTTCTATTCTTCAGTTTTGTCACTCATATGCATGTGGTGGTCATTTTGGTCCCAAAAGGACAGCATCCAAGGTGTTAGAATGTGGTTTATTTTGGCCTACTTTATTTCGTGATTCATACATGTTTTGTAAGTCGTGTGAGAATTGTCAGAGGACTGGTAATTTAAGTCATAGAAATCAAATGCCACTTACCCATATTCTTGTATGTGAAATATTCGAAGTGTGGGGCATTGATTTTATGGGACTTTTTCCCTCATCTTTTGGCAATGCTTACATTCTTTTAGCAGTGGATTACGTTTCTAAGTGGGTAGAGGCTAAGGCCACCCGGACTGACAATGCTAAAGTTGTTGTAGATTTTGTCAAGTCTAATATTTTTGCCAGGTTTGGTGTACCGAGAGCGATGATAAGTGATAGAGGCACTCATTTCTGTAATCGAGTGGTGGAAGCTTTGTTCAAAAGATATCATGTTACCCACCGAGTGTCTACCGCCTATCATCCACAGACAAGTGGACAAGCTGAGATATCAAACAGAGAAATCAAGTTTATTCTTGAAAAGACAGTTAGTCCAAATCTAAAGGATTGGAGTTTGCGATTAGATGATGCATTATGGGCGTATCGCACCGCTTACAAAACTCCCATAGGTATGTCTCCTTATCGTTTAGTATTTGGTAAGCCTTGCCATTTACCTGTAGAACTTGAGCACAGAGCATACTGAGCGGTTAAGCAATGCAATATGCGGATGGATGAAGCGGGAAAGCAGAGGAAGTTGCAGCTGCAAGAGTTGGAGGAGATTATAAATGAATCCTATGAGAGTTCGCGATTTTACAAGGAAAAGACGAAGACATTTCATGACAAAATGATTTTGAGAAAGGAGTTCTCTGTTGGTCAAAAAGTTCTTCTTTTTCATTCTAAACTTAAACTTTTTTCTGGTAAATTACGTTCTCGTTCGGTAGGACCTTTTATTATTACTAATGTTTTTCCTCATGGTGCAGTTGGGATTCGGAGTTCGACCTCTGATAAAGTTTTTAAGGTTAATGGTCATCGTTTAAAACCTTTTTATGAAGGTTTTTCGGTGAATATTGTGGAGGAAATGGCTCTCGAGAGTCCTATTTATGGAGATTGATGGATAAATGTGTCTAGCCAAAGACATAAAACAAAGGCGCTTTTTGGGAGGCAACCCAAATGATTTATTTATGTTGGTTTTTGTTATATCTTCTTTTAGTTTTGATTCAGATTTTTTTTTTAAAAAAAATAATGTGTTTGCTTATTTTGGTCAGAAAAAATTTTTTGATAAGGCGTGCCCACGTCTTAACTAATAAGTACTTCTGTAATTTTTAAAGTAAAATAGTTTTAAGGCGCGCCCACGTGCTTATTAGAAAAGTACTTCTGAAATTTTTAGTGTCTCAAAGTGATTCATCACTAAAAAAAAAAAGATTTTTTTTCCCTTATTTTCTTTCTTATATATATATATATTTTTTATTTATTTATAAAAAAACAAAAAAAAGTTTTTTTTCCCTTTCTTTTCTTTCTTATATATATATATATATTTTTTTTTTTTATGTAAAAAAAACGAAAAAAAAAAAAAGAAATTGAAAAATACTGTTCACAAAATCCCTAATGCACAAAATTGGTTTACTTCTCCAAATCACCTTCACCGACCGACGCAACCAAGAAGCACCAGCAGCTACGCAGCCCGCGCGAGATCCGGCGGCCCGCCAAGCACCGCTCTGTCGATTCCACCGCGGCCAGAAGATCCAACAAAAAGCAACCCGCGGCGGTGCACCAATTCCACCAGCGCCTTGCTTCACCCGCCATGCAAAGAAGCTCAAACCATCACCATTAATGCAAAGCCGCATCCCGCGCGCAAACAGTAACGCAACTAGCAAAGCGGCTCCATCGGCCTCAGCCTTGCGCATCAGTCCTGCGAGCGCAACGCAACGCAACCAGCGCCACCTGCAATGCAACCAGCCCGCGCGCAGCAAGCTCCAACCATCACCATCGAGCGCAGCAAGCTCCAGCCGAGCAGCAATCGCAACGCAACCAGCCTACGCCCTGTATTCCAACCGGGTAAATTGAAATCCGTGAGTGCAATTATTGTAACAATGCCGAAGAGGAAAGCATAAACTTCCAAGTCATCTAAAAAGACACCCGTCGCAAAGAAATCCAAGATTGCCGCTCCCACTACGGTTCCATGGAACACAATTTCAGATTCACGCCAAGCCGTGAGACAAAGATCGAAACATGGAAAAGGCATGAGTGTTTTGCCACTTGCGGAATCCAATCTCGGAGGGTGCCTCGCATTCGCGACTCAACAAGAGAAAGAGAGGTACAAAGATATTTCCATGCGCAAAATACTTCCAGCTAAGTATATTCATTACCCAACTCTTGAAAAATTGAATGTTAAGGATAATTTTGATTCTTTGATAGATAAGATTGGGTTGCGTAAGTTTGTTGATGTTGATTGTTTGGGTTATGTTGAGTTGATTAGGGAGTTTTATGCTACTTTTCAATTTAATATGCCGAATGATTTTACTTTGCATACCCCGGATGTCATAAAGTTTAGGTTAATGAGACGAAATTTTTCACACTCTATCACGGATTTTAACCTAGCTTTAGGATTCATTGATGATGATTATTCTTCTAGTGATGCATATTTAGGAACAACTTGTGACTTTAGCGAAAATTTTGAGCCTTATGGTCTTTGGCGTAATTTATCTGTTCATCACAATGCCTATGACCCGAGTAAATCAAAGAGTTCTTTCTTACGTGATCTGTTTTTGGCTGTGTGCATCGATTCTTAGCATATAATTTTTTAGGAAAGAAAGATCACTCAGGAGTTTTCTCTAAAACTGAATTTTATTTTATCTGGTGCATGTTAAATGATGTGAGACCTAATTTAGGTTTTTGGTTAGCGGATCAATTTCAAAGTGTGCTTAAACGGTATAGGACTTTATTTCTTGGTCCATACATTACTCTGTTAGCTATAAACCTATTTGTGCTTGATCCTGACAATAATGATTTACATCCTGCTTGCAAAAAGGAATTTTTGGATATGTCTGTGTTTGAAAGAACAGGTGTGGTCGAATTCAAGGAGGGGAGATTTCAGTTTACTGAACCAGGACCCACTCAACCTCCAAAGAAGCTTTATGCTAGGAGTGGTGCTACCTTTGATGACGAGTTTGACAACAACACTGCTGCCCCGCCAACTATTCCTTCTACATCCGCACCACCTTTGAGCATTCAGTTAGAGAAAATGGAGCACAAGCTGAACAAGATGGAGCAGAATTTGGCCGCATACTTCGAGAGTGTGGGATTTATCCCACCATTTCCGCCAAGCCCATAGACGTTATGTGGATCAAAGCTCACAATTCAGGGAAGTTTTTTTTTGCCTTTAATCTTTTATCCTTACGCTTTAATTTTTATGTGAGCTTTGATTATCTTACATTGGGGACAATGTAAGTTCTTGGTATGGGGGAGGGATTTTTGCATTATTGATGTCTGGAAGTATTATTTTCACTCTACTCATCCTTAAATGATTTTGGAGTTAGTATGCTTCATATATTATTAATTTTATTTTCTTTTCTCTCTCACTACTCTTTTCCCATCTATCTCAAATTATTTACATCTATTTTTTTTTCTATCATACTCTTTCATCACTCACATTTTATCTTTCATTTTTTTACTACATACATCTTTCTCGCTTATTATCCTTTTTACCTTTCCTTTCATATCTCACTCATACCTTCTTCTCATTCTACACCACTATTGATGGTTGATTCATTTGAAGAGTGTACATGATTTGATGGCAAATTTACCAACTTTGTGAGGATTTGAGCCTATGAGCAACCACTTTGCTCTAATTATTTTTGTTATGTGAATATCAATCTTAGTTTGTTTATTCTAGAACTTGCTTTGTTATGCATGTTGAAGCCGCATTACGGGATTTTATGCATTAAAATGATAAGGGCAAACCATTTACTATTTTTCTATTCTCGCATTTTCTTTTTTCTCTACCTGAAGACCTTTATTTGCTACCTTTGTTTGAGCCTTAACCATTACTCATCTAATTCTCTCCGTCTACTTAACCATTTTTCTTCCTTTTGAGCCTCAATTTAAGGAGATTTTTGGACTCATTGTGTGGATATATTTTGTTGCTTTTTCTACCTTGTATTAAAGTTTCTCAATTAGATCAACAAGCATTATGCTTGAATTAAATTGTGCAAGGTTCGTTTCTTTTGTTTGATTAAAAAAAAAACAACAACAAAAAAAAGAAAAAAAAAAGAGAAAAAGAAAAATAAAAAAAAAAGTTTACATTCTTGGTGACTTGAGTAGAAATAAGCATTTTGATATCATAAGTTCATTCAATGAGTTCATTCTTCTCGTATTGATCTCTTTTTCTTTCATAGACTTTTCTTTTTCATTTAACCTATTTAACCCCATTACAACCCTTTTAAGACCCTTAGATTTTTGCATTTTATTCATGTTTTGTGGATTGAGATGTGATATATAAGCAAGCTTATGGTAATAGCATTCTTTGATTTGATTTGAGTGCATAAATGACACCCTAAACACTTTGAGTGCATGGAGTGAAGTCAATGAGAGGGCTATTAAATCTTGTTGCACTTGAATTTTGAATGGATCTTCTTGGTGGTTGAATGTTTTTATTCTAGCTTATGAGATTCTATGCTTTAAAATCCTTGCCTCTCGAATGTTGTTCGACTTAAATTCTTGAGGTATGCTTACTTAAAATTGTTTTTGGATGAGTTGAGATGAGAATTGAGTGGAGATTTGGGATTAGTCTTGAGTTATATGCTTGAGGACAAGCATCATCTTGGTGTGGGGGAATTTGTTAGAGTGCAATTTATGCACTAGTTTTGCATTGTTTACTTCCCTTAATATCGATGTTTTGCACTTAATAATAGTGATTTACTTGTGTTTTACTTTTGTAGGTGCAATTATATTGATTTGTGATAAAATTAAGCTATAAGATGATGTTTAAGGATGATTGTTCTCTTGGAGAAATTATGAGCGTCAGAAGAACTTTGTTGCTAAGGCGTGGGCACGTGCTGTCAACTGCGAACCTGCAGTTTTTAGTTTAACGTGTTTTGTATTTTTGGTTATTTTTGTAATTACAAATTTAATATTTCAGATATTAGTATTTTATTTTAAATAGAACTCTAGAGGAGAAGAGAGAGAGAGTCTTTTAAGGGAGGAATCTATTGTGAAAAAGTGGGGGAGATTGGAGAAAAGAAAGAAACCCTAGATCTAAATTTTTCTCTTCTCTCTATGAAGAACTAAACCTATTTTTCTGGTTGAAGGATAATGAAGCTTTGATTCATCACTACTGTGAGATCTTTCTTATGCTTTAATTGTTTTATTACTTTTTGGGTATTTGTTTATTCTCTGAATTATTTTAATGATTATGTTTGTTAATTAGATAATTGGCCACTATTTAATTATCAACTTAATCTATTGTTAATTAAAGGATTCATCGTATGAAGATTTTAATGTTTGTGACAAATAACATAGCAGAGAGTTGTGTTGTGAGAATAAACAATCTAATTTAAATGAACCATCGTATGTGTTTGTTGATTAGGATTTGGGTCTCTCTGGTTTTTCAGGCTGTCAATTGATTAAATCATATGATCGTATCTAGGGTTGTATATTGATTAGGGAAATAACCAACGGTCGTACCTTGGTTATCGACTAGTTAAGGAGAGATTGGCTATTAGAGGGTCTCAGTAGCTATAACCGATCTATTCATAAGTAATAATAATATATATTTGAATCAACGATCAGTAGTCGAATCAAGCTGAGTTAATTCCTTCAACCAGAGCTTTCTCTAATTTGAATTACAACTTTAATTTGCATTCTTGTTATTTTAATTTGATTTTTATTATTGTCAACAATTCCCCCATTTTGCATTTTATAGTTTAAAAGGATTTAAATAATTACCAATCTCTGTGGACACGACCCTGCTCAATCACTATACACAATTTATTTAGAGTAGGTATTTATTTTTGCTGGCTTCGACAACCATCAATAGATTATTAAAACTCTGTGAATTGAAAAAATAAATAATGAATCCAGAACAGTGTTGAAATTTCCTTGTGTCAATAAGTTGCTTTTATGGTCCTAGTTTTTAGGAAGTTTGTTGGTAATGTTATTTGCAAGATTGTGTTTACCTAGTCTTTAGGCTATAGTTACTGGAAAGTGGTCACGAGATTTCTTTGAATAATGGCTGCTATTATTTCGTTAAGTTTGTTCATGTAACGCCTATAAAAGGCAACCTCATTGTGAATAAAATGTGTAGTACTTTCATCCATTTATCCTTGTTTTGAGTGAACTATTTCATATTCACTTATAACAGTGGTATCAGATCTTGAATTAGAAAAGTGGGATTGACAGAGTTAGTAACAGCAGCTTACTTGGCTCTTTTTTCACTCGTGTTGCAGCAGCAGAAATTCATGGCTTCTGAGAATTTTATTCAACCTACAATTCCCTGCTTTGATGGTCACTATGACCATTGGAGCATGTTGATGGAGAATTTCTTAAGGTCCAAGGAGTATTGCAGGTTGTTTCAACTGGAATAATTGAACCACCAGCCGATGTTGTTTTAACGGATGCTCAGAAAATAGAGCTTGAAGGGCAACGATTAAAGGATCTCAAGGCAAAGAATTACTTGTTCCAAGCTATTGACCGCTCAATCTTGGAAACAATTCTTAACAAAGACTCCTCCAAACAAATTTGGGAGTCCTTGAAAAAGAAGTACCAAGGGACAGCAAGGGCGAAGCGGGTACACCTCCAGACACTTCGAGCTGAATTTGAATCTCTACGAATGAAGATGGGAGAGTCGGTCTCATCATACTTTGCAAGGACAATGGCAATCGCAAATAAAAGACGAATTCATGGCGAGCAACTCGAGGATGTTATCATAATTGAGAAGATTCTTCGATCTTTAACAGTAAAATTTAACTATATTGTTTGTGCGATTGAGGAATCAGGGATATTGACACACTTTCTATTGATGAATTGGAAAGCACTTTGCTAGTCCTGAGCAGAAAGTAATCCGACAGGATAAGGAAGAACAGGCATTACAGGCAGCAGCAAATCTCAAACCAACTGGAGGGGGTAAAGGAGGCTGGAAAGGCAAGAATGGGCAGAACATATTAGAAGAAAAGGTTGATGATTCTCAAGGAAAAGGAAAGGATTATGATGGTCAGAATTCGACAGGACAGAAACCAAAGTCTAAAGACAAATCGAATGTTAAATGCTTCCGTTATTAGAAGTATGGTCATTATCGATCCGAGTGCCGTACTAATTTAAATAAGAATCGTGGCGAGAAATCTAACTTTGCAGAAAAGGAGGAAGAAGAAATTTCCCTTCTTATGGCATGTCATACAAATGAGAAAAGTCACCAAAATCTATGGTACTTACATACCGGTTGCAGCAATCATATGTGTGGGGATAAATCTGCTTTTTTTGACTTGGATGAGACTTTTCGAAATACTATAAAATTTAGTGATGACTCCACAGTTTCTGTCATGGGGAAAGGAAGGGTTGCAATCCAAACCAAGGAAAGTTCTCATTCTATCTCAAATGTTCTATTCGTTCCTGAACTGAAAACTAACCTTCTCAGTGTTGGCCAGTTACAAGAAAAGGGGTATGAGATCTCTATCAAGGAAGGAGTTTGCCGAATCCACGATGAAAAATTGGGCTTAATTGCTCAAGTGAAAATGACGGCAAACAAAATGTTTCCATTGTATCTTCACCATATTACACACTCATGTTTTGCTGCAAATTTCAAAGATACAGCATGGTTATGGCACTTTCGTTACGGGCATCTTAGTTTTGGTGGATTGAAAACCTTGCAGTAGAAAAATATGGTGGTAGGCCTTCCACAATTTGAGCAACCTTCCCAGCTTTGCAAAGAGTGTATTGTCAGTAAGCAACATCGAGATAATTTTCCAAAAGGAAAATCCTGGAGGGCAAAGAAAGTGCTGCAGCTAGTGCATTCTGACTTATGTGGGCCAATCAAGCCAACATCAAATGGAGGTAAATAATATTTTATCTCATTTATTGATGATTTTAGTCGAAAAACCTGGGTTTATTTCTTGCGAGAAAAATAGAAAGCTTTCACAGCCTTTCAAATGTTTAAAGCACTAGTTGAAAGAGAAGCTGACAGCCAAATTAAAATATTGCGTACTGATCGTGGTGGAGAGTTCAACTCTCAAGAATTTGGAAGCTTCTGTGAAAATCATGGAATTAGAAGACAATTGACAGCAGCCTACACACCTCAGCAAAATGGTGTATGCGAGAGGAAAAATCGTACAATTCTTAATATGGTACGAAGCCTTCTGCAGAGGAGTGGTCTTCCCAAAAGTTTTTGGCCTGAACCAGTTGTTTGGAATGTTTATATTTTGAACAGAAGCCCCACAATAGCTGTTCAAAATATAACTCCTGAAGAAGCATGGAGTGGATGTAAGCCGACAGTAGATCACTTTCGGGTATTTGGATGTATAGCATATGTCCACGTACCAGATGAGAAAAGAAGAAAATTAAATGACAAAGGTGTAAAGTGCATTTTTCTTGGTGTTAGTGATCATTCAAAGGCCTACAAATTATATGATCCCATCATCAAGAAAATTGTCATTAGTCGTGATGTCATTTTTTATGAAGAGAAGACATGGATGTGGAGATGCAGTTCTGTTGGGCGTAAATTCGGCCAGATTTCGATGGTGAAATTGAAGAAAATTCCACAGCAACTTCAGCCTTCAGCAGTCTACCTCTGACTGCCGCAAAATAGAGTCTCGGCGAAAACTCCACCCAGAACAAAATGAACTTGATGAACAAGTTGAAGCTCTGATTCACGTTCTCAACGTGATAGAAGAAGAAGGCCTGCATGGATATCAGATTATGAAGTAACATGATTTAACACTCTTGAGAATCCACTCATACACTTTGCCTTGTTTTCAGAATGTGATTCTACAACTTTTAAAGAAGCTGTCAAAGAACAAAAATGGCTAAAAGCCATGGACGAAGAAATTCCATTTGAAAAAAATAATACTTGGGAGTTGACTAAACTTCCAATGGGGCAGAGGAGAATAGGAGTCAAGTGGGTTTACAAGACAAAATTGAAGGAAAATGGTGAAATTGATAAATACAAGGCACGCCTAGTCGCCAAAGGCTACAAGCAAGAGTTCAGCGTGGATTATAAAGAAGTATTTGCTCCCGTTGCAAGACTTGAAACGATAAGATTGATTATTGCTCTTGCAGCACAAAATTCATGGCATGTTTTTCAACTGGACGTGAAATCAGTATTCTTGTATGGGGAGCTACAAGAAGAGGTATTTATCGAACAACCTCATGGATATGTGAAATTAAGCAGTGAGCATAAAGTCTATAAATTGAAAAAAGCTCTATATGGACTAAAACAAGCACCCCGAGTTTGGTATAGTCATATAGATGCTTATTTCTTGAAGGAATGTTTTCGAAAATGCCCATATGAGCATACTATGTACACAAAAATTGGAGATGATGGGAAAATGCTTATGGTATGTTTAGATGTAGATGATTTGATTTACACGGGAAATGACACAGTAATGTTTGAGAAATTCAAGGAATCCATGATGCTTGAATTTGATATGACTGATCTTGGTTTGCTGCATTATTTTCTTGGCTTAGAAGTCATACAATCTGATGCTGGAAATTTTATTTGTCAAAAGAAATATGTGGAAGAGATCTTAGAAAGATTTCAAATGAAGAACTGCAACTCTGTCACTACTCCAATTGAAAAAGGATTGAAGCTTGTTAAGGATCCTGCAGGAAGAATAGTTGATAGTACCCTTTACAAACAGGTTGTTGGAAGTTTGATGTATTTAATGGCAACTCGACCTAATATAATGCATGCAGTTAGTTCCATCAGCAGATATATGGAGCGTCCAAGAGAGGATCATCTTTTAGCAGCAAAGAGAACTCTTCGATACTTGCGTGGTACTGTTGAATTTGGGTTGTTCTACAAAAAGGGTAAAAAATCAGATTTGTATGGCTTTAAAGACAGTGGTTATGCTGGAGATTTGGATGACAAAAGAAGCACATTTAGATATGTATTTATGTTTGGTTCAGCAGTTATTTCATGGTCATCTAAGAAGCAACCGATAGTTACTTTGTCAACAACTGAGGCTGAGTTTGTTGCAGCAGCTTCTTGTGCATGCCAACCACTTTGGTTGAGAAATATTATTCATGAACTTCAGTTTAAGCAACCAGAGTCAACACAAATCTTCTGTGATAATAGTTCAACAATTAAACTTTCAAAGAATCCGGTTCTACATGGAAGATGCAAGCACATAGATGTGAGATACCATTTCTTGAGAGACTTGACAAAAAATGAAGTCATTGATCTTGTTTATTGCAGGAGTGAAGACCAAGTTGCTGACATCTTTACTAAACCCCTCAAATTAGCTAGTTTTTTGAAGCTGAGAAAGTCACTTGGAGTTTGCAAATTGCAATTTGAGGAAGATTCTGCAGAATGTTTAAACTGAATGTTAATAACATTTAGTTTAAGGGAGGGATTGTTGGAATTTCCTTGTGTCAATAAGTTGCTTTTATGGTCCTAGTCTTTAGGAAGTTTGTTGGTAATGTTATTTGCAAGATTGTGTTTACCTAGTCTTTAGGCTATAGTTACTGGAAAGTGGCTGTAGTATTTGCTGAATAATGGCTGCTATTATTTCGTTAAGTTTGTTCATGTAACGCCTATAAACACTACTAGAAAAATAACTTTTACTGATACTTGTCTTGTGATATTTTTCTAAAAAGTATCAGTAATTACATATATTTGGGTTATTTCCGTGTTTAACAAACAAATGTCACTAATTACTGATTCTATGGTGTTTGTAGATTAAACATCAGAGATCGTCGACACTAAGGTATCAGAAACAAAAAAAAAATCTATTTTTGTTTTAGCTGCGACTCGAACCTAGGACCCAAAACTAAAGTGCTTTATGTTCAACCAACAAACCACCAGGCCAAATTCATAAATTAGTTTGTGTTGAACATGTTGAAATTATCAAATTAAATTAATATAGAAAACAACAATATAAAAGGAAAAGCAAAAAACCCTAAATCAACGTAAACATAAAATTCCCTTACTCCTAAATCCATGGCCAGCCGCCTCATCTCTCTGGCAATATCCTTCTTCTTCTTCATACCTCTAAAAATTCTCTTCTTCGAGCCCTAAAATTCAAGGGTCCATGCCATAAGAAATCCTAACACCACTGCTCAAATTCTAAGACCCATACCATACGAAACCCTAACGATCTACATTATGCAAAACATCCACCAAGACCCGCTTTAGATCTCCACATTTTGCTCATCCGTATATGCCATTTGCTTAGGCTTACTTCTTTGCTTCTCCCACCCAAATATGTATATACTTCCTTTCCTTTGAATGCAAATTGTGTGTGTGTATAATTTATTGTATCTTTCGACATCAATATTATCTAATATATTACAACAGTATGGCATTTCACCTGAAAGAATGCAAGCAAACCAGGAGCTAGCTAAGTTTTTTAAGATCTTAACAACAAGCGTGGATGAATATAATAAGGTACAAAAGTAAATATTCCTTTGTTGAATTTATTTTATATATAAACACAGACTCAGGATATATGCCTAAATGCTTGATATTTTAATGGAAATTTATCCAGTGTTATCAATTCTAACTTCTGTTATTAATCATTATCAGGTCTATGTCTCGACTGTGCAAGCTTATAACTATCCTGTGACCGCCTTCCAATGGCATCCAGAGGTATTAACTTCAATGCTCTTAACAGTGATTTTAGCTGCACCCCATTTACAAAATTGATAAGCTTAATATGGCAGACTGATCTGGTTAATCAAACCTTTTGAGCGACATTTGTGTGCTAAACTCTAGATGTGTGTGATGTTGTGGACAAGCTGTCTGGCAACACTATTTATTTCTCTCAAGATGATTTGATTTCAGGCCAAGCTACAATTTTTTTTTGGTATTCATGTCATGTGTTACATCTTTCTGGTCAAGCTCTGTTTCTGTGTGGTCTATGAGAAAATATTTTTTTGTATTCATCCTGTTTCTCCAAGTCAGGTATTTCCTAAACAAATTTCTTAGTAATGCAACTGATTCTGTTTAGAGGAAAAGACTGACCAAATATGCTGCAGAAAAATGCTTTCGAATGGGGGCCAAAAGCAATTCCACACACAGAGGACGCCATTCGGGTGACTCAACAAGCTGCAAACTTTTTTATAAGGTCAGTTCTTATTACCTGCATGATTGTTTATGTTACGAATTTCATTGTTAAGCAAGTGCTGGAATTTCATTGATAGTTTATTTTCTTTTCTTAATGACATATTTTATTAATATATATGAAGGAAAAATAGAAATAAATAATAATATATTGTCATTCGCTTTGGTTATTTAATAATCTTGTCTTGTTAACAAATATCATTAACATACTTACATATATGGACAATTGAATAGGCAAACGAATTTATAGTAAATTACATTAATAGTTGTGTTCATACCAATTTGATGACCAAAACTGATTAGGAACACCATGTGGTTAATTATGGGGTTATTTGTTCAGTAAAAGAAATTCAAATTAGGCCTCTACTTTTGAATGTACTCAAACAGTAAAATAATTAAAGAGACTGAGGCTAATAATATCAAACTCTACATTTTTTTTTTTGGGTGATTATGGACTATGGTGTTTGCTGGAATAATCAAAAGCTTTTTTTTTTTCAAAGATCAGAGAAGTACTTGCTCGTTTGATCAAATTCAACCAGCCATTTATCAACATCAATACTTAAAAAGAAGGAAAAAAAAATTATCGTGCCCTCTACTTTTGTTTGTAAAGTCTTGGTTTGTGAATTCAAAGGGGGTGGAACTATATGAATTAAAGATTGCCTTAGAAAGATAGAGAATATGCATAGCTTTAAGAGGTACATCTCTTAATTGCCTTGAACTCTATATTTATTGTGAATATTCTGGATTAGTAGCTCCATCAATACAATGGCTGAAATGTTTTATTATTCTAGTAGAGTAATTTGGAATGAGTTGACACTAATTGCATTATGTTGTATTAGATATTAAATTTTATTATGAATTTTTTTTAGCTGGAAAATCATTGTTTTTTATATAATGAGAAATAAACACACTTTCTTGAAACTAGATGTTATACTGAAAACTTGAATGTTATAATTTGCTATCTCACTCTCTCTTATTCATATATATATATAAGAGAATGAATTCATCATCACCTTTTGTTTTAATTTATATCTATAGTTAAATATATTCTACCTTATTTCTAATCAAATGAGTTAGAACATTTTTATTCTCTAATTTTCCTTTAAGATAATTGAGTTGATCTGTTCATAGCTTATGAATTTTTTTGTTTTCGAGCAAAATATGTTTATTTCTATTAAATTTTGTCTCTATATTGCTTGTTAATTTATTTTGCAACTGTTGGAATTTGGCAACCAAATTCTTTTCCTTTTTCTTTTATTTGTTTGCAGATATGATTAATATATTTAAAGTGTTTCTTCTTCAACTTATATCCCTAACCCATCAAATTCATCGAATGAAGAAGCTGTCCGTGAATGAAGAAGTTGTTTGTGATAATGCATGATCGCAGTACTTATGTTCATGGAGTGAAAAATAATAATCCTTCTAAATTTAGCTTTTAGATTTGGTAAATTTAGCCCTTAAATTCAGCTACGAGTAGAAGGAATTTGATTGGATAATAGCAGTTAAGATTATTCAATTATAAGAATAAGATGTCTTGTAATAAGACGTCTTTGTGTATTGAAGTATTTGGATTGTGTAATATATATTGATAATATTTAAATGTTATGAAAGGTTTTGATATATAAATTGATTTTTGTTCTTATTTCTCACAGCCTTTTAATTCTATCAACAAATCAATGGGCAACATGTCATTTTATATAATTATTTTTTAAAATAATAAATAAAGTAGTGATACTATAGTAACAGTAATCACAAATACTAATATAGTATTGTAATATTTTGATACCATGGTGTTATTATTTTAGTGATACTATAGTAATAGTAATCACTGACACCACTTACAAGTGTCATTATTTTTCTGGCTCCCAGATTACTGACACAATTAACAAGTGTCAGTAAAAGTAATTTCTGACACTATTCTAAAGTCAGTAAAGACCATTTTTCTAGTAGTGAAAAGGCAACCTCATTGTGAATAAAATGTGCAGTATTTTCATCCATTTATCCTTGCTTTGAGTGAACTATTTCATATTCACTTATAACAAACAGAACAATAATAATAATCGTAATGATCGAAGAGAAAGCAATTCCGAATCGAAGAAAAAATCCATCAAATGAATCTGTACAGTGAATTACATTGATTAAGTTAGATAAAAGAACGACAATTAAAGAAATAACAAAACATATTTGAAACGAGATGGAGGTTGCAGAATTGGATAAGAGATTTTTTTTTTTGATACAATGGAGCCTAGTAAAGACTAGGACAAAACAGAGCGGGGAATAGTATTTCCATACATATCATTACATAACTAATATTCAATACCCTTAGGTGGGTTATCAAAGACGTGAAAACCGAGAGGTAAAGATCCTGCCAACTTGGCAATGAAATCAGCAGCAAAATTAGCTTCCCGATATATATGCTGCAGAATTAGATAAGAGATGATTAGATGAAGAAGCACTCAAATAGTAATGGTTTTATATATATTAAAAAAATAAAAAAGGGAAAAGAAAAAAGTCAAAGAGGCAGAGAACCATGTGAAAGAGGCAGAGAGTTTTAGCCTAATGATATTAAACCTTGATATAGAGAAATTAATTAGTTCACGTTTAATTTTAATAGTAATTGACATTTACTTTTAACCGCATAATACTAATGCCGTGATATATGTGTAATTAACGGGATATATATTTATGCCCTTAAAAAACTTATAATCACGACAATAATATTTAACCCGTCAAATGTTATTTTTATGTCAATTACTCTTTGTCTACCGTTAAAAAGAAATTGACTTTCATATTCAACAGGAGGTAAAACAAATCTGCTGTCCATTTATGCTTTTAACAACATATATTTTAGACATGCCTTCTTTACTTACTTTTAACAGCATTTTTTAATTACCTGTTATGGAAACCCTGTCGTCAAAAACCGTTTTTGTTGTAGTGTTCTAGAAAATTTTGAAATTTAAGTCTTTTTTAGCACACTGTTGGACTGTTCTGCTGCTTGACACATGTGACATAATTTCAAACAGAGTGGAGTTTGTTTACTCTTTCTTCTTGCTCCAACTCTTTCAGAGAGCGAGTTTATAAAGCCGCAGTCGCTGACGGAATTTTTTGATCAAATGGGGAATTTGACTCTCAATTTTTCACACTTGCTTATGACCACAAATTGGTCAAGAAAAACTGAATGCCTCTTTCTCCTTTTTGTATTGATCTTATTTATGGTAGGGTAAATTTCTCAATTTTTCACACTTGCTTAAAATAAGCTCGATTTATAATATTCTACAAACTTAATTAATTTATTTTATCGGCAGCCAATGTAATTGTATTGATATTATAATATTCTACAAGCTTGTTTAAGTTTAATTATCCAAAACACCAGACCTGCTTATATCACATGGAAAACTAGCGAAGTAGGGGAGCACACATATACGCCTTCTCTGAATTGCACTAATTGGAAAAATTGCATTAATTTATTTTTCCTTCTGAATTTTTATACAAATAATTTGTTTAAATTTTTTTTAAGATTCTCAAACTTGTTTGAATAAAAAAAGAAAAAGGATAACTAAAAGATTGTGGTACATGAAGGCAGCAACACATTATGTTATAGTTTTACACCTGTCACGCCTAACTGGATTTCAGATCAAATAAAACCTGAGCAAAATTATATTACAACATATGTTTACAAGGTTGAAATCTTTTTGGCATAGGCAACAGGGCTCGTCCAGGAAAAAGAATAAATAATAAATAAATAAAAGTAAAAAGTAAGAAAATTAGGAGATTTTTCAGATAATTAACCACTCAGAGTCCCACAATGCATTCCATAACCCCAAAAAGGTCGGCTGGCTAAATATGAAATAGGTTAAAAGATTTTGTGCCACATGAATTCAGCAATTAACAACGCAACATTATAATCTAGAAGCCTATCCTTTTAAATTTCAATGCGGACGGCTTTGGCTACAGTTTACAGAGGTTTTCGTTAATTAATTAGATCAAAAAGACAATCAGTTGCTTGTTTCAAACTAAAAAAATATAAAAAATAATCTTTGACCAGTGAATAATTGTTTCCGGTCGCTTGCCATGCAACGTTTATCAAATGTAAAGCTAGCCCAAATTTTGCGGCCAAAGAAGACATAAAATATAACCAACCAACCCGCCGTGGATTCTAGAGAGCAAGAGTACCAGCAACAGCGGTCCAGTGACGTCGTCGCCATTTTTTTACTTGAAGAAAGAGTCGTATTAACTATTCCTTTTTTTTCATCCCATGGCATGCAAGCGATCACGTGTGTGCAGGCAGCTGGCGGAGCGTTTTGGTTGGCGTCTTTCCGGCGTGACGGGGGCAGCAAACTCGGCGTCGGAGATGGCTGGAAATTGCGTGAACCCCTATAGAAAAAGCAAATAACGTGAGTTTTGTTTCTTGATTATTTGGAGCCTAGGGTTTTCACTAAAGGGTGATATAAAAGGCTTATTTTTCTCTAAAGAAAATACAGAAGCCACTTTATACAGATCAGAGAAAAAGATTTTTCTCTCTATTGTTGAGAGAAAAATTTTCTCGTGCTAGTTGCTTTGGTAGTGATAAAGGCGCCCACACGTCAAGTGCAGATCGAACCTGAGTCATAACCTGGAAGATCATTGGTGACAGTTCGTGATCTAACAAGCGTGGTGGTGACGGATCGTGATCTAACAGGAGTGGTGGTGGCGGATCGTGATCTAGGAGCCTAAAT
This sequence comes from Citrus cavaleriei, assembly GCA_030448935.1. Lineage (NCBI taxonomy): Eukaryota > Viridiplantae > Streptophyta > Magnoliopsida > Sapindales > Rutaceae > Citrus > Citrus cavaleriei. Next base: position 155,305 of record JAUJEM010000066.1, on the reverse strand, counting down.
CACTTCAGTGGAAAAAGCCAACTCGGATTTTCAAGGTACGATTTCTAGAATGCAAATTCTTATATATTATATGAGAGCGATCTTCAAAAGGTTTTATAAAAAATTTAAAAACCTAATTTTTCCCCAACAATTGGTATCAGAGCCATCTCAGATTAATATATAAGAATTTCGTATGAAATCATTCTTGAAATTTATGTATTAGAGTGTCACAATTTATTCAGATATATATTAATTGTTTAATATATGAATAAAACATATTTTGGTTTGTCTTAATTCATGGTTAGATTTTCTATTGTATTTTTCGTTTGGATCTGTAACAAGAGGGGTGACTTTTTATCACCATAATTCCCTCTTGATTTATTTTACTGTAATTGAAATTTTGTAAGCCAAAATTTGCGTTGAAAATTTGTAAATCACCGAAGCATCATCACTGCAAAACGAGCGCAAACAATCGAGGCCGGAAATTTCAGCAACGAGGGCGGCGAAGACACGCCGCCGCTGCCGAAAGGTCAAGCTGCGCCACCAGAAGACATGCCGCCAAGCGGCCAGCTGCCGCAACGCAAGCGCACGCTATAAGCAGAAGCGCCTTGCAGCAGCCAACGCGCTACGGGAAGCGTGGCTTGTGCGCGCCAGCACGCGACGGCACACGAGCTACTCGCGCGGCAAAACAAATAGACGCTGCCGCCGTGGCGGGCGGCGTCGCCGCGAGTTTGATGCGTTCCGGCGACGGTGGTGGCCCGGGTGGTTCGACGTCGGAGATGCGTCGGAGGTCGGCTGGCGTCTGAACAGTGGTGGAGGTTTTTGGAGATGGCGGCTGGGGAAGAGAGAAAGAAAAATATGGATTTAGGGTTTCATGGTTTTTATCATGGAGGTCCCTATGGTTCCATAATTTTTTATTTGGGCAGAAAAAGTTTAATTTTTTGCGTTTAAATCCAAAAACAGTTTTGGGTTTAATAAATCTTAGTTTTAGGCCCAATTTCAATTGGGCTTAATGGATTAAGATGCATAGATAAAATTGAATGCATTAAATTTATTTTTGATCCAAAAATTTTATTTTAATAAAAAAAAATTTATTTATTTCTTTTGAAAATTAAAATTGGACCAATTATAAATTTAAAAGTCCAATTTCCCCTAGTCCATTAACAAAGACAAGTTTATGGAAGATGGACATTGACAAGAAGCCCAATGATGATTAGGCTTAGGGTTAATGTATTTGTCATTATTAGGAAAGCCATGAATTAAGATTATTTAATTGTTTTTCTATATGTTATGTTTTGGATGATAACATGCCATGATAACATGTCATTTAGAATAGGTAGTGCCACTCTATGCATAATGATACATGTCATTCATTAATAATGAATCTCATTATATTGTTTGAAATTTGCACATGCTTAATAATATTGGATATCATCTAGATAATATTATAGGAAGCATGCAATTAACAATATGTATGTTTTAAAAAGGAAAAATCAATTTTAAAATATTGAGTGGGAGAGGGAAAATTCAAGATAATTTTTCCCACGGGCTCCATTGTTAGTTCAATAATAAAATTATATATATACCTCGACTTCATGATATGGTGATGCTCCCTACGGAGGGTATATATATTAGATATTTTATTTGATGAACTTCTTCAAAGATAAAATTGAAATATTTTTTCAATCGATTGTTCGCCCCAACGGTGACTATTGATATGAAAAATACGTAGATTGAAACAATGGTTATACACTCAACTAAAATTTGTTATTAACCTTCCCAACGAAGCTCTGTTAACAAATTTAAGCCCAAAAGGATAACGATAATTATTTATCATGTCTCTACATGAAAGTAAATAATCTAATGGATAATTGGGTCTAGTAAGTGTAGACATGACTTCCCCAACGGATAGCTTGTCAAAGCGGTACTAGATTATCGTTACAATAAATTAAAATGCATTTATGATTTTTTACATTTTTGTCATTTATTGTGAATATTGTTTCAAAGTATTTATGCATGTTTATTTTTTTCAGAAAATGTCTTCCATCAACCCTTTATTAATTATCCTTGTTAAAAATGAACTCACTGGCGAAAATTATTTAGATTGGAAACGCAATCTATTTAATATTCTCACTGCTAAGGGAAGCAAATATGTGTAGACCCAACCTTGCCCTCCTGAACCATCGTTATACGATTATAGAAATCAGAGGGAGCCTTATGAGAAATGGTGCGAAGCTAACAAAATGGCTAAGCGCTATATATTGGCTTCGATTTCTGTGGAACTGCATAAAAAAACATCGGAGCATGGAAACAACCACTGAAATAATGGCTAGTCTTCATCAGATGTTTGGGCAAAATACGTATTACGGATACTAAGATGGAAGAGGGCACAAAAGTTCGTGATCATGTCCTCAAAATGATGGACTATTTGAATGAGGTAGAGATTCATGGTGTTCAAATTAATGATAAATCAAAGATTAACATGGTGATTGAATCTTTACCTGATACATTCAAAGAGTTTAAGGTCAGCTATATCTTAAACAATAAAGATATGACCTTAATTGAATTAATGCACGAACTACATGCTATAGAAGAATTTTATCATAGCAGAAAACTTCCTGAAAAAGGATTCTCTTCAAGGCTTAAGTCGAAAGACAAGAATGAGCAAGCAAGAGTTGGGATCGGCAAACTGTCCACTAAAAGAAGTGGCAAGCCAAAAGGCAAGTGTTACAAATGTGGACAGAAGGGTCACTGGAAGAAAGATTGTCCTAAGATTATTAAAATCAGGTATAGGAAATCTTTAAGCTTCCTAATTAGTTCAGATTTCTATTGATTCATACAATAATGAATTCTGAGATAACTAATCTTATTTGTAATTCATTTATTTGGTTTTCAGGAAACCAAGAGATTAAGTGAAGAAAGCTTCAAACAGCAGTTGAGGACATGCTAGTTTATATCAATTGAAAGGCTAGATCAATTTCACAAGACTTAAAGTTTTGATATTTGTCTTTATTTTTCCAAATATTAGAGGAATTTAATTTCGGTGACTTGTTTTAATAAACAGGAGTACACTGTTATTTTTTTATCCTCTGTTTATTACTTATTTTGGTTATTTATAAAGACAATTTATATCATAGAAGTACATTGATCTATTTAAAGTAAGATATAATGATAAAAAAGTATATCCATTTATCTAAGAAAAGAAATGTTTCTTCTAACAAAAAATCACCTCTGATATTTATGCTTAAGTCATATAAACTATAATAAGATTTTAAGAAAATGATTAATGATAGACTTGTTGGCCTATTAAGATTGATCATTGTAACTCTATAAATCTTATTTAGAAAAGTAATATGACAAGGATGCTCTTTTTGAGCTAAAAGCATAACATTGTATTTGATGATTTAGAGCATACAAATGTATACGGACTAATCAGTTTACATGTTATAAGAGGTTATGGGTATTCTATCAATCTTGTTGATGAATATTCATTTTAATTTATGTTTGTCTAAATGCGTCATGATTCCATTGCTTTTGAAATTCAAAAGAGTACATGGATATGACAGAAGCAATTAGACAGGAACATAAAAGAACTTCGATATGATCGAAACAAAGAATATCTCTATGGAGAATTCAAGCAATATTTGGTTGTCAATGAACACTATGATACAATAGTGTAATTAAATGGAGAAACAAGATTCTTTTGGATAAGACAATATATATACTAAGTGGTTTATCATTTACCTTTTTGATTCCAGATACTAGTATTTGAAACTACAAAGTTTTGTTGAACTTAGTTTCATCTATCTCGGTGTCTACTACTCCAAGAAATTATGAAAAAGTCACAAACATGGTTTGAGACACATTCGTATTTGGAGTTTATTAGTATTTCTACTAGAATCAGAGATAGAGAAGATGGATTCGTGTTCAGAAGCTTGCATGTTTTAGGTATCTTAAAGGAATAAGGGAAAGTCTGAATTATAGTCCTCAAGATAGGAATGTATTTATAGAAATATTCTTTACTTTCTTTGAGGAAGACTATATAATGACTTATAACCTAAGAGTAAGGTAAAACTAGAGAAATAAAAGAGATCAGGTTAATGCTCAGCAACAACCAGCTGATCAGCACAGGATTATCCTTGAACAACCATCACTTTTAGAACCTCGTCGTAGTGGGAGGGTAACTAGGTTACCTGCGAGATACATGTTTTTGGGAGAAACCTATATGGCTATCTCAGATGAACATGTACAAGATCCCACTAGTTACAACGAAGCTTTAATAGATAGAGATGTTAAATTTTGGAAAAAGGCCATGAATCAAGAAATGGAATCAATGTATTCCAATAAAGTCTGGGAACTTGTAGAGGCACCAAATGGGGTAAAACCTATAGGGTGCAAGTGGATCTACAAGAGAAAAAGAGGAGTAGACGGAAGGGTGGAAACATTTAAAGCAAGATTAGTAGCCGAAGGGTTTACTCAGAAAGAAGGAATCGATTATGAGGAAACCTTTTCTCCGGTTGCTATGCTTAAATCCATCAGGATTCTGCTCTCTATTGCTGCAGTGCTAGATTATCAAATTTGGCAAATGGATGTCAAGACTGCCTTTCTTAACGGGCATCTTGAAGAAAACATCTACATACAGCAACCAGATGGATTTATACAAAAAGGCCAAGAACGCATGGTATGTAAGTTGCAGAGATCCATTAATGGATTGAAGCAAGCATCCCAGTCATGGAACATCAGATTTGATCAAGTAATTAAATCGCTTGGATTCATTCAGAACATTGATGAACCATGTGTGTACAAGAAAATTCAGGGAAAGTTTGTAGCCTTCCTAGTTCTTTGTGTAGACAATATTCTCCTGATTGGAAACGATATAGGAGTATTGACTACAATAAAGATTTGGTTAGCAAAACAATTTGATATGAAAGACATGGGAGAGACAAGTTACAATTATGGAAGTCAGCTCCAAAAATAATGCCCTCAATAAAACTCACGTTACTTTTCATTTAATAGGGGACCCACCATGTAAAATAACATAAGGCCCCTTACACATAAGCTTATTAAATGGAGCCTCCCACTAAATGATATATTTAGGCTTTTGACCCAAATAGCTAGTTATCTTACTTATTAGTCCAGTAGTGGTGCAGTCAATTAAATGAGCTAACCCGGGGATCATTTGGGAACATACAATAGTGGCTATAACAATTAGGCCTGTAATTAAACTAGCCTAATTATTTAATTCCAAATCTACTCCACTAAAAGATTGGAACTGACTTCCATAATTGTATGCTCGAATAATAATTCGTCCCAAGCCACATTGATTTCTTTACTGCACAATCCTTTGTACCACATCGTTAATTAAATTGATATCTCAACTGTCCAATCAATTTAATAACATCTTATTCCTTGATCCTTACTGGTTTTCTCTAATGATCATTTTCAACATACTAAATATGTTGACACACTCTGGCCAGAGAATTCTATGATCAAGTGCCGAAAACCCATCAAGAGATGTGTTGTACAAATTCTATATTGTTAATCCATAACTCCAATACTCATAATTGCTCCCACCAAGATACCGGGTAATCTTGACCACAAGGATGTGTCGTGCCCATTGGTAACTCAAATGGAATAACAATTACAATCATGAAATCATAATTAACTCAAGATTAAGATTACAGTAAAATCAATGCCTATGAGATTTAATAAGTCTGACAGTTATTACAAAGTTAATTAAATCTCATATGTAATCATGTTCAATGTAGTCGTACTACATCAACATATTCATACATGATTAAGACAAATCATTCAATGAATTTATTACAGTCTATACCTAAATAAAGTGCCCAACTTTATTTATCAACTGCAAACTAAATTTATTTAATCATAAGATAACTTGTATTTATGTTTTCTGTGAATCCACATGGTGATCACATAAATACATATAATATGATTAAATGGACTTTAATACAAATATTAATGCAATTAAGATATTTGAATAAAATACCTCATCTATTTTATTAATCAGAAAAATTATTTATTACAATTAAATAAACACATATGCTTTTAAAGAGCATATTTTCCCAACAATCTCCCACTAGCTCTCAAAGCATATTTGGCATCTCACGCATGCCCATGGATTCTAAGTGCAAGTTAAAAGGTTTCCCAGGTATGGCCTTAGTAAAAGGATCTGCCAAGTTTTGCTGTGACGCAATCTGAGTAACCTCCACATCACCTCTCTGCACTATATCCCTTATAAGATGATACTTCCTCTCAATATGTTTTTGTTTCTTGTGGTTCCTTGGTTCCTTAGATTGAGCTACCGCACCACCATTATCACAAAATAGTTTCGAGTGCGATTCGATTCAAGTACCACCTCAAGATCTTGTAGGAACTTGCATGAGCCATAACTGACTTCTTTTTGGCGGATGCGATGCAGCCACATATTCAGATTAATTTGTGGAGTCTTCTATACAAGATTGTTTCACACTCCTCCAACTAATAGCTCCACTTCCTAATGTAAACACATAGCCGGAAGTTGATTTTCTGGAATCCTTATCTGACATAAAGTCAGAATCAGTATAACCCACTGGAATGAGTTCATCACCAGAATACACAAGCATATAATTTTTAGTTCTTTTTCGGATATTTCATTATATGCTTGACCGCGAGTCCGATGTTCGGTCCGTGATTAGATTGATATCTACTAACCATCCCTACCGCAAAAATGATGTCCTGCCTAGTGCAAAGCATGGCATATATGAGACTTCCCACGCCACTCGCATAGGAACTCGTCTCATTCTCTCTATCTCTTCGAGATGTTTTAGGTGATTGATCCTTAGAGAATGTAATTCCATGTATGAATGGTAATAAACCAGTCTTGGAATTTTCCATGCTAAATCTAGCCAATATCTTATCGATATAGACCGCTTGAGACAAGGCTAAAGTTTTATTCTTCCGGTCTCGTAGTAACTTGATACCAAGAATATAACTTGCCTCTCCCAGGTCTTTCATATCAAATTGTTTTGCTAACCAACTCTTTATTGTAGTCAATACTCCTATATCGTTCCCAATTAGGAGAATATCGTCTACATAAAGAATTAGGAAGGCTACAGATTTTTCTTGAATTTTCTTGTACACACATGGTTCATTAATGTTCTGAATGAATCCAAACGATTTAATCGCTTGATTGAATCTGATGTTCCATGACCGGGATGCTTGCTTCAATCCATAAATGGATCTCTGCAACTTACATACCATGTGTTTTTGGCCTTTTTGTATAAATCCATCTGGTTGCTGCATGTAGATGTTTTTTTCAAGATGCCCGTTAAGAAAGGCAGTCTTGACATCCATTTGCCAAATTTCATAATCTAGCACTGCAGCAATGGAGAGCAGAATCCTTATGGATTTAAGCATAGCAACCGGAGAAAAAGTTTCCTCATAATCGATTCACTCTTTCTGAGTAAACCCTTCGGCTACTAATCTTGCTTTAAATGTTTCCACCCTTCCATCTACTCCTCTTTTTCTCTTGTAGATCCACTTGCACCCTATAGGTTTTACCTCATTTGGTGCCTCTACAAGTTCCCAGACTTTATTGGAATACATAGATTCCATTTCTTGATTCATGGCCTTTTTTCAAAATTCAACATCTCTATCTATTAGAGCTTCGTTGTAACTAGTGGGATCTTATACATGTTCATCTGAGATAGCCGTATAGGTTTCTCCTAAAAGCATGTATCTCGCAGGTAACCTAGTTACCCTCCCACTACGACGAGGTTCTAAAAGTGATGGTTGTTCAGGGTTAATCATGTGTTGATCATCTGGTTGTTGCTGTTCTTCCTGCTTTCGCAACAGCGCGTTGGTCGAGCATCAACCCGATCACCCGACGATTCTTCAAGTATTACCTTACTCTTAGGTTTGAAGTTATTCATATAGTCTTCCTCGAGGGAAGTGAAATGTGTGCTCACGATCACTTTCCTATCTTGAGGACTATAAAATAAACCTCCCCTTGTTCCTTTGGGATACCCCACAAACATACAAACCTCAGAACGTGAATCCATTTTGTCTGCCTTTGGTTTCAGCACATGTGCTGGTGATCCCCAAATACGGACATGTCGTAAACTTAGTTTGCGACCTGACCATAATTCTATTGGGGTTTTAGGCATTGACTTGGATGGAACTAAGTTCAAGAGGTAAACTGCAGTTTGCAGTGCTAGTCCCCAAAAAGAGATTGGTAATGACGAATAACTAAGCATAGATCTCACCATATCCACAAGAGTTCTATTTCTTCTTTCAGCTACCCCATTTTGTTGTGGTATTCCTGGGGCAGTCAACTGAGATATAATCCCATTTTCAACCAGATACTCTTTGAAATCTCCTGAGAGAAATTCACCACCTCGATCAGATCGAAGTTTCTTTATGTTCTTATCTAATTGCTTTTCTGTCTCAGCCCTATACTCTTTGAATTTCTCAAGAGCTTCAGACTTGCGACGTATCAGATAAACATAACCGTATCTTGAGTGATCATCTGTGAAAGTGATGAAATACTCATAACCTCCTTGAGCTTGTACATTGATTGGTCCACATACATCTGTATGTACCAATTCAAGTGGTACTGTTGCACGTACTCCTTTGGCCGAGAATGGCCTTTTGGTCATTTTCCCTTCTAAACAGGATTCACAGAGTGGCAATGATTCATTTTCTAATGGACCCAAGAGCCCATCTTTGATCATTCTCTATATCCTATTTTGGTTTATATGACCCAAGCGTAAATGCCAGAGGTAACATTGGTTGGAAGAAATATTTCTTTTCTTAGATAAATGTGTATGCTCATCATTATTGATCACTGTGTCATGCATAGAATGGATCATTGGACTTAAATGATATAAATTATCTTCCAATGTACCAGAACAAATAAGTCTCTTATTATGTAAAATAGAAACAGAGGATCCAAAATTTACAGTGTACTATTGCTTTGACAAACAAGCTACTGAAATTAAATTCCTCTTAATGTTTGGAACATAAAGACAATTATTCAAAACTAAAGTCTCATTATTAAAAGATAATAAAACAGATCCAGTCTTCACTGCTGACACGAACTGTCTTGTCCCTAACTGCAGCTTGACGCTTCCTTCACTTATTTTCCTGGTTTCCTAAAACCAATAAAGTGAATTACAAATATGATTAGTTGCTCCTGAATCCAACACCCAAGTGTCAATAGGATTATGAACTAAACAGACCTCAATTACAAAAAGATTTCCCATACCTGATTTCACAATCTTAGGGCAATCCTTTTTCCAGTGACCTTTCTGTCCACACTTAAAGCATTTGCCTTTCGGCTTGCCATCTTGCTTGGTAGACGGTTTCTTTTTCCCAGCTTTCTTCTTACCTTTGCCTTTCGGCTTAGGCCCAGAAGATGAACTTTTTTCAGTAATATTTATGCTTCCCAGAGATTTCTCAGCACGATAGATCTCTTCAGCAGAATGGAGTTCGTTCATCAATTCAGTTAAGGTCATGTTTCTTTTGTTCATGTTATAATTGACCTTAAACTCCTTAAATGTTTCTGGTAGAGATTCTAGCACCATGTCAATCTTTGAGTTATCATCGATTTGTGCTCCCTGAATCTCAACCTCATTCAAATAGTCCATCATTTTGAGGACATGATCATGAACTCTTGTGCCCTTCCCCATTTTACTGTTCATAATTCCTTTCAGCGCTGCTTGTCTCGCTGAGCGAGTACTCTGCCCGAACATCTGTTGGAGACTATCCATTATTTCAGTGGCAGTCTCCAAGTTCTGATGTTTGGTCTACAAAATATTAGAAATCGAGGCTAAAATGTAGTACTTTGCCATTTCATTGGTCTTTTGCCATTTCATTGGCCTTTTGCCATTTCTCATAAAGCCTCCTCTGATTTCTATGAGCATCATCCGCTGGAACTGGAGGGCATGGCTGGGTTAAGACATATTTATAATTTTCAGCAGTCAGGACAATGAATAGATTTATTTTCCAATCTATATAGTTCTCTCCAGTGAGTTTGTTTTGACTCAGAATAATAGTAAGTGGGCTCAGGGAAGACATTTTCTGAAAAATAAAACATCCATGCATAAATAATTTGAAATAATATTCACAATAAATGACAAAAATGCATAAAACCATAAATGCATTTTAATTTATTGTAACGATAATCTAGTTCCGCTTTGACAAGCTATCCGGTGGGGAAGTCATGTCTATACTTACTAGACCCAATTACCCATTGGATTATTTACTTTCATGTAGAGACATGATAAATAATTATCGTTATCTTTTTGGGCCTAAATTTGTTAACAGAGCTTCGTTGGGAAGGTTAATAACAAATTTTAGTTGAGTGTATAACCATTGTTTCAATCTACGTATTTTTCATATCAATAGTCACCGTTGGGGTGAACAATCGATTGAAAAATATTTCAATTTTATCTTTGAAGAAGTTCATCAAATAAAATATCTAATATATATACCCTCCGAAGGGAGCATCACCATATCATGAAGTCGAGGTATATATATAATTTTATTATTGAACTAACAATGGAACCCGTGGGAAAATTATCTTGAATTTTCCCTCTCCCACTCAATATTTTAAAATTGGTTTTTCCTTTTTAAAACATACATATTGTTAATTGCATGCTTCCTATAATATTATCTAGATGATATCAAATATTATTAAGCATACGCAAATTTCAAACAATATAATGAAATTCATTATTAATGAATGACATGTATCATTATGCATAGAGTGGCACTACCTATTCTATATGACATGTTATCATGGCATGTGATCATCCAAAACATAACATATAGAAAAACAATTAAATAATCTTAATTCATGGCTTTCCTAATAATGAAAAATACATTAACCCTAAACCTAATCTTCATTGGGCTTCTTGTCAATGTCCATCTTCGATAAACTTGTCTTTGTTAATGGACTAGGGGAAATTGGGCTTTTAAATTTATAATTGGTCCAATTTTAATTTTAAATAAATAAATAAATAAATTTTATAAAATTTTTGGACCAAAAATAAATTTAATGTATTTAATTTTGTCTATGCATTTTAATCCATTAAGCCCAATTGAAATTGGGCCTAAAACTATGATTCATTAAACCCAAAACTATTTTTGGATTTAAACGAAAAAATTAAAAACGTTTCTGCCCAACTGAAAAAATATGAAACTATAGGGACCTCCATGATAAAAACCATGGAACCCTAAAATCACATTTTTCTTTTCCTCTTCTTCCCCAGCCGCCACCAGCACAAAAACCCAGCCGTTGTTTACTGTTTCCACACCGGACAGCCGTCATCAACGCCGGAAAGACGCCAACCAAAACGCTCCGCGCCTCATTACGTTCACGCTGCTTGCTTGGGCTGCAGCTTCTTTGCCAGCGCTGCAAAGCCGCTTGCTGCAGCTGCTTTTCTTGATGGCAGCCGCGTCATTCTTTGCTCATGTGCTGCGATTCTTGCATGTGCGGCGCCGCATGCTTTAAAGCCGACATGTCTTTGGCGGCAGCGCTGCTGCTGCTCAGCCAGCCGGCGTGTCTTCTTTGCCGCTTTCGGCTATTGCGTGTGTTGGTTCGTTCTGCGATTTCAGGCAAGTTTCCGTAATTTTCCAGTGATTTACAATTATCCGATGCTAATTTTGGCTTACAAAATTTTTATTACGATAAACTAAATCAAGAGGGAAACATGGTGATAAACGACCACCCCTCTTGTTACAGATCCAAAGAAAAATTACAACGGAAAATCTAACCATGAATTAAGACAAACCATAAACATGCTTTATTCATATATTAAACAAATAATATACATCTGAATAAATTGTGCCACTCTAATACATAAATATCAATATTGATTTCATACGAAATTCTTATATATTAATATGAGATGGCTCTGATACCAATTGTTGGGGAAAAATTAGGTTTTTAAATTTTTTATAAAACCTTTTGAAGATCGCTCTCATATAATATATAAGAATTCGTAATCTAGAAATCGTACCTTGAAAATCCGAGTTGGCTTTTTCCGCTGAAGTGATTTAGGCTCCTAGATCACGATCCGCCACCACCACTCCTTTTGGATCACGATCCGTCACCACCACGCTTGTTAGATCACGAACTGTCACCAATGATCTTCCAGGTTATGACTCAGGTTCGATCTGCACTTGACGTGTGGGCGCCTTTATCACTACCAAAGCAACTAGCACGAGAAAATTTTTCTCTCAACAATAGAGAGAAAAATCTTTTTCTCTGATCTGTATAAAGTGGCTGCTCACTTTTCTTTTGAGAAAATAAGCCTTTTATATCACCCTTTAGTGAAAACCCTAGGCTCCAAAAATAATGCCCTCAATAAAACTCACGTTACTTTTCATTTAATAGGGGACCCACCATGTAAAATAACATAAGGCCCCTTACACATAAGCTTATTAAATGGAGCCTCCCACTAAATGATATATTTAGGCTTTTGACCCAAATAGCTAGTTATCTTACTTATTAGTCCAGTAGTGGTGCACTCAATTAAATGAGCTAACCCGGGGATCATTTGGGAACATACAATAGTGGCTATAACAATTAGGCCTGTAATTAAACTAGCCTAATTATTTAATTCCAAATCTACTCCACTAAAAGATTGGAACTGACTTCCATAATTGTATGCTCGAATAATAATTCATCCCAAGCCACATTGATTTCTTTACTGCACAATCCTTTGTACCACATCGTTAATTAAATTGATATCTCAACTGTCCAATCAATTTAATAACATCTTATTCCTTGATCCTTACTGGTTTTCTCTAATGATCATTTTCAACATACTAAATATGTTGACACACTCTGGCCAGAGAATTCTATGATCAAGTGCTGAAAACCCATCAAGAGATGTGTTGTACAAATTCTATATTGTTAATCCATAACTCCAATACTCATAATTGCTCCCACCAAGATACCGGGTAATCTTGACCACAAGGATGTGTCGTGCCCATTGGTAACTCAAATGGAATAACAATTACAATCATGAAATCATAATTAACTCAAGATTAAGATTACAGTAAAATCAATGCCTATGAGATTTAATAAGTCTGACAGTTATTACAAAGTTAATTAAATCTCATATGTAATCCTGTTCAATGTAGTCGTACTACATCAACATATTCATACATGATTAAGACAAATCATTCAATGAATTTATTACAGTCTATACCTAAATAAAGTGCCCAACTTTATTTATCAACTGCGAACTAAATTTATTTAATCATAAGATAACTTGTATTTATGTCTTCTGTGAATCCACATGGTGATCACATAAATACATATAATATGATTAAATGGACTTTAATACAAATATTAATGCAATTAAGATATTTGAATAAAATACCTCATCTATTTTATTAATCAGAAAAATTATTTATTACAATTAAATAAACACATATGCTTTTAAAGAGCATATTTTCCCAACAATCCCCATATGTACGCACCTAAGTTGTTTTCTCTTTCCCGACATTGAAATGGAAAGCAAAAAAACAATCGCAATCTTTGTTCTCGTTTTAATTTTCCCTACTACTCTAGCCGACTCTTCTCTTTCGGGTATGTATTCCCCTAAATTCATCATTTCGATTTAAGAAAAAATAAAGAAACGATTGATTTGCAATTTGATCTTATTTGATTCATTTCCTCTCTTTTCAGGTCGTTTTGTGGGGAACGTCACACAGGTATTAGTGTATTCAACGAATTTGGAGCTTTAGTTATATATCACCGATGATTTTTTTTCCCCCCTTCGTGAAATTTTTAGATATTCTTTAACGTATATTTTTCTCTTTTTTTAATTTATTCATCTCATTTCTTTTCGAATTGACAGAGTCTCACCCGAGAACAGAGGCGGCGGCAAGAATCGGACCACAAAGTCTTGGGTGGAAGACCGTTCAATCAAATCCTAACAAATTTCACCACCATTAAAGTCGCATTGAGAATGGAGGCAGAAGAATCGGGCCGCCGTCCCGATCCGAGACCGGTGCGGTCCGATTCCAACCCTTACCATCACCACGACAATCCGACGGTATCTCAACCATGAGCTCATTGACTCCATTCATGATCTTTATGCTCTATGAGTGTTTATAGTTCTCGAAGAATTAGAATTTAGATAACAGAATTTTTCGAACTTTGAATGTAATTTAATGAGATGGGTACTTTTATAATATTTTATTTTGCTCGTCCTTTTATTAATTTAATATTATTGTTTGCTTGATAAATTTGGAATAAGATTCGGTGCTGATCTGAGCTTGTCCTGAGCTCCAGATCAATGGTCAGCAATTGTTTTATGTAGACCCCAAATAATTACTGACCATTGATTCAGTGCTCATGAGAAATTAAGATCAGTACCGGATCCATTTCCGATAAATTTATGCTGCCCTGCCCAACCCACATTTGACTTGATTATTTTATTAATTTTGTTTTTAGAAATTCAGACATTTAATAGACGATTCACATTTCATTCGGCTAAATTTAGTATTTGATAATGAATGCATGCCATGAGATTTGATAATATAAAATTTTGTTCATGTCCGTTGATCGCCATTTGTGGATTTCTTTATAGGGAAGCCAAAAAAATATCTAAAATATTTATACCTTTATAGCAATGAGCTTTATGGCTTTGTTGCCTTGTTGGTCAAGAAATAGGAAGCTTAAAGACCTAAGCACTAATCATCTTAGTGGTATTATTCCTCGTTCAATTGGTAATCTTAATAGGTTTGACTTATCTGATGTAACGTGAAAATCATTTTTTTGGCCCACTCCCTAAAAGTTTGAGAAATTTAACAAGTCTCGTTAGAGTACTTCTCAACCATAACAATCTCACCATAAATATGTCTAAAAGTTGGCGGCGTTTATGTTACATTTAATGCAAGTAACAAACCGATAAAATGGAGCGTTTGATTAGTCAATTTTCAGATCGAACGGTTGTTAAGGAATTTAACCCAAAACAAGATACACGTGGAGGTCGTAAAATGATTATTATAACAAAGGACGGGCAACCTGCCAAAATGGTTCAGAGAATAAGGCAGATAAGGGGTTATTCGGTAATGAAATTCATAGAGAAAAGAAGAGTTATGGGCGGGTAGTTTTGTGACCCATTACTCCATTTTTACTTGCATGATTCAGAATCCTAATGATGTTATTCTGCACATTTGCTGAACAACTCATCAGTTCCATTTCGGCATACCATTCAATTTTTTTTTCAATAATTCATATATTAATGTTGTTTATCAGGGCTAAAGAAGTTCTGATAGCCATGAAAGTTATATCAATATTTAACAAAGTTGCTCGTTTCCTTGTCATATCTAAGTGTCCTCACTTTTACGCTTGCCATATACATTAATTTATCGTTAAATAAGGTTTACACATGGTAAAGCCATAAGATATTAAAGTCACTATCAAATTTATTCAAGTCATTAATTTTTCTGCATATATATAACATGTGAAATAATGATTAGAGCAACTAATTCAATCAAAAAACCTTTAAAAAATATTACATAAATAGTTAAAACATATCAAGTTACACATGCATTAAAATGTTTTTCATCATTTCTGTCACCTAGATAGTACTTAAATTTACACCTATAATTAAGAAGTTTCACTTTTTATATGCATATCAGGTTAAACATGCACAACAAAATTTTATTTACACAATCATGTTCTACGATTTACACACATAATGTAAAAATATCATTTCCCACGCTGCCTTCTTTCTCAGCAAAGTTCAACTTTCTTTTCTCATTGCAATAATAGTAGCTTGCTCTGGTTCCTGGGAAGCAACCCACAAGCATCCTAACTGCTGCATTGACCATCTACAATTTACATAAACAAAAAGTTCCATTAAATTGCATATCAAGCAGGATAATCACATTACATACAAGGAAAGATCATATACAACTTGATTGTTAGATTTGAATTCTCACCTTCTACATTTCTGCATTTGTTGGAAGAAGATCTTCATATTTCATTCACAGGTGACATAAATGGTGATGGATCATGTAAGTTCGCAGATAAACTGCCTGAAGTTTAACCAGATCTTGGCGCTCTATGAGCAATATATAATCTTGTGCAGACTTTGTAGGAGTATTGGTAGAACCCAAGAAAATACAAGCCTTGTCCACCTTCTATAACCCAAATTCCAGCCTGACAGGGAGCTCAACACTGATATTATCATTGCAGCATAAGTCATTGTTCACAATATCAAATGTTTTAAGGCCATCACCTGTAAATAGAGGAGAGCTATAGCCTTTGTTTTCATCACCATTCAAAGACTAAAATGTTACCTTTTATTTTATTTTCCTATTATGCCAAGAAAATGATCAAAATAAACCATAATTCAAAATATAAACTAAGTGCTTCAAGTTAATAACGTTAGTTAGAATTGAAGAATGCTGAGTAATGACTACAACATTAAATTCCCAAAATATATGAATGCCAACCAGGGCAGAGGCAAAAAAACCCTCTATGCAATCTAAAGAATGGAAGAAATGCTCATAAAATACATAAGTTGAAAAGGGAATCATATTGAAGCTTTATCCTTATCATTTGGGTAAACTCAAATTCCTTATATCAGTTATCTTTAATGTAGTCTACAATTGAGAAGACATCGAGTTCATAAGCAATGAATACGAGGCTATTAACACCACATAATCCTTTCCATTAAAGACTCAAATGTCTGAAATTCATAAATATGGAAACCATAATTATAAAAGCATCACTTCCTTCTTAATCTTGCATTTTTTACTTTCCACTGACTCATCAACAGTAATGCCGTCAAGTAAAGGCTAATATTACATACCAAAATATTAAACTAATAAATAATCGTGGCATTACGTTCTGAGTATAATAAAAAACAAAGAACCCACGAGAACAAATCAATACAATTATTTTGTTGAGCAGTAACATGAATTTAAGCACACTGAACAATATCAGTATTGGTTTGGATACATAGTCTTTGCCCCGTTATTGGTATCAAACTTGCGTACTTTAACAGTTTTTTGCATTTTTACTAACTTAACTAGTTGTCAACTTAAATTACTGATACTCAATTCCTTACTACAATAACAAAAGGGGAGGCTCACAAGTGAAATTTATTCAGTAAATACATAACAACAGATGGTCACCTTTAAATGTCAAAATTATCAATAGGAATTACACTACGATAAAGGGTCACCCTTTCAAGCAAATGAGCAAATGAAATAACAACAAGGTTTATTGCTTTATTTTTTAACTACACCTTTCGAACACCCTTCAATTTTACACAAATTCATATAAAAATGTCTGATCTTTATCCTTTGAAGACACATTCTCATTTACTTATGAATATAAAATAACAATATATTCTCGTCTTCATAATTTCTAACCTTCACACTTCGCTCTACAAATTTACATTTCTTTTCAAAGCCATAAAAACAGAACGTTCTGTTAAGGTCATTCTCTAGAGACTTTGAATCTTAAAGCACCTGCTCAATTATGCATTCCACTACATAATATTCTCACTTCATCGATTACAACTCATACTATGTTAATAATGAAAATACATGAAATTAGTTGAACTCTGATACATCAATTTGTAAACCGATTAACATGTTCAAAATTAGCCAACTAGTATTTGCTTACGCCATTCAGACATTTCATCGAACACTTGATGCATATGGCCTATTTAAGAATTTGAAACAAGATAAAATTACGAGGATACTAATCGATAAACCAATCAATGATATTACAAACATTTCATTACTCCAAAAAAAAATTATAAATTGAATAACGAAAAAAATTATGAAATTTAGGAAACCCTCCCTCACCTCTGAAACTGCAGCTCCCCGTCATTTCTCCATGTAGTAGTAACAGACAACTCTGAAAGAATTTGTTTCTTTTTTTTTTCCCCTTTTTCTCAGCCTTGGTTCAATAATTTCCATAATAAAATTGTATGAATAGTGGCGTATGACTTTCAGAGGGGAGCTGTTGCTTCCTTCAAAAACCGGATAATGAGATTTTGGCTTATAAACTTTTAAAACCCACATAAAAATTTTTCAATTTCAATTTTTCTTTTTCTTTTCAAAATTTTCATTGATACGTATCTAATCATCAACCGGCTATTATAAGGAATTCATACCATTGACTTTTCCGTTGACATCTCTTGCAACTGGTTGCCAACCGATTTCAATATTTTTTTCCTACTGTCCTTGCCGCCACGTGCTACTGTTACATGAGTCAATTGGTCACATCACATCTGTTACTTACACCAAATGTAACATAAGCTTACCCCTAAAAGTTTTGGTACACATTAATTATAAGGTCCGCCTAAGTTACGTTTAATGTAACTTACGGTCAGCCTGAACAATTTCTTTCAGTCCCCTATACTTTATATTCTTTACAGTTTATTTATAAGTATATAAAACTTTCTAGATTGTAAAATTTCGTTTAGTTCTTTGAACTCTATTTTATTTCATTGAAACTCTTAGAGTACCAGTTCTCCCCCTATAATTTTAAATTTCCAAAACAACCTCCATTTAATTAAAAAATATAATAATTATTAAATGAATTATAATTATAATTATTATTTTATTATAATTATAATTATAATTATACTTTTTTTGTTAAATTATTAATGATAATAATTAACAATAATTATTATTAATAATTAATTTTTGAATAATAATAACAATAACAATAATTAAAATACAAAATAATAATTATGGTAAAATTAATTAAGGATTTTATGGTAATTTATTACAATTTAACTCACTTTAATTTTTATTATAAGACAAAGTAAACAAATAAATGGTAATACAGATAATTTTAAGTACGATTCCTGCAGTTCAAGTAAATAAATTATTATGATTCCAATTCCTCATTTCTATTCTAACTATTCCGAACTCATTATGTTTCCAGCCAATTTCGATTCCTATTTAGTAAACGCACTATAAAATTGTAAACCACTCGATATTCAATTAGACCACTCTATTTGTAAACCACTCTATATTCAATTAGACAACTCTATAGTATTTACAATTTATTCATAAGTATTATGAATTTTATAGTACATTCACTAAAAATGAATCGAAATTAGCTGGAAACATAATGAGTTAGAATCGAAATGAGGAATTGGAATCATAATAATTTATTTACTTGAACTGTATGAATCGTAATTAAAATTATTTGTATTACCATTTATGTGTTTACTTTATCTTAGAATAAAAATCAAAGTGAGTTAAATTGTAACAAATTACCACAAAATTCATAATGAATTTTTATCATAATTATTATTTTGTATTTTAATTATTGTTATTGTTATTATTATTCAAAAATTAATTAATAATAATAATTGTTAATTGTTATCATTAACAATTTAACAAAAAAATTATTATTAATTATTGTTAATAGATTAATTAATTATAACATTTTTTTATTCTTGTTAATAATAATAATCTATTTAAAAATTATAATTATAATTATATTTATAATTATAATAAAATTATAATTATAATTCATTTAATAATTATTATATTTTTTAATTAAATGGAGGTTGTTTTGGGAATTTAAAACTATAGAGGGCGAATTGGTACTCTAGGAGTTTCAATAAAATAAAACAGAGTATAAGAGATTACACAAAATTTTACAATTCAGAAAGTTTTATATACTTATAAATAAATTGTAAATAATATAGAGTATAGGGGGTTGAAAGAAATTATTCAAGCTGGCTGTAAATTACATTAAATGTAACTTAGGCGGACCCTAATTATAATATTTGTATGTCACCTTGCAGCGTTTGCCTACACAACAAAGGCTACAAAAAAAAAATGTGACATGTGTTGGTGAATTTTCTAATACAGAGGCAAAGAACAAAGAAAATTTCTTAGGATTTGAAACGTGTTTGCACACTTTCCTTTAAAGTTTTATTTGCCCTCACCAATCTTGGTTTGCTATAGAATTTTAATGTCAAATTACCCCCAAGATATATCAAATCCTGAATACAATCTCTAGCAAATAAGATTGTATTTCCAAAACACATATGAAATCTGCAAAATCTGATAATGATCTAATTGTTTTTCTATCTTTAATAAAGAAGATGTTTATTTGAAAGAATACAACCATTAGAAATGGTACTTCTTCAAAAACACTATTTTGGTTTGAAATTGCATCGATTGACAATTGAAATTTCCAAGCTTGCTAACCGTTTTTCCAATTGACGCAAAAACACGCTCTCTGAAAATAAACGGTTAGCCGTTTTCTCATTAACGGTGAGCCGTTTTATTCCAGAATGTCAAATAAGTTGCTTTCTGTAAATAAACGGTTAGCCGTTTTATCCAAACGGTTAGCTGTTTTCTCTAGAACAGAAAACATGCTCTCTGGAATTAAACAGTTAGCCGTTTTCTCCAAACGGTTAGCCGTGTTCTCCAAACGGTTAGTCGTTTTCTCTAGAACAGAAAACATGCTCTCTGAAATTAAACGGTTAGCCGTTTTCTCCATAAACGGCAAACCGTTTTCTTCCAGAATATCAAACCAAAGATTGAAAAATGTTACAATTTCTCTTACAATCCCCCACTAGATTGTAATATTTTTCAGATTTATTAATGATAAACTTATACATACAAAAAGGTATATTTCGATTTTAACCTTTAATTAGTGAGTGTATTTCAAAGCATTTACAAGGCAATAGTGTGCTAAGCATTAAACTTTGTCTCTTAAGTAAATACCGGAGATACATCACATATAAGCTATCCCAGATTTTCAAAGTTGTGTTCCAAAATTTAGCACTATTCCTACTTGTGTGCTCTATCTTGGATTCATGAACATTTACAAGATTAAACCATGATCTTGTTAGAAATGGCACCATTTCGTATGTTCACTTAGGTGAAGTTTCAAATCATGTCTTTAGCTACTATAAGACTTGAACTTCATTAAGAGTAAATACTCAACCTCAACCTCGTAGCTATTTGCACCGAATATCTCGAATGGGATTATTTATTACTCGGTGCCAAACCAGTCACATAACAACAACTTGTTATTACCCATTTAACTATGGAGTAGCGGTACAACTACTACATAGTTGGGTTACCGTCGTTGGTGACTTTATTATTTAAAGGTTTCAATCCCATTCCAAAAGATGTATCCTTAACTAAGTCTCTTGTAAGACCTTTTGTTAAAGGATCCGCTAGGTTCTTATTAGTCCTAACATAAACAATATTAATAACACCATCTGCTATTAATTGTTTCACATATTCATGTCTCAAGTTAATATGTCTAGACTTTCCATTATACACTTTATTATAAGCTCTAGACAATGTAGCTTCACTATCGCAATACAAAGAAATAGATGGCATCGGTTGTGGCCACAACATTATATCAAACAACAAATTTCTCAGTCATTCTGCTTCCTTGCCTGCAGCTGCAAGTGCTATAAACTCACTTTCCATTGTTGAATGAGTTATGCACGTTTGTTTCTTTGAAGCCCAAGAAACCGCTCCTCCAGCAATTGTAAAAATCCAACCAGAAGTGGATTTATTATCTCTTGTATTGGTTACCCAACTAGCATCTGAATATCCTTCCAATATTTCAGGATAATCATTATAAAACAAACCCAAATTAATGGTCCTTTTAAGATAACCAAGTATCCTACCAATTGCTTTCCAGTGTTCAACACTAGGGTTACTCGTGAATCTTGACATTTTGCAAACTGCAAATGCTATATCAAGCCTCGTACAATGCATAGCATACATCAAGCTACCAATAGCACTAGCATATTCTAGTTGTGCTACTACTCGGCCTAAATTCTGTAGTAATTTAATACTAGAATCATATGGGGTATTAGCTTCTTTAAATTTCAAATAATTGAATTTAAGAAGCACTTTCTCTATATAATGAGATTGACACAACGAGTAACCCCCACTATGTTTCTTCACTTTGACACCTAAGATAGTATCTACTTCACCAAGATCTTTCATCTTAAATTGTGAAGTTAAATACTTCTTTGTATCATCTACTCCTTGCATATTTGTTCCAAAAATAAGCAAGTCATCAACATACAAGCATATAATCACACCAAAATCATTCGTAAATTTAAAATATATACATTTATCAGCATTATTATGCTTAAAACCATGAGATAAAATTACCGAATCAAACTTCTCATGCCATTGTTTTGGTGCTTGCTTTAAACCATAAAGTGATTTGACTAACTTGCATACCTTTTTCTCATTTCCTGGCAAAACAAATCTCTCAGGTTATTCCATATAGATTTCTTCATCAAGATCACCATTAAGAAAAGCAGTTTTAACATCCATTTGATGCACATACAAATTGTTCAATGAAGCAATTGCAAATAGCACTCTTATAGAAGTTAACCTTGCTACCGGAGCATATGTATCGAAATAATCAATACTATTTCTTTGCTTAAACCCTTTGGCTACTAATCTAGCCTTAAAAGTTTGCAAAGAACCATCACTATTGTACTTTCTTCTAAATACACATTTGCTGCTAATTGGTTTAGATCCTGGAGGAAGATCAACCAAGACCCATGTTTGATTCGAAATAATCGAATCCATTTCATCATTTACCGCCTCTCTCCAAAAAGAAGCGTCTCTAGAAGACATAGCTTCGCTAAATGTCTTTGGATCTTTTTCAATATTTAACAACAATGGTACTTTGTTAAGTACATTCTTTCTATCCCCTTCAACCAAGAAGAATAGTGCTTGTGATGAAATAAAATCTGAAGCTAAACTCTTTTCTTTCTTTTCACATTGACTCCTCCTTGGTTCGAAAGATATCATAGACTCTTTCATTTTATTATTGTTAGTGGAGGTAACAGGAGTATTAACACATGGTTGATCAATAATTGATTCTAATTCAATATTAGAATCATGTTGAAATTTATTCTCAATAAATTCAACATCTCTAGATTCCACAATCACATTAGAATCTAAATCTAACAACCTATAAGCCTTGGAATTTTCAGCATATCCTACGAAAACACTCTTTATACCTCTAGCACTTAACTTTGATGATTTAGGATCATGTATTTTATAAAAAGCTAAACAACCCCAGACCCTTAAATACATCAAGTTTGGTTTTCTTCCTTTCCAAATTTCATAAGGAGATATATGTGTTTTCAAAGATGTAATTCTGTTATGAATATGACATGCAGTGAGTAATGCTTCCCCCCACAAATTATTTGGTAGTTTTGCATTAAGGATCATGGAATTTATCATATCCGTGAAGATCCTATTCTTTCTTTCAGCCAAACCATTTTGTTGAGGAGTAAATGGAGCTGATCTTTGGTGAATAATTCCAAATTCTTCACAATAATTATTAAATTCAATTGAGAAATATTCACCACCTCTATCACTACGAACCATTTTGATTTTCTTATCTTTTTGGTTCTCAACTTCAGCTTTGAAAATTTTAAATTTATCAAAAGCTTCATTTTTTTGTTCTAAGTAAATACACATAAGTGTATCTAGAACAATCATCAATAAAAGTGATAAAGTACCTCTTACCTCCTCTTGTTAAAACGCCATTATACTCACAAATATCGGTATGTATCAAATCCAATATTTGAGTATTTCGTTCGGCTTTAGGAAAAGGTTTCTTAGTTAATTTAGCTTGGATGCAGATTTCACACTTATGACCTTTAACATCATTGCAATTAATCAAACCATGCTTAGACATGTATTTCAAAGATCTAAAATTCAAATGTGCTAATCTAGCATGCCAAACATCACAAGACTCAACAATATAAACTAAGTTGATATTATTATTATTAATGATGAGTTTGTACATTCCATCACAAGAATACCCTTTCCCAACAAATAATCCATTCTTTGAGATAATACAAGTATTACCCTCAAGCACAATCTTAAGCCCATGCTTACACATACAACTAGCAGAAATAAGATTCTTCCTAACGGATGGTACATGAAAAACATTATACAATATGACTTTCGTTCCAGAAGTGAAGTTGATCTCAACTACTCCTTTTCCTGCTACTATGGCTGCATTATTGTTCCCCATGAGAACCATTTATCCTTCCGTTTCTTCTTTGTATGATAAGAAAAATTTCTTATCATTACAAACATGAATTGTTGCACCCGAATCGAGCCACCAATCATAGGACTTAGTTTCAGCCATATTGGTTTCGGTAATCATGCCCTTTTGCTTTTAAGAAACCATAGCACAAATCTCTTCAGATTTGTTTTCAATAACATTAGCTTTATGGGAATTCACTTCTTCCTTTTTCTTCTTGAATCTGCAATCACTTTGGCGATGGCCTTTCTTACCACAAAAGAAACAATTTCCAGAAAACTTTTGTGTCTTTGGACTTCTTGAATTTCTTGTCATTCTTGACTTTAAAATTCTTTGAGAATTTACTAGCTTCAACAACATTAACTTTAGTAGAATCATACTTATCCTTGGATTCGCGAGACCTAGTCTCTTCTTCAATTACCAAGTGTTTTTGCAATTCTTCTAAAGTTATGTTCTCTTTTACTATGAAGGAGTTTCTTTCTATAATCATTCCAACTTTGAGGCAATTTAGCAATAATAGCCCCAACTTGAAATGATTCAAAATTTCAACTTTTAACTCTCGAAGCTTAGCAACAATAATTTGTAACTCATGTATTTGATCAAGAATGGATTTTGTGTCTACCATAATAAATTCAAAATATTTAGAGACAAGGAATTTGTCATACACCTTCTTTCTCCGTTTTGTATTTGTACTCAAGAGCATTCCAAATTTCCACCGGAGAAGTCATAGAATTGTAGAGATCATATAACTTTCGTAAGCGTATTGAGTATGTGACCCTGACACATCAATTCATCATCTTCACGACGTTTCCTTGCAGCCTTAACAACTTCGGTATCATCTTCTCTTGGTTCTGGAAATGGTTCCAATTTCGGATCAAGAACATATGCCACTTTAAGAACAGTAAGGAGAAAGAACAATTTTCTCTTCCAACGAGTGAAATTAGTTCCATCAAAACGATCGAGATGGACACTGGGATTAAGAAATGACGTCAAACTCTTCTCAGCCTCCATTTGCATCAAAATAAAACCTTAAAGATTGTTGGTAAATTTTCTAATATGGAGGCAAAGAACAAAGAAAATTTCTTAGGATTTGAGACGTGTTTACACATTTTCCTTTAAGGTTTTATTTGCCCTCACCAATCTTGGTTTGCTATAGAGTTTTAATGGCAAATTACCCCCAAGATATATCAAATTCTGAATACAATCTCTAGCAAATAAGATTGTATTTCCAGAATATATATGAAATCTGCAAAATCTGATAATGATCTAATTATTTTTCTATCTTTAATAAAGAAGATGTTTATTTGAAAGAATACAACCATTAGAAATGGTACTTCTTCAAAAACACTCTTTTGGTTTGAAATTGCATCGATTGACAATTGAAATTTCTAAGCTTCCTAACCGTTTTTCCAGTTGACGCAAAAACACGCTCTCTGGAAATAAACGGTTAGCCGTTTTCTCATTAACGGTGAGCCGTTTTATTCCAGAATGTCAAATAAGTTGCTCTCTGTAAATAAACGGTTAGCCGTTTTATCCAAACGGTTAGCCGTTTTCTCTAGAACAGAAAACATGCTCTCTGGAATTAAACAGTTAGCCGTTTTCTCCAAACGGTTAGCCGTGTTCTCCAAACGGTTAGCCGTGTTCTCCAAACGGTTAGCCGTTTGCTCTAGAACAGAAAACATGCTCTCTGGAATTAAACGGTTAGCCGTTTTCTCCATAAACGGCAAACCGTTTTCTTCCAGAATATCAAACCAAAGATTAAAAAATGTTACAATCTCTCTTACAACATGTACGGTTTTGGAGTGTTTGCATTGGAAGTGATCAAGGGTAGTCATCCGAGAGATTTTGTTTCTATGATTTTTTTCCTCATTTGACTACATGAACATAGAACATAATCAAATTTTGGACCAACCCTTTCCAGCTCCATCGCATCTTGTGTATGCATAAACTGATATCAATTATGGAGGTTGCCTTTTTATGCTTAGATAATAGTCCAGAATCTAGACCAACCATGAGAAGAGTCTGTAAGTTATTATATATGCTAGTAAATGGTTGGTTCTGGGGGGAATGGTCGTCTATTTTTCTAATAAACTAGGGATGAATTAATGCAAACATATACCGTTAAAGTAAGTATGGTAATTTCACAGTATATTTCTTTAATTGAGTTTAAAAGTTTATACTCATACATGCCTTAAAAAAAGTAGAACAAATAAATAGAATTATATATATGTGTACACACAACGGAGCCAATGTATGGACGCATAAAGGGCTTGGCAAACTAACATTTAAACTGCTTTCGTCACTTATATTTTTGAATCACGGAGAGGTGGGTTGAAAAATCAATTTGAATTTTCCTCAACCCTCCTACCCTTTCATAGTATAGAACTTTCATTTGAGAATTTGGATTCAGTATCAATTTTTGTCTTATGTACATTAATGACAAATTAATATTAAGCGATTAATATTTAATTTCCGATGTATTATTATTCAATAACAACCCATCACAACTTTCTAAAAAAATCAACGCAATAATCATTTCAAAGTGAACAAGAGAGAACTTTTGATCGTA
Source organism: Citrus cavaleriei (assembly GCA_030448935.1). NCBI lineage: Eukaryota > Viridiplantae > Streptophyta > Magnoliopsida > Sapindales > Rutaceae > Citrus > Citrus cavaleriei. The sequence goes on along the minus strand of JAUJEM010000066.1, from coordinate 128,684 downwards.
AGTTTGGATCTCCACTTGACAGCATGCGATGGATGGAAGGCTCCATAGATGACGTTTTAGTTGGATTTCGATGACGACTTGCTCAAATACTATGGGGGCATAGTTTGTGAGTATTTATGCTTCTGAATTTCTATTGTGTGCAAAGGCTCTTCCTGACCTGCTATTTTAGCTTTTTGTACTCCTTTGATGTTACTTTTGGTCCAAGGCTGCAAAACTGTGGCAATCATTATGGACCTTGGCAGATAACATTTTCCTACCAATCATCTTATGCCAGTGCAGGTGTTATCATTCATGCATGTCAAGATTGTAATCCTTATGAAAATACGTTCATTTTCTGTTTTGCAAGTCATTGATCCCGAAACAAATTGGAGTCTAATGCAGATGATTCAATTTAAAATACCAATAAGTTAAGGTGGTAAAATCTTTTATATGAAAAATAAAATGTTTGAAATTTGAATTCCGCTTATATAAGTAGGGAGAAAAATTAATTATCGACATGATAGACATAAAAAAGAAAGTTACGTTAAATTTTTTAGAGCTTTCTTCAATAAGAAATATTTATAAGGCGATTATTAATATAATGCATCAGAAACATTTAAATGTGGCATTTTACGACAAAAACGTGCCTAACCTGGTCCAGGTCTTCCAAGTAAATTCATTATTGATAACAAAAACGTGCCAAAATTTACGCTCCATGCTTTCAAGACATTTGGACCGACACGCGCATGTTTGGTCCGTTGATTTGCATGACCGCGTCTACTTTGGACATACAAGATCGTACCATGTATCACTCTTTTTTGTTTGCGCATTGACGTCGTATCTAGAGCTTAGATTGGCATTACATTGACCACAAATGGATGGCCTTGATGCTGCCACCTTGATGCGATTATGAACGGCTCATATCTCACTTGTTCGGCTATTTAAATCAAACATTTCGTTGCCCTTATTTATCATGCGATTTTAAACGGAAAAATGGACAGGGCCCAATCTTGTAGGGGAAAATTGACAGAGAGCACCGGGGCACATTCAAGGATGGCAATAGTGGGGTGCAAAAGGATGGCAATAGGGCTGGGGGGCTGGGCCCTCCAAATGAAACATCGAGCTTGGGCCTTCAAAAGGTTCGACTCTTGCTCTATAGACTAGGGCTGAGGCCGAGCCTAAGTGTTATCTAAGCCTGGTGATTTATTTTTTAAAAATTAATTAATAAAACTAGGCCCAACCAAGGCTCTACAACATTGAGCCAAGCCCGAGTCTTGGCCCTTAAAATTTGGTCGATGCTCAGCCAGGCCAAGCTAGATGTAGTCCGACATGACCCTTGGCCCTTAAAACTTTGGTGGCATGCCAGCCATATTGTCAACTTTATAGATATCACGCTTAATCAAAAAGCAAGTGGCCGATGCTGCAGTGAAATATGTGTAACTTGAAAATTGTGAATATCCAAAACACCAGACCTGCATCACGCGGAAAAATTGCAAATCAAAGCAAATTTAATTAGAATGAGGATAAAGTTCGGAAGCTGCCAGAGAGGATCGATGGTGAAATTATCGTGGACTCATATATATAGTTGGATTAAATCGAACGTCCGCAATAATAATATTTATAAAAGACAAGAAATTATTATGAAAGAATATATAAACATGAATAATTTGCAAAATAATCGTATTGATGAATAATGTGACACATTATTATATTTATAGATCCTTGTCTTTTTTAAGTAATTAATTATAAATTTTAGAATACAAAAGGCAAATGATTAAACGAGTGTCATAAACGAGTGAATTCGACACAAACATAAACTACTTTAATAAATGAATCAGTGAGCTTAAATTCATGCATTCGATTTGTTTATTAAACGAATTGACACATATTTGATTTACTTATTAATTAAATTAATTTTTTCTAAACCCAAACTCATGTATTTCATATTTAATTGAACCGAATAAATGAATATTGACTTAAATCATGACCCCCGTTGTGGCAAGCGATAAGCTATATTTCGAACATAAATTTTGTCTAAGCTAATGCTAGTAGGTAGTAGCATGTTTTTGAGACGTCTAGAAATGAGATCTTCTTTTCACTCGTCGATTACTTGTTCACCGGCCCACATCTTTTATGGTAAATGCCTTTGACCTTTAAATTAGTTAATTTTGACGACCTCTAATTTGTCTGCACACGACGACTAGCTTTTTTGAATAGTTTTGAATTTCACAACAATTGCACGCACATGTCAAAACATTCTCCGCGCACTCTCTTGTTATCTTCAATGTAGATCAAAGAAAATAATTGTCGGTTTTAGATTGATGAACGGTCTTGATTGATTTCATTATTTGTGAGGGTTGTGTTTAACATTGGTACTCTTTTTTAATTTTATTTTTCACCTTTTTTACACTTCGTTTTGATATTTTGTGCTATGTTTCTTTATTATTAATTGTCATATCTGCTAAATGGTTTAGTTGGTTATAGATTGTAAATTTAACCTTGATTTTTTTCCCCCCAAAGGGTGTTTTCCTCAAGGAGATTCTTTCTAATCGAAGTGTGTGGTCAATCCCACCATGTATAAGAATCGTTCGACGGAAGCAAGTTCACCAAGCATCAGCAATTGAATTGTCCTCTCTATAGATATCAGAATAAACAAAATGAATATTCCGAATGAGCCGCGAACAATTAACCCAGCCAATCCTTACATGCCAAGGAGGAGCCCATACGTGTTAGTTATATTCTGTTGAGGGTTAGTTATATTCTGTTGAGGTTGTTGAAGTGGGTTGGTGAGTTGACATGTGTAGGACCAGGTGGTTGTTGTATTAGTTACCCATCACAGCTGGAATCACGAGCATATAAAAAGGAGCAGAGCATGCTGGTTGCAAAAGCGTCTGTGTCTATGATTTCAAGTGGTTTAGAGAGTGAATTACAAGTTTCTTTGGGAGAGAGATCTGTTCTCTGTAACCATTAGAAATCATTGTAATCATTTAAGGAATAACTGCTTCAATCTCAGTTGGGATTTTTCAGTTTTGGATGTAGGTACTTTGGTACCGAATCACGTTATCTTTTTGTGTTGTTCTCTCTGTTTCTTTCTTCATTTTCAGTTCTTGATTTCAATTTGTATTTCTTTTATCGTGATCAAGTGGATTAGCATTGGTCATTTTGTTGAACTGATCTGCCTTGATTCTGATTTTACTCAACAATCTTATTTTAAAATTGTTTGAAAGTTAGCTAGTCAAGTCCCATTCCTTACGCCTTACCCTAATGTCAAATGATGATACAATCACAACCAACTTATCTTCCTGTGAAGGATGATAACTTTTATCGTGATAAAAAACATGGCGACAATTTTAAAGTCATGTTTAAACCTAAAAAGTAAAGAACATTGGATTATGACTTGTGTCATAACATGAAACACAAATTAAAATAAAATAATGAAACTCAACAATATTAGGGTGACAAATAATCCGACCCGACTTGATCCTATATGGAATTCATGAGGTTCGGATCGGATTAGATTATTCATCCAATCTGATCAGATGGCATTATAATCAACCCAATCGAATTGTGATCACTCGATCTATTTGAAAATTTGACCAGATAGGCTAAAAAAAATTAAATTAAAAATTAAGAGCATATAAAAAAATTTAATGAAATTAAAACACAAACGCACACACATCGTGACTAACTCATCTTTCTTACTGTCTCACACTCTCACTCTCTTCTTCTCTTTACAACCTCACAGTTCACAATTTCACATAAATGCACATTGCAAGCGGAGACGCAGATGCAGCGCAACCTACAAATGCAGAGGCAGGTGCAGAAATATAGTCACCCAGTCACCATTGACTAGATCTTCTGCTCCATCCCTCCACCATCACCAAGTTTTGACTTTGCCCACTCCAATTCGGCAACCCAAATTTTTGTCTTTTGAAGTTTCGGTAGTATATACTAATAATAGATTATATATGATATGTTAATTATTAATAATAAGTATTGTTAAATGTTAATAATAAAATTTAAAAAAACCATATATTGAAAATTTTAGAGCTTGATTGATTAATTGTTTGTAAGCTTAAGTCAAAAGTATGAATCGATTTTTCAACCGATTTGAACTCCATTCAATTTTTTGACCTAATTCAAACATGTTTGAACAACCTTTTTCCTATTCTCGGTCCTTCTTTTGTTGGAAAGAACCTAAAACCAATCAAACAGATTAAAAGAACAACCATCACTAGACTAAAGAACATAATAACAACCCATTTCTTTCTCGAAGCTTGTTTGCACGTCGTGAATGCTTTGCAAGATGGAAACCCTTGAACATTGCCACACAATCCTGTGTTCCCTTCCATTTGAGCATCTTTGAATGCTGAGCTATTAGGAATTGGTCCCAGTAACTCATTATAGGATATGTCAACGTGTGACAAGCGGTGCATTCCTTCAAAGCATCTTGGAATGAAACCAGAGAGGTTATTGTGACATAGGCTCAACTTCTCCAAGCTTTTCATGTTGCATATTTGGAATGGTATCTCTTCTCCAAGAAAGTTATAACTCAAATCTAACTCTGAAAGATGAATCAACTTTTCCAATTCAATTGGAATTTTATGGCCAAATTGATTATTGCTCAAATCCAAGTAGCGTAGCCTCAACAAGTTGCCTATGCTTTTTGGAATCGAGCTCTTCAGTTTGTTTGCGGACACATCGAGGTATTGAAGTTCAGTTAGTGAGCCAAGTTCAAGAGGCATGCCTCCAGAAAGTTGATTCAAATTCAGAATCAGTTTGTTTAGAGAAAATAACTTCCCCAATTGCACTGGAATTTCACCAACAATGTTATTTGAAGAAAGGTCAAGAACTTGTAATTTGGGTGAGTCTCCAATCTCAGGCGGTATGCTTCCGGAAATATTATTCACAGAAACAATAAAAGTACCTAATTTTGGAAAGTTTCTCCAATTAAATGAGATTTCACCACAAAAATTGTTTTGGCTGAGATCTAGGAAAGTTAGGTTTGGATGATCACCAAAAGTTTCATACACTTTTCCAGAGAGATTGTTTTGTTTAAGAAGTACTCTTTCTACGCTTGTCAAATTTTTGAAACTTTTAGGGATTGGACCAGAAAGATGGTTTTCACACATGTTTAACAAAAGCAGCCCAGTGAGATTACCAATTAAATGAGGAATAACCCCACTAAGATGATTTGTGCATAGCTCTAATTCAGAAAGAGACTTCAAGTATCTTATTTCCTCAGGAACAAAACCATAAAGCCCATTGTTGTAAAGGTATAAAGCTCTTAGACTGCTAAGATTACCAATTGAAGAAGGAATCACACCACTAAGTTGATTTATATGCAACCCTAATGCCGAAAGAGACTTCAAGTTTCCTAGAATGGGAGGAAGAGAACCAGAAAGCGAATTATTAAATAGAGACATCAGTGTCAAGCTGCTTAAATTACCAAAGGAAAGGGGATTGAACCAATAAGTTGATTTTCACTCAAGTCTAGTTGGAGAAGAGACTTCAAGTTTCCTATAATCGAAGGAATAGAACCAGAAAATGAATTCGAATAAAGATACAATATACCCAAGTTACTTAAGTTACCTAAGGAAAGTGGGATTGAGCCACTGAATTGATTTTGGCTTAAGTCCATAGTGGAAAGAGAGTTTAAATTTCCCAAAACTAAAGGAATGGAGTCAAAAAGGGAATTATTATTAAGGTAAAAATTAGCCAAGTTGCTTAGGTTACCCAAAGAAGAAGGAATAGAACCATACAAATTATTATGACACAAGGCAAGCACATTAATAAGACTTAACTGGCCTATTTCTGGAGGTATTGAACCATGCAACTGATTCACATCAAAGTAAAGTATCCTCAATTGATTTAAGTGACCAATTTCTGGTGGTATTACCCCATATAATTGATTACTGCCTAAATCAAGATACTGAAGCTTGGAAAGGTTACCGATTTGAGGGGGGATGATACCAAAGAATATATTGAAGCTGAGGTTAAGATGCACAAGATGAGGAAAGGATGAGAATGCAAATTCTTGGAGCATACCATTTAAAGCCATAGAGCTGAGGTTAATGCTGATGACTCTTCCAGCTTGGTTGCAAGAAATTCCAAGCCAAGCACAGGGGCTAATTTTGCTTTTTGAGTAGGAAGGAACATTGCTTGCATTATCAGGATGAAGTGTCCATGATGACAACAAAGAGATATTTTTGTTTTGAAGGCTTCTTTTCCATTTTAAAAGAGCAAATGCTTCTTTAGAAGAATCAGAAGCCATGCTATAGGTGAAAATTAACAGAATAGAAAGAAGGATCAATGTATTGTGGATTGGCAGTCCCATTCTTTTTATGGTGTGGAAATATGCTTTGCATATCATAACGAGAACTTGACCTATATATAGCCGAGGAAATAAGACTTCTATGGTCAACCGCTGGAACAAACATGGTGAGGTGAAATGGGCCTGGGCCTGGACCAGGGCTATTTAGAATCCAAAGCAGAATAATATCAATTAACACACCAACACAATTTAAGGAGTCCAATTTTTAAGTGTAATGAACTGAATTTTTTTTTTCCCTAAAAATAGAGAATGGCTACGGTCCACCTATAAATTAATGTATCTTTGTCGTATAGTTCGGATCTGGAGCCCCACCCTTACAGACTTCTGCGGTACAAATCCAATGTAATGTTGTGATATCAGATGCTATCCGAAACCGTCGGGAGTTGGTTCTCTAAATTGAGCATGCAATGATCACATCTATATACATAGGAATTATTAGTTTCTATGCGAATTCTTAAGGCCTTCTGCTGCTGCAAATCAATAATGAGTGTTTCTTTCCTAATGAATGCTGCATCCAATTTCAACGTTTAAATTTTCTAAGCCAAGAAATAAGTCAAAACTAAACCGAAATCTAGTGGGAAAAACATTTACAATTTCAATTACACATAAAATAATAAGAGAGAAAGATAGACGACAAACTTCAACTTCTAAGAAAATGTCATGATATTCATCATCCTCAGTTTGGTCCCTTCGTAGACTTTCGATTTAATGGAATTGTCAAAAGTCATGACGTTGAAATATGTTTGTTATAAAATTTTCCACAAGAATAGTACTACATTCTGAAAAATTATCACATTTATCAGTTGGTGCCACCGGAGACAGCCATCACTTCCGACTTATCTCAGCCGTCGCCGTCGTCACTCTGTCGTATCAACAATCACCCGATATCACTATTTAAATTGATCTGTCCCACCGCATTATAGTTGACGAGAAAAATATTGCCAAGTCACTTTCCAGCACGCCAGTTTTGACTTTCCTTTGTCGACCACTTTGGGAATTTTACAGTCTCCGAAAAGGCACTTTTTTTTTAAAAAAGTAAGGGATGGGCCGAGCCTAAATAATTTTTATTTTTTCCTTACTTTCTCACGGATCGAATTCGGGTGGTCAGCGATTCTTGGGTGTTGGGGAAGAAGACTTAGGTCGAAAACATTATATATATAAAAAAAGTATAATAAATTTTTTATTATAATATTTTTTACGTAATAATTAAGAAATTAATTTTAAATTTTTTAATGAATGTTAATATAATTTAAATAGTTTAATTTATTTTTCGGTAGACTTCGGACTTGTCAATTGTCATGAGTCACGACGTTGAAATGTGCTTTAAGCTATTCCACAATCAGCAACCACGGAGAACGTGAATGACTTTTGCTAGATAATTTTTAGTTCCTGAAAATCAACCTAAAAATATATTGAGAGTACACCTACTCCTATTTCATATCTTGTGAAAGAGGGGTCCTTTCAGTCTTGTTTGGAATTAGGGGTGGTAAAAATACCCGTCCGGTCAGGACGCGGACCGCACCCGGACGTTTTGGGACGGATACTAGTATGAAACCGGGTCGGTCTTGGGCATCACTTGATAAACCCAGAACCCGAATTTTATTTAAAAAATATTATAAAATATATATTATTTTAAATATTTATATTTATTTGACTCATTTATTACACATATATAAAGTTTTAAACACTTAAAGTTCATATTTGCATGTCAAATTTTATTAAAATAAATTTAAAACTTATAAAATTACCAAAAAATAAAAAATATACACATATAATATTAAAAAATATAAAATCCGGATTGACGGATTAAAGCTGGCAACCAACCATTCCGGCATCTATGCATCCGGTCGGGTCCGGTCATTGCGATACCTATTTACCCATGCCTGGGTTTTGTCAACCCTATTTGGAATTGAGGTTGGACATCCGTAATTTAAAAAATACTTTGTCTTAAAATATTTTGTAAACACTAACTGTTGTATCTCTTGAAATTTAAGTTACTTTGATTTTATAATTATATGATGAAAAATTTATAACATCTTTACTAATTTTGTGAAAATTATTATTTAAAATTTATATTTACTAAATATTATTAATTTTTATTTCATAATTATAATTTTTTTCACAGCAACTATAACTTAAAAACTATATTACTTCAATACTGAACAAAACCTTAATATCCTATGCATTGTGAGAATCAAGTACATCATTATTATATTAGACTGACTACAAGCAGAATGGCCCTTGACGCCATCCAATGAGGAATTATTCATAATTCTCGTGGCCTGATTTGCCTGAATTTTGAGTTCAAGGGATTGATCAAATTCTCTTGAAGAGATGTGAGAATTAAAACCAAGAAACGGGAAAACCTTAGCACTGCCAGTAGCAGCCATCACTTCCGACTTATCCCTGCCATCTCCGTCATCAATCTGTTGCAACAAGCCAACAATCACTCGAGGGAAAAATATTATTTGAATTCTAAATAGACCTTACTGTTTGAACGAACCCCACGGCCCACAACATTATTGTTTTCGCATGGTTGATGAGGAAAACATTGTTGTTGACGAAGAAATACGTGGCCAAATTACTTTCGTTAGTTTAAGTGGAAATTGGAAATTGGAAATTGGAGCTCTATCATATTTCCAACACCGCCACTTTTGACTGTCTTTTGTTGGCGGGGACTATTGTGCATGAATTTAAGATCGTTGCATGGTAGACGGGCTAGTTTGAAAAGAAGTTATGATGGTACAAATTGATTCGGCATACAATGATTGGTTGGATAAAAATACAAATTAATAAAAATAAATCATGTCAAAATTATAACATTTATTTGGAAATTTTCAGTCCCTTTTATTACTTAAGGGTGGGGTTATTTGTATAATAGCGTGGCGCATAATAACATATGTTAGAGAACTTGGCATTGGATCTCTATATATCCAACCAAAAGACTAGTCTATTGAGTAGAGTAACTCTTTTTTATAATAATTTTGAATCATTAGATTTAACAAAAATGAATTGTGAGGTTTATTAATTTCATTAATTATTTTTTCCTCATTAATGCTCTATTCTCTTTTCTCCTTCCACCGAAATTGTTATCTCTCTCTCCTAGTTCTTCGCTACCATGGAGAGAAATGAACAACAACGCCAAATAATTGAATCACTTTGAAATGACAAATCTTTTATCCAAAGGGCTCCTTCACAGCACAACACTTAAGTATTGATTAATTTGACTATCAAATCTAAGGTGCTGTTTGTTTTTTAGTATGAATTTAACTTTTTTTTTAGACATTTACTTATTTTAGGCTTATCACTTACTATCAGATAATTTTATCTGAATAGAAAAAGTAAAAAAAATTTACTTTTATCTGAAATCTGAAATCTAAATGGAAAATTTTAATTTCAAATCTCAAAAATATCCTTAACAATTTATGTATTTCCAATATTATGTATAAGCTTAATATGTTTGTATTATCCTTGAAGTTATTTTTTTCTAATTGTTTTAAATTTTTATTCACATTGTAACATTAACTAAACTGAAATACTGAACAAATTAAATTACGTCCATTGTGATAAATCAAAACTAAAACAACAGTGTTGACTTTATAATAAAAGTTGATGTTATAATTACATATTTTATACAAAATTAAACTAAAATCAACAGTGATGGTATTTTTTTTTTTTAATGCTACCAAACTAATCAACTTGTTAAAATTATAAATTGTGAAAAACAAATACATGCACCACCTAAAAGGATATTTATGTCAAATTACTAGCTTTTAAACTTTTCTATTCAGATGTTGAAAAAGGAAAAACAAATATGTCATTTAAATATTTTCATTCAGACCTATTTAGATTTCACTTAAATTCAAACATATTCATATTTCAGATAAAAAAACAAAAACAACCTAAGGCATGCGGAAAGCATGAGTAAGGGGAAAAGCTAAAGAATTTGTCACCTCTTCTTCACGAATCCCATTCTTATATATTAGGACCATTAATGTGACTCAGCATTGGCTTCACTGTTGCTTTTTCTAAGCAATTAAAAGTAAAGAATTTGGTATGTTTTTAAGATTTTGAATTAAAATGTGTAATTATTTTGAGTGATATCAATTATATTGTTATACAGAAAAATATAAATAGATTTAGATTTAATAACAAAGGATAGAGAGGTGAGAAATTTGGTTGAGGAAGGAGAGAAGAATAGAGTATTATGGAGGAAAGAAAGATAAATATTAATGAAATTAATAAAGTCATGTCATCCAATCTTCACCATTCATTTTTGTTGAATCAAATGACTCAAAATTGTTATAAAAATTTGTGTTCATATTTGTGTCTCTTGAACCTGTCCCAATTATAAATGGGTGTGATTTTTATGGGAGTCCAAATAGTAATATTACATTTAATTATATTAAGTTGTGCTTTAAATGTAAAATACAAAATTATAAAAAAAAAAAAAAAAAACCTTAGCCGGCTCTTCTCCTCTATATCTTCTTCTTCTACTCTCCACACCACACTTATCTCTTCCGCAGGCAAAAGAGCACTCCCGCAATACTTCCCATAGAGATACTTGACTAATGTATTCTGTTTAATTAAGATCTTTAGATTTTGATTTGTGGGAGTTTTAGGTTTGTTTTCTTATGTGATGTTTATTTCTAATTTTCATGCTTTTGGGTTTTAGAATTGGAAAATAAAAAAGCCTGTCGATCACTATAAAAAAAATAATTCAATTTACTTATTGCCACATACCACAAAATCCTTAGAAGGTTTGGAAAATAAAAATAGGAGACGATCAAAGTCCTCTATGTATAACCTGGCTAGGTCGACATAATGTCACCCCTCCAAATCCAAGACTTGAATTAATAAAAAAGAAAGCTCAAGCAACAAGCTACACTAGCAAAAATACAAAAGCATGCGCTAGCAAACATCTTTACACAAGAGACTAGCAATATCATTGTAGAGTAAGAGAAATCCAAATTAAACTCCATAGAATCAAACAAAGAATGAAAATTAATAAAACGATTTCTTAGAACCGATGGAGGATCCAGCTTTGGATTGTCAAATAAATGAAGAACCGACATAGAGTAAGTTTGTTACATAAATTTTAAAGATAAGAGAGAAAATTAAACAAAGAAGGTTGATTTGAGAGAACCACTCTCCAAATAAGAAACACAGTTTATAGATAATAGAATTCTTCTCTACCTTTTTTGTTTTCACCATCCATTTAAATACATCTAATAAGATAACTACAAAAGACCAGTTACAATATAACTACCACAAACCACTGTTACAATGTAAATACAACATTAAAATTACAATAAACCATACAAAAATAGTAACCGAACATTACCGTTCATAATTAGCACACATCATTCCCCCCCTCTTAGAAAAATCCTTGTCCTCAAGGAACTACTTTGGACATTAATCATGTTTTGCACCTTGACCGCTTCCCTCTTCATCATCTTTGCTGTGAAAATCGTCCATCATAAACAATTGAGGACTGACACTTGTGACTAGGAGAATATTTTCCATCATAACAGTAGCAAAGGCCACGGTCTTTACGTTCTTTTACCTCACTTGGGGTCAAACGTTTAAATGTTGATGGAGTTGAATTGCTTGGCTGGAATCCTAATAGACCTTGGGTTATAGATTGGATTTAAGAGGATTGGTTACAAAGGTTACACTTTTCCTCAATAAGTTTAGCAAGTCCAATGGCTATTGATAATGACCGAGGCTTCTGAATCTTTAACTTTTAAGGGAATTTCATCCTTGAGTCCTCCAACAAAACTACCAACTAAGAAGTTTTTGGTACATCCTCCACCATCTGAGACAATCTCTCAAATTCTTCTTGGTAAGCCAATACGGTGGTTTTTTGCTTTAATTGGGACAAAGCTTCTGAAGCATCATCGAACTATGTTGTCCAAATCTTTTAAGAAGAGCTCGTGAAAACTCAGCCCACGAAACTGGTCCTTTTGTTTTCATTAGCCAACGAAACTATTGTAGTGCAGTTCCTTCAAGATGGAAAGATGCCAATTGCACTTGGTGATCCTCAATAATCTTCTGATATTCAAAGTATTGTTCAGCCTTATAAATCCAACTATTTTGGTCTTCACCATTGAAGTTTGGGAATTTTAATTTTAGTGTTTGGCCAAAGGACAAATTTGTTGTTCTAATAGATGAACTACAATTTTCCTAGATTTGGACTTTGGATGACACCTGTCCTGGTTTGGGAATATTGGGAATTTATTTGGTCATACTTGGTGTTTAGACTCTGAAGTTTGCTAAGAATCTCTTGCATGATTGCATTTTGATTCTCAAATTTTTCAGTAACAAAGGTTTTGAAATCAATCTCTTTTTGTGTCTGGTTGCATCAGCCATGAGGAACTTGCTCTGATACCAAATTAATGTTAAGTAAATTTTAAAGATAAGAGAGAAAATTAAACAAAGAAGCTTGATTTGAGAGAGCCACTCTCCATATAAGAAACATAGTCTATAGATAATAGAATTCTTTTCTACCTCTTTTCCTTTTACCATCCATTTAAATACATCTAATAAGATAATTATAAAAGACCAGTTATAATATAACTACCACAAACCACTACTACAATGTAAATACAACATTAAAATTACAATAAACCATACAAAAATAATAACCGAACATTACAATTCATAATTAGCACACATCAAAGTTTCAAGCCATAACGTATTCTAACCATGATCAGCTGCTGATTCAATGGCTAAGATTTTTTTTTGATACATTGGAGCCTAGTAAAACTAGGCTAAAACAGAACGGGGAATAGAGGTCCCATATATATCATTACATAACCAATAACCAAGACCCTCGGGGGGATTTTCAAAGACATGAAGTCCAAGGGGTAAGGAACCAGCAAGTTTCGCCATGTGGTAGTGTCGTTAAGGTGCACCAAATTTAAAACCTTACCACTAATATAAATAATTAGTACAGAGCGAGTAAGGATCGATCCCACAGAGACTATGCTAGTTATATTTATTATTAACTCTAAAGCAAGATTTGAAATAAAATAATAGTAGTAATAATAAGAGTAATAATAATATAAATTAATCTAACTAAAGAAAATGCCAATTATAAATAAAAAGGGGGTTTATGAATTTTTAACTAAATAGTAAGAAGTAAAGAAATTAAAACTACGAACAAGAATTTAATAAAAACTCTAATTAAATGAGAAAGAAATAATAATGATGAAAACTTTGGTTAAAGGATCATTCGCCACCACCAAACATGCACATAATATATCAATTCTATTATCAATTTATATTGAAACTATCAACCGTAGACAACAATAAGCTCTGTTAGTCTCAATCTTTCCTTAGTGTGTTGTTAGGCAAAACAAGCTCTTCACCTAATCTCTAACCATTAAATAATTTAAAACAAGCTCTTTAAATTTAAGATAATGGAAGCATTAAACAGAGAAAGATATTAGGTTGATCTAGGTAATAAACACACAAGCTCAGATTATTTAACCTAAGTTATGTTCTTTAATTGAAATCACTAATTCCAACCTGCTACTAATGATTAAAATATCAAGACAATTACGGATCAAGAATTTTAATCTAGCAATAAAATTTATTCAAGTCCTATCTAATTGGCCACTTAAATAAAACAAGAATAAACCATGAACATTAATTATAGAAGAACATAAACAATCTCAATTAAATAAATTGAATAATAGAATTTAAATTTAATTGCATAGCATGTTTAGGGTTTTGAATTCACCCTCAACCAAATAAAAATCTAGCCTAACATAATTGAATTGGGAATAAAAGAATTGATAAAACCAGTCATGAAAATTAATTCAAGCGGCTGCCTTTGCTTTAATTTTAATTCCTTCGGGCGTCTCCCTTATTTTTTTCCTTCTTGCGGCTGCAATCTCAAATTCTCTTGCTCGAATTGCGTCTGCCCTCCTCCTTTCCATCAAGCAGCTCCCCTTTTATAATGCTAGTTGACCGAATTCTTCTCCAACAAGAATAAAGAAATCCTTTTCCAATTTAATGCCACCAAAAGCCATTAATTCCTACTTTTGAAAGTCAATTGCGGGCCCGTTTAAATTGCTTTCCACTTTTGCAATGCCATGCACGTGCACTCCAATTGTCAATTGGAAAAATTAAATCTTTTAATTATTCAACATTTCTCAATTGGATTAATTACTTTGATTTCTTCCACTCGGTTCTATCAATTCTTGACTGTATTTTTATCTTCCAATTTAATCTTTATTTCCTCTCAATTTGAATTTCTTCATGCCTTTTTTTATCCACAATCTCCAATTAATTCTCTATTCAATAAAATAATACAATTAATTAAAAATAAGAAATAAAAATAACTAGTAAATATATAATAAAAGGGTAAAATATGTATATTAATTAATTCCCTATTCAATTAAAATTTAACTAAAATAACTAGAATATTTAAGATCAAAACAAGAAAAAGACAGAGAAATTAATAACAAAATATATGAAAAATATGCACTTATCACCATGGAATCTGCAGCAAAATTGGCTTCCCGATATATATGCTTCATGGTAATGAGCCATTGTCTATTCATCAGTTCTTTTATGGCAGTTATGAGAGAAAAATGTGCATTAGGCATCAAGCTAGTAGAGGAAATAAGTTGGGAAACACATATTCAATGGCTAAGATCGCAGCAAGTATCTCAGCATAATAAGCAGTATGATGACCAAAGCCCTCCAAGACGAAAGCCATGAGCGTCCCTAAAGATAGTCAGAGAAGCAGAATCCCCGAAACTACTTTTCAAAAGACCATCAGCATTCACCTTAATCAACTAGCCTGAGGTGGACTCCAATTCATCTCATGAAAATTTTTAGAGCACGGGCATAGTTAGCAGCCACAATGAGAGAGCATAAAATCTCTCTAATTCAAATGATCAAATCCATATTTATTTCAACTATAAAATATTTTACATTCACTACAGTTTCAAAGCTGTCATACGAATAGTAACAAATAATCAGAAACAGACTAGGAAAAAAATGACTTGGCTGATTTATTTGCATAATAAATTGCAGACATTTTCCATGGTTGGTCTAGCTTCTGGACTCTCATCTAAGCATAAAATGGCAACCTCCATAATCCATATCAGCTTGTCCATAACACTAGGGGATGGAGTTGGAAGTCGAGGATCCAAAATTTGATTAACGTCTATGATCATATTGGAAAATGAAGAAAAGTTAATGGAAAAAAAATCTCTTGGATGATTTCCCTTGATCACTTCGAATACTAACACTCCAAAACTATACACATCGTATTTTTCAGTAGCCCTCATTGTGTAAGCAATCTCTGCAAGTTGACAGACAATAATATCATAAAGTGTAGCATCAATAACTAATTAATAATTGTTTATCTCAAATAAGCAAATAATATATGCTTGGGCAAAGCCAGACGATGGCAAGGTGGAACTAGACTTTCTTTGCATTTTGTTTTCTAATTTTTTTCTCCACATAAGATGTTTAAAAATAAAACTGTATTTCACAAAATATACTTGCATAGTATTTCACAAAATATACTAGCATATTAATCTTTTACTAAAAAGAAAGGAAAAAGGATAGTGATACCTTCTGTGATTTTGATTATAGAGTGGTCGTAAAGACCTTCTTATTTTCATAAATGGTTATGCAAATCTCTCTTTAGGATGTATAATCTTGTTTTGTGGTTTGTGCAACCAATTTTGAAAAATAATGGGATTTTCATGACTATTTTGTCAAACCACGAGATGTTAATATTTTTCCCTCAAGAAATATATACAAGAGCTGGAAAACACATACCTGGAGCAGCATATCCAAATGTGCCTGCAAATTCAGTCCAGTTGGACGAATGTGGCCCGACAAACTTGGCAATTCCAAAATCTGAAACATGGGCTTCAAAATTTGAATCAAGCAACACATTCTTACTTGATATGTCTCGATGAATAATCGATGGGAGACAATCATGATGCAAGTAGGACAAAGCATTAGCTACTCCTTTAATCACATTTATTCTCCGATTCCAGCCCAATTCTTTTGCTGTTACATCATCACCAAGGATTCTAGCCAAGCTACCCCTATCAAGATATTCACAAACTAAAAATGAGTGCGGGCCATTAGAACAAAATCCATGAAATTTTACAATATTTCGATGTCGTATCTCTTTCAATGCCAAAACTTCATTCAAGAATTCATCGTGATCAGCCATATTACCGGAAACCAACTGCGAGTTGAATTTTTTAACTGCTACGATATCCCCAGAGGGTAACTCAGCTTTATACACACTTCCTTGTCCACCTTTTCCAATGCAAAACTTCTCATCAAAATCATCTGTAGCTTTAATGATTTCTTCGTGCATAATTTTCCCGTCAAAATTTAATACCGAAAGCAATCTCAAACGATTCATAGAGTTACTCTGTTCTTCTTGTGAGACCTTCTTCCTTTGTTGAAAAAAGAAGAAGAATCCAGTCAAACCAGTCAAAAGCACAACCATTCCTAGGATAGCGAACACAATTACGACCCATTTCTTTTTCAAAGTTTGTTTGTGAGACGTGAAAGCATCACAAGATGGCAACGCCTCAAAATTGCCACACAATCCTTTATTCCCTTCCATCAAACCGTCTTTGAACGCTGTGCTATTAGGAATTGGTCCCTGTAACTCATTATAGGATATGTCAATGTGACAAGCTGCGCATTTCTTCAAAACATCTTGGAATGAAATCAGAGAGGTTATTGTGGGAGAGATTAAGCTTCTCCAGACTTTCCATATTACATACTTGAGGTGGTATTTCTTCCTGGAGAATGTTATGACTCAAATCTAACTCTGAAAGATGAATCAACTTCTCAAATTCAGTTGGAATTTTATGGCTCAATTGATTGTTGCTCAGATTCAAGTAGTGCAGCTTCAACAAGTTGCCTATACTTTTTGGAATCGAGCTACTCAATTTGTTTGCAGACAAGTCGAGGTATTCAAGTTTAGTTAATGAGCCAAATTCTAGAGGCACACCTCCAGAGAGTTGATTTAAATTCAGAATTAGTTTGTTTAGAGAAGATAACATTTCCAATTGCACTGGAATTTTACCAACAATGTGATTTGAAGAAAGGTCAAGAACTTGTAATTTGGGTGAGTTTCCAATGTCAGGCGGTATGCTTCCAGAAATATTATTCACGGAAACAATAAAAGTACTTAATTTTGGAAAGTTTCTCCAATTAAATGAAATTTCACCACAAAAATTATTGTTGCTGAGATCTAGGAAAGTTAGGTTTGGATGATCACCAAAAGCTTCATACATTTTTCCAGAGAGATTGTTTTGGTTAAGAAGTACTCTTTCTACGCTTGTCAAATTTCTGAAACTTTTAGGGATTGGACCAGAAAAATGGTTTCCACACATGCTTAACAAAAGCAACCCAGTGAGATTACCAATTGAATGAGGAATAACCCCACTAAGAAGATTTGTGCATAGCTCTAATTCATAAAGAGACTTCAAGTATCTTATTTCCTTAGGAACAAAACTGTAAAGCCCATTGTTATAAAGGTATAAAATTCTTAAAGAACTAAGATTACCAATTGAAGGAGGAATAAAACCATTAAGTTGATTTATGTGTAGTCCTAATGCTGAAAGAGACTTCAAGTTTCCTAGACTGGGAGGAATAGAACCAAAGAGCGAATTATTAAATAGAGACATCATAGTCAAGCTGCTTAAGTTACCTAAAGAAAGAGGGATTGAACCACTAAGTTGATTTTCACTTAAGTCTAGTTGGAGAAGAGACTTCAATTTTCCTATAATCGAAGGAATAGAACCAGAAAGTGAATTCTTATGAAGATACAATACGGCCAAGTTGCTTAAGTTACCTAAAGAAAAAGGGATTGAGCCATTAAATTGATTTTTGCTCAAGTCCATAATGGAAAGAGATTTTAAATTTCCTAAAGCCAAAGGAATGGAGTCAAAAAGAGAATTATTATTAAGATAAAAATTAGTCAAGTTGCTTAAGTTACCCAAAGAAGAAGGAATAGAACCATGCAAATTGTTATGACACAAGGCAAGCTTATCAATAAGACTTAACTGACCTATTTCTGGTGGAATTGTTCCATGCAACTGATTCATGTCAAGGTAAAGCCTCCTCAACTGATTTAGTTTGCCAATTTCTGGTGGTATTAGCCCAGATAATTGATTACTGCCAAGATCAAGATACTGAAGCTTGGAGAGGTTTCCGATTTGAAGGGGGATGTTTCCGAAGAAAAAATTGAAGCTTAGGTTAAGATTCGCAAGATGAGGAAATGATGAGAATGAAAAATCATCAAACGTACCGTTTAAACCCAAAGTGCTCAGGTTTATACTGATGACTCTGCTTCCTGCATGGTTACAAGAAATTCCAAACCAAGAACATGGGCTTATTTTGGTTGCATTAGCAGGATAAAGAGTCCACGATGACAACAAAGAGGAGTTAAGGTTTTGATTTTGAAGGCTTGTTTTCCATTTGAGAAGAGCATACGCTTCTTCACTAGAATCAGAAGTAACATTATGTGAAAAATTTAGCAAAAGAAATAGGATCAGAATATTGAAGATTGGCAACCCCATGTTGTTTATGTTATTGTCTTTTGCATGCATATCATGAACAAGAACTTCGACGTATATATACACTCACACCAGCAGCCAAGACTCCAAGAAGACTCTTAATTCTTTAATATGAGTTTAACGTAGCAATAGTTTTCTAAATTTTTGACGAGAAAAATGCTGGAAAGAAGAAATACATTTAAGTCGAGAACACCTGTCTCTAGAATATTTCCAACACTGCATGAGAAAATTTCCAACAACTTGGGACTAAGTAATTTATCGAATGACTAACTTTAGCATGTTGGTTCCAACTTAAATTTCTAAGATAATATCTTATGCATTAATTTAAATTTATAAGAGAATAATCCTACTTAGACAGAAAAGTTAAACAGAAAGAAAGCAAAGTTATTAATTTTTACACCATACGGATAAAGGAGAAAAAGATAAAGTAATCAATTAACATAATAACACCATATGGTGTTATAGTTTTTCATGTCTTCCTTGTGTATCTTTAACAATTTTTCTTTGCAAGATAATTCTTTCTTTATGTTCTCAATTCTCATGTATTTTTTCTATCCTTTCCAGAATTTATTCTTTCTTTATTTTAGTTCTTTGCATATACATGTTGAAGGGTAAAGTTCATTACTTCCCTCCTAACTAGGTGTATTTTTTATTTTTTTTAACTAATAAACTCCTCTCATACCGTTGAGTGTCGTCAAAAAAAAATTATAAGATAACATGCTCTGGAAAAATCTTTGTTGTTTTACATAGGCACCACTTAGTGACAAATATTTCTGGAAATATATTCAACTGGCTAGGTTCCGACTCTCAGAAGGATGATTAAGAAAATCATAAGCTCCAGAAATACAGGCAGATCCAAAGGCATTGATTTACGTGTAGGCTGTGGCATTGAATAAAAATATTTTTCTCCGTCAAGTTTTAGTCTAGCTTAATTAATCTCTATCAAAACTGAGGAAAAGGGGAATAGTCCACAACGTTATTAGTACGAGTACGACAGTGATATATTCGGAAATTTTTGTTCTAAATTTATTTAATTTTGAAAATAAGAAGAACTCATCTGGATACACACCATGACCAATCAATGAAGATTGCACATCCACTTTCTTGTCAAGCCTTATAAGAAGGATTGAGCAAGAAATTAATTTACCACGTCTTATAACCTTAACCTGGATCAAACCAATAATTAAGTTTAGATGATATATGTCTATTTACTTTTTATAAATTGTTGTTAATATTCATAGACTTTATAGTCAATGATGATCATTTTCAATTTGGAGTACGGCTTCGTTTAGTAATAAAACTTATTTAAGTAGAGTTTTTATGAGTGGAGCTTTTGCTGACAAGAAATTTAGTTGATTGGTTGGTTTTCGATGAGAGCTTTTATAAAAAATTGTAAAGTTACTTCAATAAACAAGTATTCTAAAATTATGTTATGAAATGAATGAAATAAGATAGTGAAATAATTTAAAAGCATTTTAGATAATTTAAATTTAAAAAGAAAACTCTACAATCTCTACTCTCAAAAGTATAAAATTTGAGTTTTCACCAATCAAGACAAAATAATTTATTTAATCACCAAAAGTTCTACTTAAAAACACAGCCAAACAATGTAAAAAAATTTTAAAGAATTTTTAAGAATAAAATAAGTATTTTTAATCATTAAATAAGTCATACCAAACAAAAAGTAAGACACGTCTTAGGTTGGCATTGCTTTTTGCTCTTGACATTCATGGCGTTCTAGTCAGAGGTTTGTTTTTTTTCCAATATAGAACACTTATTCCTATCATTCATGGACTTTTTACTCTCTTCTTTGGAATATCCATGTAAAATAATTCAATATACGGTATGACTTATTGAATTATCAAACTATTAGGGGACTTGTAATTGGAAATCCCTTTGGGGGACCAGAGTTGCTCAAAGTTTTTTTTTTCTCATTAGAGGAAATAACTGTTTGATTGAGAAAGGAAATTCCGAATGGAAATTAATTATAGGTCGAAAGCCAAGTTCTCATAAATGTGCCGAAAGAATTGGAATAAAAGTTAAAGTTGAATGAGAATCAAACACCAGGTCGTAGTTCTAATACAAATTATACAATGTATATTTGTGTGTTATTGGAAAATAAATAATATTTATAATCTTATTTGTCCCAAGTGCAGTGATGCATCTTATTTATGTATTGATTTTTTAAAAAATTATGATTAATAATTATTGAATAAAAATATATTGATAATTTAATTTTAACCGTGTATTGAGAGCCTGTATTTTTGCTTAACCTTAAACAAACACCTACTGCTAATCATAGTAATTTATTTTAATTAATTTTTTCTCCAAAGAGAGTCTTTAACGTAGCTGGCTGCTAATTTCTATAGCTTCCACAGGCTACCAAATCAACAATAAAAATTAACTAGTAGTTGCCTTTAATGTGATGTTGAGAACGAAAAAATTAGAGCTGGCAAAACGGGTTATCGGGTCGTGTTCGTGTCGTGTCAGCTTCATGTCGTGTCAAATTTAGGTCGACTCAAACCCGACCCATTTAATAATCGTGTCAAAATATTGAGACCCAAACCCGACACGGAAAAATAATCGGGTTACCCAATAACCCATTTAATATCTATATATTGAACAAAAGTTACATCAAATATTTACACGCTATCATACATACATACATACATAATTTCTTGATATTATAAAATATACATATCTACCAATATATTACACATTTACACTATTGAGGTTTTAATTATATATATATATAATATTATATATCAATATTATAAAATATACATGTCTATCAATTTTTACAATTTACACTATTGAAGCTCTAAATGTATTTAAAATTTTATAAATAAAACATTGTGTTTATATTCACCCTTTGAAAGAATAAAAAAAAGAAAATCATCTCTAATATTTGAGTTTTAATGATAAGAATATGTAAATTATTTTAAAATAGAAAATATAATCGGGTCATTGATCGGGTAAATGGGTCAAGAATTTTAACCCTAACCCGACACGGAAAAAAATCGTGTTGACCCGGACCTGACCCATTTAATAATCGTGTTAAATTTGACGACCCATACCCATTTATTTATGTCGTGTTCGTGTCGGATAATCGGGTTATGTCAAATTTTGCCAACTCTAGAAAAAATCATAGATGTGAAACGCAGCGTTTTAGGGTTGATTTTGATTGCTTGATAGGGATGGCAATCGTATTCGGAAACTCGTCCAAACCTATGTACCAAAACCCATTCACTGTGAATAATTTTGTGGGTTGTGGACGGATTTGGTATTACAAATTAAAATCCGCAGTAAGTTAACCAAATATCTGGTGCAGCTTTTTCAAAAATATTTTTAATTTAATTTTAATTGAAAAATATTTAAATCTAAAAATATATTAAAGTAAATAATGTGAAGTGCAAATGTGAAGTTACAACGTGCATAAGTCCTAATAGGCTTTAACTTAATACATGGATTATTATATACTTATTATAATTTTGTATAGACTATTATTCTTCAATCTTTTTTCTTCTTTTTTGTTTTAAGTAATGGGGGTGGGCAAAACCTAAATAGTTTCTTATTTTTCTCTTTTACTCCCCCAAGGATCGAACATGGGTGGTTCTTGCTGTTACCAACCCGACCATGCCCTTGAGGGCTTCTTCAACTTAATGTATGGATTATTTCATTACTGTAATTTTTTTCTTCGGATTAGTATTTAAAAATTATTATTCTTTAGAAAATATTAATCTTAATTATTATTGTATGAATTGTGTTGGATGGGTGCTAATGGCAATGAATGAAATGAAGATATTCTCTTAGAGCTTGTGTTGAATGATAATATGAAATGATAATTGTTATTTTTAGATACTAGTTTGTGGTTTTTTTTTTTTTATGGATTCGTGTATTTTATATTTAAAATTGAGCATTTGTGTTGCATTGATGCTAAAATTTTAATTTTCCATTTACATTGGTTGAATTTAGAATTGAGTATGTTATGTAGAATTTTAAGTCATTATTATAAATTTACATATTAAACATTTGTGATTTTAAATATGAAAACCCGTAAAATATCTATCGCGTAGCATTGCTAGTTTGGTAATTGTTAAAACCTGCAGTGGGTGAGTTTTCTTAAAAACTAAAACCTCAGTGGGTTGCCGGTGATTTTGCTAATTTAAATTTATGTGGGTTTGGATTTGATAATGACAAACTTGCTGAGAGCGGTTTCCATTGCCATCCCTACACTTGAAAGTCACAGGAATGACATCATTAAGCTAGAGGGACCTTAAGTTAGCTCTTTGATGTCATCTTGGTATGTGAGGATTAAATGTGATTTAAGACACAAGAATGGTATCACATTGCATAGGGATGGCAGAATACGAGTTCAAATTTGGGTTTGCAATGCCAGAAACGATCCAGATATATTTTTTAGATACCTAGACCGGGCTTAAAAAGGTCGGCATTGGGTTGGGTTTTTTAATCACCATTTTTATGCCCAGATTTTATATTTTATAATATTATACATGTATATTTTTTTAATTTTTTTAATTTCATAATTTTTTAATTTATTTTAATAAAATATGAACTTTAAATGTTTAAAATTTTACATATATGTAATATATGGATCAAATAAATATAATTATTTAAAATAACATATATTTTATAAATTTTTTAATAAAATTTGGGTTCTGGGTTGGACTTCAAGCTTATCAAGAGATGCTCGAGTTGGGTCGGAAGATACCCGGGCAGCCAAAGGCGGACCTACACGTGGGCTAAACCGGGTTGTAGCCCGGCCTAGTCCAGTAAAAATCATTTATACCCCTTACTTTTTTATCAATTTAGTAAACTAATAGAGTTTTTATTTTATATTCAAATATGTCCCTAACTCAATTACCCTTATGTCTTCATCAATTTAGTATACACAACATAATTTTTATTTTATATTCAAATATGTCCCAAACTCAATTACCCTTATATTTTCATCAATTTAGTATAACAATAGAGTTTTTATTTTATAATCAAATATGTCCCTAACTCAATTATCCTTATGTTTTCATCAATTTCATATAACGATAGAGTTTTTATTTTAGTTACAAATATGTCCCTAATTCAATTATATTATTTTCAATTGAAATTAGTGACTTATTTTATAAAATGATTAAATTATATATTTATTGAATAGATTGAAAACATTAGGGAGCTAAAATTTTATTACTGCTTTAATTTATTTTAAAAAACTTCTAATTGAAAAAAAATATGTCAATATAATGTAACATCGTCACTAATATTAAACATACTTACAGAAACAACATATAATAACAATTATCTATATTTTCATAAAATTTTTATGTGAATTTTCAGATTTTATTTATTAATTATATTAACTAAGAGGACAAGTTGGAAAATAAAATTTGAGTATTTTAAGGAGCTTTTGATAGAAGAATCATCAACATCTAGTTCTTTAAAGGGAGATAGAGCACCTCACGAAGAAACAACTGCACCCAAATATCTTTTTTGCTTAATTGAGTTTAGTTTATTATTGAAACTTTTGACCAATAATACTTTTACAATTTGAAAGGATGAATAAAATTTAATTGTTTAATTTATTAAGTATGGTAATTTAGTACTTCACTTCAAACATAAAAGTTTTACTTGCAATTTTTAATTGATTGTAATTACATGTATTGATATATTTTAATTTGAAATTCTTAATTGATTTTTTAATCCTTATATAATTACATGTTATTATATGTTGCAATGTTAGATTCTATAATTGAAAAATAGTGTTTTTATATTTGAGTTGCCTTTTGTTTTCTACTATTTTTTATAATTATTTTTGTTTATAGTATATATTTAGAGGGATAAGGTTATTGGTGTTCCTCCTTATTTAATGTATTTATTTCTACATATAAATTTTTATGTTCGCTTAAAAATATAAATTTTAAAATTTAGTTCAGGGTAATATTAAGTCCTGGATCCGCCCCTGCGGGCAGCATCACTTGGATCCAGACTGGGCGAGTACTTTTTACACCCCTAATATTGTAGCTCGAAGCTCTTTGGTTTGCTTTACCATTTTCAGATTTCATTTTAAAATGTAGAAGAATGAGTAAAATCTAAATTGATTTTAGTCTTTATCTCTCTTAAAATTTGACCTCAAGCTGTCGTCTAAAATAAAATTACTTGAAACATTCGATCAACCCTTGAGAACTCATTCTCTTCAACTAATTAAAATGATAACTATCAACTATTAAAGATATAATTGAAAATGCTTTTAACATGTTAAATTGCTTGTGTCAGTTACAGTGATTAATTGCAAATGGACTGGATGAAAATCACTTGACGATAAGATGAAAAACAACATGCATTTTGAGTACAATTTTTGCAGATTAAAAAGAGCACTTTAAATACTTCAAAAAGCACTTCAC
This sequence comes from Citrus cavaleriei, assembly GCA_030448935.1. Lineage (NCBI taxonomy): Eukaryota > Viridiplantae > Streptophyta > Magnoliopsida > Sapindales > Rutaceae > Citrus > Citrus cavaleriei. The sequence goes on along the minus strand of JAUJEM010000066.1, from coordinate 103,374 downwards.
GTGCGAGCGTATGTTGTAAATATGAGCAATTTAAGAGATCTAAACGTCCTTCTCTCTTTAGTGTTTTTTTTTTTTTGAGAAGATTCTCTCCTCAGTTAAATCAAGTAATGAAATAACCTTACCCAAAAAGAGAAAAAAACAAAAAAGGTAATGATGGTTGATTTTGTAGAAGAGTTGGACTATTGGCACCCCTCTCATCTCCCCATAAAACCCCCTTTTTAGTTATATTAATTTTATTTTCGAAAATACCCCTTTTTTTTAGATACACTTTTCTAAGTTCTTAATTTTTATTCAATTTGTTTTATTATTAAAACTCAAAATATTCTTGTGCTATTTTTTAATTATTTTTAATTTTATTATTAATCTACACACAAATTAAAAAGTTATGTGGGTGATAAGTTTTTTAGTGTTAATCATTGGCTGAAATAACACATATTTCAAATTATAATTTCAAAGTAATTTTAAGTATAAAAATATTTCATCAATAAGAAATCAAAAGAGAACAATAGACTATTTTAAATTTGTACAATTTATTTTAGTTAAATAGGAAGTAAGATATATAATTTTTTTTTTTAAAGGATTGATTATGAATTAAGTAATTTGCTGAAAAAAAAAATCTATATGTGTTTAATTTTTAATTGTCCTTAACTGTAATTTTATTTAAAGTGGGGTTTTGTAAGAAAAATTTAGGGGTGCCAATAGCTCCACTCTTTGTAGAAATAGGCTTATGGGCCCTATCACATAGCAGCCCAAAGTTTAATTCAGAAACCAAAGTAGAGAGGCCCAATATTGTGCCATTACCCACTCTTATTGAAGAAACTTTTCAGATGAGCTGTGTCTGTAACTGCCTTGTTGATGAAGAAAACGTGAGCAATTGGATTTTTGAGGACAAGCTCTTGATGGTTAGTTGCAGGGCGGCATAATTTTTATAAAGAACCTAAGCGTGATTTTCCTTTAAAATTAATTACACAAGTAATTATCAGAAGAAGAAAGGGCCGTCCTCAGCCACTATTACAACACTAGCTATAAATTTAATATTAGACCAATTACATATAGCCACGTGTCGCCCTCAGCTCAAACAAATCAGTCTCCGTGCGAGGATGTCTGTCCAGTCCTGAAAAGATACCAAAACAAACGTTGATTCTTCATATACCCTCATTCGCTTTACCAAGAGATAACTTTACCCTCATCACAATTTTGGCTTTCATGCGGTAGCAAATTAGTAATTCTACAATTCCTCTGAGGCTAAAAACGTAATTAAGGTGTTCTTCTGTTGCTACAAAGAGTGTGGTTTCATGTTAACATTTTGGTGAGACCTCTCTTTGTGTCTGTTCACAAAACAAAAATGACTGCTTTGAAGTCGGCTTTGATCGCCAAAAAAATGGAAGCTTTTGTGCTCATTTTGATGCTTGTTTTGTTGCCATTAGTCCACTCCTCTAGTAGGCACGCAAATGTTAACATTTTGCAGCAGTCGCTGCATTAGCATACCCCCTTAATCCCTTGCAAATTCTTTCCAAATATGGTATTGATATTAAGCTAATGTGAACAGTATTTTAACACCCTATAATTCCATGTTACAAACATACCTTAGGGGAATAATGTGTGTAACGAGTGCAAGGCACTTGATAGCCACAAGAAATTCGAAAATGTATTAAAAGTATCAAACATTATTATGGTCACTACAACAAAGAAGACTTTTTGCGGCTGAAAATAATCTCCGTAAATAAATAGTTTTGGCTGCAAATAACCCATTTGCGGCTGAAAATTATGTATTTGCAGCCAAATATTGGTGGTTGCAATAAGTGACCTCGCAAAAAGTTCCAGCCTTTTTGCAACCAATTTGAACCCCTGCAAAAATAATTTGCGGGAAACTTTGCAACCATAATATTTCCCCGCAAATAAATTCAAGACACTCTTACATTTTGCTACCACTTTTTATAGCCAATATTTTCCCCGCAAATAACCTCGCAAGCATTTTTAATTCCCAAATTGATTCCCCTACAAATTTTGTAAGCTTACTTTTCATTTAACTAATTCAATTATTTTTTATTTTATTTAGTAATTATAGTAAACACAATTTATTGAAAATATATCAATTAACTATTTTTGTATCAAACATAATATTTTCTGTATAGTATCAACTCTAAAAATCCACCAAAGACTAGTATATTGCACCAAGTACATCAACCAATCTTATTACAAGTATCATCTCCAAAAAGACATGAAATACCGACATCATATCTAAAAAGAATAATGGACTTTTACAATTCAACTCAAACCTCTATTAGGTAAAGCAACACCACTATGTAGCAGCACAACAATCCACTAGAATGTAATTCATTAATCTTGAAAGACAAAAAAATAAAAAATAAAAAGATTACAAACTAAACAAACAACTGATCATAACATATTGAATCACATTGTTACAACTAACAACAACAAACAAATCCATACACAAGTCAATTTTCCAACACTTCCAAATCAATTTTCAAACTAAATTCCATTATTAAAATGCCACAACACATTAACAACTGATGATCTTAAAGAGAAAGCAACAACTGAAGTACTATAGAATAAAAAGGCAAAAAATAGTTGATTTGAAGAGTAACAAGGTTAGCTGTATAAGTTAACTGACTTGCAACCCTAAGTACGTCATCAACGACCCTCCAATATTGGGGAATCAACTTGAACATCTGTCCCAAAAGTTGCATGATAATCATGATGTGCACTGGAAGCATCCGCAACCTATTACATCAATAAATACAAACTATTATAAATAATAGATTCAAATAAACTTAACTAAATTATCAAAATATGTAATACCTGTTCACTTCTAACCAAATTGATTTGACATCCACATTTATAAGATTGGAAGTGAGTCTGAATCAATCGAAACTCTGAATAGAGTTAATCATACTTCAACCTCAATTCATTTATCGCAACCCCGTATTCTTTTTGTACCTCCATACGTATCTCATCACGTATTCTACTCTCATTAATGTTGTTACTCCTTGAAGAACTTGTTTGCATGCGCTCCCGTCCATGCGCATCAAGCCCCAACACATCATTAAATATATCCTCTCTAATAGGACTAGTTTGTTGATCCTCAGATATCTTAGAAAGACGTTCATTGAATTGACTCTACATAATTAATACAATCCACAGAAAGATAATTACAAAGCACAATAATAACAAGTTTGTTTTATCATAAAAATTTAATGACAATTATATATTAACTAAAATAATATACTTACAATAATATTTGCACTCTCTTTGTCTCGTATAGTTCCATCTTTTTTAGTTCGAGTCTTGATATATAAGCTCAATCTATCAGTTTTCTCTCCTCTTTTTCTCATATGAATAATAATACCAACGGATCATGTTTTTTTTCTCAAAAAGTGCTTCAAATCAGTACATGGGTTAGCAACAAATTTAACTCAACATATCCATATTGATGGAAGGACAAATTCATTGATCTAATTGATTAATAAAGCATTAAAAAAAACCTCAAGTTTACACATGAATGTCAGTAAAAGAAAGCTGATTAATCCATTTGATTGATAAATATTTACCTCATCTCGCACTTGAGCAAATGACATGCGGCCAGTCACATGAAGTTGTCTTTGTTTCTTGCGATTATTCTTATTTATCTCAGACAATGCCTACATGATTTATTCATCTTCATTGTTCATGGAAGCAAAAGCCATTACATTATTATGAACTAATGTGACATAGACATACCTTTGATTTTTCAGTGCTCCAATAAGCAACTAATATCCTCCATTGTTCTGCAACAACTCGAGATGGGGTAACTGTTAGTAGTCGCTTATCATTGACAAATGGAGTGTACCATTTTGCCTTCACTCGAGCTTTCCAATCTGTCCATCTTTCTCCAACTTTCCTCAAGCAATGTGGCTTATACTCTTGTGGTGCATCCGTATTATCCTGTTACGCAATACATTGTTAAAAACATTAGCAAAATAAATCAAATTGATAAGTGGATTTTATACCTTAACTTCGGTCCAGATGTATTCTAATATATCATCCGGCATATCACTCCAACGCAAATAAGTAAGAGGAACTTTTTGTCCATTTTTTGCTATGACTCCAAGTTGGGAGTTAAATTTACTCGCATTTTGACCAATTGGCTTCCATTCACTATCAAATTCTAGGTGAAGTATTTTCCCAGTTCCCCATTCAAGAGCACCACGAGCACATCCTCGACCTTGTGTAACTGAGCCTCCACAAAGAAAAATTAAAAAAAATCATAAGTTAATAATAGTAATATTATTACTGTGAAATGAAACACTTAAATAAACACTCACTACCTCATTTTCAAATATTTTTAATTTAATTAAGTCAAATGAATAATATACTATTTTGAATAAGACTAATATTTAGTACATGATCCATTTGATTGAGATGTATCTCCCTGGGTTTTACTAGAAGATGTTCCTTTACGATGTTGAGATGATTCTGTCTGACACCGAGCCTCTGATTCTTGATAAACAACCACTTCCATAGAAATGCCTCTTGCCTTCTTTGGTGCCATAACAAAACTGCAATTGACAGATTTACTGGACCATATACATAATAAAATAAGCATGCAAGTCAAAATATTGATTTTTCACATCATTATCAAGAATATTGATAAGCATCTGTTGGGGAAAAATTAGGTTTTTATATTTTTATAAAACCTTTTGAAGATCGCTCTCATATAATATATAAGAATTTGTATTCTAGAAATCGTACCTTGAAAATCCGATTGGACTTTTTCCGTTGAAGTGATTTAGGCTCCTAGATCACGATCCGCCACCACCACTCCTGTTAGATCACGATCCGTCACCACCACGCTTGCTAGATCACGAACTGTCACCAATGATCTTCCAGGTTATGACTCAGGTTCGATCTGCACTTGACGTGTGGGCGCCTTTATCACTACCAAAGCAACTAGCACGAGAAAATTTTTCTCTCAACAATGGAGAGAAAAATCTTATTCTCTGATCTGTATAAAGTGGCTTCACCCTCTTCCTTTAGAGAAAATAAGCCTTATATATCTCCCTTTAGTGAAAACCCTAGACTCCAAATAATGCCCTAAATAAAACTCACGTTATTTTCTTTTTCAATAGGGGACCCACCTTATAAAATAACATAAGGCCCCTTATACAAAAACTAATTAAATGGAGCCTCCCACTAAATGATATATTTAGGCTTTTGACCCAAATAGTTAGTTATCTTACTTATTAGTCCAGTAGTGGTGCAGTCAATTAAATGAGCTAACCCGGGGATCATTTGGAACATACAATAGTGGCTACAATAATTAGGCCTGTAATTAAACTAGCCCAATTATTTAATTCCAAATCTACTCCACTAAAAGATTGGAACTGACTTCCATAATTGTATGCTCGAATAATAATTCGTCCCAAGCCACATTGATTTCTTTACTGCACAATCCTTTGTACCACATCGTTAATTAAATTGATATCTCAACTGTCCAATCAATTTAATAACATCTTATTCCTTGATCCTTACTGGTTTTCTCTAATGATCATTTTCAACATACTAAATATGTTGACACACTCTGGCCAGAGAATTCTATGATCAAGTGCCGAAAACCCATCAAGAGATGTGTTGTACAAATTCTATATTGTTAATCCATAACTCCAATACTCATAATTGCTCCCACCAAGATACCGGGTAATCTTGACCACAAGGATGTGTCGTGCCCATTGGTAACTCAAATGGAATAACAATTACAATCATGAAATCATAATTAACTCAAGATTAAGATTACAGTAAAATCAACGCCTATGAGATTTAATAAGTCTGACAGTTATTACAAAGTTAATTAAATCTCATATGTGATCCTGTTCAATGTAGTCGTACTACATCAATAAATTCATACATGATTAAGACAAATCATTCAATGAATTTATTACAGTCTATACCTAAATAAAATGCCCAACTTTATTTATCAACTGCGAACTAAATTTATTTAATCATAAGATAACTTGTATGTATGTCTTCTGTGAATCCACATGGTGATCACATAAATACATATAATATGATTAAATGGACTTTAATACAAATATTAATGCAATTAAGATATTTGAATAAAATACCTCATTTCTTTTATTAATCAGAAAAATTGTTTATTACAATTAAATAAACACATATGCTTTTAAAGAGCATATTTTCCCAACAGCATCTAGTACCATATACATAATAATATTTAAACTCAGTAAAACATATCCAAGTCAATCATCACTTTTTAATTTAAAATTAAAACTAAATCAGTCTTTTCAATGTTTACATTATTGTTTTAAAAAAAGGAAACATAAAATGAACAAGAAAACAATCATGTTAATCACACTTTTCCATGTCCACATCTTCATCAAGAATATTTGTATCTACGGTTGTTCCATCCACCCCTTCTCGAACCCAGTTAACATCTTTATTATTCATATATAGTGTCATCCAACTGTTGATGCGGATGTAACTCTACTTGAGGGACTATCTTCGGAATAGCAGAAGAATCTTTGGAGTACATGTCAAAGAAGTCTCTGACTGTCATCTTAAGAACAACATGCCAATTAGGATCAATAAGGTCTTGCACATAGCAAACTTGTTCTGCCTGTGAAGCAAAAATGAAAGGTTCATCACCTATTTGATTATCCTTGTACAGCAAGTGATTAAAATTCACCATTGGGAACTTCAACTGATCTCGTTGCTTTCCAACTTGGTTATTAACCCAGTCACACTTCAACAACACAAATTTCAGGTCATTGGTATATCGAATTTCAATCACATCCGTCAACACTCCATAATATGTAACTTCGCCTAAGCGAGGGTTTTTGTCCCTTGCACTTGCATAACTTACAGTATCCACTTTAGTAACAACACCAGAATTTTGGGTAGTTTTATTTTTATCAATGTTATTTGTTCGAAATTGGAAGCCATTGATGATATATCCTTTGAATCTCTGAGCAAAACGATCAGGACCATTTGCTAAAATATTGATATTTTCAGGAAAACTCACATTTGATGATCGTCGCAAATTTTGAATCTACATAAAAAAAATTAAAAAAAAAAAGATAAATCAAGCATTTGATTTCGAAAATTATGATAACTTAAGATAATTATAAACTTACGTGATTCTTAAACCATGTGTGAAATGTCTCATTATGAACTTTGTTAACGTAATGACGCCTCTTACGAGGCATTTCTTGTTCAAGTAAAGTAAGATGTTGTCTGAAAAATCAAACTATAATTAATAACATAAATAATATCAACTATTTCAAAAGTATTAATTATGTTAATAACAAACTTATCTTACTTACTCTCGGAAGGGAGTGATAGCATCTGTGTTGACAAGCACATACCTATGTGCTTGTGTCCATGTTAACTCATCTAGAAGTACTTTAACTCCTTTTCCCAATGGACGACCATTTCTATTTCCTCCATCATCATTGCGAATTGGTCGATTAGTTTCGGTTTCCACCTCATCTAGATATCTTGCACAAAAGTTCATGCATTATTCCATCAAGTATCCTTTAGCAATTGAAGCTTCAGGATGTGCCCGATTACGCACATAAAATTTTAGTGTTAACAGATACATACATTATGCATGCATTAAAAGACTAAATTTTTAAACATAAAGATCGTTAAACAGAAAATTAATTAAAAAATAATTGTATAGCTTTCAATGGGATACATCCATCGAAATTGCATAGGTCCTGCAATAAATGCCTCTTCAGCTAAATGGACAGGCAGATGCTCCATTACATCAAAGAAGGATAATGGAAAGATCTTTTCTAGATGACAAAGTGTAAGTACAATACGCTTTTGAATTTTCTCTAGATCGGATGGTGTATTCGCTTTTGAACATATTTGCCTAAAGCAACTAGATAGTTCAGTCAATGTTTCAACAACATTCTTGGGCAGCGCTTGACGTGCAGCAAGAGGAAGTAATTGTTGCATTAAAATATGACTATCATGACTCTTAAGACCCCTGATGCTACACTCCTTCATGTTCACACGATGTGAAATACTAGATGCATAACCATCTGGAACCTTTACTTCCTTTAATACTTTGAGGAACACTTCTTTATCCTCTTTACTCATTGTAAAGCAAGCAGGACGTAAAAGTAGTTTGCTGCAATCTTTTTGTTGTTGAGGATATAAGGCTGTCCTTATGCCTAATTCTTGTAAATCACGTCGAGCTTTCAGGTTATCCTTTGACTTTCCAAGAACACCTAATACTGTCCATAATACGTTGTCACAAACATTCTTCTCAATATGCATGGCATCAAGATTATGGCGAATTAAATTATGATCCCAGTATGGTAGTTCAAAGAATATACTTTTTTTCTTCCAATTTCCTTGGTTAGTCTCACCATTTTTTCTCTTTATAAGATCTTCCTTTTTGTAGTCTGTGAGTACACCATCTAATTGTTTCTTCACACCAGTCCTAGAAAGTTTTGGTGGTGCATATTCTCATTCTTTAAAACCATCAAAAGACACTTTATCTTCTCGAAATCTATGAGACATTGGCAAAAATCTACAGTGACCCATATAACAAAACTTTCTCCCATTTGACAACCAACGAGATCTAGTGTTCTCATTACAACAAGGACATGATGTCTTACCTTTAGTACTCCAACCCGACAAATTAGCATAGGCAGGGAAGTCACTTATAGTCCACATTAATGTTGCACGTAATTTAAACATTTGATTACTTGATGCATCATAAGTTGAAACACCTTGATGCCATAATTCTTTTAATTCATTAATCAATGGTTGTAAGAACACATCAATCTTATTACCAGGTGCTTTGGGACCATCAATAAGCATTGATAAGATAAAGAAAGGTTGCTTCATGCACATCCATGGTGGTAAGTTATAAGGCATTAAAACAACAGGCCATGTACTATGAGATACTGACATAGTTCTAAAAGGATTGAAGCCATCAGCTGCTAAACCAAGCCTAACATTTCGACTATCAGTTGCAAAATCAGGATTCTTCTCATCAAATAAGTTCCAAGCAGGAGAATCTGCTGGATGCCTTAAAACGCCATCATCAATGCGACTTTCTGCATGCCATTTCATAAGTGAAGTTGTTTTTTATGACATAAAAAATCTTTGTAATCTTGGAACTAATGGGAAATACCTTACTTGTTTAGCGGGTACCCTTTTCACTTGAGCACCATTAGCATCAACATCAAATTGTTTGTATCTAGATGTGTCACATATACTACAACGATCAAGTTTCTCATCCTCATCTTTAAACAACATGCAATTGTTAGGGCATGCATCCCATGTCTTATATGTGAAGCCTAAATCAAAAGTGATCTTATTGGCCTCATAATATAAGTCTGGTAGTTTTACATCTTCAGGAAATGCTTCTTTAAGTAACTGTAATAATAGTGTAAATGATCTATCTGTCCAACCACACAACACTTTTATATGCAAGAGTCGAACAATAAATGGAGATTCTGCCTTTGCAACATGGGTATAATGGAGATTCTGCCTTTTGAAGCAACTTTAAAAACTTAGAAGTTTCAGGATTTGGCCCTTCACCATAATCTGTTTCCATTGGATGATTCTCACTATCACTAAGATCCATATGTGGCATACCTACTGCATCATGTAGCATTCCAACCATATCATCATTTATGATTAAATCATGAATAACCATATTACTATGTGCTGTATGCATGGATCTACTAAATTCTCCGTGTTTAGTCCAAATTCTATAAGTCGGCAAAAATCCATCCACTATTAAGTGCTCCTTAGCCACATCGTTTTCAACAAAATATCGATTGCAACACTTCGTACAAGGACAATAAATCCTTGTGTCATCGATTTTTTTCATGAAAGCAAAAGCTAAGAACTGATTAACCCCATATAACGAACAGAGGATCTATCTAATATGTCAATCCAACTTTTGTCCATGTCTAATATAAGTCTACTGAACTTAAAAATTATGTTACCTTCGACAAGCTGACCAAATGAAAAAATGCCTCTTTCAACTTTTTATATGCCTCAAGTCTCGAAAATATAGATTTTTTAGAAGCCTCCCTCTTATCTGACATGAGTCAATTACAGCTCATTTAGAAATTCAGTTGTCTATTAATATTTGCTAAAGAAGCAATAAAGAAAACATGATTCTATTAATGTGTGTGTTATTAGTTATCTCCTTAATTATTTGATCTATCATGTATAAATGTTCATTCTTTAAGCATGACTAATATTTATTGCATCTTCAATTATCAAAATAGCTAATAGTTTATATTATCTTTTAAATGCCATTAAATCTAACCCTTGTTATATGATCCTTATATTGTGTATTCTCAATTGTTGAGGAAATTGCTCTAGTTTGAATTATCTTTCAACTTCTGGAAATATAACTTTACTACTATGAGATTTTAAATTGATCTATACTAACTAAAGGTGGGCAGAGGTAAGGCATGAATCACAGAAAGGGACCAAATAGGCTTATTGGTTTAATTATAAACTTTTAATCAAAAAGGAAAACCCCTGCAGCATCACATTCTAATTAGATCTATTACTATTTGATATTATATATCATGCTTAGATCTGACAAATGCCAATTTTTTATCTCCTTTTCAAGTTCATATATCATATTTTATTTCACTAGAAAATTACTTTCAATTTTCTATCTCCATCACTTTTTATAGGTAATTAAATCTTCACCAAGTGGTAACTTCGGATAAATAAATATAAGGGCTAGAATTCCCTCCTGAAAATGCTGAAATTTTTTTGTTCTTATCAGTTGACGGCTTGTTAATTAAATGAAGTCATAATAATAATAATAATAATAAGGGATATTATCATTTTCCCACCAAAGTTATTCTGACACATCATGTCAGTACCACGGTTTGGTAAAACTATCATTTTATCACCAAACGTTTAAATTGTTAGCATTTTCCCATCATTCCGTTAAAACTCAGTTAATATTTAACGAAAAATGCATAAAAACTCAATTTTACCCCTGGAGCGTAAAAGACGATTTTACCCTTTAAAAGGGAAGAACAACAAAAGATGATTTAATTACAAAATTACCCCCAAAAGACGACAAGACGATTTTACCCTTTAAAAAGGAAGAACAACAAAAGAGGATTAAATTACAAAATTACCCCCAAAAGACGACACTGCTGCGAGAGTGAGAGAGATATGGGTCAGTGACAGTGAGCGAGAGAGGGAGGAGATGGAACAAGAAATGAGAGAGAGGGGGGTTGATTTCAATTTCTATGGCTTCCATGTCCAAATTGCTTGTTTTTTTACAATTGCAAAACACAACGTTTTGGCTTCGCGTGAGATGTCCAAAATGCCCTTATGATGTCAGCATAATTTTTATTTAGTTAACGGAATGGTGGGAAAATGCTAACAGTTTAAACGTTTGGTGGTAAAATGATAGTTTTACCAAACTGTGGTATTGACATGATGTGTCAGAATAACTTCAGTGGAAAAAAATAATATCCCTCATAATAATAATAATAATAATAATAATAATAAAATACGTATCTATCATACATAACTTCCTCTCAGTAAATTATATAATTAAAAACAGCCAAACCTAGGATAGACATAATTCCTAACCTTGTGTAGTATAAGAAAAATTAATGTGGATAGCCAAACCTAGGACAACCATTATCACTTTCTTAACAAGCACACACTAAAGAATAAAACATATGCAGCAATAGCCACTCCATTTAGCAGTAATTTGCAATAAATAGGGAACTATGTTCTCTCAAATTATCACCACCGAGAATTTCATTTCAATTAGTCATGCACATTACTTAATGGCACAAAGCAAACCCCCAGCAGCATTACAGTAATTGTTTAATTAGAAACCCAGCAACATTAGAGTAATTTGCAGTAATCAAACTAACTTTTAGTTTGATTTACTGTTACACATTACAAAACAACGAGGATGCAAGTAATTACTTCATTAATTCAAAGGATTATCACCATCTAATCACCTTAATTATAAATAATTGAGACAAAATCAAAGAGAGTATCATTCAATTATAATGTAAATTGCTACTACTTATTGAAAATAAACAAAGCATCATTTAATTTTTAAAAAACCAAAATTACTCATGAGCAACAAAAACACAAAAATCAATCCAATCATTTACTCCTAGCAAAACTGAAATTGATATTCTCTATTAATGAAAAATTAATAACATATAATGTGAAAAGAGGTAAGCTGGCACCGCCCTTCTAGATGGGGTGCCAGCCATTGTCAACATTCAAAGATTTGAATGTTGACATTCAAATCTTTGAATGAAGAAAAGAAGCAAATAACTTTGACAAGGAAGAAGAAAAAGGAAGAGTTGAAGAAGATAATGGCGGTGGAAATATAATAGTATTTTAATAGCCAATTTTGGCTATAAAAAGGGGTGCTGCTCATTTGGTTTGTGTATCCAGTTTTGTGAAGAAACAAAGTTTAGAGCTTGAGTAATTTTAAGGAATTAAAATTATAAAGTTCTTGTGGGTGAGAGAAAATTATTTCTGAGAGTGTGGTTGTAATAGTTTTTCACATAGTGAATATTTTTTCTCTAGTTGTCTTTTTGAAAACGGCCGTGGTTTTTCTCCGGATTTAGAGTTTTCCACGTAAATCTTGTGTTGTGTGATTGGTATATTCTCCATTTAATTTTTCTTATTAATTTGTTGCTTGATAAATTGCTTGGAGAGATCTTGGGAGGAAGCTCAATTTCCTAACAGTGGTATCAGAGCCATTGATTGAAGTTTTGGTGTCGGGGCACTGTTCAAGTATACGGTACTGTTAATGTATACGGTACTATTCATGTGAAGCAGTGGGAGCCAATCAAAATAGTCTGTAGTGAAGAGTAAAGGCTAATCTACAAAGCAAATATGTCAGGATTGAAATTTTCAAGTCCGGTGAAATTTGAAAGAAAAATTCGATGGGAGAATTAACTTTGGCTTGTGGCAAGTTCAAGTCAAAGATGTGTTGATTCAATCTGGGTTACACAAGGCATTGAAGGGGAAGCAATCCCCTGCTTCCAGTAGTGGCTCTGGAAAAGCTAGTATAAGTGATGAAGATTGGGAAGAATTAGATGATAGAGCTGCAAGTGCCATACGACTGTGTCTAGCAAAGAATGTTCTTGCAAATGTAGGAAAAATTCCTACAGCGAAAGAACTTTGGGAGAAGCTAGAAAAGTTGTATCAGACAAAGAGCATCTCAAATCGATTGTACCTGAAGGAGCGATTTCACACACTGCGAATGGCTGAAGGTACAAAAAATTTTTATCACCTCAGTGTTCTCAATGGTATTGTGTCAGAACTAGAAGCCATTAGAGTTAAAATTGAAGATGATGACAAGGCGCCTAGATTACTATGGTCACTTCCAACTTCCTACAAACACCTGTTACCTACTTTGATGTATGAGAAGGAGACAGTAGATCTTGAAGAAGTTACTAGTACTTTACTCTCATAAGAAAGAAGACTGAGTGGTGAAAGTACTGAAACTACAGATGTCTCGGCTTTGGCAGTTGTAGGGAATTGGAAGAAAGATAAATCTAAGAATAAAGGAGTCTACTGGGGGTGTGGACAATCGGGGCACTTAAAAAGAGATTGTCATGGTAGAAATGGAGCAGGATCGGCAAGTGGCTCCAGATCAGATACTGATAGTATTGCTAGTGGTAAGTCTCTCATTATCGTGGGAGACGATGGTCCCTTGTAAAATGGATGATAGTGACATCCTCATAGTATACCACTGGTACCATGAAAGGGGATATGTTACTACTAGCGGGTCCACAAGATTTACACACAAGGCATGGTTGGCATTGATGCATGGTGTGTGGTGGAATTTATGTCGATGGCTGACAAACTTCTAGGAAGGCCAACATGGAAGTTGCACCATAAATTTCAACAGGATATTTCGACATGTGCCGATGTAAAATTCTTAGAATTGGTAATTAATTCTAAGTGGTATACTCTTTATGGTGGAGTATGATAATTCTCTATGGTGAAGATTATGACTAAGGTGAAAATAGTAAGCTTGGTGTGGAGATTGATTGGTTCTCAATCAAATCTCCAAGTGGGAGAATGTGAAAAGAGGTAAGCTGGCACCGCCCTTCTAGATGGGGTGCCAGCCATTGTCAACATTCAAAGATTTGAATGTTGACATTCAAATCTTTGAATGAAGAAAAGAAGCAAACAACTTTGACAAGGAAGAAGAAAAAGGAAGAGTTGAAGAAGATAATGGCGGTGGAAAATATAATAGTATTTTAATAGCCAATTTTGACTATAAAAAGGGGTGTTGCTCATTTGGTTTGTGTATCCAGTTTTGTGAAGAAACAAAGTTTAGAGCTTGAGTAATTTTAAGGAATTAAAATTATAAAGTTCTTGTGGGTGAGAGAAAATTATTTCTGAGAGTGTGGTTGTAATAATTTTTCACATAGTGAATATTTTTTCTCTGGTTGTCTTTTTGACAACGGCCGTGGTTTTTCTCCGGATTTAGAGTTTTCCACGTAAATCTTGTGTTGTTTGATTGGTATATTCTCCATTTAATTTTTTTATTAATTTATTGCTTGATAAATTGCTTGAAGAGATCTTGGGAGGAAGCTCAATTTCCTAACATATAAACCCTAGAATAGTGAATTGACGAGAGAGCTTCTTCAAAATTGAGATCACAAAGAAATTGAGGCAAGAGAGCGAATATTGGCTGAGCAATGGCTGAGGGAAAGAAAGAGATTCAGGCAAGAGAGCAGATATTGGCTGAGCTTACTTCAAAATCCAATCATTCATGAATGGATTATCCTAAGTGAGAGAAAGAAAGAGTGACCTTCGTTTTTTGTTTTTAATTTTTAAAAATTCTATTTTCAGCTCATAATAGATTAATAGTTGTAAAATAAAAGACATTTACGGCAATGCGTCATTCTTTTACTGCCAAAGTAGAAAAGGGCAGTAAATATCCATTTTAACCTTGCAGCTGATTTAATTCCCTGCAGAATGGCAGCAAGGTTTTACTTATTTGCCATGAGATATTTTCAGCCGCAGACATTCCCCGCAAAAGGCCCTTTTTTTGTAGTGGGTACTGCTGATGTGGCTCTATATATAAGCGTGGCCGATCGACGTATATGTTAACCGGTAGGGACCTCCAAGTAATTTGGTATCCTCCAGAACCCCTTGGTATAAGTTTAATACTACACAACTGGAAAAAAAAAAGACGGTAATGCTGGGTTAGGGTGCATCATCAGAAATTATGAAGGTGCTGTCATGGCAGCTGCAGTATCAAAGAAGTCTTGTCTGGGAGATGTGGAAATTGCTGAGACTTTGACTATTTTAGAAGGTGTGACGATGGCTGCAGGAGTTGGTCTTTCTCCTCTTATTATAAAGTCAGATTCATCGAGCGTTGTGCACTTTATTCTGACAGGTATCTCTAGTAGAGGAGAGATGACTTGGATTATTAGTGAAATTAGCACTTCAGTTGATAAAGATAATCAATATAGGCTAGTCTATAGTGAAATTAGTTTTTTTTTCCTAATTGGAAAATGATTTCATCGACAAGAACAAATCAATTGCAGTAAATTTTCAATCTCTCTTCCAATCTTATAAAACAAAACAAAACAAAACAAGAAGTACGGAACAAAAATGATTGCCAGACTGCTTTTTGACACATGCATCATATTTGCTGATGAGTCCCCGATGAATCATATTATGCTGACGATACAATGAATACATGCATATGACATCCACATAAAAATTAATGGGACTTCAGATGATGGAATTATTTATTTGGTAATCTTGTTGCCTTATTGTTGCAGGATAAGAATCAAGATGGTGAGGATGGATTTCACATCCATTGCTACATGAAGGAAGTTTTTGCAATACATGTGATTTGAATATGTTAAAATGTTTAAAATGCCTGTAGCTTTGACAGAAGTTAACATCTGTTAATAAAATTATGAAAAATTGATACACTCTCCAAATAATAAGTTAACCACTAAATAAGTTAAAAGTTTGGAGTTTTTTGTAATCTGAGGACAGAGTGGGGATGATGATAATTTCTCAATTACAAAATATATTAAGAAAAAAGAGTGTGGTTATTTGAACACACAAAATAATTTGTATCTTTATTATTAATTTTTGGGTCCCTCTATGATGTTGTAATGTTTTTACAACATCAATAGTGTAAGCAATATTAACCATTAGATTTAATCAACAGTGCACATTATATTTATTAATAAAAAATTTTAAATATTTTTAAAATAACATAATCGGTTAACAAAGTGGCTAAACTGTTGGGAATTCTTAAAAAAACTGTTGGATCGTGGAGTTGGTAGAATGAGAAATTTCAATTACCACCCCTACAGTTTTAAATATTCTCACATTTTCACTTGAATAACATATTTCGTTTAATAACACAAAATTCAATAAAATATATGATTTCAATGAAATATATGAACATGCATAGGAAACCCACATTCATAGGAATGTTTCATTAGATTTTAAAGTTTATCTTACCTATGTATCCTAAACCATTCATTATCGACTTTTCGTACTTTTATTAAATAGAAATTTCAAGCAAAACAAGAAAGAGTGACAATATGTAATTAATTTGAAGATTTAATGTAAAACTCACAATTGCTAAAATAGTGTTTAAATTATATCATTAAAGTTATAAGATAATTTGATTATCATGTAATCAAACTAATTTCAAAATCTATTTTGAAAGCATGAAAAACTAATTTCAAAATCTATTTTGAGAGCATGCAAACGGATGTAGTCTCTACTATGTGATTTTTTTATTCTAATTTATGGTCATGGAAGAGAATTGGAAGATCCATCTTTGTCCAATAGTGAAATATAAATAATAGCCCTTCAATTTCTCTTGTGGTATATTTATTGGCTTATTAGCTTACAAAACTATATGCAAGTGGCAAAAATTGGACTACTGCATGAAATGTCATGTGATATATTTCATTTGACCTTAGATTAATCAAATGTCTATATATGGTTTACTTCATTAATCTAAAAATTAATTTTCACTGATATTTATATGTGACATATCAATTCATAATATATCGAGGTAATTACAATTTTAATTTCTCTTCTATTAATAAATGGGGGTAGATGGAAGTACTCAATATGTGTGTTTGTGTGTGGGTGTCAATTCATATGTCTTAATGACTACAAGAAAAATCACCTCTACTAACTTAACATATGTCTTATATGTCTTTTTATAGTAGTGTTTGTAAAATATATTTTATTTGCTATGCTTTGGAGGACGTGTAGTATATTATTTTATAATTTATTTCATAATTCGTTTTTGTAATTTACAGAAAATGGGTTTAACATGTTTTAACTTTTATTACTGTCAAATAGATTCTGTTTAGTACATTTTATAATTTGATTTAAGGTTTAGGCTCGCGGATAATATATTACACCTGTACTATCAAAATGAAAATGAAAATGGCGGCTACAAAATGATACTGAATATGACCTAAGTTACTTGGAGTGTCAGCCTAGAAATAAGTATCACCATAGGCTTAAATTTATGGAACAACTTATGAGGACTGTTGGTCTTCCTCCATTAGCTTATTTTAGGTCTATATTTCCATTTTTTTAAAAAAAATGGATGCAAGATGATAATGATGATGAAACTGTGCTATCCGTAATGATGCACATTTGTATTCAATAAGAATCATATGCATATTCAACAGTGAAAATATGATAACTCTGTCGTAATTTGATCATATTACAATACAATTGACTACTAAAAAACGTCTTTTTATTTTTTTATTACATTTTACATTAAAGTTGTAGCACATTATAAATGCAAAGCTTAATGTTTAATAACATAACACTTCAACAAAATCAACATCTTAAGTATGATGTATGATATAGAATATTGAAATAGTTATACCTAACACTCACAACAATTTATAAAAATTTATAGCATTTTATTTACAATATCTTTTCTAATTATATTTGTATTAATATCTATCTTAAAGTCAATTTTTGGATTAGTAGATTTTAATAAATCCATCAAGATAGATTAATAGTAACTTAATATTAAAAAAATTATTATACAAGTTATTTTATTAATTATACTTATTGTAATATTTTATTTGTATCATATGATATTTATTATTATTTTTATCCTATTACTATATGTATATTTATTTAGGTTGTTTAAATCAAAACGTATAATAGTGATTTATGAAAATTAAGGGGCCTGTATTACCATTTATGAAACTAAGTGGATTGTATGACTATTTGAGCAAACCTTGGGGTGTGTGTGGCTTTTTCTCAAATTAATATTAATTTAAAATTAAAAAACAAATATTTACCAGCAACCTGTGAATTACTTGCTACATTTTCATTAATTATTTAATTATCCATTATATTAAATGGACGATTGAGATTAAGATACTTAAAACTAATGGTCCACATTAATCCCACTATTAATGCTGTAAAAATACATACAGTATCATAAAGAAATCCTTAATTTTTCCATTTTTTTGTTTTTCCTAATTAATTTGTTCAGTCCTATATATTGGATGAAACAATTGAGTTCCCTTTTGTCGACTCGAGTAGAGAGTTTTGAGTTGTGACAAATGGAAAATTACTACAAACATCCCTTGTAAATTGTAATTGAAATGCTGTAAAAAAATTGAATTTCTTCTTAAAGAAGTTGAACATAAAATACAAGAAACTTCCATTGTAGGTAATTAAGGAGCATTATTACTAACTAGTACACTCCTTAAGTAGGCAAATTATCGAAGAGGAAGGACTTAATATATCCTCAAGGCTCGGAAGCCGTTGATTGTCATCATAGTTGTACATCAAAGGAACCATCTGGTAGTGTTAAGAGAAGCCCTTGTGAAAGATGTTGAAAATGATGGATTTGGGGAGAGGCATTCATGGTTTAGGCGCTTCCGTGCATCTGAAATCTTATCCATGGCATGCCCGTGTGCATCTTCAGCCGTTAATTCTCGGTGCTCCATCATGTAGTAATAATTTTGGGGTGGTAAAAATACTTGTCTGGTCCAGATCCGGACCGGGTATTGGATTACCCGGCCTTGGGCTCACTTGATAAACCCATAATCCAGATTTCATTAAAAAATATTATAAAATATATATTATTTTAAATATTTATATTTATTTGACTTATCTATTTCATATCTGTAAAGTTTTATACATTTAAAGTTTGTATTTTCGTGTCTAATTTCATTGAAATAAATTTAAAAGTTTGTATTTTATGGGAAAACACATAAATCATGGTTTTAAGCACTTTAAATTTTAATCCTTTAAAACCTTACGATTTTAAAGTTTTCCCGTATTTTTCCCGCACTTTAAGATCTCGGATCAGAAAACTATTACACACACACACACACACACACACACACACACACATATATATATATAGTAGTTTTCTAGTCAGTGATTTTAAAGTGCGGGAAAGTTCGGGAAAACTTTAAAACTGTACGGTTTTAAAGGCTTACAGTTTTAAACCTTTAAAACCATGCGGTTTTAAAATTTTCTCGCACTTTAAAATTCCGGACTGGAACATTTCTATATACACACACATATAATCCATCTTTGCCGCCTTGATTTTCATCCTGCAACAGTATAGTAATTTATAATTAATTCCATCATAAACTGTACAAGTTCATGAGCATTGATCAGAAAAAGCATCATTTTTTGGATCATCTAATGGACACATGATCACAGAAACAGCATATGATCACGTGTCCTGCCCCACAAGCATGACCATACAATTTGTACGCGTTACCTTAGCACCTCCCAAGTCATCCCAAAGTCGAAGAATTGTTGCGATGGATGATACAATGGGTGAGTTGCTGTCAATGAGTTGCAGTTTCATTAGTGATGCCATGACCCAGGAGAAAGAAAATGTGCACAAGTACCAGGCGTACCCCTGTATTAGGAATGACAAAATCTTTTATGAGTTTGAGGTTTTATGGAGTCTCACCACAAATGAAGTGAATTTTGAATAATTTAAGAGAATAAGGTGGGGAATAGAGGAAAAATAATCTCTAAATTCTTAATGGGTGGCGTTTGGTTTGTACTCCCCCACCCACCCCCCCAATTCCCATTATATATAAATATTTTTTAATTCTTATTTAATAATTTTTATTTTATCAATTACGATGTTGTTAATAAATTTTCTTTTTATTTTTACCTAATATAAATGGGCAATAATCCAAAGAAAATCCTACAATATAATTATTATTCAACCTTAAAATATTGTTATGTTTTCTTTTCTTTCTTAAGGTGCTACTCTCTTCAAATATTTTTCAATTTTGATATCATTTCAACATATTGTTTCAGACTGTTGGAGATTTTTTAAAATAATTTAAATACCCTATAATAAGGTAATAATCTTACTTAAGTCTTTAATTTTTAATTTGCTAAAACCATGTATCCATATCTACTATAAAATAAGTAATTAGGGAATGTAGGCGAAATTTTTAATGGGGTAGGCCTCCCCGCCCCCACCCCACCTCACCTCACCTCACCTCATTGCCACCACTACCCTGAACTAACATTCTCATTGTCTAAGTACTCTTCAACCTTGGGCAATTGCCCGGAAGTAAATCATTTTGTCCCTAGTAGAAACGCGTTGCACAAACTTCCCCACTGATGGTACAGTCAACATAATTACCATCAATAAATTAATTTGATTGGAAATCTTGTTAATTATATATATGTTGTGCCGTCAATTTTTTTTTTCATGTGGACATGCTGTTAAGAGTCTTAAAACATATCTTCATGTACTCTTGCAGTTGATCAATGCCCTCAAGATCCCATCGACAATATTAATAAGGGGAGAAATTCTAAAATATATTGTCAAAAAGTAAGTAGTGGGCACTGTTAGTGTCCCACCGCAAAGGAAAAAGAAAAAACGAATATGGTGGGCCGCTCAGGTAAAAAAAAGAATTAATAAAATAATAAAAATAATATATAATTGATGAACAGTGCCCAAATTTTATTTATAAATAGAAACGAAGATAAGGGCCAAAAGCATTCCATTGTGAGAAGCAATTCCTGTATTTAAGAGAGCAGAGAGTTTTGAAGAGCTCAAATAATGAAGCTCTTGTTTTAGTGTTTTGAGAGTTTGGGTGTATCGGGGTTTTGCGAAAGAAAAATACTACAATACTCGTAACTCTTTTTCACTAGTAAAATATTTTCCTTCTGTCTTCGATCGTGGACGTAAGCTAAAAGCCGAACTACGTAATTTCTGGTGTCCCTGTATGATTCTGTTGTTTCATTATTTCTCAATTCACTTTAGTTGCATGTCTGTTTCACCAATCAATTTCCCAACAGTGGTATCAGAGCTATTCATTGTATTTTTTGGAGTCGGGTACTATTAACGTGAAACAATACTGTTCATATATACGGTATTATTCACGTATACGGTATTATTTGCATATACTATACTGTTCACGAGAAATGGTGGGAGCAATCCAAGAATTTTGGCGGTGCAAAGGGTGTGAGTAGAGTAATCGTGTGGTTTTGTACATGTGTAAGAAAGTTTTGTCACAAAGGCGATAAGAGCCTAAGGAGTCTGAGTTTTAACTAGGACCATTGTGACCCCTCCAGTCTTTCCTAGGAACTTTCCTTTGCATTTTCACACATGCTCACAACTATTCAAGGTGGTACACTAGCTTGTGTGCAGTATTTATCAATAAAATGGCAGTAAAGTATGAAATTGAGAAGTTCAACGGAAATAATTTTTTGTTGTGGAAAATGAAGATGAAGGCTATATTGAGGAAAAATAATTGCTTGGCAACAATTGGAGAAAAGGCCTACTAATGTGTAGATTCTAATGTTATAGGTGTCAATGTACAAGTGTACACAACAAGTAATATAATGATGAGTATTCAAGATCGTCTCCACAGGAATTGATGTTATCAGATTTGCTACAGCAATCTAAACAGTGCAGTTTTGTTCTAAATTAAAATAAGACAATTTATTAAACTAATAAACTAATTAAAATAAAATTGCAATAAATAAAATACAATAAAATAAATTCTAATGTCAAACACAATGATGAAATCAATTAGAATGGAGTAGTTGAGCGATTAAACTCACTTAATGGTTTTGACTATTTTTCTAATTAAGAACATGTTGCTACAGCATTTACTACAGTACTAGGCAAAATTCTTCATGCATCCTCAGCTGTTGCTTGTTGGATATCGTATATCTACATGCAACCTAACAGTGATTAGTTGTTATACTAACATTAGATATAACATTATGCGTTCTAGGTTCCAATTACCTTAAAAGGTGAATCCCTATTTCTAGTTCTTCACTAATCTTAGATCAAGTATGACCCTATTCAAATCGAGATTAACTCAACTTGGGAAACTCAATCTAAAACCAAGTATTGTCTTAATGAGATCCACTAAATCATATATTTTTTAGGTTTTTTCTTTGCTAGTATCCCTAAATAGGTGATCAGCCGAAATAGAGAATAAAAATAAATACAATTAAGACAAAATGATGCAACAAACATAAATCAACATGCATATATCAGTCAAACATCCATTAAGATCGTTTATCACTCAACCACAATCAAATTCAGTTCATGATTTGCGAAAGAAAAATAAATAAAAGAGTTTTAGCCATCAAATACATCCCCATTAATATATAGAAAACAAGAAAAGAACAAGAAAGATTGATTTTCAATGTATCTCTGTGTTTTTTCCTCTGGTACAGCCCTCAATCTCTCTCCTGAATTCTATTTTTCTTTTATTTCTTTGCAGTTTTTCTCTTTGGGTGACGGTTCTCTCTTTTTCTTTACGTGTGTGCTTTTTTATAGTTGAGAATTAAGGCAACCGGAACTTTAGGACGCATATCTTCCAAATTTGGAAACTCCAGATAGCAATCTTCTGAGTATCTCACGCAAAATCTTCTCTGTTAATGCTCCAGCATTGCTACAGCAATTGATGCTACAACAACGGCTACAACATCTGCATTGTTCCAGATTTGTTTCAATTCTTTTGTACCTAATTTCTTTCCTTATTTTTGTAAGCTTAGTTCATCAGCATTCCTTCCTTGAAATTTAAGCTTCCGGTCACCTATAATTATGCATATGATCTAAGCACACAAATTATTCTAAATCAAATAAAATTTATTACAGATAAAATAAAATGGATATTCATGCAAAATATAACTAAAATGTAATAAAAACGTGTCATTTACTCTCTAAGTAGTCTTGATTCAAGTTTAAAAGTGTCATGATAACTCTCATTTCATAGAGTTATCATCCACAGAGATAACTTATGATGACAAGTGGAATGAGATGGATGGCAATGCTATTGCTCATCTACACTTGGCACCTACAGATAGGGTATTATCTAGTGTGGCGAAGAAAAAGACAGCAAAGGAAATATGGGATACTTTCACAAGGCTATACGAGGCCAAATCACTACACAATAAGATCTTTTTTAAGAGAAGACTTTACACTATTCGAATGATAGAATCTACATCGGTGACCGACCATATCAACACCCTGAAGACTCTATTTTCGCAACTCACAACGTTGGGTCATAAAATAGAGAAAAATTAATGTGAGGAGCTTCTACTTCAGAGTCTACCAGATTCGTATGATCAACTCATCATTAATCTGACAAACAACAACCAAGCGGAAAGTCTAGGCTTCAATGATGTTGCAGCCTCCGTATCAAAAGAGGAGAGCAGGTGGAAAAATAAAAAAGACAAGCAAGCAAGTTCACAGCAAGCAAAATCACTATCGGTGACGAGAAGAAGATTAATGGAACGTGGCCCCAGTGAGAGTCACAATCATGGTAGATCAAAATCCAAAAGTAAGAAGAATATCAAATGGTACAATTGTGGCAAGAAATGACAAATCAAGAAAGAGTGTTGGAACTACCAGAAGAGAAGAGATGGTAAAGATCCCGAGTCATCAAATGCTTAAAGGTGTGTAGCTAGTACCTCGGATGATGGTAAAATTCTCTACAGCGAGGCAACAACTATTTCAGAAGGCAGAAAATGACTACTTGACGTCTGGCTTATAGACTCATGAGTTACTGGGCACATGACCTCTCGGAGAGAATAGTTCCACACATATGAACCTATCTTATGAGATTTGTATATATAGGTGATGATCATGCCTTGGAGATCACCGGTATTCGCACAATTAGAGAGATACGACATGTCAAAGGCCTGAAGAAAAATCTATTGTCATTGGGACAAATAGATAGTCATGGGTGCAAAACTCATGTGGAAAACAAAATCATGAAGATTGCCAGAGGCACGCTTATATTGATGAAGGCAGAAAAGATTGGTGCTAATCTGTTCATGCTTTAAGGGGAAACACTACAGAAAACTAATGCATGTGTCGCGTCAAATGGAGAAGAATCACCGTTGATGTGGTACCTCAAACTCGGCCACATATTAGAGCAATGTTTGAAGATTCTCTCTGAGTAAAAATTACTTCCTGGGCTCAAATCAGTGAACTTATCGTTTTGCGAGCATTATGTTACAAGTAAGCAGCATAGATTGAAATTTAGCATATCTAATGTCAAAAGTAAATGTATTCTAGACTTGGTTCATTCTGATGTTTGAGAATCACCTTATATGTCCATGGGAGGTGCAAAGTACTTAGTGACATTTATTGATGATTATTCTAGGAGATATTGGGCATATCCAATCAAGAAAAGTTGTATGTGTTCTCAGTGCTCAAACAGTACAAAGTGCAGGTAGAACTTGAATCCAGAAAGAAGATAAAATTCTTTTTGTAAACAATAAGGTATTCAGAGGCAATTCACGGTAGCATACACTCCTCAACAAAATGAAGTGGTAGAGCGAATGATGATAACTCTTACAGAAAGAATAAGAGCTATATTGAGAACTGTCGGTCTACCCAACTCATTTTGAGTATAAATAGCCAAAACTGTTTGTTATGTAATACTATGTATGTATGTGTGTGACTCATATTAAAGTTATTGGGGTATTCACTGGGATAAATGAAATGTTTCAACGAGGTAGAAAGCCCCGTGTTATCATTAATGTTGTCCTTTTTATATTAGGCATCAAAGAATTAATGTCATTAAGGTTTGGCTTGCCAACTTTCGATATTTATTCTAGAATAACTTGAATGTGGGATGAATCAGACAAAATATCTTTAGAAGAGAAAGCCATGTAAAGTGTGTATTTATAGAAATAGATATTCTTGATAGAGAAGAGAGAATTAGTTCTAATAGGTTGAGAATATGAAGAATAAGCGAAGCACTCTTTGGAAGAGAAAGCCATCAAGAATATATATTATAGAAATAATTAATCTTGACAGAGAAGAGAGAATTGATTCTAATAGCTCGAGAAGAAGTGCTACGGTCAGTTGCACATTTGGGCCACTGACTCACTCAATTCTTTTAAATTCGACAAGTGTCCAATTTTACTTTTTACCAGGACTAGT
The DNA here is from genome assembly GCA_030448935.1 of Citrus cavaleriei. NCBI lineage: Eukaryota > Viridiplantae > Streptophyta > Magnoliopsida > Sapindales > Rutaceae > Citrus > Citrus cavaleriei. Next base: position 77,912 of record JAUJEM010000066.1, on the reverse strand, counting down.
AAATAACTCGCAGATAACAATTTAGTCTCACTCTTTCAATAAGTTATTGGATTTTTTTTACCCATTACTTTAAACATATTTACACTCAAAAAGCCATTTACTTCTATTCAAATACTAAATTGCCCTTCTATTTTTGTTTGTTAATTAAAAATTCTGAAAAATCATACAACCCAAACTATTACACACCAGTGCTCTCAACTGTTCAATTGAAACAATTTCAATTTATAAACTTCATTGTCTGAATGGTTTTTGGAGTATATGGTTCTATTACAAAAACAAGAAAAATCAACAAAATTTATGACTACTTATAATGACAAAATTTTGTTAAAAAAACATTGATCACAAAAATAGTTCTTCTTTGTGGATTGAACAATTCTCCATTAACCTTGAAAACTTGTTTATAATTTGGAAGTAAATTCCAACCTATACACATAAATAAATGTTATAACAACATTAACAATAAATTATAACAATCAGTAAGTATTTAAAAAAAAATATTACCATCGTTAAACACTGTTGATTTAGAACAAAAATCTAATAATCACCAGAAAAATGCTTCAAAGATTCATAATCTTCTTGTTAGACATTTAAGATTTATTTAGTATAAGTTCCAATAAGTATAAAAAAATAATATATGATAAATTACAATATAATACATGTAAAAAGGAAAATAATATACTTAACATACCATTTCTTGCAAGCAATCTTGTGTATCACAAAGATCATTAGCATTTTCATTCCTTAAAGTTGAATGTTCTTGGGACTAGAAATTAAAAAAAAAATTGACGCTATTATATACAAATAAATTTCTAATAACTACAAAAAGAAATATAACATAAAATATTTTATATAACAAACCAATATTTGAGAGGAATTTTTGGTCCCAACGTTCTTTAGAACCTTTAAAAAAAAGATGTTATCATTAATAAATAAATTTATAAAAATTTAAATGTGTCATTAACAATGTGTGTGTGTGTGTGTGTGTTTATATATATATATATAACTAACCTTTCTTGATTTGGTGTTGAGTATTCTTTTCTTACATTTCTCAATTTCTTTCTTCATTCTTTTAAAAGCTCCTTCTGTACTTGATATTTGTGGATCAAGTAATGAGATATCAAGCAACAAATTACCATCAATATTTTCCTTGTCAACATTGTAAGCTCCATCCAATTCAACTTCATGTTTTTTTTGAGAGAACGATTCACCCTTATACATTTTTCCAATGCATCATGTAATGCACAACATGCAGTATTGAAAATTCGATTGGATAATAAGCCTTCCTCACTCAATTTTGTAGCTTAATGAAATAATTTGTTGAAATGTTGCTTTTTGAATTGTATTCCCTCTGAAATATTACTTGTAGAACTTGTATAATCCAATCTCTTTGCATGATTACTCCATTGTTTCAATATGTAATGAGTTAGAATATTAAAAACACCAAGAGATTGAAGAACACATAGTACATGCGTACAAAGAAATCTATTATACTCAAACAGTCGATACAAACAATTAGTTTCCGAACTCTTTGCTTCCCAATTCACCAAAAAAGCTACATTTTTCTCCAAATCTTTAACGTCAAAGGTCTTTATTGTGCCAACTTCTAGCTTTTGTACTAAGAAATATGATGATGTTCCTAAAACTTCAACTTGAAATTTCTTGAAAACTTCATGTGTATATATTGTGGACATTTATTTCTCAAAGGGTGAAGAAGACTTTAACATCGGTTTCTTATGCCATTACTGAAACCTGCATAAGCTTCCTTTTCTTGTCTACCTTGTAAAGCCACTTTGTATTGTTCAACAAATTCTTTCGATGATGTCTTCTTGCTAACGTATTTATAAAAAAAAAAAGAGTTGATGCTTTCAGACTGTTGGGTTGTAAATAATCCAGCAAAAAATGTATCCCTCGTGTAAAGAGGCACCCAAAACTTGCGATCTTCAAATAATGATCCTAGCCACTCATTACCTTCAAGCTCAACTCTCCAATCATATTCCACCATTTTTTCTCAAATTCCTCCTCCAACCATGAGTTGTAAACATAGTCGTTGAATATTCTCATAAAATATCCATCTTTCTTTATCACATGGCTAAGCTTTTCGGGAATATTCCTTAGTATGTATCACATACAAAATTGGTGTCGTGTATTCAGAAAGACAATAGAAATGGTTGATTTCATAGCTTTGTCTTGATCAATTAATATAGTTATTAGATGCTTTCTACCCATAGCCCTCAGCCATGTTTTCATTAGCCAAACAAATGTTGACGTAGTCTTATCCGCAAGCAATGCACATCAAAGTAATATAGATTGAAAATGGTTATTTACACCAATAAAAGAAGCAAGTGGCATTTTATATTTGTTTGTAGTGTATGTAATATCAAAGGAAACAACATCTCCAAAAATCTTATAATCCTTTCTACTAGTTGCATCCACCCAAAAAAAAATTTGTTTAACCTCTATTCTTAATCTAAGTCCACTGCAAAAAAAAAAAAAAATAGAATTCTCTTCCTACATTTGTATAAAGTGGTTAAGCATTGCTCTAGCATCACCTATTTCAAGTTCTAGTCGACTATCTTTATCCAAATAGTTTCCAATATCTTTCTCTATGTACACAACATTTTCACATCCGCTATTGTTTTTGGCCATTGGAGCAAATTAAAAAACTAATTTGTACCAACACGAACTGCATGTAACATATTAATACTATGTTTATTGGAAAATGCAATACTTCTATGGCATGGAAAATCATGTGCATGGCTAGGATAAAGCTCATGGATATGTTCTTTTATGAAATTTTGAACATACCACTTGCCACAAGAGTTTTTTTTGACATGCAACAAAGCCTTACAATCTACTTTCAAACATGGGCATTGATTGATAACACTAGATTATCGTTTTATCCCACACCTTGTACATGCGAACTTTACACCAATAAATTCTCCCGATAACTTTGGTTGATGGCTGCATTTCTTTGAGCTACCGAACCCTGTATCCTTAGCATACTTTAGATATAAAAAAATATGCATCATCTTATGTATCAAACTCCAACCCAATATAAGGCTCTAAATTCTTGTCATCTTTATCATCCACCGTGTTTTCATTCACCACATTTCCATGAATCACATTCCCGCACTCATCCTAATTTGTATTTAAATCAATTTGTAAATTCATGACTACTTAATTAAAGACACAAAAAGTAAAATGTAAACAACAACATTGTATGAATAATTTAGCACTATAAATGCAAGCAATCAATTTTCATATAAACTTATTGATTATTCAAACATAATTATAAAATAATTACTTTTTTAATAAATAAATACCAATTAGCTTAATAATTTTCATAATATAGATAGAAAATAAATACACAATTTTTCTTCTATTATTATATATTAACAATAACAAATCATCATGACACCTAATCTATATAGCAAAATGGTAGTATTTTTTATTTTAAATAAATAATAAAAAAATCTAATGTAATTTAGGTGATATTATAAAATGTTGTTTTATAATGGAAAAGTTAAGTGAATTTACCAGAATCAATTTCGCTAAACAACTTGTTTGTGGTAGCTGAGACTATACTTTCATATTAAAACTTTCATATACAAATGCTTTGCACACGCATGAAGCTTTTGAAAGTAAGAACTGAGGAGTAGGGGAAAAGGTAGTGTGTTGAAGAAGCTTCACAAAAAGAGAAGGGCAATTTAGTATTTGAATAGATAAGTAAATGGCATTTGAATATGAATATGTTTAAAGTAGTGGGTAAAATAATATCCAATAACTTATTGAAAGAATGAGACGAAATTATTATCTGCAAGTCCCAATAAAAAGTAAAATTGGACACTTATTGATTTTGAGAGAAGCAAGTGAGTCAGCCGTGGCACTCCTTATAGCTCGAGAATATGAAGAATAAATAAAGCAATTATAGAACACATTTCTTGTCCGAGTAGAATAGATTTATTCACGTGCTTTTTTTAGGAAGCGAAAAGGACAATTGGAACCTACTACATGTGTACGCCTCAATTAGGAAATGCTCGCTTCGTTTCTCGATGTTGACTCCTTTTAATCCTTATATTTTAAAAAATATCTTAAAATACCTTTATATTTAAATTTGTTGCATTCTCACCCATATTTTTCTTTGTGTTTACAATAATACGCTTGTAATAATATTCTTTACATTAATTTATTTATTTATAAGAATTTAATTGGCACATTAACTGATAAATATTAGTATGAAAGAGCTAGTATTTTTTGAACCCATACAACAATTTTGCTGATAATTTGTTTATAAATAAATTAATATTAGCTAACTTTAAGCAATGTTTAATTTCCTTCGGATAATTTTTACTAATAGTTATTTTATAAAAAAAATGAATTTATCAAGTTACTCTAAAAGTAAAATAATGATTTAAAAATTTGTGAAATTTTTTATGTTACTTTTAAGGCTAATTTGGTAAATTAACATTTTTCTCCTTTTATTAATTTCCTCAAAAAGGCAAGAATATTTTTACAGAAGTATTATTGTAGAAGGAAATAAAACATAAAGATAAAAGTGAAATATATTTAACTGTAAGGGTGTCTTGAATTTTTTTTTTTCGAATATAAGGATAAAAAAGACACTTAACTCAAAATATAAAGAGTAAACAAGTATTTACTCCTCAATTATAAAATAAATTAAATATAATAATTATACACTATCAATTAATCAAAAACTCTAGCCGCCACTGCCACTTCCCTTCATGCCACCATCTTCCTATTGGCTGTCTGTAGGACAACTAAAAAACGCTTTTTGTATTCCTCATGTGCACTATCATCTCCTACATTTTGTGGGTGATACGTATTCTGAAATTCTTTTATAAAATTTCATCTCAAATATGTAGGCATATAATTAATTCATTTATAATTTATGAAAAACCGATTACTTTATGAATAAAATCACGTTATTTGCAATGAAATGTGGGCATAAAATTTTTCCCATTAGTACTTTTGAACTTATTTAATTTATTTTTAACCAAGTAAATTATATATATAATACATTGATTTGTAAGCATAACGTATGAATTCATATCAGGTGAGTAATGGGTTTTGGGGCTTTGGCAAATGTGGGTTCCGTCTTTTATATGATTATGATCACTTTTTATCTACTGATTTTGCATTCGTTAATTGATCTGTAGCATCCTTCTCCCTTCTCCCTTATACAAACTCGCATCACCTGCCTAACCTAGTTCTCCCTCATATATTGTTTTACAAATCCTATCCCTAACCTCAATATTAAATTTCAGACAAGGGCATGTTAAAAGTAGGGATATTTTCTGAATTTCACTAAAGGCAAAGATATCTGGGAAGAAAATTCTAAAAGAAAGGAGGAGGATTTGTTGAGGTTTCAAGAGCTGGATCCGTCTGTAACTGGACAAGTTGGAGAAGCTGTATATCGTGATAAGAAATCACAGTGCATATCAAAGGAGGAGTACTTGGAATCCAAAAGAAACCCAGGAAAAGCCTAAGGAGAAAAATTGGAATCGTGCAAGGGATTGGCTCAAAAAACGGGAAGCTAAGGCTAGATTGCAGGAATTAGAACTTGAGAAGGACAAACCATTTGCAAGATCAAGAGATGATCCCGAACTTGAGAAAATGCCGCCGAAGGGTAGATTGAGATGGGGAGGTCCAATCAGTAATTTTTCACTCCAACACTGGAGTGTGAGGATGGATGATAGACTCCAGTTGTTAGCTTGTCTCCGCACTGACAGTAAAGCTAAATCAAGAACTGATGTTACTTAAAACAGTTTTACTTAAGGCTCTAATTCATTGTACATACTACTTAGGAGTTTTAATACATTGTACATATTGTATACAGTCTATCCTTTTGTAAAACATCTAATTAGACTCGTTATTTCTCGCTTTCGAAAATGAATAATATTTTTTGGAAAAATATGCAACCCAATTAGCTGCTGCCACTTGTACTCCTCTCATATTCTTGGAACGGTTCATGCAATAAAATCAAAATTTGCTTTTTCAAATGTGCTTTCGTTGGAATGGAACATCATTTATAAACAAAATTTAAAGTGCTTCTCATTCACTGGTGGATACATGATCACTGAAAAAAATAAATGAAGCTTATTTATTAGTCAAAGGGACTGAAGAAATCTATTAATGCAAAAAACCATTCACTAGTGCTTTTAGAGTATGTATTTATCCCTTTGACCTCATGTACGCCAACCCCCGTTTTTATTTTATATTTCAAATTTCAATCTGTGAACAAGAAAATGGAGAAGAGCCCTGATAATATCCCTGATCAGCATTTCATAAACCTTGTAGTCAAGGGACAGGTCCATGCACTTTTCTTAATTGTCTATTTTAATTAATTTATTTGGTATGCCAATACAATGCATGTTGCTGGGTAATTTCATTAATTATCCGATTGGTTTCCTTGGCTTCTTCTTCTGATTTTATATTTTATTTTTGTTTAATCTGTTCAATTCTAAGATGAATTTATTCTTCGCTTGTGTTTTTCTTTTTTGGGCATATAAAATTTACTAGTGGCATTAATTTTTACCCATTATAAGAAGTAAATCAATAACTCAATATAAGAAATAATTTATTAGAAATATTGTTGTGTTGACGAACACGAATTTTTGGTTAGCCATATGATATGAGCTTTAATATAGGCTGACTAATAATTAGTAACTCAAGAATTAATCATTTATTCAATTTTGTAGTGATTTGTTGTTGTTTAATCTTCAAATATAATCTTTCTTTTGATTGTAGGATAATGATCCGCTATATTTCGAGTTCAGGCGTGATTGGGAAATAAAGAAGCTCTTGATTACTTACTGTGAGAAAAAAGATGCGCAATATGGGACTTTCCCTTTCCTTATCAACGGGAATCGCTTCCCTCATATTCGAACTCCTGACCAAGTAATGTTCTTTAAGCTTTTCTGTAATTTTTTATGTTTATTGATCAAATGCAAGTAGAAACATCAGATTATGGAACATATATCAATTATGATAATGCATAACTAGGCAATTGCATCCTGGCTACCAAAGTTATAATGCTAGCTAGCTCCTCGAGAAATATGTACGTGTGAGGATCCCACATCGGCTAAGTATGGACATACTTGGTGGTTTATTAGCCTTTAGATACCTTTGTCCCACCTTTTAATTTTTTTAAGCGTGAGTTCTACCTTGCCGGTTCGCAAAATATGTTCTCCAACTTGACTGTGTTGGGGGAATTTGTGGACTTGTATGGTTAGCTTCTTGCTTTTGGCGTCTAACGATGAGACACACTGCATATGCCTTCAATTTTTCATATTCAAAGCTGCAAAACTATCGAAATTATAATAAGTCACAACCCATATGCTTACCCTTTTGTAATTGATCAACACCAATATCACCACTGTGTCTAGTTAACACCATTTAACATCACCACTAAATGGTTAATTAGACATGGCGAGATTGCCATTTCACATCCTTGTTTTGGTTTTTTGTGATACTGATTTTAAGTTCTACCCAATTTGTAGCTTGGATTGAAAGACGGTGATGAGATTATCGCAACGTTCTACGCGGGTGGAGCTTAGAAGATGGAAGTTAGAACTTAGTACCCATTTAATCAGAATAAATATTTATTCCAAATTTGAGGTTATCAACTCAATCTGAGAATTAATGTTTGTGAAAGGTTGTTATCATATCTAATTTCTAATCCATTTATTTTTCAAGGATTTGCTTAATGAGGATTTGTATTAAGTTTATTAATTAATCGATGGATGGACATTATACACTTCATACTACAAAAGTTCACAGCAGCACGACTTAATACAATAATGATGGTTATCGGGTCGATTTTGTTGGATCGGATTTTTAATTAGTCAACCTACAAAACTCATTTCATGAGGGACCCTTTACCAATTAAAAGTAATTTTAATTACAAATATATTCATGTGCCAGCTAGCAATTATGACATTGGAACTGGAATCTGTCAGCTGCATTTATTTGTTTGATTTTACTATAACATCATATAATATATTAATGTGCTTCTCATTCACTGGTACCCGTATATATATATATATAGCTGCAGAATTCATAAAGCTTGTAAGTGTACACATGTTCATGCTCTCAAGCTCTCTGTTAATAGAAAGCCCATTTCCATTTATTTTCTTGCAACCCTTTTAAAAGCAATACCATTTGGAGTATTTAGCATTTAAGTTCTTGTACCAACCCACTTCATTTTTCGCTGAAATGATTTTTTATTTTAGCCATAGCACCCTTAGAATTAGTTTCTTTTCTTCAGCTTTTTTCAATATGTCCAACACGGCACAGCAGTTGAGAATCAATCTCATTGTCAAGAATAAGGTCCACTTTTATCTTCATTGTCAAGAATAAAGCCCATTTCCATTTATTTTCTTGCAACCCTTTTAAAAGCAATACCATTTGGAGTATTTAGCATTTAAGTTCTTGTACCAACCCACTTCATTTTTCGCTGAAATGATTTTCTATTTTAGCATTTAAGTTCTTCTTTCTTTATTTCTTGTTCTTTACTTTTATATATATGTGTGTGTAAAGTAAAAAGCTCCAAGCTCAAAGAAACATGTTAAAGCCTTCTTCTTCTAAGAATAATAAGAAGCCGCAGCATCTGATCAATCTCATTATCAAAAGCCAGGTCCATTTTTGTCTTAATTTCTTTTATTTATTTACTGCTTTCTTCTTTATTTATTTATTTTTTAATGAATTTCTATTGTAACAAAAGTTGCTACGCATATGTTAGCTTTAATTTTTGTAATAATTTATTTATTTTTTAATTAAGACAAGCTGCCAACTCACAATGGAAAAAAATTATGGTTTTAAAATAATTGCTAAGCTTTTCGAGTGACCAAATTTAGCCTAAAGGCTTTTTTTTCATTTTATTTTTTATTGAACCAACCCACATATGCCAGATCTATATTTTTTCTACCAACAGAAAATTATTAGAAATTTTGTTGTATATATAATGAATTCATATGAATTTTGGCTAAAGGGGTTTCGCTTTGGAGGTTAGATCATGCCTAATTAACAAGCAACATTTGCCTAATTGCTCTATTAATTAATTTTTTTTTTTTATTGTTAGGATGGTGACAAGAGATTCTTCCAGTTCAATCATGACGTCGAAATAAAGCGGCTCTTGATTAAGTACTGCGAAACAAAATCACAGCCCTTTAAGAGCACCCCTTTCTTGATCAATGGGAACCGATTTGATTATTCTAAAACCCCTGACCAAGTAAGTAATTAATTAATTAACTAAATTATCTTTTTAATTAGTTTATTTCTAATATTGCCACGGCCACTAATAATTGTGATTTAAATTTAATTTTTTTTTTTTTTACTTAATTTGTAGCTTGGATTGAAGGATGGGGATGAGATTGACGCAATGTACCACGCCTTTGGAGGTGGCCATGATCACAGGGCATGATAATAATCCAATAATCTCAAGGTCACACCATGCATCTTGAAGTTAATAAATTAATTTGCCCTTCAATGAGAATAATTTAAAATTAGTATATGGATATTGTGTTGTTTGTTGTTGTGTTTCGTTTTATTTTAATGGTGGATTAACTTATTAATTAGGATAAATGTGTTACCGTTCAAGATTGAGGTAATTACATCTTTCTGTTTTTGGTGCATGTTATCGATGAAATTGGATATTTTTATAACTCATCGTTAAATAGCTTTAGCTTCAACACACTTAACTTAGAAATTTTGAAACAATAATAAGATAATGTTCGTTTAATCCTCATATTTTAAATTAAATATCCTTTTAGTTTGTATATTTTAAAAAATATCTCAATATAGGTCTACTATAAAAATTATATGTCATTCTTACCCTTATTTTTCTTTGTTTTTATAATAATACCCTTGTAACAATATTCTTAGTGACATTAATGAAAAAATTAATAATAATAAATAAATTTATCAAATTAACACTAAATTAAAGTAAAAATCTTATTAATATTTTACACTAAAGTAAAATAAAATTAAAGTAAATATTTTTATTATTATTTTACTTTAAGGATTAATTTGGTGACTTGAATTTTTTTATAGATAATTATTAGCAAAACAGCAAGATATTAAACTTAGCTTAATTTGGGTGGTATTAATTTATTTATAAATTATTATTAGAAAGATTGTTGCAAAGGTATGAAAAATATTAGTTCTTTTATATTGATAATTATTAGTCAATCTTCTAATTAAATTTTTTTATGGGTAAATTAATTAATGCTCTTAAGATTGTAGGAAGTGTATTATTATTATTATTATTATTATTATTATTATTATTATTATTATTATTATTATTATTATTATTATTATTATTATTATTATTATTATTATTATTATTATTATTACAACGGCAAAGAAAAATAATGGCGAAAGTGTCATATTTTTAACAGTAGGAGTGTTTTGAGGTATTTTTCAAAATATAAAAACTAAACGAATACTTAATATAAAATATAAAGACTAAACAAGCATTTACCCATAATAATAACACAAGAAAATAAACCATATTCACATATTAAAAAAAAAATATGTGTATGGTTGATTATTAATATTCTTTGGAATATGCTTGCTTAGTTTTTTGTAACATGCATAGTTTAGTCATTATAGTGCCTTATGCGGAAGAAAATTAGTTAGAATCCATGCATTACATTTACATCAATATGAGTCGTACCGGATAGATGAGCTAAGAAGTACGTGAATGTACTTTAGTGACTACCCAAAATCATAAGTAAATTACTACTATAAGCAAAATAATATAATTAAATTAAGATAGTTTAAGAAAGTTATGATTTCTGGGTAGATGTATTATCGCTGTTTAGTCTTTTCGATACTGGGTATAAGGAAAAGTAATACTCAAGAAAGCTGTTTGGACACCAAGAAAATAATTTTATTTTTAAAGATAAAACTGATTTGCAAGAATGTTATGGTTTTATAATTTTATGAACTTTTTCACACTAATGAAATCAGTAGAGTCTGTTCTATTTATACTAACATAGCTAACTGATTACAGCCGTAAAACTAACTAAATACAGAAAATACCATGAAATCAATTGAACTAACTCGTAGACTTGCTATGGAGGTGACGATGCAGGTAAAGTGAAGAAGAAATCCGGTTAGTGTTGGCCACACTTTTCTAGGTTTAGATTCCATAACAGATTGCAGTTATTACGACTAGTAATGAACAAAATTTAATATTAATTTCCTCCAATATTTTACATATAATATATAGATAAGAGCAAAGAAAAGAAGTTGAAAAAGAGATTGCGAATACAGATTCCTAAATTTTTTTTTTATTTCATTCATTAAATTTTTTATTAATAACATAATAAAATTTTGTGTACAAGAACTCAAGAATTATGTATGATAATATGAAAATTCATTATACATGACTAAATAGAGCTTCTGTGGAAACAGAAATCAACGCATTTTTCGAAATTTGCTTAAAATAATTATAAGAAGAAAAAGTAATGATTAAATTGAACTTCTTTCCAACTTTAATGAAAAAAAAATTTTATGTGAAACAAAGCAGAAAATACATTAAAATAATTACACAGTTTTTTTTTTCTCCCCGCATTTTTACATTGAAGAAGTTCACCATGATATGTTTAGCCATACCATTTGGCTTTTGCCAAGGAAAAAAAAAAGCAAAATAAAAATAAGAGATTAATTAGAAGGCTTTATATATTGCCATTTTTTTCCCTTAAACATAAATGATAGGATGAAACAGAAATTTGAAGACTAATAATTTTGTACTTATCATTTAATTGTGTTTATGCCTCAGGTCTTGGAATAGAAATTTGAGTTGTATCATAATAAATTGGTCTAAATTAATTCATTGAAAAAATCAATAAGCCTCTGATATGGTAAAAACAAACTTGTGTTAAAAAAAAGTAAAAAATAAAAATATAAAAATTTATTTATAAATAACTTTTTTTGTGATAGATTATAAATCATTTAACCAACGTGCTTTTAGTTCTTTCAGGAAATTAAAAACATATTTTCAAAATAGACTCAATCATGTGGTTGGGATGAAGTGATGGTGCATTTACTTGTGCTTTTTTTAGAAAATATGTCATGTATAATCTCAAAAAGTGAAATAAATAAACAAAATCCAATTGTTGCTCATTCACCAGTCTTGTTCAAACAAAACAAGTGACACGAAAAGCTTAAAAGACTTCAAACGCATGCTCTTAACTAAAGCTTATCAAATATATATCGATACACATACACACACAAACACACACACTAAACAATTGACATTGATCACTAGGAATATTTAGAATCTAATCCGATCTGCTCAATCCGTCTAATTCGTGAAAATCTGATCCATGTATTAGTGGATTGGATTGGATTGAAAATTTGAAAATCCGCAATCGGTAGATTGAATATGGATTTACTTCTATAAATCCACAAATCCACAAAAAAAAAATTTATTTATTTAATAAAAAATTAAAATTGTAAATATGGCATTAGTACTTACTAATAAATAAATAAGTTAGAATATAGTTACATTAACACCATATTATATTTTATCTGATAATAATATAAAATAAAAATAATTAAATAAACAAATATAACTTCCTAAGTAGTTAATTTTCATGTACTAATCTAAACAAATGAGATTTTTTCTCTTTTGTGTGTTATATTTTTAAACTTTGAATGTATTTTTTACTTTTATTTAAGCAATTAATTTTTTAAATCTGATTTAATCTTGAATTGGATCAGTAGGAAAATTATTTTTATATTATTTTTTATTTAATTAATTTGTGGATAGGACAGAACTAAAAATTTTTAGCCCGCAAACCAATCCGCAAAATGATGGATTGGGTCAAATGCACATCCGATCCGTAAACGTATAGATTGGATTTAGATTGGATTAAAAATTATAATTTGTAAAATTATGGATCGGATATAAATTGATATTAAATCTGCAAAATTCAATCCGTGAACACCCTTATTGATCACAAAGTTAATTTTGCAAGTCGAACACCATTAATTTTGTAAATCCAACAGTTAATTTTGCAAGTCGAACAAAAAGCGTATGCCATTATACGGTATATATAGCTGTTAATTTCAACTACCAACCCACCAACCAAAACTTTATTTTTTTGGTCTTTAGTTTGCTTTTATATATTATGTATTAATTTGCTTTTAAAGCTCATTTAAGTTCAAACACCATTAATTTGTTCTTGTTCAAAGGATTTTCTGTTTGTGAGGAAGAAAAATGTCCGAGGCAGCTTCTCCTCGTAAGAATAATGAAAGGCCACAGCAGAATTTTATCAATCCCACTATCAAGAGCAAGGTCCATTTTTTTCTAAATTTCCTATATTTATGTAGTACTTTCTTCTCCATTTTTTTTTTTTGTGAATTTCTTTGAAGTTGTATCAAAAATTGATGTGCTTATGTATGCATCTTAGCTTTAATTTTTGCAATAACTTATTTGTTTTTAATTAAGTTTCTCAAGTACCGTTTTCTGGCAATTTGCTCTAATTTTTTAATTTTTTGATTATGGTTAATTTCTACAATATAAATGGACTGCTTCAATGTATTTGTTTAAAAGAGACATGTAAAATCCTGGTGGGATCCCATTATGCCGATGCCTTGATATTTTAATATGTTAAAAAAAATGGATCCTAAAATAATTAGAATTGATAGAGACTGAAGCTTCACGTTTCCTTCATTAAAATATCACTTTATAAACTGCACATGCTTCCCTATTACATACTTGTCCAAAAGTGGCAAAATTGGCCAATAATTTTTAACTTGATTAAAAAAAAATACTAGATGCCAGATCTCTTTTTTTCCTCCACCAACTGAAAATGATTAGAAATTTAATTAGTTGTATAGTGAATATCATGAATTTTAGCTTAAGGAATTAATTATAATTAGGCAAAATTTTACTAATTATAAAAACAAAAACCCAAAATGTAAATTATCAGTATTAATCATGTTAATTAACTTGTTTTTATTGCAGGATGAAGACAAGGTATATTTCAAGTTCGGACGTGACACTCCAATGAAGAAGCTCTTGACAATTTATTGTGACAAAAAATCTCCTTTCTGTGATCAATGGGGAACGCTTTGATCATCCTGAACCTCTAACCAAGTACTAATTATTTTCCTAATTCAGACTTAATTAATTCATTCATTTTGGAAAAACGATCGCAGTTCCAATTTGATTTAAAAAATTTAATTTAATTTTGAATTTTATGTACTCCGCAATTATTTTTTAATACAAAAGATGATTTGTCTACGTGATCATTTTATCAAACCACAAGAACATTGTTCCACTTTTTTCTTTTTCATTTATTTTTAATATTGCCACTGCACTAAACGTGATGTAAATTAAAATTTTCTACTTAATTTGCTGCTTGGATTGGAGGATAATGATGAGATTGATGTAGTGTTCCATGTCTCCGGAGAAGCCGGCGATCACAAGGCATAAAGCGGTTAATAATAATCTCAAGGTCTTGTTGGGAGTTAATTAATTAATCAGCCCTCCAATTAGAATAAGTTACGATTAGTGACTGGATTAATTGTGTTCTTCTGGTTGTGTTTTGTTTTATTTTTATGGTGAATTAACTTAATTTAGGCAAGTATCTTAATGTTCAAGATTCATGGAATCACACCATTGCGGTTTTGGTGCATGCTATTACAAATAGCGTCAATGTTTAATATCGACCAAATTGGAGCATTTTGCAACTGAAGATGGCCAATGGGCCGGGTGGCACGCGTCCGTACAGTACGGCATGACACGAGCACGTTACGATAGAGAACATGGCATGACACCCACGTGGGTTGGGCCAGGCCTAAAATTTCAGACACGTGAACCTTAAAAGATAAAGACGATTAGAGATGAAACAAAATTTACACGCGAAAAGGCACATAATAAGTACGCTTCATTAGTAGGCTAGTACGCAGCTCGTGCGCCATCCATAGTACGTGGGCCAAAGTATATCAAAGTAAAAAAAATTTAATGAAAAGTAAATATAAAATGTTATGATTTACAAATATTTTGAAATTAAACTTTTTAATATTTTTTTAGCATCGGCTTTTAAAAATTAATTTAAGTCTTAGTTTAAATAAATATTCTAATTTTTTATGTTTATAATTTATTAAATGAATAAATAAATATCATGATTTTAATATATAAAATTATAAATATCATGATTTTATAAATGATAAATTAAAAATTTTACGACATTAATATTTCATTTATGAAATCATAACTTAGTTAATGGAGATATATTTCATTTGTGAATGAAATATTTTCATATTTTATACACAAAAAGAAATAATGAATGAAATATTTTTTATGATAAATTAAAAATTATGATAAACTGATAATAAAATGTTAATTTCTCCCTTAATAAAAATTATTGTTGTTGTTATAAGATTATTATTATTATTATTAGTAGTAGTAGTAGTAGGCTGATCGGCTTAAAAAAAATCAAACACATGAGTTTGAATAAAGCACGCTAAATATATGGGTTTTTTTAAGCACGTTAGACATATGAGCTTTAAAGAAAAAAAAATTGATAAGCTTTTTTTGGGCACAGCCCCACGGTGGGCTCGTGCCGTGAACTGTGCTAGGCCTTTAAAAAAATTTGGACATGACACAACACAGCCCATTCACTTGGTGGGCCGTGCCGAACCAGCCCATGAACCCTAGTGTGGGCCGTGGTTTGACTGGCTGGCATGGCCTGTTTGCCATCTTTATTTGCAACTCATCGTTAAGTTATTTTAACTTCAACACAATTAGCTACGCAACTATTAAGCAAATATAATATAAGATAGGAAAATAAATCATCCTCACATATTATAATAATAACATGTATCGTTAATATTCTTTGAAATAAGTTTGATTAATTTTTTCTAACCTGTCTAGATTAATTATTATAATTACTCGAGTGTGCACATAAAGTGAAAGAAAATTAACTAGAATTCTAACAATCATCAATATGAATCTTACCACAAATATCAATTATTTAGACAAATTTATTCGATTTGATTTTTAAATCATATCTTGTCACGATAATTTGTACGAATGAATTTAAATGATAACCTTATATAACTATTGCTCCAATGTACTATTCTATAGAGGACTTCAATATCAAAGAAAAGCAGAATAACCGACATTTTATTTTATTTTTTTATATAAGTAGGATGCTATTAGAAGTGACTGAGATTTTAGGTATTAATTCTTAAACTTACCAAAATATTTTTAAAGCCGATATTTATGGTAGTTGAAAAGCTTTTTAATTAACAATAACTTCACTTAAATTTGGAATTCGTTTTTAAGAATTTATTACATAATTATTATTTATTACATAAAATTATAAAATATTAAGGATATATTTGAATCCACCAAAATTCACTTAACATGGTGTTAAAAAAATTTTATTATATGAAGGGTAGGGATATTTCCACCCTGTTATTTGTGTAAACCCACCTCATTTCTAAAAAAATTTACAAAAAATACACTTTTTTCTAATAAATACAAATCAACAAAAAAATGTAATTAATCAATTAAATCATTCTTATATTTTTGTTCTTACTTTTTTTTTTACTATTAAAGTACCTTTAATATAAGTTCTATTTAATTATTTTGCTTTGTGACATTAAATGACCCACTCGCCCAAAAAGCATGTGTTCTTGTATCTAATACTTTAGGTATTTAATTTTGTAACTTATAATCTAACTTCTTAAATGAAATCTAATAATTTTCAATATTTTACATATAAATGACATAAATTTGGCAATCTAATAATTTAATGAGTATTTTCTCGTACAGACATTATGTTAGTTTAATTAAAAATTAATAATCATACTAACAAAGTAGAATTAACTATTTAGAAGCAATGAATTTTGTATAGAATTAAAAAATTGTTGAAGTTAAATTAAATTTTTGGTATTTTTACCCTTTAAGGATAAAATAATCAATTTAAATTTAGGTTAAAGCAATCTTATTAGTCAAATATAACAAAAAAATTTAAGTCACAACAAAATAAATTAAAATAGATATAACTGATCAATTCTTCTGAATTCTTCTTTATTTGAAATTTTTAAAAATAATGAGAACTTTTTATAATTATTTTTTAAAAGTGGGATGGATTTACAAACTTTTTATCATGCCTTTAGTGCATGAGGTTTTGAGAATTCGGCGCTTTCAGCCGATAGGAAACAGCCGAGACAAAAGGGTCAAAGTCGAAACGATGGTATTTGTTGCTTGCGGCAAAAGGTAAAACCCATCAACTAGCTTTCTTCCACTAGTGAGCAACAAACTTTAATATTAGTTTCCTCCAATACTTCTATATAAAGGAGTTGCTATATTGGCTAGAGGCCAAGGGCAAACCAAAATGATAAGATGAAACAGACACTGTGAAATGTGAATACAGATTCTCAAAAGAGAAAAATGTTTGTTGATTTACTTCATTCACCAAATATAGATTAATAACATAAAAAGTTCGTGTAAAAGACCACAAGATTTATGCATGAAAACATGAAAATTCATTATACATGACTAAACAGAGCTTTTGTGAAAAAAGAAATCAGCACAATTTTGGAAATTTTATCAGCACATTTTGAAATTTTGTTAAAATAATAATTGTAAGTATATACACTGACCTTCTTTCCAACTTTGATGGATAATTACAAGAGCTTAAAAAGCTTTGTAAATTGCCCATTTTTTTTTCCTTAACCAAAAATTATACGATGAAACAGACAAATTTGAAGACTAATAATTTTATACTTGTCATCAAGATAGATCAGGAGATATATTTGTTCGTAAAAAAATAAAATGAGTAGACACTGATATTATTTTATTGTGTTTTACAAGCTGGAATGCACGAATGCTACAATCTAGAATATTCACAATTTATAGAATTTTTTTAGTGTAATTAAGGATCAATTGTCTTAAAAAGTGTTTTTGAGAGAGTATTATAGAACAGAAAAAACGAAGAGTAGAAAAATAAAAATAATAATTAAGGAGAAGTAAAGCTAAGCTAAAATAGAACTGAGCTATTATTGGAAAGCCGTTTGCTCCATAGATAGTATGCTGCTAATTTCAGCAGAAGGTATTCCCTACCACGTCAACGTATCAAGCGCAAACCAAACACCATTAGTCTCACAAAAGGCAAGACCTTACAGGAGATAAGATGGCAACATTTACGTTGAAGACTCAAAAAGTAGACAATAAGAAGAGTTGCCTTCAACCCAGAGATTACTCCAACCACAAGCTATAACTTGCTCAAATAACCTTAATATCTGCCATCACTTCTGCATAAAAGGTAGTGTCTACAACTACTGGCACACCAAATCCTACAAAGAAAGTTACATTTTGAAGCCCTACGAACAGTCCCAAAAAGAATCGCTTTAGATAAGCTGTCCAAGTTGGCTTTAACCCAACCTTTTGGAGGAGGCTTCCAGTCCAGAATGTAAACCCTGGGTGTATATATGTATATATCTTTCAATCTGGGATTTTACAGTGTAGGAAAGTCTAAAAACGCATAAACTGCTTTAAATTTTAAGTCTCTTAAACCCCACAGTTTTAAAACTTTCCTTACTTTTCCCACACTTTAAAATCCTCAGACCAGAAAAAAAATCATAATGTATTCAGATTATCTTCACTCTATCATCTGACTTCACCATTGGACATTTCCACTTTTCCCATTCATCAAAGAAAACATTATGAAATCAACTGACTGAAAACTTCCACAACTGAAACTTTAACTTGAAAATTGTGCCGATTGACTACGACGACATGGAAAGAGATAAGATCGGTTCTCTATTTTACAGCACTTACACACAACAAGCTCATATACAAATACCACTATAGTATTAAAATACATATAGTTGACAGAAAATAAAAAAAGGACTTATTACTGGCAAGTTCCAGATAGTTTTGTTAGCTTCTCAAACAACTTACCTTGATTGAGAAAGCAAGCTTAGATGCTTCAAAGGCCTCTTCTCTCATGAAGCCTTTTCCCTGGGTTTTGGGAAGGCTATAATCTTGGACTCGAGTTCAATGCTTGAGCAGCATCTGCACATCCGCCAGTTTCATAAACTTTGGTGCCGGCCTATGCCTTCTCTGAACTATTAAAAGATGGAATGAAATTAATTCTAAACTGATGTCGTAAACCACAGCAAAAACTCAAGCAGAAGAAATTTGAAGAATTATCCAGGTATTATGTTTTAAGTAAAAATACCAAAAATTTGAAGTCAATTCATCACTCATACAAGCTATAAATCAGACATAAACTTGAATATCAATCTGGAAAACATAAATGCATGTTTACAAATGCACAAACAAAACAAGCAAAATATAAATGCATGTTTATTTTGACAAGCTTTTACAGCGAAATATAATAGATATGAAGCAAAGATACATAATCACACATATTTTTAAGATATCACATTTAGGAGAATGCATCAAATTCAGAACTTTTGCCCTGTATCATTGAGAAAAATACATAATAAATTACCATGCAAATGTGTATTGGGGTAATTAATTCATAACCTGAACTACAATCATCATCAATAAGGCCAACAAGACACATTTTCACAAACTCACCATCATCATCAGGAGGCACCGATTTGGCTCTTGAACATTCATACTCAAAAGTTCTAATATGAGAAGCGAGCTTCAATATCTCGTCATCGACCTCGAAACCTACACATTCACGAAAACCTAAACGCACAAGTTCTTTGCAGCCCTGCAGTATCACCACCAGATTCTCCCGCTCAATGGAAACTCACATCAGATGCAATTCCTTAATCTTTGAAAAGTACTTGACAATGGCTGATGCCTCATATTTTCCAATGCGAACTCCATGAACACGTAACCAGCTAAAGTTCTTGCACCTGAGGCCAATTTGAGGGATGATTTCTATTATATCAATAGACTTCCCAAGAATTAAACCTTCCAAGTTTTTCCAGTTTCCTATCAGCTGAGGGATAACTAGTAACAGCTTAAGGCAAACAATTGGATACACGCCCAAAGTTTTCAAGGCTGGACACCTGAAAACAACAATTCATCATCCCTCTTGATTCAATTCTATGATTCTTTATCAAGAACCACTATTAGAAAACCACTTCTCGGCAGCATCTATCAAACCCTCTGCTGAGCAACAGCCGGGAAGAATAAGGGCGGTAGCATTTCCACAGCTACGATCAACAATAATGAACTTTATAAATTGGGTGCAAGACTTTATCTTGACTCCATACACGTGCATAAATTTATCTAAAAATGAATTGTAAGACGAAGGGAAAACAAGATTTTCCCGGGACAAAGGATCAAGGCTTGCTCTGTGCCATGGCTTGCATACAAAAGGGACATCCAATAGAAGTGACTCAAACTCCCACTCTTCCAAGCACATTCACCCCACCTCCATCCTTCCATTTTCTAAATAAATAAAAATGAAAAAGAAAATATCTATAAGCTTTATATTTGAACTACAGAAAAATTGCTCTACTCACAAAATGAAAATTTAATTGCCATTAATCAAACTATCTTGATTATCATTCAGAATTGACAAAACTAAAAAAATAAAAACGGGAAATTAAAGAATAAAAAAATGTAATTACCAGAACGGAGTGAAGAGGAAGTCGCTTTTGCTAATAACCAGAAGCTGAAGATTGAAACAAAACGAAAAGCAAAATTGGGTTTACGCCAACTTCAGTCAGAGGCTCACTCAACGCTCAAAGCAGACGTGGCATTCAGAAGAAGGTACACTTGGCAGCTCGATAGTTGACAAAAGAGCAATAACGGTGTGTTTGGTGCTCTGTATTGTATTAAAATGGCATGTATTAAAATGGCCTATTGTATAAACTGTATAGTATTTGGTCCTGAACTGTTCAATTGCCCTGTGTTTGGCATATATCATGTACTGGACTGTATTAATTTTTGTTAAAAATAAATAATTTCAGTAAATAACTAACCTTGTTATATTAAATAGCATAATCCTCAGAACATTTAATAATTTTTGAATGTTACAAAGGATGGATATCCTAACTTTTATATATATATAAGAAAATACTTACACACAAGTTTAATATTTTTATATTTGTTTCTAAATTTATGTAACTATAAGTTTTAAAAAATTTCGACACATGATTTTTCTACACATTTTCTATGAAAATTAATCACAAAAAAATAATTCTAACCAAATTACATAAATAAAGTATATAATTTTCCATCGTACGAGAATTTTCAACTTTAATATAATCATTCAAAAGTTTACAAAAATTTGTGCAACTTAATAATACAATATTACAACAATATTATACCAAAATTTTGAGTTGTGTTAAGTACACAATGCACCCACATGCTATAATACTATACCAAATTATTGGCTTGTGTTTAGTACACGCATCTTTTCTACACCAAAATATTATTGGCTTTAAAATATCACAGCCATTTTAAGCAACATATCAACCTAGTGCTCTATGCAAGAGCATATGAACAAATGTTACTTTACGCTCACCTCTTGGGGACTTGAAAACTGAAATATAATGGGGTTCTTTTAGATTAGCTCTAGAGCTAGAAGTTCTTCTTCAACAGAAAGTCTCATAGTTGCAAGTTCATCAAAAAATGCTAGAATTCACAGTAAATAAAACGTAAATTTCAAATCACAACTTCCAAATATCGTAAATAGAAATAAAAACTTAAACAAGTAGATATTGAAACTTTTTTACCCAACAAAACATGTGCTTACAACTTTATTAATTTAGGCATTTCCCAATAATAATTCCTTTGTACCCAAAACCTCTTTTGTCTTAATCATCTTTACTATTTAATATTAAAGTGCTAGGAATCTTTATCTTAATTGTTCCCTAGTGATAGAGCAAGTAATATATCTATTCTTATCATAATCATCGCTCAATATAAGCCCAGATATAAACCGCATGACTTTTTTATTTTTTATTTTTTAATTAGTCAAGTTATGACCATAAACAGAACCAAATCAATAAACAAAATATAAGTTGCATGGCTTTTTTTCTTTTTTTAATTGGCCAAGTTATGACCATAACAAAATGAAATCAACAAACAAATGTCAACCATTACACTATTTCAGAATGACTAATGCATGATTTTTATTTTGTATCTAAGCAAAATCTGAGCAAAACATACCTAGCAAATGAAGGAGAACCCAAAAAACTTTTGAAAATCTTTGATAGCAACTTGGGAGCAAGACCAAATTTCCTCTGAAATTAATGTGGATCTAGTTAATATCTGAATGCTTAATAAAGATTTGCTAAAGTTAAGTGCTGAAATTACCTATAACAATGGATTTGGTAAAAAAATTTCCGTGAATTTGTTTTCATAAGCGAAGAAGAAGATGGTATAGGTTGTAACTTATTTTACTTTTCTTTTCATTTTAATTTTATTGACCAAGTTAATAAAGACCCGAGGTTGGTGCGGATCTTTATTACACGTTCAAATCTATATTAATTTTACCCTTTTATACCGTACATATCAATTAAATAATTTTACCAAACATTGGTTAAAAAAAATAAGTACAATACGTACCCCTTAATACATGCTGCCAAGCATACCCTAAAGGTTTATGGAAAAGAAGATTCAACAGAGTTTCTTTGGATAAACCAAACCAAAATCAGAATTTTGGGTTCTGTTTGGTTTTAAATTTTTATTAGGCTTTAGTTTATAATGTGGATAGAAAATATCAAAGAAGATGGTAAAAGAAAATATAAGAAAACATGTAAATAGAATGAGAGAGAAGGTAGATTAAACTTCAAATAAAAATTGTAAAGTAAGAATTGAGAGAAAATTAAATTGTTTCTTGAAAATTGAGAGTCACCTTCATGTTTATTATTTTTTTTTTTAGAATTTTCTTAAGATATACTTATTGTAACTTATAATCAAATTTTTTAATATAAAAATAAGTAACATAACAACAGAGTCGGATGAGTCAGTTGATAAATTTATTTGATTGTTAATTATATTAAATGCACCTTAACAAGTCTCTTTTTAAATATAAAAAATTGTGTGTTTGTATATATATATATATTCTCAAATGTAGACACTTTTATTTTTATGTAGATACACTATAAATCAAATGATTTAAAAATGATTTTTTGAATGCTTCAATGAGTTCAAACCCCTCCTACATTTGGAGAAGCATAATGTGGGGAAGACAAGTGTTACTCCAAGGGTATAGATGGAGAATTGGCAATGGTGAAGATACTTCAGTGTTCAGAGGTAATTGGTTACCAAGACCAACTACCTTTAAACCTATTTTCAAACCAAAGTTGCCAGCAGATGCCAAAGTTGCAGTACTAATAGACAATGAAAACAAGTGGAAGGCGGGCTTGATCCAGAAGATCTTTTTAAAGGAAGATGCAGAGACAATTCTAAACATTCCTCTACCAAGAAGTAAGAGAAAAGATCAAGTAATTTGGCACTACGATGAAAAAGGAGAATATTCCGTTAAAAGCGGTTACTAAGTAGCCCTTAGCATGAAATTCCTGGATTCCCCAGGATGTTCAAGCAGTAATAGCAGCAACTGGAGTATTATTTGGAAGCTCCTCTTTCCTGAGAAGATAAAAATTTTCATTTGGAAGGCGACAAAAAACCTCTTGCTGACGGTTGAGAATCTCTGTAAGGGTGGAATTATTCAAGAGGGCCACTGCAAGCGTTGTGGAAATCAAGTGGAAAATGTTTTACATGCACTGGTGGCCTGCAAGACAGCAAAAAAAGTTTGGCAGCTCTCTCCTTTGGTTGATGCAGCAAAGGAGATGGGGAACACATATTTGTTAGGAGAATTGATAAAGTTGCAAAGAAGTCTAAGTAAAGATGAGTTTGAGCTTCTCATGTGTTTGTTCTAGATTATTTGGCATGCGAGAAACAAGTTCATGTTTGAAGGGGCAACGTTAGATCCAGGTATTTCGATGGCCAAGGCTGAAGTAGTGAGGGAGGCATATAAAAGAACCCAATTCCCATATATGTGTTAATGATGAGAACTTGCAAAAGGAGAAATAAGATGAATGGGTTCCCCCACCTCCAGGATGGGTAAAAATCAATGTTGATGCGGCCACTGACGCGAAGAGAAAATGCTCTGGTCTAGGGGCCATGATTAGAGACTCCACAGGAAAATGCATAGATGCAGCTATTAAACCTGTCATTTATAAGGGTGATGGTTTGTATGCGGAAGCAGAGGCAGTAGAATGGGGTGTTTGCATTGCTAAAGAGGCAGGTCTGCTGGCAGTGATTCTGGAAATTGACTCTCAAGTGCTAATTGATTTGATCAACAACAAAGGAGGCAATATGACAGAGATACACTGGATCATTTCAGACATTCAAGCCTTAATTAATCAATTCAGTCATTTTGTGGTAAGATATGCTCCTACATCGTGTAATACTAATGTTCATCTATTAGCAAAAATGGCGTTAGGAAAGACTGATCCTGTTGTTTGGAAGGAAATTTTCCCTCTAGAATTTAAGCATGTATTCTCTGTTTTGGTTTAATGAAAGCTACACTTTCCTATAAAAAAAATGATTTAAAAAAAGTCAGCATTTAATTTACTGTTAAATCATATGATTTAAAACTATGTTTGTACTAACTCTATTCCACACGTGTCAGCATAAAAAAAAAAAAAGAGAGCGCTACACATTTAATTTGAATTTTGGTTTGAAAGTTGAAACCTTTTGAACCGAATAGGAAAAAAACCAAACCGCATCCAAGTGTCCAGTAGTAAAACCTAATTTCAATTCGCCGTAACCATAAAATTAATTTCAGGAAATTTGTCAAGAATAATTCAGTTCGCCGTAACAAGTGAGTTTCTTCTGCACTCTCGGACCATGTTAGCTATACCAATTTATGTTCAGAGAATGTGTTAAAGATTCAATCACAAACCCTAGATTTTGTATTTCTGTGTTTAGTTCAAAATCGTTGTTTTTTCAAATTTATCAAATTATTTTCATGTGTGATCAGTTTTGCTTGAAGGACTGTGTTCAGTACTAGAAACATCGTATCTTTTTGACTTCCAATTCAAAATTTCGAAAAATTCTGTATTATTTTGTCAAATTACTCGAAGTGGTTCTCCCCAGAAAGAATTTAAGCTCTGAAGTTAATGCATTGGTTTTGGTTCTTCCATTACTAACTGAATGCCACCATCTTTTGTTCATTTTTCAATTACAGCAGTCGAGTTCTGATTCGTGGCAGACGGAGATGAAAGTCAAGATCTTGCGTATCCTTGTTAGTGATTGACGATTGACTTCTTCAATGCTGAACTTTTAAACTTTTAGTAGCTGGCTTGTGGGTAGTTTCTATAGGGGATCATCATTTGATAAAATCTTTGATTATCCCATATGATAAAAGAAATTTTAACCTTTTATCAGCTAGCTTGTCGATTGTTTCTATTGGGGCTGGTTAACCATTGCTGTAGAAGAGAAAAATTGAAAGAAGTTTTACGGTAGTTAGTGAATTTTGGTGAAAGGTGGAGAAGATTTAGAAGGGCAAACACCAGTGTGATCTGGCAGCTGAAATTAAGAAGTTCAATTACAGTTTTCCTTGGCTGGCTAGTGTTCGGACTTTGAGTTTGCTGTCGTACTTGTGTGTGTCTCATGTACAATATTGTATGATTTTTTGTCATTTGAGATGACATTATCAAGTAATCATCCGTTGGGTTGATAAAAGGCCGATTGTTGTGTTGTGTCAAATTTGTGAATTTGGATTCACTTTTTGTTAATTTAATACTTTTTTTTAACCAAAGAAACAGTGTTTCCTTGACTTATTTCCTTTCTGAATGTGTCCCGGGCTTTAACCAGAGTATGTTATCTTCATCTCTCCTATATCTCTACTATTTTCATTTAAGCATTGTCTTGCATTTATCGAAGGATATTGGTAGAATTCTGGGGTTGAATAAAAATATTTTCAGTTTAAGTATTGTCTTGCATTTATGGAAGTATTTGTGGGAAAATAGGTGGCATGCTGTTGCTTCATGGACGTGGGATGCACAAGATGAAACATGTGGAATTTGCCGGATGGCCTTTGATGGCTGTTGTCCTGATTGTAAACTACCCGGTGATGATTGCCCATTAAGTAAGCAGCTAAATTAGTTAATTTAATGATGGCTTGATGTGCATACTGTTTAGTCAGCTGTAATAATGGAGTGAAGGATACAATCACTCATTTTCATTTTGTACTGTATCATCTTGCAGTTTGGGGTGCCTGCAACCATGCATTCCATCTTCATTGCATCTTGAAGTGGTGAATTCTCAAACTCCTCAAGCACATTGTCCCATGTGCCGAAGGGAATGGCAATTCAAAGGATCAGATTGAGTACTACTGTTGAAGGGGAATCTACAAGCATCCAAACCTGCCTGCTATGAAATCTTCTAGCCCCTCTAGCTTTACAATCTTGATGAGGAATTTGTCTTTCATTTAACTTCACATTGAATTGCTCAGCATACTAAGAAAGCAATGGCAGTTTTACATCAATTAACTAAACTTGTGTGCAGCGTGTTGATACATTTAAGTATCCACAGGCATGTCAAAGTTGTCAAATTCTGTCGAGCACAGAAATCTCATCTGTTTCTCAAAGAAACTGCAACAAATTTTCGTGTATTTTCAGTTTTTCATCATGTACCCCACTATTGAAGCATGCAGATTAGAGTTCTACTCTGGGTTTGATTCTGTAAAATTCATGAGGAAATCATCAATTGACAAGCAGATTACATTCTTCATAAAATGTATCTATTTATCGTGGAAATTTCTGCTCCAGCTGTGCTTTAGTTGTGACCTTGAAGGCTGGCTATGGTTCACATTCTCTCCCTAATGGAAGCCAAATGTGCACCGCAGACCTGCGTCTTGTCGAAGAAATGGTTGTAATTGGACTTATATCTATAGCCTAGATTTTGACAGTATTAAAAGGCTTTTACACTGTGACTATTGGGACTCATGTCATGTGTGCTAAAGATAATCTAAACTCTGTCAAGTCACGCAATGTTGAAGAGCTGGAATCTAATTTGATTGATTAGTGTTTCCGCCTGTGTGACTATTAGACATTTGATATCTTAAGTCAGATTGTGATCACTTTCGTTAATGGAGCGACACAAGGTTATACAATCACAACTTCCAAATGGCCATTGTTTTTAGGGATAAAGAAAGTAGTACTGAAAGAAGAAAAGGAATTTTCATGAACAAAAATCGTGATGCCATTCAAATTGTACGGACAGAATTTTAACTGAAGATACTCTACTCGCTCCACTCTCAGACAACTGCAATTTTGCCATTTCATCAAGGAAATCAAATCAACTGAATGAACATTCCAACACAGATTACAATCAACTTAAGATTTTCTAGCTCACACTCTCGAAGTTTCATATTCAAATAATGCTATAATGTTAAAAGTACATCTAGTTCCGATAGTTTCTCAAATCACCTTTCCTCGGTTGAGGTTGAGGAGAAGAGGTCAAATGCTTCATATGCTTCTCTATTGAAGGCTCATCCCCTGGCTTTTGGAAGGCTATTATCTCACAGAATTCACTGCTTTAGCAACGTTGGCATATCCACTGGTTTCAAAATCCTGAGTACAGGCCAATGCTTCTCGGATCCAACCTTTTCAGAGCTATTAAGTGATACAATGAAATTGATTCTAAGATGACAGCACAGACAGCTAAAACTCAAGCAGATGACTGTAAAAACTTTTGAAAGAATTATTTTGGTAATATTGAAGTGGAATATCAAGACATCCAGTTTTCCACTCAAATTCAGTACCAACACAAGCTATAAATCAGACCTAAAGCTTGAATATCAATCTTTGACACTCAGCTAGCACATAAAAAAATGAGCAATATATACGCACGTGCGTGTGTGCGCGCGCTCGTACATTTTGACAAGCTTTGACAGCAAAATAAGATAAATATTCATAGATATGAAGCTAAGATAGATAGGTAGATAGACAAATATATATATGTGTGTGTGTGTGTGTGTTCAATATATAGCATTTAGGAGAATGCATGAAATTTAGAACTTTTGCCAGCACATTGAGAAGCATGCAGAAAAAATTACCATGGCATAGTGTCACGGGACGAGAGGTTTCGAGCCCGTGCGGTACTCCCGCATCCCATACTACAAGAGTAAGCCTAGTGGAAGTGGCACAATATCGACTGGTTTCGCCCTGCCTTGGGCTCATCAGGAGAACGGCTCCAGTTCCTTACCAGTGTGTGTAGGACTTCGCCTAGATCCCCCTTCGACGTTAACTCCTCGACTAGCGACAAGCTCCCCAAACTCAACCGGGTCGGCCTGCCTGAACTCCAAGGAATCTAAGACCATTGCATTCCCCACACGCACGCCCCTGAAGCACGTCTCCAACAATCAGCACAACCATCATCGATACTAGCGTACAAGCGCATATCTTGGGTGTCATGATTGCGGTCCGTGACATTCTCCCACCGCCATGACCATGCGCGTCCTCGTGCATGAAGAGTACGCCTCGCAAATGTGCACTTCCGCGCGAAAACGTGAAGATCGCCTTGTCAATCTCACCCATGAACTCCCTGCCTACTCGTCCTCAATCCGGGGAGAGGACCCGCGTGCAGATACTGTCGGCCGCAGTGCGAACACTTGGGGGTGTGAAAACCCGCCTGTTCGTCCTGCTTGTCGACCCTTGCGCCCAAAAGGGTGGGACCTGTGTGGTGCGGCATTGGAGCGCTTGGCGAGCTCGCAACGAGGGCTTAAAGAGATGACAAGCGCGGCTCTAATACCATTTGTCACGGGATGAGTTTTATTGCGCAGCAACCCGTGCGGCACTTAGACGACTTCTAGCCCACAAGTCGCTAAGTAAGCCTTTCCGAACTTCTCAACTAGCTAAGCAAGAATGCTTTGCGGAAATGCTAGAAGAAGCAAGAGCGTAATGGCCAAATATAATTATATTATACACTTAAAAGTATATTACAAGAGAGCTTTACAAGAGATGTAGAGAGCTTGTGTGTATTGGGTGTTGTCCAAATGAGAAGTGTCCACCCATATTTATAGGTGTGGGAGTGTTAGGTCTAGAGAGTTCCTAACCACTTGCATAAATATCTAGGGACCTAAGTGGAGAATCCTAAAAACTTCTAGCCTATGAACAATCTGTAGAGAATTCTAGATCTTGGGCCATGCTAGGTGATTTCCTAAGCGCACCACGGTTGGCTAGTTGTGTTGGTGGCCCATTTGTAAGCGCAACACATTTCTAAGCCACGAACTCCCTTAGCATCTTCAATGGGAGTTAGGCATGCGTAGTACCGGTCGAGCGCGCATAGCCCGCGGAAAAGGCGCTCTCGGTCATGCAATGCAGACGAGGATTCAAGAAGAATCCCAACCCCTTAGTCTCCATCCGGCAACACGACAAGGGAGAGGATTCCAAAAGCCCTCCAAGCCAAGTCCCACAACAAGCACGAGCCGTCCACAACAAGGGCAAGGATGTTATGCCTCCGAAGCTTCCACCGAGACGAGTGGTGGAGCAACGCGCAAAGCTACCCAAGCAAGAGGAGTTGCAGAAGCACCACAAGGGACGCCGCAACACCAAGGAAACGACCGCACGCGACACAAGTGGCGGAACCTCCCTGAACGCGAAACCACATGAGAACGCGAAGAGGACCAATGGCAAATCGCGAAACAAGTCCAAAGAAGCAAAGACGAGATCATGACGAGGACGCCGCGAGCATAGGTGGGGTTGTCACGGGCTGCTCAAATCTCCCGCAACCGGAGGTTAAACCCGCGTACACGGGTCCACTTAGCAAAAGTCCGCCTAGACGTGGAGTGCGCTTAGCACAAAAGGCGGGATGTACTTAGAAGCAGGTTGCGCTTAGAAATGGGCTGCCAACACAACTAGCCAACCGTGGTGCGCTTAGCAAATCACCTAACATGGCCCAAGATCTAGAATTCTCTACAAATTGTACGTAGGCTAGAAGTTTCTAAGATTCTCCACTTAGGTCCCTAGATATTTATGCAAGTGGTTAGGAACTCTCTAGACCTAGCACTCCCACACCTATAAATATGGGTGGACACTTCTCATTTGGACAACACCCAATACACACAAGCTCTCTACATCTCTTGTAAAGCTCTCTTGTAATATACTTTTAAGTGTGTAATATAATTATATTTGACCATTACGCTCTTGCTTCTCCTAACATTTCCGCAAAGCATTATTGCTTAGCTAGTTGAGAAGTTCGGAAAGGCTTACTTAGCGACTTATGTGCTAGAAGTCTTCTAAGTGCCGCACAGGTTATCGCAACAAAACTCATCCCGTGACAATAGGCTAACTAACTCATAACCTGAACTACAACCATCTTCAACAAGGTCATCATAGTGATCAAGCTACATCATCATACTCAACCATCATCATCATTAGGTTTGGCTGTTGAACATCCATACTTGAATGTACTGATATAAGAAGTGAGTTTCAAAATGTCAGTATCAACATTAAAACCTACACAATCAGGGAGGCCTAAACACACAAGTTCTTTGCATCCCTGCAGTATAATCACTAGATACTCCCGATCCATGCACACCTAACCCAGATACAATTGCTTAATCTTAGGGAGGAAAGTTACAATGGCTGATGCCTCCTTTTTTCCAATAAGAACTCCATGAGCATATAACCCAGCTAAAGTTCTTGCAGTTGAGGCAGATTTGGGTCAGGATTGCTCTCATGTCATTGGACATTCCAAGAATTAAACCTTCCAAATTCCTCCAGTATTGTTCGAGTCCTGGGATTACAGATATCTTGTACAGGCAAAGAATAGGATACAAGCCCAAAATTTTCAGGCTGGACACCTGAAAAAAAAATAATTTGTCATCTCACTTGATTCAATAAAATGCTACTCAACATTATCAAACAAAAAAGAGCATGTGCTAATTGCACCAAATGCCTTGGTATGAGCCATGAGGGAAGAGCAAATACAAAAGACAAGAAATAATAAAAAAAAAGAATAAAAAAGCTCCGTGTCTTCTTTTTTGATTACTTCCGGTATAAACTTAATTTCGAAGGGAGCTTGGAAAACTTACTTAGTCGCAGCATACTTACAAACTCTCAGTTAAGCAACAGTGTGGAGGAATAAGAACAGTAGCATTTCCACAGCTGCGATCAACTATGAACTTTATAAATTGAGAGGAAGTCTTTAGTCTTTACCTTGATTCCATATGCTTGCATAAATTTATGTAACATGGACCTGTAAGAGGAAGGAAAAACAAGTTTTTCCCAAATAAATGGATCGAAACTTTGCTCTGTGCCATGACTTGCTTACAAAAGGGACATCCAATATTAGTGACTCCATGCCAACTCTTCCAAGCACATTCAACAAACAGTCCTCATCAAGATCTTCCCACCTGCGTCCTTCCATTTCTAAATAAATAGCAGAACAAAATAAAAAATTATCTGCACTGAAGCAACATTGCTGTCATAACTGGAAAACAAAAATGCAGATGAAGAGGATCCTACAATTTTCTTCTTGCGCTTTGCATCTAAAAATGCCTCTGGACCTCACTCTCTAACGATGTGAAACGGCTCGAAATTAATAACCCAATATCTCAAATTCTATTTGGCTGGTTATTGGAGTTCAAATTCTTAGAAACGTAGAGAGTTAAAAAATTAATTTGGGCTTATACGCTTCTAATTTTTTTTAAAACTGATTACATATCATATTATTGTATTACATAAATATTTATAATTATTATTAGAGTAGATATTATATTAATATTTATAATCATATATATAACTAAAATTTATATTATTATATTAATTTTATAAAATAGAATTTACATATAAAAACTTGAGACATTTAAATGTCTTTACTTCTCTTATATTTCACAAGGGAAAAAGCACACCTCTAAACTTAAAAATAAAAATTAAAAAAAAGGTTAACCAACCTAAGAGGATCCTGCAACTTAGCTAGGGGAACGCTACGTGAAATTCTCCACATGCTTTAATATTTTGAAACAAATCAAATCATTACAAAATGATCTGTCTAATTCTAATCTCCTCTTATTTTTTTTAATAATTTTCAATTATACTGTTGAGTGGTCAATGATTTGTCTTGTTTTTGTTCCCAGTATGGGAAATTTCATGCATAATATTCCAAGAATCAAACAATTAAAAATTAATACAGATAAATAAGAGATAATAATAATAATGAGTAAACAAGAAATTTCTAGCAAACTCAGCAACATAGTGTAAGAGGAAGTCCAAGGGGACTCTGATTGATTAGAGATGAACACAGTAAAGTAAAGCAAAATTGGCTTTCCACTTTAGTCAGATCATTTCTGTCGCCAGAACACGTGGCGTTCAAATAATATATCCACGTGACGGCCCGTTATTTGTCAGACAATATTAAAAGAGGATGATGTTTGCTTTTTGAAGTCGCGGAGAATAGATTCAAGGGTTATTTTTAATCAGTACCCAAATTTGTCAACATAATTTACCTCACACCCACTTGTTTTGACAACTATCACTGCACACCCATTCTATTACTTTTTGCCGTTAAATATAACGAAATTACTGTTATAAAATTAAAAAGACTAAAATACCCCTAAATTAAATTGATTTGGTTGTGCAGATGCTAAAATACTCATTATAATTTGTAAAATTTACAATAAAAAAATACAAATATGAGAGTATAATATAATTAAAACTAGACAAAAAATAAATAAACAATTTAACAATTTCCGCTTGGTCCGACCATGCTGCAACTTGTGAAACTTAAGATGGCAGAGGAGAAGAAAGGCGAACAACCTTTGTTACAGTCATTGGCATTAGCAACAGCAAATTACCCTTACATTATTTTTGTTTAACATTTGAAATGGAGAAGAAAATTAAAAAAGAAAAGAAAATGGAGAAGGAAAAGAATATAATTTTTATTATTTTAGTTCTTACATACTTGTATTTCCTGTTTTACCCTCTTGATTGTTAAACTAACATAGAATTTTAACGTTTTGGGTGTGCAGTGATAGTTGTCAAAACAAGTGGGTGTGGGGTAAAATATGTTGAAATATTTGGGTTCTAGTTAAAAATAACCCTAGATTCAATTACCAAATTATAATTTTAATTATAATTTTTTTTTGGGCTTCTTCGAGTGTTTGAAATGGGAGAAAGAAAAAAAATAATTATATCAAATATGTCTAACGAAAATAGTTTAACATAAGGTAATGAAACTAAATGTAATTGATTAATTATAATCTAGGTGATACTAGTGTAGCTTGAATTTTTTTCGCATAATCATCCATTGATCTTTTTCTATCAATGGATCAATGGCTGGAAATGGATACATTTTGTTATAGGAGTTATTAGCAATTGATTCTACATGTGGGTTTCCCTCATTATTGTTGAAAATATGAGTCAAAATAACTCATTTGAAATTTCAAATCAGTCTAAACAGCAACAGTGAACCGGCAACAACAATCAGTAAAACAATGGATAATAAACAGTGGGGTCATCCTGTGGTGCCACAGTGACACGGTGCCACAGTTTTTTGTCTTTATTCTGTGAAGCCATTGGATGGTTACTCGTTCAATCCAACGGTTTAAATTAATTATTGGAGAAAGGCCGCGAGAACTGACAACCTTTGTAGCCGGTTTTGGGTGAGTGTAATACCATCTAATAGTGAGCGTGCATTTCAGGATCTTTGATCTACGACATTTCGTTTCAGCGATTTCATTTGAAAATCAATCTGTAGACAGAAAGTGAACACACGAAATTGGTATTCCTGGATCGCAATTATTGGTGGAATAATAGCAAACGGTTGATGTGTACATGAATACGTCCGCGCAGTTGTAGGGAGGCGATGGTGAAATAAAAAAAAAAAATTCCCAGCATGTGCATTCGAAGGAATTTCTGATGCTGAAAGTGTGGGCATATCGAATGATCCAACGTAGTAGGTAATTCGATATAAACTTGCAATTTGTTTTAGTTGGAATATTTATAAAAGACGTTTTTAGGGTTAGTTGAATAGTTGGTGGAAGAGTTCAGTAAACGAGTGGTAATGGGGAAAATTTTCGATTAAGTATGGAAACAGGGGTCGTCAAAGAATGTGATGTTACTAGGGAGGACTGATTTGAGGAATCTCACTGCACTAATTGCTGGATTGAAGGCACAAGAGGGACTTAAAAGTGTTCGACGATGAATTGAAATTTGTTAGTAAGTAAATATCTTTTGTAAGTATCAATTAGTTATATGGGTAATTGATGAGGACATACATTTATGGCATGTTCTTATAATGAAATTGTTAACTTTGTTTTATCTTCTGGTGACCAATAATGTATGGATGAGATGTTAGTGTTCAATTGTTAATTTGATTGTTGGAATCAATTAGCATGAATGTGTTTCTTAGAAAATCAAGAATGTTGATGGGCATTTAATGTGTGAAGCCCCTCGAAATGAGTCTATGAAAATGATTGATTAACATTGTAGGCGGTGGCATGGTTGTTACAGATAAGTTTGTTTATAGACTGTGATCTTATTGTTGTGGTTTTACACATACCCTGTAATTAAATTATGTAAAATCAGAATGGTGCAGTTCGTTAGAAGCACTCATTTATAATTTCGGTCTGAAGAATGAAGGTAGGGGAGGTTCGCAAGCGAAAATGTAGGGACGTAAACAGCTTGAACGAAGATATGGAAGGCAATCGAACAATAGAACGTAATACCCATTATGGATTCATCAGCTATTTGTAAGTATGTTTACTATCCGAATAACTAAATTTTATCAATGACGAGTGGATTGGAAATGACTTGAGTTACTTTCAGTGGTGAAACTGTGCGTAAAATGAAGGCAACAGATGCAAACACCAGCATTACAAGAGAGGTGCGTTAAATGGAAATAAAATTTAGTGTACCATAACACCTTTTAATTGGCAATAAGGTGTATGTCTGTGTGTTTCTATTAACTGCAGAGGTTCAAGGGAAATTAGACGTCATTTAAAAATTTACCACCAACGACGAACTGGAAGTACAAAGTCCGAGTAGAACAATCAGTCAAAGGGGAAGCAACTAACACATATTTTACACGATGTGCAACAGACAGATTGGCAGCAGTTGTTACAAATCTATCTGATGAACAAAGAGCAGCTGTATGTGAAATGGGTATGGGGAGTGTGCTTCAGTTGAATAGTTGTAGGCTGAAAAGGACGCTTTGTGGTTGGTTGGTAGATATGATTGATGTATGTAGGCGCGTTCTAGTTTTGAATGGTAATGAGGTAGAGCTCAGTGCGAATAGCTTTGGTCATGTCATGGGATTAATAGATGGGGGCATGCCTTTAAGATTACAGGGTGACATTAAAGAAGTTGAATCATATGTACAGATGTTCAGTGCATCATCTACAGGAATCAACATCAAGAAATTTGGCGAAATGTTGAGTAATTCGACGGTGGCCGATGATAGGTTCAAAGTCACATTTATGTTGTTTACTCTATATATCTTGTTCTATGTCCCCACAGTGGAGTACACATAAGTTGTAATTTCTTATTTTCTTTGAAAGATGTGAACCGTATCCGAAGAGGAATTGGGCCACATTTTGTTTTCATAAATTTCTTGAAGGCATTACTAGGTACAAGGAAGAGAAATTGGCATACATAGGCGGGCATCCTCTTTTGTACTTAGAGGTGATATCGCATCTTGGAATGATATAGTGTCAATATTTTCCTTCACTTTGTTCAGTTGAGTAACTGACTATAATTTGCATTGTTGTTTTTGTTTATTCCAGATGCTTTATTTTAATTCTATAGTGTATGGAAAAGTACAAAGAGACAGGTCTATGTGTCCCCTGGCCTTGTGGAACGTAGATGAGATAAAGCGGTTGATGAAATGGATAGAGAATAAAGGTGGTTATAGTAGCGATGAGGTAATCTGAAAAAGGAATTGTAAATTTGTGGGATTCTATGAAAGCAAATAATATGCTTACAATGAAAAACGTGCGATCCATGAATACTGCTTTTCAATATGTCCTTGCTTGACATTTATTGTAGTTGGATGTTACATATATATTTGGTTCAGCACTTTACTTATAACTTCGTACTTGTAAAATTGTTTTACTAGATACGAGTCTGTGCTGCATCTGTAATAAAGGCGAACTCAAGGTCAGATGGATGCAGTATGGCTGTGGAAGAAGATTTTAGAGACTCGGATGTTAGACAGATGACAACAGCCCCGGGAATGACGAAAATAAAGTCAGTTAGTCAATTGGATAAGGCAGTAGTGATATCAAGTAGGCCATCAGGATATGTTGAAAATTTAAAGACGGATGGATCGTGCCGCAGTAACCATGGCAATAACGATAAGGGGAAGGACTGGAGTGATGCAACCAAAGGAGAGGGAGTTTGCACCAACTGTGAGAGTAAGCAATTGTACAAAAGTGCAGCAAGTGGCAGTATGTATCAGAATAATGAAATCAAGGAAAAAGATGTTTGTGAAGATGCACAACATATGGATTTAATTGATGTAGCAGATTTTGTCATGGAGACTCAGACGTCCCCACCATGCAGTGAAAGCTTGCATAGTAACATAAGGATTGAGGTTATCTGTAACTAATAAAAGTTAAATTTGAAATTTGCATCTTCTTTTAGTTGTTTTTGGTTAACCGAATGTAATTTATGTTTTATAATTTTGTAATTATTATGAGGAAAATATGTTGCAGGAGCCTGCTGTGGTGCAGAAGTGTTCAGAACCGAATAAAAAGACTGGGAATGTAGTCCATCCAAAGTCACCACTTAATCAGATAGGTGCTGGCAGAGCACGTTATCGGGTTGGACCATATGTGATGCAAAGACCTTTGAGTACTGATGACGAGATGTTGATTAACTTCTGCATGGATGAAAATTTGAATAAGGGGTAACGACACTTATGTCGTTGAATTAGTACTGGCATTCATATAAAAAGTTACTTGATTGTGTTTGAGCTTCGAATAAACGGACTTAATTGTAGGAAATCAATAATTATGGCAAAAATGTCTGCATGATAGATTTTCCGTTGCAGGGAAATGGTTTTTAAGACGAACTTCAATTGCATCAGCAGACATGATATTATGTCTCTCTCTCCTAGAAGTACAATCAATGTGAAGGTACAACCACCTTCTGTCAAGTGCTGTACTTGTATGAATAATACATACACATGTTATAATGATTGCTCTTGGAATTTAATGGGGCTTGACGTTTTTGTTATTTGTTTATATGTTGAATGAAGTGAATACCCCTTACATGCAAGTGTTAATACTCGTACTTTTCAGATTGTTTCTGCTGTCTCAGAATTGTTATCTGCGAATGCGAGTGTAAACGTGGGAAACAGATAATTTCACCTTTTTCTCGCAAATAAGATTCTCTTTGTAAGGACTTTGTGTTATATTGCAATATTGAAATTTTATCCCCTAAGGGACAGTTTAACATAAAATTTCGTGTGTTCATTCAATATGGTGCATCTGTTTACTATGCATGTAAGTTGAGATATTGTTCTTGCAATTACATTTAACTAGAGCATTACAAATATTTGTTATTCAAGTTTGGCAACCCACTATTTCCATTGCCTATAATTTTAGTTTCGGCTGTGATAGCGTTGATGTTCTATAAACTGTACAGTTGCACGATAACATCAGTGGGGACCCCACAGACCTTACTTTTGGTATTAAACAATTTATCAGTGGTGATTTATACCTGGCGAATATTGGTTCTGTAAGCAAGTAAGCATTTTTACTTAAGCAATCAAAGAAACCTCGTTTTTAGTTAATTTTGATGTTATCTCATGAGTTTATTTCACCCTGGTATTGCAATCATCAATAGATTTTTGTCCCGGTGAACCATGGTTTTACACACTGGTACTTATTGGTTGTATTAATATACGAAATGCGGGTGGAGATATGGGATCCACTGCCCACTGCAATGAAGTCACAAATGTTCGTTGTTGAATGCAAACGAGCGGTGAGTTACCAATGTAGATGCCAATCGAGTGTACTTTGTTGCCAAAAAAAATTACTTATAAATGAAACATTGTTGTTGTAAATAATCCTCCTTTGTTTTAAAAGGAAGTGTCAAATATTACTATTGTTATTACTGCAATCTATCGATTGACGGATGTTCCTGCAGCTACAATTCATTGAGATGGCGTTGCAAGATTGTGGCTCAAATTGTTTATCGGGAAGGTTAAACATGAGCGAGTTCGTAATCCAGCTTTGTACCAGGCAGGCCAGTATACGTAACGAATCTGATTGTGCACTATATGTTATGTTGATGATGGAGAGACATAAAATGTGGTCATGCCTTTCGGAGGCAGAGGTGCGTAACATTTTTAACTGTTCAATGCTATAACCCAGGCCGTTAATATTAATTATGTATCGATTCAATTTTTGCTGCCTTGTACTTATTGTGTTTGTTCATTTCATTCAGATAAAGTTTGATTCAGATAGTGAGAGGGCACGCATTCTGATAGATCTCATGACATACAGTTTCAACTGTTTGAAGGACAATGTTCGTTTGAAGGCTGAGAAGCATCGATCGCGTGTTGACGATGAAGCCCATTCAATTTATGAAGCGATTGAAAAGAAGCGCGTACGACAGCTTCAGAGTGCGAGCCAAATGGGGCATGGTCGCCGCCATTAGCTGCATTTGATTTGACGTTCTATTGTATAAGTGCATCCATGCTTTCCGAAAAGAAAAAATTACTGGGTTTGACAGTTGCAGTTCATCATTCCAAAAAGCACAATCAACCACTGACAATTGTGACTGATAAACAACTTATGTTTTGTTGCTGGCATATAACAATAAAGTTTCCATCGTGGATGCCGCAGTGTCTCACTACTGAACTTAATCATTTATGAGTTTACATTGCCGTCAATTTTTAATTTGTCAAGACGGTACATTCTCGGAGTATTATATCGGTACATCTTTGTTAGTGAAATAACATCTTCTCTCAATTGCATATTATATGATATCTCGATACTTTGGCTTGTGGGGTCTTAATGAAATATTCATTTTATGTTGTAGTCCTGAGGAAGATGCTTTATGTAGTAATTGAACTGAACGAGGGATTGAATGAAGTTACGCAAGTTGTGCTTATTTAAGCTTGGCATAGGTATAAAAATTGTTTCTCAACTGCCTCTTAAATATTCTTTTTTTTTGTTGCAAAATTAACGGATACAGTGGGAGCAAAAAAATAGTTGTATTAAATCCCCAACCTCTAGATCTTTTTGGAGTAGCGCCAATATTCTTTTACAGATTCCAAATGTGGGCGTAGTTAGTTGGTGTAGAAGATGAGGTTGCAATGCAGTTGGATACACATCCAAAGGCACTTGTGTTTAGAGTAGGGTCGCTTGATTGACAAGCTGTACTGGCTGAAAATTGCTGGAACCATGACTCTGATGTAGGAGAAAATTGTCTACCATTTTCTCCCTATTTCTTCTTCGCGACAAAACGTTAAGGTATCGTGTGGGTTGTTGCGATGCACGTTTTGTCTCCGTCTGTCGCATTTGGTCCCATTACATTACTACCACAAAAAAATTGCATGCAATGGCTTGAGCATAAATCATCCACCGGGCTTGTCTTGTCCCTCCTCGTTTTTTGCACTTTCTAACATTGTGCCCTCGCTGACCACATCTGCTACATTTTCGTTGTTGTGGTTGTCCCATCTTCGTTTTTTTAACTGAACCTTTGGTAAGAACAACTTCCGGATCTTGTTCTACTGTGTCTCTCCTCGCTAAAGGTTGCCTTGTTTGGTTCTTCTATGTGAGACATTGCCTGCAACTTCAAAGTCAAGCTGGTGAATATACGTAATTGCCACATTGTATGCGGCCAAACTTGATCCAAATGAATCTTAGCAAACTTCGACATGCCATATATTTGGCCAATACGAGCCTGCTCAGTCATGTAATGTGATTTATTACAACTTATATCGGACGAAGTGTGAGCTTTTATCTTTGCGCTTTTTACTCCATCGAAAGAAATCATCGAACTTGGAATTTCACATATTCTCGAGCCTTGCACACAACAAATGAATGCGAGCATGGAATTCCAATTGTCTCAAGCAACTTGCAGGTGCAGGATAAGGTTTTGCTGGTGTCATTAATCACTACTTTCACCTCTTTTCCAACCGATCCAAACCGCCTAACCCTGTACGTTGTTGACCTTATATCCCGATCACACATTTCTGCAGTTAACAACGCTACCTTGTCGATTTCTTCTCGCATTTAGGCGAAACATGGCCCTTGTGAACTTTTTCACCGCTTGTTGCTCATACATCTTTAAATGTGTAACCAAAATGACGTCCATCGAATCAAGTAAAGTCATCCTTCCCCTCTGCTTCCCTTTGTCGATCCATTAGTCGGTCCATCTGTTTAACAAATTCTATCAATCGGAGCCTTCTATTCACGTAATGGTTTAGATACGCATTCATTCCTTCCGACCTTTGAGTGCTTCGCATTCCCCCAAAAAACTTTCCACGCAAATAAGCCTCAGCCCACATATGTCTATCTTCAAACATCTTAACAACCCATTCATTTGCGGCAACATTATGGTTATCCACCATCAATTTCCATTTTCGATCAAATTCTTCTTTTGTGTAAGCGTTCATCATGCAGCGGCGGAATGCCGTTGTAAATTCAGGGTTTTGAATATTTGTTTGAGCATTTCGGACCAAATGCCAAAGAACACAACCTGTGTGAAGCTTCTGGAAATGTCTTGCTTATTGCATTTCGCATTGCTTTGTCCCCGTCGGTTACAACTGTCCTCGGATGTTTGTTGTTCATTGCTGTCATCAATGTCTCTAACAACCATGTGTACGTGTGTTCTGTCTCATCTGACAACAGAGCAAACCCGAATACAATTGTTCGCCGATGGTGATTTATCCCCAAAATAACCACGAGAGGCTTCCGATATGCATTGGTCTTGTAAGTTGCATCGAATGCAATAACATCACCAAATAATGCATAATCTGCGCATGATCCGCCATCGCACCAAAACAAGTCCCCAAGTCGATTGGAACTAGTGATTGTGAAGTCATAAAAGAATGACGGATCCGAGCTTTTTCTTCCATCGAGATATGATAGGCATGTCTCAGCGTCTGATTCTTTCAACGATGCATGCCTCGTGGCAGCCAGCCTATTTTCAACATCCCTCCTATTATACCCAACCTTGTCGTAACCTCCTGATCTGTCAACCATAAACTCGTGAATTTGAGATGGCTTCACGCCCACTTTATGTAATGATAAAGCTGCTGACAAGTCGGGACCCGTCACTCCTCTGTGAGACCTAATGTGGTGCACTAGCTGAGGCGGTGTTAAGTTGTGATTGTGGACGCGTTGAAGAAAACTACACGCCCATCGCCGAGATCTTCATTGTAAATAACTCAAATTGTGCTCTACATCCCGTCCTTGTAATGTGACCTTGGCCGCCTCTCCAGACTCTCGTTTTCCATGTGCTTTGCAGCCACAAATCTCAGCCACCGCAAACCCACGTTCTGCCGGTGATATTCCCCTTCACACTTCTGCGTTTATTGTGTTTCCGAATGCCGAAGCCAACTGTCCTTGCATATTCTTGGTAGCATATGCCAGCCTCCTCTTCACTTGCGAATTCTTTTGCTAACATTTCTGGAAGCGCACTCTCAGCCTCACTACAATCTTGACACCTAGCTTTGTTGTTGAGTATCGTTCTCCAACCGACCACTTCCTCCCACGGTTGTCGCCTTGATGTTCAATCGGTTCACCACCATTCTCGCCCTTTCATTGTCCTGCCTCCACTTTTGTGAGCCGATGCGACCGAGCCGCGTTCATCGCTCGGAAGTTACATTAACTGCACCGCATATCATCTCCGCCATACAATCCTTCGTCTCGAATCAGTCATTGTGGGTCATAGGTTCACCATCGGATAACGTCAAATTTCAGTGGTTGAGATATTTTCTTCCTCTGTTAAAATATGTTTTGTCCGGGCAGTTTATTCTTACGCTTTCAAAGACCTTCTACGAAACTTCTTTCAATAAGGTAGGCGGCACAAAGAAGCTTCAAGTTGGTGTCTTTTCCGCGTGCAAGGATTTTTAAAACGCGAGGGAGCCCTTCACTTACCGCAGCCCAGCAGTTCAGCCCCGTCCCTTGGCCACTAAGACACGTGATATCATTCCCGAAGAAAATAATAAACTGGGTAATTTTTATAAACTTCCCCTGAGGTTTGAGGATGTTGCTAGTAGATGGGAAAACTTATTTTAATTTTAAAAAGACCCCTGCATCAATGTCAATCTGGGGTTTTTATTTTTATTGACTAACTGTTCACTTTGATAAGACAATATTACCCGTAATAATAATTTATAGACTGACACAACTAAAGTACAAGGGCTGAAGCTTATGATGCGTAAATCACTGACTTTATTAACATTTTCGTCCTTTACAAGTACAAATATTCACAATTTTATAAGTAAATAAAACAATTATGTTCACCATGATCAAGTTTTTTATCTTTCCTTACAATATTAAAAAAAAAATTACATATGTGCAAATTTATCAAAATTATGCTAGGAGGGATTCTAATAAATTTTCTGGTTTTTCTCAGTCAATTCGCTGTGATTTTGTGTATGGCGCTTGCCGGAAAACGGTAACGAAACATTTTGAATGGGTAATGACGGGGATTGATAGTAAAAGTTTGTATTTCTTAAATTTTTTTACATTTGACAACTCACTAATTCATGTGGGGTCTGCCTACCGTGCAACAGTTACACGGTACCACGGAATTTTATCTTTTTCCAACAATTACACTACATTACCCTATATTTATAAGAAAACTGAATAGATACTATAAGTTATAAATTTTTATATATAGGTCCTTTTCTCTGGATAAAATTCTAAAATGACTTTTGAAAATTTTTTTAACTGTTATTATTATTATTTATTAATGTCATTATTATTATTATAATATTATTATTATTAAAATTTATTATTTTAATTGTTATGATTGCTTTAATCAGTTATCATTATTATTATTATTTATTAATTTTATTACCGTCACTATTTTTAAAATATATTAAATTTATTACTGAATTATTATTGAATTATTATTTTATTAATATTAATAAATTTATTAATCTTATTATTCTAATTATTATATTTATATTAATGTTGTCGTCGTCGTCGTCATCATCATTAAACTTTATAATTTTTTTCCAATTATAACTATTAAGTAATACCACTGTCATTATTATTATTTTGCCTTAATTAAGCATTACATATATTTTAATTATTTTTTTTTTATTATAATAAATAAAAATATAAAAATAAATTATACTATAATATTATTTTATTATATCATATTATATTTATGTAAAAATAATTATGAAAATAATAATTTAATATAATTAATAATAAATTTAAATAATTTTAGTTTAATTTTAGTACAAAATTAATGCAGTACAGGATAATACCAATTACCAAATGTTGTATAATTTTATTATAATTATTATAATATACTGCTAATGTAATATAATATAATATAATACATGTGCATTACATAATATAATATAATATAACATAATATAGTGTAATTAAACAGACCTTTAACTTTTTTATTGATGATGGTCTAGAGGGATGTAGAGAAAGTAAAAATAATCGTGGTAGATCTTTTACAATGGTTGATTAGCTATCATCACAAAGTTTAGGCTAATACAATAAAAATTAACCAACTACCCTATATTTGAAAGAGCATTTGGAAATCAATAAATTTACTATTCAATTATTTTTAATCAAGAATAAATAATAAATTATCATTACAACAAGATTCACAAGCTCAAATATCTTAAAA
The DNA here is from genome assembly GCA_030448935.1 of Citrus cavaleriei. Lineage (NCBI taxonomy): Eukaryota > Viridiplantae > Streptophyta > Magnoliopsida > Sapindales > Rutaceae > Citrus > Citrus cavaleriei. The sequence continues at coordinate 34,130 of JAUJEM010000066.1, read as the reverse complement.
AAATGATAATTCTCAACAAATATGAAGCTCAAATGCTTTTGAAATATTCTTAAAAAAATAAACTAACTTCCTTTTATGTTATTCTTTATTTATCTTTCTATAACTTTGTTGGGCTATATATATATTGATATTTTATAGGTAAATTAACATATTGTATGTATAAATAAACTAACATGTCAACTAATGCTAAAAACAAAAATGTAATAAAAGAGTTGCTTGTGTTATTTGAGCTTCCAGAATCCATTAAGAGTAGAGGGGAAGAAGAAATGCAAATTGTGTGTGTGTGTGCCGCTTGTGAGCCTTAAATTAATGTGCTAACCAATGGTTATATTGGGAATTTATATATATATATATATTAAGTTTTAAATTTACTTTTTTTAAGATGTTAAAGACATATCATAACTTGATCCTGGTTAAAATATTTGTTTTAATTACTTATGAAATTGTAAATATTTGGAATTGTAAAGGGGGAAAATGTCAAAAAAATATATATTAATCCACGCATCATACGTTTCAGCCCTTGTACTTTAGTTGTGTCAGTCGATAAATTATTATCAACATGGGTAATATTGTCTTTTCAAAGTCAACAGTTAGTCAATAAATTTTTTAACTTACGGTACGGGATCGTTTACAGATAAAATAATGTGAACCCATGTACTTGCAACAACCTCCAACCTCAGGGGAGGTTTTTAAAAATTACCCTTAATAAACTGTAGCATTTTAGGGTGACCCTTAAAATGTAGGGTAGTGTTGTGTAATTGTATAAAACAGAAAAAATTCAGTGGTGTCGTTAATCTGTTACACGGTAGGCGGACCCTTGTCATGTGCCCTAATATGAGGACTAACTTCAAGTGGTGCATTACTAATCCAAGGCGTCACATTAATACTTGCTTGCCACTTATTATTTGATGGCATTTGCTATAATGTGTACTTGGTAACGGATGTTTAATGCTTCATCAACATTTTGCACGTTGTAACACCACCCATTTTTTGTTTCATCTACGCTTGTGCATTCCTGAGTTGGAACTCCTTTTATTCCTTATAAAACCACAACTATTCATGGACACTCCAAAATTTTTACGTGAGTCACATACAACGTTTAACACTTAGTTACTGTTACGGTTTGAGGTTGTCAATAAGTAATATTACATTTTCGTTACAGCAGCGATTACCAAACGGGCAGGTCGCATAACTGGCTTTCTGTTTCAGCTATCATCAATCATTCAGGTGCATCAACAAAGGATATGGGTCATTACATAATATAAATAAGTCTGCCCAAGGGAACTCAAGGAAAGCAGTTGCAAATGTGTTTGATCGCAGTTACAAAAGCACATAAATATATCACAGAAAACACATCCAATGGAAATATTACACATTAATTCCAGCTCCAATGGAAGTCCCGCAGCATATCGAAATCCAATGACATAAATCGGCCCCAATAACACCAAACACATCTAGTTGAGTGTTTCCCTAGTGACCCGAATGTTAACAGTAGGAGACTGTATTCGAAAGTTGAGAATTTTACGGCAGAGTGTTTGCAATCTGGCGCCTTGAACACTTCCGTGGCAGTGGTATCTGAACTTGTCCAACACTTTACTATGCCACAGGAAGTACTCCACCAGGCGTACGTCATCTTTTCCGTCAGTAAATGCTTTCATCTTTATTTTTGTCACGCATTCACTCAAGCAATGGGGCACATTCTCTGTCTCCAGCCAGCCAAGTGCGTGGTCGCTTTCACGCTGAACCAATCTCCCCGATCAGTTAAAACAGTAAACCCATGGTTAACATATTGCACCTGATTCGATGACTGCACATGACTGTTGTCTTACTGACCTTTGTTAATATACAGGTACGCAAGTTGTAGGTGGCAGTGAGGATGGTATGCAGACCTTTCCAGCCACTTCGTCGAACCTCAACATCCAAAGAGGTGAGGTTGTCAAACCGACTCAGGGACTGCCTTTCGCATGCCCGCTTAAGTGCCTGCGGTGTAATTGGTTATTAGACAAAATAACAACAATAACAACGTCATCATCACTTTCAAGTAACAAATAATTAACCAACTTGAGCCCTTTTGTTGAAATGCAAAATTTGGCCCGATTGTCCAAGGCTTGTGACATTCCTAAACATGTTCAAGCAAAACAATAGATGTCCGTCGGATGATCAATACAAAATCCTAACAGTCATAACAGATGAAAAATTGTATATCAATCTCTCGCACCTATCTCTCTCATAGTAGCGCTCCACAAAAATAATACTATGTACAAATCACATTCGGATTGAGGACAGCGGCGCAGGGAGAGTTTCATAAATTGTATAAATTTATGACAATAGATGTCGTCATTCATCATCCATATGTAACCTACGTTAACAATCTATAATTCATGTCACATCACCAAGTTCAAACAACACACAAACCTTTATATCATCTTTTTGTGGTAATTGTTTTGCTACCCTGCAAGGACTCAACCACCACCATTGTTTTTTGTTGGTGAAATTTAGGATCATGTTTCTGACATTCGCAATTTGACAGTGGAAATAATGACATTTTAAACTACTATATAATCCATTTACATGCAATTACTTACTTGCCCAGTTTAAATGTCAAACCAAACTTAAACTAAACTTTATACTAATTGCATGTGTGTGATCACGTTGTGACATTGCAAATGTTACCCCTTATATGCTAGTTTACAACCTCAAATTACCCGGTGCTGTAGATGAATATTTAGATGCTGGTGTAGTATGAGAATGCGTACCAGAAGAACGCCACCGGAAAGGATCAGACGAGCTGTTTTCGCGACACCCTCGATGAGGTTGCGAGCACGTTGTGGATCAACTGTATCCGATTCCCAATGTTGAAGATCTAAAGTTGCTTGCTGGATGGATTGCATCTCATGTACCTCATATTCCATCAACATGTTATCAACAATACGGATTAGTTGGAGATTTGGCGCCATAATGACAGCACGATGGTGGTATGACATCCCTCGCAACGAGGCGAAGAGAACAACAAACGTCAGTGTGTTAAGAGTTGTCGACTGAATGATGAAGTTATTGGAGGATCATCTGTCAGTATCAAAACTATCAGACCGAGTTCCGCCGATGAAGGGCAACTACAAAAATTTTTCTCTCGTGACTGGTTTTCGATGGGTAATATATATTTGAAGAATCTTGATTGGGAAAACACACACCATCCTGAGGATCTGCTAAGCGAAATGCGGTGTAGTCGAAGAACTTCAAGCGTCATCGAGCAGTACACATATGCAGGCAACTGCATGGCTGCGTACTGGATAATATCGATTTCCATCTCCCCAAAATTCCGCATAAATGCCTGAGATAACCACAAAGGAAACCGATCCCTACGTATAGCGTTGACACTTTCGGCGAGAACGTATGTATTGATACGGGGTCCGCTCCGGTACATCACCGATTCTATGAAGTTGTTAAATTCATCCACCAGTCGTCGATTGTCGGTGAGCTCCCGGGACCCCATCGCCGGGCGAGAGGTTGCGAACTGAGGTCCATACATGCCTCCATCTTCGCGAAAGGCTTGAAGTGGCCACTGCATCTTCGAGTGGCAGAAAAGTTAGGATATTGGACAGCACAGAATCAGGCAATGCACTGATCCTGTCTTCGGATACTTTTTTTAGCACTCTTCCCCGTCTGATCCGCGGAACCGAACCAGTTGATCTCCTCATCCTTAAGGCAACTCACCCTGGCCTGCGGGACCATTAAATACATTTAAATTCATAATAATCTGCTACAAAAATCAAACCATTTACACAGACGTTATTAAGATGTACAATGCAGGTTGTTAAATTCACTTCCACACACATGGTCATAGTTAACATTTATAAATAATTTAAAGGTTTAATTACGCGGTTACAGTATGAATTGCATTCAAGCATAGATTGAGAAAAAATGGAATTTTTATTGACTCATCCTGAAAATTATATAATCTATTGAGGTCGTTGATTAATCAATTACAATCAGGTGTAGAGAGAAAAAATAATACAGCCAAAAGTCCAGACATTGCACCAATTAGGTAATCCTTTTAGTATTATTCCCCAACTTAAAACGATATATCCTAAAACCTTATCCTTTGTAAGCATCGCGATGTATTTCCCTAACATATATCCAACACAAGCATTCAGTCTTTAGGTTCAGACTGATTAACAAAGATCCACCATTGCTAACTTATCGTCGTGAAAATAAAACAAATATGGCACATTCGCGAATGAACCAAACAATTCACCGAAACGATAGAAAGTAAAGATCCTTAACTAATAAGCAATCGTCCCAGGTGAATTTCTGGTTGGGTGTCTAGTGGATTTGCGGAGTGTTGTCGATTTGTTAAGTTGCAAAGGGAAAGTCGCCGTGTCACGTAATCAAGTCCACCACGTCCTTGTTGATGTCAAAGTAGAAGGGTTCAGCCGGTAACGAATGTTAGGGGCAACAATGGGGGAAGAAAACACAAAAAAGTTATGCATTTTTACTGGGAACTATCGTCGTTATGTAGTGAGTTAATGCTTCTTTGTTTGGTGGTTATGTTATTGTGCCACCGGGCTGTACATTCCCGGATGTGTGACTATATTGATCATTGTCGGTCTCGAGATTACGGCTTGAGTTCAATCCGTTATGAATCCTTGTGCCGTTGTGGCAACTGGCAACCGCCATGTGAAATTGAAATATTTGCTTCGAACAATTACTGATATGCTTGAAACAATAATATTGTGGGCCCATTGTTTAGGTCATCAGGTTTCTCACTTCCCTTGTCTTTCGGATTTAACACGTTTGGATGGTCTTTCGGTTCAACCTTTTTCATTGCCTCATTTGTCTCTTATAGTGCTTGTCAACTTTAGATCCTTCCATACACACTGGACACACAAATATCATTTTTTAGATTGCCTGGGGCCATGGAAGTATGATGACTTCGTTCGGCATGTGCGCAATGTGACTACAAGTTTTTCCATTTTCTAATTATGTCCTTTTATGGTTAATATTATTTAACTGCACTGAGACTTCGTTGAATGCAATGTGACTACAAGTTTTTCCATTTTCTAATTATGTCCTTTTATGGTTAATATTATTTAACCATAAGCTTAATATTATATTTGTTCTTTTGTAATTAAATAATAGGTAAAAATAAATAAACATAATCAGTAGTTAGGCATAAAAATTGAGCCCATTTTTTAGATTTTTTATTTTTGTTATTTAATATTATTTACACATCTGATTATTATTTAAACTATTGCTTTCATCAAACTAAATAATGCAAAATAATAAAAATCATTAGTAACAAGTGTTAACAAATAAAATGATAATTTTATTTTACCCATAGGCTTACAATTATAAATTAGCTTATTTGAGAACTAAATAAAATTAAATGTTAATAGTGTGTTACATATTATAATATCTATATATATATCTATATATATAGGATTGTTCCAATCCGAATTCCGGATTGGAACAATATATAAGAAGAGTTGGTGGCCTTTGGATTCAAATCCAAAGGCCACCAGGGTCGCACATGGTGGGCTCCACCATGTGCAGCCAAAACAATTAATAAAGTCTTTGTTCGGTCAAATATATATATATATATATTTTTTTTTTAAAATAAAAAACCTCATTTTATTTTAATTTATTCATGTAGGTGCAATTGCGAAGTCCGAATGTTCATATTTGACATTTTATTTGCTGCGAGTTTATACGTGTTAATATATATGCGAATTAATATTTATATTAAACTATATGTTTCTCTTTGTACATATTTATTGATATATAAATTTTATATGTTTCTCTTTGTACATTTGTCCCTGCTTTTTTAATCTTTATCTCAAGGTATTATTATGACGATTCTATTTAACTTTAGTTTCCGTCGTCTATTTTTTTTAATTAATACATTATACCCAATTAATTATTAACTACTTGTCCTTCAGAGGATTATGTAGACAGACAAAAGAAGCAAAGGAATTTCGAGAAATTCATGTGCATTGAGATAAGCGCTAATCTAGGGACGAAAGAATTATGCACATGACCTTCTTAATGCAAGTATGAACTTGGTGAAAATTGAGAAACTTTTTTATGTTATTATTATTTAACTCTTTGAACATGGTTTCTAATAATTCGCACATGTGCTTTTGATCAAGTGATCTTTTGTTTTTATAGATCTTTAACATTTTATTTATACTTCTTCTTTCAAGACTTCTGATTTGATTTATTTTATTTTTGCAGCATACTTCTTTATGTTATTCTAAGGACACTACACAATAGAGCTTCAACTTAAGAAGAGTTTAGATGAAGTTGTTGACATTTTGTTTATTTTGTATTGTAAAAAATAATTTATATGTAATACTATAATGTTACCTGTTTTGTAGTTTGTAATTTATGCATTTGTTTGAGAGCTTCGAAATTAATTAAAAAATATATTATGTTACAAAATTTAAATTACTTACAAAAACCTAATTCACAACATGCATCTGCAATTTTTTAAAAAATATGTAATAAAATAGTAGAAGACAACATTTACAGCTTGTGGTTAAAAACTTTTCAGCAACATGCAAATAACTCATGTCTAAAACTGTTTTCGTATGAATGGCTCCACCAATTACCTAACCATGGAATACTACGATACTTTTGATAGTAATATTATGATTAAGGTGCATGATACGATTATATATAGCAAAAGCCACGCGTCCCGAAAGACAAATCGATGCACGCATTGAACAATTGACAAATTTGTAAGTGGACCAATGTACTTAACGCAAATAACGTGATTTTTAACGCAATACAAGAACTTGTTCTAATCACTACAAAAACGATAGTGGCAACATCCAAGGGATATCTTGTACGTACGCTTCATTGGTCGACCACAAAAGACAACAATAAAGTACAATATATATAAGTCCACATTTTCCCTACGTTCACATATACTACCAACCAAAGAGGCACACCCCAAATGAAGTTGATTAATGTAACGCTTCCCTATTAAGCAGAATCGGGTGATGAACTCAAGTGGCGCATTGGGCAGTTCCACTGACAGCTCACCATAGTTCCAACGCCATTAGATTGGGATCCATGGCACCGATCGCCTCCTTGCTAGATGTCAACAGCGTTTATACTGACAAAAAAGAAAAGATCAATGCCACTATACATGTTAAAAACGATGAATTGATTACACCAACACGTGGATAAAATAAACCTATGCAAAAGTACGATAATAACGACGGTAATTAATTCAAAGCTTTGCAATCACGTAACGTTGAAGAAATTTTTACCGTGGCGGGAGTTGGATTTACTAGCTTGCATGTGCGCTTCCCATGTCCGTCGGCCTTGCACACCGTACACCTGTACCTTCGCTTCACGCCCACAACTTCGCACGTGGTATAATGGGTTGTCACACCCATGGGTTGCTGGGGGTTTTGGTCGAATGGCCCACCGCATCCACGACCACCGGACATCCTCTCTCGGTATGGCACAACTTTGAGGGGGCCCAAGTGTTGGAGGGTGGCAGTGTTAACACGAAAACCGAACTACAACATGGAGACTGCAAAGATCCATTTATGATGGACAAGCGGATAATGTTTTTCAACGCATCGTCTCAGGTTGGCGTCCACCATCCGACCATCCCGGGAGAACGGCTTTAGGATGGAAATAATGAACCGCGCAGGAGACTCTCTAGTCTCACTCAAAGACGAGTCGCAATATTGCATTGCACACCGAAGAGTACCAGTGCATGGGCCTGATGGATTTAATCATCATTGCCGACCCCATGTACTCCAAGACAAAGGTGAATGGTGGAGCGTTGTTGCTGCTACACCGCCATTTATTGGGGAACAGATGTAGGTGCAAACTAAAAATGACGATCAACCGCGATGTTCGTACTATGTGGTTATGTTAAGGTCATTCGTCAATGGTGGCAATATACACCTTCGTTGATAGTGTCGCATTCAGATAAAAAATTCATCCAACTATTTTGAATTTAGGGAATTTTAACCAACGTAATATCGTCACTTCACTTATGTAGTAATCCATAAATATATGGGTATTTTATAAGGTCATGAGACATAAGAAGGTAATTGTTTCTGTTGTTTCGTTTAAAAATTCCAACCTTCACCAACTCCGCCTTTGAAAAGAGGTCAAGTTATAGGCGACAAAAACCTTCATACCGTTTTTAGATAGCTTGCCGTTGAAGATTTTGACACCGACAAACCGACAAAGACAACTACTATACTGTCTGCAGTAAAGAGCTTTGATGGTGACTCACGATAACGAAGCTTCCTGTTGGTGAAATGCTCAATGTTATTAATTGCCAATATTCACGCACAGTTGCATTCTCGTCAGGATATATTTTCATCAGTGTCGTCTTGATGAACGAACATGAGGCGGCGGGTTGTTTCCTGTGGATGGCCATGCATTTATGTAGTGGCCGCCGCTGAGCGAGGCCGTCTGTCGCACCGGTGAAAGGACACGACACCAAGAACGTCGCTTCACCCACGTGGCCACGTTGTCACAGAGGATGGCCGTGTTATTAGCCTTTTTTTAGTTCACTTTTGGAGTGCATTGAATCGACTTGACTAGCTGAGTGATAACTCAGAAGCTAATGATCGCAAAGACGCTCTTGGATATGGTTGGATGTGGAGTGAGAAACAAAACTATAAAATGGGATGGTGGGATGAGGGGAGACGTTTGTTACGGAATCTGTACTATAGACATGTCCACAATAATTATATGTTCGTGCCTATTTCTTCGATACCCCCAACACGTGGTATGACTTAAGGCCACGACTACAATGGTCCAGGTGCATTAATAGATCAGGTGAATAAAAAAATATAAAAAAATTTACACCGTTCGATGCAAATTCAAAGTAAATCAATGGTTAGATAATCGAAAAAGAAGAAGCAGACAACGGGAGAGAAGTTAAGCGTGGGCCTTATCTAACAAGGGTTGTCAGATTGTTTTACCAATTACCACCGTTAGCTCTGTTTGTGACGGCACCACTGTAGCAAACCGTGGCAGAACAGTAACACTGGTGATGTTAATTTATTATTGTTTTATAAAATATAAATGTAATTAGCTTTTAATATTAATGAGTTTAGGAAATACACATAAATCCAATGACATAATTTATTCCCAAATTAATAATAACATTGGGCACTTATTAATATCTTGTATGATTTGTCAATTTGAAAAAAAAAATCCACAAATATCGATAGTTATCCATATCCATATTAAGCAGCTAAAATTGGATATGGATGAATGTGGATATTATGGATAATTCTAATTATTTACCATCTTTAACTCAAAATAGATTTGTGATTACAATTCCAGTCACAAATTAATCCCAATTACAATTATTATTATGATTTCAATTTCAATTACAATTGCAATTCCACTAAGACACAATTATAAGTTTAACTTCAATTCCAACTACAATTACAATTCCCATTACCATTACAATTTCAATTAAATCATAATTATAACCATTGACTAATTAGATTGATGTACATAAACCATGTTAATATTATTTTAATTTTAATATTAATATTGCGTTTGAAATAAATATGTTATGTATTTATATTATTTCTTTAATAATATTCATATAAAAACACTATAATTAACATTTAGGTAGGTAATCTACCATGCAAATTCAAAGTAAAAGTTTCATTTATCATCCTTTTGGGGCCAAAACTACCAACCTAGTTTTTTTTACGATAAAATACAATCTATCTAATGATGATAGATTGTTGTTACCATCATCGTCATCATGCAGACTCTTGTGTCGCGGCTACCAACTTATTCATAATTTTCATCTCAATATTAAGTATGAAAGATTTGGGACATTGCATTTTCGAACTTGCGATATACAATTTTTAGGCATTTTTTAAAAATTTATTTAAAATCTAAATAGATCTGGCCAAATTCCCATTTGAGGCCGCAAAATTTTCTTTTAAGCATACCTCACGATCCTTCTAAAAGAGACATTAAAATAAATGTAACCATATTTGAAATAAAACATGATGGCTATAATATAGTAATTATGGAGAGCTTGGTTTGAATCTAAACAACTACATTTATTCTTTTTAGAATATATTTTATCAATTTTTGCAAGATTATCTTATATTACAATATTGAACCAAGTTTCCACTAATCTAAAGTCATGGGTCCTCCATTTTATTGTTCATTACCTTCCCCTAATGACTTTGAGTCTATAAAGAGGTCTTATAATTCAAAACATATTTATCTCCGTTGATTTCAATTCATTTGCCATCCATTGAAAAAAAATGTATCACTTGGAAAAAAACAACCGTACATTGGAATTAGATTATATTAGTGTAAAGAGTAATTTTCTTTTATTTAATGACTTAATTGACTAATTTCAATCAGTTAAGTTACTGTACATTTGTTTGTTCAACTTGATGAAAATTTTCATTCATTATTAGTTATTAAGCTAATTTTTTACCTAATATCGATTATGGATATTTTATAAAATATCCATATCTTTAATTAATTTTTATTTATCTCTACATAAATCAAATTTAATATATAACATTATTACATATTTCTATAACTTGTGATAATATATTATTATTTTTATCTTTTTATTTTTTTAATTAAAATTATTGAGCTTCGTAGTTTTTAAGAATTTTTTTATAAAAACATCATAAATTATAATAAAATTAAATAACATATACTAAAGTATAATATTAAATGGTTGTATTCTACTGAATATAATTTATATTACAGTACTTGTGACATGCAAAAGATATAATCATTACATTATTGAGCAACAGTTTAAAATAAGAGAGTAACTAGAGAACTAGTGACATGGTGTACGCAACTTTGAACACAAACACAAAAACAAGGGCAATTCAAATTTTGCCGGAATAACTTAAGTTACTTTGCAATGCTTATTGCACACATGTCGAATTTAATTGACTTTATGTCATGCCATAATGAACCATGCATACACTGTGGTGCATAGTTGGAAGACCCATGACTTAAATCCACACACGTTCAAAAGTTATCACGGCATTTACATCCACAACCAACAGTTCAAACCGGTTTATGGGAAGTAATCTCTCAATTGGGAAGCTTCGCGGCCTTGCACACATCGGGTTCATTGACTACAAGAAGGTGAAAAACGAAAGGGTATTGACGAATATCGAATTTATTTGAATTGTTTGTGATGAGACAAGCATTTGCTTATTAGCTAAAGTGACCGTTAATATCTTCCCGTTGTGCACCATTACGTGAAATGTCCCAAAGAATGAATGGGAGTTTAAATACCGCCTTCATCGCCTTGCATCTACGTAGGGTGCACAATATTCTTCCAAGAAAACCATTTTTCGCATGTCTTCGTCTACCAATAGCACCAATAAAATGAGTAACAACAACGTGATGGTGAGATCGTCGTAGGTGGATTACGTTGAAAATCGATATTGCAAATCATTATGATGGCGTTTAAGCCGTAATCTGGATTTAACGGTCAAAGAACCCACACGGCTTTTATTTTGCCGCGACACCTGCAAGTTTTTTCATTGGTGGACTCGGGATAACGATGAATGGCACATCTTCGTGAGTATGTGCAGGAAAGGACAGAGCCTACCGTCTCGCCGCTTACATGTAGTGGCCTGCTTTGTTGGGGATCATTATCGCGAATATCTTGCAGCGTTGGTTGTGCTATACTTATGGTGGTTTTCGGTGAGGACCTCGGCCGATCCCGAGAGTGCCGAGGCAATGGTTTTAGTTTCGCATGGGCAGCATGGTGGGTGTTAAAGTATAAATAGTTTCCATGTATATGTTTAAATTTAGAGCTAATCCGCAATAAACACGTGGTGACCAAAAATTTGCATTGTGTTTTTTAAGGTATATAGTCATTGTTTTTGTGCATCGTGGCCTGGCAAGTGGGACTCTGTGTTTGTTTTATGCACGCAGGGCACAAATCATGCTGATAAATGTGTTTGATATGATTCTAAGGGGATTGTTAGGTTAAGAAAAATGAAATATTTGACCTCCCTGTAAAATATTGTTAGTAGCTCCCATGCACTATATCGTTGAAGGCATCTATTTTAGTGCGCACAAGGTGTTGAATGTGTTGAGAAACATACACTGTTAATTCAAGTCAGTTCCCTTAGTTAGGATAGAACGAAGCATGGTTGCAAACCTAAATTGTGGCCGAAAAAGACGTCATTTTATTAATCCACAAAGGTGACAACGCTCGGGCGGAGGGTGATATTTGTAAAACCAAGTCGACAAATGAAAACGCTATCATGCAAGTCTCGCAACACCAAATGCTCATTTTTGACAATCTAGATGCTACCCTTTATATGCGATTACGAGGACAAAAAAAATTATGATAAGACCTTCGCTACCATTAACGAAAAGGAAAATGAGTTCGCTATGTGAGCATTTTTCAAATAAGTGGCAAGATTCCCAATGTGCATCTTCAGTGTGACGTTAATGGTAGCGCATGCGATTGTACACCAACCGTGCCGGCGCCGAACATGATGGACGCCGTTGGCCTCGATGTGAAAAGTGAAATTTGAAAGAAAGCCGTCCCAAGTGAAAACACATCAACGAACGGCCACGTAAACAAAGACTCGCACGTCCACGATTCAAGATTGACCGCTATGTGGAAGTTCATGATCGGGTGAGAAATCTGCTTCACCTCGAGGAAAGCCATGGTAAAAAACAATGTCATTTTACAAAAAACAAAAAATAAAATTTGAATAACAAGAAAAAAATCAACACTTCCCTAATTGATGTGGCTCGGAGTTTGGAAGCGCAAATCGCGACAACATTGCCGCACCAGCCATTTTAAATCAAACAACTCACCGGGATAATGATATCCATTATCGAAGATGCAAGCTATAAATAACCCATAAAGAGGAATGAGGTACTGATTTAGAAAGCGATAATGGAGGTCTTTGGGATGAGAAAGACCTGCTTGTACACCCAAATGAAGCTGGGTCCCTCAAAGATACATTTTTGTGAACTATAATTAATCGTGGACCATTATCAAACCGTGGTGCGACTGATAGTATAACCTTCATAGTTTAAACCGAAGCTTCACCATAAGTACAATACCACGGGGGAATCGAAATAATATGGTAATAGTCCTCATTAACAAAGTTGAACCATGGAGATGTATATTAAGTATATAACAAACGTTCAAAAGTTGTATGCTCAAGAACAGTTGTTCAAGTTTGGAAGAGGGTCACGTGGGACGATCAGGGGGCGTTAACGCAGTCGAGAAGTGGACCGGCCATGGGATCATAATATCAAAGACTGAAACATTTTACCATATTTCCCAATACATTGATCACAGGTTCAAAAAAACTAAGCATCAAAGCAGAAAGCATCGAACTGAAAAGATCATGCATAGAGAGAAGCGCCTAGGACCTGAATGCTCCTGTCAGTTGGAGTCCCGGCGGAGACGCGACGTGCTATAGCTGACAAGAACAACTCCCGGGAAGATGACTAACTAACAAGGAAAAAGTGAGGCGAACTTGTCAAAAGCAATGACAATCTTGTCACCGACTAAAATTATATGTGGACGATAACCAGCAAGTGCTAGCATCTTAGGCAGAGTGTTTGGACGTGTGCAAAAAGAGGAGATACTTTTGTGTAAATTTTAATTAATAGTAAACACAACCGTACATAAATACCATAATTTATCAACCGGCAAAGCTTACCTTACATATAATGTAACAAACAACCAATGAATATAGGCCATTGCTTTTGATATTCCTTAAATCCAATGGAAAAAAATTTTAACATAAAACAAAATACGGTGAAAGATATATTTATCAAAAATTTTAATTTTATAATCATATATTTACTTATTTTTTCAAAATACGTCCTCATTGATTTTTTAGAATTAAATGATTTTTTCATTAATCTTTTTTACATATATTTTTAAACTTTATAAATTTTTTTTCAATATTTTCATAAAGATTTATATGCTTATTATATTCATAAAGATCCATGAAACTTTGAATATATTTTGCGCTTACATTTTTATTTCTTGTCTCTCTTGAGACATAAAACTAAAATTTTCTTCTAACACACACACACATTCAATCTATTTTCGTTGTTAAATACATATCATCAATGCCATCAACAGATTTTGTAATCTATATTTAGTATCATGAATTATAATAGACATTATATGTAATAAATATCTTATAAAATCTAATGAATTCTTAAAAAGATGGTACAATGAATAAATTATCAAAGCTCTAATAAAATGATTCCAATTCTTTGATCGTATCAATGATTCAAACATGTGGAGAAATAATCAATTAAATTGAATATTACTATATTTATTAAATAAATTAGAAAATCTAAATTTTCTATAAATGATATAGAAATGGTAAACAAAATATTAGAAATTAATAATAATTTCAATGAAGGAATATAAAATAAAATAAAAAGTTAAGAGATCAAGTGCTCAAGTAAGTAAAGAATGTAATAAAGATAAACAATTCATAAAAGACTTCAACATTAAAAATCATGATATATTAAACCAAGAGATTATTAATTTAATGAATCAAAATTCAATAGATATAAAATTTAACAAGTTATAGATTCAATTAAATAAATTAGATAAAATTGTTGAGCAATTTCATATAATCATGCTATAAATATAAATGAAGAACTTCATAAAAACTTGAAAGCTCAATTGCAACGATCTGAACTACCAAAACCCTAATTTTAATTAACTAAATTGTGATGAAATGTAGAATGATCATTAAACAAACCTAGACTAAAGAAATGTACAAAATTAAGGCTGACGATTCGCCCAAAAAAAGTAGAAAATAGTAAACATACGTACATCAAATGAGAACAAAATTGAGTTCAATCAAGCACATAACAAGAAGGATTTGGATGGATGATGATCGCGCGAAGGTACCTTCTGGTTTCAAGAGGGAAGATGAGTTTGATGGGCTCGACTACTACCAGATAATGTGTCGGCACGCCGTCCCGATGAAGAAGAAAGTGATGAAACCAAACAAAGGGGGTAAAGAGCTGCTGGTTTTTCTTTTTTTATTTCATGCTTTTCTACTTTTTCTTGATTAGTAGATAAATATTTAAGATAAGACTTTTAATTTACTTAATGCCCATCTTCAAAGTTACCAAAACATTCCGATTGAAGCTAAAGATGCCAATTTGTATCTAACACATTCATTTCATCCATTAATCGTATAATAATAATTTAATAGTTATGATATACCCTTGGTCAAGTATCAAAAATAAGTGAACCATAAATCTCATTGTGCTATAGTTATTTAAATACTTGGATGAGTATACAGGTTTTCTCATGTGTTTGGTGTAAAATTGTATATTTTATTATAAGTTAAAATAACACAATTTAAGTTATAACAAAATTAGACTTATTAATATAACATTTAATCACATAATAAAAGAGTCTACCAACTTTACTCCTGAATAATTGATATTAATCACGTACTAATTCCATAAATCATAACACAATTATAATAATTTATGCTAGTCACAATATATGAGAAATAGATATTGGACACTTGTAATATATGTACTTACATAAGGTTTATTGCTTTGGGAATTTAACTCTCTATTGTTGGTGCATTTATTTCTCATAAATAAAAATGGGCAGGAATCAAATGAGTTTGAATTGAATGGGGAATGAGAATTAAAATAAATTGTTTGCTTGAGTTATATGAATCAAAATCGGAATGAATTGTATTCGTATAATTTGTTTATTTTGTATTGTAATTGGAAAAATTTGTTACAAGTTATCATAATACCCTTCAAACAAATAACTAAGTATTTTTTAGGGAAGTATATGCATGTTTATTATAACATTAGACGTAATATTATATATATATATATAATTTAACATTTAAAATTTAAATGGTATTTAATTTTCTTAAATGGTAAAAATATCTATTTATTCCCATTCTCATCCCCCCATTTTTATTCACACATCCCCTTAAAAATAGAAGTCTCATTCCTTATTTCTAAATTTACTAAGAACCATATCTCTCATTCTTATTCCACAATTGATTTTTTGGAAGTAAACAAAAACATAGTAGCAATTCCTCATTCTCATTTCTCTAATCTAAGAAGTATACACATCCTGTATGTATTTATACAATCAGATGATAGTAACACAGGTCCATATAATTTCTTTTATCACTAAGTTTTGGGTGAAATAACAATAAAGTGCAAACAAATATTAATCTAACATTTTTTTACTACTAAAAAGCAATAAAATCTATATTTTACTACTTTTATTAGTTGTCCAATAGTCAACATATAACATACCAATTTTACCCTCAACTGGAGAAAATTATGAATTGCTGAATTGGAATAGATAAATCATTATAATAATAATTGTTTATTCAATTAATATTAATTAGTTTTAATTATTAATTATCGATGTAAATTAAAAATTAAAAATATGTATGTTATCAATTAAATATAGTAAATTTATTATTCAATACTTGAAATGTCTGTGATGTCAGGCAATTGTATGTGGCAAGGTATGCTAATGCAAGCATGCATGCAAGTGTTTGTGTCCAGGTTTGTTTGTTAATTTTTATCAATAATTACTAATATTTAATTTGATGAATAATTATTGCACAAATGCATTACAGACACTTTATGTTACAGGTTCTTTGTGTAAATATAAGCTTTTATTTAAATTTTGGAGGCTTTCAAGACAGTGGTGAAAATTTTTACGTTTTATTAGCATTTATGTGTATTTTTTCCTATTAAAGTAAGGGAAAAAATTAATAATCTATATAGGTCATCTAACGGGAAAAAATAATATTTTATAATTTTTATTGGTAAAATATAATGGTACAATACGTGTCACACCTAATTGTTATTTCACGATGAATTAAGTGGTAAAAATTAAATAACTCTCTAATTGAAATGTTAGTTGCTTTGGACCGACATAAAAAAGATGGCCTACCTTTTGCGGGGTATTTAGCAGAATGGTGGTGTATCTGGCTGAAGAAATAATTAAAGGTTTGGGTTGAAGTTGATTGGAAGCGGGAGACCGGAGTTGTTAAAGGAGCCCATATGAACTCGGAGTATAAATTATGTATCGTAGTTGCAGAAGTGTGATTGATGTTCGATGATCCGCGGTAAACGTATCTCCTTGAAATCCCGCGACCCTGGTATCGAGACACCATTGTTGTCAATACTCAATTGTCTGAAACTCGAAAACTACATTACAACAACAACACACACTCATGCTCTTGGCCTGATTGTCTCTAAATTTCACCTGTACTGTGCAGCTATAAATATAAAGATCAGGGCATTGACTGCCTGAGCTCTTTTGACTTTTGACGGAGAAGACGAATGGGAGAAGGGAGAGAAGGAGATTGGGAGTGCAATGGGTGTAAGAATCGAAACTACGCGTTTAGATCTTTTTTTTGCAACAGGTGCAAACAGCCCGTCTTTTAGTCGACACGAAACCCTGCTGACTCGGAAGTGGCTTCCACTCGGATTGGCGATTGGATTTGCTCCGGTATCCATCTCTTTACTTTCTGTCTCTCTCTCGCTTTCCATATTTGTTCAGATTATTAGTTCCCGGATTTGCTAGTTTTTACTGTTTACGGAAATGATTTTGATTTGTGGATGGAATACATTTTCGCTACGTTGTTGATGGGATTGAGGGTTTAGGAGTTGTAGCGAAGAGTTTCATGTTTTATAAACAAGGTGTTTTAGAGCTGAATGATAGGTAACGTTAGGTTTTGCTTGTAAACATACTGACAATTTTAGCTTGAAAGAGAACACGTGTTTGGGTAATACGTCGCAACACAGTGCAGCTTGAAATCAGTTGAAATTGTCCACTTGCTTCTAGTGTTTGTTCTCTGTAATCAGTTTCACTTTTGTTCGACAAAGTGAGAAAGAAAATGAAAATGAAAATTTAATTTTAGATTTGCATTGTATCGGACATTTGAGTCTGGGGTATGTTGGCTATACCATTTTGGAACAGGATATTATTATTTTCCTCTGCTTTTTTACATTTTGTCACTTTAGTAACAACAGGGTTTTATTGTTTTCCAAGCTGAACGCTTGCTTTATAGGCTAACAAATAGCCTTGGGTATTTAATTCTTAGTTTGTTTCATAAAACCTCATGCTAATGAGTCTGGCTATGAATAGTGAGAATGGTTTTACAATACATAATCATATACTAAACATGCTTATGATTAAGTAATTTTAGTCTGGCATGGATGAATGAAGTGGTTTGTGACTCACATTGTGCTGATTTTCAAGGTGCTAGATCACCTACTTTTGATTTGACACTTGCTATTGATCTGCTATTTTGTGAACTTCCATGCCAAATGTTGATGCTTTTTGCAGTTCTTTATTGTTCAATTCTTATACTGTGTTGGGCAAGATGAATTGCTTCTTTAATTTCTATTTTATTTTGTCATTAGTTTCAGAGCTTGCTATCAATTAGGTTGAGTTGTTTATGTTTTTTGTATGTGTATTTGGTGTGGGATGTGGCTGGTTAAAGGAGAATTACCTTTCCTCGGGGCTGCATTTGGGTAAGGTTTGTGTGGCAATGGATCAATAGGTTGCACTAACAACAATTATGCATCAAGAGAAAAGTGCAAAAAGTGGACAACCAAAAGGAGATAGCAGCTACGCCAGCAATTGCAATGCCTGGAGCTTCTGTACCAACTTATTCCCACATTATTTTGATAGGCCCCTGGAGGACTGGAACAAAGATGAACATTGGTATAGGAAGCAATGAAAGCTGTCCAACAGCTTCCTTTGAGCTCCAGCTACTCATTGGGAGGGAATGAGAAGTTTGGAGCACCTCTGCTTCTTGGCTCTTTTGCTGAAACCATAGTTCTGGAGTTCCATACAGAACCCTAGTAATCAAGCGCTCCTGTTATGAAAGAATGGCGCAATGGTGACTGGATATGCAACTGTGGTTTCCATAACTACTCTTCACGTGCACAGGTATGATAATACTGGGCCCTATTTAATTATTCTTTTGCTGTTGACAAGAAAATTGTCATATCACAATCTGTATTTGATCCTGATTTGTTTCAATTCAGTAAGAAATGCAATGTTTCTATACCCCAGGTACACTTCCTCATTCCTAGCCAAACTAATAAATACTTAGTTTTTGCACCTTTTGATGTAAATTAGCTGTGTTTTTGGGTTAGAAAATATTGGTGATATGTGTCAATTAATGCTTCCGATATTTGCCTAGATGATGTTTTCTTGATTGATGTTAGCCTTATAGAGGACATGACATCACCAAGATGTGCTTGATATGCACATTGCAAACACCTCTCATTCTATTGTAACTTAGTTTTTATCATTTTATAGTAAAATATTTTTTAATGCTCCTGATTTTCTTGACACCATCCTTTTACTTGGACGATCTGAAAATGTGGTAGTTAAGGATTGTTCGTTGTTTGCCTTGCAGTCTGCTTTCAGCATGATCCCCTATATCTAGAAGTGGGATAATTTGTATCTGTGACAGATTACATATGTGTCTGGCATTACACAAATTTTTCTACAAAGTTTAATGGCATTTAGAATTCTCTCTTTCTCTCTTCCCATCCCGCTTTTCCTTTATTAGTTTTATACTTGAACTGATGTTATTCATAAACCTCATCTCCTTTATAATGACCACACATGCATGCCTTCTCTGCCTTTGTATTCTTATTCTGATGGCCATCTAGAGACCCTGCTATTTCTTAGTGTCATTTTCTCATTTAAGTCATTCTCTTTAGGGTATACAACACTTGGAACAAAGCGATTTATTCAGAGGAGTTTGTTCATGACTGGGATAACAAGAGATTGAATTCAGGGATATGTGAGTAACCATTTTCTGGTTTGGCATTTTAGATTATACTAACCAATGTAGCATGGTTAAAACTTTCAAGCTTCTCCTCTCCCCTGTTCACTTTTTATGGATGAATGTACAGACAAATGGACAGCAGAAGATGTATCCAGGAGTTGGGCAAGTGTTAGGATCTTTGCAGCTGACATGAAAATGGGAGTATATGCTCCATAATGCAGGGTGTAAGCTCTGTGTAAGTATTCCAAGTTGGCAAGCATTCATGCAATTTCCATACCAACCAACAGTGCCTTCTCTTGTTGGAAAAGGGTAAATTATTATTATGCATCTCATTTTCTTTTAAAAAAATCATTTTCTTTTAAGATAATAAGACCTTATTTGGTATTAAAGTGTTGTGGCTTAAAAGTCACAAGTTATGTGGAAAAAAGCTATAGTTATGGAATAAAAGTTGATAGTGTGTAGTTGTATAATTTTAAATAATAGCTTTGATAAAAATTAGTAAAGATATTGTAGGTTTTTCATCATATGAGTGTGGGATAAATTCAATCCTGCCCAATCACTTCCGTGAGTGTTTAAAATACTTTATTCTTGTACCTTAAACCACAATACCAAACAGGGCCCAAACTACATTTTTCCCTTTTGTTAATTAAGATGATCAGGTGTTTCTCCATTTTTCATTTTTTCTTTTTAGTTTGTCTGTTTTTGGGAAGCTTGTTGTAGTCAAAACAGATAATCGATTTGTAAATGAAGAAAGTAAAATCTATTGATTTGACAGTGGTATTTTACTGTTGGGGTTGCATTTAACAATTAGTACCTCTGTATACAATTTGAATTCGGCATGCTGAATAAAATTTCAAGAGATGATGGTTTTGGTGGCATGTATGTGATGAAAAATAATAGGGACTTTAGGTATCTGTTGAATTTTACATTTCACATATATATGTTCAGTAATGTATTGTGATAATAGAGCTTTTCTGTTTTTGATATTTCTGTTACAAAGGGGTTTTCACAAATTCTTTTCTGATGATATTCTAAGTAAGCATGCTTTCACATGGCAGAAGCGAAGCAATGGCGTAATGGAGACTGGATGTGCTCAAATTGCAACAATCATAATTATGCATCGTTCAGAGTGTAATAGGTTAGTATTTGGGATTGAACCTCATCAATTTATCAGAAATACATGCTTCTTCCTTGGGAAATTTGTGAAGCTTGGATCATTTAAAATCTGTGTTGGCTCCATTTGAATCTATTTCAGCTGATCTTGTTCCTTATTTTATCTGATCAACATTTTCAGTTCAATGCAATTGTGATCTGTTTCTCCGTACTTTTTTGACTTGCTCTTCTGTCTAAAGTCCCTTATGGTTAAATTCTTCTTTTCCCCTTACCTGAATCCCCCGTCTTCTCTGTTTGGTGGCTTTGATCTTAACTAATCTGTACCAGTTCTTTTATGGAATTAAAAGCATATGCATCATTAAGTTGGTCTGACTTTTTGAAGATTTTCTTATGCAGGTGCAAGACTCAAAAGAAACAGTGGTTCAGCCAGTCAGTGCGGCGTAGTTACAAAGCCACAGAGGCGTTAGATTGTTGTGTGTTTGCTGGTAGTCATTGTAGCATGCTGGCCAAAAACATGAAAGAATGTTGTACACCTGTTTCATTACCCTAGGTTGGTCACTTTGAAAATAACTTCCATTCTAAGTAAGAGTGTGGATATGAGTTATGTGGTACCATTTCATTTTCAAGGCTTGTTATGTCTCTACTCTCTACTACATTGTTGTTTCAAGTTTTCTTGAATTGCCAAAGTTAGATTTTGTATTCACTTCTTGTGTTGATAGCAAAAATACAGGATGTTTCTTGTCAGTATTCTTGAAAATCAGACGGACTATACCAATAATAAAGGTAAAAACGCTTTATAATTTATATTCTAGATGATTCAAAAGTGTTTCTACAAGGGAAGAGTTAGAATTAGAGAACTAAGGCACACTATCAAATCATGATTCATGAACCTTTGAACATGTTGGAAGGCGAGAGGAGCAGCATCAACTGGTAAAGATTAAGTGAAGGCCCTACAAATCGAAACAGTATCCAAGCTCCTATCGTGATGAAAATGGAGCGTAAGCAAACTTGTTGAGCCAGAAGAGAGCAACCCCGTCTCACCCATGTAAAGATCCATTGCCTTTTCACTCAGACTCATATCCTCCCACTTCTTGGGAGTTGCTGAAGCTCGTCTCCAAGGGTTGTTTTTCTCTCCCACGGCCCTCTCTCCGCTGTCTTTGCCTTCTTGAGCCTCGACGAAACCGTATTTCCACCGTGTTCGGCGGTGTTATAGGTGGAGGAACTGGCTGTGGAGCATCGTTGCTGCTACTGCCGCTGGTGCTGCTGATGGGTCTGAGTCTGATTGGTCGCCCACGGTAAGTATTTGTTGTGGCTGTTGTTGAAGGTTTTAAAGGGATTTGGATGGATGATGGTGGTGGTGCATTTGAAGCAAGCGTTTGGAGGATATTAGTGTTCATTATTGTTATTTCTTTGGCTTTCAACTAGTTTCAGACTTGCGGGCAAACACCAAGCAAGCAAATGGTTGGATGTGGTTACTCTGCGCATTTTATCCCTTGTTCATGTCTCTGATCACGTGCGGGAGCATCCATTTTTATGTCTGAGGCTGTGGCAATCATTTACTGCCCAATTCAAGATCCGGCAGAAATCATCCACGATAACTCTAGTACTTCTTAGTAACTACGAATTACGATGTCATTTTATTGCGATGGTATACAGTTAAAAATACTTGAATTTTACTCAAAAATATGATTGAATTATTTTATATGAGCAAAGAAAACTTAATGAAAAATGTATGTTAATATAATGGATACATATGCTAATGGGTTCGTCTCTTATTCGCAACTCATGCATTTAAATAGTTGGGACTCGATTTTTTTTTTAATAAGTGTTTATTTGCTTCCGTTATTTAGAGTACAATAGATATTCATTTAGTATTAAGTGAAGTGTCATAATAAAATTATTAAAGAGAGTTATGATTGATTTCTTATTGTAAATATTAACAGAGTTAATATATCAAAAATATATAAATAATTCATACGTATATATTCGCCCCTTCTTGCGAGTTGGCAGGACGAGAATCCGAATTGGATTCGGACCTATCAGTGGATTGCCAAAAGTACCCCTGGCTTTTTCCTTTTGTACATCGGTATCCGGTAATGCGGTTGTTTAATTTTGTGGACATGCACTAAAAATAAAGAGGAGAAAACCTTGTTCTCCTAATATTCATTCATTAACCTTTCACCATTCGTTTTGCCTTAAACATCCTGTTATTTTTGTATCTCTCCGTCGTCTTCACCTACAGAACAGTTATAGCCAGTTAGTTACTCACCTGCTTAAATTCAAGCGATCTGAACCGAGTTAGCTCGGTGTGCAGCCATGAATAACAACGATCTCAACCGACTCAAAAGAGGATCCGTTCCTTATTCAGTACCAATCCTCCGAACTCAGAATTGCCTCCGAGTTTCTCACCCACGTGGCTCCTTTCCTCTGCCGCGATCTCTGCCACAATTGCTCAAAGCCCTCTCGATCGCATCCACTCTCTCGACCCAGGTAATTTATAATCTCAACTTTCTGCCGTTTTATCATTAGTTAATGATCCAATTACTTTTGAACGTTTTATCATTAGTTTATTTTGGTTTTTCCTGCTTAGGATTTAGTGATTCTGAATTGTATTTTTTCCTCTTTGAACGTTTTATTTATTGGTTTCAGAATTAGATGGTGGTGAAAGGGAATTTGCGAATCTAGTTGAGAATAGAGCTTCAACTAGTGAGAACAATGTCGATTCAGGAGCATGAATGATAACTGTGATAATTGTGACACAAATTCTCTTGGGAGTTGGAAAGACGCTGCCGAAACTAATTCAATGGGGAGTTGGAAAGATGGGACAAATGGGGGTTCCGAACCCGATCAAGAAGCTTCAGCAAGTAATGGGTTAGCGTTTGAATCACACTTGGCTGAAACCCCAAGTCCACGCATGTCTTGGGCAGACATGGCTCAGGAAGATGAGCTTGAGGAGGAGGGAGAAGAAGAGCAGGCGTAAAGTGAACAAGCAGGTGAATGATGGTGTTAATGTTTTGAAGGAAAGAGTCGAGTGTTTCAAAGGTTGTTCAGAAGCCCTATGTTGTCTAGGGAAGAGAGAGCACATGCGGTTTATGCATGTGAGGAGGAAGAAGGATTTCATATGTTTGGAGAAGATTAAAGGGAAAATTGTTAATATCTTGGGGGACTTGAGCTGCATGAGGTATTTTAGTGCAGCTGAACAGAAGAGGATTGTTGACTTTGTTCATACGCTAATGAGATGGGGAAAAAGGGAGAATTGAAAGGTTAGTTGTGCTTGTTACTGCATTCTGTATATGCTCTTTTAGCTAAATGCTGTTCTGTATCATCATACTTTTTGTGCTTAGTTTCTTTTTGATATTATGATTAGGTGATTAGTCCGTGAGTATTATTACAGCTGCAAACTCTTCAACAATTTCTATTTTTACAAACTTATATGTCTATCATGATTGATTGAATAAAATATGAACTAATATAAATAAATCATAAATAAGTGATGTTTTCATTCAACTAATTATGTTATGCCACATTAGTTTTGTACAAAGGTTTTGTAGCTGTATCTTTTATTCTTTGTCTATTATGCTTTTGATAATATTTGCTTAGTTTCTAGCTATATGTGATCACTATGGGCTCACTGCTCCATTCTTTGTGTGAATGCATGTGAATATGTGATTGGCGTGAGAACAAAGTGTCCGTTTACTAATGATTCTAGATGGTTCAAATTAACCAAAATAAAGAACTTAAGCTAACACCCATTACTATAATTGTAAACATGTTTAAATTTGCTATGTTTATTTACATCTACTTATTGTCTTGGATGATCAAGAGTAACGATTAACTTATTGATAGATCAGTGTGTCTATATTACCAGCTTTCATTGACTTGACATGGAAATAGTCTTCTACTCCAGGAGACTTGTCGATACTTATCTCTTTGACAAAAGAACCTTAGGTTTTCTACTTTTCAGATTTATACTACTGAAAAGGATCTTCAATCAACAAAATGAGTTGTCATACACATTTGGATGATGAATATCTTTAATAAAAGCTAATACCTTTGCTATTTTTCATTTGATTTTTATTTTATTCATATGCTTTGTGAGAGAGATGATTTTATAACATTTTTTTTATTTTAAAATTAAAAATATCATTTATCATTTGATGGATTAACTGAAGAGATATTCCTTGCTTATTTTTCTTGCAAATGGTTTTGTTTTCATTCAATGTGCCTAAATATATATATTTTAATTATGTACATATGTCGATGCTGAGGACAATATTATTGTTGGAATATTTGCAGAGAAAACGTATTCCAGCACCAAAGAAGTGGATGAGGGGCAAAGGGGCGCATAACTATCCAGTTTGGTTGCTGTTATAATTATGCAACTGTGAGTTTCCTTCACTATGTTTGCTTGTATATGGTTGAATATTGATGAAACCTCACTTTCTTATGGGGTTTTGATAATAATTGTATCTGGTAACATTATGATCATTAAATGTACTTTAGTAAATGTTATTAAATCAAATATATATATATATATTTAATATGGTTATATTGTCAGTAAAAAAATGGTAATCCACCGGGCATTCTTCAAAAATGAACCTGTGGATCCTCTTCCTCATCTGTTTAAAGTGATTATCAGAAGGCTGGTCAAGTGGCATGTACTTCCTCCAACATGTGTGCCGGATAGCTGTATAGTTAACATCTATGAAGAAGGGGACTGCATACCACCTCTTATAGATAACCCACGATTTTGTTCGACCTTTTGTACTGTTTCATTTCTCAGTGAGTGCAATATTGTTTTGGATCAAACTTAAAGGTTGTAGGTGCTGGTGAGTTTGCTGGTTCAATTCCACCGCTTTGCCTGTGGGGTAAGTATGATGTGCAACCCCTTTCTTTTTGCAGGACTGTGCTTGGTTTTCTTTTTGAATTATATATTATATGCTGCATTTGTGATTTTCTGTTGCATGAGACTTATTAATTTCTTTCAGATCTGTTCTCGACTTAAATGTGAATTCAGCTGATGTGGCAAAGCATTGTGTGACTGCTGTTCCTACAAAGAGGTAGAAGTTAAGAACTTGTGATATTCATTAATGGTTGTTTGTATTAATTACTGTTATAGTTGATTTACTCTTCCGTCTTGCATTTCTTGTAGGATATCAATACATTCAGAAAAATGGATGAATCGAAACGTCCTTTTGGGTTTGTTCCTTAACCTGATTTACAGGGCATTCAGCCATTGCCTTATGATGCGGAGAAACCTAAAATTTTCAAATCTGATGGCCTAGCGAATAAGCAGCGAGTTAGAAGAGAGCCTAAGATGGACGGAAGGAACATGGGGGAGAGAAGTGATGCCCGTTCACAACATCATTACCCAGGTCGTTATCAGCGTAGGCCTGCGGATAAGCCGAGGTGAGAGTAAATCTGGGCAACTGATGGATTTCTATGAATATCTCAGATTCGGTCTGTGCAACTGCTGGTCTCAGCTCTGGATAGATGATGTTTGTTATGGCTGTTTTCTTTGGAGTTTCTTCTCAAGGTCATTTTAGGTTTTGAAGGAGCTGCTGAAAAGGAAGTGGTTGCATTTATACCAGTAATATGTGGTGATGCATGCCTTAAGCATGTTATTTGATTCTAACAATATCTACAAGTCTTTGTGTGACTGAATAGGGGGAGTTGGCAGCTGTGACAATTTCTTAATATGTAGCCTATTTGGCTTTGATATAAAGCATCGACAAAGATATGATCATGAACCTTGGTTCTGTAGTTGGAAGTTTGGAAGTTCTGGATTTTTTCACATCCTGACGAGGAAGTCGGTTGTTGAATAGCAAGGTTAGCATCAAATGTTGGCTGGTGCTGTACGGTTTTTGTACAAGTTTGAAGGACAAATAGGAGATCCTTCATTAATTTTTATTATTGAGATGCCAAGCACAATTTTTGCACCTGCATTGGTACTCTATGAATTTATGTATTTATTTTTTTCTGTTCTTATTCGGTTGAAGAATCTGAATCAATTAGGGATTTTAAATGGTTGTGTATATTATACATGTAGTTAATTTTGCATTTTATGTCTGATATTTCGGTCCACCATGAGATTTGTATTTAAGGTATATTGATATTATGATGAGATGGAAATTACGATTTGGAACGCTTATAAACATGCAATGAGAAGAAAAATGGTTGTTGTATATATATTAGAGGTGATGGTACTGGAACGTGAAGAGTTTTGGTTGTGTTAATCAGACATTCTGCAGACTTTTTCTCTGGCTGTTTGCAAGGTGAAAATACTAGAAAAGCGTCTTCTTATTCACAAATGAGTGTCATGATAATAATTCTCAACTTTTATATTAATAAGTAGGCTAACAGCAGAGTGAAACGAATCATTTTATGCAAACGAGGACATACACAAAAAGAGTTGCCTTCAGTTGATGGTAGCAAAAGTGAAACTTCTATGTAAAAACATCTGATGGGTCTAGAGTGAGCGACTGACAGAGAATCACCGACTTTGTACAAGATTTGCCTTTCAATTGCCAATAGCCTTCCTATCCAAAAACAAAAAAAAAAATTGCAACAGCCTTCTGCCTTCCTATCATTTTACATTTTCTCTGTGACTAAGTTATCTGATGAGATTCATTCAAACAAAAAAATGTTATATGATTAGATACCTTACTTTTAAAATGATAACAACATAGATCAAGAAAAGAAAAACTAAAGAAAGGTGAGAGAAAATGTGTTTGAAATGAAGAGAATGTGGGCTTGGTAGAGAGAGAAAAATTCTTTCATCTTTCTCTCTTTTTAGCATTACTCAACTCATAATTCTCAAGATATTGTTAGCTGAAAATGACATACCACATTGTAAACATGTTCATCCAATAAATTTTGAACACGCTCTCTTTTTTCTTTTTGGTTTGAATTAAATAAGTGTCAAAAGATGGGAATTGGAAAATAATTAGGATTCTCTCATGATCTGATTTTTTTATGAGTAAAAATACATGTGGTAATTGGTAGTTAATAAAAAAATGAAGAAGTTAAATCTTACCTATCTGTTATCACTTAAAGATATATGGTACAAAATCTTTAAAAACTTATGAGAGCTCAAATTGAGGAAAATGTAACCGTATTTATTGTATAATGTTTTTACACCCATCAAAAAAGTGAGGAAAAATTTACTTAACTAGTTCAAAGTTTTTAGATTTTTTAAAATTAACCATTTTGATTTTTTTCTATAATAACTAGTCAATTACAATAAGTGATTACCTTTTTCGTTCTTAGACAAAACATACATATATATAGAATAAAAGGAAATAAAATTAGGGATCAAAATGATAATAGAGATTCAAACTAGAACCATAGCAAAAAGCATGATATTAAAATTTCAATTTTAAGTTGTTATTACAACTGTGGTTGGAGCTGCAACAATTTGACTCTCAAGCACAAACAGAAGCGAGTTGTTGAGGCATTGAAAAACAACATAGTATTAATGTCTTAAATAAAAAATAAAAAAAGAAACAAGTATCTCTACCTTAGTATTAATGTCTTGAAAGAAGAAAAAGAAACAAGCATCTTTACTTTACAATCTATACTAGTACTCTCATCTCAAGGAAACTAACTGCTGCTAGCAGTTCTTTGTTGAAAAATCCTTCTCAATTCTACATGGTGGTTCTTCCCTGCTTTTAGATCAAAAAGATTGAAATTTAATTCTACACAACCCTATTTAATTTGTTAGCATCAACATTCATACTCATCTATCATCAAAAGCATTACTACCTTATTTATAGCATTTAATAGTGTACATAACCAGCTTAGCTTTTAGTTAGTTATATGTCAGACTGAATGCCAAGTACTTGATTAGTTTTCATATGTTTACTTTCATTTCTTTTTGTAAGGGTGAGTTTAGAAGCTGCTCTTACTAAAAAAATGCATGTTCCTAAATATTTTGACCATTACATGCTTGATTGCTGTTGCTGGTACTAATTATTTAACTTCAATTATTATTAAGCACAATTTTTAATTTTAATTTTTTACTATATGAAAATAAATATGTAATTATATCTTAACTATACACTCATATACACATGGTAGAAAATCTTTAAAATAATAGCACAATTTATATCATCAGCACTGCATCTAAATTCTGTAATTATAAAATTTATAAAGATTATTTATTTCCGACAATAAAATTTGTACTCAAACTTTTAAAAGTTTGTAAATATGATCATAAAAAATCCTAATATTAACTAAATCAAATTATTATCCACATAAGTCATTTTACTATGCAATGAATTAATAATCAACATTTTCTTCATTTTTCTCGAACTCTAGTGATAGAGGGTGTAAAAGCTCGGTTACAATCAACTAACCTACTTATTCACAACGAACAAGTGCATACTACAGATCAATATATAACTTAAACAACTAAGTTACCATTCTTGTTCGTCTCTCACCAAACTAATGAAGAAAGAGAAAGGTAATAATGTTAGATTTCGTAAACTCAACAAAAGTAAAATCATTTTGCTTATTTTAATTAAGTAATAACAAAGTAAAATGCAATCGTTCCTAGTAGTTTCAGAAAAGCTAAAAAAAAACGTTTTTAAGAGTATCAAAATTTAAATTTTATGATAAGCAAATAAACAAAGTTTAACTTTTATGAAAAGCACTAATATTTTTATTTTTTGCAAAAAAAAATTATTGTTGGTGCAAATTTTGTCCCAACTTAAGATATGAAAATTTCTACTGAGGACAACCCCTTAGGACTTGGGTTCATCTTTGTTAGATTTTATAATGGTGAGTTCGTTCTTTGGTGCGTCTTTATGGGCCTTTATATATGCTGCTGAGTCCACTTCTTATGTAATCGAAGGTCGCATGCTTGTGATACTCTGAAACACAAGAAAATGATCGGAGAGGCAGAGGCTGTGGCGTAAACCGCTTGACGGTCAGCGCCACCACGGACTTTTGTATATATAATTTTAGAAAGAGAAAGAGTAGAGTTAGAAAGTTATCAGTTTCTCCTTTTGAGTCTCCTTATTGTCTCACCTTTTAATGTGACTGAAAGACATATTTATTGACCAAACTGATTTGACTTGGGTCCTAGTTATTTTGATGACAAATGTCATTGTTCTTGTGACATTTGGCAACACTTGTCCCTCTAGTCTTTGCATGTGGATTGACACATGGATATACAAACTTTCTCTGATTAGAGGAATGAGCGTTTTATCGCTTAGGTTATTTTTACTAAGACTTTGGGATCATAAGACCTTCAAACTTAGGAGGTTTGTCCTAGGATAAGAGCCTAGAACCTCAAACGTTTTGGACTTTAAATCCTTTATGGCTGGTTGATTTATCCAGGTGATTTGTCTTAGGATAGGAATCTGGGACCTTGG
The DNA here is from genome assembly GCA_030448935.1 of Citrus cavaleriei. Classification (NCBI taxonomy): domain Eukaryota; kingdom Viridiplantae; phylum Streptophyta; class Magnoliopsida; order Sapindales; family Rutaceae; genus Citrus; species Citrus cavaleriei. The sequence continues at coordinate 3,814 of JAUJEM010000066.1, read as the reverse complement.
CTCCTTTGGGCTTTGAAACCTTGTTACTTAGGAGGATCATTCTAGGTAATTTGTCCACCACTTGAAGCAATTGGGAGGAAATTTATTAGATGGGCGCGTTGAGATTAAATTTATTTGGGCCTTATTAGACTTATTTTTATTTTTGGTCCAACAATTATAAAGTACATTCTTTCATTTACTCTTTTTTTTAAAAAAAAAATTATTACAATCTATAGATATTGCAAAATGAGATTTATTAGGAATATGATTTCATACATTTATAATGTTATTTAAAATTTCATGGAGTATTATTTAAAAATTAATGACATGACCTCTGTCTTCATGACTAAATGAATATATATGTGTGTGTGCACACGCCATACTAATATTTAGAGAGAATCTACCCATCCAAAGTCAAGTTATTGAAAAGAATTTGTTATTAAGTCATTAATGAAAGTAATCGCACCTTCAACATGTTAAGCACACCCCACCACTTGACCATGCTTTTTTTTGCCCTTTTTTTGTGCCCCGAAAATCACTCTTGATTGCAAGAAACAAGCACTTTTTCCTCACAAAAGTGCTTTTACCGACAAAATACAACAAGCACGTAAAATTTTTTTATCCAAAAATAAAGAATGGGGATTGGGGTCCTACTACTAGGGATGGCAAAACCCCAGGCTTGTGGTTCGGTATTGTAATGACCGGATTCTACCCAATGCGGCCGTCAGTCAGGGTCAGGCCAGGGTTTTTAATGCGAATACCACTTTATATTTTTTAATATTATATGTGTATATTTTTTATTTTTAGTAATTTTATAAGTTTTAAATTTATTTCAATAAAATTTGATATGAAAATATAAAATTTAAGTGTTTAAAACTTTATATATGTATAATAAATGAGTCAAATAAATATAAATATTTAAAATAATATATATTTTATATATTTTTAATAAAATGGAGTTTCGAGTTTATCAGTGATATCAAAGACCGACCAGAGAACATCTGGGACCAAATAATCACCGGCCCACAATGCCCAGTGCGGTCCGGGTGAGTCGGAGTCGGATTGGACGGATATTTTTGCCACCACTACCTACGCTGTACAAATAATTTGCAGAGGAGTCCTGAAAAGACAGTAAAGCCCTCCGCCATCGTCAAAATCACCCTTGCAGTGCTCACGTCCCCCGTGGTTCATATTGCTTTGCTTCGATTCAGAGCTCAACAAGACTCTTTAGAAAAGCACCAAGCAAGCACGAGACCAACCAGCCGGCCAGCGATATTACCATGGCCGAATCTTCAACGACGACAATCAGTGATCTTCCCAACATAATTTTATCGGACATTTTGGCTACAATCATCGACGCGCACTAGGAACTCGGTTTCTTTAGTGAGCGAGAAATTCTGCAGCCTGAAGAGGGCCACTCGTACCTCCATTACGCTCCGTGGCAACGCGTGCAATCTCAACATTGTCCCTCTCTGTTTCGATGCCGTCACAAACCTAGACCTCTCTAATATCTTGCCGTGGGGCCACTCGCTTCTTTTCTCTCCTTCATCTTCATCGATGGATCCACGTCTCCTGGCTGACCTCTTGCAAATGAGTTTCCTATGTGGCAGAGTTTGAGCCACGTCAAGTTAGTTCGTTGGCATCGATGAGCCACGTCAAGTTAGTTCGTTGGCATCCACGTCCACCGGAAGGTTTTGGCGCGGAAATTGTTCCGTTATTAAAACATTGCAAGTGTCTTACTTCTGTCGATCTTTCTAGTTTCTATCACTGGATAGAAGATCTCCCAGCAGTTTTGAAAGCTTATCCAGAAAAATCAGCAATTCTCACTTGCTTAAATCTCCTTACGACATCGTTTTCCGAAGGTTATAGGTCGCAAGAGATTATCGAAATCACAGCTGCGCGTTCAATTCGAACAAGTGGCTTGTGTGTTTGATCGAGGTGCTTCGGTTTTGTCAGCGACGAAACTTTATGAGCTATAGCAACAATCTGTCCTAGGTTAACGCTTCTTCATCTGGCCGAAACCTGGACGCTGGCTACGATGCGAGAGATCCTGACGACGACGGTTTCTGGCAGAGGATGCAAGAATCAGCTTGCACTCTGCTTGAAGAATTGGCTCTCGATGTGGGAAGAATGTGAGAGACAGCGGTTCGGCTTCGGAAGCGCTGAAGTCAAAGTGTGTAAATTTGAAAGGGTTGAAGCTAGGACAGTTGCATGGTGTTTGTTTGGCGAGTAATTGGAAGCAGCTTGATGGGGTTGCCTTGCTGGAAGTGGCTCGAGTCTTTGTCGATAACGAATTGCGGGGAATTGAGTGAAATGAGCTTGGTGGCCATTGGAAGAGGGTGCAGTAAGCTCGTTAAGTTTGAAGTTGAGGATGCAAGAACATTACGGTTGATGGGTTGAGAACACTGGCTAGTTTGCTTCGCGAAGCTCTTGTGGAGATCAAGATCTATTGTTGTAAGAATCTTGGCTCTGTGGCATCATGCAAAGCTCTGAAGCCAATTCGTGATCGAATTCAAAAGCTGCATATTGACTGCGTATGGGATGGAATTCCCGGAAGTCGAAGCAAAGGTCGATGCTTCGATACCTCTTAAATGAATTGATGTATAATGTTGATGATGAATTGCACAGCAACAGGAAACGCAGCATTATTTTCTCGAAGACAGATAATCATCATTTGTGCATGAAGAGGTGGAAGAGTTTGAAAGAATTGTCTTTTGGATTGAAGTAGGTGAGCTTTGACGCCCTTGCCTGTGGCTGGTCTCGATGAATGTCCCATTTTGGAGAACATTCGTATAAAGATGGAAGGAGATACGCGAGAAAAGCAGTTATTGCGAGATGACAAAGCGTGGGGATTAAGCTGCCTCACAAGGTATCCTCGGCTTTCAAAATTGGTATTGGATTTTGGTGATACCATTGCATAAATCAAGCCATATAAAGCAGCAGATTTGAGCACGTGGGATAGATTTGTGTTGAATGGAATTCGGAATTTGACATTGAAAGAGCTTGATTATTGGCCAGCAAAAGACCTGATGTTAGCCAGAGGTCTATCGAGGCTTGCAGCTGCGTTGACAGGCAACTGTATTACGCTGAGAAAGTGTTCGTACACTGCACTGCACGCGAACATTTTCATGTCGATGTTGATTTCTCCAACTCCCGTCTAAGAAAGCCAGGGATTGCAGATCAAACTAGATTACTACCCCCACCAGACGCCGATGATTCGTCTACAGAGATAATTTAGAGTAGGGTCTCACCATCGTTTTGAAGATGCAATAAACGGCCAGACCTACTCCTGATTGGAAACTAGTCAATGATCGATGCTTTGTCAAAAGGCAAATTCAATACTAACTGAATTAACAATCAAATGTGATGGAGTTTGATTTTATAAACTTTTCGCCCGTGTAACGTGGTTCCCTATATAGCCTTAAGGTTATGCGCGTGAGTTTGTAATAAACGCGACATTTAAATTTTGACGAATATTTATAATGTTGGGAGATAATCAAACACCTTAGTTGAATTATGAAACATATTTTTTAAGAATACTCCTAACAATTTAATGTAATATATAATGTTTGAAATAATATTTGACACACAATAGATTACATAGAACGATATTCTCAATATTAAAGTGAGGGCATTAGTTCACCATTAAACCCATGTCTATATCAGATATGCAAATACCTCATTAATTTACTATAAAAAAACACTTTCATCGAAGTTAAATGTAATATCCCAAATCTCCTAAGGGTATTTAAGTCTTTTTATTTTAACCGATCCCAATCTCTTAAGGGTATTTAAGTCTTTTTAATTTTTAGTGATCCTTTTAGTGATCCTTTTA